>CM065182.1:0-1235000 GCA_033026295.1 Channa striata
GGAGCTGGAATGGCTGGGGGGGAAGAATGTGCTTTGGGGAACTGGGATGGTGTAACGTGCCCGTGCTTTACCTGGGCTCTTTGAGTCTAGGGCTATTTACCCTTTCCTAACCCGCCAGTGCCTGCACCGTTCCTTCTCTGAGGTGCGTTCGATCTCCGGTCATTCCCATGGCGAGATAGTCCCTTTCCTGACCTCTTAACCCTAACCCTAACCATCTGTGGGAGGTATAATTCCTAACCCTAAATTCTGGTAGGATTTATTATTTATATAACAAAGGCGACTTCTGCCAGCTTATTGAATGTATAATGTGTGCATGGAGGCGGATTTGCGCTGTCACATGGTGAGAGACAAAGCCAGACAGGGGATAAAAATTAAGTCAAATTAGACAAAACTGGGAAAAGGGAAGAGAAGCTGAAATACAGCTCCACCCACAAGAGAAGCTGAAATACAGCTCCACCCACTGACTACAGTATATAAGGCACAGAGAAAGAGTGCTGCTCAGCCACAGCCTGATGAAGGGAAACTACCCAAACGTAGCTACAGAGGCATGAGCACAAGAAACCCAAATGTTCAGACGGTCTATGAAAATCAAATTGAATACTTACCGCTCTCTTAAACTCAAAATTTAATACTTACCTGCACACGTGCTAGGGAGAGCACGGGCTGCCGTCAGAAGGTCTAAGCTGCACAAACCACGGGATACCTACCATGAGTTTAGGTTTACTTTTAGCCCAAACTTGGGAGCTGGAATGGCTGGGGAAAGAATGTGCTTTGGGGAACTGGGATGGTGTAACGTGCCCGTGCTTTTACCTGGGCTCTTTGAGTCTAGGGCTATTTACCCTTTCCTAACCCGCCAGTGCCTGCACTTCCTTCTCTGAGGTGCGTTCGGATCTCCGGTCATTCCCATGGCGAGATAGTCCCTTTCCCTGACCTCTTAACCCTAACCCTAACCATCTGTGGGAGGTATAATTCTAACCCTAAATTCTGGTAGGATTTATTATTTATATAACAAAGGCGACTTCTGCCAGCTTATTGAATGTATAATGTGTGCATGGAGGCGGATTTGCGCTGTCACATGGTGAGAGACAAAGCCAGACAGGGGATAAAAATTAAGTCAAATTAGACAAAACTGGGAAAAGGGAAGAGAAGCTGAAATACAGCTCCACCCACAAGAGAAGCTGAAATACAGCTCCACCCACTGACTACAGTATATAAGGCACAGAGAAAGAGTGCTGCTCAGCCACAGCCTGATGAAGGAAACTACCCCCTAAACGTAGCTACAGAGGCATGAGCACAAGAAACCCAAATGTTAAATGACGGTCTATGAAAATCAAATTGAATACTTACCGTCTCACTTAAACTCAAAATTTAATACTTACCTGCACACGTGCTAGGGAGAGCACGGGCTGCCGTCAGAAGGTCTAAGCTGCACAAACCACGGGATACCTACCATGAGTTTAGGTTTACTTTAGCCCAAACTTGGGAGCTGGAATGGCTGGGGGAAGAATGTGCTTTGGGGAACTGGGATGGTGTAACGTGCCCGTGCTTTTACCTGGGCTCTTTGAGTCTAGGGCTATTTACCCTTTCCTAACCCGCCAGTGCCTGCACTGTTCCTTCTCTGAGGTGCGTTCGGATCTCCGGTCATTCCCATGGCGAGATAGTCCCTTTCCCTGACCTCTTAACCCTAACCCTAACCATCTGTGGGAGGTATAATTCCTAACCCTAAATTCTGGTAGGATTTATTATTTATATAACAAAGGCGACTTCTGCCAGCTTATTGAATGTATAATGTGTGCATGGAGGCGGATTTGCGCTGTCACATGGTGAGAGACAAAGCCAGACAGGGGATAAAAATTAAGTCAAATTAGACAAAACTGGGAAAAGGGAAGAGAAGCTGAAATACAGCTCCACCCACAAGAGAAGCTGAAATACAGCTCCACCCACTGACTACAGTATATAAGGCACAGAGAAAGAGTGCTGCTCAGCCACAGCCTGATGAAGGGAAACTACCCGAAACGTAGCTACAGAGGCATGAGCACAAGAAACCCAAATGTTAAATGCGGTCTATGAAAATCAAATTGAATACTTACCGTCTACGAAACTCAAAATTTAATACTTACCTGCACACGTGCTAGGGAGAGCACGGGCTGCCGTCAGAAGGTCTAAGCTGCACAAACCACGGGATACCTACCATGAGTTTAGGTTTACTTTTTAGCCCAAACTTGGGAGCTGGAATGGCTGGGGGGAAGAATGTGCTTTGGGGAACTGGGATGGTGTAACGTGCCCGTGCTTTTACCTGGGCTCTTTGAGTCTAGGGCTATTTACCCTTTCCTAACCCGCCAGTGCCTGCACGTTCCTTCTCTGAGGTGCGTTCGGATCTCGGTCATTCCCATGGCGAGATAGTCCCTTTCCCTGACCTCTTAACCCTAACCCTAACCATCTGTGGGAGGTATAATTCCTAACCCTAAATTCTGGTAGGATTTATTATTTATATAACAAAGGCGACTTCTGCCAGCTTATTGAATGTATAATGTGTGCATGGAGGCGGATTTGCGCTGTCACATGGTGAGAGACAAAGCCAGACAGGGGATAAAAATTAAGTCAAATTAGACAAAACTGGGAAAAGGGAAGAGAAGCTGAAATACAGCTCCACCCACAAGAGAAGCTGAAATACAGCTCCACCCACTGACTACAGTATATAAGGCACAGAGAAAGAGTGCTGCTCAGCCACAGCCTGATGAAGGGGAAACTACCCAAACGTAGCTACAGAGGCATGAGCACAAGAAACCCAAATGTTAAATGCGGTCTATGAAAATCAAATTGAATACTTACCGTCTCTGAAACTCAAAATTTAATACTTACCTGCACACGTGCTAGGGAGAGCACGGGCTGCCGTCAGAAGGTCTAAGCTGCACAAACCACGGGATACCTACCATGAGTTTAGGTTTACTTTTAGCCCAAACTTGGGAGCTGGAATGGCTGGGGGAAGAATGTGCTTTGGGGAACTGGGATGGTGTAACGTGCCCGTGCTTTTACCTGGGCTCTTTGAGTCTAGGGCTATTTACCCTTTCCTAACCCGCCAGTGCCTGCACCGTTCCTTCTCTGAGGTGCGTTCGGATCTCGGTCATTCCCATGGCGAGATAGTCCCTTTCCCTGACCTCTTAACCCTAACCCTAACCATCTGTGGGAGGTATAATTCCTAACCCTAAATTCTGGTAGGATTTATTATTTATATAACAAAGCGACTTCTGCCAGCTTATTGAATGTATAATGTGTGCATGGAGGCGGTTTGCGCTGTCACATGGTGAGAGACAAAGCCAGACAGGGGATAAAAATTAAGTCAAATTAGACAAAACTGGGAAAAGGAAGAGAAGCTGAAATACAGCTCCACCCACAAGAGAAGCTGAAATACAGCTCCACCCACTGACTACAGTATATAAGGCACAGAGAAAGAGTGCTGCTCAGCCACAGCCTGATGAAGGGAAACTACCCCAAAACGTAGCTACAGAGGCATGAGCACAAGAAACCCAAATGTTAAATGCGGTCTATGAAAATCAAATTGAATACTTACCGTCTCGAAACTCAAAATTTAATACTTACCTGCACACGTGCTAGGGAGAGCACGGGCTGCCGTCAGAAGGTCTAAGCTGCACAAACCACGGGATACCTACCATGAGTTTAGGTTTACTTTTAGCCCAAACTTGGGAGCTGGAATGGCTGGGGGAAGAATGTGCTTTGGGGAACTGGGATGGTGTAACGTGCCCGTGCTTTTACCTGGGCTCTTTGAGTCTAGGGCTATTTACCCTTTCCTAACCCGCCAGTGCCTGCACCGTTCCTTCTCTGAGGTGCGTTCGGATCTCGGTCATTCCCATGGCGAGATAGTCCCTTTCCCTGACCTCTTAACCCTAACCCTAACCATCTGTGGGAGGTATAATTCCTAACCCTAAATTCTGGTAGGATTTATTATTTATATAACAAAGGCGACTTCTGCCAGCTTATTGAATGTATAATGTGTGCATGGAGGCGGATTTGCGCTGTCACATGGTGAGAGACAAAGCCAGACAGGGGATAAAAATTAAGTCAAATTAGACAAAACTGGGAAAAGGGAAGAGAAGCTGAAATACAGCTCCACCCACAAGAGAAGCTGAAATACAGCTCCACCCACTGACTACAGTATATAAGGCACAGAGAAAGAGTGCTGCTCAGCCACAGCCTGATGAAGGGAAACTACCCGAAACGTAGCTACAGAGGCATGAGCACAAGAAACCCAAATGTTAAATGCGGTCTATGAAAATCAAATTGAATACTTACCGTCTCTGAAACTCAAAATTTAATACTTACCTGCACACGTGCTAGGGAGAGCACGGGCTGCCGTCAGAAGGTCTAAGCTGCACAAACCACGGGATACCTACCATGAGTTTAGGTTTACTTTTAGCCCAAACTTGGGAGCTGGAATGGCTGGGGGAAGAATGTGCTTTGGGGAACTGGGATGGTGTAACGTGCCCGTGCTTTTACCTGGGCTCTTTGAGTCTAGGGCTATTTACCCTTTCCTAACCCGCCAGTGCCTGCACCGTTCCTTCTCTGAGGTGCGTTCGGATCTCGGTCATTCCCATGGCGAGATAGTCCCTTTCCTGACCTCTTAACCTAACCCTAACCATCTGTGGGAGGTATAATTCCTAACCCTAAATTCTGGTAGGATTTATTATTTATATAACAAAGCGACTTCTGCCAGCTTATTGAATGTATAATGTGTGTGCATGGAGGCGGATTTGCGCTGTCACATGGTGAGAGACAAAGCCAGACAGGGGATAAAAATTAAGTCAAATTAGACAAAACTGGGAAAAGGGAAGAGAAGCTGAAATACAGCTCCACCCACAAGAGAAGCTGAAATACAGCTCCACCCACTGACTACAGTATATAAGGCACAGAGAAAGAGTGCTGCTCAGCCACAGCCTGATGAAGGGAAACTACCCGAAACGTAGCTACAGAGGCATGAGCACAAGAAACCCAAATGTTAAATGCGGTCTATGAAAATCAAATTGAATACTTACCGTCTCTGAACTCAAAATTTAATACTTACCTGCACACGTGCTAGGGAGAGCACGGGCTGCCGTCAGAAGGTCTAAGCTGCACAAACCACGGGATACCTACCATGAGTTTAGGTTTACTTTTAGCCCAAACTTGGGAGCTGGAATGGCTGGGGGAAGAATGTGCTTTGGGAACTGGGATGGTGTAACGTGCCCGTGCTTTTACCTGGGCTCTTTGAGTCTAGGGCTATTTACCCTTTCCTAACCCGCCAGTGCCTGCACCGTTCCTTCTCTGAGGTGCGTTCGGATCTCCGGTCATTCCCATGGCGAGATAGTCCCTTTCCCTGACCTCTTAACCCTAACCCTAACCATCTGTGGAGGTATAATTCCTAACCCTAAATTCTGGTAGGATTTATTATTTATATAACAAAGGCGACTTCTGCCAGCTTATTGAATGTATAATGTGTGCATGGAGGCGGTTTGCGCTGTCACATGGTGAGAGACAAAGCCAGACAGGGGATAAAAATTAAGTCAAATTAGACAAAACTGGGAAAAGGGAAGAGAAGCTGAAATACAGCTCCACCCACAAGAGAAGCTGAAATACAGCTCCACCCACTGACTACAGTATATAAGGCACAGAGAAAGAGTGCTGCTCAGCCACAGCCTGATGAAGGGGAAACTACCCGAACGTAGCTACAGAGGCATGAGCACAAGAAACCCAAATGTTAAATGCGGTCTATGAAAATCAAATTGAATACTTACCGTCTCTGAAACTCAAAATTTAATACTTACCTGCACGTGCTAGGGAGAGCACGGGCTGCCGTCAGAAGGTCTAAGCTGCACAAACCACGGGATACCTACCATGAGTTTAGGTTTACTTTTAGCCCAAACTTGGGAGCTGGAATGGCTGGGGGAAGAATGTGCTTTGGGGAACTGGGATGGTGTAACGTGCCCGTGCTTTTACCTGGGCTCTTTGAGTCTAGGGCTATTTACCCTTTCCTAACCCGCCAGTGCCTGCACCGTTCCTTCTCTGAGGTGCGTTCGGATCTCGGTCATTCCCATGGCGAGATAGTCCCTTTCCCTGACCTCTTAACCTAACCCTAACCATCTGTGGGAGGTATAATTCCTAACCCTAAATTCTGGTAGGATTTATTATTTATATAACAAAGGCGACTTCTGCCAGCTTATTGAATGTATAATGTGTGCATGGAGGCGGATTTGCGCTGTCACATGGTGAGAGACAAAGCCAGACAGGGGATAAAAATTAAGTCAAATTAGACAAAACTGGGAAAAGGGAAGAGAAGCTGAAATACAGCTCCACCCACAAGAGAAGCTGAAATACAGCTCCACCCACTGACTACAGTATATAAGGCACAGAGAAAGAGTGCTGCTCAGCCACAGCCTGATGAAGGGAAACTACCCGAAACGTAGCTACAGAGGCATGAGCACAAGAAACCCAAATGTTAAATGCGGTCTATGAAAATCAAATTGAATACTTACCGTCTGAAACTCAAAATTTAATACTTACCTGCACACGTGCTAGGGAGAGCACGGGCTGCCGTCAGAAGGTCTAAGCTGCACAAACCACGGGATACCTACCATGAGTTTAGGTTTACTTTTAGCCCAAACTTGGGAGCTGGAATGGCTGGGGAAGAATGTGCTTTGGGGAACTGGGATGGTGTAACGTGCCCGTGCTTTTACCTGGGCTCTTTGAGTCTAGGGCTATTTACCCTTTCCTAACCCGCCAGTGCCTGCACCGTTCCTTCTCTGAGGTGCGTTCGGATCTCGGTCATTCCCATGGCGAGATAGTCCCTTTCCCTGACCTCTTAACCCTAACCCTAACCATCTGTGGGAGGTATAATTCCTAACCCTAAATTCTGGTAGGATTTATTATTTATATAACAAAGCGACTTCTGCCAGCTTATTGAATGTATAATGTGTGCATGGAGGCGGATTTGCGCTGTCACATGGTGAGAGACAAAGCCAGACAGGGGATAAAAATTAAGTCAAATTAGACAAAACTGGGAAAAGGGAAGAGAAGCTGAAATACAGCTCCACCCACAAGAGAAGCTGAAATACAGCTCCACCCACTGACTACAGTATATAAGGCACAGAGAAAGAGTGCTGCTCAGCCACAGCCTGATGAAGGGAAACTACCCGAAACGTAGCTACAGAGGCATGAGCACAAGAAACCCAAATGTTAAATGCGGTCTATGAAAATCAAATTGAATACTTACCGTCTCTGAAACTCAAAATTTAATACTTACCTGCACACGTGCTAGGGAGAGCACGGGCTGCCGTCAGAAGGTCTAAGCTGCACAAACCACGGGATACCTACCATGAGTTTAGGTTTACTTTTAGCCCAAACTTGGGAGCTGGAATGGCTGGGGAAGAATGTGCTTTGGGGAACTGGGATGGTGTAACGTGCCCGTGCTTTTACCTGGGCTCTTTGAGTCTAGGGCTATTTACCCTTTCCTAACCCGCCAGTGCCTGCACCGTTCCTTCTCTGAGGTGCGTTCGGATCTCGGTCATTCCCATGGCGAGATAGTCCCTTTCCCTGACCTCTTAACCTAACCCTAACCATCTGTGGGAGGTATAATTCCTAACCCTAAATTCTGGTAGGATTTATTATTTATATAACAAAGCGACTTCTGCCAGCTTATTGAATGTATAATGTGTGCATGGAGGCGGATTTGCGCTGTCACATGGTGAGAGACAAAGCCAGACAGGGGATAAAAATTAAGTCAAATTAGACAAAACTGGGAAAAGGGAAGAGAAGCTGAAATACAGCTCCACCCACAAGAGAAGCTGAAATACAGCTCCACCCACTGACTACAGTATATAAGGCACAGAGAAAGAGTGCTGCTCAGCCACAGCCTGATGAAGGGAAACTACCCGAAACGTAGCTACAGAGGCATGAGCACAAGAAACCCAAATGTTAAATGCGGTCTATGAAAATCAAATTGAATACTTACCGTCTCTGAAACTCAAAATTTAATACTTACCTGCACACGTGCTAGGGAGAGCACGGGCTGCCGTCAGAAGGTCTAAGCTGCACAAACCACGGGATACCTACCATGAGTTTAGGTTTACTTTTAGCCCAAACTTGGGAGCTGGAATGGCTGGGGAAGAATGTGCTTTGGGAACTGGGATGGTGTAACGTGCCCGTGCTTTTACCTGGGCTCTTTGAGTCTAGGGCTATTTACCCTTTCCTAACCCGCCAGTGCCTGCACCGTTCCTTCTCTGAGGTGCGTTCGGATCTCGGTCATTCCCATGGCGAGATAGTCCCTTTCCCTGACCTCTTAACCTAACCCTAACCATCTGTGGGAGGTATAATTCCTAACCCTAAATTCTGGTAGGATTTATTATTTATATAACAAAGGCGACTTCTGCCAGCTTATTGAATGTATAATGTGTGCATGGAGGCGGTTTGCGCTGTCACATGGTGAGAGACAAAGCCAGACAGGGGATAAAAATTAAGTCAAATTAGACAAAACTGGGAAAAGGGAAGAGAAGCTGAAATACAGCTCCACCCACAAGAGAAGCTGAAATACAGCTCCACCCACTGACTACAGTATATAAGGCACAGAGAAAGAGTGCTGCTCAGCCACAGCCTGATGAAGGGAAACTACCCGAAACGTAGCTACAGAGGCATGAGCACAAGAAACCCAAATGTTAAATGCGGTCTATGAAAATCAAATTGAATACTTACCGTCTCTGAAACTCAAAATTTAATACTTACCTGCACACGTGCTAGGGAGAGCACGGGCTGCCGTCAGAAGGTCTAAGCTGCACAAACCACGGGATACCTACCATGAGTTTAGGTTTACTTTTAGCCCAAACTTGGGAGCTGGAATGGCTGGGGAAGAATGTGCTTTGGGGAACTGGGATGGTGTAACGTGCCCGTGCTTTTACCTGGGCTCTTTGAGTCTAGGGCTATTTACCCTTTCCTAACCCGCCAGTGCCTGCACCGTTCCTTCTCTGAGGTGCGTTCGGATCTCGGTCATTCCCATGGCGAGATAGTCCCTTTCCTGACCTCTTAACCTAACCCTAACCATCTGTGGGAGGTATAATTCCTAACCCTAAATTCTGGTAGGATTTATTATTTATATAACAAAGGCGACTTCTGCCAGCTTATTGAATGTATAATGTGTGCATGGAGGCGGATTTGCGCTGTCACATGGTGAGAGACAAAGCCAGACAGGGGGATAAAAATTAAGTCAAATTAGACAAAACTGGGAAAAGGGAAGAGAAGCTGAAATACAGCTCCACCCACAAGAGAAGCTGAAATACAGCTCCACCCACTGACTACAGTATATAAGGCACAGAGAAAGAGTGCTGCTCAGCCACAGCCTGATGAAGGGAAACTACCCGAAGCGTAGCTACAGAGGCATGAGCACAAGAAACCCAAATGTTAAATGCGGTCTATGAAAATCAAATTGAATACTTACCGTCTCGAAACTCAAAATTTAATACTTACCTGCACACGTGCTAGGGAGAGCACGGGCTGCCGTCAGAAGGTCTAAGCTGCACAAACCACGGGATACCTACCATGAGTTTAGGTTTACTTTTAGCCCAAACTTGGGAGCTGGAATGGCTGGGGAAGAATGTGCTTTGGGGAACTGGGATGGTGTAACGTGCCCGTGCTTTTACCTGGGCTCTTTGAGTCTAGGGCTATTTACCCTTTCCTAACCCGCCAGTGCCTGCACCGTTCCTTCTCTGAGGTGCGTTCGGATCTCGGTCATTCCCATGGCGAGATAGTCCCTTTCCCTGACCTCTTAACCCTAACCCTAACCATCTGTGGGAGGTATAATTCCTAACCCTAAATTCTGGTAGGATTTATTATTTATATAACAAAGCGACTTCTGCCAGCTTATTGAATGTATAATGTGTGCATGGAGGCGGATTTGCGCTGTCACATGGTGAGAGACAAAGCCAGACAGGGGATAAAAATTAAGTCAAATTAGACAAAACTGGGAAAAGGGAAGAGAAGCTGAAATACAGCTCCACCCACAAGAGAAGCTGAAATACAGCTCCACCCACTGACTACAGTATATAAGGCACAGAGAAAGAGTGCTGCTCAGCCACAGCCTGATGAAGGGAAACTACCCGAAACGTAGCTACAGAGGCATGAGCACAAGAAACCCAAATGTTAAATGCGGTCTATGAAAATCAAATTGAATACTTACCGTCTCTGAAACTCAAAATTTAATACTTACCTGCACACGTGCTAGGGAGAGCACGGGCTGCCGTCAGAAGGTCTAAGCTGCACAAACCACGGGATACCTACCATGAGTTTAGGTTTACTTTTAGCCCAAACTTGGGAGCTGGAATGGCTGGGGAAGAATGTGCTTTGGGGAACTGGGATGGTGTAACGTGCCCGTGCTTTTACCTGGGCTCTTTGAGTCTAGGGCTATTTACCCTTTCCTAACCCGCCAGTGCCTGCACCGTTCCTTCTCTGAGGTGCGTTCGGATCTCGGTCATTCCCATGGCGAGATAGTCCCTTTCCCTGACCTCTTAACCTAACCTAACCATCTGTGGGAGGTATAATTCCTAACCCTAAATTCTGGTAGGATTTATTATTTATATAACAAAGCGACTTCTGCCAGCTTATTGAATGTATAATGTGTGCATGGAGGCGGTTTGCGCTGTCACATGGTGAGAGACAAAGCCAGACAGGGGATAAAAATTAAGTCAAATTAGACAAAACTGGGAAAAGGGAAGAGAAGCTGAAATACAGCTCCACCCACAAGAGAAGCTGAAATACAGCTCCACCCACTGACTACAGTATATAAGGCACAGAGAAAGAGTGCTGCTCAGCCACAGCCTGATGAAGGGAAACTACCCGAAGCGTAGCTACAGAGGCATGAGCACAAGAAACCCAAATGTTAAATGCGGTCTATGAAAATCAAATTGAATACTTACCGTCTCTGAAACTCAAAATTTAATACTTACCTGCACACGTGCTAGGGAGAGCACGGGCTGCCGTCAGAAGGTCTAAGCTGCACAAACCACGGGATACCTACCATGAGTTTAGGTTTACTTTTAGCCCAAACTTGGGAGCTGGAATGGCTGGGGAAGAATGTGCTTTGGGGAACTGGGATGGTGTAACGTGCCCGTGCTTTTACCTGGGCTCTTTGAGTCTAGGGCTATTTACCCTTTCCTAACCCGCCAGTGCCTGCACCGTTCCTTCTCTGAGGTGCGTTCGGATCTCGGTCATTCCCATGGCGAGATAGTCCCTTTCCTGACCTCTTAACCCTAACCCTAACCATCTGTGGGAGGTATAATTCCTAACCCTAAATTCTGGTAGGATTTATTATTTATATAACAAAGCGACTTCTGCCAGCTTATTGAATGTATAATGTGTGCATGGAGGCGGTTTGCGCTGTCACATGGTGAGAGACAAAGCCAGACAGGGGATAAAAATTAAGTCAAATTAGACAAAACTGGGAAAAGGGAAGAGAAGCTGAAATACAGCTCCACCCACAAGAGAAGCTGAAATACAGCTCCACCCACTGACTACAGTATATAAGGCACAGAGAAAGAGTGCTGCTCAGCCACAGCCTGATGAAGGGAAACTACCCGAAACGTAGCTACAGAGGCATGAGCACAAGAAACCCAAATGTTAAATGCGGTCTATGAAAATCAAATTGAATACTTACCGTCTCTGAAACTCAAAATTTAATACTTACCTGCACACGTGCTGGGAGAGCACGGGCTGCCGTCAGAAGGTCTAAGCTGCACAAACCACGGGATACCTACCATGAGTTTAGGTTTACTTTTAGCCCAAACTTGGGAGCTGGAATGGCTGGGGAAGAATGTGCTTTGGGGAACTGGGATGGTGTAACGTGCCCGTGCTTTTACCTGGGCTCTTTGAGTCTAGGGCTATTTACCCTTTCCTAACCCGCCAGTGCCTGCACCGTTCCTTCTCTGAGGTGCGTTCGGATCTCGGTCATTCCCATGGCGAGATAGTCCCTTTCCCTGACCTCTTAACCTAACCCTAACCATCTGTGGGAGGTATAATTCCTAACCCTAAATTCTGGTAGGATTTATTATTTATATAACAAAGCGACTTCTGCCAGCTTATTGAATGTATAATGTGTGCATGGAGGCGGTTTGCGCTGTCACATGGTGAGAGACAAAGCCAGACAGGGGATAAAAATTAAGTCAAATTAGACAAAACTGGGAAAAGGGAAGAGAAGCTGAAATACAGCTCCACCCACAAGAGAAGCTGAAATACAGCTCCACCCACTGACTACAGTATATAAGGCACAGAGAAAGAGTGCTGCTCAGCCACAGCCTGATGAAGGGAAACTACCCCGAACGTAGCTACAGAGGCATGAGCACAAGAAACCCAAATGTTAAATGCGGTCTATGAAAATCAAATTGAATACTTACCGTCTCTGAAACTCAAAATTTAATACTTACCTGCACGTGCTAGGGAGAGCACGGGCTGCCGTCAGAAGGTCTAAGCTGCACAAACCACGGGATACCTACCATGAGTTTAGGTTTACTTTTAGCCCAAACTTGGGAGCTGGAATGGCTGGGGAAGAATGTGCTTTGGGGAACTGGGATGGTGTAACGTGCCCGTGCTTTTACCTGGGCTCTTTGAGTCTAGGGCTATTTACCCTTTCCTAACCCGCCAGTGCCTGCACCGTTCCTTCTCTGAGGTGCGTTCGGATCTCGGTCATTCCCATGGCGAGATAGTCCCTTTCCCTGACCTCTTAACCCTAACCCTAACCATCTGTGGGAGGTATAATTCCTAACCCTAAATTCTGGTAGGATTTATTATTTATATAACAAAGCGACTTCTGCCAGCTTATTGAATGTATAATGTGTGCATGGAGGCGGATTTGCGCTGTCACATGGTGAGAGACAAAGCCAGACAGGGGATAAAAATTAAGTCAAATTAGACAAAACTGGGAAAAGGGAAGAGAAGCTGAAATACAGCTCCACCCACAAGAGAAGCTGAAATACAGCTCCACCCACTGACTACAGTATATAAGGCACAGAGAAAGAGTGCTGCTCAGCCACAGCCTGATGAAGGGAAACTACCCGAAACGTAGCTACAGAGGCATGAGCACAAGAAACCCAAATGTTAAATGCGGTCTATGAAAATCAAATTGAATACTTACCGTCTCTGAAACTCAAAATTTAATACTTACCTGCACACGTGCTAGGGAGAGCACGGGCTGCCGTCAGAAGGTCTAAGCTGCACAAACCACGGGATACCTACCATGAGTTTAGGTTTACTTTTAGCCCAAACTTGGGAGCTGGAATGGCTGGGGAAGAATGTGCTTTGGGGAACTGGGATGGTGTAACGTGCCCGTGCTTTTACCTGGGCTCTTTGAGTCTAGGGCTATTTACCCTTTCCTAACCCGCCAGTGCCTGCACCGTTCCTTCTCTGAGGTGCGTTCGGATCTCCGGTCATTCCCATGGCGAGATAGTCCCTTTCCTGACCTCTTAACCCTAACCTAACCATCTGTGGGAGGTATAATTCCTAACCCTAAATTCTGGTAGGATTTATTATTTATATAACAAAGCGACTTCTGCCAGCTTATTGAATGTATAATGTGTGCATGGAGGCGGTTTGCGCTGTCACATGGTGAGAGACAAAGCCAGACAGGGGATAAAAATTAAGTCAAATTAGACAAAACTGGGAAAAGGGAAGAGAAGCTGAAATACAGCTCCACCCACAAGAGAAGCTGAAATACAGCTCCACCCACTGACTACAGTATATAAGGCACAGAGAAAGAGTGCTGCTCAGCCACAGCCTGATGAAGGGAAACTACCCCGAAACGTAGCTACAGAGGCATGAGCACAAGAAACCCAAATGTTAAATGCGGTCTATGAAAATCAAATTGAATACTTACCGTCTCTGAAACTCAAAATTTAATACTTACCTGCACGTGCTAGGGAGAGCACGGGCTGCCGTCAGAAGGTCTAAGCTGCACAAACCACGGGATACCTACCATGAGTTTAGGTTTACTTTTAGCCCAAACTTGGGAGCTGGAATGGCTGGGGAAGAATGTGCTTTGGGGAACTGGGATGGTGTAACGTGCCCGTGCTTTTACCTGGGCTCTTTGAGTCTAGGGCTATTTACCCTTTCCTAACCCGCCAGTGCCTGCACCGTTCCTTCTCTGAGGTGCGTTCGGATCTCGGTCATTCCCATGGCGAGATAGTCCCTTTCCCTGACCTCTTAACCCTAACCCTAACCATCTGTGGGAGGTATAATTCCTAACCCTAAATTCTGGTAGGATTTATTATTTATATAACAAAGCGACTTCTGCCAGCTTATTGAATGTATAATGTGTGCATGGAGGCGGATTTGCGCTGTCACATGGTGAGAGACAAAGCCAGACAGGGGATAAAAATTAAGTCAAATTAGACAAAACTGGGAAAAGGGAAGAGAAGCTGAAATACAGCTCCACCCACAAGAGAAGCTGAAATACAGCTCCA
Source organism: Channa striata (assembly GCA_033026295.1). Lineage (NCBI taxonomy): Eukaryota > Metazoa > Chordata > Actinopteri > Anabantiformes > Channidae > Channa > Channa striata. Next base: position 14,487 of record CM065182.1, read on the forward strand.
CCCACTGACTACAGTATATAAGGCACAGAGAAAGAGTGCTGCTCAGCCACAGCCTGATGAAGGGAAACTACCCGAAACGTAGCTACAGAGGCATGAGCACAAGAAACCCAAATGTTAAATGCGGTCTATGAAAATCAAATTGAATACTTACCGTCTCTGAAACTCAAAATTTAATACTTACCTGCACGTGCTAGGGAGAGCACGGGCTGCCGTCAGAAGGTCTAAGCTGCACAAACCACGGGATACCTACCATGAGTTTAGGTTTACTTTTAGCCCAAACTTGGGAGCTGGAATGGCTGGGGAAGAATGTGCTTTGGGGAACTGGGATGGTGTAACGTGCCCGTGCTTTTACCTGGGCTCTTTGAGTCTAGGGCTATTTACCCTTTCCTAACCCGCCAGTGCCTGCACCGTTCCTTCTCTGAGGTGCGTTCGGATCTCGGTCATTCCCATGGCGAGATAGTCCCTTTCCCTGACCTCTTAACCTAACCTAACCATCTGTGGGAGGTATAATTCCTAACCCTAAATTCTGGTAGGATTTATTATTTATATAACAAAGCGACTTCTGCCAGCTTATTGAATGTATAATGTGTGCATGGAGGCGGATTTGCGCTGTCACATGGTGAGAGACAAAGCCAGACAGGGGATAAAAATTAAGTCAAATTAGACAAAACTGGGAAAAGGGAAGAGAAGCTGAAATACAGCTCCACCCACAAGAGAAGCTGAAATACAGCTCCACCCACTGACTACAGTATATAAGGCACAGAGAAAGAGTGCTGCTCAGCCACAGCCTGATGAAGGGGAAACTACCCGAAACGTAGCTACAGAGGCATGAGCACAAGAAACCCAAATGTTAAATGCGGTCTATGAAAATCAAATTGAATACTTACCGTCTCTGAAACTCAAAATTTAATACTTACCTGCACACGTGCTAGGGAGAGCACGGGCTGCCGTCAGAAGGTCTAAGCTGCACAAACCACGGGATACCTACCATGAGTTTAGGTTTACTTTTAGCCCAAACTTGGGAGCTGGAATGGCTGGGGAAGAATGTGCTTTGGGGAACTGGGATGGTGTAACGTGCCCGTGCTTTTACCTGGGCTCTTTGAGTCTAGGGCTATTTACCCTTTCCTAACCCGCCAGTGCCTGCACCGTTCCTTCTCTGAGGTGCGTTCGGATCTCGGTCATTCCCATGGCGAGATAGTCCCTTTCCCTGACCTCTTAACCCTAACCCTAACCATCTGTGGGAGGTATAATTCCTAACCCTAAATTCTGGTAGGATTTATTATTTATATAACAAAGCGACTTCTGCCAGCTTATTGAATGTATAATGTGTGCATGGAGGCGGATTTGCGCTGTCACATGGTGAGAGACAAAGCCAGACAGGGGATAAAAATTAAGTCAAATTAGACAAAACTGGGAAAAGGGAAGAGAAGCTGAAATACAGCTCCACCCACAAGAGAAGCTGAAATACAGCTCCACCCACTGACTACAGTATATAAGGCACAGAGAAAGAGTGCTGCTCAGCCACAGCCTGATGAAGGGGAAACTACCCGAAACGTAGCTACAGAGGCATGAGCACAAGAAACCCAAATGTTAAATGCGGTCTATGAAAATCAAATTGAATACTTACCGTCTCTGAAACTCAAAATTTAATACTTACCTGCACACGTGCTAGGGAGAGCACGGGCTGCCGTCAGAAGGTCTAAGCTGCACAAACCACGGGATACCTACCATGAGTTTAGGTTTACTTTTAGCCCAAACTTGGGAGCTGGAATGGCTGGGGAAGAATGTGCTTTGGGGAACTGGGATGGTGTAACGTGCCCGTGCTTTTACCTGGGCTCTTTGAGTCTAGGGCTATTTACCCTTTCCTAACCCGCCAGTGCCTGCACCGTTCCTTCTCTGAGGTGCGTTCGGATCTCGGTCATTCCCATGGCGAGATAGTCCCTTTCCTGACCTCTTAACCCTAACCCTAACCATCTGTGGGAGGTATAATTCCTAACCCTAAATTCTGGTAGGATTTATTATTTATATAACAAAGCGACTTCTGCCAGCTTATTGAATGTATAATGTGTGCATGGAGGCGGATTTGCGCTGTCACATGGTGAGAGACAAAGCCAGACAGGGGATAAAAATTAAGTCAAATTAGACAAAACTGGGAAAAGGGAAGAGAAGCTGAAATACAGCTCCACCCACAAGAGAAGCTGAAATACAGCTCCACCCACTGACTACAGTATATAAGGCACAGAGAAGAGTGCTGCTCAGCCACAGCCTGATGAAGGGAAACTACCCCCAAACGTAGCTACAGAGGCATGAGCACAAGAAACCCAAATGTTAAATGCGGTCTATGAAAATCAAATTGAATACTTACCGTCTCTGAAACTCAAAATTTAATACTTACCTGCACACGTGCTAGGGAGAGCACGGGCTGCCGTCAGAAGGTCTAAGCTGCACAAACCACGGGATACCTACCATGAGTTTAGGTTTACTTTTAGCCCAAACTTGGGAGCTGGAATGGCTGGGGAAGAATGTGCTTTGGGGAACTGGGATGGTGTAACGTGCCCGTGCTTTTACCTGGGCTCTTTGAGTCTAGGGCTATTTACCCTTTCCTAACCCGCCAGTGCCTGCACCGTTCCTTCTCTGAGGTGCGTTCGGATCTCGGTCATTCCCATGGCGAGATAGTCCCTTTCCCTGACCTCTTAACCCTAACCCTAACCATCTGTGGGAGGTATAATTCCTAACCCTAAATTCTGGTAGGATTTATTATTTATATAACAAAGCGACTTCTGCCAGCTTATTGAATGTATAATGTGTGCATGGAGGCGGTTTGCGCTGTCACATGGTGAGAGACAAAGCCAGACAGGGGATAAAAATTAAGTCAAATTAGACAAAACTGGGAAAAGGGAAGAGAAGCTGAAATACAGCTCCACCCACAAGAGAAGCTGAAATACAGCTCCACCCACTGACTACAGTATATAAGGCACAGAGAAAGAGTGCTGCTCAGCCACAGCCTGATGAAGGGAAACTACCCCAAACGTAGCTACAGAGGCATGAGCACAAGAAACCCAAATGTTAAATGCGGTCTATGAAAATCAAATTGAATACTTACCGTCTCTGAAACTCAAAATTTAATACTTACCTGCACACGTGCTAGGGAGAGCACGGGCTGCCGTCAGAAGGTCTAAGCTGCACAAACCACGGGATACCTACCATGAGTTTAGGTTTACTTTTAGCCCAAACTTGGGAGCTGGAATGGCTGGGGAAGAATGTGCTTTGGGGAACTGGGATGGTGTAACGTGCCCGTGCTTTTACCTGGGCTCTTTGAGTCTAGGGCTATTTACCCTTTCCTAACCCGCCAGTGCCTGCACCGTTCCTTCTCTGAGGTGCGTTCGGATCTCGGTCATTCCCATGGCGAGATAGTCCCTTTCCCTGACCTCTTAACCTAACCCTAACCATCTGTGGGAGGTATAATTCCTAACCCTAAATTCTGGTAGGATTTATTATTTATATAACAAAGGCGACTTCTGCCAGCTTATTGAATGTATAATGTGTGCATGGAGGCGGTTTGCGCTGTCACATGGTGAGAGACAAAGCCAGACAGGGGATAAAAATTAAGTCAAATTAGACAAAACTGGGAAAAGGGAAGAGAAGCTGAAATACAGCTCCACCCACAAGAGAAGCTGAAATACAGCTCCACCCACTGACTACAGTATATAAGGCACAGAGAAAGAGTGCTGCTCAGCCACAGCCTGATGAAGGGGAAACTACCCGAAACGTAGCTACAGAGGCATGAGCACAAGAAACCCAAATGTTAAATGCGGTCTATGAAAATCAAATTGAATACTTACCGTCTCTGAAACTCAAAATTTAATACTTACCTGCACACGTGCTAGGGAGAGCACGGGCTGCCGTCAGAAGGTCTAAGCTGCACAAACCACGGGATACCTACCATGAGTTTAGGTTTACTTTTAGCCCAAACTTGGGAGCTGGAATGGCTGGGGAAGAATGTGCTTTGGGGAACTGGGATGGTGTAACGTGCCCGTGCTTTTACCTGGGCTCTTTGAGTCTAGGGCTATTTACCCTTTCCTAACCCGCCAGTGCCTGCACCGTTCCTTCTCTGAGGTGCGTTCGGATCTCGGTCATTCCCATGGCGAGATAGTCCCTTTCCCTGACCTCTTAACCCTAACCCTAACCATCTGTGGGAGGTATAATTCCTAACCCTAAATTCTGGTAGGATTTATTATTTATATAACAAAGCGACTTCTGCCAGCTTATTGAATGTATAATGTGTGCATGGAGGCGGATTTGCGCTGTCACATGGTGAGAGACAAAGCCAGACAGGGGATAAAAATTAAGTCAAATTAGACAAAACTGGGAAAAGGGAAGAAAGCTGAAATACAGCTCCACCCACAAGAGAAGCTGAAATACAGCTCCACCCACTGACTACAGTATATAAGGCACAGAGAAAGAGTGCTGCTCAGCCACAGCCTGATGAAGGGAAACTACCCCGAACGTAGCTACAGAGGCATGAGCACAAGAAACCCAAATGTTAAATGCGGTCTATGAAAATCAAATTGAATACTTACCGTCTCTGAAACTCAAAATTTAATACTTACCTGCACACGTGCTAGGGAGAGCACGGGCTGCCGTCAGAAGGTCTAAGCTGCACAAACCACGGGATACCTACCATGAGTTTAGGTTTACTTTTAGCCCAAACTTGGGAGCTGGAATGGCTGGGGAAGAATGTGCTTTGGGGAACTGGGATGGTGTAACGTGCCCGTGCTTTTACCTGGGCTCTTTGAGTCTAGGGCTATTTACCCTTTCCTAACCCGCCAGTGCCTGCACCGTTCCTTCTCTGAGGTGCGTTCGGATCTCGGTCATTCCCATGGCGAGATAGTCCCTTTCCCTGACCTCTTAACCCTAACCCTAACCATCTGTGGGAGGTATAATTCCTAACCCTAAATTCTGGTAGGATTTATTATTTATATAACAAAGCGACTTCTGCCAGCTTATTGAATGTATAATGTGTGCATGGAGGCGGATTTGCGCTGTCACATGGTGAGAGACAAAGCCAGACAGGGGATAAAAATTAAGTCAAATTAGACAAAACTGGGAAAAGGGAAGAGAAGCTGAAATACAGCTCCACCCACAAGAGAAGCTGAAATACAGCTCCACCCACTGACTACAGTATATAAGGCACAGAGAAAGAGTGCTGCTCAGCCACAGCCTGATGAAGGGAAACTACCGAAACGTAGCTACAGAGGCATGAGCACAAGAAACCCAAATGTTAAATGCGGTCTATGAAAATCAAATTGAATACTTACCGTCTCTGAAACTCAAAATTTAATACTTACCTGCACACGTGCTAGGGAGAGCACGGGCTGCCGTCAGAAGGTCTAAGCTGCACAAACCACGGGATACCTACCATGAGTTTAGGTTTACTTTTAGCCCAAACTTGGGAGCTGGAATGGCTGGGGAAGAATGTGCTTTGGGGAACTGGGATGGTGTAACGTGCCCGTGCTTTTACCTGGGCTCTTTGAGTCTAGGGCTATTTACCCTTTCCTAACCCGCCAGTGCCTGCACCGTTCCTTCTCTGAGGTGCGTTCGGATCTCGGTCATTCCCATGGCGAGATAGTCCCTTTCCCTGACCTCTTAACCCTAACCCTAACCATCTGTGGGAGGTATAATTCCTAACCCTAAATTCTGGTAGGATTTATTATTTATATAACAAAGCGACTTCTGCCAGCTTATTGAATGTATAATGTGTGCATGGAGGCGGATTTGCGCTGTCACATGGTGAGAGACAAAGCCAGACAGGGGATAAAAATTAAGTCAAATTAGACAAAACTGGGAAAAGGGAAGAGAAGCTGAAATACAGCTCCACCCACAAGAGAAGCTGAAATACAGCTCCACCCACTGACTACAGTATATAAGGCACAGAGAAAGAGTGCTGCTCAGCCACAGCCTGATGAAGGGAAACTACCCGAAACGTAGCTACAGAGGCATGAGCACAAGAAACCCAAATGTTAAATGCGGTCTATGAAAATCAAATTGAATACTTACCGTCTCTGAAACTCAAAATTTAATACTTACCTGCACACGTGCTAGGGAGAGCACGGGCTGCCGTCAGAAGGTCTAAGCTGCACAAACCACGGGATACCTACCATGAGTTTAGGTTTACTTTTAGCCCAAACTTGGGAGCTGGAATGGCTGGGGGAAGAATGTGCTTTGGGGAACTGGGATGGTGTAACGTGCCCGTGCTTTTACCTGGGCTCTTTGAGTCTAGGGCTATTTACCCTTTCCTAACCCGCCAGTGCCTGCACCGTTCCTTCTCTGAGGTGCGTTCGGATCTCGGTCATTCCCATGGCGAGATAGTCCCTTTCCCTGACCTCTTAACCCTAACCCTAACCATCTGTGGGAGGTATAATTCCTAACCCTAAATTCTGGTAGGATTTATTATTTATATAACAAAGGCGACTTCTGCCAGCTTATTGAATGTATAATGTGTGCATGGAGGCGGATTTGCGCTGTCACATGGTGAGAGACAAAGCCAGACAGGGGATAAAAATTAAGTCAAATTAGACAAAACTGGGAAAAGGGAAGAGAAGCTGAAATACAGCTCCACCCACAAGAGAAGCTGAAATACAGCTCCACCCACTGACTACAGTATATAAGGCACAGAGAAAGAGTGCTGCTCAGCCACAGCCTGATGAAGGGGAAACTACCCGAAACGTAGCTACAGAGGCATGAGCACAAGAAACCCAAATGTTAAATGCGGTCTATGAAAATCAAATTGAATACTTACCGTCTCTGAAACTCAAAATTTAATACTTACCTGCACACGTGCTAGGGAGAGCACGGGCTGCCGTCAGAAGGTCTAAGCTGCACAAACCACGGGATACCTACCATGAGTTTAGGTTTACTTTTAGCCCAAACTTGGGAGCTGGAATGGCTGGGGAAGAATGTGCTTTGGGGAACTGGGATGGTGTAACGTGCCCGTGCTTTTACCTGGGCTCTTTGAGTCTAGGGCTATTTACCCTTTCCTAACCCGCCAGTGCCTGCACCGTTCCTTCTCTGAGGTGCGTTCGGATCTCGGTCATTCCCATGGCGAGATAGTCCCTTTCCCTGACCTCTTAACCCTAACCCTAACCATCTGTGGGAGGTATAATTCCTAACCCTAAATTCTGGTAGGATTTATTATTTATATAACAAAGCGACTTCTGCCAGCTTATTGAATGTATAATGTGTGCATGGAGGCGGATTTGCGCTGTCACATGGTGAGAGACAAAGCCAGACAGGGGATAAAAATTAAGTCAAATTAGACAAAACTGGGAAAAGGGAAGAGAAGCTGAAATACAGCTCCACCCACAAGAGAAGCTGAAATACAGCTCCACCCACTGACTACAGTATATAAGGCACAGAGAAAGAGTGCTGCTCAGCCACAGCCTGATGAAGGGAAACTACCCGAAACGTAGCTACAGAGGCATGAGCACAAGAAACCCAAATGTTAAATGCGGTCTATGAAAATCAAATTGAATACTTACCGTCTCGAAACTCAAAATTTAATACTTACCTGCACACGTGCTAGGGAGAGCACGGGCTGCCGTCAGAAGGTCTAAGCTGCACAAACCACGGGATACCTACCATGAGTTTAGGTTTACTTTTAGCCCAAACTTGGGAGCTGGAATGGCTGGGGGAAGAATGTGCTTTGGGGAACTGGGATGGTGTAACGTGCCCGTGCTTTTACCTGGGCTCTTTGAGTCTAGGGCTATTTACCCTTTCCTAACCCGCCAGTGCCTGCACCGTTCCTTCTCTGAGGTGCGTTCGGATCTCCGGTCATTCCCATGGCGAGATAGTCCCTTTCCTGACCTCTTAACCCTAACCCTAACCATCTGTGGGAGGTATAATTCCTAACCCTAAATTCTGGTAGGATTTATTATTTATATAACAAAGGCGACTTCTGCCAGCTTATTGAATGTATAATGTGTGCATGGAGGCGGATTTGCGCTGTCACATGGTGAGAGACAAAGCCAGACAGGGGATAAAAATTAAGTCAAATTAGACAAAACTGGGAAAAGGGAAGAGAAGCTGAAATACAGCTCCACCCACAAGAGAAGCTGAAATACAGCTCCACCCACTGACTACAGTATATAAGGCACAGAGAAAGAGTGCTGCTCAGCCACAGCCTGATGAAGGGGAAACTACCCCCGAACGTAGCTACAGAGGCATGAGCACAAGAAACCCAAATGTTAAATGCGGTCTATGAAAATCAAATTGAATACTTACCGTCTACGAAACTCAAAATTTAATACTTACCTGCACACGTGCTAGGGAGAGCACGGGCTGCCGTCAGAAGGTCTAAGCTGCACAAACCACGGGATACCTACCATGAGTTTAGGTTTACTTTTAGCCCAAACTTGGGAGCTGGAATGGCTGGGGGAAGAATGTGCTTTGGGGAACTGGGATGGTGTAACGTGCCCGTGCTTTTACCTGGGCTCTTTGAGTCTAGGGCTATTTACCCTTTCCTAACCCGCCAGTGCCTGCACCGTTCCTTCTCTGAGGTGCGTTCGGATCTCCGGTCATTCCCATGGCGAGATAGTCCCTTTCCCTGACCTCTTAACCCTAACCCTAACCATCTGTGGGAGGTATAATTCCTAACCCTAAATTCTGGTAGGATTTATTATTTATATAACAAAGGCGACTTCTGCCAGCTTATTGAATGTATAATGTGTGCATGGAGGCGGATTTGCGCTGTCACATGGTGAGAGACAAAGCCAGACAGGGGATAAAAATTAAGTCAAATTAGACAAAACTGGGAAAAGGGAAGAGAAGCTGAAATACAGCTCCACCCACAAGAGAAGCTGAAATACAGCTCCACCCACTGACTACAGTATATAAGGCACAGAGAAAGAGTGCTGCTCAGCCACAGCCTGATGAAGGGAAACTACCCCGAAACGTAGCTACAGAGGCATGAGCACAAGAAACCCAAATGTTAAATGCGGTCTATGAAAATCAAATTGAATACTTACCGTCTCTGAAACTCAAAATTTAATACTTACCTGCACACGTGCTAGGGAGAGCACGGGCTGCCGTCAGAAGGTCTAAGCTGCACAAACCACGGGATACCTACCATGAGTTTAGGTTTACTTTTAGCCCAAACTTGGGAGCTGGAATGGCTGGGGGAAGAATGTGCTTTGGGGAACTGGGATGGTGTAACGTGCCCGTGCTTTTACCTGGGCTCTTTGAGTCTAGGGCTATTTACCCTTTCCTAACCCGCCAGTGCCTGCACCGTTCCTTCTCTGAGGTGCGTTCGGATCTCCGGTCATTCCCATGGCGAGATAGTCCCTTTCCCTGACCTCTTAACCCTAACCCTAACCATCTGTGGGAGGTATAATTCCTAACCCTAAATTCTGGTAGGATTTATTATTTATATAACAAAGCGACTTCTGCCAGCTTATTGAATGTATAATGTGTGCATGGAGGCGGATTTGCGCTGTCACATGGTGAGAGACAAAGCCAGACAGGGGATAAAAATTAAGTCAAATTAGACAAAACTGGGAAAAGGGAAGAGAAGCTGAAATACAGCTCCACCCACAAGAGAAGCTGAAATACAGCTCCACCCACTGACTACAGTATATAAGGCACAGAGAAAGAGTGCTGCTCAGCCACAGCCTGATGAAGGGAAACTACCCCAAACGTAGCTACAGAGGCATGAGCACAAGAAACCCAAATGTTAAATGGGTCTATGAAAATCAAATTGAATACTTACCGTCTCACGAAACTCAAAATTTAATACTTACCTGCACACGTGCTAGGGAGAGCACGGGCTGCCGTCAGAAGGTCTAAGCTGCACAAACCACGGGATACCTACCATGAGTTTAGGTTTACTTTTAGCCCAAACTTGGGAGCTGGAATGGCTGGGGGAAGAATGTGCTTTGGGGAACTGGGATGGTGTAACGTGCCCGTGCTTTTACCTGGGCTCTTTGAGTCTAGGGCTATTTACCCTTTCCTAACCCGCCAGTGCCTGCACCGTTCCTTCTCTGAGGTGCGTTCGGATCTCCGGTCATTCCCATGGCGAGATAGTCCCTTTCCTGACCTCTTAACCCTAACCCTAACCATCTGTGGGAGGTATAATTCCTAACCCTAAATTCTGGTAGGATTTATTATTTATATAACAAAGCGACTTCTGCCAGCTTATTGAATGTATAATGTGTGCATGGAGGCGGATTTGCGCTGTCACATGGTGAGAGACAAAGCCAGACAGGGGATAAAAATTAAGTCAAATTAGACAAAACTGGGAAAAGGGAAGAGAAGCTGAAATACAGCTCCACCCACAAGAGAAGCTGAAATACAGCTCCACCCACTGACTACAGTATATAAGGCACAGAGAAAGAGTGCTGCTCAGCCACAGCCTGATGAAGGGAAACTACCCGAAACGTAGCTACAGAGGCATGAGCACAAGAAACCCAAATGTTAAATGCGGTCTATGAAAATCAAATTGAATACTTACCGTCTCTGAAACTCAAAATTTAATACTTACCTGCACACGTGCTAGGGAGAGCACGGGCTGCCGTCAGAAGGTCTAAGCTGCACAAACCACGGGATACCTACCATGAGTTTAGGTTTACTTTTAGCCCAAACTTGGGAGCTGGAATGGCTGGGGGAAGAATGTGCTTTGGGGAACTGGGATGGTGTAACGTGCCCGTGCTTTTACCTGGGCTCTTTGAGTCTAGGGCTATTTACCCTTTCCTAACCCGCCAGTGCCTGCACCGTTCCTTCTCTGAGGTGCGTTCGGATCTCCGGTCATTCCCATGGCGAGATAGTCCCTTTCCCTGACCTCTTAACCCTAACCCTAACCATCTGTGGGAGGTATAATTCCTAACCCTAAATTCTGGTAGGATTTATTATTTATATAACAAAGGCGACTTCTGCCAGCTTATTGAATGTATAATGTGTGCATGGAGGCGGATTTGCGCTGTCACATGGTGAGAGACAAAGCCAGACAGGGGATAAAAATTAAGTCAAATTAGACAAAACTGGGAAAAGGGAAGAGAAGCTGAAATACAGCTCCACCCACAAGAGAAGCTGAAATACAGCTCCACCCACTGACTACAGTATATAAGGCACAGAGAAAGAGTGCTGCTCAGCCACAGCCTGATGAAGGGAAACTACCCCAAACGTAGCTACAGAGGCATGAGCACAAGAAACCCAAATGTTAAATGCGGTCTATGAAAATCAAATTGAATACTTACCGTCTCTGAAACTCAAAATTTAATACTTACCTGCACACGTGCTAGGGAGAGCACGGGCTGCCGTCAGAAGGTCTAAGCTGCACAAACCACGGGATACCTACCATGAGTTTAGGTTTACTTTTAGCCCAAACTTGGGAGCTGGAATGGCTGGGGGAAGAATGTGCTTTGGGGAACTGGGATGGTGTAACGTGCCCGTGCTTTTACCTGGGCTCTTTGAGTCTAGGGCTATTTACCCTTTCCTAACCCGCCAGTGCCTGCACCGTTCCTTCTCTGAGGTGCGTTCGGATCTCCGGTCATTCCCATGGCGAGATAGTCCCTTTCCCTGACCTCTTAACCCTAACCCTAACCATCTGTGGGAGGTATAATTCCTAACCCTAAATTCTGGTAGGATTTATTATTTATATAACAAAGGCGACTTCTGCCAGCTTATTGAATGTATAATGTGTGCATGGAGGCGGATTTGCGCTGTCACATGGTGAGAGACAAAAAGCCAGACAGGGGATAAAAATTAAGTCAAATTAGACAAAACTGGGAAAAGGGAAGAGAAGCTGAAATACAGCTCCACCCACAAGAGAAGCTGAAATACAGCTCCACCCACTGACTACAGTATATAAGGCACAGAGAAAGAGTGCTGCTCAGCCACAGCCTGATGAAGGGAAACTACCCCAAACGTAGCTACAGAGGCATGAGCACAAGAAACCCAAATGTTAAATGCGGTCTATGAAAATCAAATTGAATACTTACCGTCTCTTAAACTCAAAATTTAATACTTACCTGCACACGTGCTAGGGAGAGCACGGGCTGCCGTCAGAAGGTCTAAGCTGCACAAACCACGGGATACCTACCATGAGTTTAGGTTTACTTTTAGCCCAAACTTGGGAGCTGGAATGGCTGGGGGAAGAATGTGCTTTGGGGAACTGGGATGGTGTAACGTGCCCGTGCTTTTACCTGGGCTCTTTGAGTCTAGGGCTATTTACCCTTTCCTAACCCGCCAGTGCCTGCACCGTTCCTTCTCTGAGGTGCGTTCGGATCTCCGGTCATTCCCATGGCGAGATAGTCCCTTTCCCTGACCTCTTAACCCTAACCCTAACCATCTGTGGGAGGTATAATTCCTAACCCTAAATTCTGGTAGGATTTATTATTTATATAACAAAGGCGACTTCTGCCAGCTTATTGAATGTATAATGTGTGCATGGAGGCGGATTTGCGCTGTCACATGGTGAGAGACAAAGCCAGACAGGGGATAAAAATTAAGTCAAATTAGACAAAACTGGGAAAAGGGAAGAGAAGCTGAAATACAGCTCCACCCACAAGAGAAGCTGAAATACAGCTCCACCCACTGACTACAGTATATAAGGCACAGAGAAAGAGTGCTGCTCAGCCACAGCCTGATGAAGGGAAACTACCCCAAACGTAGCTACAGAGGCATGAGCACAAGAAACCCAAATGTTAAATGCGGTCTATGAAAATCAAATTGAATACTTACCGTCTCGAAACTCAAAATTTAATACTTACCTGCACACGTGCTAGGGAGAGCACGGGCTGCCGTCAGAAGGTCTAAGCTGCACAAACCACGGGATACCTACCATGAGTTTAGGTTTACTTTTAGCCCAAACTTGGGAGCTGGAATGGCTGGGGGAAGAATGTGCTTTGGGGAACTGGGATGGTGTAACGTGCCCGTGCTTTTACCTGGGCTCTTTGAGTCTAGGGCTATTTACCCTTTCCTAACCCGCCAGTGCCTGCACCGTTCCTTCTCTGAGGTGCGTTCGGATCTCGGTCATTCCCATGGCGAGATAGTCCCTTTCCCTGACCTCTTAACCCTAACCCTAACCATCTGTGGGAGGTATAATTCCTAACCCTAAATTCTGGTAGGATTTATTATTTATATAACAAAGGCGACTTCTGCCAGCTTATTGAATGTATAATGTGTGCATGGAGGCGGATTTGCGCTGTCACATGGTGAGAGACAAAGCCAGACAGGGGATAAAAATTAAGTCAAATTAGACAAAACTGGGAAAAGGGAAGAGAAGCTGAAATACAGCTCCACCCACAAGAGAAGCTGAAATACAGCTCCACCCACTGACTACAGTATATAAGGCACAGAGAAAGAGTGCTGCTCAGCCACAGCCTGATGAAGGGGAAACTACCCCAAACGTAGCTACAGAGGCATGAGCACAAGAAACCCAAATGTTAAATGCGGTCTATGAAAATCAAATTGAATACTTACCGTCTCACGAAACTCAAAATTTAATACTTACCTGCACACGTGCTAGGGAGAGCACGGGCTGCCGTCAGAAGGTCTAAGCTGCACAAACCACGGGATACCTACCATGAGTTTAGGTTTACTTTTAGCCCAAACTTGGGAGCTGGAATGGCTGGGGGGAAGAATGTGCTTTGGGGAACTGGGATGGTGTAACGTGCCCGTGCTTTTACCTGGGCTCTTTGAGTCTAGGGCTATTTACCCTTTCCTAACCCGCCAGTGCCTGCACCGTTCCTTCTCTGAGGTGCGTTCGGATCTCCGGTCATTCCCATGGCGAGATAGTCCCTTTCCCTGACCTCTTAACCCTAACCCTAACCATCTGTGGGAGGTATAATTCCTAACCCTAAATTCTGGTAGGATTTATTATTTATATAACAAAGGCGACTTCTGCCAGCTTATTGAATGTATAATGTGTGCATGGAGGCGGATTTGCGCTGTCACATGGTGAGAGACAAAGCCAGACAGGGGATAAAAATTAAGTCAAATTAGACAAAACTGGGAAAAGGGAAGAGAAGCTGAAATACAGCTCCACCCACAAGAGAAGCTGAAATACAGCTCCACCCACTGACTACAGTATATAAGGCACAGAGAAAGAGTGCTGCTCAGCCACAGCCTGATGAAGGGGAAACTACCCCGAAACGTAGCTACAGAGGCATGAGCACAAGAAACCCAAATGTTCGTACGGTCTATGAAAATCAAATTGAATACTTACCGTCTACGAAACTCAAAATTTAATACTTACCTGCACACGTGCTAGGGAGAGCACGGGCTGCCGTCAGAAGGTCTAAGCTGCACAAACCACGGGATACCTACCATGAGTTTAGGTTTACTTTTAGCCCAAACTTGGGAGCTGGAATGGCTGGGGAAGAATGTGCTTTGGGGAACTGGGATGGTGTAACGTGCCCGTGCTTTTACCTGGGCTCTTTGAGTCTAGGGCTATTTACCCTTTCCTAACCCGCCAGTGCCTGCACCGTTCCTTCTCTGAGGTGCGTTCGGATCTCCGGTCATTCCCATGGCGAGATAGTCCCTTTCCCTGACCTCTTAACCCTAACCCTAACCATCTGTGGGAGGTATAATTCCTAACCCTAAATTCTGGTAGGATTTATTATTTATATAACAAAGGCGACTTCTGCCAGCTTATTGAATGTATAATGTGTGCATGGAGGCGGATTTGCGCTGTCACATGGTGAGAGACAAAGCCAGACAGGGGATAAAAATTAAGTCAAATTAGACAAAACTGGGAAAAGGGAAGAGAAGCTGAAATACAGCTCCACCCACAAGAGAAGCTGAAATACAGCTCCACCCACTGACTACAGTATATAAGGCACAGAGAAAGAGTGCTGCTCAGCCACAGCCTGATGAAGGGAAACTACCCAAACGTAGCTACAGAGGCATGAGCACAAGAAACCCAAATGTTCGTGACGGTCTATGAAAATCAAATTGAATACTTACCGTCTACTTAAACTCAAAATTTAATACTTACCTGCACACGTGCTAGGGAGAGCACGGGCTGCCGTCAGAAGGTCTAAGCTGCACAAACCACGGGATACCTACCATGAGTTTAGGTTTACTTTTAGCCCAAACTTGGGAGCTGGAATGGCTGGGGGAAGAATGTGCTTTGGGGAACTGGGATGGTGTAACGTGCCCGTGCTTTTACCTGGGCTCTTTGAGTCTAGGGCTATTTACCCTTTCCTAACCCGCCAGTGCCTGCACTGTTCCTTCTGAGGTGCGTTCGGATCTCCGGTCATTCCCATGGCGAGATAGTCCCTTTCCCTGACCTCTTAACCCTAACCCTAACCATCTGTGGGAGGTATAATTCCTAACCCTAAATTCTGGTAGGATTTATTATTTATATAACAAAGGCGACTTCTGCCAGCTTATTGAATGTATAATGTGTGCATGGAGGCGGATTTGCGCTGTCACATGGTGAGAGACAAAGCCAGACAGGGGATAAAAATTAAGTCAAATTAGACAAAACTGGGAAAAGGGAAGAGAAGCTGAAATACAGCTCCACCCACAAGAGAAGCTGAAATACAGCTCCACCCACTGACTACAGTATATAAGGCACAGAGAAAGAGTGCTGCTCAGCCACAGCCTGATGAAGGGAAACTACCCCAAACGTAGCTACAGAGGCATGAGCACAAGAAACCCAAATGTTCGTGACGGTCTATGAAAATCAAATTGAATACTTACCGTCTACGAAACTCAAAATTTAATACTTACCTGCACACGTGCTAGGGAGAGCACGGGCTGCCGTCAGAAGGTCTAAGCTGCACAAACCACGGGATACCTACCATGAGTTTAGGTTTACTTTTAGCCCAAACTTGGGAGCTGGAATGGCTGGGGGAAGAATGTGCTTTGGGGAACTGGGATGGTGTAACGTGCCCGTGCTTTTACCTGGGCTCTTTGAGTCTAGGGCTATTTACCCTTTCCTAACCCGCCAGTGCCTGCACCTGTTCCTTCTCTGAGGTGCGTTCGGATCTCCGGTCATTCCCATGGCGAGATAGTCCCTTTCCCTGACCTCTTAACCCTAACCCTAACCATCTGTGGGAGGTATAATTCCTAACCCTAAATTCTGGTAGGATTTATTATTTATATAACAAAGGCGACTTCTGCCAGCTTATTGAATGTATAATGTGTGCATGGAGGCGGATTTGCGCTGTCACATGGTGAGAGACAAAGCCAGACAGGGGATAAAAATTAAGTCAAATTAGACAAAACTGGGAAAAGGGAAGAGAAGCTGAAATACAGCTCCACCCACAAGAGAAGCTGAAATACAGCTCCACCCACTGACTACAGTATATAAGGCACAGAGAAAGAGTGCTGCTCAGCCACAGCCTGATGAAGGGGAAACTACCCCGAAACGTAGCTACAGAGGCATGAGCACAAGAAACCCAAATGTTCGTACGGTCTATGAAAATCAAATTGAATACTTACCGTCTACGAAACTCAAAATTTAATACTTACCTGCACACGTGCTAGGGAGAGCACGGGCTGCCGTCAGAAGGTCTAAGCTGCACAAACCACGGGATACCTACCATGAGTTTAGGTTTACTTTTAGCCCAAACTTGGGAGCTGGAATGGCTGGGGGGAAGAATGTGCTTTGGGGAACTGGGATGGTGTAACGTGCCCGTGCTTTTACCTGGGCTCTTTGAGTCTAGGGCTATTTACCCTTTCCTAACCCGCCAGTGCCTGCACCGTTCCTTCTCTGAGGTGCGTTCGATCTCCGGTCATTCCCATGGCGAGATAGTCCCTTTCCCTGACCTCTTAACCCTAACCCTAACCATCTGTGGGAGGTATAATTCCTAACCCTAAATTCTGGTAGGATTTATTATTTATATAACAAAGGCGACTTCTGCCAGCTTATTGAATGTATAATGTGTGCATGGAGGCGGATTTGCGCTGTCACATGGTGAGAGACAAAGCCAGACAGGGGATAAAAATTAAGTCAAATTAGACAAAACTGGGAAAAGGGAAGAGAAGCTGAAATACAGCTCCACCCACAAGAGAAGCTGAAATACAGCTCCACCCACTGACTACAGTATATAAGGCACAGAGAAAGAGTGCTGCTCAGCCACAGCCTGATGAAGGGGAAACTACCCCAAACGTAGCTACAGAGGCATGAGCACAAGAAACCCAAATGTTCGTGACGGTCTATGAAAATCAAATTGAATACTTACCGTCTACGAAACTCAAAATTTAATACTTACCTGCACACGTGCTAGGGAGAGCACGGGCTGCCGTCAGAAGGTCTAAGCTGCACAAACCACGGATACCTACCATGAGTTTAGGTTTACTTTTAGCCCAAACTTGGGAGCTGGAATGGCTGGGGGAAGAATGTGCTTTGGGGAACTGGGATGGTGTAACGTGCCCGTGCTTTTACCTGGGCTCTTTGAGTCTAGGGCTATTTACCCTTTCCTAACCCGCCAGTGCCTGCACTGTTCCTTCTCTGAGGTGCGTTCGATCTCCGGTCATTCCCATGGCGAGATAGTCCCTTTCCCTGACCTCTTAACCCTAACCCTAACCATCTGTGGGAGGTATAATTCCTAACCCTAAATTCTGGTAGGATTTATTATTTATATAACAAAGGCGACTTCTGCCAGCTTATTGAATGTATAATGTGTGCATGGAGGCGGATTTGCGCTGTCACATGGTGAGAGACAAAGCCAGACAGGGGATAAAAATTAAGTCAAATTAGACAAAACTGGGAAAAGGGAAGAGAAGCTGAAATACAGCTCCACCCACAAGAGAAGCTGAAATACAGCTCCACCCACTGACTACAGTATATAAGGCACAGAGAAAGAGTGCTGCTCAGCCACAGCCTGATGAAGGGGAAACTACCCAAACGTAGCTACAGAGGCATGAGCACAAGAAACCCAAATGTTCAGACGGTCTATGAAAATCAAATTGAATACTTACCGTCTACGAAACTCAAAATTTAATACTTACCTGCACACGTGCTAGGGAGAGCACGGGCTGCCGTCAGAAGGTCTAAGCTGCACAAACCACGGGATACCTACCATGAGTTTAGGTTTACTTTTAGCCCAAACTTGGGAGCTGGAATGGCTGGGGGAAGAATGTGCTTTGGGGAACTGGGATGGTGTAACGTGCCCTGCTTTTACCTGGGCTCTTTGAGTCTAGGGCTATTTACCCTTTCCTAACCCGCCAGTGCCTGCACCGTTCCTTCTCTGAGGTGCGTTCGGATCTCCGGTCATTCCCATGGCGAGATAGTCCCTTTCCCTGACCTCTTAACCCTAACCCTAACCATCTGTGGGAGGTATAATTCCTAACCCTAAATTCTGGTAGGATTTATTATTTATATAACAAAGGCGACTTCTGCCAGCTTATTGAATGTATAATGTGTGCATGGAGGCGGATTTGCGCTGTCACATGGTGAGAGACAAAGCCAGACAGGGGATAAAAATTAAGTCAAATTAGACAAAACTGGGAAAAGGGAAGAGAAGCTGAAATACAGCTCCACCCACAAGAGAAGCTGAAATACAGCTCCACCCACTGACTACAGTATATAAGGCACAGAGAAAGAGTGCTGCTCAGCCACAGCCTGATGAAGGGGAAACTACCCCGAAACGTAGCTACAGAGGCATGAGCACAAGAAACCCAAATGTTCGTACGGTCTATGAAAATCAAATTGAATACTTACCGTCTACGAAACTCAAAATTTAATACTTACCTGCACACGTGCTAGGGAGAGCACGGGCTGCCGTCAGAAGGTCTAAGCTGCACAAACCACGGATACCTACCATGAGTTTAGGTTTACTTTTAGCCCAAACTTGGGAGCTGGAATGGCTGGGGGAAGAATGTGCTTTGGGGAACTGGGATGGTGTAACGTGCCCGTGCTTTTACCTGGGCTCTTTGAGTCTAGGGCTATTTACCCTTTCCTAACCCGCCAGTGCCTGCACCTGCTCCTTCTCTGAGGTGCGTTCGATCTCCGGTCATTCCCATGGCGAGATAGTCCCTTTCCCTGACCTCTTAACCCTAACCCTAACCATCTGTGGGAGGTATAATTCCTAACCCTAAATTCTGGTAGGATTTATTATTTATATAACAAAGGCGACTTCTGCCAGCTTATTGAATGTATAATGTGTGCATGGAGGCGGATTTGCGCTGTCACATGGTGAGAGACAAAGCCAGACAGGGGATAAAAATTAAGTCAAATTAGACAAAACTGGGAAAAGGGAAGAGAAGCTGAAATACAGCTCCACCCACAAGAGAAGCTGAAATACAGCTCCACCCACTGACTACAGTATATAAGGCACAGAGAAAGAGTGCTGCTCAGCCACAGCCTGATGAAGGGGAAACTACCCCGAACGTAGCTACAGAGGCATGAGCACAAGAAACCCAAATGTTCGTGACGGTCTATGAAAATCAAATTGAATACTTACCGTCTACGAAACTCAAAATTTAATACTTACCTGCACACGTGCTAGGGAGAGCACGGGCTGCCGTCAGAAGGTCTAAGCTGCACAAACCACGGATACCTACCATGAGTTTAGGTTTACTTTTAGCCCAAACTTGGGAGCTGGAATGGCTGGGGGAAGAATGTGCTTTGGGGAACTGGGATGGTGTAACGTGCCCGTGCTTTTACCTGGGCTCTTTGAGTCTAGGGCTATTTACCCTTTCCTAACCCGCCAGTGCCTGCACTGTTCCTTCTCTGAGGTGCGTTCGATCTCCGGTCATTCCCATGGCGAGATAGTCCCTTTCCCTGACCTCTTAACCCTAACCCTAACCATCTGTGGGAGGTATAATTCCTAACCCTAAATTCTGGTAGGATTTATTATTTATATAACAAAGGCGACTTCTGCCAGCTTATTGAATGTATAATGTGTGCATGGAGGCGGATTTGCGCTGTCACATGGTGAGAGACAAAGCCAGACAGGGGATAAAAATTAAGTCAAATTAGACAAAACTGGGAAAAGGGAAGAGAAGCTGAAATACAGCTCCACCCACAAGAGAAGCTGAAATACAGCTCCACCCACTGACTACAGTATATAAGGCACAGAGAAAGAGTGCTGCTCAGCCACAGCCTGATGAAGGGGAAACTACCCCAAACGTAGCTACAGAGGCATGAGCACAAGAAACCCAAATGTTCGTGACGGTCTATGAAAATCAAATTGAATACTTACCGTCTCACTTAAACTCAAAATTTAATACTTACCTGCACACGTGCTAGGGAGAGCACGGGCTGCCGTCAGAAGGTCTAAGCTGCACAAACCACGGGATACCTACCATGAGTTTAGGTTTACTTTTAGCCCAAACTTGGGAGCTGGAATGGCTGGGGGAAGAATGTGCTTTGGGGAACTGGGATGGTGTAACGTGCCCGTGCTTTTACCTGGGCTCTTTGAGTCTAGGGCTATTTACCCTTTCCTAACCCGCCAGTGCCTGCACCTGCCCTTCTCTGAGGTGCGTCGATCTCCGGTCATTCCCATGGCGAGATAGTCCCTTTCCCTGACCTCTTAACCCTAACCCTAACCATCTGTGGGAGGTATAATTCCTAACCCTAAATTCTGGTAGGATTTATTATTTATATAACAAAGGCGACTTCTGCCAGCTTATTGAATGTATAATGTGTGCATGGAGGCGGATTTGCGCTGTCACATGGTGAGAGACAAAGCCAGACAGGGGATAAAAATTAAGTCAAATTAGACAAAACTGGGAAAAGGGAAGAGAAGCTGAAATACAGCTCCACCCACAAGAGAAGCTGAAATACAGCTCCACCCACTGACTACAGTATATAAGGCACAGAGAAAGAGTGCTGCTCAGCCACAGCCTGATGAAGGGGAAACTACCCCAAACGTAGCTACAGAGGCATGAGCACAAGAAACCCAAATGTTCGTGACGGTCTATGAAAATCAAATTGAATACTTACCGTCTCACTTAAACTCAAAATTTAATACTTACCTGCACACGTGCTAGGGAGAGCACGGGCTGCCGTCAGAAGGTCTAAGCTGCACAAACCACGGGATACCTACCATGAGTTTAGGTTTACTTTTAGCCCAAACTTGGGAGCTGGAATGGCTGGGGGAAGAATGTGCTTTGGGGAACTGGGATGGTGTAACGTGCCCGTGCTTTTACCTGGGCTCTTTGAGTCTAGGGCTATTTACCCTTTCCTAACCCGCCAGTGCCTGCACTGTTCCTTCTCTGAGGTGCGTTCGATCTCCGGTCATTCCCATGGCGAGATAGTCCCTTTCCCTGACCCCTCTTAACCCTAACCCTAACCATCTGTGGGAGGTATAATTCCTAACCCTAAATTCTGGTAGGATTTATTATTTATATAACAAAGGCGACTTCTGCCAGCTTATTGAATGTATAATGTGTGCATGGAGGCGGATTTGCGCTGTCACATGGTGAGAGACAAAGCCAGACAGGGGATAAAAATTAAGTCAAATTAGACAAAACTGGGAAAAGGGAAGAGAAGCTGAAATACAGCTCCACCCACAAGAGAAGCTGAAATACAGCTCCACCCACTGACTACAGTATATAAGGCACAGAGAAAGAGTGCTGCTCAGCCACAGCCTGATGAAGGGGAAACTACCCCGAACGTAGGTTCAGAGGCATGAGCAACAGAAACCCAAATGTTCGTTACGGTCTATGAAAATCAAATTGAATACTTACCGTCTCACGAAACTCAAAATTTAATACTTACCTGCACACGTGCTAGGGAGAGCACGGGCTGCCGTCAGAAGGTCTAAGCTGCACAAACCACGGATACCTACCATGAGTTTAGGTTTACTTTTAGCCCAAACTTGGGAGCTGGAATGGCTGGGGGGAAGAATGTGCTTTGGGGAACTGGGATGGTGTAACGTGCCCGTGCTTTTACCTGGGCTCTTTGAGTCTAGGGCTATTTACCCTTTCCTAACCCGCCAGTGCCTGCACCGTTCCTTCTCTGAGGTGCGTTCGGATCTCCGGTCATTCCCATGGCGAGATAGTCCCTTTCCCTGACCTCTTAACCCTAACCCTAACCATCTGTGGGAGGTATAATTCCTAACCCTAAATTCTGGTAGGATTTATTATTTATATAACAAAGGCGACTTCTGCCAGCTTATTGAATGTATAATGTGTGCATGGAGGCGGATTTGCGCTGTCACATGGTGAGAGACAAAGCCAGACAGGGGATAAAAATTAAGTCAAATTAGACAAAACTGGGAAAAGGGAAGAGAAGCTGAAATACAGCTCCACCCACAAGAGAAGCTGAAATACAGCTCCACCCACTGACTACAGTATATAAGGCACAGAGAAAGAGTGCTGCTCAGCCACAGCCTGATGAAGGGAAACTACCCCAAACGTAGCTACAGAGGCATGAGCACAAGAAACCCAAATGTTCGCATGCGGTCTATGAAAATCAAATTGAATACTTACCGCTCACGAAACTCAAAATTTAATACTTACCTGCACACGTGCTAGGGAGAGCACGGGCTGCCGTCAGAAGGTCTAAGCTGCACAAACCACGGGATACCTACCATGAGTTTAGGTTTACTTTTAGCCCAAACTTGGGAGCTGGAATGGCTGGGGGAAGAATGTGCTTTGGGGAACTGGGATGGTGTAACGTGCCCGTGCTTTTACCTGGGCTCTTTGAGTCTAGGGCTATTTACCCTTTCCTAACCCGCCAGTGCCTGCACCGTTCCTTCTCTGAGGTGCGTTCGATCTCCGGTCATTCCCATGGCGAGATAGTCCCTTTCCCTGACCTCTTAACCCTAACCCTAACCATCTGTGGGAGGTATAATTCCTAACCCTAAATTCTGGTAGGATTTATTATTTATATAACAAAGGCGACTTCTGCCAGCTTATTGAATGT
Source organism: Channa striata (assembly GCA_033026295.1). Lineage (NCBI taxonomy): Eukaryota > Metazoa > Chordata > Actinopteri > Anabantiformes > Channidae > Channa > Channa striata. Next base: position 37,306 of record CM065182.1, read on the forward strand.
ATAATGTGTGCATGGAGGCGGATTTGCGCTGTCACATGGTGAGAGACAAAGCCAGACAGGGGATAAAAATTAAGTCAAATTAGACAAAACTGGGAAAAGGGAAGAGAAGCTGAAATACAGCTCCACCCACAAGAGAAGCTGAAATACAGCTCCACCCACTGACTACAGTATATAAGGCACAGAGAAAGAGTGCTGCTCAGCCACAGCCTGATGAAGGGAAACTACCCCAAACGTAGCTACAGAGGCATGAGCACAAGAAACCCAAATGTTCGTGACGGTCTATGAAAATCAAATTGAATACTTACCGTCTACGAAACTCAAAATTTAATACTTACCTGCACACGTGCTAGGGAGAGCACGGGCTGCCGCCAGAAGGTCTAAGCTGCACAAACCACGGATACCTACCATGAGTTTAGGTTTACTTTAGCCCAAACTTGGGAGCTGGAATGGCTGGGGGAAGAATGTGCTTTGGGGAACTGGGATGGTGTAACGTGCCCGTGCTTTTACCTGGGCTCTTTGAGTCTAGGGCTATTTACCCTTTCCTAACCCGCCAGTGCCTGCACTGCCTTCTCTGAGGTGCGTTCGGATCTCCGGTCATTCCCATGGCGAGATAGTCCCTTTCCCTGACCTCTTAACCCTAACCCTAACCATCTGTGGGAGGTATAATTCCTAACCCTAAATTCTGGTAGGATTTATTATTTATATAACAAAGGCGACTTCTGCCAGCTTATTGAATGTATAATGTGTGCATGGAGGCGGATTTGCGCTGTCACATGGTGAGAGACAAAGCCAGACAGGGGATAAAAATTAAGTCAAATTAGACAAAACTGGGAAAAGGGAAGAGAAGCTGAAATACAGCTCCACCCACAAGAGAAGCTGAAATACAGCTCCACCCACTGACTACAGTATATAAGGCACAGAGAAAGAGTGCTGCTCAGCCACAGCCTGATGAAGGGGAAACTACCCCAAACGTAGCTACAGAGGCATGAGCACAAGAAACCCAAATGTTCGTGACGGTCTATGAAAATCAAATTGAATACTTACCGCTACGAAACTCAAAATTTAATACTTACCTGCACACGTGCTAGGGAGAGCACGGGCTGCCGCCAGAAGGTCTAAGCTGCACAAACCACGGATACCTACCATGAGTTTAGGTTTACTTTTAGCCCAAACTTGGGAGCTGGAATGGCTGGGGGAAGAATGTGCTTTGGGGAACTGGGATGGTGTAACGTGCCCGTGCTTTTACCTGGGCTCTTTGAGTCTAGGGCTATTTACCCTTTCCTAACCCGCCAGTGCCTGCACTGCCCTTCTCTGAGGTGCGTTCGATCTCCGGTCATTCCCATGGCGAGATAGTCCCTTTCCCTGACCTCTTAACCCTAACCCTAACCATCTGTGGGAGGTATAATTCCTAACCCTAAATTCTGGTAGGATTTATTATTTATATAACAAAGGCGACTTCTGCCAGCTTATTGAATGTATAATGTGTGCATGGAGGCGGATTTGCGCTGTCACATGGTGAGAGACAAAGCCAGACAGGGGATAAAAATTAAGTCAAATTAGACAAAACTGGGAAAAGGGAAGAGAAGCTGAAATACAGCTCCACCCACAAGAGAAGCTGAAATACAGCTCCACCCACTGACTACAGTATATAAGGCACAGAGAAAGAGTGCTGCTCAGCCACAGCCTGATGAAGGGAAACTACCCCAAACGTAGCTACAGAGGCATGAGCACAAGAAACCCAAATGTTCGTGACGGTCTATGAAAATCAAATTGAATACTTACCGCCTACGAAACTCAAAATTTAATACTTACCTGCACACGTGCTAGGGAGAGCACGGGCTGCCGTCAGAAGGTCTAAGCTGCACAAACCACGGGATACCTACCATGAGTTTAGGTTTACTTTTAGCCCAAACTTGGGAGCTGGAATGGCTGGGGAAGAATGTGCTTTGGGGAACTGGGATGGTGTAACGTGCCCGTGCTTTTACCTGGGCTCTTTGAGTCTAGGGCTATTTACCCTTTCCTAACCCGCCAGTGCCTGCACTGCCCTTCTCTGAGGTGCGTCGATCTCCGGTCATTCCCATGGCGAGATAGTCCCTTTCCCTGACCTCTTAACCCTAACCCTAACCATCTGTGGGAGGTATAATTCCTAACCCTAAATTCTGGTAGGATTTATTATTTATATAACAAAGGCGACTTCTGCCAGCTTATTGAATGTATAATGTGTGCATGGAGGCGGATTTGCGCTGTCACATGGTGAGAGACAAAGCCAGACAGGGGATAAAAATTAAGTCAAATTAGACAAAACTGGGAAAAGGGAAGAGAAGCTGAAATACAGCTCCACCCACAAGAGAAGCTGAAATACAGCTCCACCCACTGACTACAGTATATAAGGCACAGAGAAAGAGTGCTGCTCAGCCACAGCCTGATGAAGGGAAACTACCCCAAACGTAGCTACAGAGGCATGAGCACAAGAAACCCAAATGTTCGTGACGGTCTATGAAAATCAAATTGAATACTTACCGCCTCACGAAACTCAAAATTTAATACTTACCTGCACACGTGCTAGGGAGAGCACGGGCTGCCGTCAGAAGGTCTAAGCTGCACAAACCACGGGATACCTACCATGAGTTTAGGTTTACTTTTTAGCCCAAACTTGGGAGCTGGAATGGCTGGGGGAAGAATGTGCTTTGGGGAACTGGGATGGTGTAACGTGCCCGTGCTTTTACCTGGGCTCTTTGAGTCTAGGGCTATTTACCCTTTCCTAACCCGCCAGTGCCTGCACTTCCTTCTCTGAGGTGCGTTCGGATCTCCGGTCATTCCCATGGCGAGATAGTCCCTTTCCCTGACCTCTTAACCCTAACCCTAACCATCTGTGGGAGGTATAATTCCTAACCCTAAATTCTGGTAGGATTTATTATTTATATAACAAAGGCGACTTCTGCCAGCTTATTGAATGTATAATGTGTGCATGGAGGCGGATTTGCGCTGTCACATGGTGAGAGACAAAGCCAGACAGGGGATAAAAATTAAGTCAAATTAGACAAAACTGGGAAAAGGGAAGAGAAGCTGAAATACAGCTCCACCCACAAGAGAAGCTGAAATACAGCTCCACCCACTGACTACAGTATATAAGGCACAGAGAAAGAGTGCTGCTCAGCCACAGCCTGATGAAGGGAAACTACCCCAAACGTAGCTACAGAGGCATGAGCACAAGAAACCCAAATGTTCGTGACGGTCTATGAAAATCAAATTGAATACTTACCGCTCACGAAACTCAAAATTTAATACTTACCTGCACACGTGCTAGGGAGAGCACGGGCTGCCGTCAGAAGGTCTAAGCTGCACAAACCACGGATACCTACCATGAGTTTAGGTTTACTTTTAGCCCAAACTTGGGAGCTGGAATGGCTGGGGGAAGAATGTGCTTTGGGGAACTGGGATGGTGTAACGTGCCCGTGCTTTTACCTGGGCTCTTTGAGTCTAGGGCTATTTACCCTTTCCTAACCCGCCAGTGCCTGCACTGCCTCCTTCTCTGAGGTGCGCTCGATCTCCGGTCATTCCCATGGCGAGATAGTCCCTTTCCCTGACCTCTTAACCCTAACCCTAACCATCTGTGGGAGGTATAATTCCTAACCCTAAATTCTGGTAGGATTTATTATTTATATAACAAAGGCGACTTCTGCCAGCTTATTGAATGTATAATGTGTGCATGGAGGCGGATTTGCGCTGTCACATGGTGAGAGACAAAGCCAGACAGGGGATAAAAATTAAGTCAAATTAGACAAAACTGGGAAAAGGGAAGAGAAGCTGAAATACAGCTCCACCCACAAGAGAAGCTGAAATACAGCTCCACCCACTGACTACAGTATATAAGGCACAGAGAAAGAGTGCTGCTCAGCCACAGCCTGATGAAGGGAAACTACCCCAAACGTAGCTACAGAGGCATGAGCACAAGAAACCCAAATGTTCGTGACGGTCTATGAAAATCAAATTGAATACTTACCGCTACTTAAACTCAAAATTTAATACTTACCTGCACACGTGCTAGGGAGAGCACGGGCTGCCGTCAGAAGGTCTAAGCTGCACAAACCACGGGATACCTACCATGAGTTTAGGTTTACTTTTAGCCCAAACTTGGGAGCTGGAATGGCTGGGGGAAGAATGTGCTTTGGGGAACTGGGATGGTGTAACGTGCCCGTGCTTTTACCTGGGCTCTTTGAGTCTAGGGCTATTTACCCTTTCCCTAACCCGCCAGTGCCTGCACCTGCTCCTTCTCTGAGGTGCGTTCGATCTCCGGTCATTCCCATGGCGAGATAGTCCCTTTCCCTGACCTCTTAACCCTAACCCTAACCATCTGTGGGAGGTATAATTCCTAACCCTAAATTCTGGTAGGATTTATTATTTATATAACAAAGGCGACTTCTGCCAGCTTATTGAATGTATAATGTGTGCATGGAGGCGGATTTGCGCTGTCACATGGTGAGAGACAAAGCCAGACAGGGGATAAAAATTAAGTCAAATTAGACAAAACTGGGAAAAGGGAAGAGAAGCTGAAATACAGCTCCACCCACAAGAGAAGCTGAAATACAGCTCCACCCACTGACTACAGTATATAAGGCACAGAGAAAGAGTGCTGCTCAGCCACAGCCTGATGAAGGGAAACTACCCCAAACGTAGCTACAGAGGCATGAGCACAAGAAACCCAAATGTTCGACGGTCTATGAAAATCAAATTGAATACTTACCGCTACTTAAACTCAAAATTTAATACTTACCTGCACACGTGCTAGGGAGAGCACGGCTGCCGTCAGAAGGTCTAAGCTGCACAAACCACGGATACCTACCATGAGTTTAGGTTTACTTTTAGCCCAAACTTGGGAGCTGGAATGGCTGGGGGAAGAATGTGCTTTGGGGAACTGGGATGGTGTAACGTGCCCGTGCTTTTACCTGGGCTCTTTGAGTCTAGGGCTATTTACCCTTTCCTAACCCGCCAGTGCCTGCACCTGCCTCCTTCTCTGAGGTGCGTCGATCTCCGGTCATTCCCATGGCGAGATAGTCCCTTTCCCTGACCTCTTAACCCTAACCCTAACCATCTGTGGGAGGTATAATTCCTAACCCTAAATTCTGGTAGGATTTATTATTTATATAACAAAGGCGACTTCTGCCAGCTTATTGAATGTATAATGTGTGCATGGAGGCGGATTTGCGCTGTCACATGGTGAGAGACAAAGCCAGACAGGGGATAAAAATTAAGTCAAATTAGACAAAACTGGGAAAAGGGAAGAGAAGCTGAAATACAGCTCCACCCACAAGAGAAGCTGAAATACAGCTCCACCCACTGACTACAGTATATAAGGCACAGAGAAAGAGTGCTGCTCAGCCACAGCCTGATGAAGGGGAAACTACCCCAAAACGTAGCTACAGAGGCATGAGCACAAGAAACCCAAATGTTCATGACGGTCTATGAAAATCAAATTGAATACTTACCGCTCACTTAAACTCAAAATTTAATACTTACCTGCACACGTGCTAGGGAGAGCACGGGCTGCCGTCAGAAGGTCTAAGCTGCACAAACCACGGGATACCTACCATGAGTTTAGGTTTACTTTTAGCCCAAACTTGGGAGCTGGAATGGCTGGGGGAAGAATGTGCTTTGGGGAACTGGGATGGTGTAACGTGCCCGTGCTTTTACCTGGGCTCTTTGAGTCTAGGGCTATTTACCCTTTCCTAACCCGCCAGTGCCTGCACTGCCTTCTCTGAGGTGCGTCGATCTCCGGTCATTCCCATGGCGAGATAGTCCCTTTCCCTGACCTCTTAACCCTAACCCTAACCATCTGTGGGAGGTATAATTCCTAACCCTAAATTCTGGTAGGATTTATTATTTATATAACAAAGGCGACTTCTGCCAGCTTATTGAATGTATAATGTGTGCATGGAGGCGGATTTGCGCTGTCACATGGTGAGAGACAAAGCCAGACAGGGGATAAAAATTAAGTCAAATTAGACAAAACTGGGAAAAGGAAGAGAAGCTGAAATACAGCTCCACCCACAAGAGAAGCTGAAATACAGCTCCACCCACTGACTACAGTATATAAGGCACAGAGAAAGAGTGCTGCTCAGCCACAGCCTGATGAAGGGAAACTACCCCAAACGTAGCTACAGAGGCATGAGCACAAGAAACCCAAATGTTCGTAACGGTCTATGAAAATCAAATTGAATACTTACCGCTCACTTAAACTCAAAATTTAATACTTACCTGCACACGTGCTAGGGAGAGCACGGGCTGCCGTCAGAAGGTCTAAGCTGCACAAACCACGGGATACCTACCATGAGTTTAGGTTTACTTTTAGCCCAAACTTGGGAGCTGGAATGGCTGGGGGAAGAATGTGCTTTGGGGAACTGGGATGGTGTAACGTGCCCGTGCTTTTACCTGGGCTCTTTGAGTCTAGGGCTATTTACCCTTTCCTAACCCGCCAGTGCCTGCACTGCCCTTCTCTGAGGTGCGTCGATCTCCGGTCATTCCCATGGCGAGATAGTCCCTTTCCCTGACCTCTTAACCCTAACCCTAACCATCTGTGGGAGGTATAATTCCTAACCCTAAATTCTGGTAGGATTTATTATTTATATAACAAAGGCGACTTCTGCCAGCTTATTGAATGTATAATGTGTGCATGGAGGCGGATTTGCGCTGTCACATGGTGAGAGACAAAGCCAGACAGGGGATAAAAATTAAGTCAAATTAGACAAAACTGGGAAAAGGGAAGAGAAGCTGAAATACAGCTCCACCCACAAGAGAAGCTGAAATACAGCTCCACCCACTGACTACAGTATATAAGGCACAGAGAAAGAGTGCTGCTCAGCCACAGCCTGATGAAGGGAAACTACCCCCAAACGTAGCTACAGAGGCATGAGCACAAGAAACCCAAATGTTCGACGGTCTATGAAAATCAAATTGAATACTTACCGCTCTACTTAAACTCAAAATTTAATACTTACCTGCACACGTGCTAGGGAGAGCACGGGCTGCCGTCAGAAGGTCTAAGCTGCACAAACCACGGGATACCTACCATGAGTTTAGGTTTACTTTTAGCCCAAACTTGGGAGCTGGAATGGCTGGGGGAAGAATGTGCTTTGGGGAACTGGGATGGTGTAACGTGCCTGCTTTTACCTGGGCTCTTTGAGTCTAGGGCTATTTACCCTTTCCTAACCCGCCAGTGCCTGCACTGCTCCTTCTCTGAGGTGCGTCGATCTCCGGTCATTCCCATGGCGAGATAGTCCCTTTCCCTGACCTCTTAACCCTAACCCTAACCATCTGTGGGAGGTATAATTCCTAACCCTAAATTCTGGTAGGATTTATTATTTATATAACAAAGGCGACTTCTGCCAGCTTATTGAATGTATAATGTGTGCATGGAGGCGGATTTGCGCTGTCACATGGTGAGAGACAAAGCCAGACAGGGGATAAAAATTAAGTCAAATTAGACAAAACTGGGAAAAGGGAAGAGAAGCTGAAATACAGCTCCACCCACAAGAGAAGCTGAAATACAGCTCCACCCACTGACTACAGTATATAAGGCACAGAGAAAGAGTGCTGCTCAGCCACAGCCTGATGAAGGGAAACTACCCCAAACGTAGCTACAGAGGCATGAGCACAAGAAACCCAAATGTTCGTGACGGTCTATGAAAATCAAATTGAATACTTACCGCCTACTTAAACTCAAAATTTAATACTTACCTGCACACGTGCTAGGGAGAGCACGGGCTGCCGCAGAAGGTCTAAGCTGCACAAACCACGGATACCTACCATGAGTTTAGGTTTACTTTTAGCCCAAACTTGGGAGCTGGAATGGCTGGGGGAAGAATGTGCTTTGGGGAACTGGGATGGTGTAACGTGCCCGTGCTTTTACCTGGGCTCTTTGAGTCTAGGGCTATTTACCCTTTCCTAACCCGCCAGTGCCTGCACCTGCCCTTCTCTGAGGTGCGCTCGATCTCCGGTCATTCCCATGGCGAGATAGTCCCTTTCCCTGACCTCTTAACCCTAACCCTAACCATCTGTGGGAGGTATAATTCCTAACCCTAAATTCTGGTAGGATTTATTATTTATATAACAAAGGCGACTTCTGCCAGCTTATTGAATGTATAATGTGTGCATGGAGGCGGATTTGCGCTGTCACATGGTGAGAGACAAAGCCAGACAGGGGATAAAAATTAAGTCAAATTAGACAAAACTGGGAAAAGGGAAGAGAAGCTGAAATACAGCTCCACCCACAAGAGAAGCTGAAATACAGCTCCACCCACTGACTACAGTATATAAGGCACAGAGAAAGAGTGCTGCTCAGCCACAGCCTGATGAAGGGGAAACTACCCCAAACGTAGCTACAGAGGCATGAGCACAAGAAACCCAAATGTTCGTGACGGTCTATGAAAATCAAATTGAATACTTACCGCCTACGAAACTCAAAATTTAATACTTACCTGCACACGTGCTAGGGAGAGCACGGGCTGCCGTCAGAAGGTCTAAGCTGCACAAACCACGGATACCTACCATGAGTTTAGGTTTACTTTAGCCCAAACTTGGGAGCTGGAATGGCTGGGGGAAGAATGTGCTTTGGGGAACTGGGATGGTGTAACGTGCCCGTGCTTTTACCTGGGCTCTTTGAGTCTAGGGCTATTTACCCTTTCCTAACCCGCCAGTGCCTGCACTGCCCTTCTCTGAGGTGCTTCGATCTCCGGTCATTCCCATGGCGAGATAGTCCCTTTCCCTGACCTCTTAACCCTAACCCTAACCATCTGTGGGAGGTATAATTCCTAACCCTAAATTCTGGTAGGATTTATTATTTATATAACAAAGGCGACTTCTGCCAGCTTATTGAATGTATAATGTGTGCATGGAGGCGGATTTGCGCTGTCACATGGTGAGAGACAAAGCCAGACAGGGGATAAAAATTAAGTCAAATTAGACAAAACTGGGAAAAGGGAAGAGAAGCTGAAATACAGCTCCACCCACAAGAGAAGCTGAAATACAGCTCCACCCACTGACTACAGTATATAAGGCACAGAGAAAGAGTGCTGCTCAGCCACAGCCTGATGAAGGGGAAACTACCCCGAAACGTAGCTACAGAGGCATGAGCACAAGAAACCCAAATGTTCGTACGGTCTATGAAAATCAAATTGAATACTTACCGTCTACGAAACTCAAAATTTAATACTTACCTGCACACGTGCTAGGGAGAGCACGGGCTGCCGTCAGAAGGTCTAAGCTGCACAAACCACGGGATACCTACCATGAGTTTAGGTTTACTTTTAGCCCAAACTTGGGAGCTGGAATGGCTGGGGGGAAGAATGTGCTTTGGGGAACTGGGATGGTGTAACGTGCCCGTGCTTTTACCTGGGCTCTTTGAGTCTAGGGCTATTTACCCTTTCCTAACCCGCCAGTGCCTGCACTGTTCCTTCTGAGGTGCGTTCGATCTCCGGTCATTCCCATGGCGAGATAGTCCCTTTCCCTGACCTCTTAACCCTAACCCTAACCATCTGTGGGAGGTATAATTCCTAACCCTAAATTCTGGTAGGATTTATTATTTATATAACAAAGGCGACTTCTGCCAGCTTATTGAATGTATAATGTGTGCATGGAGGCGGATTTGCGCTGTCACATGGTGAGAGACAAAGCCAGACAGGGGATAAAAATTAAGTCAAATTAGACAAAACTGGGAAAAGGGAAGAGAAGCTGAAATACAGCTCCACCCACAAGAGAAGCTGAAATACAGCTCCACCCACTGACTACAGTATATAAGGCACAGAGAAAGAGTGCTGCTCAGCCACAGCCTGATGAAGGGGAAACTACCCTAAACGTAGCTACAGAGGCATGAGCACAAGAAACCCAAATGTTCGTGACGGTCTATGAAAATCAAATTGAATACTTACCGCTCACTTAAACTCAAAATTTAATACTTACCTGCACACGTGCTAGGGAGAGCACGGGCTGCCGTCAGAAGGTCTAAGCTGCACAAACCACGGATACCTACCATGAGTTTAGGTTTACTTTTAGCCCAAACTTGGGAGCTGGAATGGCTGGGGGAAGAATGTGCTTTGGGGAACTGGGATGGTGTAACGTGCCCGTGCTTTTACCTGGGCTCTTTGAGTCTAGGGCTATTTACCCTTTCCTAACCCGCCAGTGCCTGCACTGTTCCTTCTCTGAGGTGCGTTCGATCTCCGGTCATTCCCATGGCGAGATAGTCCCTTTCCCTGACCTCTTAACCCTAACCCTAACCATCTGTGGGAGGTATAATTCCTAACCCTAAATTCTGGTAGGATTTATTATTTATATAACAAAGGCGACTTCTGCCAGCTTATTGAATGTATAATGTGTGCATGGAGGCGGATTTGCGCTGTCACATGGTGAGAGACAAAGCCAGACAGGGGATAAAAATTAAGTCAAATTAGACAAAACTGGGAAAAGGGAAGAGAAGCTGAAATACAGCTCCACCCACAAGAGAAGCTGAAATACAGCTCCACCCACTGACTACAGTATATAAGGCACAGAGAAAGAGTGCTGCTCAGCCACAGCCTGATGAAGGGGAAACTACCCAAACGTAGCTACAGAGGCATGAGCACAAGAAACCCAAATGTTCGTGACGGTCTATGAAAATCAAATTGAATACTTACCGCCTAAACTCAAAATTTAATACTTACCTGCACACGTGCTAGGGAGAGCACGGGCTGCCGCCAGAAGGTCTAAGCTGCACAAACCACGGATACCTACCATGAGTTTAGGTTTACTTTTAGCCCAAACTTGGGAGCTGGAATGGCTGGGGGAAGAATGTGCTTTGGGGAACTGGGATGGTGTAACGTGCCCGTGCTTTTACCTGGGCTCTTTGAGTCTAGGGCTATTTACCCTTTCCTAACCCGCCAGTGCCTGCACTGCTCCTTCTCTGAGGTGCGTTCGATCTCCGGTCATTCCCATGGCGAGATAGTCCCTTTCCCTGACCTCTTAACCCTAACCCTAACCATCTGTGGGAGGTATAATTCCTAACCCTAAATTCTGGTAGGATTTATTATTTATATAACAAAGGCGACTTCTGCCAGCTTATTGAATGTATAATGTGTGCATGGAGGCGGATTTGCGCTGTCACATGGTGAGAGACAAAGCCAGACAGGGGATAAAAATTAAGTCAAATTAGACAAAACTGGGAAAAGGGAAGAGAAGCTGAAATACAGCTCCACCCACAAGAGAAGCTGAAATACAGCTCCACCCACTGACTACAGTATATAAGGCACAGAGAAAGAGTGCTGCTCAGCCACAGCCTGATGAAGGGGAAACTACCCCAAACGTAGCTACAGAGGCATGAGCACAAGAAACCCAAATGTTCGACGGTCTATGAAAATCAAATTGAATACTTACCGTCTACGAAACTCAAAATTTAATACTTACCTGCACACGTGCTAGGGAGAGCACGGGCTGCCGTCAGAAGGTCTAAGCTGCACAAACCACGGATACCTACCATGAGTTTAGGTTTACTTTAGCCCAAACTTGGGAGCTGGAATGGCTGGGGGAAGAATGTGCTTTGGGGAACTGGGATGGTGTAACGTGCCCGTGCTTTTACCTGGGCTCTTTGAGTCTAGGGCTATTTACCCTTTCCTAACCCGCCAGTGCCTGCACCTGCCTCCTTCTCTGAGGTGCGTTCGATCTCCGGTCATTCCCATGGCGAGATAGTCCCTTTCCCTGACCTCTTAACCCTAACCCTAACCATCTGTGGGAGGTATAATTCCTAACCCTAAATTCTGGTAGGATTTATTATTTATATAACAAAGGCGACTTCTGCCAGCTTATTGAATGTATAATGTGTGCATGGAGGCGGATTTGCGCTGTCACATGGTGAGAGACAAAGCCAGACAGGGGATAAAAATTAAGTCAAATTAGACAAAACTGGGAAAAGGGAAGAGAAGCTGAAATACAGCTCCACCCACAAGAGAAGCTGAAATACAGCTCCACCCACTGACTACAGTATATAAGGCACAGAGAAAGAGTGCTGCTCAGCCACAGCCTGATGAAGGGGAAACTACCCAAACGTAGCTACAGAGGCATGAGCACAAGAAACCCAAATGTTCGAACGGTCTATGAAAATCAAATTGAATACTTACCGCTCACGAAACTCAAAATTTAATACTTACCTGCACACGTGCTAGGGAGAGCACGGGCTGCCGTCAGAAGGTCTAAGCTGCACAAACCACGGGATACCTACCATGAGTTTAGGTTTACTTTTAGCCCAAACTTGGGAGCTGGAATGGCTGGGGGGAAGAATGTGCTTTGGGGAACTGGGATGGTGTAACGTGCCCGTGCTTTTACCTGGGCTCTTTGAGTCTAGGGCTATTTACCCTTTCCTAACCCTAACCCTAACCCTAACCCTAACCCTAACCCCTAACCCTAACCCCTAACCCTAACCCTAACCCTAACCCAACCCTAACCCTAACCCTAACCCTAACCCTAACCCATAACCCTAACCCTAACCCTAACCCTAAACCCTAACCCTAACCCCTAACCCTAACCCTAACCCTAAACCCTAACCCTAACCCTAACCCTAACCCTTTACCTGGGCTCTTTGAGCCTAGGGATACTTACCTCTCTCCTAACCCGCCAGTGCCTGCACCGTTCCCTCTCTGGAGTGCGTTCCGACCTCCTGTCGTTCCCATGGCGAGATAGCCCCTTTCCCTGACCTCTTTACCCTAACCCTAACCGTCTGGGGGATTTAAATTCTAACCCTAAATTCTGGTAGGATTTATTATTTATATAACAAAGCTGACCTCTGCCAGTTTATCGAATATATATGTGTGCATGGAGGCGAATTTGCGCTGTCACATAGAGAGAGAAGTGCATGGAGGGGGGAGGGGGTGAGCAGTTGTGAAGGGGTGCCGCCCACAAGCTCACAGAGTAACGTGTCTGGACATGTATAAAAGCCCAGAGATTTTTGCAGCTCAGCCACAAGCCTGAAGAAGGGTAATAAAACCCGAAACGTAGCTACAGAGGCATGAGCATTTGAACCACAGAGATACTTACCGTCACAGCAAAAGCTGAAGAGAAGTTAGCAGACACACACTGGGGAAATGGTGAACACAAGCCACAGAGAACGAAGTCAAGCAGCACAAACTGAGGGAGTGACGCAAAAACAGAGCGCTGTAGGCACCTGCACACGTGCTAAGGAGAGCACAGGCTGCCGTCAGAGGGACCCGACTGTACAACTTACAACATACTTACCATGAGTTTAGATTTACTTTTAGCCCAAACTTGGGAGCTGGAATGACTGGGGGAAGAATGTGCTTTGGGGAACTGGGATGGTGTAACGTGCCCGTGCATTTTACCTGGGCTCTTTGAGCCTAGGGATACTTACCTCTCTCCTAACCCGCCAGTGCCTGCACCTTCCCTCTCTGGAGTGCGTTCCGACCTCCTGTCGTTCCCATGGCGAGATAGCCCCTTTCCCTGACCTCTTTACCCTAACCCTAACCGTCTGGGGATTTAAATTCTAACCCTAAATTCTGGTAGGATTTATTATTTATATAACAAAGCTGACCTCTGCCAGTTTATCGAATATATATGTGTGCATGGAGGCGAATTTGCGCTGTCACATAGAGAGAGAAGTGCATGGAGGGGGGGAGGGGGTGAGCAGTTGTGAAGGGGTGCCGCCCACAAGCTCACAGAGTAACGTGTCTGGACATGTATAAAAGCCCAGAGATTTTTGCAGCTCAGCCACAAGCCTGAAGAAGGGTAATAAAACCCAAACGTAGCTACAGAGGCATGAGCATTTGAACCACAGAGATACTTACCGTCACAGCAAAAGCTGAAGAGAAGTTAGCAGACACACACTGGGGAAATGGTGAACACAAGCCACAGAGAACGGGTCAAGCAGCACAAACTGAGGGAGTGACGCAAAAACAGAGCGCTGTAGGCACCTGCACACGTGCTAAGGAGAGCACAGGCTGCCGCCAGAGGGACCCGACTGTACAACTTACAACATACTTACCATGAGTTTAGATTTACTTTTAGCCCAAACTTGGGAGCTGGAATGACTGGGGGAAGAATGTGCTTTGGGGAACTGGGATGGTGTAACGTGCCCGTGCATTTACCTGGGCTCTTTGAGCCTAGGGATACTTACCTCTCTCCTAACCCGCCAGTGCCTGCACCGTTCCCTCTCTGGAGTGCGTTCCGACCTCCTGTCGCTCCCATGGCGAGATAGCCCCTTTCCCTGACCTCTTTACCCTAACCCTAACCGTCTGGGGGATTTAAATTCTAACCCTAAATTCTGGTAGGATTTATTATTTATATAACAAAGCTGACCTCTGCCAGTTTATCGAATATATATGTGTGCATGGAGGCGAATTTGCGCTGTCACATAGAGAGAGAAGTGCATGGAGGGGGAGGGGGTGAGCAGTTGTGAAGGGGTGCCGCCCACAAGCTCACAGAGTAACGTGTCTGGACATGTATAAAAGCCCAGAGATTTTTGCAGCTCAGCCACAAGCCTGAAGAAGGGTAATAAAACCAAACGTAGCTACAGAGGCATGAGCATTTGAACCACAGAGATACTTACCGTCACAGCAAAAGCTGAAGAGAAGTTAGCAGACACACACTGGGGAAATGGTGAACACAAGCCACAGAGAACGAAGTCAAGCAGCACAAACTGAGGGAGTGACGCAAAAACAGAGCGCTGTAGGCACCTGCACACGTGCTAAGGAGAGCACAGGCTGCCGTCAGAGGGACCCGACTGTACAACTTACAACATACTTACCATGAGTTTAGATTTACTTTTAGCCCAAACTTGGGAGCTGGAATGACTGGGGGAAGAATGTGCTTTGGGAACTGGGATGGTGTCACGTGCCTGCAGCATTTACCTGGGCTCTTTGAGCCTAGGGATACTTACCTCTCCCTAACCCGCCAGTGCCTGCACTGTTCCCTCTCTGGAGTGCGTTCCCGACCTCCTGTCGCTCCCATGGCGAGATAGCCCCTTTCCCTGACCTCTTTACCCTAACCCTAACCGTCTGGGGATTTAAATTCTAACCCTAAATTCTGGTAGGATTTATTATTTATATAACAAAGCTGACCTCTGCCAGTTTATCGAATATATATGTGTGCATGGAGGCGAATTTGCGCTGTCACATAGAGAGAGAAGTGCATGGAGGGGGAGGGGGTGAGCAGTTGTGAAGGGGTGCCGCCCACAAGCTCACAGAGTAACGTGTCTGGACATGTATAAAAGCCCAGAGATTTTTGCAGCTCAGCCACAAGCCTGAAGAAGGGTAATAAAACCCAAACGTAGCTACAGAGGCATGAGCATTTGAACCACAGAGATACTTACCGTCACAGCAAAAGCTGAAGAGAAGTTAGCAGACACACACTGGGGAAATGGTGAACACAAGCCACAGAGAACGAAGTCAAGCAGCACAAACTGAGGGAGTGACGCAAAAACAGAGCGCTGTAGGCACCTGCACACGTGCTAAGGAGAGCACAGGCTGCCGTCAGAGGGACCCGACTGTACAACTTACAACATACTTACCATGAGTTTAGATTTACTTTTAGCCCAAACTTGGGAGCTGGAATGACTGGGGGAAGAATGTGCTTTGGGGAACTGGGATGGTGTAACGTGCCCGTGCATTTACCTGGGCTCTTTGAGCCTAGGGATACTTACCTCTCTCCTAACCCGCCAGTGCCTGCACCGTTCCCTCTCTGGAGTGCGTTCCGACCTCCTGTCGCTCCCATGGCGAGATAGCCCCTTTCCCTGACCTCTTTACCCTAACCCTAACCGTCTGGGGATTTAAATTCTAACCCTAAATTCTGGTAGGATTTATTATTTATATAACAAAGCTGACCTCTGCCAGTTTATCGAATATATATATGTGCATGGAGGCGAATTTGCGCTGTCACATAGAGAGAAAGTGCATGGAGGGGGAGGGGTGAGCAGTTGTGAAGGGGTGCCGCCCACAAGCTCACAGAGTAACGTGTCTGGACATGTATAAAAGCCCAGAGATTTTTGCAGCTCAGCCACAAGCCTGAAGAAGGGTAATAAAACCCAAACGTAGCTACAGAGGCATGAGCATTTGAACCACAGAGATACTTACCGTCACAGCAAAAGCTGAAGAGAAGTTAGCAGACACACACTGGGGAAATGGTGAACACAAGCCACAGAGAACGAAGTCAAGCAGCACAAACTGAGGGAGTGACGCAAAAACAGAGCGCTGTAGGCACCTGCACACGTGCTAAGGAGAGCACAGGCTGCCGTCAGAGGGACCCGACTGTACAACTTACAACATACTTACCATGAGTTTAGATTTACTTTTAGCCCAAACTTGGGAGCTGGAATGACTGGGGGAAGAATGTGCTTTGGGGAACTGGGATGGTGTAACGTGCCCGTGCATTTACCTGGGCTCTTTGAGCCTAGGGATACTTACCTCTCTCCTAACCCGCCAGTGCCTGCACTGTTCCCTCTCTGGAGTGCGTTCCGACCTCCTGTCGTTCCCATGGCGAGATAGCCCCTTTCCCTGACCTCTTTACCCTAACCCTAACCGTCTGGGGATTTAAATTCTAACCCTAAATTCTGGTAGGATTTATTATTTATATAACAAAGCTGACCTCTGCCAGTTTATCGAATATATATGTGTGCATGGAGGCGAATTTGCGCTGTCACATAGAGAGAGAAGTGCATGGAGGGGGAGGGGTGAGCAGTTGTGAAGGGGTGCCGCCCACAAGCTCACAGAGTAACGTGTCTGGACATGTATAAAAGCCCAGAGATTTTTGCAGCTCAGCCACAAGCCTGAAGAAGGGTAATAAAACCCAAACGTAGCTACAGAGGCATGAGCATTTGAACCACAGAGATACTTTCTACCGTCACAGCAAAAGCTGAAGAGAAGTTAGCAGACACACACTGGGGAAATGGTGAACACAAGCCACAGAGAACGAAGTCAAGCAGCACAAACTGAGGGAGTGACGCAAAAACAGAGCGCTGTAGGCACCTGCACACGTGCTAAGGAGAGCACAGGCTGCCGTCAGAGGGACCCGACTGTACAACTTACAACATACTTACCATGAGTTTAGATTTACTTTTAGCCCAAACTTGGGAGCTGGAATGACTGGGGGAAGAATGTGCTTTGGGGAACTGGGATGGTGTAACGTGCCCGTGCATTTACCTGGGCTCTTTGAGCCTAGGGATACTTACCTCTCTCCTAACCCGCCAGTGCCTGCACCGTTCCCTCTCTGGAGTGCGTTCCGACCTCCTGTCGTTCCCATGGCGAGATAGCCCCTTTCCCTGACCTCTTTACCCCTAACCCTAACCGTCTGGGGATTTAAATTCTAACCCTAAATTCTGGTAGGATTTATTATTTATATAACAAAGCTGACCTCTGCCAGTTTATCGAATATATATGTGTGCATGGAGGCGAATTTGCGCTGTCACATAGAGAGAGAAGTGCATGGAGGGGGGGGGGTGAGCAGTTGTGAAGGGGTGCCGCCCACAAGCTCACAGAGTAACGTGTCTGGACATGTATAAAAGCCCAGAGATTTTTGCAGCTCAGCCACAAGCCTGAAGAAGGGTAATAAAACCCAAACGTAGCTACAGAGGCATGAGCATTTGAACCACAGAGATACTTACCGTCACAGCAAAAGCTGAAGAGAAGTTAGCAGACACACACTGGGGAAATGGTGAACACAAGCCACAGAGAACGAAGTCAAGCAGCACAAACTGAGGGAGTGACGCAAAAACAGAGCGCTGTAGGCACCTGCACACGTGCTAAGGAGAGCACAGGCTGCCGTCAGAGGGACCCGACTGTACAACTTACAACATACTTACCATGAGTTTAGATTTACTTTTAGCCCAAACTTGGGAGCTGGAATGACTGGGGGAAGAATGTGCTTTGGGGAACTGGGATGGTGTAACGTGCCCAGCATTTACCTGGGCTCTTTGAGCCTAGGGATACTTACCTCTCCCTAACCCGCCAGTGCCTGCACTGTTCCTCTCTGGAGTGCGTTCCGACCTCCTGTCGTTCCCATGGCGAGATAGCCCCTTTCCCTGACCTCTTTACCCTAACCCTAACCGTCTGGGGGATTTAAATTCTAACCCTAAATTCTGGTAGGATTTATTATTTATATAACAAAGCTGACCTCTGCCAGTTTATCGAATATATATGTGTGCATGGAGGCGAATTTGCGCTGTCACATAGAGAGAGAAGTGCATGGAGGAGGGGGTGAGCAGTTGTGAAGGGGTGCCGCCCACAAGCTCACAGAGTAACGTGTCTGGACATGTATAAAAGCCCAGAGATTTTTGCAGCTCAGCCACAAGCCTGAAGAAGGGTAATAAAACCCAAACGTAGCTACAGAGGCATGAGCATTTGAACCACAGAGATACTTACCGTCACAGCAAAAGCTGAAGAGAAGTTAGCAGACACACACTGGGGAAATGGTGAACACAAGCCACAGAGAACGAAGTCAAGCAGCACAAACTGAGGGAGTGACGCAAAAACAGAGCGCTGTAGGCACCTGCACACGTGCTAAGGAGAGCACAGGCTGCCGTCAGAGGGACCCGACTGTACAACTTACAACATACTTACCATGAGTTTAGATTTACTTTTAGCCCAAACTTGGGAGCTGGAATGACTGGGGGAAGAATGTGCTTTGGGGAACTGGGATGGTGTAACGTGCCTGCATTTACCTGGGCTCTTTGAGCCTAGGGATACTTACCTCTCTCCTAACCCGCCAGTGCCTGCACCGTTCCCTCTCTGGAGTGCGTTCCGACCTCCTGTCGTTCCCATGGCGAGATAGCCCCTTTCCCTGACCTCTTTACCCTAACCCTAACCGTCTGGGGGATTTAAATTCTAACCCTAAATTCTGGTAGGATTTATTATTTATATAACAAAGCTGACCTCTGCCAGTTTATCGAATATATATGTG
Source organism: Channa striata (assembly GCA_033026295.1). Taxonomy (NCBI): domain Eukaryota; kingdom Metazoa; phylum Chordata; class Actinopteri; order Anabantiformes; family Channidae; genus Channa; species Channa striata. The sequence goes on from CM065182.1 coordinate 56,227, forward strand.
TGCATGGAGGCGAATTTGCGCTGTCACATAGAGAGAGAAGTGCATGGAGGGGAGGGGGTGAGCAGTTGTGAAGGGGTGCCGCCCACAAGCTCACAGAGTAACGTGTCTGGACATGTATAAAAGCCCAGAGATTTTTGCAGCTCAGCCACAAGCCTGAAGAAGGGTAATAAAACCCAAACGTAGCTACAGAGGCATGAGCATTTGAACCACAGAGATACTTACCGTCACAGCAAAAGCTGAAGAGAAGTTAGCAGACACACACTGGGGAAATGGTGAACACAAGCCACAGAGAACGAAGTCAAGCAGCACAAACTGAGGGAGTGACGCAAAACAGAGCGCTGTAGGCACCTGCACACGTGCTAAGGAGAGCACAGGCTGCCGTCAGAGGGACCCGACTGTACAACTTACAACATACTTACCATGAGTTTAGATTTACTTTTAGCCCAAACTTGGGAGCTGGAATGACTGGGGGAAGAATGTGCTTTGGGGAACTGGGATGGTGTAACGTGCCTGCATTTACCTGGGCTCTTTGAGCCTAGGGATACTTACCTCTCTCCTAACCCGCCAGTGCCTGCACCGTTCCCTCTCTGGAGTGCGTTCCGACCTCCTGTCGTTCCCATGGCGAGATAGCCCCTTTCCTGACCTCTTTACCCTAACCCTAACCGTCTGGGGATTTAAATTCTAACCCTAAATTCTGGTAGGATTTATTATTTATATAACAAAGCTGACCTCTGCCAGTTTATCGAATATATATGTGTGCATGGAGGCGAATTTGCGCTGTCACATAGAGAGAGAAGTGCATGGAGGGGGGGGGGGTGAGCAGTTGTGAAGGGGTGCCGCCCACAAGCTCACAGAGTAACGTGTCTGGACATGTATAAAAGCCCAGAGATTTTTGCAGCTCAGCCACAAGCCTGAAGAAGGGTAATAAAACCCAAACGTAGCTACAGAGGCATGAGCATTTGAACCACAGAGATACTTACCGTCACAGCAAAAGCTGAAGAGAAGTTAGCAGACACACACTGGGGAAATGGTGAACACAAGCCACAGAGAACGAAGTCAAGCAGCACAAACTGAGGGAGTGACGCAAAAACAGAGCGCTGTAGGCACCTGCACACGTGCTAAGGAGAGCACAGGCTGCCGTCAGAGGGACCCGACTGTACAACTTACAACATACTTACCATGAGTTTAGATTTACTTTTAGCCCAAACTTGGGAGCTGGAATGACTGGGGGGAAGAATGTGCTTTGGGGAACTGGGATGGTGTAACGTGCCCGTGCATTTACCTGGGCTCTTTGAGCCTAGGGATACTTACCTCTCTCCTAACCCTAACCCTAACCCTAACCCTAACCCCTAACCCCTAACCCTAACCCTAACCCTAACCCTAACTGGGGAACTGGGCATGTATAAAAGCACAGAAGTTGCAGCTCAGCCACAAGCCTGATGAAGGGAAAGACATCCCGAAACGTAGCTACGGTGGCATGAGCACTGGACCACAATATACGCTGAAGCAATGGGAAAAAGACACTGAGAAATACAGGGGGAAGAAAGATAAGGCTGTGAGCTGCAGTTTTGAGAAACAAGCTGGAGTGGAATGCCGAAACAAGGCTGTGAGCTACAGTATTGAGAAACAAGCTGAAGTAGAATGCCAAGCAAGGCTGTGAGCTGCAGGGTCGAGAAACAAGCTGGAAGTAGAATGCCAAGTAAGGCTGTGAGCTGCAGTATTGGGAAACAAGCTGTAGTAGAATGCTGAAGTATCGAGAAACAAGCTAAAAGCTGAAGCATTGGAAAGGCTAAATAAGCTAAGCTGAAGTATTGAGAAGGCTGTGAGCTACAGTATTGAGGAACAAGCTGGAAGTAGAATGCCGAAACAAGGCTGTGAGCTGCAGTGTTGAGGAACGGCCTGGAGTAGAATGCGAAGCAAGGCTGTGAGCTGCAGTATTGCGAAACAAGCTGGAGTGGAATGCCAAGTAAGGCTGTGAGCTGTAGTATTGTGAAACAAGCTGGAGTGCAGCAGTAACAATAGGGAAATAAGCAAAAGAAGCACTAGAACCATGGGATACTTACCTTAACTGTAGATTGACTAAATATTTAATTTGGCTGGGGTGTGGATATGGGATACTTACCGTAACCGTAGATATGGGATACTTACCGTAACTGTAGAAAGAAGAAAAAGAGGGGATCTTTAGTCCAAATTTGGAATCTGGAATGACTGGGGGAAAGAATGTGCTTTGGGGAACTGGGACAGTGTAACGTGCCCGTGCATTTCCCTGGACTCTCTGAGTCTAGGTTTATTTACTCATTCCTAACCCCCTAACCCCCTAACCCTAACCCTAACCCCCTAACCCTAACCCCCTAACCCTAACCCTAACCCCTAACCCTAACCCTAACCCTAACCCTAACCCCTAACCCCTAACCCTAACCCTAAGGGGAAAACAGACACTGAAAAACAATGAAGCCACGTTACTTACCGTATGTCCAGATAGACTGCGATGACAAGGGGAAATAGGACTGAGGACAAGCTAAAGAAAGCTGATGTGAGGCGCTACAGCCACATGCTTATGTATAGCACAGAGAATGAGCTGCCGTCAGAGGGCATGAACGCAAGCACAATACTCACCGTAGGTCTAGTTTGACCACATTTTAATTTGGCTGGGGTGTATTATTGTTTCTTTTAACCCAAACAAGGGTCTCGGGGGACTGGGGAGAGGAGTGCACTTTGGGGACTGACAGTGTAACGTGCCAGTGCACTTTACCTGGACTCTCTGAGTCTAGGGCTATTTCCCCTATCCTAACCCGCCCGTGCCTGCACTGTCGGGTCTCTGAGGTGTGTTCCGATCTCCAGTCTCTCCCTACCGGGGAGGCCCTTTCCCTGACACCTAATTCCTAACCCTAACCATTCCTGGGAGGTTAATGCCTAACCCTAAGTCCGGTGGGCCTTATTATTATGGTTCCCTTTCCTCATTCCCCATTTCCAACCCTATTTTGGGAGGTTTAATTTCTTACCCTAAATTTGGGAGTATTAATTATTTATATAACAAAGGCATCCTCTGCCAGTTCATTCATTGCACTCTGTTCTGCATGAAGGCAAAATCACGCACACACAGAGAGAGAAATGCATAGAGAGGGGGGAGGGGGTGAGACGTTGTGAAGGGGTGCCGCCCACACGCTCACAGAACGTGTCTGGACATGTTTGAAAGCTCAGAGAAGCTATATAAGCTCTGCCTTAGCCTGAAGAAGGGACAATCCTCCCGAAACGTAGCTACAGAAGGCCAGAGCACTGAACCACTATACTTACCGTCCACAGGATACTTACCGTATGTCCAAATAGACTGCGATGAAGGGGAAAACAGACACTGAAAAACAATGAAGCCACGTTACTTACCGTATGTCCAGATAGACTGCGATGACAAGGGGAAATAGGACTGAGGACAAGCTAAAGAAAGCTGATGTGAGGCGCTACAGCCACATGCTTATGTATAGCACAGAGAATGAGCTGCCGTCAGAGGGCATGAACGCAAGCACAATACTCACCGTAGGTCTAGTTTGACCACATTTTAATTTGGCTGGGGTGTATTATTGTTTCTTTTAACCCAAACAAGGGTCTCGGGGGACTGGGGAGAGGAGTGCACTTTGGGGACTGACAGTGTAACGTGCCAGTGCACTTTACCTGGACTCTCTGAGTCTAGGGCTATTTCCCCTATCCTAACCCTAACCCTAACCCTAACCCTAACCCCTAACCCTAACCCCTAACCCTAACCCTAACCCTAACCCTAACCCTAACCCAGTCGAAACTAATGCCTAATCCTAAAGACTCTGACGCCAGTACTTAATCCCAAACATCAATGTCTCTCGCTCAATGCTAACGATAGCCCTTCTCTTTTCCTAACCCTAACCAATCGAAACCAATGCCTAACCTTAAAAATGCTCTGAAACTACTGCTTAAAGTGCAACACCAATGTCGCTCGCTTAACGCTAACCTTAGCCATTGTCCTTTCCTAACCCTAACCAGCGAACCTTATTGCCTAATCCCAACCACTTGGTTAACAAACAGCTGTCTCTGGGTCTCCTGGGGACCATCGCTAACATCGCAGAGCCTAATAACACAGCTGTCTCAGGGTCTCCTGGGGCTGTCGCTAACCTAAACTTGACATAACCTAGCTCACTAACGCAGCTGTCTCAGGGTCTCCTGGGGCTGCCGTGTAACATCGCCTAGCCTAACAACAAGCTCTCTCAGGGTGACTAGAAACATTGGAGAAACAGACAACGCACACAGGACTGGGGAGACGCCAGTGCCTCAACTTGGCCAAAAACATCAATTGATGAAGCGGGAGAGTCATCGAGAAACTAATTCAACCCTAACTAACCCTAACCCTAACCAGTCGAACCTAATGCCTAATCCTAAAGACTCTGACTTTGCTCAACCCAAACATCAATGTCTCTCGCCAATGCCTAACCCTTAACCCTAACCAATCATGCTAACTGATGCTCTGAAACTACTGCTTAAAGTGCAACACCAATGTCTCTCGCTTAACGTGAACCTTAGCCATTGTCCTTTCCTAACCCTAACCCTCTAATAACACAGCTAGCTCAGGATCTCCTAGGGACTTTCGCTTAGCCTGAACCTAGCATAACCTAGCTTAAATAACACAGCTGTCTCAGGGTCTCCTGGGGGCTGTGGTTTAGCTTCCAAAATGCAGCTGTCTCAGGGTCTCCTGGGGGCTGCCGCTTAGCTTAGCCTAAATTCAATAACACAGCTGTCTCAGGGTCTCCTGGGGGCTGTCACTTAGCTTCAACAATGCAGCTGTCTCAGGGTCTCCTGGGGGCTGTCGTTTAACATCGCCTAGCCTAACAACATAGGTCTCTCAGGATGACTATCGTTTGTCCTAAACATTTGAGAATTAGACAATGCACACAGGACTGGGGAGACGCACAGTGCCTGGGAATTTGAGTGACAAGCGTTGGCCCGTGCCTTGCCTTTGGCTCTCCACACCAAACCGCCCAGTCGTTTGATGAAGCGGGGAGAGTCATCGAGATAAACTAATTCCCCTAACCAGCCAGTGCCCTCGGACAACCTGTTCCTTTGGATGCTAATATGTCTCCCTAAAGCTGTATGCCAATGCCCCTTAGGGGAAAACCAATGTCAACAGTCTAATCTCACCAATAACGCAACAGCCAAACTAAACTCCCAATTCTCAACTCGCCAGAACTTTCCACTTCCCCCCTCCTCTCTTGCCCCCTCCGGTGTTGGAGGGGAGGGTGTGGAGACAGGGTAGGCTTGTCCAAGCCGGGAGGCAATGCACGATGTGTTTACATCTTCTGCCTCCATTCCCTGTGGCACCTGTTCTCTCTTTCTGCTCTCCCCTCGCGTCCTACCTCTTGTCCCTCACAATTCTCAACTCGCCAGCGTTTCTCACTGCCCCCCTCCTCTCTCGCCCCCTCGGGTGATGGAGGGGAGGGTGTGGAGACAGGGTAGGCTTGTCCAAGCCGGGAGGCAATGCACGATGTGTTTACATCTCCTGCCTCCATTCCCTGTGGCACCTCTTGTCTCCTTTTCCTTCTCTCCTCTCGCATCCTACCATCTATCCCCAACCCTAACCGTAACCCTAACCCTAACCCTAACCTTAACCCTAACCCCTTAAAATCACTACCGTATAACGCCAAAACACCTTAACAACAAATTCCATAGGAATCTAATAAGGCGTCTAAAAATTTCCCAACCCTAAAACAGCAGCGTTAAAATCTAACCTCAAACTACCCTCCTAAAACAATAGTAATTGCCGTAATTCCTTTTCTACTCACTAGACCTAGGCAACCTGATCCACCGCGTCCCTAATTCCAATACTAACACAATCTCTCCATGTCTACTTGTCTGCAGTCAAAATGGCAACGGCTCAACGAACAAATTTCCAGAAACTCACCCGGACCATTTTGCAACTAATCAAGAGTCAACATCACTATGACCATGTACAAAGGTCCCAGGGAGGGCTGCCAGTCCCCCGTCACATATCACAAATCCAACAATGGCTACAAACAACAATACACCCAGCCTACCCAACAAACAACACACAACTTCTTTTACATGCCAACAACACCAATTGGACAAACACAACCTTACAAATCCTGGAAGAACACTACCAGACTATCATTGAAGGACTGAAACTCTCAATCCAAACAATCCCAAAAGACATGGAATTGGAGGCCTGGCAAACAGCAGTCCGCTGGGCCTACCAACGGTTCCCCCACCTCAAACCCGGTACGGTCAACAACATTGCAAGGATTCTCCAAGGTATGGGCATGTAAATCCCAAATTATACTCCCCCTACTCAGTCACACCCGGGGACAGCTCGCCGCCAACCCAACAAACGAAAAAGTACCCAGCAGTTTGCAAGTCCATCCAACCCTAAACGGAACCCTGAAACTCTTAAAACAGGCCTAGCAATAAACAAAAGAAATAGTGAACTAACTCCCACTCAACGCCAAGTACGTTCTCTCCCAGTTCCGAAACCACCCACGACTACAGCGATCATTATGTCAGCAAACCAAAAGGTCCACGACAGCAGAACCCTTGTTCAAATCCAGAATCCAATCCTCAACAATCAAATCTCACCCCTACCGGTACAGAGGTCTGATGTTACCATCATCAAGAAACACACCATTTCCCCTCTGGGTCGAACCGTCAGGACCTCATCAGGACCCACCACTGCAACTTCCCTCCCAGAAATCCCCTCTAATGACGTGACTACTGTGCCACAAGAGGAAAACTTCACCAATGAATCCCACACCCCAACCACAAACAGGACCCACCCAAACCTCCTTAAAAGAAATACCCACAGTACTGCAACCCCAGCAAACCTACCGACTATCCCAGAAAATCCACATCACCCAGGCAACAATAACCCGAGACAGAACCCTACACTGAACACCAAAACATTGACGACAAAGTTCACTGGATCGGGGGAGCCCCACCACTTATATTTGCCTATGCCACTCCAAGACCTTCAGGTCACTGTACAAAACCAAACGACCCAAGAAGGCACATCAAAAGGAGATGACGATCTGGAAGGTATCATCAGACAAATCCGGGAAATGGAGAACCTATCATTATATACCCGACATGAACATGCGGGCAACAAAGCCAAGAATTGGCTCTTAAAACCAAAGAAACCCATCATAATAATAGGTGACTCTAACCTCTCCAGGCTCCCACACATCAACGACCCAAGAGTCCAGATAGACTGCTACCCAGGAGCAAATCTTTCACAAGCCTCTCACCTTCTCCGTAACAAAACTCCACCCACGGATGACACTCAATTGGTCATCCTGTCATTTGGCCTAAACGACCGGGAACAACCCAACCCCTACATACTTCGGCAACGGATCCAACGCCTCCTGGCAACAGCACAAGCCACTTTCCCATTTGCCCAAATATACATCCCACTCATAAACTGTTCTCCGCAATTACCCCCAGCAACGCGACGCAACATAAAGTCCCTTAACCGACTGCTTCTGGAAACCAACCAACACATAACCGCAATTCCGACAACACAATTCCATACAGTGAAGGACAGGATACACTGGACGGCAGAAACGGGGAAAGCTATCTGGGAACACTGGAGACATTTTTTAGACTGGGCTGTCACACCAAACAAAAACCACACCTAAACGAAGCACACACCAAGTCAGTGGTAAATCTCTCGACCTCTTTTCAAATCACAGAACCGCACCTACAACTATTGGAGAAAGGGCTCTCCTTCATACCAACAACCACACTGTTCACGGACGTACGCAAATCCCTGGCAGGCCACCTCCAACAGTACCACAGACGACTCAAACTGATAACCTACTTCAATCCCACCAGCGAGAATAACGCCCCACCTTTCCACCTCAAATCCATCTGGGAACCAAAAGACGAATCCATCCCAAGGAACTGATTGAACTTATTAAAGTGGACCAAAAACAATTGGCCAAATTACACATAAAACCAGAAAAGGCAAACTTAACGCGACACGAAGAAGTTGCACTCCAGCAATTAAGAAAACAAACAACAATTGTCATCAAACCAGCGGACAAGGGCTCAGCCATAGTCATCATGGATAGGAAGGACTACGTGGGGGAGGCTCTACGACAACTCCAGGACCCAACTTATTACCAACCTCTCCAACAACCCATTTACCCCCAAACAATGACCCTCATAGGTCGTATTTTTGATCAATTGGCTCAGAAAAAACACCTAACCCAGTCCCAAGTTCTCTACTTAAAGGGCCAAACACCACCCAGACCAAGATACTTTTACCTTCTCCCCAAAATCCACAAACCTCCAGAAACCTGGCCTGTGCCCCACAAAATACCACCAGGAAGACCTATTGTGTCAGACTGTGGCAGTGAATCCTACGGTTCAGCAGAATACATTGACCACTTCCTCAACCCCCTTTCAAAGAAACACCCCAGCTACCTTAAGGATACAAATGATTTTCTGATAAAAGTCAAAGCCCTAATACTAACCGAACCTTGTTACATATTCTCAATGGATGTTGAAAGTCTGTACACAAACATCGACACAACAAGAGGAATGAGAGCCGTCCAAAATGTGTTTAACAAATATCCTGACTCTTCACGACCAGATAAGGAAATTTTAGAACTCCTACATCTTAACCTGACACGCAATGATTTCCAATTTCACGACCAAAATTACCTCCAAATAAAAGGTACGGCAATGGGCAAACGCTTCTCCCCAGCCTACGCTGACATATACATGGCAGACTGGGAGTCCGAAGCTTTGGAGAAATGTCCCAAACACCCAATAATTTATTTGAGATACTTGGATGACATCTGGGGCATCTGGACGCATTCTAAGGAAGACTTTCACCAATTTGTTTCTATCTTAAACCAACACCATGACTCTATCAAAGTAAAACCAACCCTTCATGAGTCAGAGATAAATTTCCTGGATACCACTACATTCAAGGGCCCCTCCTTTAACAGTACAGGAAGACTAGACATTAAAGTTTACTTTAAAGAAACCGACACCCATGCCCTGCTACATAAAACAAGCTTCCACCCTAAACACACTTTCAAGGGTATCCTACACTCTCAGCTCCTAAGATTCAAACGAATCTGCACAAGAGCAGAAGATTTGAATCAGGCCATTAAAACGCTTTTTCAAGCCCTACGGCAAAGAGGATACAGCCGCTCATTTCTTAGGCAAGCCCAAAAAAGAGTCTTGAACGATAACAGCCCCACCCTACCAACAACAACGGACGGACCTCCCCAACTCATCCCCATAGTCTCTGTCTACTCAAGCAATAGTACACAAATACATCAAAATTGGAAAAAGAATTTTAAGAAAATAATGTGCAACACAGGCCTTCCAGAGTCACACAAACTTATCTCTGCCTTTAAAAAAAACCCCAGTCTCCAGGACCTTTTGGTCAAAGCCCGCCTTCCCCCCATCAAACCAACCACCAGCAAACCTATACAACCTCGAACAATCTCCAACTCCCGCAATCACACACAAACCTTCACTCAAAAAGGCCTCAACCTGTCATCGATTAACTGCGTCTATTCAATTTATTGCAAAAAGTGCAAAATGCAGTATGTAGGAGAAACCCAAAACTCACTACGAACCCGACTACATGCCCACAGACACAACATCCAACGTCCACAAAAAAAACCCACTGCCTTAGTGAAACACTTCCAAGAACATGGTCTCAAAAACCTCAGGATAATTGGCCTGGAAAGCCATGCAGGATGGAGCCAACAACAGCGCAGAAGAGCGGAACATAAATGGATACGAAAACTGGCGACCTTGTTCCCACATGGTCTAAACGAAACCGATCGGTTCTAAGGACTACTTAAGTTCCTGTTCCACACCCAAATACAGTGGATAGTTCTGGGTCTAATGGACCCCAGGAATGTCTGTACAAAGTTCACAATAATTACTGTAATAAATCTGTTTACATAAATAGGTGTGTTTTCTTATGTATAGTGACACGCACTGTTCATATGCGTGGACATATTTGTGTTTATACATTTAGTTATACAGTCACAGTTAACAAAATTTTAATATGTTATATGTTCTTATAGTTGGATTTAAATAAAATTAAAAGGCAAAGGTTTGAATGACGATATAGATCTCTCAGGCATATGCCACAGAGTCTACTCTGACATACCTAAAGCCAAATTTTTGAATAACAATAGCGCCCACTAGTGGCCGCATATGGTCACAATTTCGATCTCACGTTTAACGGGACCTCCTTGACAACACATATACCAACTTTCACCCTTTTACCAATTTCCAAACTTACACTTTTGCAGTCACGCTCTCATCCAATTGAAAGAAATAATTGCCCCCCCGCCCCCATAAAAAAAAGCCTTCTCAGGCATGTACTACAGAACTTACCCTGACAAACCTAAAAAGCCTGAACACACCAAAAAAAACACGTGTTTTAGGCACTATACCTGATTAGCAACAGCGCCCCCTAGTGACCGTATATGATCACAGTTCCGGTCTCCTACAAAAGAAGACGCCATTGGCAACATGTGTACCAAGTTTCAACCTTCTACTATTCTCCAGACATTATTTTTCACAAGCTTCGCTCTCATCCAATCAGGAGAGAGCAAGAATTTTTTTCCCCCCCTCGCCCCCCGAGTCATTCACCAACATGACAATCGGTTGACCCAGGGATAGAGTAGGGGGTTTTATACAAAGAGCACCGCATCGCAGTGCCATGACTAAGCTCAACCCCATCAGCGAGGCCACTATTTCTCTGATAACTCTCACTCACGGTCTCTAGAAATCTACTATGAATCCTGGGAAAACACACCCATACAGGAAGAAATTTGCGCTTCCCATGATCCTTCTCCCGAGCAAGGTTTTAATTTTTGAACATTTTTCCCCCCCAAAAAACCCCTTTTAATTAATCGCGCCTGGACATATTATACATCAAAACGATCGTAAGAAAGTGAACTCTTCAAAAATGACAGAATTAAAATGCTAAATATCCTTTTGGAGCTTATTTTAAAGAAACAAAAATACAACACCGTCACAGAAAGCGTTGGAACATGAAATGGGCTGAGGCTGCGAAACAACTGATGAACTGAGCCTGATTGACGTCTAATTCAAGACCATTGCACGGGTAAGAATACCTTCGGTCTTTATTGGACTCTCGGGCTTGCCCCTTTAATTTCTAATTTCTGCTTAGATAAGCTTTGGGTAGGCAGATAGGCTTAACATAGGGGAGAGCCTGGTCGAAGTCGTGGGGGCTCTCGGGCTAGCCGAGGGTATGCTCCACCACCAGGAATACTCTCCCGGGTGGTTACTATAGCCCTTGTTTAGAATGGGTACCTGGGAGGACCTGAGCGGTAGCTGCTCATGCCAGGTTGGAGTAACCTAACGGTGCCAACAACTGACCTGGTGTGATGTCTGCTGCTTGTCTGGGGTCCTTCCTCCCCTGGGGGATACAGGGTAGGAGTGACATTCTGTTGCCCCGGCCTTGTTGATCCTCTGGGGAGGTACCTAGGGACTAAATTGATGCCTGGGAGGACCTGGGTGGCGGGGTATTGCTGCAGACTGGGGTAACCTAACGGTGTCAACAACCGGTCTGTGGTGGTGCCTGCGGCCTGCTCGGGTCTCTCCCTTTCCCCTTAGTGGGGGAGGAGCGGGTTAGCCTGCCCTCCCTCGGGGAAGGCACCTTAGGTTAGAATGGGTACCTGCTGGGAGGTTTCTGGACGGCGGACACTCGCTCTGGACCGGGGTAACCTAACGGTGACAACAACCGGCCTGGAGTGTGGTGCTTGCGGCTGTCCGGCAGTCCTCCTGCCCCGGGCAGAGTCAGGTAGGCAGCAGCTTGCTGCGGCTGGCCCTGTCTCTTGCCCTGGGGGGGGTGCTCGATGGTGGTTGTGAGGGAGGTGTCTTGGTGCATTAGGAAGGCAGTAGCTTGCTGCGGCTGGTCCTGATGTGGCTTGGATGCCCTCCTTGCTTGCCTGTAGTCCACCTAGGTTACAGGGAAGAAGAACAGATCAGCTTCTCAACCTTGTCTGGGCAGATTGGAGTAACCTAACGGTGCCAACAACCAATCTGTTAACCTGAACAAGGCGGTAAGTATCGGCCCTCCGGGTCCACTTGGACAGCACGCGGGATGTGGTGGTCCATGGCGTCAAGGACCTTAAACGTGGCCAAGTCTTCTATGGGGCTAGCCCCACTCACGCAACAGAACACATTGCATTACACACGTTTGAATTTGACCCAAACCCCTACTCTCATTGGACTGTTTCATATTGTTCACACCCTCCAAATTACTCATCCCCTAGTCCAGCTTAGGTGACTAGGCCGAGGATGCACCGGGACCTAGGCCTTCTAAACTATCATCCCTAGTCAGAACATCTCTTTACTGTAAATGACTGAAGAGATTTAACCAAAAGACAACCAAAATAACTACAATCATGCCTATCCGAACTCTAACTGCTTGAATCCAGCCCTCAATCCACCTTGTGACCTAAGACCAAAACGCCCAGGAAATAAAATAAATACTTACCTTTAAATCTAACCTGGACAACCAGACCTAGAAAACACCAGCAACCCAAGTCAGTATAACTCAAGTTATCTCTGAACTTTCTATGCTCCAAATTTAGCTCCAACTCCAACTTGTTACCTAAGGATAAAACAGCTACGAACAAAAACCATATTCTAAAACACTACCAATAAGTACATGATCCTGAATAAAGGAGTGTTTAATCACAATATAGTACCTTAACTACTTAAATCTACACTAACGTGTAATTAGCCATGAGACACACCCTGGGACTTGATCAACCCCAGCGGGGCCGTCCTCGGGTGAGGGTGTCTAGTGGTAATGGCCAAACACCCGATGATCCTGAGGTACACTACTGATGATGTGTCTCCCAAATTAAACTAACTCTTAAATGGCTTGCCTGGCCTAAAAACTACACTAGCCTTGACCTTTATCTACCCTAACCCTAACCAGTCGAAACTAATGCCTAATCCTAAAGACTCTGACGCCAGTGCTCAATCCCAAACATCAATGTCTCTCGCTCAATGCTAACGATAGCCCGTCTCCTTTCCTAACCCTAACCAATCGAAACCAATGCCTAACCTTAAAAATGCTCTGAAACCACTGCTTAAAGTGCAACACCAATGTCGCTAAACGCTAACCTTAGCCATTGTCCTTTGCTAACCCTAACCAGCGAACCTTATTGCCTAATCCCAACCACTTGGTTCACAAACAGCTGTCTCTGGGTCTCCTGGGGACCATCGCTTAACATCGCAGAGCCTAATAACACAGCTGTCTCAGGGTCTCCTGGGGCTGTCGCTAACCTAAACTTGACATAACCTAGCTCACTAACGCAGCTGTCTCAGGGTCTCCTGGGGCTGCCGTGTAACATCGCCTAGCCTAACAACATAGCTCTCTCAGGGTGACTATCGTCTGTCCTAAACATTGGAGAATCAGACAACGCACACAGGACTGGGGAGACGCACAGTGCCTGGGAATTTGAGTAACAAGCGTTGGCCCGTGCCTTGCCTTTGGCTCTCCACACCAAACCGCCCAGTCGATTGATGAAGCGGGGAGAGTCATCGAGAAACTAATTCCCCTAACCCTAACCCTAACCCTACCCTAACCCTAACCAGTCGAAACTAATGCCTAATCCTAAAGACTCTGACGCCAGGGCTTAATTCCAAACATCAATGTCTCTCGCTCAATGCTAACGTTAGCCCTTCTCTTTTCCTAACCCTAACCAATCGAAACCAATGCCTAACCTTAAAGATGCTCTTAAAACTACTGCTTAAAGTGCAACACCAATGTCTCTCGCTAACGCTAACCTTAGCCATTGTCCTTTCCTAACCCTAACCCTCCAATAACACAGCTAGCTCAGGATCTCCTAGGGACTTTCGCTTAGCCTGAACCTAGCATAACCTAGCTTAAATAACACAGCTGTCTCAGGGTCTCCTGGGGCTGTCGTTTAGCTTCAAAAATGCAGCTGTCTCAGGGTCTCCTGGGGCTGCTGCTTAGCTTAGTCTAAATTCAATAACACAGCTGTCTCAGGGTCTCCTGGGGCTGTCACTTAGCTTCAACAATGCAGCTGTCTCAGGGTCTCCTGGGGCTGTCGTTTAACATCGCCTAGCCTAACAACATAGCTCTCTCAGGATGACTATCGTTTGTCCTAAACATTTGAGAATTAGACAATGCACACAGGACTGGGGAGACGCACAGTGCCTGGGAATTTGAGTGACAAGCGTTGGCCCGTGCCTTGCCTTTGGCTCTCCACACCAAACCGCCCAGTCGTTTGATGAAGCGGGGAGAGTCATCGAGATAAACTAATTCCCCTAACCCTAACCCTAACCCTAACCCTAACCCTAACCCTAACCCTAACCCTAACCCTAACCCTAACCACCCTACCCTAACCCTAACCCTGACTAGGCCGAGGATGCACCGGGACCTAGGCTCGTCAACCAGAACATCTCTTTACTGTAAATGACTGAAGAGATTTAACCAAAAGACGACCAAAATAACTACAATCATGCCTATCCGAACTCTAACTGCTTCGAATCCAGCCCTCAATCCACCTTGTGACCTAAGACCAAAACGCCCAGGAAATAAAATAAATACTTACCTTTAAATCTAACCTGGACAACCAGACCTAGAAAACACCAGCAACCCAAGTCAGTATAACTCAAGTTATCTCTGAACCTTCTATGCTCCAAATTTAGCTCCAACTCCAACTTGTTACCTAAGGATAAAACAGCTACAGAACAAAACCATATTCTAAAACACTACCAATAAGTACATGATCCTGAATAAAGGAGTGTTTAATCACAATATAGTACCTTAACTACTTAAATCTACACTAACGTGTAATTAGCCATGAGACACACCCTGGGACTTGATCAACCAGCGGGCCGTTTCGGGTGAGGGTGTCTAGTGGTAATGGCAGTCACACCCGATGATCCTGAGGTACACTACTGATGATGTGTCTCCCAAATTAAACTAACTCTTAAATGGCTTGCCTGGCCTAAAAACTACACTAGCCTTGACCTTTATCTACCCTAACCCTAACCAGTCGAAACTAATGCCTAATCCTAAAGACTCTGATGCCAGTGCTCAATCCCAAACATCAATGTCTCTCGCTCAATGCTAACGATAGCCCGTCTCCTTTCCTAACCCTAACCAATCGAAACCAATGCCTAACCTTAAAAATGCTCTGAAACCACTGCTTAAAGTGCAACACCAATGTCGCTAAGCAACGCTAACCTTAGCCATTGTCCTTTGCTAACCCTAACCAGCGAACCTTATTGCCTAATCCCAACCACTTGGTTCACAAACAGCTGTCTCTGGGTCTCCTGGGGACCATCGCTAACATCGCAGAGCCTAATAACACAGCTGTCTCAGGGTCTCCTGGGGCTGTCGCAACCTAAACTTCACATAACCTAGCTCACTAAAGCAGCTGTCTCAGGGTCTCCTGGGGGCTGCCGTGTAACATCGCCTAGCCTAACAACATAGCTCTCTCAGGGTGACTATCGTTTGTCCTAAACATTGGAGAATCAGACAACGCACACAGGACTGGGGAGAATGCGCACAGTGCCTGGGAATTTGAGTAACAAGCGTTGGCCTGCCTTGCCTTTGGCTCTCCACACCAAACCGCCCAGTCGATTGATGAAGCGGGAGAGTCATCGAGAAACTAATTCCCTAACCCTAACCCTAACCCTACCCTAACCCTAACCAGTCGAAACTAATGCCTAATCCTAAAGACTCTGACGCCAGGGCTTAATTCCAAACATCAATGTCTCTCGCTCAATGCTAACGTTAGCCCTTCTCTTTTCCTAACCCTAACCAATCCCTAAACCAATGCCTAACCTTAAAGATGCTCTGAAACTACTGCTTAAAGTGCAACACCAATGTCTCTCGCTTAACGCTAACCTTAGCCATTGTCCTTTCCTACCCCTAACCCTCCAATAACACAGCTAGCTCAGGATCTCCTAGGGACTTTCGCTTAGCCTGAACCTAGCATAACCTAGCTTAAATAACACAGCTGTCTCAGGGTCTCCTGGGGGCTGTCATTTAGCTTCAAAAATGCAGCTGTCTCAGGGTCTCCTGGGGCTGCTGCTTAGCTTAGTCTAAATTCAATAACACAGCTGTCTCAGGGTCTCCTGGGGGCTGTCGCTTAGCTTCAACAATGCAGCTGTCTCAGGGTCTCCTGGGGGCTGTCGTTTAACATCGCCTAGCCTAACAACATAGCTCTCTCAGGATGACTATCGTTTGTCCTAAACATTTGAGAATTAGACAATGCACACAGGACTGGGGAGGCGCACAGTGCCTGGGAATTTGAGTGACAAGCGTTGGCCCGTGCCTTGCCTTTGGCTCTCCACACCAAACCGCCCAGTCGTTTGATGAAGCGGGAGAGTCATCGAGATAAACTAATTCCCCTAACCAGCCAGTGCCCTCGGACAACCTGTTCCTTTGGATGCTAATATGTCTCCCTAACACTGTATGCCAATGCCCCTTAGGGAAAACCAATGTCAACAGTCTAATCTCACCAATAACGCAACAGCCAAACTAAACTCCCAATTCTCAACTCGCCAGCACTTTTCACTTCCCCCTCCTCTCTTGCCCCCTCCGGTGTTGGAGGAGGGTGTGGAGACAGGGTAGGCTTGTCCAAGCCGGGAGGCAGTGCACGATGTGTTAACATCTCCTGCCTCCTTTCCCCTGTTACACCTGTTCTCTCTTTCTTCTCTCTTCTCTCGTCCTACCATCTATCACTCACAATTCTCAACTCGCCAGCGTTTTCACTGCCCCCTCCTCTCTCGCCCCTCGGGCGTGGAGGGGAGGGTGTGGAGACGGGGTAGGCTTGTCAAGCCGGGAGGCAATGCACGATGTGTTTACATCTCCTGCCTCCTTTCCCTGTGGCACCTCTTCTCTCCTTTTCCTTCTCTCCTCTCGCATCCTACCATCTATCCCCAACCCTAAATTTAACCCTAACCCTAACCTTAACCCTCTATCCTAAGCCATAAAAATCACTACCGTATAACGCCCAAACAACCTTTTTTTAAAAAAATTCTTAGGAACCTAATAAGGCTTAGACACTATAAATTTCCCAACCCTAAAACAGCCGCGTTAACATCTAACCTCAAATTACCCTCCTAAAACAAAAGTATTTGCCGTAATTCTTTTTCTATTCACTAGCCCTAGGCAACCTGATCCACCGCGTCCCCAATTCCAATACTAACACAATCTCACCATGTCTATTTGTCTGCAGTCAAAATGAAAACGGCTCGCCAAATAGCATTCCGTAAATTCGCCCAGAAAAAGAAAGGGAAGAGAAGAATTGAATAACAATAGCGCCCCTAGTGGCCGCATATTGTCACAATTTTGATCTCACATGTAATGGGACCTCATTGGCAAAAAAAGTCTACTCTGACAAATATAAGCCAAATTTTTGAATAACAATAGCGCCCGCTAGTGGCCACATATTTTCACAATTTCGATCTTACGTGTAATGGGACCTCCTTGACAACACATATACCAACTTTCACCCTTTTAGCAATTTCCAAACTTATCCTATTGCAGCCACACTTTCATCCAATTGAAAGAAATAACGGCCCCCTCGGAAAAAAAAAAAAAAAAAAAAAAAAAAAAAAAAAAAAAAAAAAAGCCCTCTCAGGCATGTACTACAGAGCTTACCCTGACAAACCTAAAAGCCTGAATACACAAAAACCACATGGTTTTTAGGCACTGTACTCTGATTGGCAACAGCGCCCTCTAGTGGCCGTGTATGATCACAGTTCCGGGCTCCTACAAAAGAAGACGCCATTGGCAACATGTGTACCAAGTTTCGGCCCTCTAGTATTCTCCAGACATTAATTTTCACAAGCTTCGCTCTCATCCAATCAGGAGAGAGCAAGGGATTTTTCCCCCCCTCGCCCCCCGAGTCATTCACCAATGTGATGATCGGTCGACCCAGGGATAGAGTAGGGGGTTTTATACAAAGAGCACTGCATCGCAATGCAATGATTAAACTCAACCCCATCAGTGAGGCCACTGCTTCTCTCATAATTCTCACTCACGGGTCTAAAATTCTACTATGAATCCTGGGAAAACACACCCATACAGGAAGAAATTTGTGCTCCCCATGATCCTCCTCCCGAGCAAGATTTAAATTTTCGAACATTGTTATCCCAAAAAAAACCACTTTTAATCAATCGCGCCTGGACATATTATACATCAAAACGATCGTAAGAAAGTGAACTCTTCAAAAATGAGGGAATTAAAATACTCAATATCCTTTTGGAGCTTATTTTATAGAAACAAAAATACAACACCGTCACAGAAAGCGTTGGAACATGAAATTGGCTGAGGCTGCGAAACAACTAATGAACTGAGCCTGATTGACGTCTAATTCAAGACCATTGCACGGGTAAGAATACCTTCGGTCTTTATTGGACTCTCGGGCTTGCCCCTTTAATTTCTAATTTCTGCTTAGATAAGCTTTGGGTAGGCAGATAGGCAACATGGGGAGAGCCTGGTCGAAGTCGTGGGGGCTCTCGGGCTGCCGGGGTATGCTCCACCACCAGGAATACTCTCCCGGGTGGTTACTATAGCCCTTGTTTAGAATGGGTACCTGGGAGGACCTGAGTGGTAGCTGCTCATGCCAGGTTGGAGTAACCTAACGGTGCCAACAACTGACCTGGTGTGATGTCTGCTGCTTGTCTGGGGTCCTTCTTCCCCTGGGGATACAGGGTGGGAGCGACATTCTGTTGCCCCGGCCTTGTTGATCCTCTGGGGAGGTACCTAGGGACTAAATTGATGCCTGGGAGGACCTGGGTGGCGGGGTATTGCTGCAGACTGGGGTAACCTAACGGTGTCAACAACCGGTCTGTGGTGGTGCCTGCGGCCTGCTCGGGTCTCTCCCTTTCCCCTTAGTGGGGAGGAGCAGAATAGCCTGCCCTCCCTCGGGAAGGCACCTTAGGTTAGAATGGGTACCTGCTGGGAGGTTTCTGGACGGCGGACACTCGCTCTGGACCGGGGTAACCTAACGGTGACAACAACCGGCCTGGAGTGTGGTGCTTGCGGCTGTCCGGCAGTCCTCCTGCCCCGGGCAGAGTCAGGAAGGCAGCAGCTTGCTGCGGCTGGCCCTGTCTCTTGCCCTGGGGTGCTCGATGGTGGTTGTGAGGGAGGTGTCTTGGTGCATTAGGAAGGCAGCAGCTTGCTGCGGCTGGTCCTGATGTGGCTTGGATGCCCTCCTTGCTTGCCCGTAGTCCACCTAGGTTACAGGGAAGAAGAACAGATCAGCTTCTCAACCTTGTCTGGGCAGATTGGAGTAACCTAACGGTGCCAACAACCAATCTGTTAACCTGAACAAGGCGGTAAGTATCACGGCCCTCCGGGTCCACTTGGACAGCACGCGGGATGTGGTGGTCCATGGCGTCAAGGACCTTAAACGTGGCCAAGTCTTCTATGGGGGCTAGCCCCACTCACGCAACAGAACACATTGCATTACACACGTTTTAATTTGACCCAAACCCCTACTCTCATTGGACTGTTTCATATTGTTCACACCCTCCAAATTACTCATCCCTAGTCCAGCTTAGGTGACTAGGCCGAGGATGCACCGGGACCTAGGCTCGTCAACCAGAACATCTCTTTACTGTAAATGACTGAAGAGATTTAACCAAAAGACGACCAAAATAACTACAATCATGCCTATCCGAACTCTAACTGCTTCAATCCAGCCCTCAATCCACCTTGTGACCTAAGACCAAAACGCCCAGGAAATAAAATAAATACTTACCTTTAAATCTAACCTGGACAACCAGACCTAGAAAACACCAGCAACCCAAGTCAGTATAACTCAAGTTATCTCTGAACCTTCTATGCTCCAAATTTAGCTCAACTCCAACTTGTTACCTAAGGATAAAACAGCTACGAACAAAAACCATATTCTAAAACACTACCAATAAGTACATGATCCTGAATAAAGGAGTGTTTAATCACAATATAGTACCTTAACTACTTAAATCTACACTAACGTGTAATTAGCCATGAGACACACCCTGGGACTTGATCAACCCCAGCGGGGCCGTCCTCGGGTGAGGGTGTCTAGTGGTAATGGCGAAACACCCGATGATCCTGAGGTACACTACTGATGATGTGTCTCCCAAATTAAACTAACTCTTAAATGGCTTGCCTGGCCTAAAAACTACACTAGCCTTGACCTTTATCTACCTAACCTAACCAGTCGAAACTAATGCCTAATCCTAAAGACTCTGGCGCCAGTGCTCAATCCCAAACATCAATGTCTCTCGCTCAATGCTAACGATAGCCCGTCTCCTTTCCTAACCCTAACCAATCGAAACCAATGCCTAACCTTAAAAATGCTCTGAAACCACTGCTTAAAGTGCAACACCAATGTCGCTAAACTTAACGCTAACCTTAGCCATTGTCCTTTGCTAACCCTAACCAGCGAACCTTATTGCCTAATCCCAACCACTTGGTTCACAAACAGCTGTCTCTGGGTCTCCTGGGGACCATCGCTTAACATCGCAGAGCCTAATAACACAGCTGTCTCAGGGTCTCCTGGGGGCTGTCGCTTAACCTAAACTTCACATAACCTAGCTCACTAACGCAGCTGTCTCAGGGTCTCCTGGGGGCTGCCGTGTAACATCGCCTAGCCTAACAACATAGCTCTCTCAGGGTGACTATCGTTTGTCCTAAACATTGGAGAATCAGACAACGCAACAGGACTGGGGAGGCGCACAGTGCCTGGGAATTTGAGTAACAAGCGTTGGCCCGTGCCTTGCCTTTGGCTCTCCACACAAACCGCCCAGTCGATTGATGAAGCGGGGAGAGTCATCAAGAAACTAATTCCCTAACCCTAACCCTAACCCTACCTAACCTAACCAGTCGAAACTAATGCCTAATCCTAAAGACTCTGACGCCAGGGCTTAATTCCAAACATCAATGTCTCTCGCTCAATGCTAACGTTAGCCCTTCTCTTTTCCTAACCCTAACCAATCGAAACCAATGCCTAACCTTAAAGATGCTCTGAAACTACTGCTTAAAGTGCAACACCAATGTCTCTCGCTAACGCTAACCTTAGCCATTGTCCTTTCCTAACCCTAACCCTCCAATAACACAGCTAGCTCAGGATCTCCTAGGGACTTTGGCTTAGCCTGAACCTAGCATAACCTAGCTTAAATAACACAGCTGTCTCAGGGTCTCCTGGGGCTGTCGTTTAGCTTCAAAAATGCAGCTGTCTCAGGGTCTCCTGGGGGCTGCTGCTTAGCTTAGTCTAAATTCAATAACACAGCTGTCTCAGGGTCTCCTGGGGGCTGTCGCTTAGCTTCAACAATGCAGCTGTCTCAGGGTCTCCTGGGGGCTGTCGTTTAACATCGCCTAGCCTAACAACATAGCTCTCTCAGGATGACTATCGTTTGTCCTAAACATTTGAGAATTAGACAATGCACACAGGACTGGGGAGGCGCACAGTGCCTGGGAATTTGAGTGACAAGCGTTGGCCCGTGCCTTGCCTTTGGCTCTCCACACCAAACCGCCCAGTCGTTTGATGAAGCGGGGAGAGTCATCGAGATAAACTAATTCCCCTAACCAGCCAGTGCCCTCGGACAACCTGTTCCTTTGGATGCTAATATGTCTCCCTAACACTGTATGCCAATGCCCCTTAGGGAAAACCAATGTCAACAGTCTAATCTCACCAATAACGCAACAGCCAAACTAAACTCCCAATTCTCAACTCGCCAGCACTTTTCACTTCCCCCCTCCTCTCTTGCCCCCTCCGGTGTTGGAGGGGAGGGTGTGGAGACAGGGTAGGCTTGTCCAAGCCGGGAGGCAGTGCACGATGTGTTAACATCTCCTGCCTCCTTTCCCTGTTACACCTGTTCTCTCTTTCTTCTCTCTTCTCTCGTCCTACCATCTATCACTCACAATTCTCAACTCGCCAGCGTTTTCACTGCCCCCTCCTCTCTCGCCCCTCGGGCGTGGAGGGAGGGTGTGGAGACGGGGTAGGCTTGTCAAGCCGGGAGGCAATGCACGATGTGTTTACATCTCCTGCCTCCTTTCCTGTGGCACCTCTTCTCTCCTTTTCCTTCTCTCCTCTCGCATCCTACCATCTATCCCCAACCCTAAATTTAACCCTAACCCTAACCTTAACCCTCTATCCTAAGCCATAAAAATCACTACCGTATAACGCCCAAACAACCTTTTTTTAAAAAAAATTCTTAGGAACCTAATAAGGCTTAGACACTATAAATTTCCCAACCCTAAAACAGCCGCGTTAACATCTAACCTCAAATTACCCTCCTAAAACAAAAGTATTTGCCGTAATTCTTTTTCTATTCACTAGCCCTAGGCAACCTGATCCACCGCGTCCCCAATTCCAATACTAACACAATCTCACCATGTCTATTTGTCTGCAGTCAAAATGAAAACGGCTCGCCAAATAGCATTCCGTAAATTCGCCCAGAAAAAGAAAGGGAAGAGAAGAATTGAATAACAATAGCGCCCCTAGTGGCCGCATATTGTCACAATTTTGATCTCACATGTAATGGGACCTCATTGGCAAAAAAAGTCTACTCTGACAAATATAAGCCAAATTTTTGAATAACAATAGCGCCCGCTAGTGGCCACATATTTTCACAATTTCGATCTTACGTGTAATGGGACCTCCTTGACAACACATATACCAACTTTCACCCTTTTAGCAATTTCCAAACTTATCCTATTGCAGCCACACTTTCATCCAATTGAAAGAAATAACGGCCCCCCCCTCGGAAAAAAAAAAAAAAAAAAAAAAAAAAAAAAAAAAAAAAAAAAAAAAAAAAAAAAAAAAAGCCCTCTCAGGCATGTACTACAGAGCTTACCCTGACAAACCTAAAAGCCTGAATACACAAAAACCACATGGTTTTTAGGCACTGTACTCTGATTGGCAACAGCGCCCTCTAGTGGCCGTGTATGATCACAGTTCGGGCTCCTACAAAAAAGACGCCATTGGCAACATGTGTACCAAGTTTCAACCCTCTAGTATTCTCCAGACATTAATTTTCACAAGCTTCGCTCTCATCCAATCAGGAGAGAGCAAGGGATTTTCCCCTCGCCCCCCCCCGAGTCATTCACCAATGTGATGATCGGTCGACCCAGGGATAGAGTAGGGGTTTTATACAAAGAGCACTGCATCGCAATGCAATGATTAAACTCAACCCCATCAGTGAGGCCACTGCTTCTCTCATAATTCTCACTCACGGGTCTAAAATTCTACTATGAATCCTGGGAAAACACACCCATACAGGAAGAAATTTGTGCTCCCCATGATCCTCCTCCCGAGCAAGATTTAAATTTTCAACATTGTTATCCCAAAAAAACCACTTTTAATCAATCGCGCCTGGACATATTATACATCAAAACGATCGTAAGAAAGTGAACTCTTCAAAAATGAGGGAATTAAAATACTCAATATCCTTTTGGAGCTTATTTTATAGAAACAAAAATACAACACCGTCACAGAAAGCGTTGGAACATGAAATTGGCTGAGGCTGCGAAACAACTAATGAACTGAGCCTGATTGACGTCTAATTCAAGACCATTGCACGGGTAAGAATACCTTCGGTCTTTATTGGACTCTCGGGCTTGCCCCTTTAATTTCTAATTTCTGCTTAGATAAGCTTTGGGTAGGCAGATAGGCTTAACGTGGGGAGAGCCTGGTCGAAGTCGTGGGGCTCTCGGGCTAGCCGAGTATGCTCCACCACCAGGAATACTCTCCGGGTGGTTACTATAGCCCTTGTTTAGAATGGGTACCTGGGAGGACCTGAGTGGTAGCTGCTCATGCCAGGTTGGAGTAACCTAACGGTGCCAACAACTGACCTGGTGTGATGTCTGCTGCTTGTCTGGGGTCCTTCTTCCCCTGGGGGATACAGGGTGGGAGCGACATTCTGTTGCCCCCGGCCTTGTTGATCCTCTGGGAGGTACCTAGGGACTAAATTGATGCCTGGGAGGACCTGGGTGGCGGGGTATTGCTGCAGACTGGGGTAACCTAACGGTGTCAACAACCGGTCTGTGGTGGTGCCTGCGGCCTGCTCGGGTCTCTCCCTTTCCCCTTAGTGGGGGAGGAGCAGAATAGCCTGCCCTCCCTCGGGAAGGCACCTTAGGTTAGAATGGGTACCTGCTGGGAGGTTTCTGGACGGCGGACACTCGCTCTGGACCGGGGTAACCTAACGGTGACAACAACCGGCCTGGAGTGTGGTGCTTGCGGCTGTCCGGCAGTCCTCCTGCCCCGGGCAGAGTCAGGAAGGCAGCAGCTTGCTGCGGCTGGCCCTGTCTCTTGCCCTGGGGGTGCTCGATGGTGGTTGTGAGGGAGGTGTCTTGGTGCATTAGGAAGGCAGCAGCTTGCTGCGGCTGGTCCTGATGTGGCTTGGATGCCCTCCTTGCTTGCCCGTAGTCCACCTAGGTTACAGGGAAGAAGAACAGATCAGCTTCTCAACCTTGTCTGGGCAGATTGGAGTAACCTAACGGTGCCAACAACCAATCTGTTAACCTGAACAAGGCGGTAAGTATGCGGCCCTCCCGGGTCCACTTGGACAGCACGCGGGATGTGGTGGTCCATGGCGTCAAGGACCTTAAACGTGGCCAAGTCTTCTATGGGGCTAGCCCCACTCACGCAACAGAACACATTGCATTACACACGTTTTAATTTGACCCAAACCCCTACTCTCATTGGACTGTTTCATATTGTTCACACCCTCCAAATTACTCATCCCCTAGTCCAGCTTAGGTGACTAGGCCGAGGATGCACCGGGACCTAGGCTCACAACCAGAACATCTCTTTACTGTAAATGACTGAAGAGATTTAACCAAAAGACGACCAACATAACTACAATCATGCCTATCCGAACTCTAACTGCTTGAATCCAGCCCTCAATCCACCTTGTGACCTAAGACCAAAACGCCCAGGAAATAAAATAAATACTTACCTTTAAATCTAACCTGGACAACCAGACCTAGAAAACACCAGCAACCCAAGTCAGTATAACTCAAGTTATCTCTGAACCTTCTATGCTCCAAATTTAGCTCCAACTCCAACTTGTTACCTAAGGATAAAACAGCTACGAACAAAAACCATATTCTAAAACACTACCAATAAGTACATGATCCTGAATAAAGGAGTGTTTAATCACAATATAGTACCTTAACTACTTAAATCTACACTAACGTGTAATTAGCCATGAGACACACCCTGGGACTTGATCAACCCCAGCGGGCCGTCCTCGGGTGAGGGTGTCTAGTGGTAATGGCCGAAACACCCGATGATCCTGAGGTACACTACTGATGATGTGTCTCCCAAATTAAACTAACTCTTAAATGGCTTGCCTGGCCTAAAAACTACACTAGCCTTGACCTTTATCTACCCTAACCCTAACCAGTCGAAACTAATGCCTAATCCTAAAGACTCTGACGCCAGTGCTCAATCCCAAACATCAATGTCTCTCGCTCAATGCTAACGATAGCCCGTCTCCTTTCCTAACCCTAACCAATCGAAACCAATGCCTAACCTTAAAAATGCTCTGAAACCACTGCTTAAAGTGCAACACCAATGTCGCCGCTTAACGCTAACCTTAGCCATTGTCCTTTGCTAACCCTAACCAGCGAACCTTATTGCCTAATCCCAACCACTTGGTTCACAAACAGCTGTCTCTGGGTCTCCTGGGGACCATCGCTAACATCGCAGAGCCTAATAACACAGCTGTCTCAGGGTCTCCTGGGGCTGTCGCTAACCTAAACTTCACATAACCTGGCTCACTAACGCAGCTGTCTCAGGGTCTCCTGGGGGCTGCCGTGTAACATCGCCTAGCCTAACAACATAGCTCTCTCAGGGTGACTATCGTTTGTCCTAAACATTGGAGAATCAGACAACGCAACAGGACTGGGGAGACGCACAGTGCCTGGGAATTTGAGTAACAAGCGTTGGCCCGTGCCTTGCCTTTGGCTCTCCACACCAAACCGCCCAGTCGATTGATGAAGCGGGAGAGTCATCAAGAAACTAATTCCCCTAACCCTAACCCTAACCCTACCCTAACCCTAACCAGTCGAAACTAATGCCTAATCCTAAAGACTCTGACGCCAGGGCTTAATTCCAAACATCAATGTCTCTCGCTCAATGCTAACGTTAGCCCTTCTCTTTTCCTAACCCTAACCAATCGAAACCAATGCCTAACCTTAAAGATGCTCTGAAACTACTGCTTAAAGTGCAACACCAATGTCTCTCGCTAACGCTAACCTTAGCCATTGTCCTTTCCTAACCCTAACCCTCCAATAACACAGCTAGCTCAGGATCTCCTAGGGACTTTGGCTTAGCTTGAACCTAGCATAACCTAGCTTAAATAACACAGCTGTCTCAGGGTCTCCTGGGGCTGTCGTTTAGCTTCAAAAATGCAGCTGTCTCAGGGTCTCCTGGGGGCTGCTGCTTAGCTTAGTCTAAATTCAATAACACAGCTGTCTCAGGGTCTCCTGGGGCTGTCGCTTAGCTTCAACAATGCAGCTGTCTCAGGGTCTCCTGGGGGCTGTCGTTTAACATCGCCTAGCCTAACAACATAGCTCTCTCAGGATGACTATCGTTTGTCCTAAACATTTGAGAATTAGACAATGCACACAGGACTGGGGAGACGCACAGTGCCTGGGAATTTGAGTGACAAGCGTTGGCCCGTGCCTTGCCTTTGGCTCTCCACACCAAACCGCCCAGTCGTTTGATGAAGCGGGGAGAGTCATCGAGATAAACTAATTCCCCTAACCCTAACCCTAACCCTAACCCTAACCCTAACCCTAACCCTAACCCTAACCCTAACCGCTGGTTCCGGGGGTCGGCTGCGGATGGGATCCCGTGGGATGGACCGTGCATTCCCGGTCGGTGGGAGGAGAGGACCGATTACTAACATTATGCCTAACCCTAACCCTAACCCTAACCCCCTAAC
This sequence comes from Channa striata, assembly GCA_033026295.1. Classification (NCBI taxonomy): domain Eukaryota; kingdom Metazoa; phylum Chordata; class Actinopteri; order Anabantiformes; family Channidae; genus Channa; species Channa striata. The sequence goes on from CM065182.1 coordinate 83,209, forward strand.
CCTAACCCTAACCCTAACCCTAACCCGGTAACTAACTTAATGCCTAACCCTAACCCTAACCCTAACCCCCTAACCCTAACCCTAACCCTAACCCTAGCCCCTGGCCCTAACCCTAAGTCCAAGTTTGACATTGGAAAGATTTTATCTTATGCCACAGTTTTAATTGAATTTTAATTTAATTTCATTTTTTCTGTGTGAAGGTGGACCGGGCTGAGGGAACCCACAGCATAAAACTAACAGTTGTTTACAGGGTTTGGTGTTTCTGCTGGGGAAAGACGCTCTGGGACGTCTCTGGGCTGTTTGGGGAGCTCCGGACATCATTCGGCTTCTCCACTCGCCTCCTCTGACACCTGTGGAATGCAAAAACATGTTTTAGTGAAAATATAAGATTATGGTTCTTGGTGGTGGGTTATGTGGGCTATGTACGTTGTTTCACTTATACATATTTATTATATATGCATATAAACATATATATATAATTCTGTTAACCACTTAATACAAGACTGTATAATTTTGTAAATATAACAATATGGTTTATGGTGGTGGGTTTTGTATGTGCATTCTGACATCTGTTTAATGCAAGTTTGTATTATGTTAGTGTTGAAATTGATTAATGGTGATGGGTTATGTGGGTTATGTACAGTTTTTTTGATTTATATTGAAATGTGTCACATATTTGGGCGGATATTTGGCACTTTTATTGTGGTGACTCGTTTCCAGTGGGACACTTTTTCTGGTAACCACGGAAATGACGTCGGATGTTGACGGAAGTGGACTGGAAGTGCGCGGACATGCTCCGTCTATAGCGGAGAGAGAGTGGCACAGACACGCGGACTTTCTCTGCCATTCCAGACGTGTGCTCGTCTGAGAAGGCCGTCTAGGCTGAAACGCGTTACGTTTTGGGCACACGTCTTTCGTTTCTGGTGCAGTTTGGTGACGTGAGTTTAGTGTTTTACTGTTGTGTTTTATTTTATTTTAATTTTTTTGGCTTAAACCGTTGCTGTTAATTAATTTTTTCCTGTCTGCCACTTTGTGTTTTCTGCATGTTACTTTTTTTTCGTTGCTTCTTGTTTTAAATAAATACACGGTTTGTTTGACGTTCACTACTGCTTCACGGAGAGTTTTTGATTTTAATTTTTTCACTTTGGGGATTTACATTGCTCATTATGAGTTACGCACGGATTCGCGCAATGGACGGAGGTCCGCTTATGGCGCAGGGGAGCCGTCCTCGCGGCGCATTTCAACAGGCTTCGGCGGAGGATCGGCTGAGGGCAGCACCCCGGGAGGGCCCATGCACCTCCTGTGCCACGTAAGGTGGTACAGATACCTAACTTTGATCCTAACCTAACCCTAACCCTAACCCTAACCCCTAACCCTAACCCCTAACCCTAACCCTAACCCTAACCCCTAACCCTAACCCTAACCCCTAACCCTAACCCTAACCCCTAACCCCCTAACCCCTAACCCTAACCCCTAACCCCTAACCCCTAACCCTAACCCTAACCCTAACCCTAACCCTAAATAGATATGCCAAACAGAGCACAGAAATACTGAGACAAGCTGAAGCACATGCCAGCTGGGGAAATAGATATGCCAAATAGAGCACAAGCTGAAGCACATACCAGCTGGGGAAATAATGCAGCACACGCAGAGTACTACGCACAGAGATGCAGGTTTACTTTAGAGCATGAGACACGTCAAACTTACCTGAATACTTACCTGGAATTTTATTTGGCTGAAGAGTGTGTGATTTTGATTTTATTTTATTCCTTTGGGGCTGGAATGACTGTGGGGGGAGTGTGCTTTGGGGAGTTGGGACAGTGTAACGTGCCCGTGCACTTCCGGTTTATTTATTCTCTCCTAACCCGCCAGTGCCTGCACTGTTCCCTCTCTGAGGTGGTGCATTCCTCCTGTTGTTCCTATGCCCTTTCCCTGACTGACCTCTAACCCTAACCCTAACCATCTGTGGGAGGTGTAATTCCTAACCCTAATTTGAGGAGGAATTACCATTAATTTATATAACAAAGGCGACTGGATAACACACACATTTTATTTTTTGGGGAATTCTTACAGCCACATGGGGACAGAGAGTGTAGCTGGGGTATGGCTGAGAGACAAAAGCACACTGAGAGAGGGGATGTCTGGACAAGTATAAAAGCACAGCATTGCAGCTCAGCCACAGCCTGAAGAAGGGACAGAAATCCAAACTCCTACAGAGGCATGAGCACAGAACCACAGATTAATAAGCCAAACAGAGCACAGAAATAGGCACAAGCTGCAGGGGATGCTGCCAAAGCCAGAGCACAAGAAGCACATACCAGCTGGGGAAATAGATATGCCAAACAGAGCACAGAAATACTGAGACAAGCTGAAGCACATGCCAGCTGGGGAAATAGATATGCCAAAATCACAAGCTGAAGCACATACCAGCTGGGGAAATAATGCAGCAAAATTTAATACTACCTGCACAGAGATGCAGGGAATTAAGCTGAATAGAGCATGAGACACGCATACTTACCTGAATACTTACCTGGAATTTTATTTGGCTGAAGAGTGTGTGATTTTGATTTTATTTTATTCCTTTGGGGCTGGAATGACTGTGGGGAGTGTGCTTTGGGGAGTTGGGACAGTGTAACGTGCCCGTGCACTTCCTGGTTTATTTATTCTCTCCTAACCCGCCAGTGCCTGCACTGTTCCCTCTCTGTGGTGCATTCCTCCTGTTGTTCCTATGCCCCCTTTCCCTGACTCTTAACCCTAACCCTAACCATCTGTGGGAGGTGTAATTCCTAACCCTAATTTGAGGAGGAATTACCATTAATACTATATAACAAAGCGACTGGATAACACACACATTTTATTTTTGGGGGTCACAGCCACATGGGGACAGAGAGGGTAGCTGGGGTATGGCTCCGCCCACAAGCACACTGAGAACGTGTCGTGTCTGGACAAGTATAAAAGCACAGCATTGCAGCTCAGCCACAGCCTGAAGAAGGGACAGAAATCCTCCCAAACGTAGCTACAGAGGCATGAGCACAGAACCACAGATTAATAAGCCAAACAGAGCACAGAAATAGGCACAAGCTGCAGGGGATACGCCAAAGAGAGCACAAGCTGAAGCACATACCAGCTGGGGAAATAGATATGCCAAACAGAGCACAGAAATACTGAGACAAGCTGAAGCACATGCCAGCTGGGGAAATAGATATGCCAAATAGAGCACAAGCTGAGAGCACATACCAGCTGGGAGTTTAATAATGCAGCCCAAAATTGGGAAATACTGACAGAGATGCAGGGAATTGCTTTGAACTGAGGATGAGACACGTCATACTTACCTGAATACTTACCTGGGGAATTTTATTTGGCTGAAGAGTGTGTGATTTTGATTTTATTTTATTCCTTTGGGGCTGGAATGACTGTGGGGAGTGTGCTTTGGGGAGTTGGGACAGTGTATAATTGCCCGTGCACTTCCCTGGACTCTTTGAGTCCAGGTTTATTTATTCTCTCCTAACCCTAACCTAACCTAACTTAACGTCGAACCTTAGCCATTGTCCTTTCCTAACCCTAACTCTCTAATAACACAGCTAGCTCAGGATCTCCTAGGGACTTTTGAAAGCTCAGCCTGAACCTAGCATAACCTAGCTTAAATAACACAGCTGTCTCAGGGTCTCCTGGGGCTGTCGTTTAACTTCAAAAATACTGTCTCAGGGTCTCCTGGGGGCTGTCGCTTAGCTTCAACAATGCAGCTGTCTCAGGGTCTCCTGGGGCTGTGATTATCATCGCCTAGCCTAACAACATAGCTCTCTCAGGATGACTATCGTTTGTCCTAAACATTTGAGAATTAGACAATGCACACAGGACTGGGGAGGATTACAGTGCCTGGGAATTTGAGTGACAAGCGTTGGCCCGTGCCTTGCCTTTGGCTCTCCACACCAAACCGCCCAGTCGTTTGATGAAGCGGGGAGAGTCATCGAGATAAACTAATTCCCCTAACCCTAACCCTAACCCTTAACCCCTAACCCCTAACCCTAACCCTAACCACCCTAACCCTAACCCTAGCCTTGACCTTTATCTACCCTAACCCTAACCAGTCGAAACTAATGCCTAATCCTAAAGACTCTGACGCCAGTGCTTAATTCCAAACATCAATGTCTCTCGCTCAATGCTAACGTTAGCCCTTCTCTTTTCCTAACCCTAACCAATCGAAACCAATGCCTAACCTTAAAAATGCTCTGAAACTACTACTTAAAGTGCAACACCACTGTCTCTCGCTTAACGCTAACCTTAGCCATTGTCCTTTCCTAACCCTAACCCTCTAATAACACAGCTAGCTCAGGATCTCCTAGGGACTTTCGCTTAGCCTGAACCTAGCATAACCTAGCTTAAATAACACAGCTGTCTCAGGGTCTCCTGGGGGCTGCCGCTTAGCTTAGCCTAAATTCAATAACACAGCTGTCTCAGGGTCTCCTGGGGGCTGTCGCTTACCTTCAAAAATACAGCTGTCTCAGGGTCTCCTGGGGGCTGTCGCTTACCTTCAAAAATACAGCTGTCTCAGGGTCTCCTGGGGGCTGCCGTGTAACATCGCCTAGCCTAACAACATAGCTCTCTCAGGATGACTATCGTTTGTCCTAAACATTTGAGAATTAGACAATGCACGCAGGACTGGGGAGACGCACAGTGCCTGGGAATTTGAGTGACAAGCGTTGGCCCGTGCCTTGCCTTTGGCTCTCCACACCAAACCGCCCAGTCGTTTGATGAAGCGGGGAGAGTCATCGAGATAAACTAATTCCCCTAACCCTAACCCTAACCATTAGTGGATTTACTTACCTCCTTTTGGTTGATTTACTTACCTCCTTTTGGTTGATTTTCATACAGGACTGTACATTAGGACTGTTGGGACAAACACATACAACTGATTAGTGATACATGATTTATGGTAATAACATTATTACTGCTGCTGTGGAGTTGATTTGTTTCTGTAAGTGTCTGTGCAGATTTGGACATCTCCTTCTGTCACTCGGCTGCACCACTCTCTAACAGCTGGACCTGCTGGAGAGGGAGGGAAGACTGCATATCGGGTTGACTTGGAAATATGTCTCTGTGGTGGTCTGTGCAGCTTTGAACGCCTCATGGCGTCACTCCACTGCGCCGCTTGCTGACAGCACCACCTGCTGGAGAGGAAAAGGAAAAATACATAAAATTATGCATTCTCGTATTATTGCAATTTATGGGTTATTGGTGGTGGTTTTTATTTTTTTCTATACATTCGATTGTTTATTAATGGACTTGGATTAGTTTACACCGTTGCTTCACCTGCATTTTGTGATTATGACACTAAATGTCTGGACATTAAACGGGGTCGCAAAGTGATGACGTATGTGTTGGCGACAGCCGAACGGAGGTGGCTCATTGCTGCTGCGACAGCGACAGGGAGAGACACGCGGAGCATTCTCTGCAGGTTTCATCGTGCCTTTGCCTGAGGAAGATTCTTTAACGGATCGAAACGTCGCGTTTGCTGGGCACAAGTAGGTTCTCTCCTTGCTTTATTTTTGGACCGTGAAAATATGTTTCTGTGAAAACTTTTTTTTATTATTTTTTATTTATTATTTTTATTTTTTATTTTTTGTGATTGTTTTTGCTATTGCAACCTTTGGATTTGGTGTTGTTTTAAATAAACGCCGGTCTTATTATACTGTCTACTGTGATTTTACGGCTTTTTTGCCTGTCTTTGATTTTTTATATATATAAGTTTTTTGGGGAAAAAAAACACACGCTATGGCTTATGGTGTTCCTGAACAATGGACGGAGGTCCGCTATGGCAGACGGAGGCGGCGTCCTCCTGCTGTTGTGAACCAGGTTTGGTCGAGGGATCGGCCGGGGACGAGACCACAGGAGATGGCCTATGCACGTCCGGGGCCACGTTATGTGGCGCCGGTTAATAACTCACTTCCTAACCCCTAACCCTAAGAAGGTCCTTATCAGGACCGAAACGTTGCGATTTAACCTTGTTCATAGAAGTCTTTTTATTTTTAGACTTACAAGGGCAGCTCCGACATGCATAAATGGGAGCAGGGAGACGACTGGATGGTAGTCGGTAGACGAGGCCGCAAAAAACGCCCCGACTATGCCGGCCCACCAATCCAACCCTCCCGCAATGAGCAGCGGCCACAATACGGCCGCAGCCGCCGCTCCTATGCGTCAGTCACTAGGACAGGTGCATCGAGGGGATACTATTACCCACAGCATCAATACCGAGAGCCAGGCTGTAAGCCACAATTCTTTTAACGCTGGATTCGTATGGGATCTGGCAAAAACAATAACAAAAACATGTATTAAACAAGACAGCACATACTGACAATACTATGGACAACAACGTAATGTCACACGGACACAAACCAAAACACAAACAGCCAGGTCTGATGACCCTGACTTTGGGCTCAAGGTCAGGATCATTCACACCATTATTAAACTACACACGCGCGCATATATACACACACACATAACAAAGAAAAAATTATATATTGTTTGTAGACCTCTAACTTAAAAACCTTTACCTTGTTTTTATTTAAATTTTTTATATCGCTTAGCCTAATAACACAGTGGTCTCAGAGTCTCCTGGGGGCTGTCGCTTAGCCTAAACTTAGCATAGCCTATCTTAAGAACACAGCTCTCTAAGGGGGACTATCGTTTGTCGTAAAAATTAGAGAATTAGGCAATGCACGCAGGACTGGGGAGACGCACAGTGCCTAGGAATACGAGTGACAAGCGTTGGCCCGTGCCTTGCCTTTGGCTCTCCACACCAAACCGCCCAGTCGTTAGATGAAGTGGGGAGAGTCATCGAGAAACTAATTCCCCTAACCCAAGCGGGAAAAGTACCTCAAACACTGCACGAACCACACGCTCTCCCTTCTCAGGCTGGAAAAGGAGAGCGGTGGCATCAGGAAAATAATAGCTGGCTGTACTGGCTTTACTTTGCCTGTAGTTTCTTACCGTACATCTCAAAATGGTGAAGAATGACTGTCGATTATGCTGCACACCACTGTTTGGAAATAAACATTTGAATAACAGAAGAATAGCTCGCTTGGCCCACTGGGGCTTTTCAAACACCACTTGCCTGCAGCTGCTCGTTTTAGCCACAAGAGGGCGCCAAGGGCACAAATTGGACAGGGGATGCATCAGTAGAGACAGCAGCACAGTCCTCAAGTCACAGCTCAGCTTTGACCTCTGGGGATTAATACATACTTCACCCTTGTGAAATGGTTAAACTAGTGTTAATGTTGCTTTTTTTATTGACACTGGAACATACTCTATATATTCCTTTTTGCTGTGCGATACAAATAAAATTCTGTTCATTTTGCATGTTACTAATGAAAACCTTTTTTAAAAGTTTTTTAAAAATCTTTAAAAAAAAACAACAAAAAAAAAACACTTCTCCCTTGCGCTTCTCTCTCTCTCCCTGTCTTCAGGTGTCCCCGGCTTTGGAGCAGTGTGTCCTCCAGTGCGCAGCTACTGGCCCTACCAACCTGTCCAATTTTTACCCCCACTTACCCCAACCAGTCAAGGCAGATGTCCACCCACCCTGAGCCCGGTTCTGCTGGAGGTTTCTTCCGTTAAAAGGGAGTTTTTCCCGCTCCACTGTTGCCTATGGTTTGCTCAAGGGGCATTTGTTGGGTTCTCTTGAAATGTCTGTTCTGTATAGTCTTGACTTTATTATGGAAAGAGCCTTGAGATTACTTTGTTGTAAATTGGGGCGACATTTACATTTAGTCACCTAGCTGACGCTTTTATCCAAAGCAACTTACAAATGAGGAAAAGGTAAGCAATAAAATCCAAGTTAAGGAGCATATAAATAAAGTTGAATTGAATTGTAACCAGACACTTATGAGATAGAACTTTATTAATCCCACAGTGGGGAAATTCTTGTGCTTTAGGAGCCACAGACAAGGAACACAGAATCTGCACAGAACATTGTGCATTACAGTTTAAATGTTGGAGGTTAGTAACTGTAAGTTCAACAGAATGGTCTGCTCAGTCAAAAATCCTATTTGTGTCCATGTGTCCAACCTCTTCACCGCTACTCCCGTTAAGATGTGTAGAAGTCATGCTGCCGTACAGTAAACGCACCACTGATAAATAAAACTGGAGAGATTTGCTCTAGAGCCCAGGTTTTATCATCCTTCAGTGTAACAGTACCACACCAAGAGTGACAATGACTGACCAACTTGGAAAGAGCTTTATTTAAAAAGAAACCCAACATTTTCATCCTTTGCTCATCTGAACAAGCAATAAGTAATATAAGTAAGTAAAGTGACCAATAGAGGGAGCCACAGGGTCAAACTATATGCCTTCCTTTGATTTTAGAACTTTAGAACTAACCCAGAAAAGAATTTATATGGCCATTAAAACTATACAAATCACTGAAATACACAATACTTTTTAAACTATGCACACTGAATTGATTGTCAAATGGTAATAAATGATAAGAAATAAGTGCATCTATATATAGATATGGATAGATAGAAAGACAGATGAAATACATTGTACTTAACAGTGATATGTCAGACATCATAGGCATCGATGTATGCTTTCTCATCTGAAGGTCCAAGCAGGGTCTAAAAGAAAAACAGAAACACAGATGACAATGGATTAAACGACCCAAATCCCATAAAAACTTTGGACATAAACACAGATAAACAGATACAGGCGGAGGTAATGATTCACACGGAGAAATATTAAAGCAGGAACCCCTTCCACCCCAAACAGCATTTCAAACGTTTGTTTAGTATTTGACAAACACAGACAGGCAACAACGTCTACAAGCTGCAGCTCAAAAAAACTGGAAAACTGGTGCAAAGAGAGCACAGTGTATGTTAGCGACCTCTGACCCGAGAAGCACCTAATCCTTTCTACTATGAAATAGGTTCTGTTATAAAGTAAATTAACTGTAGTAGCACAGAATAAGACCTCATGGAAAAGTATTTGAGGAGCTTTACATTACAGAATAAAGGACAAATTTCATATAGTGTCACACCTTTGCACTGTGACTTTTTTCCCCTCCCCTCTGTAGATTTTGCGCTTTGCATCCAACTCCCAAGACAAATTCCTAGCACTGTTAAGTGTGCTTAACTGTGCTTGGCAATAACAGTTTTCTGATTCTGGTGAGACTTGGAATTTTCCGGGTACAGTCTTAATGAGCCCACGTGGAAGTAAAGCTGTGAATTACCCACGATTAACAGAAGTAGAACGGCTTCTATATGCTTTGAACAAAACACTGCGTCACGTCGTGCCTCCTGCTCTCCCTGACCAGGTGCCAACACTTGATGAAATTAACACTGTGTTGCACGTGAAGCACCACCCCTGGACAATAATGAAAGGTTATGACAAAGAACGGCATAGGACTGAGAGCTTGAAATCCACCTGTGAATGAGCTTCAACGTATAGGCCTAGCCTTAAAAAAAAAAAAAAAAAAAAAAAATAGTGTTAAATCCTCTGATTAAAATACACTCAGATGTGACAGTCTGTGCTAATCAAGCTCCGAGTCATGTTTTGGAACTCTTTATCGTGGATATTGAAACAACTTATTTACTTTGAAAAACATACTTTAAAGATGCGTACACAGCAGGCAATCCCGCTCATTATTTGGATCTTCAGCAGCTAGCTGGCTTCACATCAAATCTTCTGCAGTCATTCAGAGCACGCTTTGGAGAATTTCGTGAGCACCCTCGTCTTTTTAAATTCATCACTCATCCTCACAATTTTTCAGGTAAACGTTGCAGACCTGAAGGCCTCAGATGTGGGTGAATTAATTCAAGTCACCAAATGAAGATTTGGAAAGACTTGCATGACAGCAAGCAGAGCTGGTGACCAAACACAAGTGGACGGAAATGCAAAACTTTAACCTGCAGACCAAGTGATTGTCAAAACCTGGAACGCGCTTCCTTACACGTACCACATGCTGCAGCATGAGAATTGCCGTACTGACCATGTTTGGCTCTACGTTTGCATGTGAGCATAGTCGTTCTCACATCTAAAAATCCTCAAGAGCAACCCAGCCTCAACGCCTGCCTCACCACAATCAGCAAAACCATGCAGCACCATAAGTCGCATTAATGGTAGTAAGTATGTTATTTATTATGTAGCGCTCGAGACAGCAATGCTAAATAAATCACCAACACAAAACCTAAACTCACAATATTTATTTTTATAATGTAGCTCATACACAGGAGACTTACAACTTCAGTATGTGCCCTACTAAAGTGCTGCATGGCCACTCTGCAGTATCAAGGAAAACCATTAAAAATACATTAATGCAATCAAAAACATCTTCACAGTTGAATTCCTTACCAAGCACCTTAGTCTCACTGGGTACAGCACAAGTCTAGCGTTCCCTCTATCCAAAGTACCACTTCCCCACAAAACACACCTGACTCCTTTATCTACTCTCCCTCCAACCAATGAGCAGGCGGCAGGGAGCAACAGGTGGCACTGATTACAATCAGATACACATAATTAAGAGCCTAGTCACAATCGTCACACACAATCATACACTCATCAATAATGACAAATACGCACACGTGAGGATCAGACAAACCACCGCACACTTTGTTAACCACAGCAGTTCACGCCACTCGTGAACGCAACCAAAAAATGGTTATAACAGGGAAGTGACATATGACCCAAAGGAAACACCAAAAAAAAAAAAAAAAAAAAAAAAAAAAATGAGAGTCAGTCCGCCCTTACAGGACAAGCTCCCAGAGGCCGGGCAGAGCAACTTAACACAAACCCTAACCCGAGGATAGCAGGAAGCGGTGTTGCAACTGCTCCGGCAACCACTGCACCACAAGTAAAAACATCTGATTTTTACACTGAAAAAAAAACCTTCATTTTAATCTTAACTTAAAAAATCATGTGTCCATGAAAATTGATCTTCCCCCATGCACAGGAGGCTTACAACTCCAATAAGTGCCCCCCTAAAATGCTGCGTGGCCACACTGTGATTTCAAAGAATCCAATTAAAACACATTAACCCAATGAAAACATTTTCACCGTTAAATTCCTTACCAAACACAGAAGTGTCACAGCTTTCCCTCCAGCCTCCTTTCCAAAGTATCACCTCTCCACTAAACACACCTGACTCCTTTATCTGCTCTCCTTCCAACCAATGGGCAGACAGCAGGGAGCTCAACAGGTGGCACTGAATACAATTAGTTAGCTTCAGCATAATACTATTAAAAAGAATAAATCAGAAATTTATTATACTCTAAAACTGTGGTTCATACTTAAAAATTCATGCATTTAGTTGTATTCTGTGTTCATTTTAAAATATGTGGCTTTCATGGCTCTCTCAGCCAAATAGTTTCCCGACCCCTGTGCAGGAGGTTCCTTCCGTTAAAGGGAGTTTTTCCTCTCCACTGTTGCCTATAGCTGCTCAAGGGGGATTTGTTGGGTTTGCTCTAAATGTCTGTATAGTCAACATTATGTAAAGTGCCTTGAGATGATGTCATTGTGAATTGGAGCTATATAAATAAAGTTGAAAAAACAAAACAACTAAATGCTCTTCTGGTACACCAAACCTACATCTTTATTTGTCATCGCAACTTTCAAATGTCTGTTTAAAATTAAAATTTTGCTGCACACTTTTTTACTACACGATTTGTTGGGACAACACCCTAACACACCCTGCTGCCAGTGCAACTGTTTCAAAAAGTGACTTTATAACATAATAACTACATACCTAATAAATACTGGGAACAACATCGATATATTCGAAACAAGAAACAGACCCTGATACAGCAGGTTGTGGATAAGACTTCAAATCAGTAACCTTTTAATCATCAGACATATTGTCAGACATTACGATCTGAGACCAGATTAAGTGATAAGCAACTTTAATACTCAGCCAACACCAAACACAGTGTAAGCACAGTACTATCACACTACAAACAGCGGAGCCACATTTTCCTTTTGAGACTTTTAAACAGTTTCCTGAAACAAGCAGCTGACAGTTCTCTATGAGACAAGGAACATCTTTGATTTAATTTTAGTTTTAAGCTGCAAGACATCACTTTAGACTAACTTTTGTTCTGGAATAAACTAATGTATAAAAAAAACAAAACAAATTCACATCACAAATGGCATTTAACATTTCCTGGAACAGAGAAAAAGGAATGACAGGACTGAGTGTGGATATCATGAAACAGGCTTTATACGGTTTATACTGTAATCAATCCAGTATGCTGTATGTTCAACAGTTGGTTCCATACGTTTTACAGCAGGGGTGACCAACTCCAGGCCTTGAGGGCCCCAGCCCTGCTTGTTCTCCAACTATCTCCGTACAACCCTCATCTTGAAGCTCCTGATTGACTGAACACACCTGATCCATGTAATCAGCAGAGGGTTGTGCAGGGGTAGTTGGAAAACAAGCAGGGCTGGGGCCCTCGAGGCCTGGAGTTGGTCACCCCTGTTTTACACTAACAAATTGAAGTCACTCTGTTTACAGAAAAATAGGACTAGCAGGTTATAATGATTATACCATGATTACCTGATACATACAATTCTCATACAAGGGTAAAATGATACATTTGTATTGTATATGTTTCTGTCTCAGAACAACATGGTCTATCTCCACTATCTCATCTGACTCTTCTTCAGTGAAAAACAGTCTGTCTCCAGCGCTTGTCTGGTGTAAAAGGCCATAGGCAGTCAGTGATGGCTTCAGTGAATGGTCTCGGCTCTACACTCAGGTTCTGCAGCTCCAGACGGGAACAGTTTAACTGAGCGTTAACAGGTCGGGGAGCTGCACCCACTGGCTGTTCCGTCAGCTGAAGGAGAGACACAATAAATACAACAATACTGCCATCTACTTTAGCTGCAGGACAGGAGTAATACGACAAATCCTATTAATAGTAAAAACTACTGCAAATACTTCAGTCATCACAAGTTCATTTGTGATGACAGGGATATTTATACGTTACTTACATTTAATCTTATAATAAAGAAACAGAAATACCCTTAATAATACCCTTAATAACAATATTGGATTAAACATCCAAACAAGTGTATGCTTTATATGTAATTTGGCACCTTCAGTTTAACAATAACGGTGAAATACACTACACTTGCAAAGGTGGTGAATTACTAATGGTTTTGGAACCAGACATAAATAAATCACAACAAATATCAGGTTAGGAGATAAAACAAATCTAGGTTTGGTGGTAGACGTTAACTAGATCTTTGTCAAGAACCTCTTCTAAAGACATAGTGTACCATGAAAAAAGCTAAATGCTCAACGGTCTGCACTTATATGTGTCTTTACCATATAAATACACATATCCATTGACAATGCTTCTCATTCATCAATTTACAGTCAATCACACATTTAGTGAGCTGTTATGCACATGGCCAGAAGGAAACTTTGACATGTTAAAGGAAGAGACAGGAATACAACCAACATCTATGTATCTATCTATGTATCTATCTAATAATTGGCACTATATAAATAAAGTTGAATTGAATTTGATTGAACCCACAACCCTGTGACTGGTAGAGTAAACATTGTACAGTCTATTCCATGGACTAGCCCCCTGGGGAGCTTTTCCCAGAACCACTCAGCTTCTGAGTCATTGTGTCTTTTTTTTTTTTTTTTAAGGGTGTGGATTTGCACTGCCAGTAGGAACTATAAAATTACAAAGACAGACTGACAGTCGGTATGCCTTTATGTTTCCAATATTTGTTTTGGGGTAAATCTGCAGGGAATCTGCTGTAATATCCAATAAAATCATTTTTTTTTAAACTTCTCTTCAGACAAAGGCCAGAAACACGTGTTTCTACTCTGGCAACAGCTTTTATAAATTAATTTTATCTTTTGTAATGCTATGAACATGATGGAAAAATAATACACGGTTTGCTGAAATAAGGCTGTTCACCTCCTTGCTGTTCAACTGATGAGATGACTGCGGTGTCACCTGACAGAGTAAATTTCTGAATCTACATTGTGACACCCAGATCAAAATATTATTTTCATTATATCACATTACTAATTTAAGTACAGAGTACTGTGAAGGTTCCAGTACTGACTAGCACTTACAGGAATGAGGTGGTTGGAGGGCAGGTTGAAGGCCTGAGCAATGGCAATTGCCATCTCATATTTGGTCATCTGCTCTTTACCCGAGAAATGGAAGATTCCTCTAATAGACAGATCCTGCAGAGACAGACAGGTGGGAAAACAGGCAGGAGAAGTGTAGTAGAAATTTTCCGTCTTCCTCATTCAAATGTTGCTAGATTTTTGAAGAACTGAAGACAAAGACTCAGCTGGATGAACCATCTTAATTTAATACATGCTGGCATGGAGAAGAGCCTGTAGATGTTAACTTCTTACTGGCAAACCCCTCCTACTTATACTCAATCTCAACAAAGGAACCACCCTCACAAGAACACAAATGTAGAAAAGCATTTACATACAGTGGTCAGTCATCAGTCATTTCCTCTTTGAAGCCATTTGTTTGTTAATCTTGAGTCCATCTGTTTTCGAATTATGTAACCATGTGACTAATTTTCTCAAAAATACCCCCACAGAAGACAAACACAGGTGCTAACACAGGCTGTCCCTCTCTGACAACTAGCCATGTGAGTCTCTTACCTGTCTCGCTCTATCTGCAAGCTTCCTGCACACAGTAGCAACATCCCGGGCATCAGTTGGGAACCTCTGCTGGCAGTGATCTAAGGTGCAGTTCTCTGTTGCCTCCACCTTCGTCCACAGGGATGTCACCACACTCTCCATTACTGACTCTACTTCTCCAAATAGCACGGGCACCCGTAGCACCACCGCACCTACAGACAGGTAGAAAGAACAACATATATATAGACAGCGTCTCTGTATCTTCCCGTCTCTCACACAGACAGGTAAACAGACATACAGATACCTGGACAATGTCTCAGTGTTTCCCTCTCTCCCTCCAGTTTACTGCGACCGTAAACATTTAGAGGGTTGGGGCTGTCGTCTTCTCCATATGGAGGATTTCTCCCATCAAACACGTAGTCAGTGCTGATGTAAATCAACAGAGCTCCACAAACACCTGTTGAGACACGTCATAATCTTTGTACATGTTAAACTGTTCGTACATACTTCACACACATATCAGATATGAACAGGGGAACATGAGAACATGTGATCACTGACCTGCCTCCTTGGCAAGCATGCTCGTGGCATGTACATTGAGATTAACAGCTGCTTCCGTGTATCGCTCTACAACATCTGGACGTCTCTCAGCAGCACAGTGCACAATCACATCCGGCTAAGAAAGAGACACAATCCAACATCCATCATCGCAGATAAAACCAGACACTGAACTACCTGAAGCAAAAATGCTCCATCATTCTGTTGGATCAGGACCTGTGTCAAGTCTCAGACCTCTTTCAAACCGGATCCTGATCATGTTTTCATAACGCATCTGAACTTAATGCAGGGCCCTCATTTATAAAACTAATCAAAGAATCCACATAAAATGTTTTTGGATGTACAACACAAAGACAATGAGATGGAACAAGGGTGGAGTGACACATCGACATAATCAATTTCAAAAATACATTGATTTACAAAACATTCAACGGCGCATTGCAAGTATGGCTAGAGATGGTAACGGCTTAACAGTACTGCTCAGTCTGCTAGAGACAAGTAGAAAGAGAGAGAAGAAGTATACTTTCAGCGGCCTGGTAGCTCAATGGGTAGAGACGCTGGAGGGCAAAACGGACAATGCAAGATCAAAATCCCGGTGGGGTAAATCCCCAGCCTCCCCACCAGGTGTGTCTCTGAGCAAGACACCCAGCACTAGCTCCCCGGGCACCAAACCGTGGCAGCCCTTTGCTCCCTCAAGAGGGATGGGTTAAATATGCAGGAGTAAATTTCACTGTAACATGTATATGTGATCAATGTGACTAAAATAAAAAAGGTTCTTCATATTCACTAATCTCAATGGTGTCTTGGAGACTTTCATATTCCATGATGTCAGAACACAAATACTTACGTTTCATGAAACAGAAACACTTCCTCTGATAGCACTTTGCTTTAATGTTTTCTCCTTGAGTTAGATTTTTGCTGCCTTGACCCTCACAATGTAAGTAGCATCTGATAAAAGGGTTTGACAAAGGACTTAATGTAAATGTAAAATGTAAATATTTGTGTGCTCTAGTTAAACTTTAACAACAAAAAGCATGCAGTGTGAGCTCATTTACTTTATTCTCCCTGATCCAGAACCTTTGTGTCCTAGTTGATAATTTTACAGTGGCCCCGGGGCAACAGAACAGGTCTCTCTTCTTCCATTTCTGACAAAGGGCCTTGAATGAACATTTTTCTATAAACTCAAAGATTCACTTTCTCAGAACATTCTTCTTGATGTCAATCAGAACCAGTCTGGCTTCAACAGTGTCACTCCACAGAAACAGCACAATTGAGAATCATAGAATTCCATGATATCCATGACCTCAAGATACTTACCTATCTCCTTGGTAAGTTTGGTTAATTTTCATTTTGTACAGAGTGTTTCACTGTTCTCATCTGAAAACTACCATATCTATGTAGAGTATAAAATAATCCTATTATTCACATTACAACGGTTTAATCAATTTACAGTTAAGTTCCAGTGTGTATATCGTGAAATATAAGCAAAAATGTAACAATCAAAGTTGTGTTGAAATTCAAAGTGGGCTCATGGACTGACAAAATTAATTCATGCAAGTGATGTGTAAGAAAACATTACACCTTAACAATTCCCAGTAGTCTTTTAGTGGCTGCAGCTCTGGTAATTTTAAGTAGTATAAAACAAATCAACGTTAGTGCTACATAGATGAGTAAAACTATCATATCACAGTGTATAGTACAATACGTAGCCCTGCATTCTACTCCCGTGCTCAGCCTGTAGTACAGTAGCAACATTACCTGATACTCGTGCAGTAGTCCTCTGACAGCATCCTCATCTGTGAGGTCACAGCGGAGGAGGCGGGGTCTGGCTCTCCGGTACCCGGTCCCAATGACAGACCATCCACTGCTCTGAAACTCTGCACACACCGCCCGCCCAAGGAGTCCCGTTGCCCCTGTGACCAGAACCCTTGGACCCCCTGGGACCACCTCCTCCTCCTGAAGTAAAAATCAGTACACAGTCACTTTATCAGTGCTACAGTAAGACACGAACTTCAAGCACCTAGAGGCTAAGCAGGTCAAAAAAAGAAATGACGTTGTTATTCATGAAGAACGTATTTTTATCATTTCTATTTATCTTTAAAGGTTTTACTTATAACTTTGCGCACTGTTATAGCGTCTGTTCAAAGGTAACGTTGACATTTGCTGCATAAAAAACGATCTCAGTTCTTGTACCAATCTTTCTTTTCAGGAAGAACAACATGTCACACTTTTCCAGGACTAAGACATAATATTTCCAAATCTGAATCCTCAGAAAAGTCTATCAGGATCTGGGTGGGTGTGGTTAAATTCTTTAAGAGATTTAGAGTCTCTTTGTTAAAACTGTATATACCGAAGAGGCACAAGCTGGGGCTTGGGTTTGGTTTGAAATTTATGTCTAAAGCACAAAAAATAAAACCAGTGAATTATATGGTTGAGGTTATGTTTAGTTTGTGCAAGGTAAACGAAATTTTGACGCTTCCAGGCGAGATTCTGAGTTAAAATTTTACCTGTTGTTGAGAAACTTAATGAGGATTGAACAGAGACTGGTCCAGATTGAGTGGTGTATGTGTGTGTTTGTGTGCGCGCGCACGCGCGCACGAAAGCAACAGAGTCAGACAGACAGAAAGAGAGAGAGAGAGACATTTAAAGGGGGGTTTAAAACTTCCCTGTACACCCTCCTTTCCCCCTTGCGGCTAACTGCGTTAGCATCGTTAGATTGTTTACAGGCAAGTGTTTACCTGAACCAGTTGTACCCGTCCCGGGCTGAATGTGATTCGGAGTTCGGCAGTTGCGCAGCTCATGTCTGCTCCAAACAAATTTTGACGATTACTTTCGTTATTCATGAATATCTGCTGTTGCTGTTGTGATGCGCACTTTTTTACTTCTGCCTTCCTTTTCCGGTCTGATCATCTGTTTGCCGTAAAGCAACTTGTCGCAGTGATCCAGACTTTTAGCTAGTGAGCTAACATAACAAACGGAAGCAAAACCCTAATAACTGAGTTTTATTTAAAAAAACCTTAATGACCATGAAAAATAAAATAAATTTTGAATAAGCCAGTTAAAAAATAAATCGAGGCGAGGTTTAAAACAGACGCAGATTTGATCCTGACTTATTTTTTAACTTAAACTAATTTGAGATTAATACAAACTGGCTAAATTTAAACAGATACTAAGATTCAGATTGAAGGAAACCCTAAATAAATCTTGTCCAGGACGTGGTTTAAGTGACACACTGATTCTATCAGATCACTATAGAATGAATGCAGTTACCTCAGAAACTCTGAACTCTAATCCTGGCATCGGATCTAGGACCAGCTCACGCACCAGCAGAGAGCCGATGAAAGCAGTAGAGATGCGTACAGTCCAGTATAATCCAAAACAAACACTCGAAAGCTCCGAGTACCGGCGGCTGCTGCTTTATTTGCGGCTTCTTTTTCTTCTGCTGCTGCTTTTTAAACGGCGCCTCTTTCGCAGCGCCACATGTTGGCGTGATATGGAGCTGCAGGTCGAACACGTTCCTGCCATTGCACTGCGTTAAGCCTGGTTTGGTTTAATTTTTATCATCGATACACGTGAACGCCGACGCGGACCTACGCCCGCACGTTTCCCTTTCAGACCTGCAGACATACGTGTCCCCAGAGGGCAGTGTCTGGTTTAACAAACCGCAATTAGCTGAAAATGAGGAGGCAATCCGGAAAAGAGAGGGTTTTTTACTTAATTGAAAACATCAGTACAAACAGGCATCTCAAATAATAAACACATACAATAGAAATAACATAAATATTATCATGTTATCAATAACAGCACTGCTTTTGTGTATACAAAATCCAAAATAAATAAATAACTTGATATACATGCACACATATATAGAAACAAATAAGAATGTAAATAATGTAGCTATTAAAGTAAAATAAAAAAATAAACATTGTAAGAGGGGTTATTAGTAGTACTGATTGACAAAGTTAAGCAATTTCTTTGAGTTATTGTTGTTGATATGGCTTTGGGATTTTGTGAAAATGGTTCATTTTTAAATGGTTCAAAAAGTGGAGGAGACTTTAAAAATCGACATTTCAGGGTGGGCGGCCATCTGCCTTGACCGGTTGGGGTGAGTCGAAAGTGGAGAGGGAAAAGGACAGAGCAACAAAAGCAACAACAAATCATTGGGCAGGTTAGTGGGACCAGTAGCTGCACACTGGAGGACACACAGCGCCAAATCCGGGGACACCTGAAGACAGGGACAGAGAGAGGGAGACAGAGAGGGAGAAAGATGACTACGGGACAAAGAAGATACAGAGTTAATGTCATACAGTGGTGACATATAAATGTGGGTTGAGAGGAGAGAATGAAGACAAAAAGAAAGTGGCTCAGTGCAGAGTCCCCCAGCAGTTTAAGCCTATAGCAGAATGAATATAACCAACTATAAGCTTTATCGAAGAGGAAGGTTTTGAACCTAGTCTTAAAAGTACAGAGGGTGTCTGCTTCCCGAATCTGGAAGTAATGTAGAAGTAATGTTGCTATATTCGAAAGGTGAAACTTCATTTTTTGACTTCACCCATATATGTAGATTGTTCGAAAAGGCTAATGAGAATATGCAACTATTGAAGATATGCTCTAAAGTTCCAAAATCAGTCATGCAGAAAGTGCAAAAATTGCAGTTAACATTACATTTATGGTGAAGAAATTGGTTGCATGGATATACTGTATGTTGTTAATTTTCTTAAAATGCACTTTGTTCGCTTTTGGGGGAGTGGGAAAAGCACAATATTTGGTCCTTATTTTAATAATATCCGTTTTAGAGTATTCAGATAAACAGTACTTTCTTCTTACAGGGCTAGGAAAACACTCTGTGTTAACCATGCTTTCAATTATCCTGTTATCACACCTTTTATCATCAACATTGAAATTTGCAATAGAAACAATTGTAATTTCAGGACCAGAAAATAAAATGGCATTGATCCTTTTACCAAATTAAGTAAAGCAGGTGGGATAGTTTTAAGTATACCATTAAATTACCATACCATTACCATATTTGAGCACAAAAGTATCCCCTTCTCTGCTTACCAAGTGTGTGATAGACCAAATGCCATTCGAAATCCAAGAAAGAAAAAAAGAAGGATTTGTGTATCATAGGAATACATCTTTTGTTCCAAATAGGTAGATTATTTGGACAAAACTTGTGCTTGTAAATAAGTTTCCAGTATAGCAAAACTTGTTTGTGGAATAGGGATAGTTTCACAGGTAATTTTACAACATCAAAATCGAAATGCAATAAAAATCTAATACCACCAAATTTGTTAAATAGACCAGAGAATTGGTGCTAGATAAATAAAGTTGAGTTGAATTGAATTGAACACCTTAAACCATATGCTTTCAGTCTTCATAATAAGTTATTTTAGCCATTTTAGTTTTATAGTTAATTCATTTCAATTACATTTTTCAATTCAGTTCAACTTTATTTATTTTACACCAATTCACAACAATTCATCTCAAGGCAATTCAATTCATTCATCTAAAGGCACTTTACACAAAGTCAAGACTATACAGACATTTAGAGAAAACCCAACAAATGCCCCTTGAGCAGCTATAGGCAACAGTGGAAAGAAACAATTTCCCTTTAACGGAGGAAACCTCCAGCAGAACCAGGCTCAGGGTGGGCAGCCATCTGCCTTGACTGGATGGGCTGAGTGGAAAACTTTGGGCAGGTTGGTAGGGCCAGTAGCTCAAAAGCCGGGGATACCTGAAGACAAGGACAGTGAGAGGGAGACAGAGAGGGAGAAGACGACTACAGGAGAAAGGAGACAGAGTTAATGTCCTACAGCGGTGACATATAAATGTGGGTTGAGAGGAGGAAAGTGTCTCAGTGCATCAGGGGTTGGTCCCCCAGCAGTCTGAGCCTATAGCAGCAGGACTAGAACTAACTATAAGGTTTTGAGCCTAGTCTTAAAAGAAGAGAGGGTGTCTGCTTCCTGAGTCTGGGCTGACTATAAAAGTCAGATATGATTTTTTATTCCATAATGTATGACACACATGCTTGGTTCGCATGCATGAGGCCCCTGGTTCAATCCCCGGCATCTCCACAAACCGCTTCACACGCCAAAGTGCCCCTGGGCCAGACACCAAAGCCAAACCTGCTCCCAGGGGGCCAGATGAGCCATCGTGTGCATGTGTGCCAAATCTGTTCAATGTAAGAGTTTTTTTTTTTTTTGGTTTTTCATTCTATACAGTATTCTACATCCTATGTAGACGAGGTCATTTGAGAGAGGTTAGTGACTGTAAAGTGGTGGTAGGAGAGAGTGTAGCCAGACAGCACCGCATGGTGGTGTGTAAGATGACTCTGGTGGTCAGGAAGAAGAAGAGAGGAAAGTCAGAAAAGAAGACCAAGTGGTGGAAGCTAAAGAATGAAGAAACTTGTGAGGAATTCAGGCAGAAGTTGAGACAGGCTTTGGGTGGTCAGGAAGAGCTTCCAGATGATTGGGAAACTACAGCAGAGGTAATCAGGGAAACAGGTAGGAAGGTGCTTGGTGTGTCATCTGGTAAGAGGAAAGATGATAAAGACACTTGGTGGTGGAATGAGGAAGTACAGGACTGCATCCAGAGGAAGAGGTTAGCTAAAAGGAAGTGGGATGTAGAAAGGACTGAGGAAAGTAGACAGGAGTACAAGGAAGTGCAGCGCAGAGTGAAGAGGGAGGTGGCAAAGGCCAAACAGAAAGCTTACGATGAGCTGTATGAAAGGTTAGACACGAAGGAAGGACAGAAGGACTTGTACAGGATAGCCAGACAGAGAGATAGAGATGGGAAAGATGTGCAACAGGTAAGGGTGATTAAAGACAGAGATGGAAAGGTGCTAACAAGCC
This sequence comes from Channa striata, assembly GCA_033026295.1. NCBI lineage: Eukaryota > Metazoa > Chordata > Actinopteri > Anabantiformes > Channidae > Channa > Channa striata. The sequence goes on from CM065182.1 coordinate 105,235, forward strand.
AGGAGAGTGTGCAGAGAAGATGGAAGGAGTATTTTGAGCAGCTGATGAATGAGGAAAATGACAGGGAAAGAAGGGAGGAAGATGTGGATGTTGTGGAGCAGGAAATAGGAGAGATTAGAAAGGATGAGGTGAGGAAGGCTCTGAAAAGGATGAAGAGCGGAAAGGCTGTTGGCCCTGATGACATACCTGTGGAGGTGTGGAAGTGTCTAGGAGAGACAGCAGTGAAGTTTCTGACAGGTCTGTTTAACAGGATTTTAGAGAGTGAGAAGATGCCTGAGGAATGCAGGAGAAGCGTTCTGGTGCCGATCTTTAAGAACAAGGGTGACACGCAGAACTGTAGCAACTACAGAGGGATAAAGCTGATGAGCCACACAATGAAGCTGTGGGAAAGAGTAGTGGAGGCCAGGCTTAGGAAGGAGGTGGAGATTTGTGAGCAGCAGTATGGTTTCATGCCCGTAAGAGCACCACTGATGCCATTTTCGCTTTGAGGTTGTTGATGGAAAAGTACAGAGATGGTCAGAAGGAGCTGCATTGTGTCTTTGTGGATTTAGAGAAGGCGTATGACAGGGTGCCGAGGGAGGAGCTGTGGTACTGTATGAGGATGTCGGGAGTGGCAGAGAAGTACGTCAGAGTAGTTCAGGACATGTATGAGAGAAGCATGACGGTGGTGAGATGTGCCGTGGGTCAGACAGAGGAGTTCATGGTAGAGGTGGGACTACACCAAGGATCGGCTTTGAGTCCCTTCTTGTTTGCTATGCTGATGGACAGGTTGACAGACGAGGTCAGACAGAAATCTCCTGGACAATGATGTTTGCAGATGACATTGTGATTTGCAGTGAGAGTAGAGAGCAGGTGGAGGAACAGCTGGAGAGTGGAGGTTTGCTCTGGAAAGAAGAGGTATGAAAGTCAGTCGTAGTAAGACAGAATACATGTGTGTAAACGAGAGGGATCCAGGTAGAAGTGTGAGGTTACAGGGGCTGAGGTGAAGAAGGTGCAGGAGTTTAAGTACTTGGGGTCATCAGTTCAGTGTGATGGAGAGTGTGGAAAAGAGGTGAAGAGGCGAGTGCAGGCAGGTTGGAATGGGTGGAGGAAAGTGTCAGGAGTGTTGTGTGACAGAAGAGTGTCAGCAAGACTCAAAGGAAAGGTGTACAGGACAGTGGTGAGACCAGCTCTGCTCTATGGGTTAGAGACAGTAGCAGTGAGAAAGAGACAAGAGGCAGAGATGGAAGCAGCAGAGATGAAGATGTTGAGGTTCTCCTTAGGAGTGACAAGGTTGGACAGAATTAGGAACGAGTTCATCAGAGGGACAGCGCACGTTGCCTGTGTTAGCAACAAAGTCAGAGAGGCCAGATTGAGATGGTTTGGACATGTGCAGAGGAGGGATAGTGATTATATTGGTAGAAGGATGTTGGAGATGGAGCTGCCAGGCAAGAGGGCGAGAGGACGACCGAGGAGGAGATACAGTGGGGGAAAAAAATATTTGAACCCCAGCTGATTTTGTAAGTTTGCCCACTAACAAAGAAATGATCAGTCTATAATTTCTATGGTAGGTTTATTTGAACATTGAGAGACAACAATGACAAAAAAAATCCAGAAAAATGCCTTTCAAAAAAAGTTATACATTAATTTGCATTTCCATGAAGGAAATAAGTATTTGATCCCCTATCCATCAGCAAGATCTCTGGCTCCCAGGTGGATCTTATACAGGTAACGAGCTGACATTAGCAGCCCTCTCAGCTCGTTACCTGTATGAAAGAGACCTGTCCACAGAAGCAAGCAATCAATCCAGATTCCAAACTCTTCAACATGGCCAAGACCAAAGAGCTTTCCAAGGATGTCAGGGACAAGATTGTGGACCTACACAAGGCTGGAATGGGCTACAAGACCATCGCCAAGCAGCTGGGTGAGAAGGTGACAACAGTTGGTGCAATTATTCGTAAATGGAAGAAACATAAATTAACTGCCAATCTCCCTCGGTCTGGAGCTGCATGCAAGATCTTACCTTGAGATAATGAGAACGGTGAGGAATCAGCCCAGAACTACTCGGGAGGAACTTGTCAATGATCTCAAGGCAGCTGGGACCATAGTCACCAAAAAAACAGTTGGTAACACACTACGCCGTGAAGGACTGAAATCCTGCTGTGCCCGCAAGGTCCCCCTGCTCAAGAAAGCCCATTTACAGGCCGTTTGAAGTTTGCCACTGAACATCTGACTGATTCAGAGGAAGACTGGGTGAAAGTGTTGTGGTCAGATGAGACCAAAATCGAGCTCTTTGGCATCAACTCAACTCGACGTGTTCGGAGGAGGAGGAATGCTGCCTATGACTCCAAAAACACCGTCCCCACCGTCAAATATGGAGGTGGAAACATTATGCTTTGGGGGTGTTTTCCTGCCAAGGGGACAGGACAATTGCACCGCATCAAAGGGAGGATGGATGGGGCCATGGACCGTCAAATGTTGGGTGAGAACCTCCTTCCCTCAGTCAGGGCATTGAAAATGGGTCGTGGTTGGGTATTCCAGCATGACAATGATCCAAAACACACGGCCAAGGCAACAAAGGATTGGCTCAAGAAGAAGCATATTAAGGTCATGGAGTGGCCTAGTCAGTCTCCAGACCTTAATCCCATAGAAAATCTGTGGAGGGAGCTGAAGGTTCGAGTTGCCAAACATCAGCCACGAAACATTAATGACTTGGAGAGGATCTGCAAAGAGGAGTGGGCCAAAATCCCCCCTGAGATGTGTGTAAACCTTGTGGCCAACTACAAGAAACGGCTGACCTCTGTGATTGCCAACAAAGGTTTTGCCACCAAGTACTAAAGCACGTTTTTCAAAGGGATCAAATACTTATTTCCTTCATGGAAATGCAAATTAATTATAACTTTTTGAAAGGCATTTTTCTGGATTTTTTTTGTCATTGTTGTGTCTCACTGTTCAAATGAACCTACCATAGAAATTATAGACTGATCATTTCTTTGTTAGTGGGCAAACTTACAAAATCAGCTGGGGTTCAAATAATTTTTTCCCCCACTGTATATGGATGTCCTAACAGAGGACATGAGGTTAGCTGGTGTCAGAGAGGAAGATGCTCAGGATAGAGTAAAGTGGAAAAGGATGATTCGCTGTGGCGACCCCTAATGGGAAAAGCCGAAAGAGTAGTATTCTATACAGTATTCTTGCTGTACATTTGCATGTTTCTTTTCTGCTGTTGTAACATAAAAAAGTACGATCATGCAGTACTTGTAACGTTCAGGGCAACAAACAAAGTCTAAATAAGTGTAAATAAGGATAAAAAAAATAAGGATTAGGAGATGTTTTTAAGTTTGTGTAACTCTTGTACATGTTTAAGCAAATGGTTGTTAAGGGTTTTTAAAGTTATAAATTGAGTAGTTCTTAATAAATCAAATTTTGGAGATTAGCTTCATTTAGGATGTACAATAGGTACATATAAGCATTGTGCTTCAGCTTATACTGTTTCAGTCATTACTATAACATATTAACTACCTACTTTCTTTTTTGTCTTAGAATGTTGATATTTATTGTCATTGTAAAAATCAGTATGTGTCTCAATGTTGTGTGTTGATGAATTGGCAAGTTGATGTCTGAATAAAGTACTACTACTACTACTACTATTTGGACTGGATAATTGCCAGTAGAGCAGTGCTTCCCAATTTTTTTCTGTTATGCCTCCCCTAGCTAAAAGAAAACAATTCACTGTTCTTCTGCAGTAGAGAAAAGGTAGTCAGAACTGAGGGAATTATACAACCATAAGGCACCAGCAAAGTTGGTATTCATATTTCTTGCATTTGTTGTTGTGCACCTCTCACCCTTTTTAGAAATATTAATGGTAAATTACTTTTAATAGAAATTTTTATTTTGAACAAAAAAAACCAAAATTAGTTATCATAGAAATTTGTTTATGATGTTTGTTATATGATTTTTATTTTACAATAATATAACATAAATGTCCAACATGAATGAATATCAGCAAAAATTAAAAAGAGTCATTGTGCAAATATTGACTGAATATCTCTGTGTGACTAAAAAATGTAAGAGTCTTTTTTTATAAACACAAATGTATCTTCTTTACTTCTGAAAAAAATATTATGCCAATATTATGCACTGAATGAAAACCTGAAAATTGACTTATACTAAATAAAACGAGAAAGAATTAACCCTCGTGATGTGTTCACCTCCTGCCCTTTACTTGAGTGTTCCCAGTCAAAATTGACAGGCCTGTTTTAACTGGCCCTAAAATTATTTTAAATTAATTTTAAATTAGCACAAAAAACATTTTTCAACACCAAAATTTTTAATCAACATTCTTTAGATGTGAACAACGTCCAAAGTGGTGTTTAACACGAATTTATGGAATCAGACATAAAATAACTGCAGTGAAAATACAAATAGGAACTAAAAATGTATTACAAAATAAACATGTAATGAAAAAAATTAATGGAAAACCAAAGACTAAACTCAATATGAAGACGTGTGTGTTTGCGTGTGCGTGCGTGTATGTGGGGAGAGCAGCCAGGGGACCAGCTGGGGCTTGCACACTCCTAACCAGACTGGCAGAGGTTGGTGTGCTGGGAATTTGCTGGAGTTACAAAAGCTTTCCCCAGCTCTGCTAGGAAACGTTCCTTCTTGAAACTCTTCCCCTGATTCCAGGTTGGGTTGATGGCTTACCAATGTTGGCTTGGAGGTCTACCAGGTCGATTTCTCTCCAGGTGTCCCGAAACACATGCTTCCCCTGCAGGTTTTTCATCTCCAGTATAATTCCTTCAATGGACCCTGGTAAAAAGAGTTGGAAGTTGGACTTGATTTCATGCACACGAGATGTTGCATACGGTGTTGGCCCTGGCGTCATCTTTATGATGTTTTCAACTCTCGCTCTACTTCCTCTGTCCTGGTGAGATGAAGTCCAGATCAAGTGTCCACTCTTGGACTGCAATGTCTCCTCGGGGTGCCTGTTCTTCAGGTGTCTCTTCCTCTCCATCTGTTGACTGGTCAGTTTCCTCAAAGTCTGGATCAAAATCTGTGTTATCTTCCACTTCTGAGACATCTTCCTCTATCTCTGGTTCAATTTCAGTGCCCTCTCCATTATGTCCAAAAACCTGGACCAGAACCTCTTCGACATAGAACCGCTTGGTCAGTTGCCTACTTAAATGAAGCTATATATATGGGGTCTGTTTAAAGATAATACATGGATTAGTCTGGAAGGTGTGGTTCAAGTGGGAGATAGGCAAAAAACCGTGAGAAAGAGATGTGTACCCGCAAAAGACATTGTTCAGTCTGAAATGTGTGTGTGTGAGTGAGCAAGTGAGTTGGGGTGATGTGTAGGGGGATGTTTTCTGTCTGATGGATGAATATGGTCTGGCTACCCATTCATTTCCTATGGCGGTCACTTTTGACCGGGAACATCACAGGTGATTAAAACACTCAAAATTCAATGAAAGAGGGGATGCTCATTTTTATATGTTCAAGTGCAAAGTGTGGAGGATATCATAAGGTCTGGAGGCAATCAGATGTAAAACACAATATTTATGTTTTAACTTGTGAATCGGTTGGATTTGACCCGAATGCGACAGGTTAAAGATCTGCATAACCTGTTCATGCAGAGTCCTGTAGGGCTATTTGCTAAGAAATAAATTACGTTCACTTTATCTGTTCAGAAAATACAGCTTAAGTTTTATATGAAATATTAAACATTAACATTTACAGTGAAGAATGGTTTGTCACATTTGAATATAAAAAAATGGCCAAAAAATGCCTTCTAAAAACAACTTATACTTGATACTAACTGAAAGTTTTTGCTTGTGAATTCAAAAACGTACTTTTTGTTTCATTGTTTTTCAAAAACTAAAATTTGTAATTTTTATGTTCTACAGTATCCCCTCTGAAAGTGAGCAGCTTGTGGTGTAAGGTTTTTAACACCTAACACCAGCAAATGATGAAAGAGTTTCTGTTAATCTGTGAGTTTGACATTATCTTTTAGAAGCTTCCACTTAAATCACTGTTTGCTTTAAATCTCTGCTGTAGGTCTATAGCTAATCTGACATTTCACCAAACAACATAAAGTTTAATTGAATTGAATTGGACATTAATAAAATGCAGTTAAGGAGTTTCACAAAGAATTAGTTCAGTCTGAATGTCTGAAGCAAAATGAAGATTAATCAACTGCTAGATTAATTTGATAAAAAAAAAATGCAAGAATTGAACATCAGTGTTCTGCTGTTTTCATATCCCGCTGTGATATCACAGATAACAGCAACAAATTAGGTGTGACATCACAAGGGTGACAACAACAATGGTAACCCAGTCACACCTTTGTACTGTACAGATAGATGTCAGGAACGTCTTTTCCGCCACCTCTTCCTTGTTCCTCCTCCTCCATAGGTGTGGTGGAGTCATCAGATGACTTAAACCCTGTAAATGTGGGGCTGATGGGAATCCATCGCAGCCAGCGAGTCCTTCTGATGACGGACATCCCCACAGGAAAATCATAGGACGAGGAGGAGGAGGAGGAGGGGGACGAAGAGGAAGAAGCACTCCACTCAACCAAACCTCGCTCTTGTCTGGATCCTAAATACAAAAAATAAACATAAACATCTAAAAAACATATGACCTAATAAATTATTTAACATTTAAAAAACATTTAGAAATGAACTGCCATAAAAAACAATTAATAATTCAATATTTTCTATATTACTAAATATTTTCAAAATAATAATTTGTAAATGTTTATGTATTGTAAATACATAACATAATATGACATTAAGCAACATAAAAACATATATTCATAATTAATTTAACAATTTAAAAAGCATTAATTTATAAATGATTTAACATTTTAGAAAAAGACAAAACCAATAAACAATTGCTCATTTAAAAAGACAAGTTTATGAATAAGTAAAATTTTTTAAATCACACTAATCTATAAATTATTTAATATTTAAAACCAGATTAAGTTATTAATCATTTCTTCTTTAAATAGAACCCATGAAAACAGATGTCAGAGAGAGTTTCTGTTTGTGTCCATGGCAATCAACACAGGCAATGACTTTGTGTGTGTTACCTGGTATTGTGTTGTCGAGACAAAATGCCAGAAAACCTCCAACAAACATCTCAGTGGAAAAAAGAACTGTCAGAATTTGATCAAGCTCTGCAAGACCTGAACACACAGAAATGATACATAAAATCTAGGTCTATATGAAATTCTAAATATCCTACCAAAAAAATCCTATCATGCATTTGTGTCTCATCAAAGAGAAACATTTCTTCTCATAGCACTTTGTTTTAATGTTTTCTCCTTGACTGACAGTTTGGCTCCTTTTTACCTCACATGAAAAATGTCTCTCAAATGACAAAATTCATATGTAATAAACGGTCTACATCTATCAAACGTCTAGAGATGGTATAAATTTATTGGATCTGCAAACACTCACCTGTGCGAATAGAGTTAGGGTGTGTGTCCAGGTATGTTGGTAGCGTCAGACCAAAGAACATTGAGAACCCAAGCACAAAAAGGTTTCTGGATGAGTTGAGATCTATCAGTTGCAGGTTAGACAGCCCGACAGCTGTGATCATACCTGAGAAACACAGCTGGATTACTGTGACATCACTGAATATGCTTTTCACAACACCTCTTATCAGTTTTCAGGTAACATTAGAACAGGCGATCTCCTGGGTATAGCTCGCAAACCCACAATTTAAAGCAGGCGTCACGAAAACTTGAAAGGAAGTGGTGTTCCACTCATTCACAAGAATCGCGCTTAGCCTAGAAAAACAGTTCATACTTATACAAATTAGCCTCCATAAAGCCAGAACAGCATATTATTCATCAATAATAGAGGAAAACAAGAACAACCCCCGGTTTCTTTTCAGCACTGTAGCCAGGCCGACCAAGAGCCATAGTTCAGTTGAAACTAGTTTTTCTTCAAAGCTGAGCAGCAATGACTTCATGACTTTCTTCACAAATAAAATTGAAGCTTTGAGAGAGAAAATTCACCAGACCCTCCCTACAAATACAACAGAATTAGAATCATCAGTAAAGCTTCTAAGTCACCGATGATCTTCTTTTGGCTTCAGATAATGAACTTGTCTCAATACTAGTTCTGTTACATCTGAGTGCTGCATTTGACACCATTGACCACAAAATTTTATTACAGAGACTAGAACATGAATTTGGGACTAAAGATAATGCACTAAATTTGTTAAAATTTTATCTATCAGATAGATTCCAATTTGTTCATGTTAATGATGAATCTTTCACACACACAAAAGTTAGTTATGGAGTTCCACAAGGCTCAGGACAAATACTTTTTACTCTATATACGTCTCTCCCTGCCAACATAAGAAATGACAAAATTTCTATTGCTATGCTGATGACACGCACTTATATCTTTCTAAGAAACCAGATGAAACAAATCAATTAATCTAACTACAAGCATGTCTAAAAGACATAAGGGACTGGATGACGTATAATTTCCTTTTTCTAAATTCAGATAAAACTGAAGTTATTGTGTTTGGGCCTAAAAGTCTAAGAAGCATATTGTCCAACCGTATTGTTACTTTAGTTGACATAACTCTTGCCCCAGTACTACTGCAAGATTCCTTGCAGTAGTACTGGGGGCAGTAGTACAAAGAAAATAGTCCATGCATCTAGATTGGACTACTGCAATTCTCTGCTTTCAGGCTGCTCCAATAACTCTCTAAAAAGCCTTTAATTATTCCAAAATGCTGCAGTAAGATTACTGACTGGGATTGTCTCTACTTTTAAGACTAGGCTCAAGACCTTCCTTTTTGATAAAGGTTGTTGTTGCTTTTGTTGCCCTTTTCTCTCTCCATTGTCCATTCACCCCATGGACGTCAAGGCAGATGGCCACCCACCCTGAGCCTGGTTCTCTCCTCTGTTGCCTATGGCTGCCAAAAGGGGGATTTGCTGAGTTCTCTCTAAATGTCTGTTCTGTATAGTCTTTACTTTATTATGTAAAGTGCCTTGAGATGACTTTGTTTAAAATTGGCACTGAATAAATAAAGTTGAATTGAATTGTTAACTGTAACTCACCAAACAGTGTGCAAAACATTCCTCCGAGAATCGGATCTGGCAGGGAGGCAAACAAAGCTGTAAACTTCCCAACTGATCCCAGCAGGAACATGATCCCTGCTCCGTACTGGATCACCCGCCTGCTGCCCACCTGCACACAGGATCTAAAATTCAAACATATGCAACACAAGCTCTTCTACAAACCTGGACTCATCTGGACTGCAGGCATTAGCCAGTTCACATCGGGTCTGAAGATGAATTATAGAGACCTTGGGATTAATATCCTATAAAAATAATCACAGTCAATTATTTTGACTAATGGACCTGGTTAGAATCGGTGACTAGTCCAGAGCTCGTCAGTTGAGGACCAATTTAGTAATAGTCTAGCACCGATGGGCACAAGGCCAGCCCCAGACCAGAATCTAAGATAGAAATAACCCTAAGAGGTGGATGCAGCCTCTGTTACCTTGGTGATCCCTAGGACACCTATATTTGGACTGGAGGAAGTAGATCCATTTCCAGTCCCCAGTAGACCAGCAATAATACAACAGACTCCCTCAGTAAAGATCCCCCTGAAACAGAACAAGTGTCAAACATGTGGCAGGGAAGGTGACATAACATTCTTCATTTTGCATCTCACCTGTTGATGGCATGGACTGGGGGGTGTGTAGCTCCTGACAGACGAGCGCAGGCATAGTAGTCTCCGATTGATTCCACAATTCCTGCCAGAGTTGCACTGAACATTCCCAGGACCCCAGCAACGGTTACCACTGGCAACCCCCACTGACCTATCAGAGAGCAGATGAACACAAAGAGCAGAAGTCAGTGAGTGTTTTGACCTATTATTGGGTATTAATTTGAGTTTCTAGGCCTGTGATTGGTACACTTACAGGGGTAGGGTACCCTGAACCAAGGTGATGAGCTCATTATGTCACCACGAGCATCGGTACGAGCCTTGTATCCATAATGACTGGGATCATTTGGCAACAGGTGCGTTAGAGTTAGGATGTAACAGACGAGCCAGACGAGCATTACGGCAAGGATGATCTGAGAGAAGAACCGCATTAGAGACAGAGTCCCGTTTCTTGTTATTGAAACCCATTTAAAAGAGTTAAATTTTTATTCACAGGAAACAGCTTGAAGATCTGTACTCTGGTGGTTCTCAGGCCTTTCTTCCTGCTGTACACAGGTACAGGAATTGATTTCATCCTCAGGTACTGAGCAAAAAGCACAATGAGCAAAATAGACCTGAAGAGACAGAGAGGCAGATGTTTGTCAGGTAATTGGTCTACAGGTAAATTGACAGGTGGAAAGACAGCTAAACAGAAATGAGAACAGACGAATAAAGAGAATGTTGGACACATTAGTAGAAACACAGGAGGGCAGACAGGTAAACAGGTGTCTCACAGTGCTGACACGCCCCAGTGGGAACCGGCTCTGTCTCCAGCGGTGCTGAAGACTGAGAGACCAATCAGTGACACAGTGGGAGTGATGGTGAGGGGACCGATGTACTCCAGTAGCAAACCTGGCAGTCCACAGATTCCAATCAGCACTTCTACCACACTGGACACAATGATCGCTCCCTGAATCTGATAGAAAGGGAAAAAAACAATCAAAATCTGATCCCACTAGGAATTACTGTTCTCAGGTCAGACGACATATATTATCTCTCTAATGTGTTCTGGGTGTACTTTGGTTCTCCAGCAAGCTGCTTGCCATGCAGAAGGGAGTCCACATTACTTCAACTAAACCATATTCTTAAGCTACTGCTTCAGTCCTCAGTCCTCCTCCGGAATCGTTGAGACTGAGTCAAGATGCTCTGCCAATAAAACATGTCTTTCAGTCACAGTTTAGAGTCACAGTTTCATAGTTTCATCATCATATGTTGGGTAAGAACAAAAATAACAGTGAGGAAGTAAAAAATCAATTATTTAAATCTGGGACAGAAACAACCCTGATGGAGTCCACATTCAATTTTGGTTGTACAAAAACTGAAGGGACTCATTGTAAAAGCCCTCTTACTGCCTACAAAATATCCTGAAGAAAACATCTATAAAATTTCTCCGTAACACACATAGACATAGTTCATAGAGAAGATGAACAACTTTCTGAGACCTTTAATCTGAGGTTAGCCTGATTCTCCATATAGTATTCAAGAGAAACTTCCCTAAGAAGGTACGCCAAGTGAGACCCTTATACTGGGAATTCAGGTCCTTATTTGAAATACTGTCCAACGAATCTTTAGGGCTCATGTGAACCAGCCATATCTATACAATTCATGATCACATACCTCTCTGATGCGTGGCTGCCAGATATGTGAAGTGTTCAGGGGAAGACTCCAGTTCCCATAAATCTCATCTGCACAGGAACAGCCAATCCTAGTTACTGTTGTTATGTGTTTTAAAAAAATTTATATGATGGACTTACCATCACTAGGACACTTCCACCGGTCCAGACTAAGAATCGCCTGAGCAGGAATCAGAAAAGCAAATGCACTCGCCTGAAACAGAGGAAGTCTACACAAACACACACAGGCATCAAACCCACTTGACTGCTCAACTAATTCCCTGCGGCCTCAGCTGAATCCCGTCTGACTTACCTTATTCCCACAGTTGTCTGGATAAGGGTTGTGATTCCAACAGTTGTAAAAATAGTTCCTATCAGCTGACTGATGGTGTTCTGGTCTTGGCCGACACACATGGCCTCAGCTAAGAGAAATGGGACTGCCACAGTCCCACTGAAACAGGTCAGGTAATGCTGAGGACAGAATTGGACATGTGAAATCATGCCTTCAACCTACACAAAAACAGAACTCAGTGGTATGTCATCGATGTGTGCTTCTGATAATGAGAATTCCAATCTAGTCCCAGTCTAAAACAACGTAGTTAAACAGAATCTAATTCCACTTTAGTCCTAGTCCGAGTCATACCTGTACAGACATGGATAAAATTGTTGGTACTGTTTTGTTAAAGAAAGGAGAACCCGGATAGTCAATTAAATAACTTTAAACTGAGAAAAGTAATAAATAAAATGTTACTAGAAACTAATGAACTAAATAATAAAAATTTGACATTGCTTTGAATTGTGGTTCAACAGAATGTTGGACATGTTGAACATGGACCACAGAAAGCGAGTTGTCTCAGGAGACTAGGAAGAACATACTAGACAAACATGGTAAACATAAAGGCTATATGACCATCTCAAAGCAGCTTGATGTTCCTGTGACAACAGTTTAAGGTCCATGGAACAGTAGCCAACCTCCCTGGACATAGTGACAAGAGGAAAATTTATGACAAATTAAAGAGATAAATAATACGAATGGTAACGAAAGAGCCCAGAACAACTTCCAAAGAGATTAGATGTGAAATGGGTTAGGGGATGTGATAGATAGATGTGAAATATAAGGTCAAGATACCTCAGTGTCAGATCACACCATCTGTCACTGTTTGAGCCAAAGCAGACTTAATAGAAGACAACTTCAGGAGGACTTCATTCCTGAAAGTAAATCATAAAAAAGGTATTTGTCAAAATTAATATTTACAAGCCAGAAAGCTCCTGGGAAAATGTACTTTGGACAGATGAGACAAAACTGGAACTTTAGGGCAAGTCATATCACCTCTTGTTCACAGATGCAAAAAAATTAATTGGGAAAGAAAAGAATCTGGTACAGGGTGCCTTAAATATGTGCAGGGTACAATCTCAAGAATATCAAGCCATTCTGGAGCAGAAAGTGCTGCCCAGTGTCAGAAAGCTTGGTGTCACTTGCAGGTTATGGGTCCTCCATTAGAATAATGACCCAAAACACACAGCTAAAAATATGCAAGAATGGCTAAGAACTAAATATTGTGAAGTGGCCTTCTATTAGTGCTAATCTAAATTCTATTGAAAATCTGTGGTAAGAACTGCAACATGCAGTCTGTAGATGACACCTTTCAAACCTGAGACAGTTGGAGCAGTTTAGTCATGAGGAGCAGGCTAAAATACCTGTCAAAAGGTGTGTAGGTTTCATTAAGATTTACAGAAATCGCTTCATTGCCCCAAATGGTTGTGCAAGAAGATATAAATTGAGGGTACCATAATTTTTGTCCAGGCCAGTTTCATTAGTGTGTTTTTTAAAAATATTCAGTTGAACCCTAATTCAAAAGCAATTCAATTCAACTTTATTTATATAGCGTCAATTTACAACAAAGTCATCTCAAGGCACTTGACACAATAAAGTCAAGGATATACAAACATTTAAAGAAAACCCAACAAAAACTCCCTTTACCGGAAGAGACCTCCAACCGAACCAGCCTCAGGGTGGCCAGCCATCTGCCTTGACTGGTTGGGCTGAGTGGAAAGTGGAGAGACAAAGGAAAAAGTAACAACAAAAATTGGGCAGGTTGGTAGGAGCAGTGGCTGTGCACTGGAAGACACACAGCTCCATAGCCGAGGACACCTGAAGACAGAGACAGAGAGAGGGAGACAGAGAGGGAGACAGACAACTACGGGAGAAAAAAGAGACAGAGTTACACAGTGGTGACATATAAATGTGGGCTATGAGGAGGAAAGTGTCTCAGTGCATCAGGGGTTGGTCCCCCAGCAGTCTAAGCCTATAGCAGCAGGACTAGAACCAGCTATAAGGTTTTGAGCCTAGTCTTAAAGTAGAGAGGGCGTCTGCTTACCGAATCTGGACTGGGAACTGGTTCCACAGGTGAGGAGCTTGATAGCTAAAGGCTCTGCCTCCCATTCTGGAAACCACAAGTAGACCTGCATTCTAAACCGAAGTGGTCAACTAGGATGATCTGGTACCAGGAGATCTTTTAGGTAGGATGGCGCTTTATAGGTAAGAAGAAGGGTTTTAAATTCTATTCTACATTTAATGGGAAGCCAATGGAGAGAAGTTAATGAAGGTGAAATATGATCTCTCTTACCTATCCCAGTCAAGAATCTTGCTGCAGTGTTTTCGATTAATTGGAGGCTTTTTAGAGAGTTTAGGGGTGGTCTGAAAGCAGACAATTACAGTAGTCCAATCTAGAAGTAACAAATGCATGGACCAGTTTTTCAGCATCCGTTTTGAGACAGGATGCTCCTAATTTTTTCAATGTTCCGTAGGTGGAAGAAGGCTGTTCTAAAGATTTGTTTTATGTGTGAGGTAAATGACAAATCTTGGTCAAAAGTGACTCAGAGATTCCTTGCAGTAGTACTGGGGGCCAGAGTTATGTCGTCAAAAGTAACGATATGGATGGAACATGTGTCTGAGACTTTTAGGCACAATAACTTAAGTTTTATCTGAGTTTAGAAGAAGGAAATTATACGTCACCTAGTCCAATATGTCTTTTAGACATGCTTGTAGTTAGATTAATTTATTTGTTTCATCTGGTTTCACAGAAAGATATAAATGCGTGTCATCAGCGTAGCAATAGAAAATTTGTGATTTCTTATGTTGGCAGGGAGAGACGTATATAGAGTAAAAAGTATTGGTCCTAACACAGGACCTGTGGAACTTGTGGAACTCTATAACTAACTTTAGTGTGTGTGGAAGATTCATAATTAACATGAACAAATTCAGCTAAGATCTAATTGAACTAGTATAGAGACACGTCCATTATCTGAAGCCAGAAGATCGTTGGTGGCTTTAATCAGTGCGGTTTCTGTGCTTTGATGAACTAAATCCTGACAGAAATTCTTCAAACAAGTCGTTTCTGTGCAGGTGATCACATAATTGCTTTGCAACTACTTTTTCAAGTATTTAGAAATAAAGGGGAGATTGGATATTGGTCTGTAATTGGATAAAACACCTGGATCAAGTCTGGTGAAATGATGAAGGAATAATGTCCTTAAATTTGTTCACAGTGTTTTCAGATAAGCACCTATTTCTGCCTGCATGAATAATAATCTTATTGTATCTGTATCTACATTTATCCTTAGACAGGAGTTTCAAATAGTATACAATGTCGCCCGCTCTGGCCCCAGGGTAACATTTGACTATGGCCGCTGGAGTCTTGAACTTCATGTTTCTATATACAAATATATATTTCTATTTCCATATAATATAGAGTCGCCAGTTACCAGAGTTTGTTCCTCAGTGGGTGTTTCGCTGATTGGGGAAAATCGCTTAGAAACGTGAACCAACTGGTGATGAACCTTGAGCATTAGATCTCTTAAGAACCGTCACCCAGCCGGCCTGGCTTACTGGCTGTTCGGGTACTGCGGGGGGACAGCTAACAGTGGCTATGCTAGGTGTGCTAGGTCGGTCCACACCAGATCCATGCTTCCAATTCTGAGGGCTTCGCCTCCAAAGGTGCAAAAACCTTACACTTATTACAAGTACTGTTATTACTAAAGGAGGCAGAGGAAAAACTAAACACTGAGCAAGTGAGAGGAGAGACAGAAGGAGATGGAGAAGCCATTTCTAAGTGCTAGGCTAGCGAAGCTAAGATCGGTTAAATTTAAATTTAGTTAACGTTAGCTAGGTTTATATTTTAGAAGATGAATGATTGATGATGATTTAGCAGCAGGTACTTGTGTAAAACAAACCTCACATCCCAAGTGATAGGTTATATGCAGGGAAATAACTAATTTAGACAAAATAAGAGCTATGATTAACCAGTGAGCAATCCTCCAGCAGAAACACCAAACAGTGTGAAGAAACAGGAAGTGACTGCTTACCGCAGGTGTCATAGCAGACAGAGTTCCCTTTTCCACAAAACATGAATGTTTTGGCATTCAGGATCCCAAAAGCAATATCTGATTATCATTAGTTCATTGTAAGGACACTTGTATTTATTACTTTTGCCATTTTCAAGCTATTTCAGTGACCATTGTAGGTTTTTCTTTCTTTAGCGGATGAGTATCAACAATTTTATCCATGTCTGGGCATTCAAGTCCCAGTCTTATCTGTAGCCTCAAGTCTAATCACAGATCCTCAGTCCTACTGGTTAATCCCATTCCCAGTGCTAGTAGTATTCCTAATTTCTTTCAAATCCCATTATTACCTGTAGTCCCAGTAGGATGCACAAGTACCATGGTGGGACATCTTCAATGGTGTAGATCATGTCTGACTCTGCTCTCTGCATTCCCTTTGGCTGATGGTTTATATTGTTTTCTCCCATCGGGAGCTCAGTCCGAACTGCACTGTGGCCCCGCCCTTCCTCCAGGTTAACCTGGATAGAACACACCTGTTGATAAAGGGTAAAATTCGTGGCATTTGGTGACATTGTAACAAACAACAGTAAAAACAATAACTGTTTGTTACACATGCAGAAAATAATAAGAGTGAAGAGAAATTCCCAAAAAATGCTGTTAAGTGGCAATTGGACTTGCTTGTAGTTTGAGAAAACGTTTCAATTCTCATCAAAAAGGCTTTATCATTTCTGACCACCTGGTCCCAGATATGGGAGTAATTAAAACAATACAACACTGGGCTGAGAGTAAACAGCCCAGTATTTTACGGGTGGAGGGAAAAGAGAAGTAATGCAATTATATCAAGGAAGCACTAAAAACATGCAGCTCTTCTAACTGGGCCTTTGTAATAAAGACCCAACTTGGATTCAAACGCAAGACCCAGTTACATGGCATATATGTCTAATTACATACATTCATCTTTACATTATGTCCACAAAACTACAATCTGTATATTACGTATATACACTGAGGAGATTTGTAATGTCAATGAGGTTTTTTCCTTTTAAAATAAAGGTTATTTAAAAAAAATAAACATGTACATTGTGTCCATAATAGTGCCTTTCTTGTACCTACTGTTGATACTATATATTTTGCATTGCTTATTGCACTTCCTGATAGATAGTAAACTGAATTTCATTTGTACATGTCATCTGTCTGATAACAACAGTAATAAAGGTCATAAAATTTACAAACAAAAACACACATTTGTTGCAGTAGTTTTGTGTTTTTTTTAATTGTATTAAAAAATGTTTTCTGTAAATAAACAAATCAACTTTTACTTTAAGTATTATTCCCATTTATTCCACATTTTCCTACAGAAAGAAGACTTACATTTATTTAAACAGTGTTTTTTACGCTTTCTTTGAATATAGGCAAATTTATGTTAAATTACGATAAATATCTATAATTAATATATAGGGCATTTTTTGTTTGTAATTTTAAAGTAAATTTAAGTTATAGTTTTACCATAAAGGAAACCGTTGTAGCAGCTGGGTTAGAACAGCTACTGTTGGGGGCAGCAAAGCTAAGGCTAACTTAGCTAAACTAAGCTTACTGCTAACTTTCAAAATGGCATATAACAGTAGTAGTAGTAGCAGCATTTATGTACTGCACAACTCCAAGTATCCCAAAGAGATTAAAAAGAGACAGTAAACAGTCAGCTCTTTGCCACAATCCTTTTTCTTTTTTTTTTTTTGTTTTGTTTAAACAGCTACTATATCATTTTTCAGACATAACTAACATTACTTTTGAAACCAATAACATAGGCCAGTCACGGTGAGGGTCACTCCCACACACACTTTCCCCGATGGTGTCGGCCAACACATACACCATGTATTAATAAACCAATAACAACTGAAGGTTAACATAACACATACAAATATCCAACATTTGAAAACAAAGATTAAAAACATTAAACATCCTTTATTCGTCACTGAGCAGTAAAAAAGTCAATGATACAAAGTACAAATTGACCTTCCACATTTAGCCCATCCCCCTGTGGGGAGCAGGGAGCTGCCGTTTGGGTGTTTGGCTCAGGGACGCACCTGGTGAGGAGGCTAGGGATTGCAGGTAGGCTGGGATCCCACACCGGGATTCGATCCCGCAATGTCTGTTTTGCCCTCCAGCGTCTCTGCCCATAATACCTCGAGACTCCACCCCCTAGTTCGCCACATTAGGAACAACCTTGAGGATGAATTTAAAATGTGCAAAACGCTGACTTTGACCTGCAACGCCACAACAAAAACCTTATGCCATTAAACCATTTCTGTGGAGCCATTTCTATACTTGGCCTCATTATCTTGTTGGAAAACAAGTCTGGATTATATGCAGACTCCATTAGGTCCCCCCCCGAGATAAATTTTACCATCTACCTCTACAAGTTTTCCAGGAACCGCTACAGAGAAACTTAAACATGTCATGATTTTGCACATTTTTCTACTTTCCACTGTGTCTGTAAATCTTTTACTCACAACACTAGTAAACTGTTACATATAATGGCCCCTGTTCTGGGCTGAGTCTGTGAACAGAGGTGGGGACTTAAGTCACTTAAGTCACATGAGATATACTGCTCTCCTCTCTGCCCAAACATAAAAACTTATGAAATAAAAATATTTGCACAACTGCTGTGTTATGGTTAATGTTAACAAGCAGTTAACATGTTTTATGTCCATTAATGAAACACACTTAACAGTAACAGGATTGTAAATGTCATAATACCTTTAAACTAACTAGTAAATTTAAACACACAAGGTGAGGAGAACTGATGACCAAAGCACAGCAGTGCTCTAAAACAAACTGAAAAAGGCAGTGAATGGCATCCGTACATTATGTGGTGTACACATTATACCATAAGCTAATTTACTCTACACCTATTGGTTCACCAAGTAAGGAACCATATGCTCTTACTGAGTTCTTAAACAAAGAAATGTCAGACAATCAAATAAAAATAGTTTTGCATTTAAATCAGTTTTATCAACATCATATTTTTTCTGCTGTTTTATCTTATTTTATGGTTTTATCAAAGGCTTATCAAAGGCGCCTAACAGTAACACTACTAGCGCTTGCGTTAGCGTTCATTTACTCGGTACAAAATAAACCCGACACAATAGAGCTAATCCTCCCTGGGCACACTCTGACAATGAGAGCGCCACTGCCAACTACTGGACTGGATGTGCAATTACAATTTTTCTAGTACGGCAAAAAAAGCATGTTCCCCACGGTCTCACGTGAGCGCGCCCCACTATTTGAGTAACACTGGGTTAATGGGTGAATCTGAGTTGCCTGTAGGTGTGAGTGTGAATGCCCCCATGATCCTCAGTAGGATAACTGGTTGAAGGTAATTGAAGGTAATTTCCCCTCCACTGTTGCCTATGTCTTGCTCAAGGGAGATTTGTTGGGTTTTCTTTAAATGTTTGTATAGTCTTGACTTTATTATGTAAAGTGCCTTGAGATGACCTTGTTGTAAATTGGCGCTATATAAATAAAGTGGAATTGAATTGAATTGAATTGAATGATTAGTAGTACTATTTTTGATTTGTACTTGTTAACCCTAACCTCAACTGCGACTTTGTTGACATATGTTAAACTACAATTTTTGGGTGAGTTGCGCAAGATGATTTGTTTATGACCTATAGATTATTTGCATTATTTTGGGTTTTTACAATGGGTTTGTAGGTTCATAACAACCAGCCTTATTTATGAGATGAGTCATTTTTGAAACTCAATTATTGAAAAGATAGCTGTTTGAAAACTTGAGCCCCACAATTCTACTTTATATGGAAGAATAATTAGATTATCATTAATAACACAAGCATTTGTAATTTAGCATACCCTTGGAGTGATATAGAATTTCTATTGACTTTGATAATGATTTGTAAGGATACATTTAACAGGCCTTCCACATACACATGTATTAATGCTACAATCCTTTGACCACATTTAAATTAGTTACTTTAAAGCAGATAGATGTTTGTATAATCATGTTTGCTGTTTCATGTTTTATATTTTTAAAGGATTTTTTTAATGTTTCCTGTTTCCACTTTGACAGGAAAAAGTTTTTTTTCCTTTTAATCTTTAAAAAGTCAAATTAATTTACCACAATTAAAAGTAAAACACTTACTGTAATCATGTCCTACAGTACAATTGTCCTCACAATTAGACAGCAATTCACAGTTTCAGAGCCAACAATAGATCAATACACAATAATCAGCATACTTTACAGTTGTCGTCCATTTCTCCTGTAGCTGTGTGAGTCGAGAGAAAAGAGCGAGGTTCACACACACATACACACAGAGGGGTGGTTAATGATCTGTTGGTGTCTGTTGGACTTTCGCCTAAACACAGAACCTGCTCAGGTGTGTATGTCCGTGATTCAGCAGTTAATGATCACTGGTTATTGGTTATCACTAACACAATTTAGATATTGCTAGTTTTACTGGACTAAAGCTTTACATACAATGACATTTTTGTTAATACTACCAGATGTAGTGCAGGAACCAGAGGAGACAAAGTAGCTGATAAATATGAAACGGGATGTGCTAACGGGATTTGACGAGGAGAACAGCTTCAGAAGTGTTGCTTAGTTTGTCTTGGTCTTGATGCTATGAGGAAAAGATGCAATCAGGCTCTGATATTTAGCAAGAGCAGATGGAGTCTTGGATTTGCACCCCTTTCTGTGTCCCAGGGATTAGGAGCTGAGGGACGAGTGAAACAGGAAGACAAGGGACAGAAACTGTCCAGACAGGCTGAAAGTGTATTGGAGAGTCTGTCAGTGGCGGTCTGTATCAAAGGCAAGGAGGGTTACAGAAACCAGGAGAACAGCTGAGGACTGAGTGACCTGCAGCTGAGGCAGAAAAATTGCGCATGTGAGTATGTGAAGTTGCAGGGAGAAAGACGGTGAACTGAAGGAAGAACTGACCTGATCAATGCAGAGGAGTGACTGGAGTTCAATGTGAGTGAGTGGGAACCAGTGTCAGGTCAGATGTGTTCAGAGGCGAAAGGACACGAGCAGCTGAGGAATGTCCCGTTGGCTGTTCAGGTCTCCAAGGACGATAAAAGGAGGACTGATTTCAGAATGATGATTTCTGATGGTCAACAAATTAAAATCATGAGATTACACTTTGATCTTGTAGCCTTTATGGTCATTTTAAGATAAAATATTTTATATTTTATTCAGGTACCCCGTACTTTATTTCATTGTCTCCTGCAAATTCAAGAGTATTTCCTAGTATGTATCTTATATGTACAATAATGTAATGTTGCAATAGTGGTCATTTGTGGAGGAAACATTAATTTTACTCAAACCGGGCGTAGTAGTGTCCGTCAATATGTATGTAAACAGCTGAAAGCAAGAGAAAAAAAGAAGAAATATGCAAGAAAAATGCAGCATATGTAACAAAAGTGCAAAAACATTTTAAAAACGTATCCTCCAAATACGCTTGAAACACTCGGTAGCGGACTGTTACTCGCCAATTTCCAGTTCAGCCGTTAGGCGGCGGAAACGCCCCTCGAGCCGTTCAGCCCAACAGAAGAAGGAGCGCGTCATCTTCCCGGAGGTGGCGTCACAGTGTGTCCTCGGCAGGCCAAGCGCTGTTTACAGGTAAGTAAAGAGGTATTTTACAAAAAACTGTATTATTTTAGCTACATCACACTGCCATGTCAATGACGTCACTCTTAATGTCTGATTCGTCGGGCGGCTGACATCATGGTGACGCTCTGTTAGGTGTTAGCAGTATTAGCAATTAGCCCCAGCTACGTTCACCAACTTGAAAACTGCAGCTGAAGCTTTTCGCATCTAAATAAAGAACCGATTCGTTTTGGAGAGTCTTGGTTGTTGTTTTTTTCATCAACCCGCCCGGTCTGATTTCCCTTTAGAAATGTGCTGTTGTAACACCGCAGTCGGAACCTTCTGGATGTGGTGTTTCACAGGGAAAATGGACCAACCGGACTGGAGACGTGAAAATATTCAGTTTATAACGTTAATCATGAAGTATTCACATTAGAGTGTGTTAGAAAACTGAATATAAACCAGAAGCTGGTGGTGCTGATATAACAAACTGGAATTCTGCATTTCTGGTGTTTCCTGTCTAACACAGCAGACAAGTGACCAAATGTCTGGTCTCCGGTTCTTTTGTTAAACGTGCCTGCAGTCATCTCCAGCCTAGGAGAAGAGTTTGTACCTACTTTAATAACGGTGCCAAACTGCCTCTATAATTCCAGCCCCAAAAGGTGTAAAAAGTGTCACCCCAATACTATGTGGTTGTGATTTGTGGACCTTGTTTTGTGTTGCTGCTTCAAGGATGAGCAGCCGAGGAGGCGTAGCAGCAGGAAAGCCCAGAGAACGGGAGGAGGAGGAGGACTTTTACGACTGTCAGGAGACTCTTGGCCCTCCAGACCTTCGACAGGCAGGAGGGGGGTCACAGCACTTTCACAACAAAACTGAGACATTACCAGACAAAATGGACTGTATCATGAGTGAAACAGCAGAAAGGGGGCTACATCTGGAGAATGAGCAGGGTGACAGGCTGCAGGAGGATTCAGATTCAGATCTGAAGGAGGATGAAAGTCGAGGAGTTGAGTTTGACGATGACTACCTGAGGGAGGTGGAGAAGGAACTGACACACGAGGAAAAGGAGGTAACACATGGATAGGATGTTGATCTAGATAACACATGTATCAATTTATGTATCTGGCAAATGTTCTTGTGTTTTCCAGCTGTTTGCTATGTCTTCACAAACCAGACAATTGTTTTCAGTTTTTACCTTTAGGTGTGTAAAGTTGCCTCGTGGTGTCAGTCCTGCAGCTTTCTGGACTCTGGTTTAATTTCAGGAATTTCCCACTGTGAGATTAATAAAGTTCTATTCTATTCTATTTCTGGTTCTGTTTCAGAGTCACCGACAGCAGAGTTTAATTCTGAAGGAAAAAGGAAACAATCTGTTTAAAGCTGGAGGTCAGTATAAACTTGTTTCTAACATTTTACTCCAGTTCATAGAGGAGTTTAAACGAGTATATAAACTTGTTTTCAGATTGGTCAGAGGCAGAACGGAGCTACACAGAGGCGTTGGGTTTATGTCCAGTTTGTTTCAGCAGAGAGCGAGCTGTGCTGTTCTCAAATAGAGCTGCTGCGAGACTGCACCTGGTAATCATATGCTAACAGGCAAACATGACATTATCAAAGTTATTTCTACTTTTATCCAGTTCTGACTTTACTTAGCAAGATGCCAACATAGCATTAGCCACATGCTAACAGCGTGTTCCTGTTTTCAGGACCTAAAGGAACAGGCAATCACAGACTGCACCAGAGGTGAGTGATGACACACATTAGCACACTAGCAATAGACACATTGTCTTAGCGATACAGCTACATACTGATAGTTGGTTGCCATAGTGATAAAGCAGTGTACTGATTGTTACCTGCGGTTGCTGTAGCGATAGAGTTGGATCCAGACTACCAGCGGGCACTGATGAGGAGGGCAGAGCTTTACGAGCAGACAGAGAAGCTGGATGAGGCTCTAGAGGACTACAAAAACGTTCTAGACCGTGATCCAAACCAGACCAGCGCCAGACAGGCCTGCATGGTGAGTTCACTAACTGCTGCTACAGCCAACTTCCCGTGGTCCAACCAACTCAGTGATCTTGCCGTGTTGCTGTTAAAGTTCCAGAATGTATCAGAAGCTGCAGAACTTCATGGAGAATTTAGATGTTTTACATTTGTTCAGTATCACAGTGAAACAGTGACAGTTGTCCAGACATCTTTTCATTACCATTAAAAGCAATATTTATTAGTTCCATTAATTACATTTTATAGTGACCTTTCATACTAAGTGTAATATGTTCAACACTGGTTACGGAGCTTCATCTCATCAGACTCTTATTGTGTAAGTGCAAACATTTCAAGGAACTAAAACATCCTTCAAACAAACAGTCTTCTATGAAGGAAACAGAACTAAACAAGCAGAAAATCCCTTTTCAGTTTCTAACAGTAAGACTTATTTTAATATGCTGTTGTCTGTCCCTCTCTCAGAGATTACCTCAACAGATTCAGGAGAGAAATGAGAAGATGAAGGAGGAGATGATCAGTACGTATAGAATCTAAATGCACAAATTTTCAAATGTGTATATTATTGTATAAATATATTTTGACCTTTGACCTGCAGGTAAGCTGAAGGACCTGGGGAACATGATCCTAAGGCCATTCGGACTTTCCACCAACAACTTCCAGGTCAACCAGGACCAGGAAAGTGGATCCTATTCCATCAATTTTGTGCAGAACCCCAACAACAACAGATGACATCCCGGCAATATAGTGTTAACGTCACATTACCGTGTCGACAAACCTGTGTTTATGTTTAAAGAAAAATAAAGTTGGAGTTGTTTCCTGTTTGTTCTAATCTAAAACAAGTTTTTGTGATCCTAATACAACAATGAGGAAACACATGATACTTTAGGATGATATTTTAGTTACATTCGAAGTGCGGGATATAGAGATAGATGAGTATTTAGACTGACAGTATTTAGAAAACATTTAGTGAAAAATGTACTTTGATGCAGACATTCTGGAGATGACCCAGATGTACAAATTAATTTTTAAGGAGAATCTTTTCTAATTTGTAAAACTTTTGACAATAAATCAGAAATCACAGCTAATTTTCATTAGAGTTTAATGATCGTTAACAGACAAACTAAAGCTTCAACATTTTCATAATAAACAGTTACTGAGCCCTCCGCGACAACAGCATCTCTCTGATATTGTCTTCGGCTTCTTTCACACTGCGTTCAAGGTACACTTTCTTCTGCTGTAAATAGGAAACAGACAGTCAAAACATGGACACACCTAGCAGGTAAAACACACCCAGATCTGTTATACTTCACGACTAGCTTATCGTTGGGTATGTGACTGCAGGTACATGAGGTGAGTGCATGCCTTGGGGTAACAGATTCATGTGTATGAATCTCATTTTTTGTATTTTTCTGTCTGTATTACTATATTACCTTAGTTTTTGTACCTTTATTCCTCATGTGACATAATTTTCTGACTAGTCATTTCCACTGTACTGTTAAATTTGGTATCTACAGTGCATGTGCTGAGACCATGAATGATGTTCAGGGCTCCAGTTTGACACTTTTGTTTGACCAGGGCAAGTGAACTACGTTTAAGGAAGTGGAATGTGTTTGTTGTGGGGTGGTATGGTCTGCATTGACTTATTTGGGTTCCTGAGCTGTAATAGCAACATCGTCTTCTATCAGATGTTGTTCTATCAGACTCTTTCGTAAAGTGAGCTTTTCCAATCTAAAAATGACTTCAGGTCTGGGTCCTGATCCAGCCAACTGTAATAAGACTGCTCTGTTGCAGGTTTGAGATTAAGAACTTGTTATGACACCGACTCCAGTTAAAACTTTAAACATGCAACAATCCAGGTTTATGCCAAACCATTAGCATGCTAATCTGGATACCTCGTCATGGTAACAGGAACATAAAAAGAAGAGCTATAGTTAAGACTGAGCATTAATTTACTTCTAAAACATTCAGCAGCAGCAGTAAAGACCCTAAAATGAAATGCGTCAATAAATTAACACATTTAGCCATGGATGTAATAGGAGAGCAGACAGGTGCATCTGTGTACGGTCTCAAAACTAAGGGCTGATTAACTTCGACTGGAACGTTTTGTGTTCATTAATATGGAGACAATCATCACTGCAGTTCAGGTACAAATAAATTGACCAAAAACAGAATATGGCATTTTAAATAGATGATAAAATGCTGCAGTGTGAAAAAATCCTACATAGGTGCAAGCACAGTGGCTCGCAGCGCCAACAAGACCAGCGTCACATTTGCTTCTTTTTACGCCATTACCGCTGTTGACTTACTAAAAGCTGTACGATTTGTCTGTGCTGTTTTTAAAAGCACCATTAAAGTAGCCCCTCCCACTCAGCTCAGAGAGAGCAAGAGCAGCAGTAGAGTGACACAGTAAGTGAATGAAGAGAGGAAGTGGCATTAGTGAGAACAAATGCATAAATCAGAGAAATCCTAGTCTTTTCGGATCATTACAAAGCGGTTAGGTTCTGAAACACAGTCGTAACTTCACACATCCCTGCAGAAAGGGCTCTATATGAACACAACTGAAGTGCACATTTCTTATGCTTCTTCTGCTCCTCTTACCTCTGCAGGTCTTTGTGCCTGCGACCTGAAACTGATTGATTCATGTAATGTTTACGTTGCAGAGCAGCGACATTAGTCTGACAGTGTGATTTTGCCCTATTTAAACCACTATCCCTGTACAACCTTCATCTTGAAGCTTCTGATTGGCAACACACCTTTCCCAGGTAATCAGCAGAAGCTGCAGGGTAGTGAAAACAAGCGGGGCTGCAGCCTCTCAAGGCCTGGAGTTTGACACCCCTGTATTAGACTACATGTTATTTTCCAGTTAGTTGGCCTCAAATTTAAAAGTTCATAACTGGCACGATTGACGGGAATATTCTGTTGCATATGCCATCAGCATAAACGGCCTGTTAGAGGAGGAACATCACAGAGGGCTTTAATTGAGACATACAGGAGAAATTATTTGCGTGCAATAAACACATTGTATAAATATTGTCTTTGATTCATGTGACTGTTGCATGGAATTTACCAACCACATATGCTGCATGAGAAATAAACCCAGCAATTTTTTTTGCATGCATGCACAAATTCTCTATTATTCCCTTGGTCACATTGTTTTTTATAATGACAATAATGTGTTTCTCCTGGAAACTAGAAATGAAACCAACACAAGTTCATTAGAAGATTAAAAGTAACCTCACATAAAAATGTTGGTCAGCCGTAAAGTATAATAAACTGTTCAACTCTGCTAACTGACAGAAGCTTAATGAACCATCTATGTATGTGATCCACAGCTCAGGCCCTCATCCTCACGTCCTCTAACACACTGTACTTTGAGGTGTGAGTCACAGAGATGTCTCAGCAATATCTGACCTGGTTTAGTCTCTAAGCTACTACTATTTTACTGTGTGCTCCTGCCATGTAGCCTGTGTATATGTACCTCAAGCTCCTTTATTTTCTCATCAGCCGTTTTCTGTTTGTCCATCAGCTGATTGTTGATCTCCTCCTTTGACTGCAGAATGAACCTGAAACACAGAGCTGCTGTTTAGAGACCAATAGTCACATCACACGAGCTTTATCGAAAGAACTGTCTGGTTGTTTCAACACACAATAAACTCAAAACAAAACAAAAAAACTGAAAACTACAAAACTAATTTTAACAGACATAATGCTAATTAACAGACTAACTATTAAACAATGCAGACATCTTCAGATTAATTTCTGAAATTAAAAACACAGGTGTTCTGTGAGTGATTCTACTACTTACTGTCTGACAAATCGCATTGTTATTGTCAATGTGATGTGAAAAGGTGCAATAAGCACTGCAAATCAGTGTTTGAATTGTAATGAATCTCTCCATCCATCCTCTGTGAACCCTCATCCTGTTAAGGGCTGGAGTCTGCCCCAGCACACGTGTTCCTTTCATACTTGCGTGGCAGACCTATGTGTCCAGAAGAGGGCACTGTCGCATTTAACGATCCACAATTAGCTGAAAATGAAGAAACTCTCTCGAAAATAAATCTGCATGTTGTGCAATTCACAACACTCACCATCTGTAAAGGCAAACGAGGCTTTCAAGGATAAATTTGACCTGATGAACTTTTTCCAGACCAGATGTATTTGATAGACAAAGAATACTTAGTAAAGTTAAACATAGTAAAACTATTTTAATTATGATGAGCCAAATAATTTGTGGACCATGTGAAGTATAGTATACTATGCTATCAAAAGTATGCTATCAAAACAAGAAAGTTGACATACACATCTTAAAGACACTGAAAACACAATGAATACAGTAATTACTGAAAAAAAACAGCAGAACAACAACATAACATATGAAAAAACATATAAATGTTATCCAAAATCAGGGTGAACAAATACAAACTGTTACGTTTCTTGTTCTGCTTTTCCGTTCTAATGCTTTCTGATTCTATTCCAGTTTTAATACCGACTCCCGTCATTGTCCAATTAGGTTGTTGAGAACTGGGTAGTGTGCACTTCTGCATCCCACGGTTACCCATAATTCCCTAATCCACTGTATACGTATATCGATGGAGAGGTTTAAACCAGCCTTAAGACATGAACAATAAAACAGAAACAACGACTGGAGGTTATCAGCTGCAGCAGCACTCCTTAATATTTCTATATTATGATTCTAATTACCCCCCCCCAAAAAAGCCAGTCTTAATTAACACACATTACCAGTTAACAATAATAATAAAATAATAATTCATTTTATTTATAAAGCACTTTACATTTGTGAGCAAGTCTCAAAGTGCTACACCAGCAAATTCAAAGCAAGAGTAAAAGAAAAAAAACTGTAGAGGGTAAAATATGAATAAAAGACATGCCCATAAGTAAAACGTAAATAAAATTAAACAGAAAAATGGCAGTCCCATTAGTACGCTTTTCTGAAGAGTAAAGTTTTAACTGTTTTTTGAAACAGTCCACGGTCTGTGGTACTCTCAAGTTCTGAGGAAGGGCATTCAAGATCCGTGGAGCAGCTGCTGAGAAAGCACAATCCCCCACTGTGTGCAATTTGGTCTTGGAGGGCCAGAGACGTTAAGTATTTGTGGAGCAAATGTGTCTTGTTGTAGATTGTGGTGAGAGGAGTTCTTTAGGGTATTGTGAGGAATTTCCATGGATGCACTGGTGGGCAAGTAAACAGATTATATTCAATACGAAAGTGGATGAGGAGCCAGTGAAGTGTCAGGAGGATAGGATTGATGTGCTCAAATTTACACACCCTCTTAAGGACCCTGGCAGCACTATTTTTAATGTGTTGGATCTTTTAAAGGCCCTTACCAGAGATCCAAATGAGGAGTATATTACAGTAGTCCAGCCTGGAGGAGACAAAGGCGTGGACCAGCCTTTCGGCATCACAGAGGGAAAGTGAGGGGCGGAGTTTGGCGATGTTTCTAAGGTGGAAGAATCCAGTTTTACAGAGATGATGAACATGTGTTTCAAATGACAGGTAAGGGTCACACTTGACCCCCAGGTTGTTAACAGAGTGGAAGAGGGCAAGGGTGTGGCCAGAAAAGGAAATACAGTTAATGTGGGAGGAATGGAGCTGGTGGGGAGTTCCAATTAGAAGGGCTTCAGTTTCGGTGCTTTTCAATTGATGAAAGCTCTCTGACATCCACGCCCTGACTTCGTCCAGGCAGCAGGTGAGAGCTGATGAAAGTGTCAGTGAGGTCGGCTTCAGTCTGACATTGAGTTGCGTGTCGTCAGCATAGCAGTGAGCAGAGATTCCGGGCTTCTTAATGATATGGCCCAGTGGAAGCATATAGATGTTGAAAAATGTCGGCCCAAAAACGAACCCAGCGAGTGGGGCGGCGATTTGTTTTCCCAAAGGGCCACGTACTCAACTCTGTTTGTGACATAGGACCCAAACCACTCCAGAGCAGTACCAGAGAAAACAGCTATATACTGTAGACGGTGAAGGAGAATTTTGTGGTCGACTGTATCAAATGCAACTGTGAGATCTATAGGGATGAGAAGTGTACGGGAGCCCTGGTGAGCAGCCATTAGGAGGTCCCTTTTATCACTAAAATACTTGAAAATGTAGTTGCAAAGCAATTATATGACCACCTGCGCAGAAATGACTTGTTTGAAGAATTTCAGTCAGGATTTAGAGTTTATACTAGCACAGAAACCGCACTGATTAAAGTCACCAACTGGCTACAGATAAATGACTTGTCTCTATACTAGTTCCGCTAGATCTTAGTGCTGCATTTGACACCATTGATCACAAAATATTATTACAGATACTAGAAAATGTAATTGGGATTAAAGGAACTGCACTAAATTGGTTTAGATCTTATCTATCAGATAGATTCCAATTTGTTCATGTTAATGACGACTTTTCCACATACACAAAATACTGGACTACTGCAATTCTCTACTTTCAGGCTGCCCCAGTAACTCTCTAAAAAGCCTTGAATTAATCCAAAATGCTGCAGCAAGATTACTGACTGGGATTGGTAAGAGAGATCATATTTCACCTCCATTAACTTCTCTCCATTGGTTTCCCATTAAATGTAGAATAGAATTTAAAACACTTCTTCTTACCTATAAAGGTCCATCATACCTAAAAGATCTCCTTGTACCATATCATCCTACTAGACCACTTCGGTCCCAAAATGCAGGCCTACTTGTGGTTCCTATCAAGCTCCTCTCCTGAGGAACCAGCTTCCAGTCAGGATTCGGGAAGCAGACACCCTCTCTTTTAAGACTAGGCTCAAAACTTTCCTCTTTAACAAACCTTATAGTAAGTTATAGTCATGCTGCTACAGGTTTAGACTGCTGGGAGACCAACCCCTGATGCACTAAGACACTTTCCTTCTCTCACCCCACATTTATATATCACCACTGTAGGACATTAACTCTGTGTCCAGTGCACAGCTACTGGTCCTACTAACCTGCTCGATGTTTTTTTGTTGCTTTTGTTGCTCTGTTCTTTTCTCTCTCCACTTTCCACTCAGCCCAACCGGTCAAGGCAGATGGCAGCCCACCCTGAGCCTGGTTCTGCTGGAGGTTTCTTTCGTTAAAGGGAGTTTTTCCTCTCCACTGTTGCCTATGCCTCAAGGGGGATTTGTTGGGTTTTTTTTAAAAGTTTGTATAGTCTTGACTTTATTATGTGAAGTGCCTTGAGATGACCTTGTCGTAAATTGGCGCTATATGAATAAAGTTAAATTGAATTGAATTGAGTTGAATTGGAAGCCAGATATTTCAAACCCTGTATTGTCCAAGGCACACAATGAAGGTCTCATCCATCCCCACTCCAAGTTCCTCCTGTCTGCAGCTGCTGTCAGCTACAGCTGCTACAGGGTCCTGTCTGGTTTGGTATTGTGACCGTGTCCACCAGAACCTGTAGCACACTAAGTATGGCACATGCAGGCTTTTCTCACTACCAGCCTTAGGTGGATGTAAACTAACATGTTAGTAGCAGTTAGTGATTAGCCAATGACCTTGTTGTGGTGAAAATTATTGCTTTTCTGCACGTTACTGATCATTTAATTCAACTTTATTTTTTAATTCAATTCAACTTTATTTATATAGCGCCAATTTACAACAAGGTCATCTCAAGGCACTTTACGTAATAAAGTCAAGACTATACTAACATTTAAGGAAAACCCAACAAATCCCCCTTGAGCAAGCCATAGGCAACAGTGGAGAAGAAAAATTCACTCTACCGGAAGAAACCTCCAGCAGAACCAGGCTCAGGGTGGGCGGCCATCTGCCTTGACCGGTTGGGCTGAATGGAAAGTGGAGAGAGAAAAGAACAGAGCAACAAAAGCAACAACAAAACATTGGGAAGGTTAGTAGGACCAGTAGCTGCACACTGGAGGACACAAAGCGCCAAATCCAGGGACACCTGAAGACTGGGACAGAGAGAGGGAGAAAGACGACTACGGGACAAAGAAGATGCAGAGTTAATGTCAGACAGTGGTGACATTATAGATGTGGGGTGAGAGGAGAGAATGAAGAGAAGAGGAAGTGGTGTAGACTGTGTAGACTCCCCCAGCAGTCTAAGCCTATAGCAGCATGACTATAACCAACTATAAGCTTTATCGAAGAGGAAGGTTTTGAGCCTAGTCTTAAAAGTAGAGAGGGTGTCTGCTTCACGAATCTGGACTGGGAGCTGGTTCCACAGGAGAGGAGCTTGATAGCTAAAGGCTCTGCCTCTTATTCTGGGAACCACAAGTAGTCCTGCATTCTGAGACCGAAGTGGTCTAGTAGGATGATATGATACTAGGAGATCTTTTAGGTATGATGGAGCATGACGTTTAGAGCTTTATAGGTAAGAAAACGTTTAAAGAGCGTATGGATTATGTCCTCTCATGGACTGTTGCACTGATGTTGACTTTAACCGAGCTGTCTTGCTCCCTGTTTGCTGCACTTAACAGAGCTCTGCCCTCACTCATACAGAGAGAGGAAGCTGGTCCTTATTTTCTTATTCTCCATGGTGTCTTGAAAAATGTATATACAGTGATTTCAAAATACAAATATTTATATCTTCTTATATCTACATCTCCAATTAACCTTTAACAACTAAATGTACAGTGAGATAATTTTTTTACAGCCCCAAAATTGTTCCAGGTACCAAATTTTTATGTATTGTTAATTTCTACACTGCCCTGCAATTAATAGGAAAAATCATTTTGATTACACGTGTTATGCACTGGCACTTGTCAACACTTGTCTGGAAATGATAATTTACACAACAACAATAAGAGTTTATTATAATGCTTGTTAAACAAGCATAAACCTCTAAAAAAAACAAAAAAAAACTGTCTCAGCTTTCCCAATACAAATGGTGTCTCATCCACCATTTGTATATGTACGTTTGATCATCACAAACTGCTATGAACATGCCAATTCCTGATAGACTGTATGCCTGTAACATGTGCACTTTAACAAAGTGACATTGTAATTATTATATGAAAAGACCAGTATTATACATTATCCAACATCGCAAATTTTCCTCACATCATACATGCCTTGATTGTCATATTTGAATGATCTTAAACACCTGTTTGGAGGTTTATATTAATGAAGTGTCTTTAAAGGTTAAGTTGTCAAATGTCTAATAACATTTGGTACTATGAACCTAGACTTTCTGCAGGTTCACTAACAGAAAAAAACCTTTTTAAATCACAACATTTAAAAATAAAAACACACATTATAAATAAGAACAAAACGAAAAACATCTCTAATAGAGTTTGGTCTGATGAAATCCAAGCCAACAGATGGGCAGGTGAACTAAGGTGGTGGGTGTTACGAAGACTTACATGCGTCCCACTCCCTCATACAGTCGTGTGTTGTCAGGCAGCGTGGTGACCTCTGCATGTGTGAGCTTAGCATGTTTCTGAACACGGGTCAGCTGATCAATCTGCAAGTCTGCCATCTTGACTTTCTGTTGCGTGTCAATCACCTTCACCTGCAGCTCTGAGAATGCCTACAAACAAGAAGTTTTCTGATTAGCCTGCAGCCCCCAATGACCAATGCAGTGCTGATAATATGTTTGCTTGTTTTTCGGGTGAAAAATTAGTAATAGAAAAATATACTCCCTGGTGTCTTATTTACGTACACCTGTCTAATCTTACGGAAAAGGTAAAAAGTGATAATTTATATATAGCCCTTTTCTACTCACACACCAGCGGCGGGAGTTGCTATGCGGCGTGTCTTACTCAAGGAAAATTGGACATGTGAAAGGAGGAGTAGGGAGGTGAACAACAATCTTCCTTAGCCAAAGTCAATAAAGCAGTATTGTACTGCAATGCATCCCAATAGCAGTACCTCTATGAGTTCTACAAGGTTTTATCTTGTTTTTAACTCTGTAAAGTCTTTAATTTATCAGATTTAAAGGTGAATCTATCAGAAAGGTGATATTCCTTTGATGTGTTTATCATTGGGGTCACAGTGAGTGGTGGAGTCCTACTGGAGTGTGTTATATTAAGGTGCTGCTAAAGTTTTGGCCACACCATTTAAAATGAAGGGGAGACTTTTTCTTTCCAATTTTACATGGATCTTTTCGTTTCTGATCGTCTCCCTCAAACTACGCATGTGCGCAACAACGCAGCTGACTGGAAGCAAGAATGAATGAACAGAAAAGATGGGTAGAGTAATCGGCATGCGTCAATCCACACCAGGCTTGTGACTTTAGCTAGTTCACTTCCACTTATCCCTTCAATAAATCCATATGCATTTTACTAAAGACACTCAAAGAATTTATTTACACAAACATAAACGACATAGCCTTCGTAACTTTATTCAAATTAAAGTTATAAGCATGTTTTTTTTTAAACTGAGCAGAAATAATGGTTAGCGCCTTGTTATAACCGTTAGCAGTCTTGAATGCGTAACGAAACTCGAGTTCGAGTTTATACCGTCTCCACGACTTGCAAAACCCAATTTAAACAATCTAGGCTGGCAACCTCAGATTCTAGCTAATCGTTCCATTCTAGAATCGTTCCATTAAATTTCTGCAAGCAATTTCAAACCTCCAACGTAAGACCAAAGCGCCATTAGCCCCTCATGCTATATGTTAGTGCCTTTCTCTTCAGCTAACAACTTTTTATTTACGCCCCGCAGCTGCCGGTTACAGATAACGACTACCTGCTTGGACGCTAATATGGCGGACAGGTGAACCTACGTGAACAAGAACATTTAGAACATTATCTTACCTTTTTCAGCTCTAAATCTATAGGTGCCGCCATACTCGCAGATGTGCTGCGCATGCGCAATATCTTCCTCGTGCGATTATCGAAATTTACGCAAGTGCAACTGCAACAGCGCCATGATGCGTCCGGTCCCGGTAAACGAATTTATTCATTTTATACAGAAAATCCTCATGTGTATGTTTGATTGGATATTTAATTTGAACACCGTCATTCACCATACTGAAAAACAATACCTACATAATGTGAATGATCTTGAGTTGTTCTAAAGATTGAAGCTCCAGTGGCCACATTGGTCCCTCTGCTTACAGACCTCCAGACTACAGCTTGCCATCATTCTTGTCAAATATTTTTGGATACACTTGAGATCAGGGATTGTCATTGTTTGTGGTGATTTTAATGAAAATATTTTGTTCAGAAAGCCAATATTGGAGATGTTCAGCTCTAGAGGATAAGAAGAACTGCTGCACCATATCTTCATCTCATGAACACAGCAGTGCCTCCATGAAAAACATATTGCAGTTATGATAATCCTGTATACTACATATGATCTTTTAGGACTTGATGAAACGCTAGATATTTCATTTAGCTTATACTGGACATGTGCTAGTATATACAACTTTTTATATATTTTATAATTTTTTAAGATTTTTTTCAGCTATTTCAGAATAAGCAAAACTTTCTTCTTCTATTTTTATGCAGCATTGCTTGGAAAACCCATTAAGCTCTGAAGCATTCACAGTGCGTTTTCTTTTTGGAAATGCATTTCTAGTTTGTGTGGGGTGTGGGGGGTCTGACCCTCCTCTGAGCTGCCTCTGCAAGTAAGTTCAGAGCCTTTACTGATCCTTTGGAAATGATGGATGTTCTGTAAAAACATTTGCTGATATATGATGATTTATATATAATTATATTATATTGTTAGAGCAGCTACCAGCATTGTTTTTCCTCAGAGTCTCTCCCTGCTACACTAGAGGAGAAACAGCCTTTCCCAGAACCCATTAGATCTGTGACTTGACTTTAAATATATCAGCTTCAAAATATACTTAAAGTACCAAAAGTAAAAGATCTCTTTCTAACAGTAAATTGTTTAATTACAATTACTAATGCGTTATTTCATGCCTAATGCTGCTCAAGAGGAATTAGATGGGTTTTCTCCCCATGTCTGTAAAATCCTGACTTCGTTTTAGTCCTGACTCCACGAACCCCAGGGTTCATCCTGGCTACTTATAGAAGTGTGCTTTGTGAAGACACTGACCCCCAAACTGCTCCCCATTGGTCATGTAAGGACCTTGTATGGCATCCACTGCCATCAGTGTGTGTGAGTGACACTGTAAAGCGCTTTGTATAAAAGCACAACATAAGCAGAGCATTTGACAAACTTTCACTCATGCAGCTTTTTATTGCATTATAATCTGCAGCTTTGCATCTTATTAAAATAATAAAATAACGGTTATTTTCACATATTTCATAATTATCTGAGAGACATATCTTCTGACAACATATGATCCCCAGTTTTAGAAACACTCCAGACCAGTTAGACCAGCTGGAACCACATCAGACTTTTGATCTGGGTGGTGATTCTCAGGTGCAGAACAAGGAATATGAACCTGCTTCCTAATCTATCATCTGTTTTCTTACTAGATAGCTTACTTTCTATCCGAGTCTTTGATTATGTATCAGATTTAAAGGGAGTCCAGCGCTCTGTGAGTTGACCCTTAAACAGGACTTTGGAAACCCTGAGAAGTCTCTAAAATGATTTTGATTATTATACTTTACATGGTGTTTTTAATTTATTAAACTAAGCTTTTTTTAAAATGACGTCTGGTGCAAATGAAAATGTGTTCATCTCTCACTGGATTCTGTTCTTCCACGCTCACGGATGCGGTGGGGTCAGAAGTTGCCTATAGGATGTTTCCTCTTGTATGTTTCTACACATGATCAGACTTTGTGCTATCTAGGCTAATGTTCTGACTTATCTGCACTGACATCGCACTCTGAATAAAAACTTCACCCGATAGGTGTGTCAGTGTCGGCAGAGTTATGGTGCATTTAAGTGCACAGCAAAGTCTGTAAAATTCAGGTCTAGCACA
This sequence comes from Channa striata, assembly GCA_033026295.1. Taxonomy (NCBI): domain Eukaryota; kingdom Metazoa; phylum Chordata; class Actinopteri; order Anabantiformes; family Channidae; genus Channa; species Channa striata. Next base: position 141,316 of record CM065182.1, read on the forward strand.
GGTAAGGGACGTCACTCATTTCCATGGAGACCAATGCACACCTGGAAAGGATTATTAATATTCTGATTGGTGATTGGAGGACGCAACACCTGGGCTCCATGGAAGTGGTCAGTAATCAGCAGGTTTCCTCTAAATATAAATATAAACTCTTTACTTAAATAATTATGTGTCCATATGTCTCTGCCCTCAGTCTCTCAGTCAATCACAGCCTAGGACTCTCAGCATCAGCAGCTCTTCAGAGTTGTACTGCAGAGAGAGAGAGAGAGATGGGTGTTATTGATAACATCGTTAGCAAGTTGCCAAATGATCAGTCATGGGTGTGAGAACCCAAACAAGATGACCTTTTGCAGATTTTTTCACAAAAACTGATTTATTAACTATCATGTCAACAGAATGATATATTTTGTACTTGGGGTAGGAGATTAGGAAAGCCTATTTTCCGCAGGTAGAATTCTCCCATAAAATGCTGATTTCTCTACGTTTATGCATATTGAGATTTCTCTAACAGCACATGCCCACGAAAACAGGCTGCAGACAGGGCAGCCAACTGAAAGGCTCAATGAAAGAAGTAATAAACAGAAAGAAAGACCTGAGTCCATCTAAAAATTAAACTGACAAAAAAAGTTCCTCCTAGAAGTCTAAATAAGTTGCTTTCCGTCTCAGATTTTTTTTTTCAGTCTAGACTGTGTATCAGGACTTTTGCAGTTCCTGCATCCTCCATCCATCTAAGATTGTGGACTATAGGGAGAACCCCTAAACTATGACAGAACTGTGTCAGCTTTGGAGTTCTTCAATGTCCCATCAACTAAAATGGGTTTCCAATGTGAAGATAATCATAAAAAGCCCAGCAAGGGAATTTGCTACCTACGTCAGCATAGGAAGTTAAATTTGCCTCACGCACTGATGATCCATTTCTACTCAGCATACATTGAGACTGTTCTCTGCACATCTTCTTCAGTTCAGCCACCAAACAAAACAACCAAAGACATCAGTAGACAATCATGTCTGCATAAAAGTTCTTTGGTGCTGACTTGCACACTATCCAGGACATGTACAGCAGGCAGACAAATGAGCACAACCTGTTCCACCTGTTTCTCGTTGATCCATACTACAGACAGACCACTGTAGACTAATAAAATCAAACACAAGTACACGTGCTATCACTCAGATGTTCCATAAAATTAAATCAATAACACAACCACAGTTCCATCAAATCATATCCATATAGCACTGACCACTAACTGTACCACAACTATAAAGACCTATTCAATATGAAGCTGCACATCTCATATCTGCATATATAAGCAAACACAACATTAAAACCAACTGGTGGTTTTAATATAAAATAATGTGTTTATAAAAAAATATCATGAACTAATAAATGCGTATCTATAATTAGGGGGTTCCAACCTGTCAGCACATACAGTGGTCAAAGTCAGCTTCATCTTTACCAAGAGTGATCTGTGTTTTGCAGTATTAAGCATAATTAAAATCTAGATAACCCTCTTAGTACTAAGTAAAAGATTTCAAGAGGTACTTGCAGAGTAGAAAGTATTAGGCCAATCCTTGGGTGTTTAGTTTGTGTACGTCCACCACCTCTACAATGTTTCATATTTAGCTGTGTATAGGTCTGTGGAGTTGCAGACGTTAGGCTGACTTTTGTCTTCTATGACATTAAGACCAACGCTGGTAATGTTGTGACTGATTGGTGTTCATGTTATTAAGATACCTAATTATTTATCACCTATTTGAAACAATCATCTCTCCCACCTACATGCTTGAACATATTCACCATGTTATAATGACCCATGCCAAGCTTTGTCTACGTTTGTGTGTATCAATGTGAATCTTTCCTTAGTACCATTACTATATGCAAGTATGATCAGATACAATCTACAAAATTAAGCCAGATTCCTTGTATGTGTGGATATACATAGACAATAAACTGATTCTGGTTCAGGTTGGTGGTTTTATGTTGGAATAGGTAAATCCTAAACGCAATAAAAAACACATTTAATGTCACTGAACAAACCTCAGACACTGTACAAATTGGTCTGATGTAATCTGCTGCGCTCACTGATAGACCATCATTAACATTTGCTCGTTTTTTTACTAACCTAGGAGCTGCAGGATCCGGTTTTTAAACTCTCCACCTAACAAGTTTCTTTTTTTCTTCATAATCGGTTAGTGTTAGTGTTTCATGTTTGATTTTCAATCTAAATAATTTCGAACTGTGGATAAATATTCATGGAACACAAATCCATTACAACCTCCACAATGGTCCTACAAGTAAATTAGCATCACAACAATAGCATATTCACAAAAGGAAAATTTACTGTGTTTCTAATAAACTGACCCCTGCATAGGTATAAACAGTGACATGCCGTTTGTTTTCCCCCCAGTATATAGTCTGAATCCATCACGTCTCCAACATCTTTCGAGTTAGTACCTGACATATTACTGTTATTAGTTTGTACCTTATAACAATTCGCAATATTTATTCAGGACCTGCTGGTATTTTCCCACTCTGGTTGTCAGAGATGTTTTTAACCAAAATCAGCAACAATCACAAGTGTACTGTCAGATAAATATGGGACAAACATTTTGTTTATTTATTGGTTTGAATCAAATTATTTGATTCTGTAATCAAGAGAAATCATTGCACAGAGTTTTGCACAGGTTTCTAAGCAAAAACGTGTTTTCTTGGTTTGAGTAGTCTGCGTTAAAAATTGTTGAATATCGTAAAAGATAGATTGATTTTTTTCTTTTAATCCAGTTGTTGCTAATAGTTTTGGTAAAAGCAACTCTAGGGACCCATTTAACCAAACATCTGTTTGCAGGTGAGAAAATCTGAGTGTGAGGTCTGATGCTAGCATGCGGCTGAGCAAGGCACTTTCACTCCCACAGTAAAACCACCAGAAAAGAAGAAAAGTTTAAATGATGACGACGATTCAAAGAGAAGTTGGACAGTTTATTAACAGATTTAAAACATGAGAAAAACATACACAGGTCGACTCAGACAGACTCAGAATCTCTGATCTGCAAACAGACGGTAAAAAGAGTGACAGCTGAAACTACAAACAGCAGAGAGGGAAAATCCACCTTCATCATCATATCATCAAGAGAATAGCTGTCTTTTCTAACAGTCAGTGTGTCCTACCTGTCCGTCTGTCTGTTGGCAAACTGAGGCTCAGTGTCTCAAACACTGAGCGAGTGAAATGACTGCAACTTCATCTCCATAGAACAACTTAGGTTCAAATTACAAGTCTCTAAATAAATGTCAGATTTTGTTTCTATAAAACATATCTGAATTTTAACTTCAAATAAATATCAGAGACTACCTGTGGAAAACCTCTGGCCACCCCAACTCTGTATTTCTAATACTAATATGAGAAACACACAGTAATAGCATTGTTTTCTGACACTAAATACCATTAGCACTGCACTAAAAATCCAATTATATCAGGTTAAGAGACTAGTCAGTAGTAATCTGTTTTGGTTCTGTTTTTTTAACTATGTCATTTCAGTTGTACACCAGTTAATAAAGGAGACAACAAGAAGCTTGAAACCTCAAACACATTAATAATTTCTTAATTTTAAGAACTGCTTAAGGGAGAATAAACTGTTCTGCAGTTCTAATTTCTGAGCTGTATCATGGGAAAAAAAATAAAAGCTTATTTCTGTCTGTAACAGAAAAAGGTTCATCACAATTAAATATGGGTTGATCAAAATGATGAGATAGTCCTTAAAAAAAGATTACCAAAGATTATTGGCCAGCCTGTTCAAAGCTTTCTGCAGGCGCACCTGCCTGTTTGGGACACCCAGCCTCAGTTTGGACAACAATTTTTGTTTCACAGATGCTAACTATATGTCTTCAGTTTGAACTAACAAAACGTGCCATGTCAGCACTTTTCCACCACTGTATGCAACATTGTCGCAGATGAGAAAAACCAGATGCAAACATTTTGATCAACAACTCTATTGATCAAGCAGCTCCCAACTTAGCATTTGTTAGCATAGCTCTGAATTAGTGTTTTAGAAATGACTGATTGATCAAGGTCATCATGATGTGCTCAGAGACTCAGCAGGCTAATCGGTTGTCCACAATGACTGGATCCTACATTGCCCATAATACACAACAGGGCCACACCTCCCATTGGAACTGGCTGATAATGTCACCGCAATACCATCCGGCCAACTCCCAGATTATGTAATGCTAGCAGGAATGCTGCCACTGACGGACACCTGAAACTCAACACCTGCTGAAACTGAGAACTTTAGTAAGGACGGGGAGGAGACTCATAAATAATCCCCTACCAACCACCAACACTGACAGGTAACCTGAAGCCCCACCCTCTCCTCTCTAACAGGAAGAACAGGAATCAAACGGTCCATTTGTCTGTGTCAGTCTCTGACAGACATTATCAGTCTGAGGGGAGGATCCTCCCATTTCCTGTAGAGGAGGGGGCAGTAATTAGGGGGCCGGACATGCTTGGAGGGAGCATTAGTATTAGCATATGCTACGTCTCAAACTGTGTAAGCAGTGCCCGAACTTCAGGGGTCAGCTGCTTGGCGGCACTCGCAGCCTCTGCGATAGCGCGTCTGTACGGCCCCTTCCTTTTCCGGTCAAAGCGGGACTGGAAGGTCTCCAGGAAGGGGGAAAGCTGAGCTAGTGGCAGGAAGGAAGTGGTAGGGGAGCCAAACCAGGAGACTCGTGCCTCCTGCTGCACAGCTAGCCCTGTGTCACCACGGCGGGACACAGTGATAGCAAGCACACGTGCCGGCCACCATGGGAAACCATAGATCTTTGCCCAGACGATGTCACCAACACAAACGGTTCGACCGTCGGGAAGCAGGACCTTTGACACAGACTTGGAGAACACTGAGGAGGAGGGGGATGAGGAGGACTTACGGCGCCTCTTTAGATCACCACCCTCCTCCTCCTCCTCAGCTTGGAGGGAAGGGGTGGTGAGAGGGGCAGGAGAGGAGGTCAGGTCTCCATGAGGGGGAAGGTCAAAGGTCTCTATAGAGCTGCACTCTGAGGGGGTGGAGGAATCCAGAACAGAGGAAGAAGGGGGAGGAGTCTCCACCACCTGCTCCTCACCCCCTCCCGCCTCTTGTTCTATGTGCTCCTCATCGCGGGAGTAGACCTCCTGTTTCTCCATGGAAACACTGACCGCATAAGGAGAGGGAGGTGATGGGGGTGGGACCTCTGTGGTCAGACCCTGGTCGTGTGTGGGAGAGGGGCTTGCAGGGGGTTTGGAGGGCGAAGAGCGGGGGCTGTGTTTAGTGGGGGTGCAGGGGGCCTCATCTGTACGGTACCTTTGGGGTTTGAGGCGCATCCTGGGGGGCAGTGCCGTCTGGGGGCTAGCGGTACCACTCAGGTGTTGCAGTCGCCGTGTGAAGTGGACCTTCTGGTTGTGATTCTGCAGGGCAGCAGCTCGGGTCATGGTCTTGCTGCGGTCCTGGTTCTCACTCTGAGCCCGGTTTTGGTCTTTTGACCGGGAAGGCTGAGAGCTCCGGGTCAGATTCTTAAGAACCTGGCGAGCTTTGGAGCGGTCAGCAGAACCTTTTGCTAAAACCTTCTTAGAATTTAGCTTCAAATGTAAGCGGCTGGAAGAGGACGAAGATGAGGATGATGATGGAGCCACAGTCCTGAGGCGGGAAGAAGAAGGTGATGATGTCGCCCGTATCCCTGATGACGAGCGGCGCTCGGCTCGCCCAGCCTTGTCATCACTCCTCAGTCGTTTAAGCTCCAAGGACACCGGTCCCTCAGGCAGCCTGCGTCTCCGGGATGCATCCTCACCCCTCAGGTCCAGTGGGCCCCGCCTTGCCTCCCGGTGCCCCCCAGATGACACCACACCTTTGCACTTGTCACAGAGCACCTGCCGGGGGCGGAGCTTGATGGCGTTCATTATAGATGTTGGCTCCTCACAACGGTAGCGTCGTTTTGGCCGTTTAATCTTTCGCGGAGGAGGCTGAGGTAAGGTCTGGTTGTAGGTGTCCCTGATGAAGAGAGGTGGGGGATAAGGAGCTCCCTCCTGGAACAGAGGTGGTGGTTTGGAGGACCAAGTCTGAGCAGGGGCTGGGGAGCCAATGGGATCCTGTTCCTGTTTTGTAGACAGGTTGCTGGTTGTCTCCGGCTGCAGAGATGTCTGGGGTGTTTGGTCATCCCGTCTAGGAAACACAGTAATGGGGATCCCGTATGGTCCGAATCTAGAACACACAGAACCAGAAGTTTTACAGTCTCAAACACCAACATTTAAAAAATAATAATTAAAAAGCTGAGAAGTCTAAGAGTCTGCTGGGAGTAGAACCACATAGATTCAGTATCAGCTTTCCCTGGACTTCTAATAATAAAAAAACAGAACAGATCTAAAGTTCTCAGTACGGAATTAGTGTCCTGGTCGTTATTGATCAAAGAAATATTACCATTAATAAAATGCAGAAACCGAGACACCTTTCAAAACTATATGCATGTAACAGGTTTTGTTATACAAGTCCTCAAAAGGTTAACATCTGGCTTATCATTTATTATGAGTAAAGTATTTATTTTGAATAAACTACTGATTACCTTCCTTTTAAGCATTTTTATTTTTTAATTTAACAACCAATTTACTCAAAATATATATTTTTTTATTCATCAGTCTTTCATATTTAAATGTCTTATTCAACTATCTTCTCTTTAAACAAACAAATATGACAAAGCATGCACTGTACGGTGTAGTTCAAACTAATTACATCTTTATATTTAGTCCATTTGGCTTTGCTAGGGTACAGCAGTTAAATGGTGACATTAAGAGAAATAATCCACTTCCAAACTTAGACTGTTTCTGTATTGACATCTGCAGAGCTGGAAGGTGAAGAATCTAGCACATAACAAATGGTTATACAAGCTAGAGTAGAAAATGATACCAGATACTTAAATAATTAGCTGGCAATTGCAAATTATGAAACACTGTTCTATTATTTTGTCCACCGCATTATGTAAATCAGTGAGGACTGCCTACAAAACTGAATCTCATGTCTCCACTACAGCTTAGCATCAGTATAAAGAACAGCCTTCAAAACTGACTTGGTAGGGACACTTGGCTGCGATTTTGCGAAGCAGGTATCGTTTGACGACACTATGTCTGAAGCGTCACGGTGTACCACGTAACGGGTTTCATAAGTGGTTCGCGTGTTAGCGTGCCATTTGAAATATGGAAAATTGCCCAAGCCCTACAACTGTTGAAAATGTGTTATTTCAGGACAAAACGAATAGGTTTCCCCAAGCCAGAAAAGCACAGCAGGGGGAAATCACCTGGGTGAGAAGCATCCACTTGATTTCCGTGCACAACCTGCATGCACAGGAGGCACCACTTCATATAAAATGTAAAATTTTGGAAACTGTGTATAATTTACACCACATCAGAGAGGTGCAATTAATAGAAAAAGTTCAATAATTCCACTACAATGGCAGTTGAGTGACAGAAACATAAACACTCCCACTCAATCTCTTTTAATCCTGCAAACGATTCGACACAGATCACCGTGCTTTGCACACAAGCTCACGTGCATAATACGGACATTGCACTAGGGGGCTCGAAGGATGTAATCCAAAACTCTCGGCAGCTTTTTACAGGATTTTACAAATTTTCATTTACACATATACCTCTCCTAAAAAGGTCGGGATAATCTCAGAATGCCAATGCATGTCTGAAAGAGACTTAAGTAAATCAGTCATTAGGTTTCTTTTCCATCTAATGAGCAGCTGATTTCAGATAAACTAATTTTAGGCAAGTTTTCCAAATTATTTTGATTTTTAGTTCTAAATCAGGAGCATCAATATTTGGAGCAAGATGTTGTTGAATAGTACAGTTAAAAGTCAGTGGTTTATCAGTGTATAAATGTATTTTACTAAGCATCTTTGAGGATTAATTGTGTTTAATCTCACCTAAATTGTAGATTGTAGCTGTAGATTACAAACTTCATTTTCACTGCCACTCGCAACAGTCAATAAAGAGCACGGATACAAATACTAAACTTTTTGCTTCTGGTAAGAGCTGCTAAACAGTAAAATCCTCAATCCAATGCAATTAAGCAAACCTCTCCAAGAATGGAAATTCTTGCCAGTTCTGTTTTATAAAAGGAGGATCTTTCCCTGCAAAAAACAAAGGAAAGAAAAAAAGACAAACTTTGATCATCCTAGATGGAGAGGCTCGGACAATATGAAGTTCTAGTTACTGTATATAACATATGAACTCAATATTGTCTGGAGTTTCACTCACATAGCACAAAAGTGTCAAGACTCAAATGCATCTTCACCAGAGAAACTGCATTTTATTTCAGTGCAAGGTCAGTGTGCACAGGAGGCACATGATGGAAAAAGGTTGTAGAAGTTGGTGTTTTGTTTACAGCACATCTGACCCATGCATCTAAAAAAGCTGAATGCTAAAAATGCTGAAACATTTGCCTGATAGAAATGTCAACACGTACATTCACTCGCTTAAAATCCTCCGTACAGTACAGAATGTAGCAGCTTTTGGGCTTGCAGGATAAAGTCCAGATAATCTCTGGAACCTCTCACTTGGACACAGCTGTCAGAAGAACTGTAGGATTCTTGTGCATGTGTTAAAGAGGCTTTAGTAACTATATGTTAAGACTTCAGAACAGCATAGCTTGCATTCAGATTTACTTTTCTCGTCATCAATTATGGTAGAACAGCTTAAAGCCACAGACATTTTTCAACCTCTGCCTACCTACAGAGGTTATCGTGGTGTCAAGGTTTATTTGATTAATGATAATCAAATATTCCCCAGGCACCAGCTGTGGCCGTCCACTGCTCCCCCCAGAGGGATGGATTAAATGCAGAGGACAAATTTCACTGTAACATGTATGTGCAAATGTATATGTGCTTGAAGTGATGTATAAAGTTAATCATCTTCTAAGTTTACATAATTTACAATTTGGACTTAGAAATGACCACTACCATTATCTCTGATAATATTCATAGGTTTATTGTATAACAACAAAGGACAGGACATTGCAGTTCTCTATGTTTATCAAATACATCATCAGCTTCCATAGCAGTTAGCAATAGATTCTCCTTTTCCTCCTCTTTCTCCTCTGAATTGCTTAGTGTGTCACATATTTAGTTTTTCCTTGGCCTCCTTTAGTGAGAATGGTACTTGTAATAAGTGTAAGGTTTTTGCACCTTTGGAGGCGAGACAATGAAGGACTCTGTAGTTTTCTCTGGATCCCCTAATATGACCAGTGATGACATGTACAACTGCATGTCGTCATTCAACCGCTGAGTGTCTAGGTAGTGTCCAGGAAACGATTTGGAAAAGTGCAAACCGTTTTAGGGAAAAGCTAGGCTAATTAGGAGAGACGTTGGATGGTGCCATTGTCTTATCCAAAAATATGGCTGAATATATTAGACAACCAAAAGATTGACAATCCAGTGTTGAGCCTAGGATGCAAAGATCCATTCTACATGCCTCTCTGCAGTATCCTTACCGCCATCACCCCTCAATAACTCCCACAAACCTATGGAGAATGTGCCTGTTCCCCGACCACCTAAATTTCAAAAACCAAAACCAAGAGGAGTTAATAATAGTAATAATAATAATAATAATAATAATAATAATAATAATAATAATAACTTAAATAAAATCAGGACTGCTCCTCTTATTGAACAAAAACCTGAAAACAATTAAATGTGGATTATTAAATATTAGATCTCTCTCATCTAAATCTCTGTTAGTAAATGACTTGATAAGCGATCACCAATTTGATTTATTTTGTCTCACTGAAACTTGCAGGAAGAATATGTTATTTGAAATGAGTCGACCCCCCCCAGTCATATATTAACTATTATGTTCCTAGAACCTCAGGCCGAGGTGGAGGAGTAGCCGCAATCTAACACTAAGCTTACCGATAAACCCTAGACCTAAACATAGTTATAACTCATTTGAGAGTCTTACTTTGAGCCTTTCACACCCAATTTGGAAAACTCAAAATCCACTTCTATTCGTTATTGTGTACCACCCTCCAGTCCCTTATTCTGAATTTTTGACTGAATTCTTAGATTTTCTAGCTGTTTTAGTGTTTAGAGCAGATAAAACCAATAGTACAATCCTCAGTCCCTGCTTGCTACATGTCGAAGTGTCCTTGGGCACTGAACCCGCAGTTGCTCCTAGTGGTGACGAGCACCCTGCGTGGCAGCCATCACCACTATGTATGTACCAAATTACTCTGTAAGTCGGGTTTGGATAAAAGCGTCTGCCAAATGACTAAATGTAAATTAAATTGGTTTCTCTCAACATGTAAATGAAACCACTTATTGTTTTAGTCACACCCTAGATCTTGTCCTTACATACGGCTTTGAAATTGATAATCAGTATTTACTCATAATTCTGTTCTCTCTGACCATTTTCTAGTAAGATTTGAATTTACTCTAGTGGATTATACAGCACTTAGAAAAAAGTTCCACTTCAGTAGGTGTTTATCTGAAAACACTGAAAAAATTTAAGGAAATGATCCCTGCATCATTTACTTCATCATGTACTGATATAACAGAGTAGCCTCATTAACTGTACTCCTGTACAAGTTGATTACCTGACTAATAATTATAACTTCAGGTGAGCCTGAAGTATGGCTGAAGTTTTCCCTTAACGCTATGCAGCAATGACTTCATGACTTTCTTTATGAATAAAACTGTAGCTATTAGAAAGAAAATTAACCAGACCCTTCCCACAAATACAACAAAATTAGAATCATCAGTAAGGCCTCAGTCCCTTTTAGACTGCTTTTTGCCCATCAATCTCGCTTAGTTAACTTCAACCATTACGTTATCAAAACCAACAACATGTCTGCTAGACCCTATTCGAGTTTGACTGCTCAAAGATGCTCTACCCTTCTTAGACACGTTCGTATTCGATATCATTAATCTATCTTTACAAACAGGATATGTACCAAAGGCCTTTAAGGTAGCTGTAATCAAACCTCTAATTAAAAAAAACCTTGTCTTGATCCAGGTGTTTTAGCCAATTACAGACCAATATCCAATCTCCCCTTTATTTCTAAAATATTTGAAAAAGTAGTTGCAAAGCAATTATGTGACCACCTGCACAGAAACGACTTGTTTGAAGAATTTCAGTCAGGATTTAGAGTTCATCATAGCACAGAAACCGCACTGATTAAAGTCACCAACGTTCTTCTTCTGGCTTCAGATAATGGACTTGTCTCTATACTAGTTCTGTTAGATCTTAGTGCTGCATTTGACACCATTGATCACAGAATATTATTACAGAGACTAGAACATTTAATTGGAATTAAAGGAACTGCACTAAATTGGTTTAAATAGTATCTATCAGATAGATTCCAATTTGTTCATGTTAATGAGGAATCTTTGAGACACACAAAACAGTTATGGAGTTCCACAAGGCTCTGTTTTTTTTTTTTTAAAAAAAGATTTTCTGTTTGGTCCTAAAAATCTCAGAAACATATTGTCCAACCGTATCGTTACTTTAGATTACATAACTCCGGCCCCCAGTAGTACTGCAAGGAATCACAAAACCATTTTTGACCAGGATTTGTCATTTACCTCAGACATAAAACAAATCTCTAGAACATCCTTCTACCATCTATAGAACATTGTAAAAATTATCAGAATCCTTTCTCAAAGTGATGCTGAAAAACTGGTCAATGCATTTGTTTCTTCTAGATTGGACTACTGTAATTCTCTACTTTCAGGCTGACCCAGTAACTCTCTAAAAAGCCTCCAATTAATCAAAAACGCTGCAGCAAGATTACTGACTGGGATTGGTAAGAGAGATCATATTTCACCTTCATTAGCTTCTCTCCATTGGCTTCCCATTAAATGTAGAATAGAATTTAAAACCCTTCTTCTTACCTATAAAGCGCCATCCTAACTAAAAGATCTCCGGTACCAGATCATCCTAGTAGACCACTTTGGTCTCAGAATGCAGGTCTACTTGTGTTTCCCAGAATGGGAGGCAGAGCCTTTAGCTATCAAGCTCCTCTCCTGTGGAACCAGCTCCCAGTCCAGATTCAGGAAGCAGACACCCTCTCTACTTTTAAGACTAGGCTCAAAACCTTATAGTTAGTTCTAGTCCTGCTGCTATAGGCTTAGACTGCTGGGGGATCAACCCCTGATGCACTGAGACACTTTCCTCCTCTCAGCCCACATGTATTTGTCACCACTGTAGGACAGTAACTCTGTATCTTCTTTCTCCTGTAGTTGTGCTTCTCCCTCTCTCTGTCCCTGTCTTCAAATGTCCCCGGCTTTTGAGCTACTGGTTCTACCAACTTGCCCAATGTTTTTCACTCAGCCCAACCAGTTAAGGCAGATGGCTTCTACCACCCTGAGCCTGGTTCTGCTGGAGGTTTCTTCCGGGGAAACCGGCAGCATGGAGTTTTTCCTCTCCACTGTTGCCTATAGGTGCTCAAGAGGGATTTGTTGGGTTTTCTTTAAATGCTCCACATGCTGATCATCCAGCTGTAATGTGGTGTTCTTCAGTGAATGGCTTGTTTCTGGTACTTTTATCTTCGATATGTTTGGAAATTTAAGTTAAATTACACCTGAACCAAAACTGTATTATGTGGACCTACACCACCTCTGACTACTTTACACACTGTGGCTTTTAAAAAAGCCCAGTAGTAAAAAAAAGAATATAATTTGAAACTTAATTCTCCCCATTTCTAGAAAGTGGTTGCTTGAGCCTACCGAAGGCATAGTCCTACATGTACAGGTGCACACGATCAGGACAGTGCGACTTCCACCTCTGAAAACCTGGTAAGACCCTATAATACAAATGTATTGTAACAAAGTTAAACATGTGTTATATTACTGTTTATAATGGGAAAAAAGTAACTAAGTACATATACTTCAGTAAAATGCCTTATTTATGATGATCAAGCATCATTTTGTTATCTTTACTTTTTCTCCCAAATGTATATTTGACAGTTTAGTAACGGGTTTAATGGGTCAGAGGGGGCTGTAGCTCAGTAAGAATTCAGAATTGCTAGACGCTTCCACTCATATCTTTTGTAAGGGGCCAACTTTACAAAGTCTAATTATATGTATATTACAAGTTTTATAACCTAATAAATGCAGATTTTTTGTATTATATTACAGATGAAACAGCAGTACATAAAGTGGTAAAATCAGCTCCACCGTAATGCTGAAGAAATAATGATGGTTACACATCAGTGGAGCCACAATTTTGTTTAAATCTAGTGTTACTGTGTATTTAGTACTTTTACTTGTAATATAGTAATTTTATTTCTCTCTCTCTCTTTCTCATATATATAGATAGATAGATAGATAGATAGATAGATAGATAGATTTCTTCAACCGCTGTCTAAATAGAATACCTCTTATTAATACACTGCATCAGATGACATGATCTGTTTCTGCAGCTGAACAGTTTCTTACCGTCTGGACACGTCCATCAGGACTCCGGAGAAAACCTTCTGCCCAACCCGGAACGACACCACCAGTGCGTCGTCTATGACGTGGTCCAAGGAAACCCGGACCTCGGACCCGGGACTCAGATCCTGAACAGAGGCGATGGAGGGAGCCCCGGAAACGGTCTCAGGACCGGGATCCGGCCGGGAGGATTCCTCTGCCGTCGGTTTGTCTGTCACCAAACGCCTCTTCGGGGACCGGCACAAAGGGGAAGAGTCCCGCAGGCTCCGGCCCGTTAGTTCCTCTTTTCCCTGGTCCTGACTATCTAAACTGTCCATGCTGACCGGGACCGACAGCCGGTCCGCGTTACCATCCAACATAGCGTCCCCTGGTGGCCCGGGCCTCAGCTCCGGTTGGACGAGCGCCGTGTAGCTCATGTCTCGGCCCGCAGTTTCGGCCCGGTCCGTGGTCACGTTGGTTGTGGGTTCCGCCGGTTCGACGAGAGATAGTCCGGCCTCAGTGGCGGGTGATGGAGCGGGGAAAGAGTGCAGGAAGACGGCAGAGGGCTGCGGGTCAGGCAGAATGCTGCAGTACAAGTTCCCGCCGCCCTCTGGGTCCCCTGGTAGTCCGGGAGAGAACCGGTCCATGCAGCCCCGGTCCACCAGAGAGTGACCGATTAGTTCATCGGTAACGGCGGTTTCGCAGAGCGCTGTTCCCGCCGCGGGCTCCTGCTCCGACCTGACATGGCGGCACTCCTCCCCGTCCCCACCGTCCTCCAACTGGAGGGCCACGAGCTCCATAACGGGCCCGGACTCCCGCGCCCCATCATGTTCCAGCGTGCCTTCTGGGAGTCCCGAGCCGGGCGGGCCCGATTCTGGCGGGCTCTCATCGTCCGCCGCCGCAGTTGTTGTTGTTGTCGGAACCACCGCCGCTCCAGGATCTGCAGCCACGGCCGCCATTTTCTTCCGCTGTGCTGCTGAGCGGCGCCTCGCCCCGCCCTCCTGTAGCGCAGCCAGCTGCGCAAGCGCGCTGCTATTGGAAGAAGCCCTTGTCAAACACAAAGAACGTGCCAGAGCGTCCTGTGTGATTGGTTGATTTGGTCAAAGTATGTGACGTAGCACGGCGCCACTAGGGGTCGTTTACGTAAATTAGTAGATAGGAAAGAAGCTGATTTGTAAAGTTCATTACACGAAATAGTGCGCTTCATACAAAATGTGTGAACATTTCAAATGTAAATATATAGCTCATAACATAATAGGATGTAAATAGAGTTAAACAAAGTAAAGGGAAATCGCACAGTTTTATTCACCTGTAGGATCATTAAATTTCACACTGTAGCAGAATAAATCGATTTATATATATATATAATATATTTGATATTGCAGTTAAAAAAGTTTGATTAAACTAAACAGAGAATTGAACAAAGGAGTTTGCATCGCATTTAAACAGTCTGCAGATAGAGTTCTAGAAAGGCTTCATCTGCAGAGATACAATATTCTAGCTCTCAGATGTGTCTGGTTTTGATTCAAGTAATAACCCCGTGCCTCAAGTACATACTGCAGGGCCATTCACACCTGTACAGACAGGTATTTAAAAAGTCTCACCGTCAACATGGCATTACAGTATAGCATCCCTCCCCATTACAGGGAGTGTTTCTATTTTAATCAAATATACATTGTTTTACAGTTACTTTCATTACTTTATTATTTGTTATTATTATTGTTGTATCGTTTATGTTCGGTAAGTTGTTTATGTTCATTTTGTGCTTCATGGTGACTGAACAATACTGAATTCCTAGTACTTTTACCACTATGAATCAGCCTATAGACTGTATGTAATGTAATGACTGACCGTAAACTGCATTTTCACAAAAAACATCTATATTTGCAGGAACATTTAGAGTAAATATTTTGAGTTGTAAACTTGTTAATACATTTGAAAAATGTTAATAAACTTGACATCACTGTGTTTTAAAGTTTATCACATACTGCTGGTCTTCTTCTACACCAGGCGTAGTAATGGTAAATGGTCTGCATTTGTATAGCACTTTTATAGCACTTGGTAGTCAGAGCACTTTACACTGCTTCTTATTTACCCATTCACACTCCCAATCACACACACATTCATACACTCGCCAGGAGCAACTAAGTAGGGGTTCAGTGTCTTGCTCAAGGACATTTCGACATGGAGCTGGGGATCAAACCAATAACTGTGGGATTGGTGGACAACCACTCTACCTCCTGCACCAGATTCGTAATATACTTGCCAGTCTTTACAATCAAAGCCTGTCCAGTGAGTATCTGAACACGTTATTGTTTGTGAAGAAGTGGATAATTTGTTGTTTTTGTGAATAAAGCTGTGTTTAAGAGCAAAGCTGTAATTCTCTACTTTTCATATGAATTTCTGCCTTTTTGTTTTGTAAAACAAAAAAATGTGAATTTACTTTTTAAATAGATATATACAGGTAAAGGTATGTACACATAAAAAAAGAGAACAATCTGATTGGGGTTTTATTAGTTTTATTACTCTTACAATCACAATTATGCGTTCAGTTATCCAATACGAAGCATCTTTTTTACATCTTACTTAATCACATTAATTAAAAAAAATAAAATAAAATGCTATAAACTGTAACATTTCCATCTGGTATTTACCAAAGCCCTAGATATATAGGATTTGCCTCACTCAGGGGTCCAAAACTATTGTGGGTTGCAAGTGTCGCTTTGAATAGTAAAGAGTGATTTAGGTCCATTGTTGTCTTTTGTGAAAAGCAGGAGTTAGTGCAAAAGCAACTACTTTTGATGACTTGTAAAGCCCTGGAATCTAATTCTATGTATTGTAAATCAATAATTGTCTTAAATGTTTTTCACCATAAACAACTGTAATATTTAACAGCTATTATTAGTTGAATTATCTCACTTAGCTCACTTTGTGTGCCCAATTTGGTTTCAGGATGGCTTTAGGATGATGCTACCAGCAGCTGCATGGATCAAAGCTGTAGCAATATTTGTGGATCCGCAAACAGGAACATTAAATGAATTTCATTAAATTCTGTTGATTGACTGTGTGACGTGGCAGCGTCTGACTGGTCAGAGGGCATCAAGACCAGTCCCACCTTTTTCCTTCATGGCTTTTAAAGCCACGCGTTCTTGGGAGACCACGCCCCCATCATTGACCATGGTTTCGTCTTTGTTTAAAGACACGCCCTCTTTTTCTCTGGGGGCGGGGCTTCTACCGGACCTGAAAAAACAGTCGTTGATCAGACGGCTAAACCCCAACAGCAGTTTCACCATTAGCATCACTCTGTATTAAAGCTTCTTATGAAGATAACCATGACCGATAGCTCACCATTTCTCCTCCACATCCTCAATGGTGTCAGGCAGCGCAACATTCAGGGTTTCTGGAAGGAAACAGGCAAAGCAGCCAGCTAGCACTGCTGCCCCCCCATACACCAAACTGGGCAGAGCAGGGAGCACCTGAAAAATGTAGTCCAAAAGTACTTAAACCTACACCTGTTTTAGGATTGGTTAGCAGGTTTATCAGAAAGAAACAGCAGCAAAGGTTTTGATTAACACAGACAACATGTTATGATAATATGTTACGTTATAAATAAATGTTTTCACCTCAGGGAAATTAGTCCCGAGCTCAGCCACTGCATTACATTCCTCACTAATCATCCTTTAATCACTTATGACAAAAACACACATGCACAATAAGGGGTGGAAGAATATTTTACAGATTCGAAGAATATATCTGCACCTTTCTCTAACTAAACTCAGGTTAAAGTGGATGACATTCACGTTTAATGAGGTTTGTGTAAGTGACCTCATCAAGAATGAGGACTGCCGGGGCTGCCATGCTGCCAACTCTTGCCATGGTGGAGACAAAACCCATTCCTGTCTGCCTGAAAGCAAAGGGACACACCATGTGATCAGTAGGCAGCAGCAGGTAGCTGACCAGTAGCTCTGACATAGCTGGCTGCAGGGAAGTGTACTTGTGGTCAGTCTCACCTGATGATGGTGGGGTAGAGTTCTCCAGTAAACAGGTAGACAGTGGTGAAGGATGCGGAAGTGAATCCTTTACCAAGGCAAGCCAACGTGGTCCTGACACTATGCATTTCTGTGAGGATGTACATATGGAGAACAGGTGTTGTCCAATGTACAACTACATATTTCTTTCTAAGGGCTGTTAATGATATAGCGACAATAGGGTTTTAATGCAAATTCCTTTTAACTCAACTAATTAGCAATGCCGTTAAAGCGGGTTCTGTTTGATCAATTGCCTCATTCGTACTGGGCTGGACAGTGCGAATCACTCAGAATAGGGACATTGACTGATTCTCAGATTTGCATTTAAACAGGGAACTGAGTAAAAGTGGATCTGAAGATATAGTTGTGATGTTGATGGATCACAGCAGAGGGAAAATGGAACTGCAGTCTTTTGATGAATGAAAGCACTTGGTGAAACCATGAAAACAGTGTTTCAGATTGTCTGAGACAGGCCATTCATTGACTGCCTTCACCTCTCATTTCATCTTGATACTGCTATCCAAGTGGAACCCATGGGCCCCAGAAATGAGTTGTGGATGAGTGGAACATGCATTTTTTTGCATTTTAGGGTGTAGGGTAAATGCAACTTACAGAGTAATTTGGAAAACACACACACACACAAACACCCAAACACACATACACACACACACGATGGCTGCCATGCAGGGTGCCCATCTGGCCCACCAGGGCAACTTGGGGTTCAGTATCTTGCCAAAGGAACCGGGGATCAAATGGATGGTGCTTCAGGAGCCACATGGCTCCAGGAATTAATGGAAGATGTGTGTGTGAAGAAGAGTGGATTATTTGGAAAGTGGAGGTTTTCAATGTATAGATAAACTGGTTCAGTCTAGCAGGAGTTGGGAAAAAGAAAATGATCATGAATCTTAAGTAGATCTGAGTGCGGGATTAGGAGAAGTCATAATTTCAATGCAAACTTTTTCTCAGTGAACTCAGTGTCCACTCCAGGGTTTTAAAATGCTGGCTGAAAAGTGGTATGAATGGTACAGTGAATCTATCTGGAGATAAGGCCAGGAGGCAAAAGGATCAGCAAGTGTTTGTTCTGCCCACTAGCTAAAATTCAATTACTCGAATCCTACGAGTAGACAGGGATTCAGGGGAAGCAGAAAAGGGAGCAGAAGACGGGAGGCAGGCAGGCAAAAGTCAAAGACTGGGAAAGATGTTTAAGGCTGGCTGGGAGGTTGACAAAAAAGCACAGAGAGATGATCTGGTGAAGAAACTAGGAGAAAGCAGGGTTACTATTGTGTGGAACACAGGTGAAATCAAGCTGGGTGATGACAAACGAGTAGTTGGTGAGGGGGAGGAGTAACTCCAGTAAGTGGACGGGCTGAAGTCCACTGGTCATGGTGGAAAAGTGGTTAGAGGTGCCGCATAACAGCCAAAAGGTCTGTGATGTGAATGCATGACTGGATGCAGCCTGTCTGTGTGGAGTTTGGCTGTTCTCCCTGTGCTTCTGTGGGTTTCCTCCCACTGTCCAAAGACGTGTTAATAGGTTAATAGAGTCTAAATTGTCCATAGGTGTGAACATGAGTGTGAGACCCGTCCAGGGTGGACCCCACCTCTGTGCCAGTGACAGCTGGTGGTTTGATGGTTAAGACTCGAAAAAGGTTTCTTCATAGTATTCTATATAGTATTTGTAATAATATTAATAACTAAAACATTTGTAATAATTTGTGATTAATAGCAATTATTAAGGGGGATTTTGCAATTAATCATTATTAATTGTTTGACTGCCCTAATTTTCACAAGATATTATTTTTTGTGTACATGTTCCCTACACTGCCAGTCAAAAGTTTGGACACACCTTCTCCTTTAATGGTTTTCCTTTATTTTTTTTGTTTACATTATTATTTACATTGTAGGTTCTCACTGAAGGCATCCAAACTATGAATGAACACATATGGAATCATGTAGTGAAGAAAAAGGCTGAATTAACTCAAAACATGTTTTAAATTTCCAGCCACGCTTTGCTTTGATTAGTGCTTTGCACACTGATGACCTTCATGATGTAGTAGCATGACATGTTTTTTCACTTCCCAGTTGTGCCTTGTCAGGGTTCATTTGGGGAATTTCTTGCCTTAATGGGGTTCGGACCATCAATTTTTGTGCAGAAATGAGAAGGTGTGTCTAAACTTTTGACTGGTCGTTTATGTGTAAAATTTTATATTCATATACACATCTTCATATATATTTTGTGCTTGAACTTTGTATCAGTGTCATAGTACTTTGAAATGTGTTTCATAAGTGCTTTATAAATAAATAAAGTTTTTATTATAATTATGGTTACTTTTGTGTACCTGTTACCTGTGAGTGATATTTGTTTGTATTCGTTGAACCTGTTTATGTACCTGTGTAAGTATATTTGGTGTGTATTTTTGTACCTCTTACCTGTGGGGACAAAGATGTTGGCAAAAATGATGAACGCTGACAGGAAGAGGCAGGTGGCCTGAGATACCCTCCTTCCCAGGTAACTGAGCATGCCCAGAGCCAACAGTTTGGCTGGAAAATCGACAGCTCCAAAGATGATCTGCATCAGGTAGATACTCACCTGCAAAAACCAACAGGACCAACAACCAACAGGTGGAGAGCTTAAAAGGAACCAGTGAATTGGAGTGTCAACTAACTGGGACACAGTTTCAAGATGAGACAGGTAAACATGTAAACCGTACAACTTTGGTAGGGACTGTAAACTCGGGTATCTGATCTTCAGATGTCAGTCAGTAAGGTGTACATGGGCGTTGTCAGCATATAACATATAGTACTGATGTTAATCCGGTGACTTACCCCAAACTTCTGCAGGTCCATTGCCAAACCATAGTACGCAAAACTGGTGGAGAACCTGCAAGCAGGTGGGCAGGTGGAGAAAAAGTTGATTAACGGAAGTGAAAGTGAATAAGTACAGGTGAATGTGAATAAATAGAGCAAGTGTTTTTTCTGACCAGACAGCAATTAGACAAGTGGAGATGTGTCTCATTCCTCTCGTCCTTAGCAGGTCAAATGCTGTGAAAGACGAATGACTCGACTCGATCTCTTTGCTCATGTGAGAATGCATCACCTGTATGTCACATTATGCAATGTTAAATATTTGACAGGTAGAAAGACGGGTAAGGAGAGAGACAGATTACCTCTATTGTCAACTTGTCGATCATCTCTGGTTTTCTGTTAATACGAGCGACTCGGTGAAGACTCTTTAATGCTTCCTCAGACCGACGATTCAGAACCAACCAACGGGCTGACTCTGAGTACCACCTGGCCAATCACAGAACAGATAAGAACCACCTGAGCAACCAGACAGCACGCTAGAACCACAACCAATCACAGAGTAGAATAGAACCACTTGACCAATCACAGAGCAGACAGAGTAGAAACTTTTATTGTAAAGTCTGACCAGCTGTAGGCAAAGAACAGGAACTGTGGCGCACAGACAACAACTTGCAGCTTCCTCCAGTCTCTCAGCCAATAGGCAAGCCCTGCCAGGATCATCTGACCGAGGGTGAAGAAAAAGGAACTAAGTGTGCCCACTAACGTCCTTGCTTTGGTTGGGATCCACTCCACCTCTGAAGACAGACAAGAACATGTGGACAGGTGTACAGAGCACAGGTGGGCAGGCATCCAGATAAACAGGCGACAAGTACTCTGTGAGACAGACATATGGACAGGTAGAAAGCTATAAAAGGGTACAAGTGGATGGCTGGACAAGTACTTAAAGAGACTCCATTGAGGATGACCCCAGACACTGCCATCCCAGTCAGAAACCTAAAAATGCAGTAGGCAGAGTATGATGGAGAGAGGGCAGAGCTACAGCCGAGTACGCCCAGCTGCAGGTAAGACCAAATAAGGACAGACCGCCTCCCAAACCTGAGAGACACACATGGAGACATATTTTAATTGAATTTTACTGCACAGGTACCACCAGGTACACTAAGATGAGTCTCACCTGTCTGACAGCCCACCATAGATGATGGCACCTGTTAAAACTCCACCCATATAGATGGTCTGGATCATCTGTCTCAGAGACCGCCGAGAGCAGACCAGGTCCCACTGAGCAGGAGACAGTTAGGGAGAGACACGATGCCTCGCATTAATTAGGCTTGTGAAAGAGCCTCATTGATAGTGTTTTGTTGTTGTTACCTCAGACACAGTGGTGGCAAGAAACTCGGAGCGGTCGAATGTCCAACCGTTTAAACATCCTTCTGTCTGAATGTAAGTAACATTAGCAGAGCTGTTAGCTGCTAGGAGCTGCCACTGAGGCTCCACGTATCTAAGAAGGTGGAACAGGAATTCGTGTCAGAGATTTACTCAACACAGACAGGAAATAAACTAAAGAGGAACAGGCCACCTTCTGCAGCGATCCAGTCCATTGCCTGAAGAGTCCATCGGGATGAAGACTTTCAGTAGCTGCTTCTCGTCTATCTGAAACAAATAATCATATTCATCCCTTAAACTTTGCATTCATCTCACCGAGCGATCACGGCCAACCATTAAACCAACCATTCACTCACATGTATTTATTAAATTAAACAACTAAGAAAATTAATTTATTTAAACAAGCCACATGACCTGGATGTTAAATATTTTACCTTGAGCTGAGACAGGTGAGGCAAATGGCGGATGCTGTGATTGGCTGGCAGGCTACAGTGATGGGCCGGGACACCAGACACAAAGTTGTTGAGTAGGTTCTGACTTGCCATCAACAAACCAGGCAAGCTGATCAGGGTCACATGAAGCCACTGATACCTGCCGAACCCACCCACCTAATCATGGTAAGAGAAAGTTACCAACACAGTCTACCTGCACAGGTGTGTTCAGCCAGATGAATCTGATTACAGTATATATTAATCAGAATATTCAGCACAATAAGATAACACATAGCAGTAATCTGATTATAATGACCACTTAATACAATCAGATTCATTTAAATAATGACTTCAGTCAGATTACATTACGTTATAATGACACAATAGGCCATAGTGATGAGATTCCACATTCTGACAAGCAGTAATCTGAAAGGACCAGTGTCGTTAGAATACACTCAAAAGTAAAAGAATTACACAAGAATAATCAGACTGAAATTGCAGTTCAGCACTCACCTCTTCCAGCAGGTCGGAGAACCCCATCTCACAACTTCTTGTTACTTCAGTGTGTGTTTTTACCTTTAAAAATTTGTCTTCATTTAATTTACATATTATTATCACTAACAATAATAATGGAGAAGATGTGATGATGTCATTTCAGGGTCTGATTTTTGGCTCCATCTAAATACACCTGAAAACACATCACAAACACAATACATTGCATTGTAATTTCTTGTGAAAAACATAACAAAACAAAAAACTGTAAAACAGAAGAACTATTTGAAATATTCATAAAGTTCCACCAGAACTCTCCAAACTTCTAAACTTTCAGACTTTTTCCAGAGCCATTTCAAACCTCCAAAAAGTGTCAGCTAATTCCAAACCTCTTCCAAACTTTCTCCCTCCCTAGAGACTCTCTGAAATGGTCCAAACCTCAGTTAAGTCCCTGTGGGTTTTAGATTTTCAACATGAGTTCCAGAGTCTTCCCTGAACACAAAATAGTGCTGCAGTAGTTCATTCACACTAAACTTTGAAAACACCAAATATCTGCACAGAGTCTGGTGAGAGTTCTTAAAGGATTATGGTGAATGAAAAGAGGATTTTCTCTGTACTTACAGTGTGCAGATGGATGGAGAGAGAGGTGTAGCAGCTAAAACTGACGAGTGAGTGTGAATCTGTAACTTTATAGAGACAGAGACCCCCCACCACCATGTTGTCCTCAGTGACTGACCTCCTTATCTCTGTTTCTCTGGAGTCTGCAGCTGCACATATTTAACATTATGAAACAATTCCTCCACGGTCACAATGGATCAAAACCCATCATGTTTAAATTTCATTTTTTCAGAAAGTAAATGGTCTGCACTTACAAAGCGCTTTACACTGCGTCTTATTTATGCACTGAGGGGGGAGCTGCTAAGAAGCTGGCCAACACTCAACAGGAGCAACCACAGTAAGTGGGGGTCCAATGTGTTGCTCAAGGACACTTCAACATGTGAGCAGAAGAGCTGGGGGTCAAAGCAACAACTGTAGGATTGGTGGACGACCGCACTACCTACCAGTCTGTTTGATCACCAGTTCTGTGGTCATTGGAGAACCTGTTCCTTCCTGCTGCCTTGAGACATTTTTTTTAACCTTGTTTGGTGAACCCACAGTAGTGTCTGTATGAATTACGATGGCATATTGTCATTATTTGGAACGTTATGTATTGCGATCATACAATGGAGGTCTTATAACAAGGGACTAGATCTGAAAATGTACTTTTACCAGAAACACATTCATCCTGACATTGAACTAGAGACACACAACAAACCCTGGCTCTGTTTTCATCCCTCCACACCTCCTCTCAATCTTTCCCAGTCTCTCCAGGCTTTTCCAAGGCTGCCTCCCTCCTGCAGCAACATGCGTCTCAGTTTATTTTTTCTTTTCATTTCTTGCTGAGTTTCTTTTCCTGGAATTTGTCCGACTGAGTTTCAGTCAACAAACAGCTCAGCAGGTGTAGACCCAGAGGACACAGAAACACACATTAAACAGAAAACATGTGAATAAATATGTAAATCAAATTATCAAGCATAAATCAACACACAGGGGTCACTGTACTCTAATCAGCCAATCAGGTACCAGCCTTGAAGCCCAGTAGTGAGTAGAAATGGTAGAAATGTGATATTTTGATTTAAATTCTGTGCTCTAAAGTTCATCTCCTGATCACAGCCTGTCAACAGCCAAGACACTTCACCATCAGTTCACGGAAACAACTGAGCCATATTTGATTAGACAAAGGTAAAAACTGTTAACAAAGATAAATAAATCAGTCAAGTCATTTTGATATTTTTTTTAACCAGTGTAACTGATCACATTCTTTGGTTCTTGGCTGTTTAACGTTTATCCTATATTAATTCATTCCTATAGCTGCAGTTTTGTGTTTAATTTTAAAATTAGTCACAGCCCACTGTTTTAAATGCACACACCAATAAATACCCTCTGCTCTGGTAGCAGAAGCAGTTTTAAATTAAGTAATTTATATTTCCATGTATCACATATTCGGAACAATTTGTTCTGCAGACAAAATAGAAAAGCATTCTCAAGAGGACCAAAATAATTAATCTTTCTTGAACATTTGACATTTGTCTGTTTTTCCTATCTCAAGTAGTCATATTGTTTGTAGGTCACCCAGCAGAATATACTGTTTGTTTTATTACCAACTTCCTGTCATAAAAAAAAAAAACAGAAATTAACAGTCGTTAAAAATTAAGACGGTTACATAAGTTAATTGTAATGTAAAACCCAAACATGATAAAGCTGTGGATCTGTAGATAGGGAAATTTTCTATAAAAATCATAATTCACTTCAATTCAGTTCTGTGGGAATTTCACTGATGCACGGGAACAAAACTGAACGTGAACATTTAGTTTGTTGTAATACTGCAGTTTTATGTGGTTGTCACTAACTGAGGCCCAAAGAAAATAACACAAAGCAACAAATTTACTTATTGTCACTTTATTGTGGACTAAGCACCTGGTTAATTCAGTTGAAAGCTGCATCAGTCAACCATTAATTTTCATTTTCAAGCAAATCTCCTATATTCTGGTTTTAGCTGCAACATATGAAGTTTCACAACAAAAAAAGAAAAACAAGAATCTGTATTTTTTTCTGAAAGTATCTGTGATAAAGTTTACTTTGAGGAAAGTAAATCGTAAAACATCCAGGGTGAAGTTTAAATATCAAAGTATTATAGGTAAACACACATATACACACACCTTTCACTGTAACATTTATCTACAAAAATATATATAAAAATACCAATGTACATTAGGTAAAATGACTAAAATTGTGATTGTTCAGGGGTGTTCTGCAAAAAAACGTTTTTTGTCAGGACAGGCCAGCGGCTGCATCCCGTGCAGTGATTGGTAGATTCAGAGTGTTGCGAGAAACTCTCGAACCTGCAGGAGGAACCAGACTCACATCAGACACGGTAGATACACAGTAGATCATATTAGAACAGAGCAGTTATGATAAAGCAGGAACCTTGTCCACGATGGCTTCCTGTTTGATTCGGTCATTCTTAAAGTCGTCATCAACGTCCAGGATCAGAACAGGTAAATCATTCAGGTAATCAAAGTCCAACCTGAACACAGAGTGATGGGTGAGTATTGTCTGTTTCCTACAGCCTGATCCACTGTCCCTGTGCTATGAGTGGGCTCAGTGGTTACCTGAGGTTCCTGTGGTAGAGCCAGGATTCGTGTTTGAAGTGAAGCTGTTCCAGGTACTCCAGAGGAATGCCCTGCTCCTCCTCCCTCCCCCGGTGGAGCAGCCGCTGCATACAGCGCTGAAAGATGGAGGCAAACACACAAGACACTGAAGGTAGCACTAAAAATTACCCAGACTTTTTTGTAAAACTACACTTACTACTATTCAGACACGCCCACATACATGACGAACAGGTGTAGTACTAGCAGTCTTACCTGTGGGGGGGCTCTGAGGTAGATAACGGCATCAAGGGCGATCTCGGTTTCAAACTGGTTCAGTAACCAGGTGTGCCAGTCCTGATATACATTCCACTCAGTCTCCGACAGGTCCCCACACTCGAACAGGTTGGAGGCAAACACATACCTGCACACACGTGCACAAAGATACTGTAGTAATCTAACGTGCACAAGTCCACAAATGTCTCAGGTCAATAGTTACCTGTCTGAGTACACAGAGCGCTCATAGAACTGAACAGGGATTTCAGCCTGTTGAAGTTTAATGGACGGAGGCTGAAGCTGAGAACGAACTCTGCTGAGACATGCGTAGCTCTGGCAGGTTAGACACACAGGTAGAGAGACAGGTAAATGTTGAGCTTTGGTGAAACCTGCTGCTCTTCACTGCCTCAGAAGGTGGAGTCGGGTGTAGTTACCTGGAAAGTGTAGGACCAGCGGCTGGGTTTATCATACAACATTTGCAGGAGGTTCCCTCCGCTTTTCTGAGATGAGCTCAGCTCCTGCAGGTAAACACACAGGTAAGTATTAGCATTTTTGTGACCTCAATGATGCCATGCAACATTGTGACACGTGTGTTTACCTGGTAAACGTCATCACTTTCATTCTGGACGTTGCACCACTTTCCAATGGGTTCAGGTATCACCTCCCAGTCCTCCGATGTCCTCTGTAGGAGACGCACAAATGTGGACTTTCCTGCGGCTGAAACACACCTACAGGTAAACTACAGGTAACGCAGTGAAAACAGGTAAAAAGTGGTCAACAACAGCAACCATGCTCTCTGGTTGTGAATATGCCAACTGTTTTTTTTTTCTTTAAATGGTGTTTGGAGTAACACAATCTCCTTTAGACATGAGCAGGTCCGGGTTTCCTGAGAGAAATATCAAAACAAAACTAACAATAAGAACACGTTAATACTGCACTGTCAGCCTTAGTCCTGCAGTAAAATATGATTTTGTTTTTTTACAATTTACAGGACAACTTGTGCATTAGAATGCAGGCTATAGACCCATAGTTAGTTCAGCGAGAAGCTGAAAACCCGGTGACTTCACGACAGAAAATACACAGGCTGCAGTACTTTTATTGTGATGTGTATCCTTTGTACTGAATACTAATACACTGACAAACGTTAATTGTAATAACTAAGTATCTTGTTGATTGCCTTAGAAAGGAACTGAGGCTTGCATACAACGGATTACCAAAAATTACGCAGATACTGATAATTCGTTGCACTTAATAACCGATAAGAACTTCTCTGATCACAATTGTTTACGTGTCCGCTTTAATTTGGCGCCAGTCACCAAAGGCGGGACGGGATTCAACTGTATGAGCCAGAGTAACGCCGGCACTCCGAGACTCGGTCCCCGGGTTCGTCCCCGGGTTAATAACACAGACACAGAACCGGTGAGGCTCCGGTATCGGACACAACTCACCGATATTCCCCTCGATTGAGATCTTCTTCCAGCGGCGGAAAAGGCTGCTGTTCATTGTAGGACTGGTGGGAACACGGCACAGCCTCTTCGGTGGAGTCGCCATGTTATGAACAGTCAGATACCAGATATTGATCAGTTATTATTGATCAGTAATTATCGATCTGTATCCGTCCCGGTCTTTATTCTCTGCAAGGTTGGAAAGCGACTCACTGAGCGCGAGCTACTGCTTAAGTTGAATCCCGCGCGCTTTGAGAGTTCCGTTTCCGGGGACGGGACTAAACAGGAGTTTTTGTTGCAGTACTGTGTTGACGTCTCACTCCGCTGCTGTTTCCTCAACACTAAGTGTGAGGACGTGTCACTCTGCTTTTAGTTCCAGCAGTGTTAGAAACACAATGAACACATTTTATCTTTATAATTAAGTAGAAGTAGCACTATAAAATGTACTTTAGTCCAAACGTATGCATATTTCAGATTCCATTAAAAAATAACTTCTGTTACTGATAAAAAATAAATTACGGTTATTGAAAATGTTGAGAATAGGAATGTACAAGTTTGGTCTAGATTAGTTAAAAAACTTTCAAAGGAGAAAAAAGCTGACAAAGAAACATTTGCATTGCTGAATACACACTAAGGACAAAGGCAAAGTGTTACTATGGAGACTTGTGAGAAAAGTGTAAAAAGAAACAGCAACAGCTAAAGATTTTAACGTTTTACAGACTGATTGCGGCTTCATACAGAGTAATACATCAGCATTTATTAGTTCATCGATTCTGGTTTAAGATGTCAAATGCATGGAAAAAAATTTAAATTCTGGAAATACTTAAAGTAATACAAAAGTCATGTTGCACATAAGTACTATAAGTAGATAATAATGGAAGTGACCATTATTTTACACAAAGAGTGTTAGCCAGCTACGTTAAGTGGAAATTGCATACTTGGATTGCTTCTTAACTGCATATTCCACTGCATTGTTAACATTTATGGGGAAATCATATGGCCTCACATCCATCACAGATATGAGATTAAACAAGATAATCTTGGATGCAAAGTATCACTCAACAATAACTCACACACTGGAAACTTACTGTGTGGTTGAACACAGACTCTGTGCAGGACATTATTTCAGTGTCAGCTTCACACACACCTACATTTCCAGGCTTGGTTTTAACTTTATCACTCTGTGTCTCATCTCTCCTCAATAGTTCTAATTTTGCTTCATAATAAGTAACATTGCATTCACCTGTGTCTCACGTTTTGCATTTAAGCCACCAAGCTACCCTATTACAATTGCCAGATTGTCTGATCAGTGCTGACACTCCAGCTTTTTAAGCTACACATACTGACCTGACTTAAGGAAAAGGGACCTAATTTGAACCTTGGACTTGCCTTGTTTGGTTCTGTGAGATGATTTATTCCGAGCTCTTTAGTGACAAACCTCTTCTCTGTCTCTCGGATCTGCCCTTTTCTCTAGTGGTGGGAGAACTAAGGCTTTATGAAGCATTGAACCAGTTGAAGCAATTGAAAATAGCTCAGTGTTTTGAAACATTAGAATCAGCCCTTTGGCGACATCTGCTGGAAACATTTGTGTAGATCGTATAGAAACGGTGATTGAAAGATTTGGAGAATATACTATTGTTTGAAGAAATACTATATATTGTAATTTAGCAAAAAATGTATGGTGAAAGTGACTCACTCACTAATTTTCTAGAATATCATTGTGTGTAAATAAAGTGCATGAGCTTCCAAAGTCTGTACACTCAGCAACCTTACTCCCAATGTTCAAAAAAATTTCTGAAAACCGCAAAACAGCAAAACTGATAACTCATTTTGGATGAAAGCATCTGTCAAATGACGTAATGACTAAATGCGTATGTGGCTGTAGCTCAGTTGGTAAAGCAGTCGTCTATGGACCACAGGGTCAGTGGCTTACCCTTACATTTAGCCAAATGACTAAATGTAAATGTAACAATTGCACTTATAGTAAATTATGCATTTTACTAAATTGGGTTGCACCAAATCAACTTCTTCCACACAACTGACCAGTTTCTTTTATTTTTGTTCCTTCCATTTTTCAAATAAATCTCTCCAAATATTTTTTTTTCTCTATATATTTCCTGCTCATAAACCACCAAAATCCAGGCATTTTGAGGTGTTTTAATATTGTCAGTAAGATGCTTCACATCTCGTGAGCTTCAGACAACCATTATCACTGATTGGGGATCACAACTGAATAAGAGCCAACTTACCCTTGGGGTGAGCGGCTTAAATTGGGAATGTTTCAGGAAACGATTACAAGAGAAACACTTGACACAGTCACATCGATAAAGGCTTCAAAGCATTGTTCTAAAACGGAGGTGTCTCAAAAGTTTCAGTCCAGGACCTGCGGGTTAAAAGGGGGTGATCAACGTATGTTGGGGGGTGCTGCCGAGCCATTCTCTGATCTGTTCCTTCCTTTCACTTAATACTCCTTTGTCTGTCTCATTGATTCTGGCTTTCATGATGATTATATTGACTGTCACTTTAGTCAGAAAATTAATGTGGAAGTCACTCCCTTAGCTCAGTCTTTTCAGATACTCATCTCTAAACGATCAGTAAATTCATGTGGTTTTTGACAAGACTCATCTCATCTCTCTGACTATTGTCAATCAAGTGGAATCTATCACATTCCTTGTTATTATGTCCCTTCAACACCCTGTTTTACTAGATCCCATGCGATCTGCCTCTTCATCTTCTGTGTCTGTAAAATTTGGAGTCAGTTTTTCCTGATCCACTAATATGCTTAAAGTATACTTAGACCATAGAGAGGTTTTTAATAAAGCTTGCACCACTTCCCTACTGCGACATAGACCCTATGATTGCGAAATAGATTTAATTCCTGGAACATCAACACCTGGAGGCAGGAATTTTTAACTCTTTGTCTGAGCAGAAGGGGATGAGAAAATAAATTGGGGGGCATTGCAGACTATCAAACATTGCTACCCACTGCCATTTATTTCCTCTGCTGCTGAACTCTTACAAGACGTCAACATCCACACCAGAGAAGTAGAAGAGGGCATTCAAAAAACCTTCTGGCCACTATGAATATCTGGCGATGCCCTTTGGTCTTTCCATCTTTCGAAACATGCTCAATGGTGTTTTGAGAGATATGATGAAAAAGATTCTTTCTCTGTCTTAATGACATTTTTATCTTCTCTTGTTCTGAGACCAAACATGTTTGACTAGTCCTCCATCAGCTTTTGTAGCACTTGTTATTTGTAAATGCTCAGAGTTGAGAATTGTATGGTTCTTCAGTTCCATTAGTGGTTTCCATTGTGTCTGCAGGCATCATTTGGATTGACCATGCCAAGATGAATGCTCTACACTCCTGGCATGTTCCAGAGACTTGTAAATGGGTACAAAAATGTCTCAGTTCTAAAGTTTTATCAAAAGGTCATTATCAAATGTCTAGTATAACAAAGTTTGAATGGAAACCCACAGAAAGAGCCAGCCTTCGGTCAGCTTTAAGAGTTTCTCCTCCGCACCAATCCTCATGCTTTAAGACCCTAGTGAATTAATCTGTGTCACAGAGGCAGGGGCCATCTTTTCTCAACAATCTTATTATGGTCAAAAGATTCACGATTTAGAGATTTAGAGCAGGGTTGTCAAACTACAGGCCCCGCTTGTTTTCCAACCTGGCCCTGCACAGAGTTTGGAGTTTGACACCCCTGCATTAGAGGGAGAGGAACCTGGATTCATACTGCACTGTGAAGCCTGGCTGGGTGCTGCCTGGTATCAAGCAGGATGTCCTGGATACCGCACAGGATCAACCTGCCCCCTTAGCCTGACCCGGGGATAAACAACTCTCTCACAGTTTGTCCAAAGGATATAGGTCCAAGTGTTCCAAGAGTCTTACAGGTCCAGGCCTAAACATCCACATCCAACTATAGGCCTAATATCCAAATGTCTGATCAGTCAATCCACCAAAGCCAAACCCCTTCACCAAAGCAACAGTCCAAGTCCAGAAAAAGCAAAACTTACAGAGAGTGAGGCTGGCGTGTAAACAAGTCTGAATCTTACAGGATAAGGTCCAGGATCCTATCAGACAATGGTCTCAGCAGGCTGGCTGGCAGGCAGGCTTGGGCAGGCAAGGAGTTGATCCAAGCTGGTCTGGCAAAAACTGGCAAAACAGGCAAAAGCAGGCAAAAAAATGGCTTGAGCATCAGGAGCATAGTAGCACAAAACAATCTGGCAAGGTCTGAACCGGAAGCAGACTATAAATAGCCAGAGAATCAGGTGAAAACAATTAGGACCAATGACAAGTAGAAATGCTACGGAGTGGGACAGGAACTGAATCTAGGGATCTCCAAAATAAAAGCAAGAAACAGGAATAAAAACTGGAGATCCTGACATAGGGGTTGGTCCCCCAGCAGTCTAAGCCTATAGCAGAAGGACTAGAAATAACTATAAGGTTTTGAGCCTAGTATTAAAAGTAGAGAGGGTGTCTGCTTCCTGAATCTGGACTGGGAGCTGGTTCCACAGGAGAGGAACTTGATAGCTAAAGGCTCTGCCTCCCATTCTGGGAACAACAAGTAGTCCTGCATTCTGAGACCAAAGTGGTCTATTGGGATGATCTGGTACTAGGAGATCCTTTAGGTAGGATGGAGCTTTATAGGTTAGAAGAAGGGTTTTAAATTCTATTCTACATTTAATGGGAAGCCAATGGAGAGAAGCTGGAGAAGGTGAAACATGATCTCAAAGCTTGGATGAAGAAGAGGAGGGTGATGTGATGAAGAATGTCTGGTCTGGGCAATCCAAGAGCTGAAGGTGGAGACTCGGGTGTAGATTCTAGGTCTCTGAGGACGACCACAGGCTCTCCCAAATGAGGTCACGTCTGCCAGGAGTGCACCACAACAAAGTATTTCAAACATGAGTTACTGTACATTTTAGTATTTTATATTTTAAAACCATGCACGTCATCTGAGTCCTCACATTAAATCTTAATACTTAAAATTGTGCTGTACTGTACTGATCTGAGTCCAGTGTCCATTGTCTAGACAGTCTCAGACAGTTGCCCTGGAAAAAACAAACATTTTAAAAAACAACTTCACGGATCTACTTATAGTGCAGATGAATGAAAAAAGGATAAATAATACCAAAATCATTTGTAGCAGGATGTTTTAAATCAAAACACAGAAAATGCCCTGGCAGTTTAGTAATTTACCCACAGTTGTGGTCTTGACCAATCTTCCAGTTCAGAGACCACCCTGTCTCCAACCAGGACCAACCTCAAGCACTTCAACACTAGCACAAATGTTATTGCCTACAGGGTCAAACTTTGGACTGTTCCAAAGCCAAAAGGCCAGAGACCTCAGCGTCATCTTTGATTTAGAAATAGAAATATTCCAAAGTTTGGTCATTTCTCTCTCTGATTAAAACAGAGACTAACACAGGCTTTTCTATCCAACAGCTGGGACTATTGTGATACTATCTTCTCTACTAGAATACCTCAAACACCAGTTATAGTTGATTCAGAACTGAGCTGTTTGGCTCCTGACCAGAACCTTTCGGACAGAATGCATTGGTTGCCTGTCAGCTTTTTAGTACTGATTTCAAAATGATTCTCCTTGTTTTTTGAAGCACTTCATGGTCTTGTGCCAGATGACCTGTCTGACATGTTTCAGCTATATGAATTAGCGCTCTGAGATCCTTTGGCTCCAGTCTTTGAGTTGTTCCAGTTTTAGTCATTATGCTCTGATCTGTTGGAACAGTCTGGGGATCTCAGGTCAACAGGAAGTCTCTAGTCCAAAAATGTGGACCATGCTACACCAACCACTAGTGTTGTAAGTCAGGTGAACCTATGCTGACAAAATTCCCCATACAATCCTGAAGAAAATTCATATTAACTACAACGCTGTATGTGTGTAGCACTACACTGCTCTATTAACACAGGATGTTTGTTTCAAATTAATGGATTCTCTCCTGATGGTTTTTTAGACCGCCATGAAAATGAAAACATTAGTCCTCTAAATCTTTACAGAGGTGATGAGGAGGTGATGGGCAGGTTTGGTGTAAAGGAAAGGAATCCAGAAAGACAGATGGTGGTAGACTTTGCTAAGAGGCTGGAAATGGCAGCAGTCAACACTTCCAGAAGAGAGAGGAACACAGAGTGACTTACAAGAGTGGAGGTAGGAGTACACAGGTGGACTACATTCTATGTAGACGAGGTCATTTAAGAGAGGTTAGTGACTGTAAAGTGGTGGTAGGAGAGAGTGTAGCCAGACAGCACCGCATGGTGGTGTGTAAGATGACTCTGGTGGTCATGAAGAAGAAGAGAGGAAAGTCAGAAAAAAAGACCAAGTGGTGGAAGCTAAAGGATGAAGAAACTTGTGAGGAATGCAGGCAGAAGTTGAGACAGGCTTTGTGTGGTCAGGAAGAGCTTCCAGATGACTGGGAAACTACAGCAGAGGTAATCAGGGAAACAGGTAGGAATGTGCTTGGTGTGTCATCTGGAAAGAGGAACGAAGATAAAGACACTTGGTGGTGGAATGAGGAAGTACAGGACTGCATCCAGAGGAAGAGGTTGGCTAAAAGGAAGTGGGATGTAGAAAGGACTGAGGAAAGTAGACAGTACAAGGAAGTGCAGCGCAGAGTGAAGAGGGAGGTGGCAAAGGCCAAACAGAAAGCTTACGATGAGCTGTATGACAGGTTAGACAGGAAGCAAGGAGAGAAGGACTTGTACAGGATAGCCAGACAGAGAGTTAGAGATGGGAAAGATGTGCAACAGATAAGGGGGATTAAAGACAGGGTTTGGAAAGGTGCTAACAAGCCAGGAGAGTGTGCAGAGAAGATGGAAGGAGTATTTTGAGGAGCTGATGAATGAGGAAAATGACAGGAAAAGAAAGGAGGAAGATGTGGCTACTGTGGAGCAGGAAATAGCAGAGATATGAAAGGATGAGGTGAGGAAGGCTCTGAAAAGGATGAAGAGCGGAAAGGCTGTTGGTCCTCATGACGTACCTGTGGAGGTATGTTTAACAGGATTTTAGAGAGTGAGAAGATGCCTGAGGAATGCAGGAGAAGCGTTCTGGTGCCGATCTTTAAGAACAAGGGTGACACGCAGAACTCTAGCAACTACAGAGGGATAAAGCTGATGAGCCACACAATGAAGCTGTGGGAAAGAGTAGTGGAAGCCAGGCTTAGGAAGGAGGTGGAGATTTGTGAGCAGCAGTATGGTTTCATGCCCCGTAAGAGCACCACTGATGCCATTTTCGCTTTGAGATTGTTGATGGAAAAGTACAGAGATGGTCAGAAGGAGCTGCATGTGTCTTTGTGGATCTAGAGAAGGCGTATGACAGGGTTCCGAGGGAGGAGCTGTGGTACTGTATGAGGTTGTCGGGAGTGGCAGAGAAGTAGGTCAGAGTAGTCCAGGACATGTATGAGAGGAGCATGACGGTGGTGAGATGTGCCGTAGGTCAGACAGAGGAGTTCAAGGTGGAGGTGTGACTACACCAAGGATCGGCTTTGAGTCCCTTCTTTTTTGCTATGCTCATGGACAGGTTGACAGATGAGGTCAAACAGAAATCTCCCTGGACAATTATGTTTGCAGATGACATTGTGATTTGCAGTGAGAGTAGAGAGCAGGTGGAGGAACAGCTGGAGAGGTGGAGGTTTGCTCTGGAAAGAAGAGGCATGAAAGTCAGTCGTAGCAAGACAGAATACATGTGTGTAAACGAGAGGGAGGAAGGTAAAAGCGTGAGGTTACAGGGGGCTGAGGTGAACAGGGTGCAGGAGTTTAAGTACTTGGGGTCAACAGTTCAGTGTGGTGGGGAGTGTGGAAAAGAGGTGAAGAGGCGAGTGCAGGCGGGTTGGGAGTGGGTGGAGGAAAGTGTCAGGAGTGTTGTGTGACAGAAGAGTTTCAGCAAGACTCAAAGGAAAGGTGTACAGGACAGGGGTGAGACCAGCTCTGCTCTATGGGTTACAGACAGTAGCAGTGAGAAAGAGACAAGAGGAAGAGATGGAAGCAGCAGAGTTGAAGATGTTGAGGTTCTCCTTAGGAGTCACAAGGTTGGACAGAATAAGGAACGAGCTCATCAGAGGGATGGCGCACGTTGCCTGTGTTAGCAACAAAGTCAGAGAGGCCAGATTGAGATGGTTTGGACATGTGCAGAGGAGGGATAGTGAATATATTGGTAGAAGGATGTTGGAGATGGAGCTGCCAGGCAAGAGGGCGAGAGGACGACCAAAGAGGAGATATATGGATGTTCTAACAGAGGACATGAGGTTAGCTGGTGTCAGAGAGGAAGATGCCCAGGATAGAGTGTGGTGGAAACGGATGATTTGCTGTGGCGACCCCTGATGGGAAAAGCCGAAAGAGTAGTAGTAGTCACATTTAATGGTAAATGATTTGATCCTGCAGGCAGATATGAACAGTAACTGTGTTGACATAAAATGTTTTAAAATAAAACATTCATAAAAGAGCTTAGTTCAATTTAAACAATTTTATTTGTATTATACTTTACATAGTACCAAGGCAACAGATGAAAACGCAGGCAGCAGAAGCCAACAAAACGCGGCTCAGGGTGTTCATCCTTCTGCATGGAGCTGTTGATGATGCTTATAACACGACAGATAAACCAAGATTTAGACAATGAGAAACGAGCAGCCTGATTATCGAACGCGCTCTTTTCTACAGAAAAATCTCCAACATTTACAGATAATCCTGCTTTAAACACACAATATTATTGCTGACTGAACACCATTCACTCCAGTAATTTATTTACACATTAACAGTTATTTTGTTGATGCTGCATTTGTTCTAGAAGGTAAAAACCTCAGATAACTGATATGTTCTTACCACTGTGTGTGCGCAGAGAAGCTGGTATGGGTGTCTCAGGAAACACATTTTTTCCGTTTTTAATCAGGGCACACCTTAGCTGCACCTAAGTGGCTACTGTGTAAAAGTGGATGCTGCTTCACCGATGCCTTATGTGCAGTGTGTAGCAATGTTAACACACACAGTGAGAAGCTGAGACAGTGGTGGCTAGATGTCTCTTGATGTGACAGAAACATGTAGGTTCGAGTGGACTCGGAAGAAATAACACGGAGGAAAATCAGAATTCTCCAACACATGTTTTATCATGCTACTGTGAAAGAGAAAACTAAGATGGGTCAGAAAACAGCCGTGAGAGAACTGCGTCTGTGTCATTTGACCAACAACTTCTGCTCCATCGGAGAAAGAACTAACAGGAAAACACCTGTTAAGACTGAATGTTTGAATAAAGTGGTCACCAACATGAACTTCTTCCCTGGTTCACAAGTTAAACTCGAGAATCACCAGAAACTAAACTGAGCTAGACGGTCAGGAGAGCTGGTAAATGTTCTTCATCATCCACTCTTTCTGTTCTTCAGCATTGTCATCACGGTGCTCTGAGAGGACCGGAGCAGGAACTGGAGTCAGGTTTAGAGGTAAACCATCTCCTAGCGACAGCTGATATCCTCTGGAAATGAAATCCTCTTCTCCTTGTTTACGAGTCTCTTCCTCCCCTTCTTCTTCTTCTTCTTCTTCTTCTTTGCACTCGTCAATATTCCTGTACATCGACTGAGGATAGAAGAAGAGGAGAAACGGTTGTTAAAATCGGTCAGTTGTCGCCCGAGAACACAGAAACCTGTTGTCTTTTAATTGCTCCTCACTCACATGGTGGCTGTGATGTGGCAGCGTATTATTGCCTGATGGGAGGAGTCTGTTGATGAGCTGACCAATCATCTTGAAGGTTGGTCTGTCGTTCGGCTCCAGACTCCAGCAGAGGGTCATAAGCTGATACCTAAAAGGACAGGAATGTTAGATTAACAGTAACTTTGCTAACAGTACGGTGATTCTGTCAATCTGCTCACATCTCTGCTGGAGCAAAGTCTGGCTGAGACATGTGACGGCCATCTTTGATCATCTTGTAGAAGTTGGTATCCACGGCAATGTTTGGGTATGGACTCTTACCTGCACAGGTAAACACAAATCAGCTACAAGTCCCAGAATGCAGTGCTGTCAGAAACATCAACCAGTGTTTAGTTTACTGCTAAACCTATGCCACTCATTTCTTGATGGATAAATCTTCATAGCAACAGCCACTGAGGCTGATGGGTACTGTAGTCAGTAGAGAGACTCAGACCAAACTGAGAGGAAAAACCTGAAAGAATAATGACTTGATGACCGGGACACAGGTTCACAATCAATTATTAATTAGAGCTGTAATCTGACTGGCCTAGAGAGAAGATTTCCCACAGTAAAACTCCATAAGACCAGACATCGCTCTGCACTGTGTAAACACACTCAAAGATGCTCTCTGGAGCCATCCATTTCACGGGTAGACGGGCCTGTCAAAACAAAACACATAGGAAATGTCAAAATAAAACACGCAGGAAATGTCAAAATAAAACACGCAGGAAAAGCTGGGTGTAAATGTCATTAGAACGTGTTCTTCGCATTGATTCAGCATGTGTTTTTACACCAAATGCCTTCCCATTTTGCCTGGTCCCGGGACTGGCACCAAGGAAGCCCTTGGGGGCTAGCCAAGGCGACACCTGGTGGGGTGAGATTCAAGCCGGGGCCCAACCCAACACTCTACCACTGAGCAACCAGAATCCTCTAAGGGTGTGAATGCCAGGTGCTTAGATGTATCCTAAATGTTTCTCAAGCATGTTTTTTTCTGCAGGTGAAGATTTCTGATGGAAATCGTGTGACCCTGCAGACGTAGCAATGTGTAGCTGTTGTTATAGTTGTTACAGACTTCAGCAGATAAAGGTGTGTAGAGTTCAAAACTGACGTTTCCCTGCACGATGTAGCTGTCATCATTGCGGATGTCTCGAGCCAAACCGAAGTCACAGATCTTTGCAACGTGGCGATCGGTCAGCAGCACATTCCTCGCTGCCACGTCTCTGTGGATGCACTGAGTTAAGAGAAAAACAGGTGAAGCACAGACAGACAGAGAGCTTTTATTGCACATTGTCAGTACGATTGTATTCTCTTACATTCTTGCTGGACAGGAAGTCCAGACCCTGAGCCACATCACAGGAAAACCTCATGAGGTCACTGACAGACAAACTGTCTGCTTGCATACCTGAAAGACAGACAGTTAAAGCGGTCTGACCTCACCTAAAATAACCTTAGTAGTAATAACCAAGTAGTTTAGCACTTTGTGTCATTACCCTGGTGTATTCGTCCTTGATTCAGTACTGGCTGCATCTCCTGGTACTCTGAGCAGCATGAGATCCCACTGTCACTGTAACACAGATGACTAGAAATTAACTTGATGCCCAACAACTCATAGTGGAACATGAATAGTTAAACTTATGTGAGGCGGCTGAAATGACTCTCTTGTTATTTTCAGGAGCAGTGGCATGAGAGTTTGCATGATGAACTTATGGATGCAATGCAATAATACCTGGGTAAATATTTTGTAATTTACCACTTTTAATACTTTGAATCAAAGGTTTTCACATGACCCTCTGACTAAAAAATGGCTCTAGAAAAATAAACACTAATTTAAATGTGGCTGGACGAATGGTGTTCCTCAAGGATCCATTCTTTGACCCTCTTTTGTCTTATTTTCTTTAATGTTCATATTGGTTCTGTAACTCCTATAGTTTTAAGTTTTAATGTAGAACTTTGTCCTTTGTTTTTAGAATTCCTTTACAGTTTGAATCAACTTTTTTCATTGTTAATACATCCAATTTCACGATAACTTTATAGTAATTAAAATAAAATCAATAAACTTAAACACATTTATCTGACCTGGTATGAAATAATTCATACCTTCTGAGCCTGGCGTGCTGAGTGGACATGTTCTTATAGAATGCCTCCTCCTCCACTTCATCCACACTCAAAATGGAAGCAATGAAGTCCTGAGCATGGGCCCGCAGAAAGTTGAGCAGGTCGCCATGGCAACAATACTCTGTAATCATCAGCACTGGGCCTGGAGGGTTTAGAGGTTACAGGATAGAGAATATTAGAAATCACACAAAGACTCAGTGTCAGACATCAGTCTGTTGTTCACCAAACAAAAATGTAAAAACTGAACGATGCAGACTGGAAACTGAAAACCTGTGATTTATCGTGTGTAAATATGTAGTCTGAAAATTTGACAGACCCACAGCTGTAAATTTAGTTTCAACAAGGTGTTTTAATTCTGTCATGTCTGCCAACTCCAAGCCTGTTGGTTCCTACTAAAGATATGTTTCAGAATTACCTCAAAAATGTAGTTTCGGACAACAAAACAGTCAGCAATATCCCAAACAGCTGCTCACAAACTTGTGAAAAACACTGTAACAGGAGGAAATGTGGAGGAAAAGTTAATTTGTGCTTGATTGTTCAAACCATCCCCACCTCCTTTAGTGCACGCTCCAAGCAGGTTCACAATGTTGTCATGGTAACCAAGATGGCTGAGGATCTTCAGCTCGGACATCAGAGCCTGACGTTCTTCTGAGTGAGCGCTCGCTGTGCAGCAACATGTCAGGTTATCACCATGACAACATATCATACATAGTATAATGATTATGATGATGAAGGTTTGTTGACTCACGTTTTAGCATTTTCACTGCAACTCTGGTAACATTGTTGTCTGTTCCCAGGCCATATGCCGTCGCCTCAACGACCTTCCCAAATGCCCCCGAACCCAAAACTGCACCTGGTATTCAGAGATGTCAAAGGTCAAGCGCTAGACCACAGAAGTCTTTCAGACTTTAAACACCTGATTGTAGCATTTTAAAGTCATATGTTCTCAGAAGAAATGTACAATATTCTAACTTTTCATAAAATTTAAATTTTAAAATTTAAAATCTTTGCTTCCACAATTCCAGCTTATAGTTTGAATTTTCCAACTTGGATCTTCAAAATTCATTAAAAATAAGTTTCTTTTTTTAAATTTTGATGTGTCATTAAAATGCCATTGTGTGATTAAGAAGAAAAGGATGACAATGTTTAAGCATCATCGTTGTCCATGGTTATTTTATGGGAGTGTCTTTGTACCTAGGCGAAGTTTGTCTCGGGGAAACTCCCACTTCTGGTTGTATGGCAGCTGGGTGGGGTCAAGAAATGTGTAGTTGTTTCCATCAGTGCTCTCAATGATCTTCCAGCGGATCTCGTATTTTGGTTTCTGAGAGGAAATGAGCAGAGGAAACCTACCGTAAATTCTGGACTATAGAGCGCACCTAAGTTTAAGCCGCACCCGCTAAAATTTGAAAGAAATATATATTTTGTCACATATAAACCGCATCGGACTATAAGCCGCCAATATCCAGGCTGAAAAATAATATCTGTTGTATGCGCTCCTACTCATTGTTCACAGTAGGCATGAAGATGTTCTGTGCGCTGTTTTACCGGCATTACGGTAAAGAGTGCGTTTACGTTTATGTGTGGCTGGTATAACACATGTCGAATGTACAGAGCCGACAAAAACGTCCTTGTTATAAATAAACGGCTTGTTCCATAGCCAAAGGAGAAGACGTGTCTTATTCTTCACGAATTACGCAGGAGTTGCTGCGCTCAACAAAAGATTTTGTACCATAAGTGTTTATTCATACACCTGAACCTGAATGGTGCCTGTAACACGGCAGTAAAAGTGCTGATCACACAAACAGAAAAGTCATGGTTTTATTAATCTTCCTCCTGTGCACTAAAACCAAGTTGCTTTATTTTTCTTCCTCCTGCGAACTGAAACCACTGAACACCAAACCACTGTCGCTTTTTCTTCCTGCGCACTGTTAAAGCGCAACTATTAAAGTCGCTTCATTCTCCCGTGCACTGAAACCACAAATCGCTATTCATCTTCGTCCTGAGCATTGAAACCACTGTCACACTCGATTTCCTTCACGGATAGCCAGATCGATGGCTTCAAATTAAAAGCTGCATCACAGGAATTTCTTCGCGTGTTTTCCATTATGAGGGGGTGAGGGTGTAAAAATATTACCGCATTTTGCTGTTGTGCGTCTTGGGTTGCATGCGCTAAGAATAAAAACTGGCGCTTTTTTGTTTGCACTGACTTCCATCTACAGCGCCCATCTGAGGGCTGCAGAAAAATTCATAGAAAAGCCGCATCTCTGTTAAAGCCGCATGGTTCAAAACGTCGGAAAAAAGTAGCGGCTTATGGTCCGGAAAATACGGTATTCATGAAGATAACAGTGAGTGAATAAATTTAACATGTCACAGACATCACAGAGGGAATTTGGTCATCATAAAACTCGTCTGTATGTATTATAATGTATTATAATATTACTATGTATTATAGTTTCCAGAATCCTGTTACACAAAAGGTTAAATATGTGTGGAGATTATAGTATACTGTTTCCTTTGTTTTCCATCTCTTCAGAAGTTTATGTATTAAATACTCATTAAGAATAAAAAAGTTAAATGTTTGACGTTTGAATGATGTATGAAAGGCTATGTCTCCCTTCTCACTTTAATGCTAGGAACCACAAGTAGGCCTGCAGTCAGAGAGCAAAGTGATCTACTGAGACGAGACGAACTATGAGGTATTTCAGCAGTGATAGAGCTTTACCACTAAGGGCTTTGTATGTAAGGAGCAGGGTTGGGAATTCTGACACTCTCACTAGTGCTGTTTCGGTACAGTGATAAACTCACTGGAAATCAAGAGTTTCTGAGTAGAAATCTGATTACAGATTATATTGATCAATTATAATGTGATTTGTCTGGTTTGGTAAAATATCTTTCAGAAGCCTAGTCAGAACTCAGTGTAAGAGACATTTTATGGTTTAGATGAAGCAGTTGAAGTTACCTCTGTGAAAACTATGAGGCAGAAGAAGTCTAAGAGGGATTGGGGTGAAACTGATGATTCTGGAGCTTTTGTACGTGGGGATTTAACTTTGATAATCATGGGGAGGATCTGTTGAATTTTTTCTTTAATAGACACAATTTTATTTGTAAAGAAGGTCATGGAGTCAGTGCCACTGAGACTTAAGGAAATACTAGGCTCAACAGAACTATGTTTCATAGTCAGTCTGCTACACTGCTAAAAATAAGTTGTTTTCCTCTATTAAAAATTATATCCTGTTCTGGGGCTTTTTAAAACTACTGTACTGTTAAAATATCTTTTCAGACTAAGTGGGTTTCTTCTCTGTAGTTTCTAGGTTTTTGACACCAGCTTTAAGCTGCGGCTTTATGAACTGTACCAGTGACTTAACCTCCAATGATTGTGATGGCCTTGTTCTCTACATCCATTAGTTTATCTTTGTGTACTGCAAATTGTGGCCAAGCAGTGAAAATTAAAAGTTAAGGTTTGATCATTTCATCTTTGTCTATAGCACCCACTATGGCGAACGACGACGTGAATTCCTCTCGGCACAATTGACTTATTTGTGTTATTGTGTAAAGATTTACTTTAAACGTACAGTGCACAGCAGAGAGGTACCGGTGACCATGGAAAGTACTCCAAACACATCACTTATGGTTTCACCAGCAGAGGTGTGTAAGAAAACCACCTGGCCCAGATAACATTCCTGGGCATGCACTCAAAGTGTGCTCATCACAGCTGGCAGATGTGATGAGCAGACATCTACAACCTGTCTCTAGCACAGGGTATTGTGCCCGCTTGCTTTAAATCCACCACTGTCATACCTATTGCCGAAGAGAGGGGGTAGACCTGGTGACCCGGTGCCGTGACAATAATCTCTCCGTGATGTGGACAAGACCAAGGAAATGATTATTGATCTGAGGAGAATGGACTGAAATGCACGCACCAATTTACATCGGCGAGACAGAGGTGGGGGGAGTCAAACTTCACAAAAGCGAAATGGACCTCATTGCTAACAACATTCATCGTAGAAAAACTAAATCTTTTCCTTTTATAAATTAATCAGTCAGGTCATCAGTGCTTAGAACACTACTACTAGTGTGACTGTAATTATTTTTTTTGTGCTCATTGCATGTTCTATAAGAGCCCAATAAAAACTGCAGTTACTCGGGATATAAATGCTGTAAATGTTTTAAAATACGGAGGCCCCTAAGGACAAAGCACATACAAATAGAAAAGTATAAATAAAACAAAATAAATAATTGGTGGTTAGTAAATGTAGGTTCCAGAACCTCATCCTGACACACGTATTGTCCACTTTGTAAATACAGAACGAAAAAATAAAAAATAACAATATATTTCCAAAGAAATCCCTGAACTTTGGCCAGCCAATTCCACAGGTCCACAAAGCATCAATATAAAACTACAACACAGTCATAAAACTGTGCTGCTCCACCCTCCACCTGCCACCATTTTAGCCACACCCCTTTCTCCATGTTCGTAAACTCTGTCAAGGTGACCACACTGCTAGATAAAATGCATGTTTGCTACCAAACACATTGCAAAAAAGAATCATATATACCTATAAAACCATGCAAAGTGCTCCGGACGAACTACAACTTAAACAAATAATGAGTCTGTATAGAACTATATGATGTGTAACACAACCTTCAACTTTGGCTCCCACAGTAAACAAACCTGTTTCCACTTGTAAGAGACGATCAATAGGAGCAGAAGTAGGACAGCTGCAGCACTAAAAGCACCGATCAGAGCCGGACTGAACAATGTTGGAGGTTCTCCAACAAAACCTAAAGCCAGTGCCAGAGGGGGCAAAAGTACACAGACTTAAAACTGTAGTAAAAACACTTGTGAAGGTATTTAGTTATTGTACACAAATAAACACAACTTGTTTATACTCTGAAACTTACGCGGGTTGAAAACGTCACGTGACTCCCCGATCTTATTGTAGGACACACACTCGACAGTGAGATCATAACCCGGTGAGAAAGAAAGGTGTCTCTTCACCTCCTCTTCCTCTGAGGTCTCATTAGCTGATGCCATGCCATAGGTGGACACATCTGCACATCTGTAGAGGATTAGAATGTGTTTTTTTATTCAATTCAATTAAACCCCAATTTACAACAAAGTAATCTCGAAGCACTTTACATAATAAAATCCAGACTACAGACAGACAGAAAGCTCTGCCGCCCACCCTGAACCAGGTTCAGGCAAACATTGGGCGGGTTGGTAGGACCAGTAGCTCTTGTGCACTGGAAGACACACAGCTCCAAAGCCAGAGACAGCTTTATCCTTACCCTTTTTAAAGTCTCATTTTATCTCATTTTCTTCTTAGTATGTCAATTTCTTTCACTGTAGTTTTCGTCTTCACCAATTTCACTTATTTGCTAATTGTGTTAACTTTTGCAA
Organism: Channa striata; assembly: GCA_033026295.1. NCBI lineage: Eukaryota > Metazoa > Chordata > Actinopteri > Anabantiformes > Channidae > Channa > Channa striata. Next base: position 185,982 of record CM065182.1, read on the forward strand.
AATTTGAAAAAAAAAATATATGCACTTTTCTCCTTCATTTTAATGTGTATTTTTTTCAGTGAATTTCAGTGAATCCAGACAGATTCAAAAGGGAAAGAGAATATTACTGCATTACTGTGGTAAATATACAGTACATACTGAAAATGAAAGTGACCAACACATTTTTCAGCCAGTTGTTGACCTCTGCTGGGTTGTACCTCCCCTCTTGTTCTCCTAATCACATGTTATTCACATGAGTATATAGTTAAACTTTGGGTTTAACCAGTCTGTCTGCCCTGTTCTGTTATCTGACTTTGGTTCTGGATCTGGCCGAGTGTCTTACCTGCTTCATAACAAAACCACAGGATATTTCTCATCCCGTTTCTATAGCTGTTCTCTAGCTGTTAAAAGCTGGTTGTAGTTGTGGTTTTTGTTCTTGTTTTGTGTAAATATCACAAAGCTACTGCTTTGACAAAGCTTTCTGTGATGGTGATATGAGAGTACATTTTGAACCAACGTTAAACGTGGATGGAATTTCTGTGCAACCTCTAGGTGGTTAGTTCCTGGATATGTTGGTACATACGTGTTCTGAACCCCAGTGCAGGTGGACCAGTAGACTGTGGGTGTTGGATATCCAGAACTGCTGCAGGTCAGAGTGTCATTCTCCACGGTGATCACAGCACTCGGAGAACCTGAAGGAACATGGTTTATTTAAACTTTTAAATCTGAGGTGGAAACTGTGGTGCAAACAGAATCAGAAAATCTAATCAGAAGAAAGAAAGAAGAAAGTGACTGGGAAGATGAAGAGTTTCCTACGGTAGATTCTGAGGTCAATGTTCTGTGAGCCGCTGAAGAACAAGTTTGAGAAATTAAATGAATATTGTCCCCGATCCTTCCAATGAAGCCTCCGCAGTAGCAGGCTTGCCTCCGTCCTGCAACATGAAAACCAAACTGAATCCTAAGTCAGCTGAAACAGGAAAAATGCTACCTTAATAAAGGTTCAAAACCTTCCTCTTTGATAAAGCTTATAGTTGGTTATATTCATGCTGCTATAGGCTTAAACTGCTGGGGGACTCTACACTGAGCCACTTTCTTTTTCTCTTCATTCTCTCCTCTCACCCCACTTCTATAATGTCACCACTGTATGACATTAACTCTGTTTCTTCTTTGTCCCTTAGTCGTCTTTCTCCCTCTCTGTCCCCCTCTCTCTGTCCCTGTCTTCAGGTGTCCCTGGATTTGGCAATGTGTGCCCTCCAGTGCCCAGCTACTGTTCCTACTAACCTGCCCAATGTTTTGTCGTTGCTTTTGTTGCTCTGTTCTTTTCTCTCTCCACTTTCCACTCAGCCCAGCCGGTCAAGGCAGATGGCCGCCCACCCTGAGCCTGGTTCTGCTGGAGGTTTCCTCCGGTAAAGGGAGTTTTTCCTCTCCACTGTTGCCTATGGCTTGCTCAAGGGGGATTTGTTGGGTTTTCTCTAAATGTTTGTATAGTCTTGACTTTCTTATGTAAAGTGCCTTGAGATGACCTTGTTGTAAATTGGCGCTAAATAAATAAATTTGAATTGAATTGAATTGATTGGGGAACAGACACAGTCTCTATAGGAATGTGGGAGTTGTGGGGGGGTGACAGCGATAAGGATACTGCAGAGAGGCGTGTAGGACTGGATCTCTTCATCCTAGGCTCAACTCTGGACTGTCAATCTTTTGGTTGTCTAATAAAATCAGCCATATTTTTTGATAAGACAGAGGCACCATCGAAAGTAGGATGGATGCCATATCTCCTAATCAGCCTAGGTTTTCCCCAAAACGTTTCCAATTGTCTGTGTAGGCCACATCGTTTGCTGTACATCACCTAGACAGCCAGCGGTTGAGTGACGACATGCGGCTATACATGTCGTCACTGATCAGATTTGGCAGGGGTCCAGAGAAAACTACAGCGTCCGACATCGTCTTTGTCACACACCGATTCAATATTCGTTTTAGTGACCTCCGATTTGTGTAATCGGGTGTCATTTGTTCCTGCATGATAGGAACAAAGGGTGTCAAGCTGCACTGTACCAGGATGCAAATCAGCGACTGGAAAAAGAGCTAGTGGATTTAGCTATTAACATTTGCTCTAGCGCTTTAAGCTGCGGCTGAAGTATGGAGAGAACAGTGCGATGTAAAAAGGTGTGAAAACCTATGAGTTTGTAGTTAAATTGAAGGACTTTCAATGCAGTTTAATTGTTTAAGAGAAACTTTACTTAAAGAGAAACTGACGTTTCTTCAATACATTTGGAAGAAGAGGAACCGGGACCTTCTACCGCTGCTTCTCGGACACCAAGCGGACTCACTCAAGGTAAGGTCACAATACTGTTGCTGAGTGATTAGCCAGTTTTCTGTGTTAGTTTGTCTAAAATGACTCTTGTGGATTTTAAACCTGCTATTTATCGAACTGTATTTCCTGTATGATTGTAGGCTTCACTTGCATCAACTGCAGCCAGTTCCACAGCTGCTGCAGCAGGACCATCTTCCTCCCAGCAAAACAACAAGTATGTGTGAACTCAGCTGACTTCCACAAGTTCAGGTAGTAATTCGGGAACAATTCAAGAAAATGTTGTTTGCAATTATATTATGTTTTGAATGTTTGTATGAAAGCGGCTCTTTTCTATAAGCTGCTGGGTGCCCGAATTTTAACAAATTGTAGCACACTGTAGAACTCGCTGTCTCTATCGTAATCTATAGCAGGACCTTCGACCACTGAATATTAGAGTTCTATGCGGAGGGACAGTGGAGCTGTAGCAGTTTGGCTCGGCCTCCATCTCAGCCTGACTGTTCCTGGGGGTAGGTACAGCGAAAACCAGGAGACCTTGGTTGTAGTCTGTGAGCCCCTGGCAATCTGCCAGCAGATGAAAATGATGTAAAATACGTAATTCTCAGCTGCCCTGGTGGATTGATGCAGGGGAATATACTACTTGACTTGTTTTTGATCAACCCCCAAATTGAAAGTTGGTGCAGTGTTCCTTTTACATCTCTCACTTATTTGAAGTATTAATCTTATTGTATCATTTAACTGGTAGAATGTTAGCTTGTAGCAGCTGTCATGCTTACCTGTAGCCATTTACTGTGTAGCGCTCCTCGTACACAGTGTTGTTATCATTGCTGACATGTGCAGGTGTAATCCAGTGCTGGTCCCTGATTGGAGGATATGCCTCAATCAGAAATGATAGCATCACGTCTCGGCCTTCAGTCAGCTCCACTCTGGTTGTACCACTTATGTTAACATTGCTAGATCGATTCAAATCCATTCCACTGGTGCTAATATTAGCAACCATCAGTCTGTTGACTTCCGTCAACCTACTGCTAAAGTTAGCATCAAGGTCCACTTGTACTTGCAGAGGCAAGCTGCTAACAACAGGAAACAGATCTCCATTGACCTCTTTGGAGCTGGGGTTAGCATTAGCATGTTTTCTCAGCTGCAGATAGATTACCAGGTAGGGACCCTCTGAGGAGTAAGAAAAGAAAGAGTAAACCTCACTCTTGAAAACTGATGTTAAACTTTAGGGTTTCACATTTTTGTTTCTGCACGAAAACATTTTAGGGAACATTTACCAAAAAGTAATGTCAGTGTTTTAGTATTTTATTTTGTCATTTTCTGAGTTATTACTCTGTCAAGTTAATTATTTTCTTCTTCTGTGTATTTAGTGTTGTGTTTTTGCATGAACACTTTACCGAGAACTCTGAGCTGGGATGTTGCTGTGGTTACTCCCGCCTCATTTTCAGCTGTACATGTGTAGACTCCACTGTATTTCAAACTTACAGCAGAAACAGTCAGAGTGCTCTTGATGTACAGCTGGTTGTTTCTATAGAGTTGGTTGGTGGTGACATTCAGAGTCTGAAAGAAACCAAACAACCTTTGAATGTCAGCACAGATGGTTAGTTCAGAGTGAGACCCACAGGTTGCCTCTGATCCCTCACCTGTATGTTTGGGTGTGTCCAGGAGAGTCTGTAGAAATGAGAGGGGTTGCTCGCCTGACAGTTGACCTCAAACTTTTCTCCTTCCAGACGGACAAATTCATTCTGACTGACAGACAGTGAGGGAGGGTTACGGATGCCTGCAGATAGGTAGGAAGACAGGTGATCAGATTAACAAGTGTACAGGGAAGAGATCAGACAGGTGATCAGACAGACAAGTGTACTCACTGGGCATCACCAGCAGATTAACAGGCTGGGATCTGAACTGTCTCCCATCCTTCCAACCCGAGCAAACGTAGTGCCCATTGAAGGACCTCTGCAAATCCCGGATCAGGACTCCTCTTCGAGGGTCAAAAGTCACGTTCATACCTGGGGGCAGGCCCTGCGCCCTTTCTCCATTGCTCACTGATTGAAAGTTGAGGTCTGTGACAGATGGGTCTGTCAGTAGACAGCTGAACAGGAAGTCCTGACCTTCTTTGACTGAAGGGACATTGCGGGGAGTGACAAACACGGTGGAGGGATCGCCTGGATCTGAGAGGGGGATTATTATTAGTTTTAGCTCACATTAGAGCACATGTAATGTGATTACAGTGAGAAGTAAAAAAAAAAAATAACAGGTGAGTTTTGAATATTTTCCATTAGGAAACAAGAAACAAAACAACCAAAGACATGAAAACTAGAAATATTACACCTGGACTTATAGAGTCCAGATAAGGGGATGTTTGGGTCTTACCTTTGACATAGAGGTGAATCCAAGTGTCCAGGTGTCCTAGGCTATTGTTGGTGTATCCACAGCGGTACGTCCCTGTGTGTCTTGGGTTTGAGTTCCTGACCTCAATGGGATTTGGCGTTTTTTTCTTATACACCAGAAGAAATGCGTTGCTGGACCAGTGGATCGAACCATTGCCATAGCATTGAAGGGAAAAATTAGAGCCAGTAGTCAGAACTACCTCAGACTGGTTTGAAAGGAAGGTAGAGTTCAGATGGATTGATGTAGGACCAGGAAGACCTGAAACAGAGGAAAGAAAACGCCACCACCAAGATTCATTAAACCTGACCTTCAGTAGCAGGACCAGTGTCATCTTGTAAATAAAAACTCAGAAGTAAAACTATATTAACACCACACACCGAACATACCCAAGTCAAAGCACAAAAAGTAAAACGTAAAAGCAAAAGTACTCATTGCTGAAAAATGTCCCGATGTCTCTGTTACATTGACCATTGCTTTATTATTTCTCATGAATGAATGTGTAATAGCATTCTACTTTTGTGATTGTTGAGGTGATGATATTTTTAAATAATATTTGATACTGTGCTGCAAGTAGTAGATCATTTTTAAGAAAGATTAATTTGCTGAAAATTTTTGTTCCTTCTAAGAAGTCAAGAAACAGTCAGCTTGGACAAAATAACTGTCACGATCTGGCCCTTCAGCTTCAATTCAATTCAATTCAATTCAACTTTATTTGTATAGCGCCAATTTACAACAAGGTCATCTGAAGGCACTTTACATAAGAAAGTCAAGACTATACAAACATTTAGAGAAAACCCAACAAACCCCCCTTGAGCAAGCCATAGGCAACAGTGGAGAGGAAAAACTCCCGTTACCGGAAGAAACCTCCAGCAGCACCAGGCTCAGGGTGGACGGCCATCTGCCTTGACCGGTTGGGCTGAATGGAAAGTGGAGAGAGAAAAGAACAGAGCAACAAAAGCAACAACAAAACATTGGGCAGGTTAGTGGTGCGCACTGGAGGACACATAGCGCCAAATCCGGGGACACATGAAGACAGGGACAGAGAGTTAATGTCATACAGTGGTGACATTATAGAAGTGGGGTGAGAGGAGAGAATGAAGAGAAGAGGGAGCGGCACAGTGCAGAGTCCCCCAGCAGTCTAAGCCTATAGCAGCATGACTATAACCAACTATAAGCTTTATCAAAAAGGAAGGTTTTGAACCTAGTCTTAAAAATAGAGAGGGTGTCTGCTTCCCGAATCTGGACTGGGAGCTGGTTCCACAGGAGAGGAGCTTGATAGCTAAAGGCTCTGCCTCCCATTCTATTTTTGGAAATTCTGGGAACCACAAGTAGGCCTGCATTTTGGGACCAAAGTGGTCTAGTAGGATGATATGGTACTAGGAGGTCTTTTAGATATGATGGCTGACCGTTTAAAGCTTTATATAAGAAGAAAGGTTTTAAATTCTATTAAACATTTAATTGGAAGCCAATGGAGGGAAGCTAATGAAGGTGAAATATGATCTCCCTTACCAATCCCAGTCAGTAATCTTGCTGCAGCATTTTGGATTAATTGGAGGCTTTTTAGAGAGTTACTGGGGCAGCCTGAAAGTAGAGAATTACAGTAGTCCAATCTAGAAGTAACAAATGCATGAACCAGTTTTTGAGCATCGCTTTGAGAGAGGATGCTCCTAATTTTGGCAATGTTTCTTAGGTGGAAGAAGGCTGGTCTAAAAATTTGTTTTATGTGTGAGGTAAATGAATCCGAGATTCCTTGCAGTACTACTGGGGGCAAGAGTTATGTAATCTAAAGTAGGAATATGGTTAGAAAACATGTTTCTTAGACTTTTAGGCCCAAATACAATAACTTCAGTTTTATCTGAGTTTAGAAGAAGGAAATTATACGTCATCCAGTCCCTTATGTCTTTTAAACATGCTTGTAGTATGATTAATTTATTTGTTTCATCAGGTTTCATAGATAGATATAACTGCGTGTCATCAGCGTATTGGTCCTAATACAGAGCCTTGTGGAATTCCATAACTAACTTTTGTGTAAGTCGAAGATTCATCATTAACACAAACAAATTGTAATCTATCTGATAGATATGATTTAAACCAATTTAGTGCAGTTCCTTTAATTCCAATAACATGTTCTAGTCTCTGTAATAATATTCTGTGATCAATGGTGTCCAATGCAGCACTAAGATCTAGCAGAACTAGTATAGTGACAAGTCTGTTATCTGAAGCCAGAAGAAGATCGTTGGTGACTTTAATCAGTGCGGTTTCTGTTCTATGATGAACTCTAAATCCTGACTGAAATTCTTCAAACAAGTCGTTTCTGTGCAGGTGGTCACATAATTGATTTACAACAATTTTTTCATGTATTTTAGAAATAAAGGGGAGATTGGATATTGGTCTGTAATTAATTTCCTGTTCCGGATTTTGTAGCCCTGTCCCCAACTTTCTGCTGCATAACTCTCTCTGGTAACTTCACCCCTCATCATCAGTCATTTTGTTTTCTCCTGTTTCCCAGCCTATTAAGACTCAGCCCTCCCCTCACTCATTTCCACATCCTTGTCTTACTCCTGTAAGGACGATACTGTCTTCTGTGTGCCTGACCCATGTTTTGGATGACTGACTCGTGCTTATCTGGACTCTGCTACCGGCTTACATTTGGTCTAAGGTTTGGTTGTTGTGTTTTGTTCACCCTTCCTGTGTGTTCTGTTCAGTTTGTATCTTCTAGCTACACTTTGCCTGTACATTTCATTTTAGACCATGACACACTGTGACATTTACCATTGGGTTTATTATTTGGATATTTTTCGGCTCATTAGTTTCCTTCTTTTGGATTTCTGTTCTGTTGTCTCTGAGGGTTTTGCCTGTGGACATCTTCTGTCGATACCTTGTGTTTTTGTTGTTTCTCAGTCTTTTAGGTAGTTTTTTAAATTTGTGTTGCCTGCACTTTTGCCTTGCTTCCCTCATATTTTCAGCCACCTTTAGGTCTTCTCTGTTTCCCCATCCTCTCCCCTTGTTGTCTTCCTTCCCATTTCTTTAACCCGCTTCTGAGATTCTCACCATGTACCATTGGTCTCCCCACTAACTTCTGCAGTATTCCTCCTTTTCACCCAGCCTTCGCCATCCTTTGGTTGCCATCTTACCTACACCACTGCCTAGGATGCTATTAATACTTTCAACAGGGCTCTGACTCGTTGTCTTAGTTCCCCTGTTGTCTCTCCTTTATTCGTCTTCTGATTTCAGTTAGCAGCTTCATATGTTTAGATTCTGTGTTCCCTGGTCTCAGTTTCATGTTTTGCTTCCTGTAGTTTATGTATAGTGTTGTTTCTCCTTAATCTCCAGTGGGTCTGCTTTGTTCTAATATAGTTAGGTGTATTTGCTAATTCCTCCCCTTTCCTCATTGCTCATCCTTTGCATTTCTGGTCCACTTTAATATGTTAAATGTGACAGTAGGATCTGGCCAGAATTAGTACCCAGCAACACGAGAGAGAGTTTCTGTCACTATAAGTTTTGGGTACGGTACAGAACACAAATTGATCAATTTAGTTTTCAAGATGGTGTAGATTTTACTCACCCTTTTAGCCCACCAAAATGTCAAATTAATCCATATTACTTTAGGTCTTTGACATAGATCTAGAACCAAACCTTAGACCAAACCATGGTTCTCATGTTCACCTCAGCCAGTACCTGCCTCAGCTACCCAGCACTCTCACCATGCAGCCACACCTTCCTTGCCGCTTCCAGTTCCTGACCCAGCTCTGAGTCATATTACAGACATGGACTCTACTTCAGAGCCAGTTTCTGGGTCGACCGATGCTCTGGTGCAGAAACAGGATCTGGAGAGAGCAAACGCTATTCCTCTTGTCTCTGAGTCAACCACATGCCAACCTGTTACAGAACTGGCACCAGCAAACATCCTGCTTCCTCCAGCTCCCAATTCCACTAACCATCTGCTAGATCCTGCCACTCAGCACAGCACCAATGTGGTTCGACCACCTACATCTGCTCCGTATCAGAATCCGGACAAATCATTTCCTCAGTCAGCTTCTAATGAAAAGGGTTTCGCGCCACAGTCCCACAATACCCCCAGACACAAGACGCTGTCTGCTAGAAGTTGTACGTCCAACCACACCAGCTCCCGTATTCCTCTACACTACAACCATGGACCTTTCCCCCCACCTCTCCAGAAACAGAACAGCCACCTGAACCAGTCCCGGACTTTAACCTGCAAGGACAATAAACTATTATTCATTCGTTATTAGCCATACTACAAGAAACCATGCTAACCTCCACTGATACCGAGGCCTGTGGTGCTGCGGTATGACAACTAGAGCAAGTGGACAAGTCCAGAACCTGACTATTGAGCCTTGATGGGGTATCAGAGTTACTGGCTCTCTTAAGCACTTTCAGGAGAGAGACGGGAGGGGCACAATCTCCTCCTATTCTGGACTGCTCACCTGCTGTATAAGTAGCCATAACTTTACCCTTAACCAACCTACAACCTGCAAGAAGCTGTTCCTATATTTTAAGATTTAATTAAAACATAATATGCTTTATATCTGAAAACATTCATTGTCATGTGTTGTGTGTCTGCTGGAGGTAGAAGTTGTTTACTCCTGTTATTCTGGCCTTTGTATTATCTCAAAGGTTGTTTTTGCCAGAGTTCAGTCCCTGGAAATTTCTGGGAATTATCATCCCAGATCACACCCATATTTTATTCGGTCTCAGTACAATAAATATGGAGTTCATGCTCAAAGTTAAATGTATAATGCTTTGTTATAGGAGGAGGACATGAGAGAAATGGGAAAACAAACTGGTGCATAAAGTATTAGAAAATAAACCTAACATGTAATGTCTCAAAAAGATCCCAGAGGAACCCCTCAAATAATTCCCCTGTCAGTTGTTGAATGAAAAGAGCACCACAGTAATACTGCTCAATATTACTACATGGCTTTATTTAAAATCAGAGGAAAGAAAGCAGGCAGAAACATCCACAATTTAAACATGTAAGAAATTTCATTCAATTACAGCAAAAGAGAGTTTCTGTTAGAAGAGTTAAAAATCAGTCTCCTGGTAACAGTTTTAATATACTTTGATTTGATAAAACAGTTTTTTAAATTTCCATATAGAAGCAATTGTCTAATTCAAAATTCAAACAAATATTGATGTTTTAAATCTATTATCAAACTGATAAAGGAAATGATTCTCATTGACAAGTTATGTTGATGTTTAACTAGTTAATATTTGACAATTGTTAAATGTAAATTATCAGCTGAGTTCATAAACCTTGGCTGGTATAGAACATATTTCAGCATCATTAAGAGAGCATTTCATTGGTTGCCATTGGAGGACCTCATTGGCTGACACCTGCAGGTTTTTTGGTGGTGATGTCCTGCAGGGTGGTGGCAATGCGTGATGTCTGCAGCAATAAAGCCTGATGGTTTTCAACCAGCAGACTCTGGTGACGAGCCATGTTCTGCAGATCCTGGATCTGCTGGGAACCCTAAAAACAAAGATCGGTTACACTGGGTCAGACTGGACTGCATCATATCTCTAGTGTATAACAGGATGATCAATTTGTGTTTTTAATATCGTCACATAATCCCTTCATGCCCAGAAAAAGGCTGGCCTCCTTAACCCCATAGCAACTAAACTAATGGAAATTAACACAAACCTAAACTAAAACCAGTCAAACTGAAACTCTAGCAAATGTAAACCAAATGCGATTTAAACTGAATTAAAATGTATCTAAACTAAATATCTGATTAAGTGAACAAACCTTAACCTCAGCTAAACAAAACTGCACATAAATTCCAGGTAAATTAAGGAAAAATGTATTCAGAAAAATAAACTGGCTGAATGGCAGAGAAACTAAACTCATAAAACAAGAATCAACCCAACACTTAGAAAACCCTGAAGTCCACCCACCTGAGTTTCTAGCATGCCAAGCAGTTGAACCACCTGGGCCTGGTTTTTGGCAACTTCTTTCTGGACCTGGAGCAGTTGTGTTAGCAGATCCAGGACCTTTGTTTTCCACAATGCATCCTGCTTCTGACCCTGGACCAGGTCCAACAGCCTGGGGGTGGAACCTATGGGGTCAGCATCTGAGTGGTCAGGAGACTGGGCAGCGCCCATCGTCATGTCAGCAGGCGCGTTGTCATGGTGATTACCTGCAGTGAAGATGACTGAAGTCAAAACTTCAGTTTTACAACTACAATGACTCATTTAGACGCTTTTATCCAAAGTGGCACTAGCGGAACTAGGGACAACTTGTGGGCCGAGGGTCTTTCCCACGGACATTTCGACATGTAGCCAGGAGGACTGAGAATAAAACAGTGACCCTGTGGTTCATGGACGACTGCTCTGCTCACTCAGCTAAAGCCTACACCCTCTCTGGCCTCCCAGGACCAAGCTGCACACAATGGGGGTTCATGCCTTCTCAGCAGCTGCACCACGGATCTAGAATGCCCTACCTGAGAACTTGAGACCACCACAGACCGTGGACTGTTTCAAAAACCACTAATTGCCACTAATGATAAATGAGACACAGACACGCAAAGCATTGGACGGAGTAGAATAAATCCTCCTTTGGCATTTTATTAAAATATTTATGGCACCTCTGTTTTAGTACTCATACCTGTTCCTTTTCTGTAAATTATGGTGGCATCCAGGAACAAAACACCAGGCATTATGGAAACACAATGGTATATAGAAATGCAGCTAATGAAAATGCAAGATTCAATGTTTTTTTTTTTTTGCACATGCATTTTTTGGACTTGCTGCATTTCTGCATTGCAGGGCATCTACTTAATATTTGTGTCTTTGGACCAAAGTTTCTTACATTCTGGATCTGTGTACAGGTAATTTATGATGATGCTGGAACTAACTAAACCATGTTTTCCTTAAATCTGCAGAAATATAGTTTATATTCGGTAATTTCTATTAATTAAGGTGGAAAGGAGACCCAATCACCCAATAAACTGACTCATTGTGTTCAGACCGTCCGATCGTTGGCTCGAATAAATAAGCAAATCAAGAGATTTGTTGTGGGCCTTTGTGTGACAGTTGAAGAGTCACGTCACTGAGTTTCACAATCAAAGCGTTTCTGTTCCGACACAAAACAGGAAGTGAAACCAGTGTGTGTGTTGTAGTGTGACTGTGTGGTCAGCAGTTGTGCAGCTTCCATCTGCCGCTCCTGGAAGAAACATTCTGAGACAATGGGTATCAGGGTACCCCCCCACACACACACTACATTCACACTCACACAGAGCAGCAGATTTAAAGAAATCTTTTGTGGTAGTTCTTGTTCCTTTGTTTCTTGTGGATCTTTGTGTTTCTATAAAGCACATCGGCAGCAGCGCAGACAACTTCCAGACACACTTGGCTCTACAGTCCACACTACTCCTCGCCAATTGTGGTAGTTCACATTTAACAGCCATCGTCAAGCGACATCACCAGCCCTCAACTCAAGGCCAGTTCAACTGATCAATCACTGTGTGACCTCCACCCACACAAAAAGAGGCTGGATCCCGAACACACCCGGATTCCTGCCTCTGACTCTACCTGTTTTCTGTCTGAACCATGAACTGACCAGTCAAATAACATCTAGAAAGCACATTGTGTCTGTTGAATGTGTAATCGAAATTAAAAGAAGAGGACAAATTTAAATAGAGAAGAATAAATATAATACATATGACAATAGTTCAACATTCAACTTGAATATTTTTGTGGAGATGTTTTTGGTGTCAGGTGTAGACTAAAGGGACTAGTCCTCTGTGATCATCAACAATCATCACTTCTTCCAGGTGCAGTTTCTTTCTCGTAAGATGAATATGAAATATTTTTGGCCCAATTACTGTGTTCCTGTTTCCCAAAATAGTAATGATAATAATTGTGGAGAGTTGTTCATGTCCATGTTCTACAAGAGACTGTCAGAGATGGGGATCATTGTCCTGTTGGAAGCTCCAAAAAGGCCTAAGCTTCAGCGGGGAATCTTCGTAATTGTGAAAGTGTGTAGAAAAACAAATCAATGAAAAGCCAAAGCGGGACTAAAAGCTCTAAAATAAGAGTGGAGTGAAGCGCGATCCTTGTTGAAGCATGCTAGGAAAGTGTGAGGTGTCAGTCTGACTTTCCTAACACGTTCATCGTGAAGAGATTGTGTAACTGTGTAACGTCTGTGAGTCAGTGAGTCAGAGCTCAGTGTTTCACATGCACAGCTGCACAGTTGGTGCATGCTTGACTAATGTCTTCAATACTGGTTCCGCTCAGAAAGAGACCTTAACCACCATCAATCCTGGACCTTAAGACAGGTCAGAGGATGAGGACTTCGGTTATTGGGCTTGGAATTATAAAAGTGTGCAGATTAACCACTAACACAAAACTGAAAAATGCTTTTAGGCATTGGATTGGTTCTGTTTTATGTAGAAATGAGCCTCATTTCCAACCATGAACCTTTACATTTTTATGCAACTTTTTTCATAAATGGGACATGTCAGAGTCTCATACAAGTCCTAAACTATAACAGAGAAGCTAATTAAATTGATGCAGAAATGATGTTGTTGTTTAGGTTCAGTTGGTTGTCAGAAATATGTCAGATGAAAGAATTATTACCAGGAAGGTTTTGATTCATTAAGATTCTGTCTGGGTGTTGGTGCTGAGACAAAATCAGCTCTACTCCTTGAACGGAAACAGGTTGTGATGATGCTCATGTAAACGCATTAATGATGATCCTGTCATGTAGGAGACAGAGAAGTTCATCAGTTGTTTTAACTCTTCAGCCTCTTAAAACTAAACTATTGTTCAGATGTATTGTTTCAGTTACCAAGAGAGAAATCAGCGAAAGGGAGTTACTGAATATTGATTGCTTTGTTAATACTTGTGTCTGAGATTTTTCCAGCAGCAGCTCAGAGGTTTTGTTTAGGAGAAAGTCCTGCAGTTGGGAGGTTTCAGTGTTGGGGGGGTCAGTGTGATGAAACCTCAGAGAGTCAGGAAACACATTTTCTAGCAGAGACTGAACACACACAGTGCGTGTGTGTGTGGGGGGGTCTTTTCCCACTTCCTCATCTAACTTCTTCTTCTGTGGGAGTGGTGGAGGAACTGGTTACCACGGTGACCTGTTTACATCTAATCCACCATCTTGTAGTAGTAATTGTAATATTTGTACAACTTAGAGCTGAATGTAACTAGTCAGAAATCAGGTTTTAACATAAATTAAAGTGAACTTGATCTGAATCTTTCAGATTTCTGCCGAAACTTTCATGAGCCATATGTGGAACAAATCTTGACCAGACTTGGACATCCATGTTACCAGCAGCATCAAGTTCAGTAGCGTTTAAATACCCTGTTTTGATCTGCAACTCAGTCATAAATGGTAAATGCTCTGCACTTGTGCAGCACTTTTCTACCTGTTGGTAGTCAAAGCGCTTTGAACTGATTCTTATTTATCACACACACACACACACACACACACTCCTGCACCTGTACCAACCCTCACTAAGTGGCAGTTCAGTGTCCTGAGGGGCAGGGGATGGAACCAACAACCCTGGGATTGGTGGACAAGCGCTCTACTCTATCAGTACGGATAGCTCTGGCCATTTTAAAGCATGTACTTGGTACTTCAGTGTGAGCCAATAAACCTAACGTAGCATATTTTCAGTTAAGTTTTTGTTTTTTTAAGTGTTGAGTTTATTTACTTGTCTCACCTCTGATTAGATCATGTTCAGATGGGTTAACTATGATATACAACAGAGTACTTTTGTTTTTTTTAGAAAGTTTAACTAAATATTTAGTCACCCAGTGAAGTCATTTTCAGCAGAACTTCTTTTCTGGACTGTGTCAGCATATGTCAGTAAGTTTACACTTAGACATATTGTTAGATTTGATAACCAATTATTAACCTAATTCTAGTTCCTACCTGATATGAATATGTTAATGTTAAATCATAAATAAATAAAGACGACACGATCATCATGAGAAAACCAGGTTCATAACTCATTGGTGTAAATTAGGTTTGAATTTTATGCCATATGTGAGGAACAAATCTGCATTGTGGGACTAATGTACTTAATTTTCAGCACACTGATACAAACTGTTACTTTACACTTTTTCTTAACTAAAACACATTTGTTGAAACAATGCTTCTTCACTCAAACACAAATGTAAAACCACAAATCATCTTCACCACTTTCATCTTCCATGTCTAAGCCAAACTCTGCTCTAAACCATGAAATGTTACAGCAAAACCAAACAGACATGAAACGAATGTTATCACATACATAAACAATTAACAAAAGCTGTCGCTAGCAATACCAGGTTTGCTGGTGACAAGGAATTACGTTCAAAATGTTGCCTTGAATTTAATGTGATATTTAGAGCTTGTATGTAATTTTGTATAATTGTGTGTCCATGTACAATTTAGATATAAATAAGTAATATTAAATATACCAATGCGTACCCTGCACAGCCTTATAAAAGTAAGTAAACTTCACCTCAGTAATGAAAGCAAATCTGGCAACACTTTAGACCCTCAGTGGATGATGCTGAGGACAGTTTGTACTTAAAACAGGCCAGGACTTGTTCATTGGCCCATGATTTTGAGTTTTGCGTTTTGGTTGGAAAATGTAGGTGTGGAGCAGTGTAAGTATGTTTATGTTGTTGCTTATGATTTTTACTGTCCTGGTAGCTGAAAACATAAATACGTACTGGTTCTGTGGCCACCTGGCAAAGGTCTCTGTGGTCTTCAGATCTATTTTTCTGTATTTATTGCACAATTCAAAGTGAAACTTCTCTTCTGCACACGTCTGTGCTGCTGAAACATGAATCGTCACCTCTCATATAGTCACGTTCAAGGCTTAGCAGTGATTTTTGCTGTATTAAATGTTATAGTATTTGCAGTAGTAGATTGTATTTATATTTGGGATTTTTGGGCAGGTTCCGTGTTTGGATAAAGCAGATCAGAAGAAATGTCTCCTTTAGCCAACATTACTAGAAACATCACAAATATCCATTTCTACACACGACAGATGCATTTATCTAAAAAACCAGACTAAACAAACAGTCACATGTCCTTTAATTTCCTATTTCTAAGTTCACACAAAACTGAAGTTGCTGCTGCTCAGGCTGAGGAAAAGTTGGCTATAGGATCCAGTTCTGCCCTCCAGGGTGCTCATTTGTGTCTCACCTGGCCTGAATAGACTTGCTAACTGGTTAACATAGTGATGTAGAATTTCCCTCAGACTGAGAAAGCTATTTGGAGTAGAGAGTAGAGAGATTCCAATCAAGAAAGTTCGGCTGACCCGACTCAACTTCCAGATAACGAAATCTGTATGACTGTGAACCTCCACAGCACAGATGTAGAGGCTGTAAAAATCCAGCCCTGTCTCAGTGTTGGACTTATTCCATAATAGCTTAGAGGTAATTGTCTAATACTGGGATGTCCCAGTCTCCAGTTAACAAAAAAAGTTTCATAATTTCCAAACTAGAAAGTGTAGAAAATGTCAGAGAAGAGAAGTAAAAACCTTTGACTGTAGGGAAGGTTTTCAGCAGGAAAATGTATCTGTGATCAAATAATTCATCAGATGATTGATCAAACACAGACATTTGACCTAAATCTGTCATACTGTCACTTAAAAAAAAAAAAAGGCAAGACTTTCACAGTTTAGACCAAAGGAATCTTTTTATGCTGATTTTTTGTTGTCTTTTCAAAGTGTTTTGTGTCTATTTCGTCTTTGTGGTTTTTGAGTTTGTCCATTTGGTCATTTTGTGTCTTTTGGGACAATGTTGCATCCTTTTGTGGTCACAGTGTGGTAAATGAAAACAAGGTGAATTTAGTGCAGACGGGGATTAGAAACAATCATTCCACCGCAGGTTTACGCTGAAGCTTCACAGAGAAATGGAAGTCTGTAAAATCTGTAACACGCTTGAATAATTCAAAAAGAGTAAGTCGAAAGTAGTTTTCCAGTACTATCCGTGTACGTAACAGTATTTATAAAAGGACTCAGTGCCACTGATCGTTCCTCTTTAACTCATTCAGTTTTTCGACACCGGACGATGGTTCGCACGGAAAAAACGAGAAAGCTGTTTACTCTTGAATCCACAAACACTCATACTAAATAATAGGAATTATTATATTTTATCTCAGCACTAAAGAAAAGTTCTATAATTATTATAATTACACTTTAATAGACACATTTTAATTTCAGCTATTTTTAGTGTATCATTAAAAAAATAAGAAGTAAGAAATTATAATGTAAGAAGTAAAAAACATAAGAAACAATAACAAGTAACAATTTGCACTTATTGATTAGAATCTGGTAATATTTATTACATATTATTGTTATTAATAATACTGTTGATAAATGTTTCTGACAGTTTATTTTTAATTATTCCACATTTAAAAACATTAAATATTTTATTATCTGTGTATAGTTATAAAAATTTATTTACCTTTAATTTATATTAAAGATAAAGAAATTATATATTTTTAAAATATGTTTGTGTATTTTCCTTCACTCATGAAAAGAAATAGTTCATCCTTAGTGTGGCTTTATGATTAATTCAAAGATGATTAAAATCAACTTTACATTCAGAGAACCAGTTTACGTTTTAGGTTGACATGATTAGATTGTAATGAAGCACCAACACCTGATCACTAATGACTTTTCAAAGATGAACTCATGGCTAAATAAAGATGAATCAAAGGTGAGTGAGGAGCAGTTTTCTGACCGTGAGCAGAGCAGCAGCAGCTGAGGGCGATCGACAGCAGCAAAGAAGGGACCAGCATCTCTCTCTCTCTTTGTTGTTGTTCAGACTGAGGTTAAACTGAATCTGACACAAACTTCCTCCAGACCCCAAACAGACGCCAACCTCCACCCACATCCTGCACCTCCTCGTCCATCAGTCATGGAGGAACCAAGGAGGCGCCTGTTCTTGATCACACTGACAAAACCAACAGCTCACAGTAAAATAACACAATAGACGACATGTTGGAGAAATAAGTCACAGAAGCTGAATCACGTACGGTATATCTTCACAGGAAGTGTAAAAACTCCAGGACTACAGAAGCTGCTTTATGCCTTGTTTTCTGAATTCCTGAATTTCTGATTACCTGAGTCAGGTGTGTTCGATGAGAAGCTGGAAAAAAACAAAAACTCTTTATTCCCCCCACTCCACCCTGAGCTAAGGTCTTCTAGCTTCAGACTGACTCTAGACCTGGACTGAGTATGAGTGTCCTAGAAAAGTCAACACAGTTTATCGCTCATTAGTTTGAGCCTCCCTCCTCCAGACTGATATTTCATTTTCCTGCTCAAAGTAATGAGCAGAACAGCTTGAGCTCCAGTTGTTTCATTATAGACGAGCTGTGAGGTTCCAGCAGCCGTTCCTGTTAATTTCTGTAATGATCAATTGATCGTTCAATTAATCAAACTGACACAAAGCTACAGTGACCTTTTGATTAACAAATTACTTCAGAGATGTATCTGTCTTTTTTAATGTTGTCAGTTCAGGTCTACACAGCTGCTTGGTTTTTAAAACACTACTTGTTTCTGTGGAATCACTGGCTGCTGCAGCTGCAATGCCCTGATGTGAAACAGTTTGACTCACGGTGAGCAGGAGAAAAGTCTGAGAAGATTAAAAGATTGAGGATTCACAAAAGTAACAACAAAGATATGAAAGAAAAACTAGAGGCAACAGAGGCGATTTCACACGTCGCCACGTAGCACATTTCATTCTGGGATACTCTGCCAACTGTTTTTAGTAACTAATTAAAAAATGTAAAGTCTTCTAGACTAATGTGACCACACAAATAAGATTTAAAAAGACACAGGAGGGAGAAGAACAGCGACAATCACACACAGCATAAAAATGAATCCGTTTCTGGTAATAAAATTCAAATAAGTGATGCACGTGCTCTCAGGTGCCTCGTGAATAGTTTAGACCAGGGGTCTCAAACTCAATTTACTTGGGGGCCGCTGGAGGCAGAGTCGGGGTGAGGCTGGGCCGCATCAGGTTTCCACAAGAAAAACTTTTAAATAATTTTAATCTTCTCAAATGTCTTTATTTTTTATTTTTAACACAAAATAATATGAAAAAATAAATAAACAAATTAGAAGAAAATAAATAAGAAATTAATAAGAAAATCAATCAATCAGTAATAAGTAAATAAAATAATAATAATAATTATAATAATTAGGATTCAAATGTCTGTATTAACAGTTCTTTAAGCTTTCTTCTGAACATGAATTGTCCTGAACATAAGTGGAACATTGAAGAACATGAACTGCTCTTCTGAACATGGCCTCTCTTGCCTACATCTTGCTGCTAGAGACCTGGCAGCGCTTCTTCTCGCATAACTGAGCCACATTTGGCTTGAGGGAGGAAGCAGTTGAGACCCTCAGTATGGCTTGAAGATGATCATCAGTAATTCTGGACCTGTACTTGGACTTGGAAGTTTCAATCAAGTGTTTAGCCGACGCACAAAGAACGTCATTTCCGCAATGTACGTCATTTGCGTTCCGTGCCGTTCATAACAAACTCGCGGGCCGCACTAACATTAAACTTTAATAATAAGGTGGGGGCCACAAACTATCGGCTCGCGGGCCGCAATTGGCCCGCGGGCCGCGAGTCTGAGACCCCTGGTTTAGACATTCACTGTTCCATCGTGCATCACTCGCTACTAGCACATTTTATCTTCATTATTTCATATTTGATTGAGTGTGTGTTCCGTGCTCATGCATCTTTTTACTGATTTTCCAACCAGCAGGACGTAAGCACTGATGACATTTATGGTAAGTCCCTTGTTTTCCACTCATGATCCTATCAGACACTCTTCATTTCCAATAAGACTTCCTGTCCATCCCATGATAGGCGGTTTAAACTGTCCCCCAATGTCCTTGTCCTGTACTCACAGTGTGTCTGCCTTTCTACTCTCCATCACATCGGCCAATATTCATGATAAGAATACATTTTCTGCATGGAGTACTTTTCTTTTAGTACTTTAGTACAAACATAACATAAGTGCTGGAGTTTCCTGGTCACAGTGTTCCCCTCTCACCAAAGGCTTCATGGACAAACTGTTGGAGCCTTCGACCATGTCACACGATCCTCTTCAGCAATTACATCAGATGCACAGCTGTGATGGAGCTTTTGTCCGTGAATCTGCTGATGAAATAAAGTTTGAAGGTCTTGGATCTGTGTGAGAATGAGGAAGGAGCTTGAGTGCAGTGAGTCCGACTCTGATAGCTGCAGAAACTGTTTCTGACATTCAGCACATTTATGAACTTCCTTTTGTTCAACTTCACAACACGCATGCGGGGGGTTGGGGTTGGGGGTGGTGTGCTGTGGTGGAGATCAGTGAAACGTCACCCACAAACCCACCGAGGACGTGGGGACACACAGTGTGCTGTTGTTGGTAGATTACTTCTCTAATTACTCCATTATTTTACTTTGTGATGAAATCTGTTCTTCACGCCTGTGAAAACTGGTTTCTGTCCAACATCACATTTGATAAACAACTAAAATGTTTGAAAACCAAAATGTCTTTAGGATGAAATGATGCAAACTGTAGGCTTTTGTTGCATAGCGACCTTGTCCAAAAGGTTGTTACAGCCTTTTTGTTCTAGCAAAAGTTTGATTTGAAATAGTTAAAAACAAACTCAGATCAGTTGCAATGTTTAATTTTGTTTCAAACATTTAAAAAAGCTGAAGTTTTGCATAAAATGTCTAAAAGCAGTTAGAATAAACTCAGATAAAGCAGATATTACAGATATACACAGACACTTCGGACTAAGAGTAAGAGTAAGAGTAAATAATAGATATTAAAGTCATATGATCTGATTCAGAACCTGTGTAAAATAAACTTTTGTCTTTCTTTTCCTGTTTCCTCTTTTCAAAATAAAGGGTCAGATATAAAACTAACTTTTTCCTGTACTAAGTGTGAAATTAACAATCTTTTTTGTGTTGAATTATACAAAGTTATGTGTTAATTAAAGCCTCTGCTCTTCCTTTCAGGGAAACCTTGGTACACATAAGGGTAATTAAACCTGCATTTTGTCTGTCAGGCAACTGTAACCTTCACAGGCAGCTCTCCTCCTCTTCTTCAGGGCTGCACAATAAAGCAGGAGGCTCCTCAGCTCCCTGTTTGTCCTCAGGTGATGTCACTTCCTGTGGACCTGGTGAACTGTCAGTGGTGGAATCTGACAGGTGGGGGCTATAGAAGAAACAGATTGTCATTAATCAGTACTGTAAGATCAGTGAGCAGACAGACACTGACACTAACAGAAACTCCAAGGGTGTACTTTTACCTCCGAATTTCTTTTTAACCCTCTCCTCACGCATCCTGAGGAAAAAATCTTTATGCTAAATCATCATTCAGTAAAGATCAGCTCAGTTAAACGTCACCTGAATTTGACCTGTTTGTGTCTCTGCTACAGGGAATACAATGTTTCCTTCAGGACAAGTCGTACCTGTCTGCGTCCAGCGCAGCGACACAGCCCGTTTCTATCGTGACCTCATCCTCTGGAATTACACAAGTACTGCGGGAGGGGCCTGCTTCAACTGGTCCCACCTCCAAAAAGGGGACATTCACCTCAGGGGCGGGGCTTCCTGCAAAGACACACAAGACAGGTGTGTCAGGACACTATAGAACAGTGGCTCTCAACTCTGGTTACGTCCCAGGTCTCTTACCATAATTTCCTCACTCATGTATTCTACTTGGGTCTGAGTCCATCCCACTAAAGATGCATGGAAGGATTTAACAAAAAGGACGAGAAGCAAGGTCCTATCCTAAACGCCTGCTTTTATAACACTTTCATTCAAAGTGCTTTACTACGTAGCTTCTCATTCACACATTCACACACACACACACACACGATGGCGGTGGCTGCCATGCAAGGTGCTCACCTGACCCACCAGGAGTAACCTGGTGTTTAGTGTCTTGCCCAGGGACACGCTGACATGTAGCGAGTAGAGACAGGGGATCGAACCACTAACCCAGTGGTTGGTGGACGACTACCTAAGCTGACTTAGCTGGATCAGCTTGAGCTCAGCATCTGTTACCATGTGATCTACCTGTTAACGGTGACTGGGGTTCATGGTACCTGAATTACGTTTAAAGGGAACTGAACCCACTGATGTTCCTGCAGGCCTACTGTGTGTCGCGTGTCATTGCGTGTGTGTTCACAGTGTGTTGCCTGTGGTGTCGGTCTGATCTTCAGCAGCTCTGGATGAACTCAGTCTGGATCGAACCACCGCTGGATTAGCACCTTTCAGGAAGTGGTCAGTCAGCTGCTGGTAACGCTGACACACAACATCATTAGTTTAGAGTGTAACAAGAGAAATGAAAACATGTGTCACACTGAGCTACATCAGATAAAATAAATCACTCCAATGTTCACACCTTCAGCTTTGTATTGATTCAGAGTAAGATTAATATGTACCCGTTTGTGTTCATCAGTCAACAGGTTTCCTACAGAGACGAGCAGGGAACAGAACAAAGGTCTGGACTGAGGATCCTGCTCCCAGCAGCTCTTCATCACTTCATACCTGTAGAGAGAAACAGATTCATTCATTCACCGTCAGAGCAGCAGGACACAGGAGCTGGGTCATTCTCACTAGTGTTATTACTGTTGTTGGTGATTTTTGTTCATACACTGTGCTCTCAGTCCTCCTATGCCACTTTAACCAACCCCGCATTGTGTGCTGTTTAAAGTTCAAAATCCAAAGTGGATTTTGAACGTGGAAAAGTGGAAAAGCGGCAGAACAAATCATGCCCGATATCCTTTTCACTGTATGTCAGGGCTGTGACAGCCTCCTAAATGGAGGTCAGGCAGTGCATGAGGCAGCTGATGTGATGCTGATCTTTATCATCATATCATGGTAGTAGTTTTAATTTTTGTACATGCTGTGTGGAGCGTGTTCTGGCCGGCCCATCCTGTATCCTCTCTTCAGGGCACAGTAAAATTCCTGGGTCATGGGTAGGTCAGGGTAGGGATTCCCACCTAGGACAGAGTACAGGTAGGGACTGGTCATACAGGTCTGCGCAGACGGGGCGCGAGTAAAGGTGTTTAGAGACTGAGGGGAAGCACAAAGACTCAGCGTGTATGTGCCAGGTCTGTGCACACACTGGAGCTGGTTTGACTCTTTGATTTAACTCATTCCTGTAGAAAATGATCAGTGGCTCAAAAAGAAGATTGAAACGTCTACTGACTTCTTGTTTTGGTTGACACTATGGTTTAGAAATCACTAACCTTCACCGGTTTATACTGGTTCAGAGTGGTGTTTACTGGTTTTTACTGCTTTACCCAGAGAGAAGATCTCCCACAGTAAGACTCCGTAGGACCAGACGTCACTCTGAGAGCTGTAAATGTTGTGGAAGATGCTCTCTGGAGCCATCCACTTCAGTGGCAGGAAGCTCTGGAAAACAGAATTCAAGAGCTTAAGCAGAGTCCAGTGTTCCCATGAACACTGACACAGGTTTTACCTGCTGTGATCCTCGTCCTTGTATGGACCTTAGCATGTCTTTATGTTTGTTGCACAGCAAAGTCGGAGACAACATGTCCTCAGGGCTTTTAGAAACATTTTAGTGCATGTTAAGTGGATTTGTGTAAGTTAAAAGTAATGAATGGATGGGCAGAATTTACATGATGAGCTGGAGTTCAGGTGATGCCTGAACCAGAGCGGGGAGACATGTGTTTCATGTGGAACTCGAGTTTTAGTGCAGACAGCGCTAACAATTCACAACAATCATTTTAACGGTTCTGTGAATAAATTTCTGTGTCACTGACATTTCCTCTGGTGATGTAGTCCTGGTCCTTCAGCAAGTCACGAGCCAGACCAAAATCACAGACCTTCACCAGCTTCCCCTCACAGACCAGGACATTCCTTGCTGCCAGGTCCCTGTGGACACACTGAGGATACACGGCATGACACGAGGGACACGTGATCCAAAATGATAATAAGCAACACAATATTGAAACACGTGGTATCACTGTGATCTTACGTTTCTGGAAGAGAGGAAGACCATGGCATGAGAGATCTGGTAGGAGAAGCTGAGGAGGTCAGTGAGGCTGAGGTGAGGAGAGTCACTAAGGAGGAGAGAGGACACCTCCTGCTCGTCTGAAGAGGAAACATAGAACCAGTCACATGACCACAGATAGTATCATAATTTAACCAAGACAAAAACCTCTGTGTTAGAAACATTCTTATAAAGTGGAAAAAATTGTTAAAACTGTGAGAACACATGGAGCTGTGTAGGACCGCCCCCTCCTACACCGCAGAAACAGAAACCTTTTTGTGGATGTTATGAAACACTCGGCAGTTTCTTTTTCACTCACATTTTTATTATTTTGCCTAATTTTGTTTCGTGCGTTTCAAACAGGACACGCTCATACAGAGGTTCCGTGTCCGGACTGAACCCGAGCCTCTGTGAGCATGTGACTGGGAGACAAAATGGACTGAAACAGGGACAAAGCGAAGACATGACACCTGGTGGAGTGTATAGAGCCTCGTATGCCGCAGGTTCGATGTAGCTGAGCTCTTGCATGGCCACATACTGAGCGCCCTCTTTGTTCATGTCCATGTAGCCTCCGTCACTGTCGCTGTGGGGTGAGAGACACACACTCATAATTGAGAACGAGAGAGAGAGAAGACATCATGGTACGATTTTACCTCTTTGCCTGTGTGTCGCTCTGCATAAAGGTGTGTTTGTTTGTCTGTAGGTAGTTCACCAGATCTCCGTGATGACAGAACTCAGTGATCAGGTAGACAGGACCTGGACAGAGAGAGAGAGTTCAGGCCAACAGGATCAATTTTCAAATTAAGAACTAGACTGATTAGCCGTAACATTAAGACCAGAATGTTGAGCAGGTCCATCTTTTGCCACCAAAACCACCCTGACCCATTGAGGAATGGGTTCCTTGAGACCACTGAAGGTTTGATGTGGTATCTGGCACTGGGCTGTCTGTAAGTGGCGTTGCCATGGACCAGTTTTGTTTTTTCAGCACATTTCGATCAGAATCAGTAGCTCTTTTATTGGACAAAATGTTCACTTGCTGCCTAATCCCAGGTGCTGTCCCAGAAATAACGGTAACCAGTGGTATACACCTGTCACTGGTCATAATATTGTGGCTGATCAGTGTGCATCAAACGAGGTATAACCACAATCAGGGTACCTACCTCCTTTGGTGCAGGCTCCCAGCAGGTTTACCACGTTCAGGTGAGGACCAAGGTGAACCAGAATCTTCAGCTCCGACATCAGAGACTGACCCGCCCCACTGCTCTCTGAATACACAACGGTTTACTGATGCAGGATCAGGTGTGACATTAAGAAGAGTGAGACACTAGGATGCAGTACCTACGTTTGACCATCTTTATGGCCGCTTTAGTTGTAGAATGTGAGTAAGTGAGACCCGAGATGGTCGCCTCGACGACACGACCAAACGCACCTGAACCCAGCACCTGACCTGGAGACACATAGACATACTAGGGAAGAAGATGCTGACTGAGGACTTGCTGTAATGTCATATTCAAATGTGATAGTTTTATCATCAGGACAAAATTTGTCTGAAATGTTTCACAGCTAAATAATATGAACCAAATTGTAGTTTAGGATTATACTTAGGATTAGTTTAGGAACACTGTAAGTTCCTGGTCCACAGTAAGCTACTTTACCCAAAACTACAATTACCTAGTACTATGTTGTCTCGGGGTATTTCCCAGGTGGAGTTGTAGGGCAGGATGGTGGGGTCAAGGTAGGTGTACTGCTGTCCATCGGAACTCACGGACTCAATCACCTTCCAACGAACTTCATAACGAGGTTTCTAATGAGCGGGAAGAGATGGAAACTGAGTTTACCAAAGTACTGACTGCTAAACAACCACTAAAACAGGTACGATTAGCACTGACTTTTCTCCACAGGAGGATGAGGATGATGAGGAAAATGACAGCAAGGACGACCAGAAACAGAATTGTTGCTAGTACTGCGACCTGAGACAGAAGAGCTAGAGACAGGCGGAGTTAAAAAACGCAGGATAAATCCTGTACACTACATACACTACTACAGTAGTACTGCAGTATCAGTACTTACAGTTGGACAGTACTCGCAGGTCTCTGGCTCGTCGCCCTGCAGAGTTTCTTGCTTCACAGCGAACAGCTGACACAGAGCTGAGAGTCTGCAGAGTCAACAAACTGAGTACCTGTACAGGTGGTCAGACAGCTGTCAATCATTATGACATAATTTCCTTCTGATGACATCACTGTGATAAAATGACAGGTTACCTGGGTGACACCCCTATCCTCCACCACGGTGATGTTCTCCTGCAGAGATATACCCTCGGAGGCTGCTGATAGACTCCTCCAGCCACCAGTCAAATTACTACACCTGCAGGAGAAAAAATGGTTGGTGTGTGTGTTGATCAGGTGTGTTGGAGGTAGACATGCCTGCACCGTGAGGACATTTGTGGTTGGTCTACATCAAAGAACTGTGTGTGTGAGTTTACCTGTGTGAGCTTTGACAGGTGTACCAGGTGACAGCAGGGGGTGGAGCTCCCTCGCTAACACACAGCACTGCTGTGTTGCCAACCTCTGACAAAGATGTGATCCTGGGTGGTGCTGCACACACATACACAGACAGATAAATGCAATAGGCGTTATCAGTATGAATAGTGATAACAGCTGGGTAGCTGATCAGTTATAAGACATGATCACTCTGTTAAAACTAGTTAATCATGGATTAACCAGAACAAATGAATGGATCAGGCACATATCAGAGGCAGCTCTTTACAGATAAGGGATCCCCGGCTTCAAACAGTCCCGAACAAATAAACAACAAATCACCTGATATCGATTAATGAATATTTATTGATCTGATAGCTACTAGCACAAATACAAGTGATAAATAGTTGGCATAAACAGATCACGGAATAAACAATTGCGTAATTGTTAATGGTGTTTGAGACAGGAAATATAACAGAAAATTGAGCGGGTGGTGAAAGAAAACAGAATTAATCCTAGAACTAAGAATACAGCTAAAATGTTAAAATTGGATGATTTGGATTAGAATTAGGAATAAATTTAGAAAATAAACCTGTGTTTAGTCTGAGGACATCAGTCTTCATAGAGCTTAACATGGGGCTTATTTTGGCCTACTGGAGAGAGTTGCTGAGGGTCTCTGAAGGGTTTCCAGGACCAGAAGTGGGCCAAGCATTCCAGGACTCTGCCAGACACAACGTGCCGAGAGTGTCCTCCATCACCCAGCAACACAGCATGTGCAGTTCAGCAACAGATGATGAGAAGCTCTGCGTCCAAAGATGCTTAGGCAGGGTTCAGAAGCTCTGGAGCGTAACCAGTGATCGCAACCAAAGTGAATAACTGCCCACGGTGTAATTTAAAGATTAAATTCCTTGGTCTAACGGCAAAAGTCCGGTAAGTAAAAGTTGGCGCAGAATAAACTTTAACTAAAAAAACATAGAAAAATGAGGAGTTACCGCGCCGTACTTCAAAGTTACAAAAGAGCAAAAATAATCATAGAGTGAGTTCAGGTGCCCACCTTAACTCTGTCTCTGTCAAACTTTTAAAGCTGATGGCCGTGAAGTCTTTTGTGCTTTTAGGAGAAAACGCTTAGTTTTCTTTGTCAGAAAAATTATAGATTCTGAATATGCACTAGGCTGATTTTCTTATCACCATATGCTCAAAGGGAGATTTGAGTGATCATCAGAATGTAAGAGAACCTGGAATTGTCTAATGACATTAAGCAGCACATCAAAACCTAGAGACATAAGTATTCAAAATTAAGAGCTTCGAGAATTTTCATCGGATTTGGACGAGACTTGGATCAAAAATCATAAAATCAATCACAGAAACATATTATTGAGGTCTCATGAAGCTTATGACATTAGTTCGCAGAGATACTGGACTCGTCCCAGTGTCTGTTTCGCATGTAGAGGTGTGTAAGGGGGAGAGCCATGTCGGAATATCTTGGTTCATCCTGAGTTGTACCGTGATAAGGAACCATGGTGTGCTCCTGTTGTAGGGGAGGGTTAAGAATTTACACTTACAAAAGTCACAGGTTAAGTGCCCATGTACGTTTACCTGCGTTTTCTAAGGCCTGGTTAGAGAAAGGAGGGGGTCCCAATGTCCTTCCTCTGGTGGACAGCTTAAAGGTCAGTTTTTGCAGGAGTCTGTCTCTGCAGCCTTGTGTGTGTGTAAGCTACACAAGTGAACACACACAGTGACCTGTCAATCATGTTTTCCCTGACCTTTGATCTCCAGGCTGAAGATGACCACTGAGACCTCGTCCTCATTGGAAACAGTCACTGTGTAATTCCCTGTCTGGTCCATCTGGACACGAACCAGTTTCAGTGTACTCACATACCTGCACATCAGTGAATCAATCAATCAATCAATCAATGCACCACATGGTAATTTTGTCAGAATATCTCTTATGATCTACCTGGTGCCTGTCAGGTGTGTGGTAGTGATGGAGGTCGTTTCCGTGGCAACGGTCTTGTTGTCTCTGGTCCAGAGGACTGTGGGGGCTGGATGTGCATCGACCTGCACACTGAACTCTACCGTGTGGTGGAGGAGAATCGACAGGTTGGTGTCACCTGTGGGCCACAGGTAAACGTAACCTCGATCTGCACGAACAGACAAAGATGCCTTAACCAGCATGTGTGTTTTACCTGTGTGTTAGTGTGTTTTAGTGTATGTGTGCTGACCCAGTACTGTCACGGTGGTGTTCTTAGTCACAGTTCGATCCTGCAGCGGCTCCTTCGCTGAACACGTGTATACACCTACAGGAAATACACAACCTCATCACATCACCATGGTAACCAAAGCAACCAAACCAGCAAACAACAGCGCCTATACAAAACCATAGGTGTCACAGATGTGTCACCAATTATTTTGGATTAATGATGATGAACAACAGACCGTCTGCTCAGTGCAGACTGACTGCAGCTGCAGTGACCTACCAGAATCTGCCAATGTTGTTGTGGAGATGCTGACGAAGGACCGGATGTGACTAGGCAGAAAGTCTATCAGGGGCTCAATTTCCTGTAGAGAAAACTGTCACATTAACTGTCGCTTAAGTAAAAATGTACAAAGACATTAACTGTAGTTCACACAAGTAGGGCCAGGTACCGTTCTGCGAGGGAAGGCCCAGGTAAAGTAGACCATGCCTGTGTCTTCGACAGTGCAGTTTACAGTGAGAGCCTCCCCTTGCTTTAACACATTGCCAGACACTGTCAGGTCCAACTCCATCACCTTAGGGACTGAAAGACAGACGTGTACACGAGAGAGAGAGAGACAGAGTAACTGTAGGAGTTCACAGACATAAACTTGTCCTCTCCCCTTGCCTTAATGCAAAGCAGGACAGCTGTTAACCATCCAACTGACAGTGTCCAAATGTTTGGACATGCTTATTATATGATGAACTAAGGTCTTAAAATCACAAGTCTGAGTGATTCAGAGGAAATAATGTTCATCTTGTCACTGCCAAAATGAGTCTCAGCTGTTGAACTAGTTTAGATTCTGCAGTTCAATTATTTTTATCATAATATTATGTGATATGACCTAATGTAGTATTTACATTTACTCTATGCTACTTGGAGTATGTTAATCTCCTGCACATGCTTCTGATGACTTATCAGTGATTTCATTATTTATTACTTACCCTAGCAATGAATAAGCTCTGTTTCTCATCTAATAATTTTTGGCTTTGTCTTGGTGTGCTATGATAGATTTTTCTCTGCTTGTTCGCTGTTATATTTTTAGTGTTTATTGTTTATTTAGTCTTTTTCTTTAGGGGACAGACAGAAGTGCCTGTCTGATTTCTGCAGCGTCAATAATGAGGCAGCACTGCTCTTGCCACTGCACGCTGTGGTTGTCCGGGTGACGAAAGACCTTCACAGGCCTTCAAGTAGGCAAACTAAACTCTATGAAAGGACTGTTTGAATAACATGATTTTTAAAAACTGTGTTAGAGAATGCATCACGTTATATTGTTATCCTAATTTAAGATACTCTTTATCTTATTTAATGAGTAAAATAACCCTGATCTAATCTACCATACTGTATTCTTAATCTAATCCCACCTATGACGCTGAAGACGTAGTACACTTGAGACTCGATCTCCTCATTGCCACGAACGGCCAAGCACATGTATGATGTGTCGTTCAGATGACCCGTGAAGCCGCGGCCTGGCTCGTACATCGTCTTGGTGACCAACGTCTTGCTAGGACGTTCGTACAGCGAGACGTTGAGCCGCGGGTCAGACACCACACAGGGTATGGTGCCTTCCTCCGCCTCCTTCATCACCACATTTAGACCCACTGGGACGAACCACTCATCAGGACCTGTGGGGGGACATGTGGGACAGGTCTCACGGAACCTTTCAAACAGTTTAACAGTCATCCAGGCCCCGATTCAATACCTTTGGCCTTTGCCTCAAGTCCCCCCCGTCTGTGGGGAAAAGCAATACATGTCACCAAGCCAACGGAGGAGCATGGAGGTGGCAGCCTCCTGCCCTGGGGGTGTTTACATTTTACATTTACATTTAGACATTTGGCAGACGCTTTTATCCAAAGCGACCTACAGAGTAATGGTACATACATACATGCAACTGGGCGTTCAGTGTCTTGCCCAAGGACACTTCAACAGCTACAGCTGCCCAGCTGTGTTTCTTTTTAGCAAGGACTAGGGCGGGATAAAAGGGAAACTGGATGGGACAAATTCCTGAGGAAAACCTGTTGGCCTCTGCCAGAAAGCTGAAGACGGGAAGAAGGCTCAGCTTTGTATATGGCAATGAGCCAGTCCACACACAAACTGGGCAGACCGTGTCTGAAGACGACAATGTGGAATGTTCCTACTCAGAACTCTGAATCCTCTGTGAAAAGACCTCATGACTGCAATCCACTGCAGTTCACCAGCAGTCACCATCCACTCTGGCTGAGCTTGAACAGTCCTGTCAGGAGGTGGGCAAACGCAGCTCAGTCAAATGTGCAAAGCTGGAACAGAAGCATTCAACCAGACTTCTTTATGCTTTTCAAATTGTTTTAGCAAATATCTTTTCATTGCTTTCACAAATTCCAAAATACTTCCTGGGTTTGGAGTTAGCCAGCTAGCATTTACATTTAATCATTTGGAGACACTTTTATCCAAAGCGACTTACAGAGTAATTTGTTACACACATACACAATGGCGATGGCTGCCATCGTGGGTGCTCATCTGGCCCAACGGAGGACGCTAGGGGTTCAGTACACTTTGAGAAGGGACCGGGGATCGAACCACTGACCCTGTGATACGTGGAAACTGCCTTACCAAGTAAGCTGGATTTTTTAAACAATCTGGTTTTTAACCAATGCAGCTGTATTTATGACTCCTAGTACCATCTTCGCACCCATAATTCAAATAAATATACGATCAAGATAAAATCACCTTGTCCAGGTACGAAGATGTCAATGTCTTTGCTCTGATAGGATGACGCCTCCTCACAGGTATACCTGCCAGAACTCCTCCAGGTGACATTAAAGAGCTGCAGGATGCTGCTGGACCCCTGATCCTCCACAAAAACCCCATCCACCTGATGGGCCTGATTTAACTGCCATGTTACCTTACTCCACCCTGAACACACCTGAGGAGACAGACAGGCGTGTGTCCAACTTCAACCGGAACACACTGGAGCAGATGCACCTGAGAAAGCAGGCTGGGTACCTGAACACACCCAAAAAAGGAGACAGGTACCTGTGAGGACAGACAGGTGAGGTGTTACTGACCACTGTAAAGTTGGAAGCTGAGTTCAGCAGAACCTCTGAGGTCGATGGGATCAGCTCCAGACAGACACCCACGTCAGGACAGACCACGAACACACCTGCAGACCGACAGGTAAACAGACAGAAATCTAAGAGTCAACCTGTAAACTTTTACTGATGTGTTGTTTTTTGTTTTACCTACCCAGCATGAAGAAAAGATGGATCACACTTCCTGTCTGTTGTCTGATGAACGCCATTACGGCTGCTGGTCCTGATTAAAAACAACACAGGGATGTGTGGTTAAAAATAAAAGTTTAACTGTACTGTTGTCTAATCGGAGAAGAAGAATTTGGAGGAGGAAGTCAGACTCTGCTTTTAAGCAGAGATGATTTTACTGAGCGACACACTGCAGTTTTAAAAAAGAGAAAGAAAAAATTCGAACTGGAAACAAGTAGTTACATTACAAGTAAGATTGTTGCCAAAAACACAGACATGATTAATAGGTATATACATTCAAATATTATGCAGATAATATTTCATACTAAACATTTGTGAAAATGTTTCTAAGTATGAAGAATATTATGTTTTTAGCTTTTTTTTGGGGGGGTGGGGGTAAATCACATAAATAATTTATTGGACATTATATGTAACAGAATACTTCTATAAAGTAAAGAAATGTAGTCTAAACGTATGTGATCAACCTATGGGCACAGATGTCAGGTTAAACCAAAGGACTAAAACCTCTTTGATAAGGGTAGAATGTGGGAATGAAATTGCAGGAAACAACAGGCATTAAGCAGAAGTAATAAATGAAGTCACAACACTCGCAGAGGTGTGAATTCCAGGATGAGCTGAAGATCAGTATGAACATATTCTGTGAAGAGCAGACACGACAGAGTAAATAGGAGTGAATTTGAAACTTAAAATACAGCTGTATATATGTATATATGTATATAGCTGTATATGTATGTGGTCAGATGATTAGTACAACACCACTTATATTTGTGTCATGTTTCACTACATTGGAAACTGGAGTTGAGCTTTGTGAGTGTGGGTGCAGGCTCCCAAAATTGGACCTGTGCTACAACTGCAACTGGAGAGAAACAGTAAATGTTGACATTCCAGCTCTGCGGTACAATTTGGATTCAGAGAAACGATTCAACAGAACTGATGCTTCAAGCAGAACTGAACACACTGTGTGTGTGTTTTCACTGGGGATTCAGGGTGTTTTCTACCTCTTCGTCTTTCACAGGCCTAACTGACGGTGTGAGAGGAGGAATGTCAGTCGACCACAGGAGAATAAAATAAGCAGTGAAGTATTTCCTGTGGGCAGCATGGAGGAAAGTTTAAACAGACTTTAGCCAATGACAACTCTGTTAAATCTGCTCTCAGGTCAGATTTCACACAGGGCCACAGTGATGTCACTGATCTGCTGATTTCAGCAAATGTGATCTATTTAACATCAGTATGTCCCACAGTGTGAAGCCATGGTAACATCTTAAATTTTCGCTGTTAATCTTTCAGTAAGAAACTGAGAGCAGCCAATCTGAGCTCAGCAAACTCAGCGACTGTGTTCAGAGGTGTCTGTGGTATGGAAGTCTTTATGAGGACCATTGCTGTGAGGACATTTTGTCCAGTCCTTTCAACTTCAGACGTGGTTTCAGGTTTTAAGTTGGTGTGAGGGGAAAGTTTGGGGCTCAGCACAGTCAATTGTGATGGCTGAGGTCAAACCGTTTGTAAAGAACCGCTGTGAATCTGAAGCCTTGGAGCTTTGTGGGACATGGTTCTGTCTATACACGCCTTAACTATACTGACTTTTTTACATTTACAGTTACACACAGACACCGATGGTGCCCAAGGACACTTCGACACGTAGCAAGGAGGGACCGGGGATCGAACCACTGACACTGACAGAGCTACAGCTGTCACACATTTTCCCCTTAACTTTCTGCCGTTAACAATGGCTCCTGAAACTATCAACAAATCTGTGAAGAAAAGGAGACAGATCATCTGTTCTGAACACCAGGTCCACCTGGTTCTGGGTCCTGTGGTCTAGTCAACGCCTTCAACTTTCCACAACACACAGCACCAGTGACATCCCACTCACCTGGACTACAGGTGTCTCACCTGTCGTCACTCCTCCATGGGGGTCCTGGTTCTGACTGGTTCAGATCAGATGATTGACAGCTGCCTGGTGTCAGCGAGTTTTGACCTTCAGACAGAAACAGAAAGAAGCTGATCACATTTTCAGTAGCTAACAATGTGTTTGAGTGTATTTGAACTTTATCAAAGTATTTCTCATCTTCTCATTATCATCATGCTGGTTAAGGTGTTTTATTTGTCCCAGAAACAGTTTAGATTTTGACAGATTTTGATAAAAGTGTCCATGTGCTGTGATGTGATCATTACAGTAAACAGAAAGACCAAAATCATCACAAATGTTCATGTTTAAATGAAGGTTTGTTTTAAACTGGTTGTGAGCAGGTTTTCATTGCTTTTACATCAGCTACTGCCTGAGCCATTACTGAAAACTCTGGATGTCTCTTCTCTTGTTGGTGGCATTTTACAAAAAACAATGTTATTGACTGTGGAGAGCAGAAAATTAAGCTAAGGGATGAATTCATCCATGCTTTATCTGAACTGTTTCTCTGGTTAAGTGTCACAGCGGTGCTGGAGCCGATCCCAGCTGTCACTGAGTGAACAGATTAAAGTGGAGGGGCTGTCACATTGATCTAACATCCAAAGATATTCAGATTATCACCCAATATGACTGTAGATGCTTCTGGATCTCACAGCTGCAGTAAGCGATGGAGACAGAGTCAAAGAAGAGGTTGAAGAGGACAAGTGATCAGATTTAAAGCAGTATGGATCTACTGAGGTGACCTGCTGAACCATGTCTACGGTCCTGGTAACGACCCCTGGATGGAGTGGTGACATCTGTTGCTAACAAACTCAGAAGCTGTAATCATTGTGACAGCTACACATGTAATCCTACCATCAAATGTGATGTCCGGCACATAAATGTGTATAACGTACTGTATCTAGCTCCAACACAAGCCTCTAGAAAATACAGAATATTTGTGCTGCAGTAAATAAAGTAAAAGTGGAATCAGCACGATCATGAGCTAAGAACTAAAATAAAAATGAGAAATGATGAAAAGCTGTTTGTTCAGACCTGATTATTTTTCTTCTTCACCGTTTTTCTGTGTTACTGCCCTCTCCCTCCTCTTCGGTCCCAGTTCATTCCAGACCAGAGACGAATGGAAACCAACAGACTGAGTCACAGTGGGAGAGTGGGGGAGAGCGACATGAAGCTTCAGTGGGAGAGAGAGCGTCTGCAGCACAGAGGGAAGAAAAAGGGCGAGAGACATTCAATCAGAGTGGACAGAGGGAGAAAGAGAGAGCGCCAACGTCTGTTTTCAATCTGCTTCCCCCTCCCCCTCTGACAGGAAGTGAACCAAGTCCAACAAAACACACACACACACACACACACAGAGTTAAATGGGTTTTCATGAATTCTGCTGTTTTTGTTGACCACTTAGTTTTTTTTCACTTTCTCAGTGAAACTGATCAAAGTCGAGAGAGACAGAGACAGAGACATCAGCACAGGTATTGGTACAGCAGCAGATTCAGGCTGAAACTACAACTCTGCTTTAAGCTGCTTCAGCAAACCAATAACTCAATCATAATTTACTGATACTACAATAAAATAAATACTGTATAATTTACTACTAAACTACTTTTTTCAAATAATGTACTCATCTTTCTTAGCTCTTTAAAAATATATATTTTACTGTTCTTGTCATCATCCACACTTGATGGGGATAAGCACACCTGGACAGGTGATCAGTGCGTCAGTTGAACCGTTTAGGTAAAAAACAAATCAAATTAAAGAAGATGAAATTGTTCAGATCACACAGATACAGTTCAGATGCAGAATGTAAATATGAGACGGCTGTCAGTAAAAATGTCTCCCCCTGCTGGTGGACGACAGTTTTACTGATGGTTCCTACACTTAGACCACTTTATTAGGTAAATCTGTACAATTTAATTCTACTTTTACAAGGTTAGAATATCCATTTTTTTTGCTGAAAGGATCATAAAGGTCATAAATCTACTCTCTGTCTATTATTAAGGTCATAGCTGCTGGTGGAGCTGTAGTGGAATGCTTTATATTTGAAGGCGGTACCAATATTTTGGCCTCCGTATTGATTTTAAATAGGGTGGCCAAAACATTAGAACCAGCTCATAAATCTGACACCGGTAGCGTGAACTGAAGTGACTGTTCACACAGAATAAACCTGGCAGCTGTGTGAAAGTTC
This sequence comes from Channa striata, assembly GCA_033026295.1. NCBI lineage: Eukaryota > Metazoa > Chordata > Actinopteri > Anabantiformes > Channidae > Channa > Channa striata. Next base: position 221,716 of record CM065182.1, read on the forward strand.
TCAGTCACAGAGTTATGGTATAATGGTGCACAATCGGACAACAGTAGCACAACACGCTGTGAACCCAGTTCTACTGGAGGCAACAACACCTGGAGTATGGCAGCAATGGCAGCAAATGTTTGACTCTCAGCTCCAGTTACCCAACAAGACCAAGTCTAAGCTGTGGTTCCTGTCTGTTAGAGCTGCTGGTCCACTTTCAGCTGAAACAATCACATTTCTATCCGCACTCAAGTGCATTAACAAGGTGTGTCTCTCTACTTCTCTCCTTGCTTCCACAGGTTTCTAAAGGAAGTTCAAAGCTTTGAGTTCTGATTCTGTGAATCTGTTTTTCAGAACTTTTCCAGAGTTTTAGTGGTGTCAAACAAACCTGGAGCCGGCATTTGACCTTCAAGCTCTCCTGTTTCTCAAAGAGGAACACATGTTACACTGAAAAGCTATTTTTCTTCAAGATGGTGTTTCCTGCTGCACAACTCCCAACAAGAACAATCGCGAAGTGTGGTTCCTTTTGCTTGTTAGAGAATTTCACACACATACTGTAATTTCTCTGTAAAAGAATGATGAGTGTGAGAAAAGGACACAATGATCCTTAATCTGCTGTAGTCACTAATTTATGGTCCAGAGTTAATGCTCATAGGTGCTTCTAGAGAAACCCACAGTGTTCTGTTTCAATGCAAACATCATCCATCATATATTTGCTGGCTAGTTGATTTGGACGAAATTACAAGCATGTTCCACCCATTTACTTACATTTACGAGGTGGTTCAGAAGAAAAAGTGCACACTGTCAGGACATAAGACCATCACATGTTTAATATTAATGAAGCTCTAAGGTGATGAAGGAGGAACATCAGACACTGAAGCCAGCAGGGGGAGGAGCTACAGAAGCTTAAACGCAAACCACGGATTACGAAAAAGCAGAGAACAAACTTGAAATGGAGGGAAAATAGATGTAAATTAATTTTACTGCCATTGTTCAACATCTTTTATAATAAATACATAATAAATATTTCAACCTGTAGCAAATCTGAACTGTGGTATTTCAGGGAATTGTGTTATAACAGACATTCCTCCTCTGTGTTTTATGACCTGACTGTAAGATGATGATTGCGTTCCAGCCATGTTTTCCTCATCAGCTCTTTGGGGGTTGGGGGGTTGGGGGGGTTGTCTTCTGACAGAATTCAGTTGACTGGACATGATTTGGCACAGCCTACACTTGTCTATAAAAAGATTTAACAGTGCATGTCAGAGAACAAACCAAACCATCAAGCCCAAGAAATTGTCTGTCTCTTTTTTCCTCTCCACTGTTGCTTATGGCTTGCTCAAGGGGGATTTGTTGGGTTTTCTTTAAATGTTTGTATAGTCTTGACTCTATTATGTAAAGTGCCTTGAGATGACCTTGTTGTAAATTCGCGCTACATAAATAAAGTTGAATTGAATTGAATAGATCTCTGAGACAACGATCTGGGGAAGGGTACAGAAGATTTTATCAATAGTGACTACACAACCACAAGACCACTAGAGTCAGTACAGACATTTGGTAATACTGACTGACTAATAATAAAGTGAAACCACTGGGAAAAGGAACAACATGCAGATGAGCCAGACAGATTCCAGTGTTAAAATGTGACAAAATCTTCACCATGTCAAAGCTCACTCACTGGTCCAGTGCCAATTAACACCAGCAATAACGTATGTTTTCTACATTAGCTCAGTGTGAGAATGTGGAGGAGACTCGACAGTCAGACGAGTACAAAACCCTACAAACAGGATCATCTGTGGCTCATTCACAGGGAGTCTGAGCAGCTGCAGAATCATCTTACTAATATGTATGTTGTTCAGCTTCATATTTCCAGAGTATTTCAGAAACAGCAGAATGTCTGGGGAGCAGGTGGAAATTTGAACATGAGTTTGTTCATGTCTTGTAGTGGATGATGTATTTTTAAACCCAGGAGGAGGTGAAGCACACAAATTTTAAATAACTGGTGCACAAAGACACGTGAAAACTAATTAAAAATTATTAAGTGAACATGTAGGCATAAAATGGGGAGAAAAAATGAGACATAATGTTGAAACAAAAAAATTAAAAAATAAAAATAAAAAAGGACGAACTGAAAACCAAACTTAATTCCTGACAAAACCCAATTTAGAGAAAAACTAAAGCAAAACAGAATCATTGAAAAGTGTCTACAATGGAACCAAATGGACAAACAGATGACAGAAACTAACAGCTAAAACAAAGACAAATCCCGAACCTCAGACCAAAACACAGCACAAGAAGAACAGTAGTGATGTTACCTCGATACCGAGGCTTCGAACCAAGTTTCAGTGGTTGAAACTAATGGTCGGTGAAACTAATCATACAAGGTGAGAAAAAACTAAACAAAACGACTAACAGGAAATGAGGCGGATGTGCTACAAAATAAAAGCCATGAACAGGAAGTAAATACGAAAACAAACAAAAGTCCAGGACCATGACCTATCCTGTCGTACATATGGAAAAATGTTGGACTGTAACTGAAACAAGCAGCTTAGGGTTACCTAAGATTTTAACTAATAAAGTGTTTCATGATTATTAATTTAGCTATTAAAGAAAACAATTAGTTAAACCTTAAGTAAGGAATCTTTTTATTAACATAAATCTGCCATAAAACTTAAATCGTGAGTTATTTTGAAATGGCAAAAGAATAAAACAGAAATGTTTTCATCAACATAATATTTGTAAATAAACATGTCGTCCATGCTGTCCATATGCATGAAGCTAGACTATTTTCCTCTATAAAAGTGTAACTTTTGTGTCTCCACCTCCACATTCAGTCATAAACAATCAAACATCATAAACATGAATAAGAATTATGAAGTTGTCCCTGCAGCAGCTGGTTCTGACAGGTCAAACTGTGACTGATCTGATAATTGTCTGCGGGAAACTTTGTCAACATGTTTCAGGATCTAAACTCTTATTCTTGGAAAACACCTTCTGACACCATCCCAACATGCAGAGACTGCATGGAGAGGTGTGTGGGGGAGTGTGCGTCTGGTCAAACAACAAAACTCCATTCGACAAAAGAAACTTATCATTGTTTGCTTTCATTTGCATCATTCCAACATTGATACTTGTTGTTTACAATTTCAAACTTCAGAGACAACAAACAGGTCATTCCAGGTGACAAAACCAGCTCAACTGGTTTTTGTGGTTAGACAATACTAACATGTTCGCAGTTAGCTCTGTAGCTGTTTGAACATAAACACAAACTTGTTCAGTATTGAAGACACTAAGAAGTGTGGACCGATCTGTGTTTGTTTTTTCTGCAGCTACGGTAGCTCACAGTGGTCAAAACTCTGTTGCTGTTCTCTAGCTGTGAGGTCAGAGGTCAGAGAGGAGGAACAAATTGGGAAGGAAGTGATGACTGGTGAGCAGAAAAGAATATAGCAAACTGCTTTGTGTTGTACGGTGATGGTGAAAGATGGTAACTGTTGGTGAGTGCAGACAGGTGGGGATGAATGAATGAAATGTTGTTGTTTTTTGCCAATCCAGGGGTTCATTATCATCACATAAATTCATAAACAATCTTTGTTCCTTGAAACCAAGTCTGGATGATTCGGAGAGGTTCAAATGATTCTACATAACTTAACAAACCCAACAGAATGATCTGTAATGTGTCTCCCACCTGCACCTCTGCTGTCCATTGTCAAATAAAGACCAATGCCAAAGAATAACCTGAGAAAGAGAGAATAAGGCCTGGGATGGAAAATGTGAAGTGGTACATGTACTGCACATCCACTGATACAGACGAGAGTCAACACCTGGTGCAGCTTCTTGCAGATTGGGTGAGCTTAAAAAACTTTGGCAGGTTAAAGTTTAGCTACACACAGTGTTATCAGTGTGACTCATCACAAACTCACACAGGAACACACCTACATTCCTGCTGCAGGTTAAACCAGAGAGATTCTCTGTAAAACCATCGGAGTTACAACTGTTTAGACACAAACATACGCAGTTCACCGCGCACCATCACACCTCTCTGTGTCATAACCCTGACTTCACCTAACTAGATTCTAAGCCACTTCTAAGTCTTTACATTCTCATGCCAGTGTTTGTTTGAGCCTTTTATTTGTCTTTCATCTCGTTTAAAGGAAACTAACACAGAGAAACATTCTCTGTGTGCATGTGAACTGCTTCTGGTTCCACTATTAAATACACAAAGAAGAACATTAAAACACCTGGGCGGCTCAACACGTCTTCACACAGACAACAGCCAGCAGATTTAACAGGGAGGAGTTTATGAGTGCAGGTAGAGCCAAAGCAGGATGTCCAACACGTGAAGAAGAAACTGACACAAAAGCTCCAGATTCAGACAACAGACAGAAAGGGGAGCAGTAGGGGTATCGCTGAGCTTCATACCAACATTGCGGAGCTGAACAGAAGGTAGGACAGAAGGTTTCTTCTTTAGTTTGCTCGTGAAACGCTTGGTCTTTCTCTGAAGAAACCTGAAGCTCGTGTTTGATCTGAAGCTGACACCTCTGTCTGTCTCTGTCTGTGTGCTGAAGTTTGAAACTGGCCTGATTCATGCAATCTGTCTGTCTGTCTGTCCGTGTTAATGTGTCCCAGCGGTGGAAAGTCACTAAGAACAAGTACTTAATTACTATATTCAGACACTTTGACTTTACTTGACTAGTTCTTTTTCATGTTGATTTGACTTGACTCTATTGTCACTGAAACGGATTATTAGAGTAATATGTTCCTTATTCCTCCGCTTCATGTATCTGAAGGTTTAATGGGAAACAATTAGGGGCTGAATGAACTCATACACACTGAAGTACTGTTGTGAATGAAGCAGCTGTCAGAGCATAGAGTGGTAAACCTGGTGATATTATTAAAACTGATTAATAATACATGATACATGATTGAGTGTTTATTTTACTTTTTGTACTTTATATTTTGATGTATATTACTTTTATACTCTTAAGTAGATAGTAGTTCAAGTGCAGTATTTTTACTTGTTTTACTCTATTTCCACACTGTGGTGATGATACTTGTACTTCAGTAGAGGATCCAGCACTGATTTAATCTTTACTTTGTCATTCACCATTTTCTAATCACTTTGATCATCAATCCCATTGATCATTAATCACATTCATCAGAGTACTCTTGAGCCTGACTTTCTGTGATGTGAATGTTTGAGCAGAGCTGACTGGTCGCTGCAGCCTTCATCAGTGATTTGCTGTTTAAAGGATCAGGCCCTCTGCTCTGACACGACATAAACACTGTAGATTCAGTTGAGAACATGCAGGAGATCAGTACATTGGATTTTAGGTTTCAGTCTGCAGACCATCTGTCAGGTGGGTTCACAGTGTTAGGTTGCTAAGAGACAGTGATGCTTTGTGTGAAATAGATGATTGACTATATTTCTCCTGTCCTCCAGATGCCTCCTCCTCCCATCCCGAAGCCTAGAAACCGCTACATGAGGGACAGCCTGCAGTCCGTGTCCTCTCTGGACAGGTCAGGTCACCTCTAAATAATCCTTTATTTCTGCAGAACATGACACAAATGTTTGAATCCACAGCGGACTCCAAACTCTTGTTAACACGTTTTCCTGTTTCTGAAAAGTTCAGAATCTTAAAACACAGTTTTTCTATTTCACATCTCTTCTTGTTTCTGAATTCTCAAACCTTATGATTTTTTCCCCGTTTCATCGTTTTAAATAAGAACATTATGTTGGTGATGAACAAACTCTTATTCATATAAGAACTTTAGCCCAGCATGGTTTAGGATCCAGACCTTTGCCACAACAGCTTGCCCTGATTAATGGAGTCCTGAATTCTGAGTTGTACGAACAAATTCTATTAAAATTAAAATTCAAAGTGTCCATCCATGAAGAGAAGGCTTAATGGAATGGGACCGTACAGCAAGACAACCATTCTCCATACAGACGGAAGATGTCATTGGGATGATAAATGTTTTGGAATATATTGCTGACCATAACCCTGCGGAAATGCTGTGAATGGACCTGAAGCAGGCAGTTCAAACAGGAAGTCAACCAACATCCCTCAAAAAGGGGCTCTCAGCACTCACTGAATGCATGAGCTCAGTGAAGATTAGATTTCAATTATTTTCCACAGTCAATAAATGAAATGTAATTGTTTTTGTCCCGTTAGTTTAACTGTGTTCCCTTTATCATGTTTAAGGCCAACACAAAGATTCGAGCGTCACTGTAACAATTTTCATTTAAATACACTGAGCTAAAGTAAACAGAACAAATGTTTAGTTCTCCATTACCGTGTTAAAAATCACGTTCTAAAAATATCTTGATTGAAAATATTAAGTGTTTGTTTTTCAGAGAAGTGACCGGTGACAACGTGCAGCCACTAACTCCCGGTGGACTTCACCTGAGCACAGGTAACACACCCACACACAGTCACGTTTCCATCACTTTCCAGGACATTACAGTGGCTTTATTTTAGAATGAGTCTTTTACGTCATGGGGACCATTTGACTTTGTAAACAGGTGTCGTAACTCATGTTGACATGACTAAAACAGGTACACACACAGTCAGGTGAATATCAGCTGGGTTACTCCACATGAAGTCATTGTCTAATGTCACAACATTGCTAGAAATGAGTTAATGAAACAAACTGCTCACCTGTCCTTGCTGACACTCAGTGATCCAGGTCCTATTTTCACTGAGGTCCCTGTTCAGTGGGAACTGGAACCAGTTCATCTAAAACTCACTGATGTGAACAGATATTAATGTGAAGAGCTGTAACAGAAACTCTGAAAGTGTTAAAGAGATCAAGTGTCAGAGCTGAGGGAAGAACTGTGCATAGACAGAAAAAAAACACAGATATTACAGTAAATCACCAACAATTTATAAAACTTGTGATATTTTAGCCACAATCCAGATTTGAAAACCAAGTCTAAATATATAAACACTGCAACTGTCAGAGGTCTGACTTCAACTGAAAAGCTTTCTCAGCTTCAGACTCAGTGCTTACATGTCTCAGCACTTTTCACCGTGAACAGTTGAACCGGTTTGTTGCTGCAGGTTAGAACTTCTGCTGTTGATGAGATGAATGATGGGAAACAGTAGAATGGTTATTATCTTAAACCAGTTTGTCTCGTGATATAATCTTCACTGAATGTACAGGACTAAATGTCGTGTCACATGTTTCGGTCCGTGTTGACACGTAACAACAGGAATGTGAAGCCTGCCGCTGCTCATACATTCACTATAATACCCACATCCATGAGCGTTATGAGCTGTGTGACCACACTCTGCTGTTTATCACGTTCATCTCTTTCAGTTTCTTCGACAATAAAACACACATTTGATGCTGTAAACTCCAACTGGTGCTTCAGCAATAATTCCTTTAGTAGTGACTTCCTGTTTCTCAGTTTTTAAGTTTTTAATTGTCTCATGGAGTTGGTGTCAGTGCATCAGCATCTGTTGTTTGGATTTTAATTTAGTGTCTGACATTTATTTATCTAACAAACCATTTATGTCCTCCTGACGCTTATTACAACACATTTTCAGCCTACAGATAACAAACATATTTCAACTTTCTTAATTAGTAATTAGCTCCTTATGTCACTACATACACATGTTAAACTGCCACTGTGTTTTTTTATGGATGTCGTTAGTTTCAGCTCATCCCGTCAAGATTTTATTACATAGTTATTGTTGCATTGTCCTTTGTTATAATAAAGAAAGAAAAGGCATATTTATTTGACTGACAAGTGTCTCAGCCTATCAGCTGACGATGATGTCACTTTGACCCCCCCTCAGAAAAAGATGCCTCCTCTCATCCTTCCCCTGGTGGCCCCGTCTACCCGACTCTCGATGGCGTCACTGACATGATCGCTACTAACATCCCATCATTGGCTGGAATTGCCACCGCCATCAAAGGCTCCACCCCCAGCCCTTCAGCCCCCGTGGCCCCACCCTCTATAGAGAGCATGGCTAACAACATCCCTGGCCACATACCTAGCTTAGCAGGAGCTGGTAGCACTGTAGCCAACCCTGCCCCCTCCAACACACATGTAACAAGTGCTGCTGACTTAGATAGCATTGTTAGCTCATTGGCTAACATATCCAGTCTAGCAGGGATTGTTAGCAATGTTGCTATCCCTGCTATTAGCACCACCCCTGCAGCTCCCACTCCTCCAGCTGGTAAACCCATGTACACAGGTATGTCAATTTAAGTCAGTTTATCAGTCAATCAATCAATCAATAAATCAGTCTGTAGCTTCATGTAACAATGTGATTTTATGAGTAAAATGTAAATATGAACCTGGTTCTGGTTTGAGTTTATGTTTAATCTGAGGTTAGTAGAAAGGATCCTGTTACTATTTAAACAAGTTTACTTCAGTTAATCAGCATGACTCTAGTTTAAGTTTGCATATGCTAAATGACATAAAATCTGTGATGATAAAAGTTAAAGGTTGTTTGAAATATAAAGATAAATAGCAGTGGCATATAGAGACCAAGACCGAGTCTTTTTCTCACCATAAAGTGAACAACGATGACTAAGGAATGCAGGAGCTTCAGAGCCCTGGGGCTGGCCCCCTCTGCCTGTTCAGTGATCAGGACTTGTTTGCACAATATATGAGTAAAAGCAAAAGTTGAAGCCAAATTGCTAAAATCACTGTAGATTCTCTGCAGTTATCGGATCGCTTCTTCATTCAGCTCACAGTCTTCATCTCTAGACTGTCACATTCTACTTTGTACCTTACGAGTGTGTACCTCAGATCTGTCAATCGGGAGCGGTTCTCTTCACTGCTCTCTGCAACTGTGCCCTCACCGCAGGATCTCTCCACCCTCGACACAGTCGGAGCCTCTGCAATACACTTTCATTCTGTCTGGACAGTCTCTGCCTGAACAGATCCACAAACAATACACCATGCTCACGAGTGCTGAGAAGAAGTGGCACGAATCCGAGACTCAATCTGCTCTTGCTAATTATCAGGATTTGCTTGCGCCTGAATACTACCAAGATAAGCTCAGCAACACCACAGACACCAGAAAACTGTTCTCCACTTTCAGATCACTGCTCTACCTGCCTCCACCTCCACAACCCACCTGGCTCACAGCCAACAACTTTGCCTCCTTCTTCACTAACAAGGTGGTAGCCATTGGCTCCAGACGTCAGATAACGATGTTCTGCTAACTACATCCAGCGGTGCATCCACCCTCATATCTACCCTCCTCCTCTCAAACCATACGACCACCTGCTCTGTGGATCTGATTCCCTCCAATTTTCTTAAAGCTGTTGGACCTACACTAATTCCAGCCATTACACAGATCCTTAACACTTCTCTAACAACAGGCACCTTTCCCACTTCGTTCAAGCAGGCCCACATTACTCCACTGTTGAAGAAGCCTTCTCTTGATCCCTCCCTTGTGAAGAATTACAGACCAGACCAGTCTCTCTTCTCCCATTTCTGACTAAGACCTTGGAAGCACTCTTCAATCAACTCTTAGACTTGGCTTTAAGAGTTGTCACTCGACGGAAACAGCACTTCTGACTGTTGTGGAATCCCTACGGGCTTCAGGTCGTTCTCCTGTCTTAATTCTACTAAACCTATCTGCAGCCTTTGACACTGTAAACAATCAGATCCTCTTGTTTGCACTATCTGACTTGGGCATCTCTGGACCAGCTCTAGCCTGGCTTCGGTCTTACTTTTCTGGGCGAACCTTCAAGGTATCCTGGCAGGGGCGTGATACTAACTCTCATAACCTGGGGCTCATCATCGATGACCAACTGAGCTTTACATCTCAACAGTCTCTAGGTCATGTAGATTTGCCCTCTACAACATCAGAAAGATCAGACCCCAACTCTCGGAATACACAACCCAAGTCAGTGTGTAGGCGTTGGTCATATCTCGTCTTGGTTACTGCAGTGCACTGTTGATAGGGTTACCGACATGCACGACCAAATCCTGCAGATGATCCAAAATGCGGCAGCACGCCCCATCATGGAACTTATTCCAAAGGTTTTAATAAGTTTATGATAAAGCTCCTGTGTTTAGAGGAAACAGTCCATTGTGGGTCAATGTCGACATACTGTGTTAGTTTCTATGTCATTAGGTTACATGTGTTCCGCTAATTCATTTTTAATCTGCAATCTGGATTGAGACCCATACTCACCGTTCTTACAGGACCATTATTTTCTCAAGTTTGCATTAGCAGGGAGAGCTGCTGACACAAAAGTGCTCCCTACAGCACGTAACACGTACATGACATGACACATGATGTGATACATGTCAGAAATACATTACAAAAGTAAAATGAGACAAAAATCATGGTACATATTTAAAGCCAGAGTCCTACAGCTATCGATACAATGCAGCTCTCTGTTACCAGCCATTTAAAGTAACTGCCCCAGGTTTTACTACATAACACATTTTTGTGTGATTTTTAGAGAAGTTTTTATCACAGACTAGAGATCAGCTTGGGCAGAACCACATGGTCTCTTAGAAAGACATGATTCTGTTTAATGTCAGGTTGACCTTTTTAATTTCCAATGTAACTAGAAGTGATTTGATTTCAAATACCTGGGACTCCCAAGGGTCAGAATTTCACAAAGAGAGGTAAAACAAACATTAAAGCAGGTCCAGCTGCACTTCAACAATTCTCAACAGAGACAAAAACCAAATTAAATCTTAAGTAAATCATGGATTTACTAAACAGTATGTACAAGCCAGAAACTCAGACATCTGTTTTAAAAGATTGATTCAAACACCATTAAATTCTTCTAATAAAACACAAGCGGAGCAAACTAGCTCTCAGATCAGTTTTAACAATATCAGAGGATTTAGACACATAACCTCTCCTTATTGGCTGCTGAACATGTGTCTCTATAATAAACATTATTAAACATTTATCCAGATGTTGGGGCCTTATCACAGCTGGTGATGTCCACCTTAGAGCCAACTGCAGGCGTCACATTACCTCCAGTACACGGAGCAGCAGAGCCCACAGATGAAGGTAGGAACCTCCACTGTTTCAGTCTGGTTCCAGGTCCTTCTGGATTTCACCCAGCTGTCAGCCTGACTCTGTTGCTGTTCCGGTTCCAGTTTTACCCTCTCACACCATCACAGAAGAAAACCCATACATCACTGTGTTGTCTTGTTGGACGACTCAGGAAGAAGCTGAGACTGACTCATCCAATGAGGAGGAAGAAACAGGAGTAAAACCTGCCCCCTCAGGAGCCAATGGAACAGTGGGAAGAGATCCAGCTCCTACCATGACTACCAATAATAACAGGTTTGTACTCAGTATAACAACAGCTACTAAGACTATAGTAATATGTGCATGGGGCTGTTGCACGTTAGAACAGGTCCATGTTAACTGAAGGCTGCAAGTTTTAAACTGGACCTGGCTGCTGGGTCTACACAGGCACAGAATTATCTGAACCACAGGAAAACAGCAAAAACGTGTGCCAGAAGACCTCATCACCATAACCAGGACAAAGATTTCATTAGGAATGCAAAATCCTCTGAGCTGCACAATTTGTTATTATACTGTTTCTGCAGCTGTGTCAGACTGAAGCCCAGGTGCTTGTGAAGACGCAACAACATCACATGATCACTTTCTAAGGTCGTCCTGCTGCTAACAGTGTTCGTGTGTGTTTTTTTTTGTTTTACAGCCTCCCAACGAATGCTTCAGGTCGCATTGTGCCAGCTCGACCAGCCCCACCTCCTCCTCGTGCTGTCAGCCAATCAGGAAAGTCTGTGAGACAGAAGACTCCTAGGTAAACACAGAGACACGTGTGAAACTTCAGTCATGGCTCAAATAACCCGAAGGTCCCAAGACACCTATGAATTGATTGACTCATTTTACCCAGAATGCTCTGAGGGTCTGCAACCCCGCCCCCTTACATTAGCGCTGAGGTATGAGGTGCTTTGGTGTAGAGGTGAAACTGGATCTGCAACTTATGAGCCCAACAGACAAATTTCCTGTAAATCATGACAGGAAGAGAATCAGCTGATTTAAATTGAAACTGATTTACTTTAATCTTTATTTGTTTTATTTAATAATTTGTTTATGTCAACATTAATGTCTAGAGGAACCAGTTGTTTGATCATTATTAAACAGACTCAGGATGCAATAAAAAAAATTAAAGAATAATAGATTCAGTTAGTCACAAAGTGTGGTGAAGGAACCACCAGACTCAGTCTATTGGCAGAGCTCAGTTGGAGAGAAGTATTATAGACCTGGGTGAGGATGTGGTTTAGGTGGCAGCTTTGAACCTGGTGAAGACAGTGCAGATATCTGAAAAGTGATGGGACGTGTCTATGCTGCTGAATTTTGGATCTGCAGGGTTTGATTGTGCTGCTGGTAGCCCTGTCAGCAGACAGTCCTCTCTTCTCCTATTTCTGGCCAAGACCCTGGAATGAGCAGTCTTCAATAAACTCTCAGACTTTCTTTCCCAGAACAACCTCCTCAATTTCAAGCAGTCTAGCTTCAAGAGTGGTCACTCTACGGCACTCTTGACCTATCTGCAGCCCTTTGACACTGTGAACCACCAGATCGTCTTGTCTGCACTCTGTAAATTGGGCAACTCTGGACCAGCTTTAGCCTGGCTTTGGTCTTACTTGTCTGGACGAACCTTCATCTCATGTACTTGCATCTCATGAAACAAAAACACTTCTTTGATGGCACTTTACTTTGATGTTTTTCTCTTGAACTTTTGTTGCTGCCTTTTACCTGACTTGTAAATCACTTTGGATAAAAGTGTCTGACAAATCACTAAATGTAAATGTAAAAGTAAATCAGGTATATTCAGTAAATTGGAAACTGAAGATAATATCTTAGATGACAATGGAGTGGGGGAAGAAAGGTTAAATGAGTATAGCTTCTGACTGGATGCAGAATAATCACTGTGGGTAGAGTAAAAATAGTTGGAGAACAAGCAGGTCAGTGGTCCTTCAGGACAAACATTCAGAACTACCTATGTGGGCATCAGGGGGTGGTATTGTAATATTTAACATGAGTAAGAGTAAAATGAAGTGACATGAGATTTGGTTTTATTTGTCTTTGGACTGCCTCTTAATGTCACTGAAGCTTGATAAATTGATTTCCCAACAATGCAGGTCTGAATCAGGTGAATTCTGTACTGAGGGATCCATTAGGTTAAAGCGTGTTTGTCTTGTAGAGCCGCCACCATCCGAGTATCGAGGAAGAAGGGGGGAGGTGGAACACCCGCTCCACAGAGCGCTGTGATCCGTTCCAGCTGGCTTGATGTTTGGAAGGGCTTCAGGTAACAGCAACAGTTTTCCACAAAAATATTATCTGTAATTTCATGATTTAATTAAGCTCAACCTGAAGATCTTTTAGGATCTGAAGCAGCTGTTATATGGTGTATATTCTGTGGAAGTAATTGGGGGATGAGAAACAGGAGTTCAGAGAAGAGCCTAGTAGTTGGAAACAGTCAGTAGACCCAGATTTGATCCCTGAGGAACACCAGCGCTTCCACTTAGATATACAAATGTTTAAATTGAAAATGCATTGATTTACAGATGTCATGTTTTCTGTCCAACAGACACAATGTTTTATGGGCAACATTTGACGGACAGCTGATGTCACTGTGGAAAAAACGCACAGTGAGTCAACATGTTACCTTCTCCATGAGCCTGTCTCTGTCTGTACACTGTCAGCTCACTGTGGGTGTGTTTGTTTTGTTCATTAGGACCAGTTTAGTGAGGTTCTGTTTCATGTATCCAGTATAACCAACGTGAAAAAACAAGAGAAACGACGATTCTCTGTTTACTTCAGGAAGAAACATTATGACTTCCTGGCTCATAATGATGGTAAGAATACTGCACTGCTGTTGACTTTATATTTATGACCCCATCAAATCAGCATATTAAATCTAAACATTTAGCCTAATATTAAATGCAAATACAAACAAATAAACAAATAACAAAACAAAGAACCAAACCTCAGACCAAGATCAATAGCATCCAAAAGTCCAACAAGACAAGACGGCAGCAAGACTTTAGGAGATGAGGGTGTCTGTCTGTGTGTGAGTGAGTGAGTGACAAACCAACAAACAGTGAGGGGAGAACAGGGTTGAAATAAATGGGAAAACAAGTGAAACCAATAAGGACAAAACTATGTAAGCAAAGCAACCTAAAATAAACTAACAGGAAAGAAAAGCAATACTCAAAATAAAAGGCCACGACAGGAAATAAACAAAAGCTACATCAACCAAAAGTCCAGAGTCCTGACAAAGGAAACATGTACCAAATTACTCTGTAAGTCACTTTGGATAAAAGCCAAATGACTAAATGTAAATGTAAATGTTCTTGTGTATTTATCTCTGAACTCTCTTGAACAGACAGTAATGGATTTCACGCCACTATTTTTACTGTTCTCTAACAGATTCTACCTGACTCCACTCTGTATAACAATAACAGATTGTTCCTCAGTGCTTAACACCTGATGCTCGCCACATTAGGTGTGATGAAGGTGTGATGAAGGGTCATTTCTTAAAAAAACCATGTCGAAAGACAAACATGTTAGTCTCTTTCGGAAGCATCAAATCACTGCATGCATCAATCCGAGAAAACATCTGTGGAGAATGCAGAAAATACTAAAATTGGGTTAAGAACTGTCCAACGCATTATTAAAAACTGGAAGGACTGGTGATGGGAGGATCAGAGAAAGAAGCGAGACACACAAAGTTCTGCTCCCATCATGCCTAGTGCCTACTGTGGTGGCAGTGCTATGATCTACGGTTGCTGCAGTTGGTCAGGTCTAGGTTCAACAACATTATGTGCCCAAAGAATGAAGTAAGCTGACTACCTGAATATACTGAATGACCAGGTTATTCCATCAGTGGATTGTTTTCTTCCCTGATAGCACAGGCACATTCCAAGATGACAATGCCAGAATTCATCGGACTCAAATTGTGAAAGAGTAGTTCATGGAGCATGGGACATCATTCTCACGCATGGATTATAGCCACCACAGTGTCCAGACCTTAACCTTAGTGAATCTTTGGGATGTGCTGGAGAAGGCTTTGCACAGTGGTCCGACTGTCCTATCATCAATAGAAGATGTTGGTGCAAAATTTATGCAACACTGGACGGAAATAAATCTTGTGACACTGCAGAAGCTTGTCCAAATAATGCTACAACGAATGTGTGGCGTAGTCAAAGCTAAGGGCAGTCCAACGAAATATTAGAGTGCCTGACCTTTTTTTTTGGTGGAGACTTTTTTTGGCCAGGCAGGGTATATGTAAACAGACACTTACGGTGTGTGATGGGAGGGAAGTCAGTATGGGGCACGAGGGTAAAGAAAAGAAGAACACATTACAGCTGCAATATCAGGAGAACGTGAATGCCAAATAACAACTCAATATTCAAAGTAACAACAGAAAATATCCAGGTATAAGCCGTGGAGAAAAAAAAAAAATGTATGAGAAAGTCACTTGAAGCTCCAAGCCATAAAAACACTATGAAAGAGAATCTTAATCCAGGCGAAGTGCAGGAGATTTCTGTAGAGTTCCAGGGAATAACTTGAGATCGCCAACCAGGCAGACGAAGGAAAGGCAGGATTCCAGGTGTGAAAATAAAACAGAACTCACAGGAAATAGCAAATAACTTGGTCCAGGCAACAAATTAACAAAACAACAAGTAAATACTCAACAGATAACACAGGTAACTTGATGCATGGAGATGCAAAGATCTGGTGACTGTGAGTTGAATGAAGAAGGGATCTAAAAATGCATAGGACTGACCGAGATGCTGGTGCACCAGGTCCTTGGTGCAGTTCTGGATGACAATTAGTTTCAGGTTGTTGCCAGCCTTGTGGGTCGGGGAAGTGGAGACTAGTCTCAGGTTAAACATGTTCAGAAGAGCAGAAGAGTTGATATAAAATGAAGTGAAGAAAGAGAGAAAGTGCAAGAAGATAAAAATAAAGTGGCTTACAGTTTCCTTGCTTGGTGGACTTTTCAAAGCTCTCCACCTACATTTGTTAACACTTATGAAAAACAGACGAACAAACAGGCCAAATCAGCAGACTCGAGACAAATGACAGACACTCAGCTACCTCTGAAACCAAAAAAGAAATTTCAAAGAGCAGTTACTTGATCAGGAGACCCCTTGTCCTAGTTTGGTGCTTGTCGAAACTAAATGACTAGTAGCCACTCCAGCAATGCCAGGATCAGTAACGAACTTCTTTTGTTTCTTAGCCCTTGTTAGAACCCTAGCTGCTGAGTTATGGAGAAGCTGGGAACCATGAGAAGGGTTGTTTCCAGAGCAGAAAGTTGCCCAGCAACAGGCCAGATGTTACCTTCTCTTCTTGTTTTTTTTTTGCTCAGAGGTTTTTGAAGGTTGGGTGACATCTCTGCAGGCATCTCGAGGCCAGCCAAGTCCACCTTACCCAGATCTCCATGGACAAATCACCATGAAGGACACGCGGAGCCGTGCCTATGCTGCCGTCTGGGGTCACGACCTCTGGATTTATCCCAACAAGGAAGGCTTTCAGCTGGGCATCGCCTCCTTCTCTGTCCCTCTGAGTGTGGCCTCAGTCAAACCTGCAGGAAAACATTCATTTACCCTCATCACACCTTTCAAGACCTTCAAGTAAAAAACCTCTCTATCAACTGATTGTTGTAGTTAATTTGTAAACTGATATTGATATAAAGTTTGTCTTAATTTCTCGTTCTTTCTCACCTTTTTCTTAATTTCTCTTCCCACGTTTCCTCACTTTAACCCCTCCTCCCACCTGCAGCCTTTCTGTTGATTCTTCAAAGGATCTGTCCGTCTGGCTGGACAGTCTGTCCTCATCTATCTGCAATGCTCTGTCCTCCAGCCAGGTGGCTCTGCGTCTCTGGGAAAACCCCTTCAACAAGGTGTGTGGAGACTGTGGTGCAGCCAATCCTGAGTGGGCATCAGTTAACCTCCTGCTGGTGATTTGTCAGGCCTGTGCAGGTACAAGCTAACAGAAGTGAAAAGGTTGTCAATGCATTTTTGTTGAAGAAATAACATTACCTTTATATAGAATAGTAATTTGCTGTAAACTGACCCCATGCTTACGTGGGTTTCCGCCCACAGTCCAAAGACATGCATGTTTGGCATGGTGACCGGTGACTTTAAATTGTCTGGAGGTGTGAATGCGAGCGTGAATGGTTGTCTGTCTGTGTGTCTCTCTGTGTTGGCCCTGAGATAGACTGGAGACCTGTCCAGGCTGGACCCCGTGAACCCACCCCACTGTAACTCTGAACACGACAAGAGGTGACAGATAATGGATGGATGGATGCTTTGTCTGTGATAACAACTTAATGCTGTTCTCAGGTCAGCATCGAGGTCTTGGCAGCAAGCTGTCAAAAGTCAGAAGTCTGAAGATGGACAGCAAGATCTGGACAGAGCCACTCATACAGGTGAGGACTGAACTGAAATTATACAAGGGAAGGGAGTAGTTTTACTTTATTTTGTTCAGATATTTAACCCTTTGTCCCCCAGCTGTTTGTTATCTACGGTAACCGGTTAGCTAATCAGGTGTGGGCACCAGCAGTGCCCGCAAGTGAGCAGCTGCGTCCTGATTCACCTGATCAGGAGAGGTCAAAGTTCATCCAGGATAAATACAGCAGGGGGCGCTACAGACGAGTCCACCCTCTGACAACCTACGAGTCCCTGATGGAGCAGGTGTGACTCAGTTCTGTTAACTTAAACTAAAATGTTTAGTGACAAACTCTGATGTCTTACAAACATTTATGCTAAAAATAGTTTTAGCAAAACTTTTTTAGTTTTTCAATGTATTTTTCAGTGGTAAATAAACTAATTTAAATTACATTTTAATTTAAATTCAAAAGTCAATAAAACTCAGCAGACCACCTACACTCTGTACAGTCCCTGAATACTGCACAGAAACACTAGCGACAGCTCGCCTGATCACATGAGGTGTGTGGGTGTTAGCTCAGCGGGTAGAACATCAGGGAATATCTCCAGAACCAACTCCCAGCCGGTGCACCAGGTGTGTCCTTGGTTGAGGCACTCAGCTCTAGCTCACTGGGCACCTGTGGGTTGAATACAGACAAAATATGCCATCGTAAAACATTGAATCTACCCCATTGTCTTAGTCTCTGACACAGGCAGTGTCCTTACATTAGACAGTCCAGGCTTGCAGGATGTCATTTATCCTCCAGTGCGGCAGACATCTGAATGACTGTGGATATGTAGCAGTTAATGGATAGATTCTGAATTCAGACCTGGTGTTCAACCACTCATGCAGAAACTATTTACTTAAAATACATTTCCTGTGGTTCTATCTTCCATGCCTCATAAAACATATCTTCCATGCCTCATAAAACAGAAACATTTCCTGTCACATCACTTTGCCAAAAAAAAATCGCAATAAGTCATAAAAAGCTTATACATGTCTTTAAAAATTCTGTAAGAGGCTAATGATCATAAGGAGATGTACTTTTTGTATTTGTCAGAAAATTTGAACCAGTGATACATGACACTGTACATGATGCTGATGATGATGTGTACTGATGCGTCTTTGTGTGTGTGTTTCAGAGGTTGTGTGAGGTGGTGTGTACTGCGGACGTCGAAGAAACAATGTCTCTGATCTGCTCAGGAGCAAAGGTCAGTGATAAGGCATTTATGACTCAAACGGCCTGTAGCTCATCAGTAATTAATGAGTCAAGAAACACCTGTGTCTGTGTGAACTAAATATTAAAACATCACTATTAGTTATTTTATAACTAATAGTGATATTTACTGGAGGAGTTATCAGGGGATGCTTTGTTGTCAAAAAATTAAACCACACTGTTGTTGAAAGTGTCGCTCATTAAATAGAATAGAATCTGCTGCTCTCTCTGCAAACTACAGTCACGTGATGTCCTCACAACTGCCGTTCTCATGGCAACTATAAAACTTTGAAATGTTTAATGTCAGCATGATTTGACATGTTGTGTGACAGTGAATCAGATGCGTTCAGGTTCAGGGTTCTGATGTTGTTGTCAGACTGTGGTTCCATTCTTTGGAATGTCTGCACGGATGAACAGAGCTGCACTCTGCATCTGAATGAACGTTCTGACTGTTGCCTGTGTACAGGTTTGTCAGTCTGACCCTCAGAACCCCCCCCCCACCCTGCTGGCTGAGACAGCGGGTCAGGTTCTACAGACCGAGCTGCTCCGACTCAACGAGTACACAGGTAAAACACACAGAATGCAGTAGCAGTACTGCATGATCTTTAGTCAGCCGTGATATTCAATGTCATTTCTCTGTTTTCATTCAGAGGTCCCACCCCACCTGCCCCAGTCAGCGAGTAGGGTACCTGACTCCACCCCCTCAGGTAGGAGCATTGGATGTTTTTATGAAAACAGCAGAGACTAAAACAATGTCAAACTTCAGACACTGGTTCATCAGATCATTGTGTTTAAAAATAAATTTATCTGCACAACAGGATTCATTTTTATTCATTCATTAAATATAAACCTTTTCTAACCCAGAGGATAAAAACTCTTCTTATTGAGAACCCAAAACCTAACCCTAAAACAAAAATTAGAATTTTGATTGGTTAAGACAGTCTGTCAATGTTCTGAAATGTTGTGCGTGTTACATGTGTTTTTTCAGGTGAGGAAGACGAGGAGCTTCACGGTAAACTGGAGGACGATCGATTTCTCTTCTCATTAGAAAATGATTCAGCGGCATGCGATGTCCTCGACCTGCGAGAGGTTCTGTCCGTCTTCCTCAAAGATGGGTAAATATAGTATATGATACTTATGCTAATAAAGCTAATACTGACAGACTTTACTCTGAGTTACTGTGTGGAGACCAAAGGATTTTACCTCTAGAGACAACAGCTCTCTGCAGCTTCTTCTGGACAAAGACAAAACACCAAAGAGTTAGACAATATCAGAACATTAACATGAACTACTGAATAAAAAGAAAAAGAGAGAAGTTTACTAAAGGTAAAAAGGAGCAACAAATATCTTCTCACTTTAGTATAAAGTGAGAAGATATTTGTCTGACGCTGTCACCTGATTATATCACGAACAGTTTTACTGCCTCTGCACTCCTCTGATTTCTTCGAAAGACTTGTAATACTAATTTTGTTTCGGCCCAAGTCACCAGTTTGAGATGGTGACCCTGAGCGATCAGCTGGTCTGTAATGCTAATGATAAGGACGACCTACTGAGTCACCTGGTTCATATACTGAAGGTAAACCTGATCAAATTAAGTTTGAGTTGTTAACATAACCAGACTTCGGTTTATTAAGATTATCTGTGTACTTTTCTCCAGGTGATTCTCCCAGGGGGCGTGTCCTATGCAGAGGTGGTTGGGGCTTCAGCTGCCAGCAGGGTCTGTCTGGTCGAAGTGGCCGGAGCCTCGAGCGACTCGGATGCCTGGTTGTTGCTGTGGGAGGATGGAGTCAGCATTCATCCCGTCCACAGACACACACAGCCAACTCTGAGGACTGACCTGAGCGAGATTACTCACCACGGTAACCCTTCGCACCATCAGTAACAGGAGTTGATTAACGTTCTGTGGGCTTTGTTCTAATTGTGTTTCGTATTTGAGTTCACCTCTTTTCCCTCTGACCTTCAGTCCTCATCTTTTGTTTTGTCTGTGCAAAGAGAAAGAGAAAAGAGAAAATGTCTTTGCAAAAAATAAAAAGAACAAATAAGTCTGATTTCTTACCATGAGAAAATTAATCAATTTCCTTTCTGGCAACTCATGTGTTCCGTTAAATGATCATGTTTCACTCTGACAACAATCACAGATTACAAAATGTTTCCAGCATGGAGGGTGAGCAGAAAATCGAGAGGAAATGAAAATGAGCTGCTAAATATTTGGAGTGCATTGTTTGCCTTTCTAAAAGTTTGGACAGATTTAGAATCCTAAATAGTCCTGCTTAGGGTGTCAAATAACATCCAGAGTCCTACTGAGCCCAGCTCTGGCTCCTCCAAAGTTCAGCAGATTGTTTCTGTGCAGACACCACTCTGCTCGGATCTGAGGATCTGAATCTGTTAACGTCTCTGAGAAATGGGTCTGAAATCTGTGTCAGATTGTTTCTACCGTAAATTCTGGACTATAGAGCACCTAAATTTACACCAAAATTTAAAAGAAATATATATTTTGTCACATATAAACCGCATCGGACTATAAGCCGGGCTGATCTGAAATAATCTGAATCTTGTTCACAGTAGGCATGAGGATGTTATGTGCGCTGTTTTACTTACGAAAAATGGGTCTGGTAAACACATGTCGAATGTACAGAGCTGTCGGGTCTTACAGAGCCGACAAAAACGTCCTTGTTATAAATAAACGGCTTGACCAACGCCAAAGGAGAAGACGTCTCTTAGATGAGTTGCTGCGCTCAATTTTGTTTAAGTCTTTATTCATTATTAAAGTCCAATTCTCCCGAGAAACCACAAATCGCTATTCATCTTCCTCCTGAGCATTGAAACCACTGTCACACTCGATTTCCTTCACGGATAGCTTTTCATTAAAAGCTGCATCTTTTCTTCGTTGTTTTCCATTATGAGGGGGTGACTGTTGTGCGTCAGGTTTTTTGTTTGCAGAGCCCATCTGTTGGAAAAATCTTAAAAAGCCGCATTTCTGTAAAAGCCGCATGGTTCAAAACGTCGGAAAAAAGTAGCGGCTTATGGTCCGGAAAATACGGTAATGTTTTCATTATTCCAAGAGAAACTAAGCTCATAGTGTCTTTATACTGTTCTTTGTTACACATCAGGTGAGAGGTTGGATCTTAATGTCGAGTCAGAAAACTCATGTTGGATCTGATCTCTGCATTAAAAGACCCAGAAACTGTGCAAAAACTGTTTAAACTGTCAAACACTTAAAAATTTGAGTGATGAATGAAAATGTTAAGTCTCCTTTTATTTTGTCTTAGAAATTGATCCATCTGAGAACATTATCACCATGGTAACCCCAGACAGGTGTGTAACACATTCCGGTTTTACTGGAAGGTCGTATTAAATTACCTGACAAAAGAGAACTATTCCTGGCTGTTGACTGCCTCAACTGCTTCTCTTTTCAGGAGTGTGTCGCTGCGTTTTGAGGAGCAGCACAGCTGTCAGTCCTGGTACCAGCACCTGCACAGAGCTCTTGCCAGTAAGAGCTCAGCTACACAGTGTTCCTCTGCAGCCAATCGCAGGTCATCTCGTCAGTCTCTTTACCCAGAGATCGACCTGGTGTCCAGAGGTTCCGTACCACCGGCAATCGAGCGCTGCATCTCTCACATCACAACCCACGGTCAGAAGTGATTTGAATGTTTACGTAAAGACAAATACAAAAAATTTTATTGTCAGGGTCACACTCCTCCACGTTTATGCTGCATGTTCAGAAATGTCTCCACACTGAACATAGTTTTCATCCGTTTTTGTGGAAACACAAATTTGTCTTGTCTTGACTGACTCAATGCTACAGTAGTGAGTATTTAATGTTAAAATTAGGGCTGTCAGTCTCATAATCAAAAATTTTATCTGTTACTGTAAAGCAGTGCTTCCCAATTATTTTCTGTTCAGCCCCCCCAGCTAAAAGAAAACAATTCGCGCCACTACCAACTACTGTACTGGATCTGCAATTACACTTTATTCTACTACGGCAAAAAAAGCATGTTCCCCCGGGTCACACACGCCCCCCCTGGCAGCGCACCCCACTATTTGAGAAGCACTGCTGTAAAGGAACATTAGTAAGTTTTAATGCATGATGGTGAAGAGTGAAAATCCATTCATGTGCTGACATTGAGTCTCACTGAGAGTCACTGCTGAGCAGATCCAAAGCTTCTAGATTTCACCAAAACTTGTTCAGTAATTAGCTTATGTGATAATCAGGCCAAATACTATTAAAAGTTAAAAGTTACTGTTTTCTTCTTAGTGACTGTTTCAAAGTTCTATATTTATTCTGAAAACTCCTGGGGCTCATGGGAAATAATATTTGTCATTTGTTAAATTTACTCTCTAAAAGCAATTGTACTTTAGGGGAGACGCAAAAGCTCGTTTTCTCTCTGTATGTGAATCTCAACCTGAAATCCTTTCTTTCCCTCAGGTCTGCAGGTAGAGGGCATTTACCGCCGGTGTGGCCTCGCTACCAAAGTCAGCCAATTAGTGCATGCTCTGCTCACATCACCGAGCTCTGCCCCCCTAGAGAGTGACGAACAGGGCGTGCTGGATGTTTGCGCCACCCTCAAACGATATGTTCGCCAGCAGGGGAATCTGATACCCGATGAGCAGTCATGGCTCCAGGCTGCAGGTTAGTATCTGTAGTACACAGTACTGCAGTTCAACAGCTGATACCCAAAGTCTCCCGGGTAGCTTCTGGTAGGTCAGGTGAGCACCTTGCATAGACCATCAGACCACTTACAGTCAAAAAATAAAAACCTGTCTGTACCTGTAACTATGCAGTGTGTAGGTTGTCTTCAGGTATGTCCCTGCATTAAATTAAAGGTAGCGGTAATACTGCAGTAGTCTAACTACTTTTGTCTCCCAGGTATTTCAGATGAACGTACTAGGTTTCAAGCATACCGACGACTACTTCGAAAACTTCCCAACGACAACAGAGCAACACTTAGTGCTCTGTTTGGACACTTCTACATGTAATACACACACAAACACACAAAATATGTTTCTTCTAATTTATGTGTGAGGATTACAGGTTTAGTAAGATGTCTGTAAGGATTCAGTCAAAACATAAGTTCAGTTTTCAAATTTGGCCAACACTGTCCTGATGTCAGAGAGCAGGTGATAAAGTGGAGAAACTTTCAAATGTTTAGGGTTGATGACAGGAAGTCACATGACGTGTTGATTTAAATAAATGTCACATGAAGTGAGAAATAAACACACAGCTGGTTCACCTGTTTACTGACCCCCCACCTCCTCCCTCCCCGTCTCCAGAGTTCAAATGTTCTCTCAGGTGAACAAGATGTCAGCTCACAATCTGGCTGTGGTTCTCGTCCCAACTCTGTTCCAGACCGTCAACCAGAATCTGCTCAGACTCACCAGAGAGTTCGTCATTCATCACTCTTTGCTCTTCATGGTAAATACTCTGCAGTAAACCACACACACACACTGACATAAGTTATAGTACGTGCAGGGTTTTGGATTCTTGGTTAAGATGTTTAACCCCCAACCCAGCCCGTTACGTCTGGGTGCTGCAAAGTTGCATGTAGAGCAGGGGTGTCAAACTAATTTTCACAGAGGGCCACATCAGCATAATGGCTATCCTCAAAGGGCCAGATTTGACTTATAAATGTAACTAAATGTAATCGAATGTAATGTAAAATAAATGTAACCACTCCCTAATGTTAAATAACTCATTATTTATTATAAATTATTCAAGTGACAATTACAGTTGCATAGAAAACATGGTATTTATTTGTAGACACTCAAAACCTTTAAGCTCTCACGGGCCACATAAAACGACATTGCGGGCCACATCTGGCCCGCGAGCCTTGAGTTTGACACATGTGATGTAAAGCATCCAACAAACTACTGAAGATTCAAATCTCAACCTGACTTATTGTTAACATTTTGAATCTGATACACAACTTTTCAGAGTCTGAATCATGTTGTAAATATGCAATAGATTTTTTTACTGTGTAAACATTTGTTGCATTTTCTATTATAATGTTTGAATGTCTTTAACAAAGTGAGACATTTGTGTCTGAAAATCACTTTATATCTTGGTTCTGATCCAACCAACTCAAGCTTTGGGCTTAAGAACTTGTTGCTATGACAACAGCTGTCGTCATATTTTGACGACCAAAAAAATCAGGATTACGTGAACTCAACATTCTTCCCCTTGTGTGAGGAACAAGACTCTGCAATCACCAGTGTCAGACTGTGAAAAACTTAAATTTTTCTGTCTGACTAAAGTGTTTGTGTTCAGACCCCAGAGAGAGAGGAGCGACCAGAGGAGGAGGAGCAGATCACGGTGTTCTAAATGAGCCATCTGTGAAGAAAGAGCAGATCGATTCAAACCACACTGCTGAACCGTCATCAACTCTGTTTTACACATGTAATGTGGTTTATAGGCGTCTAAATGTTTGTCACATCGGCCTTTACTAAAGATCAAAGTCTAAAGATTTACTCCCCACTGACAACCAAATTATTAATCTCAATAATGCAGATAAAGTCTCTGTCCTTTGTTTGTTCCTATTTGAGACGAATATTATTTTTTTATTTATGAGTGTTTCTGTGAATCCTTAGTGCTGTTTTTACTGAAATGTGACAAACTGTGAACTGTCAGACAAAGTTTGTATCAATCACAACAGTGCAGATGGACAATAACAGTGTGGGTTTCTTTACAGGAAATATGTTTGTACAAATAAAGTTAATCAAGCCAATAAAGTCATCAGACATCAAAAATTTGTTTACAATTTCTAAAGAGCATCTGAATTGTCCTAAACATGGCAGAGGGACAGTGCTGTCCCCTATGTGGGACCATCTCATCCATAGTCCTGATCTAGTTCTGAACCGAGTCGTCTGGTTTTCTTTGCATGTGTTGTCAAACACACAGTACACACAAACACACAGACGATGATCCACCCTCGTCCTCTCGAATCGCTCGATCACCTGCTCTGCGTATCTGATCCCCTCCACTCTTCTTCAAACTGTTGAACCAACACCAATACCACCCATTACACAGATCATCAACACGATCATCTCTCACAACAAGCACCTTTCCCACCTCGTTCAAACAGGCCCAGATTACTCCACTGTTAAAGAAGGTTCTCTTGATCCCCATCTTGTGGAAAATTACAGACCAGTCTCTCGTCTTGGAAGTATTAAACGTCTTTGAAGTATTAAACGCCTGATCACCTGATCACATCTGCAGTAAGCGCATTGTGTCACTTCCTGTTCCTTCACACTGTTTCGGGTCTCTGCCGAAGGATTGTTCACTGGTCAATCGTAGCTGTTGTTTTCTAAATTAGTGATTTCTCTGTATATAAACTATCACTTGGGGCATAAGATTTGTTTACGCAAACACCTGCTCTCCTGAAATAACTAAACAAACTAGTTAACGCTAACTACATCTAATCGATCTAGCTTCGTTAGCCTAGCACCTAGCAATGGCTTCTCCGTCTCCTTCTCTCTCTCCTCTGACTTGCTCTGTCTGCCACATGTTTAGTTTCTCCTCGGCCTCTTTTAGTGATAACAGTACTTGTAATGACCTCTCTGAATTGGAAGCACGGCTCCGCACCTTGACAAACAATCTAGCTAGTCAGGCCTTGGTAGCTGGTGCAGACCAACCTAGCATAGACACTGTTAGCTTAGCCACTGTTAGCTGTTCCCCAGCAGTACCCGAGCAGCCGGGAAGCCAGGCCGGCTGGGTGACTTTTCGTAAGCAATCTAATGCTAAACACACGCCCCAGGTTCACCACCAGCCGGTTCACGTTTCTAATCGATTTTCCCCACTCAGCGACACACCGGCTGAGGAACGAACTCTGGTAATTGGCGACTCCATAGTCAGAAACGTGAAGTTAGAGACGCCAGCGGCCATAGTCAAATGTTACCCTGGGGCCAGAGCGGGCGGCATCGAATCCTATTTGAAACTCCTGTCTAAGGATAAACGTAGATATAGTAAGATTATTATTCATGCAGGAACAAATGACGCCCGATTACGCAAATCGGAGGTCACTAAAACAAATATTGAATCGGTGTGTAACTTTGCAAAGACAATGTCGGACTCCGTAGTTTTCTCTGGACCCCTGTCAAATCTGATCAGTGACGACATGTATAGCCACATGTCGTCACTCAACCGCTGGCTGCCTAGGTGGTGTCCAGCAAACGATGTGGGCTACATAGAGAATTGGAAAAGTTTTTGGGGAAAACCTAGGCTGATTAGGATAGATGGCATCCATCCCACTTTGGATGGTGCCTCTGTCTTATCAAAATATATGGCTGATTTTATTAGACAACCAAAAGATTGACAGTCCAGAGTTGAGCCTAGGACACAGAGATCCAGTCCTACACGCCTCTCTGCAGTATCCTTACCGCCGTCACCCCCCCACAACTCCCACATTCCTATAGAAACTTGTCTGTATCCAGGTGTCTTAACCAATTACAGACCAATATCCAAATACCACTTTATTTCTAAAATACTCGAAAAAGTAGTTGCAAAGCAATTATGTGACCACCTGCGCAGAAACGACTTGTTTGAAGAATTTCAGTCAGGATTTAGAGTTCATCATAGCACAGAAACCGCACTGATTAAAGTCACCAACGATCTTCTTCTGGCTTCAGATAATGGACTTTTCTCTATACTAGTTCTGCTAGATCTTAGTGCTGCATTTGACACCATTGATCACAGAATATTATTACAGAGACTAGAACATTTAATTGGAATTAAAGGAACTGCACTAAATTGGTTTAAATAGTATCTATCCAGATAGATTCCAATTTGTTCATGTTAATGATGAAACTTCCACATACACAAAAGTTAGTTATGGAGTTCCGCAAGGCTATGCGTAAGGACCAATACTCTTTACTCTATATATGCCTCCCCTTGGCAACATTATTAGAAAACACTGTAAGTTCACTGCTACGCTGATGACACGCAGTTATATCTATCTATGAAACCTGATGAAACAAATCAATTAATGAAACTACAAGCACGTCTAAAAGACTTAAGGGACTGGATGACGTATAATTTCCTTCTTCTAAACTCAGATAAAACTGAAGTTATTGTATTTGGGCCTAAGAAACATGTTTTCTAAACATATCACTACTTTAGATGACATAACTCTGGCCCCCAGTAGTACTGCGAGGAATCTCGAAGTCATTTTTGACCAGGATGTCATTTACCTCACACATAAAACAAATCTCTAGAACAGCCTTCTTCCATCTACGCAACATTGAAAAAATTTGGAGCATCCTGGAGCAATGCTGAAAAACTGGTCCATGCATTTGTTACTTCTAGATTGGACTACTGTAATTCTTTACTTTCAGGCTGACCCAGTAACTCTCTATAAAGCCTCCAATTAATCCAAAATGCTGCAGCAAGATTACTGACTGGGATTGGTAAGAGAGATCATATTTCACCTTCATTAGCTTCTCTCCATTGTCCCTCCATTAAATGTAGAATAGAATTTAAAACCCTTTTTCTTACCTATAAAGCTCTAAACGGTCAAGCTCCATCATATCTAAAAGATCTTCTTGTACCATATCATCCAACTAGACCACTTCAGTCTCAGAATGCAGGACTACTTGTGGTTCCCAGAATAAGAGGCAGAGCCTTTAGCTATCAAGCTCCTCTCCTGTGGAACCAGCTCCCAGTCCAGATTCAGTCCAGATTCGGGAAGCACCCTCTCTACTTTTAAGACTAGGCTCAAAACCTTCCTCTTCGATAAAGCTTATAGTTGGTAATACTCATGCTGCTATAGGCTTAGACTGCTGGGGGACTCTACACTGAGCCACTTTCCTTTTCTCTTCATTCTCTCCTCTCATCCCAAATCTATAGTGTCACCACTGCAAGACATTAACTCTGTGTCTTCTTTTTCCCGTAGTCGTCTTTCTCCCTCTCTGTCTCCCTCTCTCTGTCCCTGTCTTCAAGTGTTCCCAGATTTGGTGCTGTGTGTCCTCCAGTGCGCAGCTACTGTTCCTACTAACCTTCCCATTGTTTTGTTGTTGCTTTTGTTGCTCTGTTCTTTTCTCTCTCCACTTTCCACTCACCCCAACCGGTCAAGGCAGATGTCCGCCCACCCTGAGCCTGGTTCTGCTGGAGGTTTCTTCCGTTAAAGCGAGTTTTTCATCTCCAAAGCTGCCTATGGTTTGCTCAAGGGGGATTTGTTGGGTTTTCTCTAAATGTTTGTATAGTCTTGACTTTATTATGTAAAGTGCCTTGAGATGACCTTGTTGTAAATTGGCGCTATATAAATAAAGTTGAATTGAATTGGAAAAAAATAATCTGAACTGAAGAGGTGTTTTTCAGATATTTTGATATAGGGAAGTTTAATTTATTTACATATTCTACGCAAACTATAAGGAAAAGATGAAACTTCAAAATCAGTGAAAGTGTCCTTTAACTGGACAGTGGATTGATGAGAACGTTAGTGTTCAGTGAGGTGAGCTTGTAACGGGTTTTATCATATAAGGAAGAAGCAAACAAAAGGGATGCCAGTCAGCACTGGGGCTGACAACATATTAAATGATAATTCCTCAGCAATGTTAACCCGTAGAACAATAAAACAAAAAGGATGTTGCTATCGCTAGCAATCCCGAGCGATAGCAACATCAGGAAGAAGGAACACGAGAAACTTGAGAAATACCAAGGGCTGAAAGAGGAGATAGAAAAGATGTGGAAGGTGAAGGCACAAGTGGTGCCCGTGGTGATAGGAACCCTGGGGCTGTGACCCCCAAACTGGGAGAGTGGCTCCAGCAGATCCCAGGAACAACATCTGAGATCTCTGTCCAGAAGAGCGCAGTCCTAGGAACAGCTAAGATACTGCGCAGGACCCTCAAGCTCCCAGGCCTCTGGTAGAGGACCCGAGCTTGAAGGAAGAAGTAAGACCGCCCCAAAGAGAGAAGGGGCGAGTGGGGAATTTTTTTTTTTTTTTTTTTTTACATATATATATATATATATATATATATATATATTCCTCATAGCCACAACTGGTTTTCACCAGAATCCATTAGTTCATTCCACTTTCATTCCACAGTCTTGCATTAAACGTTTTGACCTCGGACCCTTCCCAACCAAGACAGTTCACCTAACCACACAGTCTATGACCACTTCAGAGTTTGGACCGGACACTTCCCAGAGTTATATTGTACTCACGGCACCGGGCGAGCCAAACGAGCACTTTCGAAGGTCGGCATCAGACTCCCTTAAAGCCGTCCTTAAACCAAATTTAGGGATCCAGAGAAGATATATAATCCAACAGGTCCCTCCGAGGTCCACTCCCGTGCAGACGAACTCACTGGACTATACCCGCGGATTTACCGACGCGACCGCAACCAAACAGCGTGTCCTCCATCTCTTTTTTTTTCCCGTTTCACCAACCCTCACTCCACACAGAAATAGACTTCCTGATCTTTTTTCACACCGCGCGGGGAAAGAAAAATTAGGTTGTGATTAGCTGGTTCACCGTCATGTGGGCAGTCATGTGTGTCCATGTGTCTGTGACGTCACAGCGTGCTGGTCCCAGGACAACGAGAGGAGTGTTGTCTTCAGGGAATTCTCATTAGTAATTATTCTGCATAATGGTGATTAACTGTAACTGGCCAGATTCTTTATTTCCTGTTTAACACATATTCATCTTAATTTATCTCTGCAGCTGCAGTTTTGTGTTTTATTCGAAAAGTATGTTCAGGCTTCATCCTGTCACTTAATGAACAGAGCAGTAACTGCTAACTTTGCTCCTGGATTGTAACAGTAATTACAATCATCAGACAAAGAGAAAGACTCTCAGCAGGACCAAAAATAATGAAACTAACTTTATAACTGACAGTTATTATCGTGTTCTGTTTTTGAAAGAAAATCATTATTTTTTCGTGTTTTTAGCAAGTTTCTAAGCAGGTATCAGAGTTTTAACTCATTCATTAAATAAACTCACATCCAGGTGATAGCAAGCTTCATGATACTGATTATAACCTCAGGAAATTGAACTTGCTCCGTGATTCAGGCTCCGGCTGTGTTAGTTAAACTGACACAGCCGGAACTGATACAGTTGATTGATCACTGATCATTTACTGGTCGCCAGTGATCAGGGACTTTGAGATGAAAGAAGACGTGTCCTGTTGTGACATGGAGACTGAAACATTTTCACGCACTGTTTTACCTTTTTCTTGTCCACTGTGTTCCTGTGTCAATGTTCAGACTGGTTCTTGTTGGGAAAACTAGATCAGGGAAGAGCATGAACATTGTGACACAGATGTCATGTCTTTAACAATCTCAATCAGAATGATCATGATCAGGTCAGAGAGCTGCTGGACAAGGCGGAGAAGATATTGTCTGATAACGGAGCACAGTTTTACTCCAATCCCACCTGCCTGCAGGTGGTGGAGATGTTGGACCATAAGGAAAAAGAGTTTTACCAGAAGAAACTGGAGGAGGAAACCAAAGTGGTGGAGATAAAGTACGAGAAGCTGAGCGAAGCTCAACAGGAAGTGGACACAGTGAAACAGAAATATCACGCTCTGATGACCCGCACACATCAGGTGTTGGAACATGAACTGAACTGAACTTCCTGTGCAGCCAGAGGACATGTGTCTAAAATGACGCACAATGACGCTCATTCCTGCCCACAGCCAACACACTGTTCAACGCATCACTGCAGTGACACACAATGTGGAATTACAGGGTACTTTAATGTTGGGCCGTTTACAGAATATGTGCAATATTCATTTGTGATCTTTTTTTCCCACTGTTAACATGCACGTATTCAGATACAGGAATTTTTATTCGTAATCTTTTCTTTTTAAAATCTTGTTTGCACAGTTAATACTGTTGTTCTTTTTTGTCCAGTTTTTTATGTTTTTTATGTTTTTTGAAGTACTCACCTCAGTAATATTGCAACAGCACATCATCATTAGGGTAAAACAAAACTTTCTCAACAACGGTCTTTGTTATATTGTTTTTTTTATATTGAGAGATGTGTGAGATCTTTGTGCAAGTCACCGAGGGCCAGGTTTTCAGTGTACGATGTACTCTACTGATTTTCATACTATAACAAAAATGTGATAACCACATGTAACCCCAGTTAAATAATCAGTCCCATAATTGTAAACATTTAGACAAGTTGTGACCTGTAAACTAAAGCATAAAACTCTTTCTAGAACAGAACAGAAGTTAATCGGTGTCAGTGACCATATCTGTATAAACTGGATCAGTTTGATTCAAAGATCAGGATCAGGCACCAATAGCTTCAGAACTTTATTCAGTGACAGACAGAAATTGTAATAAAATCATCCTCATGCATAAACCACCCCTGCTTTTCATTTTTTCTGACTGACACAGTTTGTACAGACAGTAATAACTGACACAGCTCTCACCTGTGAATACGAACTCTTTTATGTTACACTGTTACGTGTTAAATCTTTTCTCTATGATCTTATAATCGACTGCATTAATGGTGAAGATGTCTGCAGTGTGGACACTAAAGAGCCAGTCAGTGAAATATGACCAACCGAATGTTGGGACATGGAGGAGCTGTAACACACTGAGGAAAATTAAAACTAATTTTAATTACTCATGAAGTTACAGCCTCAAACTATGATTCATTCTACCATTTTACATGTTTTAACATTTTATTTTTGAGGTGGAAGTACTCCTCCTAGAAGTAAATCCTCATGGCTCGGTTCCCACCTGTTGGCAGCGTGTCCCACACTGAGACAAAAAGTTTGAGACAATGAGGTGAAAAATTAACAAAAGGTGAGACACGGTCAAATGAAGACCAGGTGAACTTCGACTGGTCGTCACACGTAGATATCTTCGGTCATTGGTGTTTCCACAGCAATAGGATGACAGGAAACTGGAGACAGTTCAACACAGAGACGTATATCAAAGTTTGTTGGCATTGAGTTGATTTTGTGTGTCTGATAAGAGTGTGTGTACCATAAACAGAGTCTTCCTCTTTCTCCTGCTTCTCAGTGTCATCTTTCTTCTTGTTCCCGTGTTGACTGTGCATCGTCACGTAGACATTCTCCTCCCGTCGACCTGAAAGAGAACAACAGAAGAACAGTCCAATGATGTGTCTTTAGGAAACGGCATCTTCGTGTCAGGTCTCCAGATGTTGTACCTGGTGTGTTTGTCCTCTGAATCCTCCTCCGCAGGATGAAGATGATGATGAACAGCAGCAGGAACAGGAGGAGGAGGCAGGAGATCGACACCACCACACTGCTGCTGCTGCTCTCTGCACACAAACAGATAACACGTTAATAATAAATGATAAAACCACGTGTCACCACTGAATCTTCATCATCTCCTTCATTCCGACCTGAAGCTGCTGATATAATTACAGGGCTCAGTGTTGTTACGGACTCACCTCCTCCCCCCTCTCTGAGGACAAACTCTCTCTTCATTAGTCGAGTCCCATCTTCATCAAACACCTCCAGGCTGTAGTTTCCCAAGTCTTCGTTCTGAACTGTGCGGAACATCAGCGAACCATCACTCAGCAGCTCACAGCGTCCGTGGTGACACCTCGTCATGTTATTCTTCAGGGACACCACCAGGTGACGGTGAGTCCACCTGATGTCGTCCCACCTCTGCTCCATCCTTCCCAACATGAGGCCCGAGGCCAGCAGGACGGAACCATCACTGTTGGTGGATACTGAGGTGTCGTCTGCAGAGGACGCTGGGGTCAAAGGTCAATGAGAGAGCAGCAGGTGATGTAGTGAATGCAGCAGAGAAATGTGATGAGCCAATACCTGTCTACGCAGACCCAACAGTACGTGACCTCAGAGACACACTGCACTGGTCACAGCTGGTGTGTATTTATTACTCGTCTATGTGCACTCTCTATTTCCCTTTACTTTCATATTATCTACTGTGTGTCTGTACCCGATTCTGTTTTTGTGCTGCTGTAGCATCTGAAAGTCTCATAATGTCCTGTCTTATTTTAGAGTCACAAAATGTCAGAGACCACGAAGCACAAACCGCAGTTCACGCTTCACTGATCTGGTTCCTAAAGCTCAGACTCACCCTCACTCTTCATCGGCATCACGGTCACTAACTGGACCAGAACCAGCATGGCTGCCATCTGAAGTGGATTCTGAATCTGCCCCATCAGCTATCGATGCCTGTGGAGGAAATGCAGATTTTCAGTGTTCACTCTTTGCATCTGCTGATAATGATCAGACCTGTTTGCTTCACTTTGTCGTGTTTAAACAGAATATTATTTTTCTCTAAACTCTGAATTCTGACAAACCACCTGCTTTCAATAATTACATCACATGGGCATTAATTTTTTTATTTCTCCTGTCGTCCAACCAGCAGAAAAATCTCTGAAAAGTTTGTAATTCCTCTGATAAAAACTAAATGAAAATAAGAAGTAGAAAAAGGATCCGTCCTCTGTGGTAACATGAACCACGGTTATTCACTCTTCCTGTTCAAGCTCAGTCAGGGTGTCTGCTGTTGGACTGCAGTCTTCAGGTCTTTACGCAGAGGATTCAGGTCTGGGACACCTTTGTCTCCTTCTGACACTGTCTACTCGGTCCAGTACCGGGGATGAACCCTGACCCTGTGGTCTGTGGACGACGGCCTTACAAACTGAGCTTCAGGATACTGTCAGTCCAGGTTATCACAGTTACTGGACCTTCCAGAAACAGGTGGACTTTCAGTCTTTCAGTCCCTGAGCTGATGTCCATAAAACTAACTGTCGAACTTTGGAAAGTAACTGCACCAGAGACGGTGAAGGTATTATTATGGGGAGAAGTGTCACTCATTTTCTTGTTAGCATTAGTTTGTTGAGACGTTTTTACTTTGACACTGAGACTTGAAAAAAACATCAACCATGACTCAACATAAATAAAAAAGAAACTTCTGAGGCAGCTGTAAATCAGACGTGCACTTTAGAGTTCCTACCTGTCTGAGTGATGCGGATGTCATCTGGCTTCAAATCAGATTCAGTTGTAAACAGACAAAATGTGAAAAAAACGACGCTGATGCAGAGATAAATGTGAACGATGTAGACACAAAGTGAAGCACAGGCACACACAGAGAAGTAGGAAAGAGATGAGAAACTTATTACGTCCCCGTCCCACCACACGCAGTTTCACTTTTGTCCCAAACTAAAGACTCAGAGCCACAGTCAGTTCTGCTTCTGTTTATCACAGGGCTTGTCTCACACACACACACTGAACATCCCAAATCCTAAACACTGGTTCCGTTTGAATACATGCTCAGAACAGTTGGGCCCATGTCACTGCACAGTGGCATCACAGCTGGAGCACAGTCGACAAAACCCCGAATCCAACGTGTTAACACAGTGATCAGACGCAGCTCATGAGCAGCAGGGGGCAGTGACAACAAGCTGCATTCAGACAGACGTTTCTGACGGATGCTCACATCCTGTGGGGTCTGAACCACAACAAATGTGCACCTTCAAATTTCATTTGAAAGTGCAGCCTCCTTCAAATGCATATATGAGTTTAAAGTTGCTTGATCTGAGAATGAAGTGGCCTCTGTCATGCAGCATTCACGTGTTTACCAGGAGAAATCACGAGAAACGTGTTTTACTCTTAACAATTTATTGACATCATAAACACGTTCAAGTCTGTTTACTCTTTTTACCGTTACTAGGTAACCATTAAGCCACGGTTCTGGGCTGAACCAGTAAATTAAAGAGTATTATAAACTTTTATATAACAGCTAATCGAGTGAGTCAGGACAGTTTGTTAATCTGCTGTCTGTTGAACTTTTTTTCAGCTGGATGTGTTCCAACAGGTTTGACCATAAAAGAAAAAAGGAGGTGCCAATCAGAACCACATGATCATTTTTCAAAATAATCATTTTAGGAAACGTTTATCTGTACAACAATTGAACAAAAATGATAAAAAATAACAACCAACGCATCAAAAATTACAATTCAGTTACTTAAAATGTATATGGGGCTCAGGCCCAGATTGTCATTCAGTATTTTTCAAGTCATAAAAATCCAAGACAGTTTTTCCCCACAATGCTACAGTTCATTCCACTTCTTTGTATCAAGCAGTTAACATAAAAAGTCAGATCCGGGTTTTGCCTCTGAGCCTCCCACAAACAAAAGAATCAGAAAAACTCAGTGTATATGGTCACATCCGAGTAATAACAGCATATTTGCTCACGATGCCAAATGAGTCAATCAGGCACGTGAGTGATGTCGGTCGCAGCTTCACCCGAAGTCATTCCCGAGGGAAACCTCTGTAGAAAACGAAGCTTTCGTCTGACTAAAAACAAACATGCAGCTAAAACACGTCCTGCCTGATGAAAAGACAGCACTTAAAAGTCATTATGAATTAACTAACGGTAAAAACAGTGAACTGTGTGTGAACAACCGGTGAAACGTTGGCCCGTCCTGGACGCTGTTCGAACCCACAGTAATTTACTGTTTTAAAACACTGCTGTTAGAAGGGCTGAAATAACACTGGACCTTTTGATGCCATTTTCTCAAATAAAATGTGTGCATCATCATCTCCCTCCTTATTCTTTTTTACAGGCCAGTTGTTACTCATCATATTTTAATTTTGAAATGTTCAATTCAATTCAACTTTATTTATATAGGACCAATTTACAACAAAGTCATCTCAAGGCACTTTACATGATAAAGTCATGACTAAACAAAGTGTTCCAGAAGTACGTAACTTAACTTTGAATCGTATAAATACATTGTAGCCAGTCAAAATGTCAACATGAATGTTGTCAATTTGCGTCCCAACAGTGAAAATCCACCACACATAGGTCTGTACGCAGTGCACGAGGTGTATACAGGAAGTGAATTCATTTGGTTTCCTGTTACACATGTGGGAAGATCTCCCAATACAAAGCCTCACCATATATAATATGTCAACAGGAAACAAAATTCTCCAACCAACCCCCCTCTGAAAACATTGTGATATATACCATCAATAAATGGCAGAATGAGCTAAATTTACCTCGGGTTTTCTCACAATCTGGATTACACATTCAGTTTGTACATTCAGGTTTAGACCGGTTCTGCTGGAATCACATTTCAACAAAGTCCAGTGGACATAACGGTAACAGTATCTGAACACGTGCAGACCCGTCTGAAACATGTCAAGTCAGCTGTGCAGAGGGAGAGTTACACAGAAAACTCAAGTGCTGTGCACCCGCAGAACCCTGACCTATAATTTCTACTGAGCCAAGTATAATACGACTAGGTATTACCATTAATTACTATGTATATATTCATATTTTCTTTTGTTCTCTTTATTCCTTATTTTGACTTTGTTCATATTTTATTTTGTCTGCTTGAGGACCTGGGTAAGCTACTGGATTCCTTAAATTTCCCTTGGTATCAATGAAGTATCTGTCTTTTCTCTCAGAGTTCATTTAAGTTTAGCTTTTCATACGACTTGATATCGATTTTTTAAAGGGATTGTCTTTTGTCACGCGTTCTTCAACCGGACAGAAACCTCTCTGAAACATGACCGTATGTCGCCACCTCCTAGTCGTTTCTCCACTTCCATTTGTTCCTGTTGACCTTTGCTCAGCTTCTTCTCCTACTTTATCTTCAAAGCTTTTATTTCCAGCTTCTTCTGGTAAAACTCTCTGAACTCTTTCTCCCTCTAATCCATTATCTCCACCACCTGCAGGTAGGTGGGGTTGGAGTAAACGTGTCCTCCATTATCAGACACCATCTTCTCCACCTTCTCCAACAGAACTATGACCTGACCACGATCCTTGGCTTTGACATTGTTGAAGACGTGATATCTGTGTCCAGCTTTCGTCAGGAGCTCCTGCAGCTCATTTCCAGTGTCTTCCAACATCATTTCAAAGTTCTTTTCAACTTTATCTCCATGAGTGAAGAGGAGCATGGTGTTCGTCCAGGCGTCTTTCCCAAAGATCTGCTCTACCTTCCTGACGGTGTCTCTTTCCTCTGCTGAGAAGATCCCGGCTCTGATAACCAGCAGGATGGCGTGAGGCCCTGGAGCCAACATGTTGATGCATTTAGAGACCTCTCGTTTCAATGTGTTATCATCCTGTGTGGTGTCAAAAAGGTCGGGAGTATCGACCACAGCCACCGTCCTCCCAAACACTTTGTCTTCCTGCTTGATACATCCACTGGTCACTGAGGAGAGAAAACACACAGACCGTGAGCTGATCCAAATGCCTGAGTCTGTCCGTCAGTGTTCACACAGTATCTGTTTTAGAATGAGGCTCAAAGTTTACTTTAATCAGCATCTAAGGATGGTGACTGAGCTGCGTGTCATCCCTCCACCCGTCAAACACAAACCCACTACAGATATCAGAGGAACAATCACATCAGTGACCTGGATGCCCTTCACTAACGCCAAACACCGGTGTGTGTGTGCTACCTGAGCAGTGACGGCCCACAGCTTCTCTGAAGGCCTCTCTCCCCAGTATGGTGTTTCCACAGGAACTCTTTCCTACGCCAGTCTTCCCAAGAAGAACCAGTCTGAACACTGACACAAGAAAAGAGAAAGAAAAACTTCTTTTAAACTATAGCAGAGTCTGCCTTTTTATGCTTTTACTGAACTTTTCACTGTATGTGAAGTCAATAGGATGTGGTTTTTATAATAAATAAAGTGTACAAAACTCCCCCTGACCACCCCCCACCACTGTAATGTGTGACCTGCATTACACAGACCTACTGGAGGATGATCCATGCTGTTTCTTCTTCGCTGTCGTCCTCTCTCTGGAGCTGTTGATAAAGAAATACAGATAACTATATGTGGCATGTATTTATTGGCAAGGTGGGTTTAGAGTTTTACTTTGATGCTGAAAATTTTTAAATACACATTGTGGAGTACAAGTAACTTTAGGCCTACTCGCCCTTCAGCTTCCAACCCGTGGCTCACAGATCTATGAACAACACACGCTGGTGCTCAGGAGCGCGGAGAGGGAGTGGCAAAAATCCAACACTCAATCTGCTCTTGCTGATTACCAGGATCTGCTTGCAACTTTTTCTCACAGTGTCACTAGGGCAAAGACTGAATACTACCAGGACGAGCTCTGCAACACCACGGGCACCAGAATCCTTCTTCACTAACAAGGTGGCAGCCATCAGGTCCCAGTTCTCTCCACCAGATGACGACATCCTGATGTTTACGTCCCTCCACTCTTCTTCAAGCTGTTGCACCTACACTAATACCGGCCATTACACAGATTATCAACACTTCTCTCACAAAAGGCACCTTTCCCACCTCGTTCAAGCAGGACCAGATTAATCCACTGTTGAAGAAGCCTTCTCTTGATGACCAGTCTCTCTTCTACCATTTCTAGCCAAGACCCTGGAACGAGCACGTGTCTTCAACTCTCAGACTCTCTTTCCCAGAACAACCTCCTTGATGTCAATCAGTCTGGCTTCACTCCACAGAGACGGCACTCCTGACTGCTGTGGAATCCCTACGGGCTGCACAAGCTGCAGGTCATTTTTCCGTCTTGATTCTACTAAACCTATCTGCAGCCTTTGACACTGTGAACCATCAGATCCTCTTGTCTACACTCTCTGACTTAGGCATCTCTGGACCAGCTCTAGCCTTGCTTCGGTCTTGTCTGGACGAACCTTTAAGCTATCCTGGCATGATTCTAACTCTCATTGCCTTGCGACTGGTGTACTGCAGGGCTCAGTCCTTGGACCTTCTCTTTTTTCCATCTATACTTCTTTCCTAGGCTCTATCATCCAGTCACATGGCTTTTCCTATCATTGCCATGTGGGTGACACAGCTCTTCTTAACCTTTCCCGCTCTGCACACTCAGCATCCTCACTCCCCATGTTTAAATACTGCTAAAACAGAACTCTTCTGCATCTTCCTTTGCACTTAAAAAAAAAAAAAAAAACAGCCCTTCTACTTACATCTCATGAAACACAAACACTTCTTCTGATTGCACTTTGCTTTTTCTCCTTGATTTGGATTTTTGCTTCCTTGTATGTCACCTGTAAGTCACTTTGGATAAAAGTGTCTGACACATGACTAAATGTAAATGTAAATCTAAGTGAATGTATTTGGTTACTCTTGTAAGTCGATTAAGTGAAAGTGAAAGTAAAAAAAGGGCATCACACACAAAAAACGTCACTCTGCTCAGTTTCCTCCGGAAAAAAATAAAATGGCCAATGTTTGCAGTAAAGCCCGCTCAGGAAAAAAGCAGATACACAGACTGTGGAAACTTGGACCTGCACGGTTAGAGACCAAGGATGGAGATGTGTCCTGGACCTGCTCCATCAGGCTGAATGCGGCTTCCTCCTCTGATTTTCATGTCCACCTTAAAAGTGGTACTGTTCAGCCATTTTCAAGCTGAGAAGTAACCCGGAAAACATTGCACATAATGTAAAGAGCTTTTTGCACATTTGCTGCATTTTACCTTCTCAGTATTCAAATTTTCGAGAAAACTATATTTACACACAACAGGAAAAATGAGAGTTATTAAGCTAAATATTAAACATTTTTACTGCAGCATTTCATATTTTTAGTCCTCTGAACGTGACACAGTGACAAAGAATGGTAAAGGCCTAATTGCTATTAAAGTTAATTTCCACTGTATGTCAGCTGTCAGCTTATTAGAAAACAATATTCAGTATCATAATAAATAAGAAATAAGAATTTTAACTGCAGCTTTTTAGATTATTGGCCTCCGAACATGGCGCAGTTACACAAAAGGTTAAACTGGCTTATTGCTATTTTTACTCATTGTCTTCCTAATACCTATATTTAAAAAGACAGGGGATAGTATCATAAATGTGCCGTACATAATCTGTGCCTGTAAACCTTGTGTTATGATACACATAAGGGTAAAGCTCTTTAGACATGCTCTGACCTTAAATAAAAAAAACACCTTGAGGTGTTTGTGGCTGATTGAAAGTTCAGGGGACTATAAAGATACATTTTTATGGTGAAATTTCGTAATAGTAATGGTTATGATATTCTGACTTTTTTTATAGTAAGCAAATAATACGATGGCAAAAAAGCAAAACTGGCAATAAGCAGCTGAGCTTTCAGAGACAACATTCCATCTTCAGAGGTCAACCAAAACAAAATGCTGCAGTAAAAGTTGTCAACATTGAGGAGTATATCATCCCTTGTCATATATTAACTATGAGTTAAAGATAGTTATTAAAACTCATTACTAGTTGAATTTTTAATACTGAGCAGTTACAACAATTATATATCTGCAAAGTACTTTTACAGTTCTGTCAATGTAGCATGTTGATAGTTTAAATAAGAAAAATACTGTTACAGTCTAAAAAAATACAATCTTAATATTTTAAAGAATTGTTCATTTTAAAGCAAAAAGTCAAAAGCACCCTCAGTAATTATTCGTGGAATATGAGGAGTATTTTTCAGTTTCTCAGCTAAAAAATGCCTGACCTATGACCTTTCCTGGTCCAATACCGCTTTATGGTGGACTGACCAATTCGATTAATATGTGTGAATCCTCTCGGGCACAACGGGTCGTTTTCGATTGTACCTTCATGTTTCACCGGAAAACTGTTGCCATGCCAATAGTTGGAGTCATTTTTTGGAGTCAGTTATTTTTTCATCCTGAAATACTGTAATAAGAGTTTTTGCTGAGTTTGACGTCACCACACGAGGCACCTAGTGTTCGAGCAAAGTTAAAAAAAGGAAAGAATATTCCAAGCAATAAGCATTAAGACGCATCTTAATTTGAACGTGAACCAATAATCATACGTGGCTCCAGAGGGTTTTAATAGCGACTAATTAACAAAGTACAAAGCGAAATAAAACGGCACTCACGAGAAGG
Source organism: Channa striata (assembly GCA_033026295.1). Lineage (NCBI taxonomy): Eukaryota > Metazoa > Chordata > Actinopteri > Anabantiformes > Channidae > Channa > Channa striata. Next base: position 263,075 of record CM065182.1, read on the forward strand.
TTCCGTCCCTGGCATCGCTGTACATGTCCACATGTTCTACCCGGAAATGGCACCGGTCCGGTAGCCGGCCTAACCCCTGGGGCCGGCTGCCGGTAGCCGGCCTAACCCCTGGGGCCGGCTACCGGCAGCCAGCCCAGGGTGTTAGACCGGCTACAATGGACCGTGCGCGTTCACGGCGGAAGCAACAAGAGCCTCGCTGACGTCAGACGGCGGCGCGCGCAGCCTCTGTGAGGTCAAAAAGCTTCCGAGTCCTGATCCAGCACACACTTCTATTGTAAACAGAATGGAATGATCACAGGACACCTTCAAAATGAAGAAATAACATTGTAAGAGTAAAATTCATGGCAGAGCTGTTGTATTTGAGTGCATTAGACTGTACAGCTGGACTTAATGTTGTGGCTGATCACTGATCACATTTCATTTTCAAGCACATTTGAGCACAGAATAATTGTCACATGAATTTTGCACGTTAAACCTTGTGTTAAAACACCTGCAAATAAGCTCACGTCCAATAAACCAATATTTTGAGTTCTTACCTGCCACTTCAGAGTGCCCTGTCATTTACGGTATACATTTTTCAAATAAAAATGGCCAAACAAAAGCAACTTCCCTTAGAAAATCATCATTTTAAACTTGTCTTGAGAAAGTGAGGTTATTCTCTACGAAATATAGGTTGAACACAGACATTCTGTAACTGGATCCAGTCAGGACAGAAGATGGAAAGCAGTGGAATACCAAGACAAGTACTAACAAGTGTCCTTGAGAAACCGACGCCTCACTGCTCCTAAATTTTGTTGCATCGTGGAATAAAGAGAGAAACCAGTGTGAACAGAAAAGGAGACCTAGGTGAGCTGTGCTCATGGGCAGTGTTACCACGAACAAATCAGAAAGAACGGATGAAGGTGGCCAACATGAAAAACCAGACTGGAAAAAATGATTGTGCACTAATGAGTCAAAGATTGAGGCGTTAGGATCCAAGTGAAGTGGCAGGTCTCATCCTGTAGTCAATGTTCTCCAATGAAAGGTCAGGAGGACTGAGGTCCAGTCACTGTGTTTTCTTCATGTCAGACATTTGTCAGGCTCCGAGCTGAGAGTGTCACTAGGCGTGAGCTGCCAAAAGCCTTCAATTAATATACAATGCTGCAGCAAGATTACTGACTGGGGTTGGTAAGAGAGATCATATTTCACCTTCATTAGCTTCTCTCCATTGGCTTCCCATTAAATGTAGAATAGAATTAAAACCCTTCTTCTCACCTATAAAGCTCCATCCTGCCTAAAAGATCCAACAAAATACTAATAGACCACTTCGGTCTCAGATTGCAGGCCTACTTGTGGTTCCCAGAATTTCCAAAAGTAAAATGGGAGAGCAGAGCCCGGATTTAGCGCTGTGTGTCTTCCAATGCGCAGCTACTGGTCCCACCAACCTGCCCAATGTTTTGTTGTTGCTTTTGTTGCTCTGTTCTTTTTTCTCTCCACTTTCCACTCAGCCCAACCGGTCAAGGCAGATGTGGAGGTTTCTTCCGTTAAAGCGAGTTTTTCTCCTAAGTTGCTTTTGTTTGTTATCCCTGTACAATCACTACACCACTGCTTCCAGACTAACATATGATATGACAGTTTCTTTATTTCATTTGAGTTAACTTCAATGAATATTTAAATTAAAACATCATGTGTGCTCTTCTTCAATTTGTCCTACCTTTGAGCCAAATTGTAACAAAGGTTTTGGACACTCTTAAATGACTATCCCTGGAGTCTTCTCTGGTAGCTTTAGCAATAAGTTCTAATAGAGATCTTTTTGCAGAATCTATTGTAAAATGTGTTAGTGAAGGTAAGTGGTTGGGCTCACATTCGTGGGTTTCTGGTAGTGGCCCACTGGTTTGTAGTTAATAAGTACCCCTCACTAGTAACTGAGTGTGCTCAGATTGCTAAAGCTAAAGCAGTGTGCAGGCCTGCTTGTGGTTCCCAGAGTGTGCTAAAGCAGTTTGCTCGGAGAAATCCCCTTTCAAGAGAAAGCCGGCAGTAACCTGGTTACTTAAGTTCACGTAAACAAACTTCCTTCCCCTCATCCACCCCCAGAAATATCAAGAGCACTTCACACAAGCACCATGGAGGGGGAGAGGGTTTTTTAAATTAATTATCATTACATTTCAACTTCTTTCCCTCTACTCTCATCTCCGCCGGAGGATAATTCTGCTTCGCAAAGAAGCTGCTTGAATGAGTAGTAAAACATTTCATGACTGATAACAAAGAAACTGGTATAAAAAATGACTCTTCTCTCAAACTAAAGTCTAAAGAACGTCATATTTCCCCCCAGATCTTTAATGATCAAACCTCTGAATTCAGATACAATGAAAGAAGCAGCACGGAGATTCTTTCTGATGCTCAGTATTTATTGCTTGAAAACAGTGGTCCCTTTGGAAAAGACTCCAGCTGACGTTCGTCACGTTCAATTAATAGAATTTCACTTGACACATGTAAGGTCTCTCAGCCCAGCATGCTTCGTCGTTCCACAGGCCCCAGGCTGGAAAACAAAGAACGTCAGATTTAGATTCACTGAGATGTTGTTTTCTACAAAAGATGAGTTACTGTGGAACATTCCTGGTTCACAATATAGACCAGATTTGTTCCACATGAGCCTCATAAAGTTTCTGCAGAAATTTAAATTCATGTCCAGATTCGAGGAGAGAACCACTTCATAAACCTGATTTCTGGCTGAATTACTGTGAACAAGCTTCACTTATTTTACTCATAGTTAGTTGCAATGAAAAAAACAGATTTACTGTCGATTCAGCAAATTTTCAAAGGAGAAACATCAAACAAGGAAACAAGTGTAGTGATGAATAAAAAATAGGAGAGTTGATCAATGAAAATTGTTATGTTGAATCACAGACTCACACGTGTTTTTTCTACTCCTAATTTTCCAAGTTTTTATACTTTCTATTGGACACATGATACAGGTGATACTGACTTGGTGAGTCAATAAAGCACAATGATGCTTTTTCTGCTCCATTTGATGTGGTTCACTGGTTCAACTGGTAGAGAGTGGGTGCAGGTTAAGTGTGGAGCTGCTAGACCAGAACCGGATCATTTCTTAAATTATGTGACGAATCCGGCTAAACAGAGTGTGACTTACAGACAGCTGTCGTTTTAGTGTTTTCACAGTTTTCCTAACACATAATCACTGTGGGCAGAGATGACTTTACGTTTTCTCTTTTATGAATGTTTTCCAGAACTACTTTTATTTCCTTTTTACTCAGTTCTACTCGCATGTTAAGATACTGTAAGATTTGTCCACCTGAGTGTCTCACGTCAGCTCCTGCTGCTGTGTGTGTTTATGTAGGAGCTGCCTCACCCTGTTCGAAGCTTCTTTCACGTATAAAGTCGGTTTGTTGTCCAGAGTTGTGTTTCATACATGTTGCACACAGCGGGAGATTGTGAGTGAGTGCTCACAAGAAAAAACAGTTTATTATCAGGGCACGGTTCCCATCACTTGACTACAACAGCAGTCGAGTGACAGAAACGTTGTCAATGCGCCCTTTCACCCGCTTTCAATACTCCCAACAATTCAGGTGCGAGCAGCTTGCTGCACGCAGGAGCTCGGCACGTTATACAAACTGGAGGGATAAAGTGCAGATGAAGTTTGGAGCATCTTACTCAGACATTTGTGATCACGGATACACCAATAATGGATTGAGGATTCCAGTGCATGTGTGAAAGACAGACAAGGGAGAAGCAGCATCATAAACACCACAACAACTCTACCTCAATGCAAAGGAAGTGCAGAGAATCAGTCAGTACTTCGACTCAGTCACTAACACAGACGAGTCAGCAGCTCGTCCCTCTTACTGTTCTCAAAGCTCGGCCCCCCATTCACTCGCTCACACTCTGAACCACACCAATACATGGAGTTGAGGAAAACACACACTTTCCGATTTCTTCCCCCATAAACATAGATAAAATACAAATACAGTACAAGTACCTCAAATTTAATTTTAAGTACGGTACTTGTACATGTATAAATGTATTAGTCATACCTGATATTATTTCAGTTTCAGATGAGTGTGAATTTCATGTGCTATGTCATCTGGTATTTCATGGGTTCTGTTATTTTGCACATTGTTTAACTGTAGTTCAAAAAAACACCAGCACATTGAAGCCTCCAGATGATGCAAAATGCAGCAGCACGTCTTGTGTTTAGTGTTTAGTTTGCAGATTATTGCCCATTACCATTATTACCTGGTTACTGCCCCAAATCACAGTGTTGTTTGCAAAATATCACCATTCCATTACAAAGCTTTGACGTGTTTCCTCAAATTAAGTTGCAGTAGATATAAGTAGCTGTGGACACTGACTTATTAAAAGCTGTAATCTCAAAATACTGTGTTTTGTCTTCGGTTACTTACACCAGTAGTTCATTTCCACGCAGCCCTCTCGTAGCAAGTAGTTGTCGGGCTGCCCTCTGGCCCAGTTGTGAAAGTTGTCTCCGGTGCCATCAGTCCAAATCCAATAAGGTGGAAGAGGCGGCTGAAACAAAAATCCGACACAGTTACAGAGAAGGACAGATTCAGGAGGCCCTGACAGATACTTTGTATTCACAGGGGTGAACACACCATAAGCAGTACATGTTTGAGCCCAATCCAGTAGTGTGGTTTTCCAGGGTGAACGCTGTACATGGCACACACCACTTTGTTCAGTTCTTCTTGGTTATTAATGGACACCAGATGTCCTTTAAAGCTGCCAACACCGTACTTGTTACAGGACCTCTGAAATTAGCAAAGAGAAGAAGAGCTGGACACACATACTGCATTTACTCATCTAAACGGAGTAAAATTAGGTAAAAAAAAACGCATAAAAAAACCAATTTAGTTGTGATAGAGACTTAGTTCTGATACTGTGGCTTCCTGAGTGTGTCACACCTCTGCGTCGTCAAAGTTGAGATGTTTTGTGTAGAAGAAGGCCTTAATGCAGCGATTGTCACCGAGCTGGTACCAGGATCCGCCCTTCAGATCCTGTCTGCACTGCTCCAACTTAATCGTTTTACACATTTGGGCAACATCTGATTAAGACACAAGTGCTGTTAGTGTCGGAGTCCTGCCGTCTGAGGAGAACATCAGTGTCTGTGTGTCATACCCTGTGCTAAGACCCCCATCATCACCGCCGTCATCACCAACAGGATGGCAACAGCAGAACGCATCTTTCACGATTAACTGGTTCCTCAACTGGAACACAAACTGGAACAGTTAGAACCCACGGTCGTTCTCAGCGGAGGTCAAGCACAGATACTTTCACAGGTTTGCACTAGCTTTTTCAGCCCTGAGGAAGAAAATTAGCTTTTTCTGGATGCAAACTCAGGCCTGGTGCTTTAAAAAGATTTAAAAATGTGACAGACCAGACGTAATGACAGATTTAACTGTTTTTTTTTTCTATTTTATACTTATCAGTGCACACACTTCAGATTCAAGATTCAGATTCAGGATTAAAAAACAAACACTGCACGCTTTTTCTTTATAATAAACAATTTCAGAGAAACTGGGATTTAACAAAAACTTGTGAGATCAAATGTGACAAACATGGATGTCGCTTCTCATTCAACTAGATCACTTCATACATAAGTTTCAGGGCAGCTGGAGATTAGTCGGAAATAAAGTTTTGTCCTTGTTTCTTTCTCAGCATCATGCATGTTCCATGTAAGTTTAGAATAACTTTCCTAAAGTAACAAAATACTTTCAAAGTATAATTAATTTGCAAGTCACCAGGTCATCACCCACTTATTGCCCAAAATTTCCATCTTGTTACCAGGCAACTACAACTGTGTTTTTAAATGTGCTAACTACAGTCACAAGCTACAAGATCTAATTTCACCACAGATCTTTTTTTGGACCTCCACGACTCTCTAACAGTTCCCACGACAGATGTGTCTCACCTCAGGTGTATCGGTCAGAATCCTCTTCTGTCTGGATGTTGGCCTGATCTCTGATACACTTTAGTACCTGTGGTTTATGCCCTGGGAACATGTTGATTTTGCTGTTCAAACTAAAGAGGGAAAAATTCTCATAAACAAAGTCACAATGTCCTGAAAAGAACCTGAATTCCAATATAGTTCAGTACAGCCTTGAGGCACTTGTACTTTTTGAGTATTGACTTTTTCTACCAGGTTATACTCTGAGATGTGTCAATATTCAGCATTAAGGATTCACACAAACCATCCAGAGCAAAACACTTCAGCTCAGTGGTCCCAACGTGGTGGAAAGAGCTCTGAACTCTGCAGGCTCAAACTGTTGAAGACAGTGATTCTTCACACACTTGAAACACTTCTGTAAGTCCCTTGAATAAAACATTCTGCCAAATGACTAAATGAACATGTGCCTTATATGTATCAGCAGTGGCCTTGACCTACTTTCAATTCAATTCAATTCAACTTTATCTATAAAGCGCCAATTTACAACAAGGTCATCTCAGGGCACTTTACATAAAAAATTCAAGACTATACAAACATTTAGAGAAAACCCAACAAATCCCCCTTGAGCAGCCATAGGCAACAGTGGAGAGGAAGAACTCCCTTTAACAGAAGAAACCTCCAGCAGAACCAGGCTCAGGGTGGACAGACATCTGCCTTGACCGGTTGGGCTGAATGGAAAGTGGAGAGAAAAAAGAACAGAGCAACAAAAGCAACAACAAAACATTGGGCAGGTTAGTAGGACCAGCAGCTGCCACTGGAGGACACACAGCGCCAAATCCGGGGACACCTGAAGACAGGGACAGAGAGAGGGGGACAGAGAGGGAGATCATCATCATGGACTATTTTTACTTTTGTATTTTGCTTCTGTATTGGAGAAACAATCTACCCTACGGTACAGATCAGGTGACCCCTGATCTTAAAGCTCTACTAAACAAGAAGAAGATGCCTTTCATTTCAAAGGACCAAGAGGAGCAGAGGAGAGTTTAGCATGAACTCAAGTACAAAATAAAACAGGCCAAGGTCACTTACAAGAAGAAGCTGGAGGAGCAGTTGGAGCAAAACCACAGGACATGTGGAGAGGCCTGAAGGCAATCTTTGGTCATGGGCAGAGCAAAGTCAGAGGGACAGCTGGAGAGACCAGCACTTGGCCAATGACTTGAATCAAATTTTCATTAATCAACCCCCTGCCCCTGCTGCCCTCTTAAGACATCTCTAATCCAGGCAGCTTCACCACAGTCGCCAGATTTTCTTCACTTTCAACTCCATCCAACTCAACAACCAGCCATCTCTGCCCCCCCTCACTCCCCTTTCTCCCTGACATTAGACCAGGTGAGGAGGAAACAGAGGCAAAAAAGCTTGTTTTTCAGTTTCTCGAGCACTTTCGACACAATTGAGCCGGCACTACAGTGACGGAAGCTCGAAGGGAGGGGGTGGATGTACAACGGCCAACAAAATGAGGTGCAGTAGGCTTGGACCATACTGTAGCTTTCCAATATACAGACACAAACAAGCTTAACTTAGAGACAAGAGGGCAATATACAACACGGCGTTAAGTTAGTATGTAGAGCAATCATCCACCAGTCCCAGGGTCACCAGTACGATCCAGCTGTGCTACATAAGCACATCTTTTATCAGTTTCACTGTGAAATGACATTATGGACTTCAGTGTGAGATATTTATATTTGTGCAGAGTCAATAGTAAGCCAGTTTACTGATCAGATTGTGGTTTCCTCCCTGTCCTGCAGCAGTGCTACAGGAAACACATTAGATGAACAAATAGAATAATGAATGAACTAGTGTTCAGTCAGTCATGCTGGGATGTGATTATGGTTAGAATGTAAACAAAGGTTTCATCACATGCACTTTGGCCTGGTGCTCATTAGAGGATTTTCTGAAAGTTGAGTCATGTCCACCATCGTGTGATCAGTGAGCTGCAGAGTTTTCCTTGGTGTCTTGGTGTCTGGTAGTCTGGTAGCCAGTAAACGAAGTCTGGAAGTCCCACAGCAGACTGGTGCTGGGACTTCCAGACTTCATTTGCTGGCCGAGCACAGCGGGACGGGAGGGATTGTAGACTGTTTGAACGAGGTGGGAAAGGTTCCTGTTGTGAGAGAAATTATATAATAAAATAAAATAAAAAATAAAATAGAATTGAATTGAATTGTGCTGGAGAGGCAGCATTAAGAAGAGGGACCTGCATATCTGGACAGGCGGGTGAGTAAAGTTGGCACTGTGTTGGGAACAGAATTGGAGCCTCCCCAATCAGTGGCAGAGAGAACGACCCTCAATAAACTCCTGGCCACCGTGCACAACGTAGACAGCACAATCAACAGGGAGATAAGTGTTTTCAGTGGCAGACTGCTGTCTCAGTTCTGTTCCACGGATACTGAGGTCTTTTGTCCGCAGGAAATAAGACTGTCCTCTCAGGACCACAAGGCTGGACCCTGCAGACTGTGTTGTTGCACTCTAGACTGTTGTACTGTATTTCATTGGCTATGTCAGTCCTCCTGCACAAACTGACCTTTAGTATTCATAACACACACTGTAGCATAGTTTGTTGCATAGTTTGCAATAGTTATACATGTCCACAGCCAAAAATGCCTACAATGGGCATATGATCATCAGAACTGGACCACGGAGCACTAGAAAGCAAGCCCTTGGAAGCACTGTGTCCATGTGTCTGTGTTATGGACAGTGTTGAGCTGGAAAACCGTGGGTCCTGGCATTCATGTGGATGTTACTACCGTTTATGGAAACAGTATTCCCTGATGGCAGTGGTCTCTTTCAGCAGGATAATTCACCCAATGACACTGGAAAAAGGGTTCATGGACAGTTTGAGGAAGACAACTAGTTTAAGATGTTGACCTGACCTCCAAATTCTACAGGTCTCAAAGCAATCAACCATCTATAGGATCTGCTTGAAAAACAAATCTGCTACTGATGGCCTGGTGCCAGATACCCCAGCAACCCTTTAGAGGCATAGAGAAGTCCATATCTGAACGGGTCAGGGCCATTTGGGGAGCAAAAGGGGGACCTACTAACTATTATGCAGGTAGTCATAATAAGCTGATTAATGTACAGTGTGATCTAGGAACAACTTAGGGTTCGGTATCTTTCCGAGGGATTTTGGAACATTGAGACAGTAGGAGATAGAGATCAAATCGCCAAGCCCAGGAATCATGGGTGACCTCCTGATCAACAGCTGCCTCAAATTTTTAGGCACATTTGTATTGCCCACTCCAACAGTTGGGCCAAAAGTTTTCGAATATGCCGAACTATTCCTTTGGGAATTTTAATGTTTCCATATGTAAGTCCACCTTTCCTCCAGTAGATGGAGCTGATGTTCTGTACTTGCAGAGATAGACTCTATCTAGCTTTGCAGCAGAGGAAGGTGGATGTTGTTACTGATTTTCTTATTTAATTGGAGTCTGAACAAGTTTCCATCAGTGAAGAGTGACAGAGGAGACATCATCTGGACTGTTAAGGCGACTGTTGTTGTCTGATGAGTTAAACGTCACTCTGCTGATTACAAAACAGGATCATAACTGCCGTTTATTTTGAAGTGAGTCAGATGTGTTTGAGCTGACAGCTGCAGTTTTCTCCTCAGTCTATAATTAGAATCTTAAACACATGTTTACATCTGCAGACCGAGGACTCACTGCTCCGGGTCTGTCCTGTGGAAAGCTCACACTTATGAATCTGCTCATGTGCTCCGAGTTGCAGCAATTTCCACATTTGTAGAATTTGTTTTTCAGCTGTTGTGTTCCAATTGTTCCAACTGAATGAAAAAGTGATTACCCAGAATGCAGCGGGAGGAACACAGCCAACAGGGAACAGTCAATGAGGACAGAGACAGGTGAGATGGAGACAAACAGAGACAAGCACTAGTAATCATCAACCTTGTCCACCTAATGGAAGGCAGTGTGTATTTGTATGTAGAGGGCACTGTGAGCTGAACCAGGACTGTGGATGTACAATCCCACGCACATGTAATACTGCACAACAGAGTAGAACACTTGTGCAGTACCAGAGGTAGCGTGCTGCCGTATAGCGCAGACAGTGAGGGGGAGGAGGGACGGACAGACGGACGGACGGACGGACGGACGGACAGACAGACAGAGGGAGGAGACTCCAAGATAGAGCGGAGGAGTGTGCTCTCAGAGTTCAGTCTATGGAGCAGCTCAGAGTCTTAGGATGGAGTACTGTGGTTATGGATCATTGGTTTTTGTCTTTCTGCTGCAGATCAACTGTTTGCTCTCAGTTTACCTCACTGACAACACAGGTGAGACCCAATGCTAATGAAATATTACTGCTGCTCTTATTACTAGCTGTACTAGACTGACTCAGAATTACCATCGGTGGTGTTAGCGCATGTTAGTGGACGGTATGTCTCTGAGCAGATGGAGCTTCTGCTGTTCTCTGCGCCTGACACAGTTTACAGTAGATAAACAGAACGCACAGCACAGAGTTCAGCAGAACTGAACAGAACTTTAGTATTCCCTCCAAGATTTATGGAGCACAGACTCACAGTCAGAGGACAGGATGTGTGTCCTGATCCAGGGAGAGAAATTAATTGATCTGCATGTTGGGTTTAAACCCCTTGGAACTCTGGTGCTCTTCTGATCTGGTACTTGAGGACGTGCACGCTCCTAAGGGTTAAACCTGACACTTTACACATGTGTGTGATCACGGATGATGTCTGACAGTGTGCTTACACTAACTGTCCCACAGTGTTGTTTGTTTAACTTGTCCAGTTTCTCGATGACATCACGTGTGTGACACGTGTTCACAGTTTCCTCTGTGGGACGACTACTTTGATTTCTGTTGCTGTTACTACTTCCACACACTTGTTACCATTGCTTGTGCCCTCGTCAGCACTGTTGGTTCTGTAAATTATACTTCTGCTACGCTTACTCTTACACTTTCTACGCAAGATGCACTGCTGCTGACACACAGCTGCTGGACCTTTACCACTATTACTACACTGCTACTGCTGTTGTTACTTTGGTACTTTTGCTCATAATAGTACTTTATGCTACATCATGCAACTGTTATGCTCCATTTACTTCTGTTATTTGTACTCCTTTATTTATAATAGTGCTACTATTATTGGTATTGTTGTTAGTACTTTCCACTACTGCTAGTGTCCTATTTAAGTATAATACTTTTATCATTATTTCTATTTGTAAAATGTGTACTATTAATGTTTCTACTGCTACTATTACTTTTACTACAAGTACTGTGTGCCACTGTATTGCTACTTTGATCCCTTATACCACAGTTACTACTGTTAATACTAAAACAAGTTTTATTATTTCTTATTAATTGTTTTTATCACTGCTTCTACTACTGTTAGTTCCGTGTACTACTACTTTTGCTACTAGTTCTATTGTTTATTAAATCTATGATTTAGGTTGGTACATGACAAAACTGAGTGAAAATAACTCTAAACTTTTTTAATTGACATGAAACAACTGGCCCTGACGTAAATCCTTTGTTAAAGTTGAAGACTGAAATTGGCCACCGTCACTGATTCACTGCCGAGCAGGTCCTGCTGGCAGAGGGGGTCTGCAGTGGCTCAAACCACCAGAACCTGCTCTGTTTTAAGATGCTAGATTAGTTCACCAGCCTCGTGTTATGTTCTGATGGTTCCAGCTGTGATTGAGGGCATGTCCCTCTGTTCTCTGTCTGTGGTCTCTCTGACTCATTGGAACATTCCTCTGTCCTGTCTACATTTGTCCCATAAATCTTCATGGTTCTGTGTCATAGGGGCTTGAGGATTCAGGTCTGAATTCATAAGTTCTGTTTCCTCACAGGGTAAAAATGTCCTCACAAAGCAGAAATGTCCTCAGCCTCCTCTCTCTTTCTCCTTGTCTCGTAGATTCTCTCCATCAGGTTCTCTCAGAGTTTGGATTAGTTCGTCCAATCAGGACTGATTCAGAAGGCCGTTTCCTGTCAGCCTCAGTCTCCGCCCACCCTCTGCACCGCAGTAAGAGACACACCCACTCATACGAAAACCGACCTCCTGAAGCATCCAAACACAGCGGGAGATACACGACAGAGAAGGCGGAGCTTTTCTACAATGTGACTGTGTTCGGTCAGGAGCTGCACCTGCGGTTGTTTCCCAACTCTCTTCTTGTGGCCCCCACTGCCACCATGGATTGGGAGGAGGGGGGGCACTTTCGCTCTCAGCCAATAGGAGACACCGACTGCTTATATACAGGACAGGTGTCCAACATGAAAGACACATCTGTCGCCATCAGCAACTGTGACGGACTGGTAGGTGTCAGCTAAAATCACACAGGTGTTTCATAGGGGCAGTGGTTCCAAACCCTGGGCCAAGGACAAGAACTGGGTCACAGGACCCAAAGAAACAACGTGAATCTCCTAGATTCTTCACTGAAGTAAAGGCTACTAATGTAGTCCGTTCCATATGCACAGTGAAACAAGTGTGTCGGGTCTCGTGCTGTTTAAACGAGACTTTGAGGGTTTAATGGAGAGCACTGGTGACGGAGGACGTTGATGAATGGTGGGAGTGGAGTTGTCCTGCTAGTCCTGCTGGTCTAGGGCACGTTAACGGCTGGGAAAGAGGAGACTCAGTGACGGGGGTTAGGGTTTTTTCTCTCCCTGAGCCGAGCATGCTGGTAAAGGGGGAGGGATGAAGAATGAGAAACAGTGAGGGGAGAGGTTCTTTTGTCTGCCTGCTGACATCTACATCCTGATTATGTGGATTTAGTAGTTTCGGTTTCATCTGTGATCAGTGGGCTTCTGAGAGTATCAGGTATAGAAGTGCAAAGTTTAAAACGACGTGTGAAGAGGCTGTGAACTCCTCAGTGTGGTCTCAAGTCTCATTTCATCCACACGGTTTCTCTTTGACAATGTAGCTGCAGCTTCTGTGTTTTCAGTTTTGTGTAAGGACACAAGCTCCATTGGCTTTATCCTGGGGTCTGTGGAAATATATGGGTCGTCTATGCCGAGCTGAATTGAGTGAGGTCAAAGACTCAGAGACTCTGTCGCACTCATGTGACTGTGGAGGTTTGGATGCATGTGTGGGCATCTGTGCAGCCTGCAGCTTTTTCTTCTCCTCACAGGAACCTGGAAGTGACACACTGTACATGACATCTCTGTTGGTTTCAGTTCCACTGAACCTTTGCATTGGTGTTTAGAAAACCAGACTCAGACATCAATCCAGACAAACGTTTTTCTCACAGATGTGGTGAAGAAATGTAGATTAAAAAAACAAAAAACTGAATCATTAATGTCGACAATAAGCACGTTTGAAAGAGCAGTTGCTGGAAAACATCCAAGAAACCCAAACAATCCCATTTAAGAGACTGTCAGCATAATCATCATCATTTTTGATGAAGCGGAGCTGTAGATGGATGCAGATGTGTGAACAGCTGCAGGAGTGACTTTCTGTAAATGCAGCAGAGAGAGCGGCTGAAACCAGAGAGAGTCACACAGGATCACAGAAATATTCAGAGATCAGTGAAATGATTTATTCAGTTTAACTAATAAGATGTCAGAACAGTTCAGAAAGTCTGCTTTAACACAGCAGAAACCCAAGCCTGTGATCAGCTACGAGGCCTTCAGGGACAGAAGCCAAGCGCTGTAAAAAGTCTGGTGCCGATGTGACTTCAGCTCAGAGGAACTGGCCTGGTTCAGTCTGAATTTAGCTTCACTTCTCACAGTGGCAGTGGAGCAGCTGATGCGATCCAGATGTGCAGGAAAGATGAGACCAGCAGGATAGTAAGATACGATTTTCCTGCTGCAGCAGCTGAGGAATCAGTTTAAAGACACAGCTGCTGCAGGTGGACACAATAACAGAAACATCGTTTTTTATTGTTTATCGTCAGTGAGGCTGCAGCTGAGCTTTTACAGCGGCCGGATAATGCTAAGTTAGATTTTAATGCTGCTGAGTCAGTCTTGAATGTGGAAAAATGAATGGACTGATTCACCTTTAAAATGCATTTCAGATTTGCTCATTTTACTAAAACCACTGGATGGAGTGTTGTGTCTGGGTTCTGGTATGTAGTTTCCAGACTTGCTTCAGATCAACAGAGAATCCAATAGGCTATTCAGACTTTCACAATTTATGTTTTAGAGGTTTCATCCAAACTAATAATTATCACCGAGCCAGACTGGACCAGAGTTCAAACAGGTGAGGATTTCCTGATAGTGAAATTGACAAAACCAGGTTTTGAGAAATGCTGAATGTCTACAAACTGGAAGAACACTTCTCTACAGGCAAGTGTGCAGAAAGATCAGGACTAATATTGTATAACCTGCATGTTAACATTAATTTTCACTGGAGTTTAGAATCCTGCAGGAGCAAGAGTAAATTTGACAGAAATTACGATAGATTATGTGAAAAAAGGTTTTCTGCTGAGCAGTTTGCGGAAAATCTTAACCAAACCAACCAAACCCGTGTGTCTTTAGGCAGGGATGATCCGGACTAGTCAGGACGAGTTTTTCATTGAGCCATTGGATCGTCGGAGGACAGGAAGAGAGGAGGAGGAGGAAGGAGGTCGACAACACATCGTTTATCGCTCTTCGGCTGTCATCAAGAAACAACCAGTTGTCAATCAAGCTGAAGCTGTCAATCAAAGTGCAGAGGCTGACTTCCTCCGAGGTGAGACAAACCTAAATTAAAAGTTGACTTTAGCTCAAACCGTCCTGACTAACAGAGACAGACTTGAGTCTGAAAGCAGCCAGATGTTGAAAACCTGGCATCAGAGACAAGCAGCAGTTCAAAATCCGCAGCTGTAACTCGAACGCGACGACACAGACTTGACAGAACTCGACCTTTAGGCTCAGCCCAGCCTGTCAGGGAGTCACAGATGGGTTTCAGCGCTTCACTTCCACAAACAGGGTAAGCTACAGTTTGGTGTGCAACAGTCCTCGACAATATCTGGTGTTTCTGCAGAAGGAAAGAACAAAGTGCAAACAGTGAAATTGGTCCAGGAAACTTGGCAGCTTTACACACTCGCTGTGAGCCAGCTGCGACGTGGCAATCCCAGCTCCCAGCTTCCCGGCTTTAGAACTTTGGAGGTTTTGGAGGTTTGGGCTCAGGGTTGACAGATAGTTCAGCTTCTGACTTGCTCTGACTTTGTTCAACACATCAGGAGGCGGTTTGCTTTTACCTCGGTTCAACTCGACCGAGCCTCCGGCTGCACGGCGTTCAGCTCGGTCTGTTTCTGATCCGTCATTTCCATCACTGAGCACTAACACGTGCTGTCAGAAATATGGTAACTCTGGTCTGAGTGTCAAAGACAGAACAGTAACACAACGCACGCCTGTCAGCTGTTAGCGCTCTGATGTCATCTGCCGATGAAGAACTTCACCTCTTCACATCAGAAAACGACAGTAAATGTGACACTGTCCTCCTGTGGAAAGTGTCCAACAGATACGTGTAACCAGTGGGTGACATCTGGCAGCTGCAGCAAACATTAGGCGTGGCATTTATCACGTGGGGAGGTGGATGGGTAACAAAACGCAGGACTTTTGCACCAGAGACAGATTTTCATTTCAGTGTGGTTGTTCCAACATGGGACATTACATTTTACATTTCATCATTTAGCAGACGCTTTTATCCAAAGCGACTTACAGAGTAATTTGGTACATACATACACAGTAGTGATGGCTACACCTTTAAGCTCCTGTCTTTGAGTGTTTCAAGCATAAACAAATGTGAAACTGGCGGCCATTTTGGCTCAATTGTAAGGCTATATGCATGTAGTTTAACCATTACCACAAGCAGCCGAGTGGGAAAAACTTTCAAGTCACATTCTGACTTGTGCTTTTGAACTGAAATTTCTGACTCTTGTGATTTTTTCCGCTTGACAGAACAAAGTTTGGAAATGTCAACGTTACAGCTCCAAAACAGGGTCACAAAATGGTCATCACCTGCAGTTAATAATCAACTTTATAACTAGACAGCAGGTTTTCGTATCGTGTGTTGGTACGTTCCAGGAGGGTCACCATTTGACGCCACGGGAACAACTTTATGTGCACACAAAACTGGTTAGAGAAAACAACTTCAGGATAAAGTTATGTTACGAGACGAATTACATAAAAACCAAAGGCTACAAACAATAACAACATCACACACATACTTACTACAGTGACCTTGTGTCACATTCTGTAACGACATCATCAAAGCGCACAACGTCTTACACTAGAGTCCAACCCTAGTCTGCTGTGTCTTCCAACCCGTCCACCTCCCTATGGTACTTTCTCACTTGACGTTCTCCGTCACTGTCAAATATTGGTTGCGTCAGGGTTTCGGTTCGACTCAGAGTGTTTATCATCGAAGCACACACACCACGTTTTAGCATGCAACAAAAGGATTCATCAAAGCGGCACAGGAATGAGACTGGGCTGACATCACAGACCACCATGTTGGAGTTCCCGTAATTGCTCCACAGCTGTTTCTATGGTAACTATTAGCATTCTTCTTATTCCTATTTTAACAAACTAGGGGCCCCCTGACATGAGGGCATTACTTGAGTTCAGTGAGTTGTATGAGAGTCTATGTCTACAGATGAGCCGGTAAAGTTGAAGGACTAAACGTTCAGTCCAGCTGCAGTTAGAGAACACTTTTTTTTTCACAATCGCGATTACTAAATCCAAATTCAGATAAAGTGGAAGAGATTTGTATAACAAAATGTCACAGATGTTATTTATATCATTTGGGTCGGGTTATATTCCTGCTTCCACAGAAACACAGGGAGCTTTAAATTCTCTTCTGCTACTGAACCTTTAGTGAGATTTTTTGGTCTGTACAACGGACAGTACTTAGAGAAAAATATGTCTACAAAATAATTTTACAAATATTTTACAGATACATATAAAACCAAAAAACTAAAGTGTGCATTGTTGGTTAGGAGCTCTGAGTCAGACAAAGCACAGAGGAGCAGTAAAGGTTAATTTCTGCATCAGCTCAGAGAAAAATGTCTGGACAGCTTTTTTCCACATTCCATCTTAATGCTGCTCAATAAAAACGAGAAAGTTCAGTTTTCTCCAGGATATGGCCTACGATTCGGAGATAAAATGTATATATGTAATGATATCCATATAACTATCTATAAAAGAGTTCACTGTCCACGATGTTTAGCCTCCGGACAAACATCCTGTTGTGTTGTCATGGTGTCTGCTCTGGACTGAATCCCAGTTAACACAGATACAGCATGAGTGTTTGCTCCCACTGTGACGCCTGCTGATAACACAAAGGTTAGAAAACTGAAGCCGAAACTACAGGATCTGCTGAGTTCACCAAAGTTCACAGAGTTTTTCCTTCTCAATAAAATAAAATCACAGCTCATGCACCAAATGACCTCAGGTCTGTCAACACGCCCTTTGCAAATGAATGTGACACTTCATTCATGTGTCTCAGTCTGTCCTCAGATCAGAGGATCTCCTTTCCAGGATACAACATCTTACACAATCTTAAAACCACACTCTGAGATAAGTCTTTGTGCTTCTCCCCAGGTCCCTTTTTAGGTTCTGTCGACTTGAATCAGAATATGTTCTGGTCAGGATCAGCATCGGCTCGAAGACGGCGCTACATCGAGGAGGCTGAACTGTTTAACATCGAGGTTACTGACCTTTTTATCATGGAGGCCGATGAACTGTTTAATGAACTTTTAATCTTTGCTCAGACTCTCTTTCCCTCTCCAGGTTTTGTTAGCAGTGGATTATTCTGTTCTCCTTTTCCACGGACGAGACCACATTCAGAAATATCTTCTGACCCTCATGAACATAGTAGGTGAAAACATTAATTCTTCATTCAGTGAAAAATTTTGGCTTCACCATTTGACTCCATGTGGTCCTGTAACAATATTCACAATGTGACCCACCCACTCATAGCCCAGAACTAAGCCACAGAGTCCCCCTGAGCCTGGTTCTGCAAGAGGAGGGATTGTTGGGTTTTCACTACATTATGCTCACCTTTGACCTTCCCTGCCCAGTCTGAATCCAGTTCGTCCTGCTTTACCACATAAACAGTTCTTTATCTGTCTGACAACTGGAACAAGTTTACTATGTCGAGCCAAGCATTACTGGTCCATAAGAATTGACAGTGGAATCCTGGAACTCTTAGACGTCATGAATCTTATATTCACCCACATTTCCACCCTGTCTATTCCAGGTCAATGAGATCTACCAGGATCAATCTCTGGGTGCCAACATCAACATTGTCCTGGTCAGAATCGTCATGTTGTCTCCAACGAAGGTACTAAACTGGGTGACCGTGGGTGTCTGGTCCAGTTGTCCTTCAGAAAAGAGATTTGTCAAAGGTTATAGATAAATGCTGGTTTCGTGTGTTGCGCTTTCAGACACCCCAGAAACCTTTAACTAAGTTAGTCCGGGTTTCACATGACTGATGTTAAAGTCTAGATGCTTTGGTGTGCTGTGAGCAGAAACCCTTGCTAACACCTTGTGGAATCTGCATAAATACAAAGTTACCCTGCCTTGAATGAAATCAGTATTGTCCCCCTATCAGTCCCAGGAGCTGATCTCAGTGTGGAACCCCCAGAAGAGTCTAGAGAACGTTTGTGGCTGGTCGTATCTACAGCAGAGAGAGCAGAGTCACGCTGAGCAGCACGACCACACCATCTACCTGACCAGGCAGGAGTTTGGCTCCAACGGCATGCAGGGTACCACCACCAAACTAGTACCACTGCTACCACTACTGCTGCTAATCACCACTGACCTCTGACTTCTCTGTCTGCAGGTTACGCTCCAGTCACAGGAATGTGTCAGTTACATCGGAGCTGCGTCCTCGTCTTTGAGGACGGCTTCTCCTCTGCCTTTGTAGCTGCACACGAAACAGGACACGTGTGAGATACACACTTATACACACTTCAAACACATGGAAATGGGTTGTCAGTACTAGAAGAAGCAGATTAACATTTTTTTTAGATGTGTATTTAAAAAACAAACAATATCTAAGAGCGTAGAGACAATTTCCAGATGTCCACACGCACAGACAACAACGTGTATTGTTTTTTCCACAAGTCACTATGTTAGTAGCGTTTCAGTGTGTCTGGTGTTGCTTGTTTTCAGTATCTGTGTCCACCTGTCCTTCTCTGTCTGTCCTCAGATTAGGGATGGAGCACGACGGCGAGGCCAACAACTGTGAGGATGACGTGATGTTGGGCAGCATCATGTCTCCGCGAGTTCAGGCCACATTCCATCGCTATCACTGGTCTCGCTGCAGCTGGAGGGAGCTGCACAAGTACCTGCAGTCAGTAAACAGTATTACCTTCGAACTTTGCAGTACTAAGAATATTTGACTCAACATCCAGCATCACCTGCATGAAATGTGTCAGTTAGAACCTCTGGCTGTCTCTTCAGAGCGTATGACTGTCTTCGTGATGACCCGTTCCACCACGACTGGCCGGCTCAGCCTCCATTACCAGGATTCCACTACTCAATGGACCAACAGTGTCGCTTCGACTTCGGAACAGGATACAGTCTGTGTACTGCCGTATGTGTTTTCTTTTGCATACAGGTTGTTTTTTGAGAGGTGACCTTCGACCTTCTGCACTTTTAGAAAAAGTTTCATAATTTTACAGCTTCTGCATCCTGAGGAGTGTTGCAGACACCGAAAAGCCTGAAAATCTAGTTGTTTTTTGGCTAATTTCCCACCTTTGAACATAGTTTCAGATCCTTCTTAGTTCTTCTTAATGTTACACTTTCAGGATGAAAAACAACCCCAAAAGGAACAAGAGTTTTCAGGGTTGGAGACAATAATCAAGATGTTCCCAGACAAACTACATCAATGTCCTCACACCCAACCTATCACACTTTTGCAAAGCCTTTAATCTTTGTCTGATTGCTCTTTCTTCAGGGAGTTTCCAGCATTTCGACATGAAATTATTAGTTTCACTTTCTTCTCGCTGGGCTCCGATCACCTCTGATGTGTTGAATTGCTTGTTTGCAGTTGGTTCAGATTTGAGAGAAGACATCCGAATCTAGGGTTTATTACATGTCGTCACATTGGTTTTAACTCTTCTTCTTTCTTTTTGAATGAATTAGTTTGGTGTCAGATGTCTCTGTCTCTGATGTTGTATGTTGTATTTTGAACGTGTCTCTGTGTTTGTCTCCAGTACACAAACCATGACCCCTGTAAACAGCTGTGGTGCAGCAGCTACGATAACCCATTCTTCTGCAAGACCAAGAAAGGTCCACCGCTTGATGGGACAAAGTGTGGACCGGGGAAGGTAAGGACTTTAAGGACCTGAACAAAGTGTAAGATTTTCTTCGGTTTTGAGCCGTTAAAGGATAAAGGTTCACTTTGGCAAATGGAAAGTGAGACGCCTTTAAACAAATGTCTTACTGTGGGTGTCTAGTTAATCTCAGTTTAATCAGTTTGACGTTTCCATGTGTGGACATCACTGGGTTGGGTCAGTACATCACCAACACAAAATCAACCTGACTTTAGCCAAGAGTAGAGTGTGTCCCTGGTGTGTTATAAAATATTCAGTTTTAATGGACAAGTGTCTATTTGTTCTGTTTTTTCCCAAACTACAAAAATAATTAAACTTTGTGAGAGTTTTAAGGTAAATGATCTGCACTGGTAAATGATCTGCACTTATATAGCGCTTTTCTACCTGGTAAAATCTCAGCTTTTTCTTTCCGGGTGTAAATGCATTGTTGAACTGATGCCTATGCTAAGCTAGGTTAACCACATCCTGTATGCTTTATCCTCAGCACTGTTTTAAGGGTTACTGCATGAAGTTGACCCCTGACCTCCTGAAACAAGATGGCAGCTGGGGAACCTGGAGCTCCTACGGCAGCTGCTCCAGGACCTGCGGGGGTGGCGTCAGGTTTCGATCCAGACGCTGCAACAACCCAGCGTGAGTGAGCTGTCAATCACGTGTCATGTCACAACTCATCTGGACCAAACCGAGAAACTAACCTGTTGTTTTTCTCAGCCCTGCCAATGGGGGACGCACTTGCTTCGGAAACAGCTTCGAGTTCCAGCTGTGCAGTCAAGAGGAGTGTCCACCTCTGACTGACTTCAGGTCAGCAGATCTACTGTCCTCTTTGTTCCGTTTAGTTGTACTTTACTGGATTCAACTCTACTCAACGGGATGAAATTCTACTGTTTGTTGTGTCTGTTAAATGTGACGTTGTTGACTTGACTTAAACTAGGTCCTTGTTTTTGACGACATTAGACTCTGTTTTATTTTCACTCATATTCACTCTACTCCAGTTAATCAGTAGACAGACTCTGGATTTCCATTCAAGTGCACCTTAATTTGGACCTAAAGAAACATTTCTGGAGAATCTGACTGAAAAAACTTAAAAGAAACACATTGCTGGGAACTCATCACTCAGACATCTTTTAGAGTGTGAGTCAGAGTCAGGTTGTGTTGCTCAGGTTGTGCTTGTTCTTGATGTGACTTGGATCGGACTCCACTCTGCTCCTGTCACGAAGAGTTTGAATCTTTACAGAAATGTCAGAGACCAGATTTTACAGTTGTGAAGTGAAACACACTGACTTCATTCTGAACTCGACCTTTCATGCCTCCACTCTGCTCTGCCTTTCATTAGCAGCCTCGTGTTGTTTCTCTGTTTCAGGGAGGATCAGTGTAAAGTCTGGAATCCAGCCTTTGAGCATGAGGGAATGAAACATCACTGGCTGCCGTACGAACACCCTGACTGTAAAGACACTTTATGCTGTATACACATTCACCAACCTGATCATAAATACATATTACACACACACACACACACAAACACACACACACACACACACACACACACACACACTATTGCTTGAATGTATATAAATACATATTAGATATGTGCACGTGTCTTCACTGTAACTACAACCATATGTTACACACACACACACACACACTTTTAGCTGCCGAACTCTAGGTCAGATGAAAGTTTCCTTTCTGCTGTTAAACTCATCAGTCAGGAATCTGTTAGTGGAAGGAAACTCCCCTCCGCTTAACTGTTTCAACTCTGAAAATATTTGAGTCTATATCTCTTTGATATGTCCAATGTCCTATTTCAAAATAAAAGCCCTGTAGTTCATTTTTATGTTACAATAATGAAAATGTTGCTGATATAACAGTAAAATATTACCTGTGATATATATAATTAACTGTGGGATTATTTGTGTATTCATACAACAATGTGTACACAGTGTTTCACTGTTTTAGTTGGTGATAGTTGGAGCCAGTTTTAACAGTTTCATTTACAGTCAGATCGTTTAGTCCTCTGGTATTCTAGTTCAGGGGTCCGAAGAGGAGGCTTGTAGAGAATGGAGCCCGGTAGAACAGGAGCTCAGGGTCCGGATATTATGGCTGTTGACAAAGATGTGACAAGGACTCAAGGAGTTAAGGGCTGTTATGTGTTAAGACTTGATTGCACCTAAAATTAGGGAGAGAGCAGATACCAGGGCGGAGCCAGGTGTGTGTGAGACAGAACCGTCAGAACAGAGGGCAGAGTGAGCAAGAAGCAAAGGTCCAAGATGAGGAACGAAAACGTTCCTGCTGCTGCACATGTGTTTGTCACATTCTTCATGTTTCTGTGTGTTTCAGCTGACCAGCGCTGTCATCTGTACTGTCAGTCTAAGGAGACAGGGGCGGCGGTCTCCATGAACAGAATGGTGCATGATGGGACACCTTGTTCATACAGCGATGCCCACAGTGTCTGCGTCCGAGGAGAGTGTGAGGTCTTTATTTTGTTTCTCTCTTTTGTCTCCATTTTCCTTCATTGCAGCATTGACTGTATTCATTTATTGTTTTTTATCGTATCTTATCCTGGAACCACATACTTTGGTATTACTTGCAGAAAGAGTCTGTTCAGTCAGTGTGTTCTTGACCTCCAGACTAAAATCCTCTTCTAAACAATCACACGCAATTATATTACAATGACTACTTTAACACAATCAACTAGGCTGCAAAGTGGTGCAGCACTTACAACGGTCTCCTCACAGCGCCAAAGTCCAAGGACGGATCCTGGTGGTCACGGTTTGTGTAGATCTCCTCTGATTTCATCTCACAGTCCTAACTTGTGTCTGTCTTTCTGTGTGTCAGTCCTGTAATAGACTGGTGACCTGTCCAGGGGCTACACTGCCTCTGGGAGATGATTTGGTGGTTAAAACCTACAGAAGAGAAGACAAGAAGACATAAGTACTATGTTTTGTCTCTTGTGCAGCATGTGGGCTGTGATGGACAGATTGCTTCAGACCAGCAGGACGATCGATGTGGAGTCTGTGGAGGAGATAACTCCAGCTGTAAGATCATCAAGGGAAACTTCACCCGCAGCACCAAAAAACAAGGTCTGAACAGGTCCCTCAGCTAAAACCGGATCCAGTCAAATATTCAGTGTCCTCCTAAATGAACAGGAGGAAGATTTTGGAACAAAGTGATGGGGATGGGTGGTGCTTTTACTACTGAGTTCCACTGTCATCCTTAAAGATCCAGCAGTTGACTGGTTATGGTTTCTATGGTCCAGGTTACCTGAAAATCCTGGAGATCCCCAAAGGAGCCAGACACCTTCAGATCCAGGAGTTCAAAGGAACTCCTCACGTCCTGGGTAAGCGTAGGGAGGCGCAGGTTCAGTATTAAGAACTTCTGTACGTCAACATTTTGCAGAAAACCATGTTTTTCTGTTTCCTTCTCTAGCGTTGAAGAACCTGGACTCGGGTCACCTCTTCCTCAACGATGAACATGAGCTCCCAGAATCTAGAGTGGTGATAGAGAAGGGTGTATTGTGGGAGTACAGTAACACCGTGGAGCAGGAGTCCGTCCAGACTAAAGGACCACTGAAGTACAGTGCCCTGCTCCTGGTAAGCCCACCGTCACGGTTGGTCCTACATGCTCACTTTGTGTCATCTGTAACCTTCCTGTTGTTTCGGTCCATCAGGTACGTCCCTTTGGTGACTCCAAGGTGACAGTGTCCTACAAGTACATCATCCAGGATCGTCTCCGGTCCTCCTTAGAGTCCAACATGGTTCAGGAGGACACCATCTTCTATGAGTGGGCTCTGAAGAAGTGGTCGCACTGTTCCAAACCCTGCGGAGGAGGTACGCTCCTCTCCTGCTGATTAACAGTCTGCCTTTTGGTTACCAGGGTAACGAGAGCATGTTTGTTAACAGCGATCTATGGTTGCCAGGGAAACAGTACACCAGGTTTGGCTGCAGGAGGAAGGCTGATGGGAAAATGGTTCATAGGATGTTTTGCTCCAGCATTAACAAACCGAGAGCCATCAGTCGCAACTGCAACACAGACACCTGCAGCCCGCCACGGTAAGACATTCCAGCTCACTATGGTTAAGCCCCACATGTTACCATGGTAACACAGCTGATATGGGTAGAGCCACAAAGTCATCAAAGACTCAACCAGTCTCCAGATGAATGACACACCAGGACAACAACCTCATGTCCAATCACATCTTACTGTTTCTGCCCAACTAGCTGGGTGACTGGGGACTGGGAGGACTGCAGCACTACCTGTGGTCAGACTGGGTGGCAGCGTCGCTGGGTGAGCTGCCAGCAGGAGCCTGGCAAGGGGGAACAACAGCAGCGTTCAGTGCACAGCAAGCTCTGCGGCAGTAACCGACCGGAAGGAAAACAAGCCTGCAACCGTGTTCTCTGCCCTGCTGCTTGGCGAGCTGGCCCTTGGACCCCAGTATGAGGACTAAGACAACAGCATAGTTCACAAAGTTTTTTTGTGTTTCTACTAGCACTTCAAGACTTCTGGACTCCCCCTACTTATCTTTATTTTGTGTGTCATATACATGTCTGTGTGCACCAAACTCCTTCACCTCCAAACTACTTCTCGTGTGTTTCTTTGTGGATTACCTCTATCTTCCTTCTTCTTCTGGGCTACTTCTACATTTAATTATTCTGAATTACCTCTACCGTTCTTCTTCTGTCTGGCAAGCATACTGACAGAAATAAATAAATAAATATTTATTTCTAATATAAATTTTTACAACAGAGAAACATGGAGGATGCTTGCAGTTTCTTTTAACAGGAAGCTATAACCCCATACATGAATGTAACTACATCCACTGACGAATTTTGATTAACACCTTTGTGTTTCCAGTGTTCGGTCTCATGTGGAAACGGGACTCAGGAGCGTCAAGTTGCATGTTTGAGAGCTGAAAGTTCATCTGGAAACTGCAGTAAGCCTCAACCAATCACAACCCGGACCTGCCAGGCCCCACCCTGCAGTGGTATGCATCAGCCAATCACATCCTGGACATTTTAGCCCATGTCTTCATACTTCCATCATACTTTCTGCATGTCTCGATCTGTTTCCACGCAGACTGTCGGCAGACAGTCGGCAGACAGTCGGCACTACCTGCAAATGTTTTCATATATCAAAGGTATAGAACTAGATTTTCATGTTGAACACAACAAACAAAGGAACTTCTTGAGCATGAGTGGACACTTTCTGTATCACCACTCACAGTAATGAATATGCGTATGAAGTATGAAGCCCTTTATGTACCAGCAGGGAGTAAGGGATGCTGGGAGTTTTGGTCCACATGTAGCTGACTGTGTCTCTGTCTGCAGGTGACCAGAGGAACATCATCCAGTGGCTGTCCAGGTCCAACCCAGACTTCCCAGCTCCAAAGATCTCCTCCAGTAAAACGCACAGACTCTTCTTCATCCTGCCATCTAACCCTTCTTCCTGATTCTCTTGCATGCTCGCTTCTTTCAGTTCTTGTTTGGTAACGTCAGACCACGTGAACATGCGATGGGATGCAGGTGTGCATGAAACAGGTTCCACGGCCCAGTTTTTCTGCACAGTAACAATTTCTGGGGGAAAAAAGTTACTGAACAAACCTGCTTACTGGAAATATGCATATACATGAAGCAGCAAAATAACCCAGTGTCTTCTCTAGATCATTTTGGAATCCTAGCTCACAGATTTTTACTACATAGTGACATACCTTTGTTTTTTTTTCTTTTTGTGTCAGAGTGGCAGCGTCAAGGGAAAAACATGCAGCTGATACACAACACGGTTCTTTGTGTCAGACTTTAATTAAAAACATGAGGCAGCATCGCTCGCTTAATCACATCTCTGTCATTCAGCATTTCACTCAGCTGACTGCCTGGTTGCTTCTGTTATGTAAAGGAAAGCCAAACCTGTAACCGCAGCCTGAAGCTGTAACCTGGTTACTGAAGTGCATGTAAACACTGTATGGACACGAGCCACAGGAGCTCCGACTGAAACAGTGAAGATGTGGTAGAGCAATAAAAAAGTCCCAAAAAACTGCACAAACTTTTCACATTAGCCTGAAGTGGAAATGTTCTTTCAGTAAATGACCTCCCCTTTTTTTCTAGGCACCAACTTGAGTCCAGCAGTTGTTTGTACCCATCAAGGAATGGATGGATGCCCATTATTCAAATTTTCTTTTGCCAAATTTTTCAGATACAATTATGATATTTAAATTAGCTTTACATTCAGCCGGAAATCCAAATGAATGTAAAGTTAGACAAAGATGTTCATGTGTTTAATTTGTTTTTGTGTTTATTCCTTAATACAATGTATCTGCCCTGTCAGGGGAAACATGGAAATAAAAGTTACAGACAAATAGTTAGAGCTCAGTCCTTCCATCACTGTAACAGTGCACTTACCTTTATCTCTATGCTTTACTTCTACTGGAATGTGAGGCCAGTGGACAGGTCTGACTGACAGCTGCTCCTGCTTTGTCTCCAGGGCAGCGTTGCCGTGGTGACCGTTCAGTGTTTTGTCAGATGGACACGCTAAGTCGGTACTGCTCCATTCCTGGATACCGGCAGATGTGCTGCAAGTCCTGCAGTGAAGTAAACTTCAGCAGCGCCAACAACCTTAGCAGCACAATCTCGCCGACCAACAACAGCAGGTCATTGTTTTATTAATTGGGGGGGGCGTGTAGTTCATGTAGCTCTCTTCTGCCTTCATAAAACTACTTTAGGTGTGTTTTGCTCAGATGTATTTCAGACTTTAGGTCTTCTATATCAATCTGTACCGAGCACATCAGGGCCTATATCAATGCAACAGGTGGTCTTAATTCTGATATTTCAGCACCTCCACCTTACCTTTTCAGCTCATTTGTGAGGAAGGACACGTGACCAAGTGGGAAAAGGGCCACAGCTGTTCTAGTGAACAAAATGTACCCGTAAACATGTTGTCATGGTGCAAAAGTGCAGCAAGCCTTTGTTTGTTTCATCTTTAACAGAGAGCAGGGCTTTGGCTGAATAGGGTTCAAGAAGAATAACATTTAATTTGGGAACATTACTTTTGGGCTTGTGCACAGAAATCAGAGTTTCTGGCAACAAGATAATGTCCTCGTTATTCTGAAAATCTCCCCACAGTGTGGCCTGAGAAGACGCTCGGAGAGCAGACTCTGTGGAGGACATCTGTAGCTGTTTAATTTGTTTTTATGATCAAGTTACTAAAATTAATAAAACAAAGAAACTGATCATCTTCTTAGTTCTGTCAGTTTCCACCGAGTTTTGTGTTGCCTACATGTCCTCCAATCTTAACACCTGTTTCCTGTAAGTTGTCTGTACATTCTTGTAACGACAGCGCCACCCTGACAGCAGGCTTGTGTTGAAATTATTCCTCTTTTAGCAGCATTTTTCTGTCCTAAACACTAACAAAAGAGCGTGTGTGGAACATGTCCAATTACAGTATGAGTTTACTGGTGCCGAGAAGACATTTTAGGAGGTCATGGCAGAAGCTATCGCTCTGTATCGCCATGGTTCCCTCCACAAAAACTCATGGGAATTGTTTCATTGGCATTTGGAACATTGTGAAGCATAAGCAGAGTTACTGATACTGTTACACAGTAAAATGTCGTGCACGTCAAGCTGTTGTAAGGATACGAACAAACTACACTGAGGTCACATGACTTCAGCATCACCACCTCTAAAGTTTAATCTGTGATTCGTTTTGTGGCTTCCCTTTGAGCTTTTCTCCTCACAGTGACCTGACAAAGACAGTGATGGTGAATTAAACACTGAGCGAGGCTGTAAAGACGGATCAGTGAAGAGATGAGTCTCTGGGTCCAACGTGACGGTGTTTATTGTTCTAATTAACCTCTGCAGTCTCGCTGAGCCACGTGTTAGCAACTGACTTGTTTAAGATACGTAAAGGCTCAAAACTGGTGTGAGTGGGGTATTTACTAATAAATTTATATCTGAGATAAAATGTGAGTTGGACCCATACAGCACTCCAACCAGCAGACGGATTTTCACTTTCTTCAGGAGGATTGGGGACTGTGTCCAAGGTCCACATTGGACATTTATTGTGCATACTTACATGTGAATCTTTGTCACCTTTGTTGCCTTGTTTTGATCTGATGGCGCTGATCTTTGTTTTTTCCCTCAGATCTTGGAATTTAACCACAGACATGATTACTTCAGTGTCCACCTCCACCTGGTCAAACAGCAGCTACATCATCAGTGATGTCATCAGTGAGACAATCAGCTCGCCACCACCTAGCTTCACAGTGATTCCATCAACCACCAGCAGGACAAGCCATGACTTTGTCTACGTGGAGTACGACGATTATGACGAATACTCGACGTACGAGGATTCTTTGATCTCCTCTGAGACTCATGATAGTGTTCCCAGTACTACAACGACTACTACTACTACTACGACTACTACAAGGCGTCCAAGAAAAACTGCTCCGCCACATTTATTCAAGAAGAAAACTACCACTCCAACAAGGCCTCCTGCAACAGTTCCTATGACGACAGCTGATCATCAAACTCCAACACCAACACTGATCTGGATGTCTGCCATAAGCACAACATCAGCTGATCCTGATGATGTTACCACCGCATCATCTGGAGGGCGAACCCTTCAAAGCCACACCACTCTGACGAAAACTGAACCACCTCTGACATCACTCGCTCCCTCCTTCATCCCGCTCCTGAAGAAGGAGAACAACTCGGTGGACGAGGTTCCGTACGGGATAGTGGGGTTGGACAGCGATGTTGCCAGAGAACAGCAGAACTTGTTTGTGGCGCGGATGCCTCCAATGCGGGAGCGAACACAAAACAAACGTATCCAGCAGCTCCTGAATGAGAAGCGGCGACAGGATCTTCTTCTAAAGAAGTCCAGCAGGGGCAGAGTACACAGGACTGAGAGGAAACACGGTGGATTATAAAAACTCCTGCAGAGGGTTCGGCTTTATTTCTCACTCGTGATGTCGCATGTGCAGCTTGCTCACTTTCTGCTAACGCTCATGAACTCTTAAGGAGAAACTGCAGAGCAACACAAACAGCTGCTGATGATTTTCTTTCAGCTTCCAGCTTTATGTCTCTGAATGTTTACAGTCGTGGTTGTCATGATCCAAAGTGAAGTATCATGAAGTGTAGACCTGATGCTGGAAGAGCTTCAGGCTTCTTCAGAAAACTCCAGTTAACAGTTTTCTCATTTCACAATCACAATGTTTGTACCAAATAACCTTGTTTCTAAATAAAGCAAAGTCTCATCCAGCTGCTGATGGTATATGACTTATCAACATCTGTAAACCCTTAAACACAACCCTGGGTTTGTAGAGTTCCGGGAATGTATCACGTCTCATGCGACCTCATTTGATTACCCACAACTCCTTTCTGCCCATCACACCATGTTTTGCTCTCCTAAATCTTTTCAGACTGTTTTTCTGTGTGATTCGGGAATATTGTCTGTAGTTTAAAAAGTCTTTTGGAAACTGGCCTCACGTTATGATCAGATTTTTGTTGCACGTGTAAACACCACTGCTGCATATGATATGTAGGCTTTCACATACTTAACCTGTGAACACATCACAGCCTTTTTTGATCATAACTGTTTTCAGTACTTCAGATAGTCTAAAGAGTAATGCTGTATGTTAAAATTTTAATTGTTCCAAAATTTGGACATAGGCGACAAAAAAAAAGAGCCAATGTTGAAGCCCACAGTGCAACTATATCCATGGTAACTTGACACACAAGAAATTTATAATTTAATGATTACTAATTTCTGAAGATCTGAAGATCAGGATCAGGACCAAGTGTATCAGGCTTTGGTGTTACCTAATGTAATTATCCATTCTATATTAGGGATTTAAATACCTTCAGAATAGCATGGTAAATCAATAGGGTTCAAGGAGAATAACATTTAATAGAATTTTTTTCCAACCTAGTATTTTGGAAAATGCCACATGTGTTGTCATGGATACAGAGAGTCACACTGTGAGCTGAAAGTTTAGCCTCACTGTATAGTCTATTAGTTGACATGTTGGAAAGTTAAGTCCACTGACTCAGCTATGGACAATTCTGTTTGACTTTGGACTATTGAAGTGTTAAACTGTGTTAAACTGAACTGCTGTTACACTGACAACATCTTAAACCCAGACGAGCAGGAAAAACAGGGGACCTACACGCAATCCGGCACCACTGCCCCTTCGTTCAGACTACTTCTGTTATTAGATGTGTTACAGTTTGTTGTAATACTGCAGATATTATTGCATTCATGCACATTCTAATAAGCCACTCACCAGGCCAGAAAACCAGAATTCTCCAGGCCAAACAATACTTTGGGTTTCCACGTCAGGATACCTCATCCTTATATTTGATGAAACCAAATTTAATCTCACCAAATGTCTTATATCATTTATCAAAATACATCCTACATTAAAGCCAGCAGAAAACCCTGACACAACTGAGAGGGGACAGGACACTGACCGGGTCATCTCAGGTCTCAGGCTGCGAACTGCAGATGACAAATTGTTGGCATGTCATCAAAAACACTGGGCCAAATTTCATAATAATTAGCTAAACATTTTCTAAATCTAAATGGTTATTTTCTCATCTTAGAACTATTAAAACTACACCATGTGGAAACACATTCACGCTTTTGTATTTCAATTATCTTTGATTGGTTTTATTCAAATGCTTGTAAGTGGATCTAAACTGCACAGAACATGACCATTCACTTTAAGCATATCTGTATGTTCAACTGTACTTTCATCAAAAAACTGCCTTTTGGAGCAATAACTTCATGACAAAACTGAAGCCTTCTACTGATCACATTTTCCAGATATTCACGTGTTATACCTCCCCCACAGAAGAGATAAGATCTGGTGATTGAGCTGGCCAAAACCAAAAAGGATGACTGGGGTCATCTTTTTATGAGCTCTGCATCTGGCACATGTTGTTCTTCAAACACCACAAACTCATCAGTCGACAAGATTTTGTTCCAGTCTAAAGTTCAATGCAAACTTTTCCTCTGATTGTTGATAGTTCTTGTTAATTCTGCTCATCAGACCAGCTGACCTGAGTCTCCTCACTGTGTGTGCACACACTGGTTTCTCTCTATGTGCAGTTCGGGAAGTTAGCAGAACTCTGGAGACTATAGTGCACACCTTTCAAGAAATTGTTTCTTGGCTGTCTCATATAGATTAACCTTCATTTTTCAAGACAAGTTTAGACTTATGAGTTTCTAAAGCTCACTAAAGCTGCATTTTATTTCCAATTTGCACAAAATATGACAGGTCACTGTAACAATAGAGGACATAAAAATAAAAATATCAACATGAAACAGAAGATGTTTGAAAACCTGGCAGGTCATGCATGGTCAAGTTAGGAGCAGGCACACTTGAATTTCAGTACAGTGGGACACATTTGTCAAACAATTTCATCAAAAATTGTATTTTTTATGTGTGAAAAACAACAGAAATAAAAACGTGTGGGTGTTTCAAAACTTGTTTTTGCCAGTATACAAAGTTACATAAAGTTAATAGCAGCTCCAGGATAACATTTATAGCAGTTTTGCGTCTGGCTCAGACTTCCTGCCTCCACAACTCGTTGGCATAAACTTCTCAATGCTGCTTGTTCCAAGGAGCACTTCAGGTTTCCTTAAATCCTAATTATAGCTTTTTATTTTGCTTTGTGCACGGGCCTTTCATTGTGTTTGCAGTGTGCGGGTCCTTAATTCTTGTGTTTTTGTATGTACTTTGTCCCTATAGGAGCCGTTTTAGTAACACAATAGATTTTTTTTTTCATAAAAGGATTA
This sequence comes from Channa striata, assembly GCA_033026295.1. Classification (NCBI taxonomy): domain Eukaryota; kingdom Metazoa; phylum Chordata; class Actinopteri; order Anabantiformes; family Channidae; genus Channa; species Channa striata. The sequence goes on from CM065182.1 coordinate 295,043, forward strand.
AATTTGGAATATTCTGGGAATTATGTGGAAATATTGTGACTTTATTCTCTAAAACTCTGACCTTTGTTAGTCTACAACAGGCAGTGAATCAGTCATATTAGTGTTTCCCGTCTCTGTCAGTGTGATTGAGAGCAGCTGCTCCTCCGTCCGATATGAAACTGAATTCAGATCAGATGAGTCACGTTTAAAGTTGTCGGATCTGTGGAGACAGCTGACTGCCTTAAAAACTGTTTGTCTGCAGCTGCACGTTTCCCTCCAGAGTCAGTCTGCAGCTGCAGAACAAATGTTTTTAGATCTGCTGTAATAGTCACAAAAATAAAAGTCAGAACAAATAAAAGCACATACATTTCAGCTGAATAATGAAAAACAGAGGTACCTAAATATTTAAACTAGAAAGAGTAAAAGCTTTTTAACCAGAGGTCTGAGGCCATATTTTGTTCCATCTCTGTGTCACAATTTTGACCCAGAAATACAGAACTCAAGTTTCAGGAAGTTTTATTCAACTTTATATGTCTCTAATTAACAACACAAGTCTCAAGGCACTTTACATAATAAAGTCCAGACTATACAGACACTCAGAAAACCCAACAAATCCCCCTTGAGCAGCTTTTGGCAAAAGTGGAGAGAAAAAAAAACTCCCTTTAAGGGAAGAAACCTCCAGCAGAACCAGGCTCAGGGTGGACGGACATCTGCCTTGACCAGTTGGGCTGAGTGGAAAACATTGGGCAGGTTGGTAGGAGCAGTAGCTCCAAAGCCAGGGACACCTGAAGACAGGGACAGACAGAGGGAGAAGCACTACAGGAGAAAGGAGACAGAGGTAATGTCCTACAGTGGTGACATAAATGTGGGCATTCGAACTGATGGACCAGAAGACGTCGGTGGGGAGGAAGTTAAATCAGGTTGTGGATGCTGTCCTCCTTCTGCTGCTTGAACTGGATGTTGTATTCCCTGTTTCTTGAACTGGTGCTGGTGCCGGAACTGCCGGGTAGGAGTCCAAGCCGGAATTCAATTTTCATTGCCGCAAGAGCTGGGTAGAGAGGAGAAGACACACTGGTATGGTGGTAATTGTGTTTGCTGATGAAGTTTTTCTACTGAAGCATTCTGTTCTGCGTGGTTCAGTAGTCATGAACTTTTGCATTTGTTTTCTCTCTCTACTTTATTCTTCCACATACTCAAACATTCCTTATGCAAGTCATACATACTTAACAGCTTTTCTTCCAATTTTTTCAATTGATTTTTACTGAACGAACCTCCTTGCGGAAAACCAAACTCCTCAGTCCAAATTTTCAAACATTCAAGACATTTTTTGCCGTACTTGGATCTCATAATCTCAACAACTGGGCCTTCTAACCCCCCCTTACTTCCCCTATTTCCCATGGGAAGTCCGTGCATGGAACCTTCAACACAGACGTCTCTGTGAGGTGATTGTCCACTCTAAACTCCCAATCACTTAGTGCTATGGCTATCACTTCCAGTCCCTAGCCACTAGGACCTTTTTGTCCCTTGGTCCAACTCGGTTGCTGACACTCATACTCCCACAGCCAACTAGGAGTAAGTTAGATCCCCTAACTGTCAATGACACTTATCCTCCCCCACTGACTAGGAGTCGTCCAGTTGTTCAGATTAATTCAACCGAGAACGGCAACTTGAGCTCAACAGTCAATTGAAAACTTTATGACTCACCCAGTATCAGTGTTGACCAATGTTAAATTTGAGTTTGAGGATCTGGCAACGGCGATCAGAGGAGCTGTGTTCAGTCCCCCATCTCGACGCTTGGTCATTAAGCGGAGGTTGAGGCTGGAATTTGTTTTCCAGGGTTCATGCAAACCACTGTCCACTCACTCCCCCGACGACCGCTCAGCAGATCCCACCGCTGCCACCAAATTGTCATGAAAAAAAAAAATATATATATATCTTGACATCTACTGGTCCACACACCTCGGGTGTAGTCAGTAAAGAAGCTTGCATCCAGGATGTCTTTTAAGGGTTTATTATCTTGCAAGAGAGAAGTTCACAGACAGAGTTTTGTGCTCTGTCTAGTGCCGTTCTAAAAACTGATACATCACAGAAATGCTTTATACCCCTCTGCTGCTGGGCAGAACATTCCCACCATCAGGTTCCCAACACTCCTACATGTCTCCAGGTGGCTACAGTTTAGTGAAGATAGCAGACAACCTTGGGACGATTATGCCGACACTTCTCAGACAAAAACATGTACATGGGATAAAGGATGCCATGTCTCAACATTCTTCATAACACTTAAAATCATTTGACCTTACAACTAAGCATAAGCAATAAAATGTAATCACTTAATTTTTCCTTTACACTCATTTTAAGTGACACTCTTCCTGCAAGTTACAGTGAGACAAATTAAATGGAATTTATCATTGTTTATCAAGTCATTTACTAACAGATTTAGATGACAGATCTGTTATGTAAGGTAAATCTTTATTGATCCCACATCGGGGAAATTTACTTGTTACACAGCTCCCAGGTATACAAGGCAATAAAAGCAGTGAAAAACAGGACTAATGCACTTACTAATGTAATGCAGTATGCAAAGTAATGTCCAAAAAATAAAATCTATGAATTTACAAATGGACAGTGTAAAGAGAACTACAGAATATATTATCTGTATTAGTTCAAGAAGGTTAGACTGTGGCTGAAATGGAAGACCTGCACCCACCTCCTCAACAGAGTCCAGTGGGCAGCCCAGGACAGAGCTGGCCCTCCTGACCAGCTTCTCAGACGGGAATGTCTGTTCACGTCCCCATCTGTGCTGGATCCCAGTGTAGTGCAGAGCTGAGGCCACCACAGAGTCATAGAATGTCCTTAACATGGGCCTGCACACGCTGAAGGACCTCAGTCTCCTCAGAAGATGGATGTGATTTTGACCCATCAGCGTAGTCATTCCAGGTTATGGTTGAGCTATCCACCCTCTTAAATGTTCACAGGTGTGAACGGTGGTGTCTTTCTCCGAAAGTCAACCCCCCATCTTTATCTTACTGGTGTTTACAAAGTCTATGATGACTGATCTGTACTCCAGCTCATTTCCATCTGATATATAACCAACTATGGCTATGGCCGAGAATTTCTGGAGAAGGCAACTGCTAGAGTTGTAGTTGAAGGCCGAGGTGTATAGAGTGAATCGCAACTGTGTTAAGTGACACATATTGTCACTTGTCAGATATGGCAGAATTTCAGAGAAAGCTACAGAGTCCGGCATTGTTCTGGCAAAGTTACACAGATTCAATATTAGTTTTAGTGACCTCCAATTTGCGTAGTCGGGCGTCATTTGCTCCTGCATGAATAATAATCAAGGCAACTTGTATCTACCGTATTTTCCGGACCATAAGCAGCTACTTTTTTCCGACGTTTTGAACCATGCGGCTTTTACAGAGATGCGGATTTTCTATTAATTTTTCTGCAGCCCTCAGATGGGCGCTGTAGATGGAAGTCAGTGCAAACAAAGCGCCAGTTTTTATTCTTAGCGCATGCAACCCAAGACGCTGGATGGAATGGAAAACACGCGAAGAAATTCCTATGATGCAGCTTTTAATTTGAAGCCATCGATCTGGCTATCCGTGAAGGAAATAGAGTGTGACAGTGGTTTAAATGCTCAGGAGGAAGATGAATAGTGATTTGTGGTTTCAGTGCACGCGAGAATGAAGCGACTTTAATAGTTGCGCAGGAAGAAAAAGTGACAGTGGTTTGGTGTTCAGTGGTTTCAGTTCGCAGGAGGAAGAAAAATAAAGCAACTTGGTTTTAGTGCACAGGAGGAAGATTAATAAAACCATGACTTTTCTGTTTTGTGTGATCAGCACTTTTACTGCCGTGTTACAGGCACCATTCAGGTTCAGGTGTATGAATAAAGACTTATGGTACAAAATCTATAAGAGACATCTTCTCCTTTGGCTATGGAACAAGCCGTTTATTTATAACAAGGACGTTTTTGTCGGCTCTGTACATTCGACATGTGTTATACCAGCTACACATACACGTAAACGCACTCTTTACCGTAATGCCAGTAAAACAGCTCAAAGAACATCCTCATGCCTACTGTGAACAATGAGTAGGAGCACATACAACAGACATACAGATCTTAACATCTTACTATGTAAATATTATTTCTCAGCCTGGATATTGGCGGCTTATAGTCTGATGCGGTTTATATGTGACAAAATATATATTTCTTTTAAATTTTAGCGGGTGCGGCTTAAATTTAGGTGCGCTCTATAGTCCAGAATTTACGGTACATTTATCCTTAAACAGGAGTTTCAAATAGGATTCAATGTCGCCTGCTTTGGCCCCTGGATAACATTTGACTATGGCCGTCATACAGCCGGCCTGGCTTCCCGGCTGTTCAGCTACTGCTGAGGGACAGCTAACAGCGGCCACGCTAGGTATGCTAGGTTCATCCGCACCTGCTACCGGGGCCTGGCTAGCTGGATTATTTTCCATGGTGTGGAGCCGTGCTTCCAATTCCACGAGCCTCTTCTCCAAAGCAGTGAAAACCTCACACCTATTACAAGTACAGTTATCACTAGGATACAGAGAAGCTATGACTAAGTGCTAGCCTAGCAAAGCTAAGATTGCTTAAATTTAGTTAACGTTAGCTTTTTTTGTTTAAGCGCAGGTGCGTGTGTAAAACCAATCTCTCATCCAAGTGATTGGTTATACACCAGGAAATGACTAATTTAGATAAAATAAGAGCTAAAATGAACCAGTAAACAATCCTTCAGCAGAGATCTGAAACAGTGAAGAAAAAGGAAGGCACAAAAGATGCTTACCGTCACAGTAGTGCCCTCAATAGGCCTGCAGACAGGAAAACAGAGGTGGCAGGTGTGCTGCAGGCTTAACCGCTGAATATGAATAGCCAGGTTATCAGATAAGCAGGTAGGTAACCAGTAGACAGGATAGCAGATGAATGGACAAGCAGGCCAGTCGACCAGACAAGTAGCAGGTTAGCAAAATACCAAGGTCTAAAACACAATGCAGGATTGGCTGGACCGCTCACTGTAACACATTCATGAAGAGAGACAACCTGGCAGGGTGCTGTGGTGAAGCCCAGGTATAAACAGGCAGCAGGAACAGGTGAAACCAATTAATGTCAGTGATTAGTGTTGAAGTTGGCGGAATGAACTACAGAGCAGGAACAGGACGTGGAGAAAATGGGCAACAAAATAAAAGTCCAGGAGGGGAGTTGGAGATGAGGGGCTGAATCATGACTCTTCCATTTACTTGTCACTTGTTTATGACTTACAAGCAACTATCAGGCTTCATTAGCATATATATATATTTAAATATTATGTCAGAATTAAAATCTGTTCTGCAAAAGAAAAATCTTTTGTTTGTTAAACAGACATAGATATCAACTACAAGGTTCCAATGTAAAATAAGAGGAGACTATTGTTATAACAATAATTGTTATAACAATAATTATGCAAATATTGACACATTTACTTATAATATGTTTAGCTACAAAAAAGTTAAATTAAGAAACTGTCACAATATAAAGTTCGACTCAGCTCTTTTCTACAGACGAAACGATACCTGTAAGGACTAGTTCAGGGTTTATTACCCTCGAAAAGTGCCTGTCAGATTAAACTTTCGGGCCACATTTACCCTCAGTTCGTCCTTGACGGGTAGCAGGAAACAAAGATGGCGGCGGCTGTGGTGAGGAGCCTTGGCTCCAGTTTGGGTAAAAACCTCCGAGAGATCCGTGTCCACCTCTGCCAGACCTCTGCAGCCAGTAAAGGGGCCAGGTGAGCCCCGAGCCGGTCCCATGAGACCGGAATGGCTGGTACTTGCTTTAAAGACAAATTAATGATTATATTAAGAAAAGCCGAGCCTCAGCAATGCTAACTGCTAACACCTAAATGACCGAGTGTTAGCGGCATTAGCTTAGCATCAGACTAGTCAGAGTGTTGACGTTCATGAGGTTTAGCAGAGCAGTGTTAACTTGTTTCTGTTTTCTTTAATTTCTCTGAAATTATTATAATGTTTGAAACTCACACGCCATCAAACATGTGATGATAAACCAAGAAATCACGTGTTTAACAAATAACTAATTAAAATGAAATAAAAACTTACTGTGTTGTCATATATACTATAACTAAAACCTTTACCTCAATTTGAATCATCTATTAATACCCAAGTAAATTGGTTTAGTTTGGCACAAAACACTCCTGTCTGTAAACCGATGCAGCATCATTTCTCCACAGGTAACGTTAAACAAATGTTCAGTCTCACCTATGGTTTAGGCACAATATCTGAAACGTCAGATTTAACAAGAGTAAGTGACAAAGCGAGTTTAAACAGTATTTTAGGATGTGTATACAAACTTTACGAAGGAGTTAAAAGTTGGACAAGCGTGTAATTGAAAGCCTCACGTAATAGACCGTAAACTAACCTCTGTTTCCTCCATGGTTAGGGTCACAAGTCTCAGTCTTACTGTGTTTCTGTGTGTTTCCAGAGAGTTTGTGGAGCAGCACTATGTAACTCTGAAGAAGTCCAACCCAGACTTTCCCATTCTCGTCAGAGAGTGTTCTGGAGTCCAGGCCCGACTCTGGGCCAGATATGGTGAGTCTGACCTTCACTGGGTCTCACTGGGTTTTCCTCCACCTGTTGCCCGGAGATGGTGACCCATTTACAGTCTATGACATGCCAACAGTGATTAGGACCACTTCCTCTGTTTGATCAGTTGCACATGAACACACCATTAAGATGATGGCCAACAAGCATGTAGCGTGTACATTCTATACTACCTGAGAGAGGAAGTAAAAGAAGAAGATCTGGAGCCACACTTGAAGAAACTTCAAACAATGCAGCGTTAGCTCGACATTGTCACATCACTCTCACTAAACAGGACGGTCTAAGTTAGCTATATAATAGTTGGAACCCAATAATTTAGTCTGTCTGAGCTCCAGAAAACCAGCTTCTACATAAAGCACAGGCCATCCTGTCTGACAGTTTCCATCCTGTTTTCAGTTTCATATATGATCTTCCCGTTCTACTTTTAGACAGCCCCTGGACAAAACCAACCGGTATTAATCCTCCTTTGTTGTGTTTTTTCCAAAGCCAACAGCTTGGTGTAGTACAGCTCTTACATTAGATTAGGACCATCTTCAGAGCGCTCACTCTGCTTCATATTCTCAGTGTTACAAAGATTTAAAAAAAAAAAAAAAAAAGGACCCAAAAACTCATTGTTTTGCAAGCTGATTCATTATTTTGATTATTTTAAATCTTAGACATTGATGGTCATGCTTTTCTGTTTTGTTTTTAGATTTTGGGAAGGAGTCCAGTGTCTCAGTGGAAAACATGTCTGCCGATCAGGTGGCCAAAGCTCTGCAGACTCTTGTTCAGCCCAAAGCTTAACTCCCCTTCTGCTGGAAGTTGTTCAGTCAGTCTCACCTGCTTCTAGTTTACCTGTAAATGTTGTTGATGTGAATAAAAATATTATTGACTCTGTGTTTCGTGGTGCTTTATTCTGGTAGATTAAGAGAGTTTTATGAGGGTTCAAACTCTAAATGAGTTTTACACAGTTTCGTGTGGTTCTAGAGTTTTTAAAGAATTAAGAATTATTTTAATATAACCGGACTTTTAATACCATTATTCACTGTCACTTTGTTTTTAGCATTTGAGTGATACCATGATGTTTTTTGTGGAGCAGATTCACACAGTGAATTAATTTATATTATTGTATATATATCACAATTTTTTTGTGAAAATAAATAGTTTTTTATGAAATATTTAGGTTACATCAAAAGTTGTTTACCGTTGGTAACGTAAGGACCAGAAACACCAGCCTGTCCTGGAGGTCCTCCATCAGTCTCTGCCACTGAGCTGCAGGTGGCGCTGCTGCACTTCAGACTTAGCGAGATACATAAAATGTGTGGACATTTTATTTACTGTTCGCACACATGGTGATCTGCCATGGGTAGAAAAAAACTTAAAAAGTTATTGCGTGAGAAAAAAAACAAGAGGTTCTATGTGCTGATGTGTGACATTTCCGTAACTTATCGATGAACGTGCACACGTCGGCCCTGCAGGAGGCGCTGTTTGTTTTACCTGCAGCGGAAATCAAGTAAATCGCAACATCCGCTACGGAAGCTGATGCATCGGCAAAGCTAAGCTAACCGAAGAGCGTCGGAGACAGAAAACGAACCCTGGGAGCCCGCGGTGTCTGTCTTCCTGACGGGAAAAGACTCTTTTTTACTGTACAGGAGAGAGCCAAGACTCCGCGGAGATGCCTGAAAGTAAGTCCGAGCGTTTAAAGTGTCTGGAATTTATTGGCGCCTCAATAACACGTTAGTACCGAGCTGTTAGCTGAGTAACGTTAGCTATACATGTAGCAGCGCACATAGCTTAATTGTAACAAAATGTAACTTAACACGATTATGAATGTAAAAGCCTCATTGATGTTAAAGTTTAATAATGTTAACGATGAATCATTAACGTAGGGAGATGAGACTCGTCTTTCTCGCGTGTGGTCATCTGTTATCAGATCACAAACACGAGAGGAACCATTTAATAAATCGGCCCAACTCGTGTATTTCATCAAACACCAGATAAAAAGGAAATTACTTAATTTGTGTTAAACGCTGTGTATGAAAACATACGTAGAGCTGTTTGCTCTATTGCGTAGTTTTCCTTTTGCTTTTTAAACTTAATAAAATCAACACTATGTTAATGTCCGTCGTTGATTTCTGAAATTGTGTTGTTTGTGAAAGCTGTTAATTTACAGTGAGTACAGACTGTTGCGTATTTAAACTGAGACACAAATTAGTTGTACTTTCACACAAAAACTGTGTTGGATATGTTTCCTGCAGCATTAACATGTCCAGCCCTGCACCGTAATCAATAACATAAGTAATAAAAAGTTGCAGAACTTTGATCTGAGTCAAGTGTTGAGTATTACAAAGTGTGTTCACTATTATTTTTTGTGTGTTATTGTCTCTGCAGCTGAGAGTTATTCCAACCCATTGGCTCCTGAGGGTCATGATGTGGATGACCACAGGACTGCTGCCCAGTAAGAGTTGATGTGTTATCTCTTGTGTTCCTGCAGTTCTTGTAAACAGAACGTACATGTTTTTTGCCACCTTCTGTTTTTTCTTGTCCTCTCCACTCATCAATTATTTCCGCAAATATTCACACATTTTAGCTAAAACCAGTATCAATATCTTTATAAATAACTGAAGCATTTAATGAATGATTTCCTTAGGTCCAAACTGACCAACGATGACTTCAGGAAGCTGCTGATGACCCCCAGGGCAGCGCCATCCTCAGCCCCACCTTCCAAATCCAGACACCATGAGTGAGAGAAGGAGGGGGGAAATCACTATTGATTTAATATTTGTTGTCCAGACTTACTGCTAGTGCTGCTGATGACGCCAGTCACTTTGTCATTTTTTTCCCAGAATGCCAAGGGACTACAATGAGGATGAGGATCCAGCAGCGAGGAGGAGGAAAAAGAAGAGGTGACACTTTTGCATAGAGGAAACATGTTCTCTGTTGATTTTCTGCCAGCTTAGCTGTTTCCAGTCTTTATGCCAAGCTTGTGCTTCATATTGGGATCAACTTAAATTGGTTATTTGACGTTTGTTTTGTTGCAGTTACTATGCTAAGCTACGTCAACAGGAGATGGAGCGCGAGAGGGAGCTGGCCGAGAAATACCGAGACAGAGCAAGAGAGAGACGAGATGGAGTCAACAAAGATTATGAAGAGACCGAGCTGATCAGCACCACCGCTAACTACAGAGCTGTGGGACCCACAGCTGAAGCGTGAGTAGTGCTGATGTTAGCAGTAGAACAAAGCACAGAGCTGTAGGACCCACCACTGCTTCAATTCTCTGTCTGACCTCCTGTATATTCACAATGTATATTTTAGAGATAAATCTGCTGCAGAGAAACGTCGTCAGTTGATCCAGGAGTCCAAGTTCTTGGGAGGTGATATGGAGCACACTCACTTGGTGAAAGGTCTGGACTTCGCTCTGCTGCAGAAGGTCAGACACAAACAAACATTTATTATATTGGAGGATTAGTTTTATTTCCATTCCAAACACGTTCCTTTAGTCTTATGCTAACACTTCGACATGAGTGAGTCCTTTTAAACTGAATCTCATCAATTCCTTAGTGCAAAAACATCACATTCGTGCTCTATTATTGTTGTTGTCGTTATTATTAGCAGTTTTTCTCTCGGCAGGATTAACTGTAGTGTGTTTACCTTTATTTGTTTTACAGGTAAGAGCTGAGATCACCAGTAAGGAGAAAGAGGAAGAAGACATGATGGAGAAAGTCCAGAAAGAAGCCAAGTATGAATCCATCCATATCCAAGCCAGATCTCAGAACACTGCACCACTGAATTAAAACCAAGGACAGCAAATGAAAAACTAGCCACAAACTCCCACCACTGTCCACTGTTTAGAATTTAGAACATGCAGGAAAAACTCCTTATTGAGAGTAACTAGTGACATTTACTAAACTTTTTTGTATTTGTCTGACCTTTACACTCTGTGTGTCTGTCAGGAAAGACGTGGAGCCAGAGGAGAAGATCGAGTTTAAGACCCGTCTAGGTGAGTCTCTTTAGACATGACTAATCATACTAAACTGGACTGACCCTCTGAAAATTGTATATGTGTTTTTTTTTTTATGTAAAGTTATAACATTTATAAAAAAAATTGTAAAAATTTTCATTTTAGGAATTTTTAAGAGTAATAAGCAGTAATATTGTTGCAAAAAAAAAAAAACCCAAAAATGTCTGTATAAGAAAATCTGGAAAAGTCTAATAAAATATAAGCAAAATTAAAAACCATTTTAAATCTTTCTTTAAAAAGTTTGAATATTTTAGAAAGGTGAATTTTTTAATCAAAAATGCAATTCAGAAAGAAAGCATTTTTAATTTTCTAAGTAGATAGGAAGTTGTGGAAAAGTTGAAGACAACTGTTTTTTAAATATTGGAAGAATATTACTCACACTGCAGCTGTGTGTCATCTGCATAGTTCTTATAGATAAAGTAATTTAAGTGGATAATAAAACCCAGTGACGTGGTATCGATGGGGGGCTGCAGAGAAAGGAAAAGAGATGGGGAAACGGCAAAAACTAAATGCTCGAGTATCACTGAGCTGAATCTCCTGTTCTGGTTAGTCCTGACTAATCCTTGTCCCAACTGAACAAGAACAGATCAGAGTTTTACATAGTCACTCCACTGAAGTCCCTTCCCACTCTCAGGGAGGAACATCTACCGTGTGGTGTTCAGGTCTGGACTGGCTGAGAGGAACGAGCTGTTTCTGCCCGGCAGGATGGCGTACGTGGTCGACCTGGATGACGAGTTCACTGACACCGACATCCCGACCACTCTGATCCGTAGCAAAGCCGACTGCCCCAGCATGGAGGTACTCACACACAGACTAGAGACGTTTGTTTCATAAGTTTGTTGGATTTAGGATTCACTTGAGCTGAAGTTAGAATTTTTATTTTACGATGGAACACATACTGGCTTCTCGGTGCCTGGGTTTGTGATAGACGTGTTGACACTGTGTTCTCTCCCCTTCAGGCTCAGACGACTCTGACCACCAATGACATTGTGATCTCCAAACTCACTCAGATCCTGTCCTACCTTAGACAGGGAACACGACACAAGAAGATAAAGAAGAAGGACAAAGGTATGCACTATAATTAACCTTTTAAGCACTTTGGCTTTTGAACCAGAAGGAGTAGTAGATTATACTATATTATTGTATTTTATTCCTTTTAATTTTGTAAAAAAAAAAAAAAGAACTTTAGTGTTTTAAAAATATTACTGAAACTGAGGTAGGATCACTGGGCATCATCTGTCTGTCAGAAAAACAAAAACTATTGTTTTAGTTCACCTCTAGAAAGTTTAATGTCATAATGAGTTTGTGAACATGTTGCTCAGACTGCTGCAGCTGTACAGTCTGCTTCCGGTTCATAGTCCATTACCGGTTGATACAGTGCACTGATGAACCTGTGTCTGTGCTTTTTAGGTAAACTTGACGATAAGAGGGCTCCTGAAGCTGATCTGAGGTGAGTTTGCAACAAGTTAGCACGCACCTCTTATTCTTTATAAAACAGTGTTTAAGCGTAAAGGTCTTATGTTTCAGTATCTTTGATGACATCGGGGATTACATCCCATCCTCCACCTCCAAACCTCCCAGAGACAAAGATCGACACAGGGACAGGGACAGGGACAGAGACAGAGACAGAGACAGAGAGGACGACAGCAAGAGCCGCAGACACAGCTACTTTGAGAAACCACGAGTAGATGAACATCAGGTCAGGCTGGTGGAGACAAATGTGTGCTTCTGCTGCTGCTTGTTGCCTAAAACTAACGGTCTTTCATTGTCCCTGTCTTTTTAGGTAATGGAGGTAGACACAGGTAATTTTTCAATTGAATGTTTATATTAATGTTTTGCCACTGTTGAGGAAGATATTGTTTGATATCTGACAATTTAAAGTTGAAAAGATGAAACAAAGTCTGTGTGTCTGTGTTCTCCAGGTCCTGGATCAGTCAGAGATCAGATCAAGATGATCAATGAGAAGTTTGCAGGAGCAGCGGGTAGCCAATGGCAGAGCCAGGAACCATATCCTTCTTCATCATTGGTCAAGGGGTGTGTGTGTGTGTGTGTGTGTGTGTGTGTGTGTGTGTGTGTGTATGTGGAATAATGTGTACTGTTCCTTAACTAGTCTGTACTGGGTCTCAGAGGAGAGACGGCAAAGAACAGCTGGGAGATTTCTTCGGAGGATCCAATTCATATGCAGAATGTTACCCTGCAACGTAAGATATGTACATACATAAAATCTAGACAATTAACAAAGCATACACAAACTACACACAGAGAAATCAATGACAGGAAAAAATACACAAAGTCACAAAAGTGCTGATCATAGTTTGAATATGTAAATGACATTTATAAAAACAGAAAGATGCACATCACACTACAAACCATAAGAGCATTAAATAACAAGTACGCAAAAAAACATTCTTTGATGTATTTGTACTTTAAATGTGTATGTGCAGAATGGACGACCTGGCTGTGGACAGTGACGAGGAGGTGGACTACAGCAAGATGGACCAGGTAACTACAACCCCCAGCATGCACCTGTGCTCTACGACAGGTGGCACAAGTTGTGCAGTGATGATGATGATGTGTTTCAGGGTAATAAGAAGGGTCCCCTGGGCCGGTGGGACTTTGACACTCAGGAGGAATATTCCGACTACATGAACAACAAGGAGGCTCTGCCAAAGTACGTAGGCTTCATTTTCCCTCGGCTCTGACCCGCAGGTAGCATGGTGAGCCTTCTTTGTCCTAACTCTCAAGTGTGGCCTTGCAGAGCTGCCTTCCAGTACGGCATCAAGATGTCCGAGGGCAGGAAGACTCGACGCTTCAAAGAGACCAATGAGAAGGCAGAACTGGATCGACAGTGGAAGAAGATCAGTGCGGTGAGACACACAAACGTGGCGTTGCTTAGAAACAAGTGAACGAATAACAGAACTGATGTGAGGAAAACTGTCTGTTTCAGATCATAGAGAAGAGGAAAAAGATGGAGGCCGATGGGTGAGTGTTTCCTGTCTATAGCTTTTATAGTCAGAAGACAGCAGGCAGTAATCGCTGTTTTCCCTGTTCCTAAGAAAATGGAGCACAGTCTGACACCTGTTGACAGCAAATCTATGGTGAATGTGTAAAGATGATAAGTGGCAACTGTCGGGTCAGCAGAGACTGAAAATGTTCAGCAGATTTTTGAGTAAAGACTAAATAGAGTCTTGATTTCTTTTTTAGGGTGGACGTGAAGAGGCCCAAATACTGAAGACTTTACTTTTTTCATTGTTCTTTGCTGCTACCCGTCTCCCCTGCAGCAGGAGACACAGGTTCAATATTGATGAAGACAAACTCATAATATTCATGTGTTGATCTGTGTTTTTGTAGTTTGAACATTAAAGTGACAGAATGAGGTTCACACAGGTGAACAAGCAGTTTCAGACTTTTTTGAAGTTCATAATAATGTTAGTATCCCAACATTGATGGTGTTGATTAGATTCTTAGTTTATTGAGAGTGTCAATAAATGTGTTTGCTTCACTATTTGGATTCCTGTTGTTCATCAGGTGTCACTGGGAGTCTGAGGGGTTTGGGGTGTCGCTGGTGTTGTATTTATATGTTGCATTTACAGGCAGTCGAGAGCTGATGACCTTTACAGGATTTTAGGGTTTTCACTGGGTTCAGGTCTGGGCGTGTGTGTCTGCAGCGGTTTGCTAAATGATTGTGGAACGTCTACTGCAGCGAAACATCATCACAACAAACGGCGGGTAGAAGTTTCTGGATCAGATCCTGATGTTCTACACAAAATAAGTCCTTCTGACTATTTTCATGCTTTCAGACAGGATGTTTGTTTTCAGGTCAGGCTGATTAATGAGGAGGTGTGCCCACTCTAATTAAACTGGAAACAATCAGTGTGAGGAGTCTGAGACTTGTGTGTTTGTACTAATTAGTGTTTGTTGATCTCATTAAGGGCCGGCTGTCGTTATAGGAGTCATTAAGCTCGTAAAGACACAGCAGCTTGTTAAGAGATCAAACTGTGTTTGTTGCTGTTGTTGATAGAAAGCTGTGTAGCACTTTGACGGACAACTGGACTTAATAATCCCCCAAATTACCATCAACTCACTAACGAGTGTTTGTTAATTATCCAGAGAGTGCGTTGACGGATAGCTGGAGGGATGAATATGCATCACTATGTTTCTAAAGATGCTAACAAGATGTTAATGAGGCCTCAGAGCTCCGCCCCAGTGGCTCCAACAGGAAGTTGGTTTTTAAACCGGACAAACATCAAAGAAATGTTTGTTTATATTTACAACCTGATATATTCATGTGTTGTTTTTTTTTTTTGGTCTCGTGTAAAATATTCAGCAGATAAAGTTTGAATCTGTCATTTGTTTCAAACTCTGTGCAGGTTGAATTTGAAAGGCATCCTCCTCTGACGAGAGAACCTCTGCTATGAAAACCTGACTTACGGGAAGCAGAGGTTGTATTTGGGATGAACTGGCTTTACATGAAGAGCGGAGTTTAAAGCAGCACTTCTCTCGAAGTCAAATTCATACTGTTAATGTTGGTGAAATAAAGGCACTGAAGTTTAATATCAAAGAAACTTGATGTCACTTAATCAGATGGTTATAAAATGTGCCATGTTTTTATATGAAATCATAATTTGTAAGTTAAGGGTTAAACACCTTTTCTTTGTTCTCTGATAAACTGAACTCTTGCTCTGATTGGTTGACTTTGCAGACGTCGCGCTCCATTAGCCACATTCATCACAGTGAAAGACAGAATGGACCAATCGGATCACACCACGCTGTCCCTTCCCCCAAACTTAACAATTACAGTTGAGCAGTTACTGGAGACCAGACAAACGTCATCACAATAGTGGCTCAAACTAAATGCGCACACACACTGTGACCCAGTTAGTTAATCAGGACGCTGGGTCACCTTTTGGCTTCATTGCTTCTACACACACACACACACACACACACACACACACACACACACCACTGACACTGTGTGAAAACTGGGATAAAACACAGCAGGTTAATGTCGCGACACAATTCACACCTCCATCCATCACACACACACACACACACACACACACACTCAGCAGTGTTGCATGTAGACCTGACCTTTCTACAGTGATGGATTCAGTTCCAGTTTTCCCACTTGGAGCAGAAACTGAACTGGAGTCAAACTTTCTCTTTTTAAGGCCCCGTTTTCCTGTTTTCATTGTATCACGTGTGGACGTGTCCTTGAGCAAGACATTGAACGCCAACTTAATTGCATCCAGTGAGTGTTGGCCAGCTGCACAGCAGCTCCATCATGAGTGTGTGAATTGTGAATGCAGTGATCTACCAAGAACGACCTTGGTTCTACTGTGTAGAAACCAGCTAAGTACTAGATGACATTAATAATGCCTGCATACCACTGCCATTGTTCCCAGGATAATTATCATTTATTGGAGCAGTACAGGCACTGGTAGGAGTTGAGGAAGAAAGTGTGTGAGTCACGAGTGAGTGAATATTAAAGTTTTAATGATCAAGCAAGTTTCTTCTTTTCAGGTTAAAAATGTTAAATGTGCTGTGAACCAACAGGAAGAGGAAAAAATTAAGTTACAACATATTTTATGCATCACATAACATCTTTTAAACTGTCTAATGAAAAAAGTTCATCAGGTTAACTGAAAACAACACGAGGAGTGGACTCCGGGATAAAACAGCTGCCAAGTGGAGGAACGAACATGACAAAGTTTCAGAGACTCAACTCCTCAGTTTCCTGTCAACAGTTTTTTTTCAAATCAACCTGACTGTCAGCCAATCAGGTGACAGCCACAGCAGAAAGGGGTGTGACTTGTTCTTTAACGCAGTTCGCATGGAGCCAGGTTCTCTCCAATTGACCAGTGAACCACCAACCCAGACTCAAATGTTACACAGCAATTCGTTCTGTATTTACAGGTAAAACTGCAACCAAACAAAACCACTAATCAGCTGCGGAACGCGGAAGACCTCGTCAACGAGAACAGCTCATGGAGCATGTGGCAACAGTGTGCTGACGTCACCTTTACGACAGCGGATTTTTGAGCAATAATGATCAAAACTTCTTACATCATTGTCCTCTTTTTAGCATGTTTACTTCACTTTCGATCAAACCCAGTACGATTTCACGTCTGGGATCTGAGCAGACTGACGTCTCCATAGCAGCCAGGACCTGTGGATGGCTGCAGGATTATGTCTGATCAATAAATGGCTCAACTAGCTAAGGCCTGATAAATAAATCCAAATACATGAACAGTAACAGTACTATGACTACTAAATGAAGCACTACTGCAGGTAGAAGTACCAGCACTACAACATCCACTAGTTGAACAGTAAATAAAGTTTTACAGTAGTAACGAAACATTAAATACATGTTTATAAAAGGAGTCCAGGTTTGGTTCCGACCCACACAGGAAGGAACAGTCACAGGATATTTTATACAGGATTCAGTTTCTGATACTGTTCTAAAACCAGTTCCCTCTTGTCCCCCTCAGGTCCTCTCCAGTACACAGGCTGTGTACAGGGTCTTCAATGGTGACAATGCTCATAGCTGTAAGAGCCAGAAATCCTTGTTAAAAACAGGAAGCAGAGAGGTGGGTGATGGGCATTGTTTTTAATTTGTCTCATGTACACATTGTTCTTTTTCTTTTCTCCTTCACCGTTCGGCCACCTCGGAGGACTCGAGCTGATCTGGCCATCCTGAGGGAACGACGGATGCAGGTCTCTCAGAAGAGCAGTGGAGGTTTGTTGAACGTTCGGTTTTCTGCGGAAACAGAAAGCTGATTTAACTCAGCCTCGCCCCGGTGTCAAAATATCACAAATTTCACACGATCACATTGAACAGATTCAGCTTAACAGGAGAAGTTGTTACAGACGATGGAAGAAGGAGCTGTGTGAGAACTTTCTTTTTAATAAAGAGAAAAGCGTCTGTAGGACACATGGCTGCTCTGTGTCGGCTGTGATGAATGAATCTTATTACCATGTCCGTGTGGAGGAAACACACAGTAAACACTGTTTAGTTCTGCTGTGTCAACTTGAATTGTTTACAGATTCAATTTCACAGTCCACACACACAGTTTCAGCTCAGACACGAGTTTGTTCTCGTGTTTCCAGCTCAGATGAGGCTGTAATTATCATTATTCTGTGTGTTTTTTTTCGTTACCGTGAGCTGCAGAGTTTTCCCGCTGTTTGTTTTCCCGTTCGTTCTCTGGAGTCACAGAGTCTGAAAACCAGCAGAGACACAGCATTAACCTCACCGGATAAATCAAAGCGTCGCTCTGAGAATAATCAGACATGTTTTCATTTCATTCTAACTCCATAGTGAGAAGCTCATGGTGAAGAAAGTTGCTCAGGAAATCAGGAAACATTCAAACTAATAAAGAGTAATCACAGCGCAACAAATATCTGTTCGATGTAGAGAGTCCATGTGTAGCAGTGTTAGTATCAGCAGAATAACACAGTAAAGTAAGAACAGAGCTGGGACAAAGTCAGTCCTGAACTTTATGTCCTGTCGAGTCGTGTCGTAGTGATTGAGTACACAGCGGAAATAATTAGTGCTATTCACTACTAACAGTAGTATTTCAAAGAAACAAAATGAACGGATCGGGTTTCCTGTGTGAATAGGACTTCTGAACTCATGTTCATGTTTTTTTGGTATTTAAATAATCTTATTTTTTGTTATACGGGTTAAACATTTGCATAATTTACGGTTGTATAACCCTGAGCTCCTCGCAAGCTGGCGCTCTGTTTCGGGCCGACCCTGCATCATGGGAAATGTCATGGCGTTTACAGAGTCATGGCTAACTAAGCTAACACTGGATACTGCCATAGATGTGGACCAATTTCAACTGGTGTGAGCAGACAGGACGTCGGAGGGTGGTAAGAGGAGGAGGACTGGCGGGATTTGTGAATAACGGTGTAAATCTAGTCACATTACTGTTAAAGAGCAGATCTGTAGCAGCGACATTGAGCTGTTAGCCGTTAGCATGAGACCATGAGAACGTGTCAGTGTTTTTGTTTTTTTTCAGTGTTCACATGGTTTTCTAATCTCACCCAAGACCCAGGAAGCAGGACACTCATACTCAGAAGTATTTGTAGTATCTTATCACCTGTCAGAGAGTCACAGTGTTTGAGCGCTCGCTCCACCTGCTCCCTCCTCCTCGACTCAAAGTCCAACGCCTCCTGCAGCTTCCTCTTCGCCTTCTTCTCCTTCTTCAGCCTCCTCTGGATGGACACTGTCGAGCCAAAACAAAGATCTCATGATGTTTGTTTTAAAAAATAATGTCTCATCTTTATAGTGTGGTGTCTCTTTGCTTTGTCTCATGGTTTGAGCCTGTCTCGCCTCTGCTCTGCAGTTCGGAGCTCAGCTGTCTCTGCAGACTCTGTCGGGCATCTCTCTCCCTCTCTAGCTCATGTTTTAACTCCTTCCTCTCCAGTTGGTTCTGTTTGTCCTGGGAACGCACGCTCTCCACCGCCACCTTCAGAAGACCCTGAGACAAAGACATTTCTAAATTATCATCAGTACATCGTTGTCTCCCTATTAATGTCTCGACATTGACGTCTCTATATTATTTCACCTGTATGTTGGTGAGCAGTGTCTCCATGGATGACAGGCCCTCAGCCAATAGAAATGGAGTGAAGGCGGGGTTCGCGTGGTTGATTGACAGCACCTGAGAGGTGAGTGGTAGCTTCTCATAGGTTGGTTTGTGGAGGGGGGGCGGCAACACTCTGTCATCTGCAGGTAGAAACAGAAAGGACACACAGAATTAAGAAGTCCAATAATAAAGTCAGGTTTCTCCATCAAAGCCTGTGAGACCATTACAGGCCCCAGATATCACAGAAAACATATTTGTAATAAATAAAGGAACTGGTGTAAACACTCTATGTTATTGAAAATGAACACTGGTAAAAACCAAGTGGGGCGCCCGAAAAACAATAATCTCCTTAATGTTCCAAAAATAAATGAGAGCAGCGGCATGAATAAGGAATGTTAACAGTATCCATAAACACAAAAAGTCACAGCGCCTCAGGACATGTTAGTGTCTGTCCCCATAAACACAAACACACTCTTACCTTTTTCTTTCAGCGCCTTTTTCATGTTTTCTCCCTCCGCTATCTGTCCATCTAACAGGTTTACATCAGAATAAAACACGATGATCATAGCGTGATTCATGAGAGGGACAACCTGATGCCAAAAAAATCCTAAATACACATGCACCGTTTAAAATGAACAAGCTGACACTGACCTAGCTCTGGTGTTTGTGCTTCAGGAGGAGGCGATGATGAAGACGATGAAGATGCTCTGGAAGGTGATTGGCTGGCTGGTTCTTGGGGGTGAAGCTCATCATCACTAGGTGATGGACAGGGAGAAGGACCTGCCGGAGACTCCTCCTGAACACACAATTAGCGTTAACTCTGTTAGCAGTCTTACCGCTAGCACTAGCTCTGTTAGTTCTTACCCTCGTGTCTTCTGCTTCCACCTGCGACATAGTGGCCATGTTGGCCAAACTGCTCAGCTGACTCATCTGGTTCATTGCCATGGCAACACTAGCAGGAGGCAGGCCAACAGGAAGCAGAGGGTGTGGCATAACCATGAAAGGAAGGTCAGACAGACCTGAGAAGGTAGTGGAATATTAAATAGCAGTGAGGTTCTGCAATGCTATGCTAACAAGGTCCAGGAGTCCACAGTGTACCACAGCTGTGACTCACGATTGGCCAGTAGAGAGCTCTGTTGATGCAGACTGTTGAGATGGAGAGATGCTGAGCCAGAAGGAGGTGTTACACCTGAGGAGGAAGGAGGAAGGAGGTGCTGCTCCTTCTCCCAGGATGCTTCGCTGCCTGCTACAGGAGACAAGGAGAGGAGGAGACAGATGAGTTACAAAGGGTCACTCCCAGCTCCAACCTGATGATGATGTCACACCTGTGTCCTCATTCTCTGACTCAGCTCCGCTGTGATGCAGCTGATGCTCATTGTTGCCATGGAAACCCATCATCAACCTCATCTTCTGCAGCTTCAGAGCCTCAGCCATTGCTGCTGCCGTCAGACCTGTAGACAGCAGCAGACATCAACACAACTGACATACGTGAGAAGCGCTGCAGTTCGTCATGGGGCTTCATCCCAGTACTTTCAATTGTCATTCATTGCTTGATTCCAATTGTTATGTGTAATTTTGCCTCTGGAATGTCCTTGGAGCTGTGTGTCTTCCAGTGCGCAGTTACTGGTCCTACAGCCTTCCCAATGTTTTCCACCTGAGCCTGGTTCTGCTGGAGGTTTCTTCGGTTACAGGGAGTTTTTCCTCTCCACTGTTGCCTATAGCTGCTCAAGGGGGATTTGTTGGGTTTTCTCTAAATGTCTGTATAGTCAGTAAAAAGTGCCTTAAGATGACTTCGTTGTAAATTGGCGACATATAAATAAAGTTGAATTTAATTTAAAAATCTGGAACTGCACTGCGGACAACATCCCGGTCACTAATCTGCATTTATCGGATCACTTCTTCATCAATCCATCAATAACAAATAGAAGTGGATTTTGAGTTTTCCAAATTGGGTGTGAAAGTCTCAGAGTAAGTTTAACTATGTTATAACTATGTTTAGATCTAGGGTTTATCGGTAAGCTTGAGTGATTGCTGCTACTCCTCCAACTCGGCCTGAGCTTCTAGGAACATGATAGTTAATATGACTTGGGAGGGTCGACTCCTTTAAACTAACATATTTATCCTGCTGCAACCAGGTTTCAGTGAGACAAAATAAATCGAATTGATGATCGCTTATCAAGTAATTTACTAACAGAGATTTAGATGAGAGAGATTGTTTTAGTTTTTTGTTCAGTAAGAGGAGCAGTCCTAATTTTTATTAAGTTATTATGATTAACTGAAATTTAGGTGGTCGGGGAGCAGACACAGTCTCTATAGGAATGTGGGTGTTGTGGGGGGATGACGGGAGTAAGAATACTGCAGAGAGGCGTGTAGGACTGGATCTCTGCGTCCTTGGCTCTAGATCTGAGCAGAAGATGAAGGAGATGATCAATGTTCCAAATGCTTCTTTCTTAGAGAGCAGACAAAGCCGGAAGTGATTAAGGATAAGAGGAGGTGAGTAAATGTTTTTCAGGAGTTGGTGATTGATCAATAATTAATAACTGTCACTGTCTCCAGTGACTGTCAGCATCTCTCCACCACCTCTCTCTCCCTGCAGCCACTTGGCCCAATTAATTGCCTCCTCTACTTAATTCAATTAGAATTAACGAGGGATTCCTCCTAACAAACGGACAGCGACACCCCCTCATCTCTGCAGCTCGTTAAAAACCTCCTGATGAACAAAAACACAAAGTTTTTTTCTTTTTGTTCTTTTAGCTTCCCTGCAGCCTTTTTCGTTTCATTTCGCAGCTACAGAAACGGGAACATTTATTGTCAGGAGACTTTGGATCTGACTTCAGTTTGATATTTCTTCTCTGAAGGCATCAGGTAACGAGGAATCTAGGATGTGTTTAGCTTAGCTTAGCATAAATGCTGTCAGCAGGGGGCAGCTTTAAGCATCATGGCTGCTGTTCCTTCAAGGTTGTAGGATTTCAAATCAAAGTGTAATTTGTTGTAATTAATTGTGCAGTAGTTTCAATGATTAGTTTAGTGACTCAGGGCTGGTCGGTGACATGAGCAGCACGAGTGGTTTTATTTTAGCGGGGCAGCTACGTCTCAGTTGGTAAGGCAGTCGTCCATGGACCACAGGGTCAGTGGCTTGATCTCTAGTCCCTCCCTGCCACATGTCAAAGTGTCCTTGGGCAAGACACTGAACCCCTAGTTGCTCCCCGTGGGCCAGATGAGCACCAAGTCGCTTTGGATAAAAACATCTGCTAAATGTATTTTCTGTGGTGGAGGTGGATCAGAAAATGTATTTTTTTACGCAATTTTTTGCTTCAGTGTTTGCATCTTAAAACTAAAATGGTTTAAATCTAAAACACTACATCAGTCTGAAGACACAGGGATGTCAGTGTTTGCTGACCAATATATCAGATAAGTGGCATGTGTGTGATTTTATTCACAGAGCTTCACTCAGCAAACACTCACCTGGAGCACCAACCCAATCGGAACCGATCCGGTCAGTGGCGGTCTAAACTAGAGTTCTGAGACACACTTATTAAATATTTATGTGAGACACACTGTGCCGTCATTTCTGTAGTTGCACACGGAGGCCACATCCTGCAGTTAATCTTTCAGATCTACGCTTCAATAAAGACCATCAGTGTGAACCAGGACGGAAGAGAAAGCAGCATGAAGACAGCTGTAGCGTTGGGGTTTCAGGGCTGAAAAGGTCCTTAACTTTAAAGACGTTTTTTTCCATCAGACACAAATGTGTGTTTTAATATCAGGATAATTTCTCAGGCCACAAAGTTTAATACAGAATCTTTGAGCTAGTGGAAGCACAACCAGGAAATGTAACGCTACACTGGTCACGTCAGTTTGATAAATCCATCGTGTTTCTGCTTAAATTACTGTCAGTGAAACAGGCAGAAAGAACTAAACTGTTTCCTGTTTGTTTATTGGAATAAAAATGCTTTAGTTTCATGTAAATTCACACATTTATCAGTCACAATAAATTAATTTGTTACAGCCACAACTTCAGTGTTAAAACTGGTAAAGATGTAATAGTCAAGATGGGATTAAAGTAATGATTTAGAAGAATGCGAAAAAAATGCCTTTTTTATAATTATATATAATAATTCAATATTTCCAGGCAGGTTTGATGCTTTTCCTTGTCATGTATCGCAGGAAACCTAGTCTGTAAAATTAACCTGTGATAAACAGGTTAGTTTTTTTATGGATGAATAATGAAGTGATTATAAACATAAATCATTAGTTGTACTAAAATCAACATTAGAAATAATCTGAAAGCACTGGGACACACAGTAATTTTGATACCACTGACTTGTAATTAGGCAAATCATTGTGAAAACAGGTCTGGATCCACAGATGCTGCAGTGCAGAACTTTGACATCCAGTCCGAAGACCTTCGCGTGGGAACTACATCGTGTAAATCTGTAGTTTTATAATTCATGCATCCATGCAGCAGATCATCAGGCTTTATTATTAACAACGTGAACGTCATGGATGAGAAAGGCAGCAGACAAACTGGACTGTTCTGGTTGGTTATAAAAGGATCCAGACTGAAGGTGAGCTGCTGTTCCTGCTGTTGGAGCAGCTGTTGTTTTTTCTTGTGTGGTTTTGTTAGTCAAATATTAAATATGAAAACAAATAACAGGACACAGGAAGTTGTGAGACCTGCTCTTGTGTAGGCCTCTGTAAAACATCAGCTCCGTTACATAGTTTGCCCAACAAGTTTTACTCTTTGTGAAGGTGAGTAAAGGTTTGTATGTTTGTTTGAGTTATTGGAAATACGATCAGTTCGACTGTCGAATATTGGAAAGTTGGACTGGTGCACAGGAACAGTGAACACGAACATTGACATCATGCTGCAGAGTTGTTCAGTGGTTGTCATACACGGACTATTACAGACATGGGATTAAGTCATAGTGCCACCATCACGCTGCTCTCACTTCTCAGTATGACAGTGAATAGAACTGGCAATTTGTCCGTTCAGTAAACAGACGCACACGTGCCTCTGGTCCTGAGGAAAGTCAAACTGCGGCAGTTGTGTGGATGTGAATCACACTCAGCAACAGTAGGAGACAAATTGTACCAAAGCACAAAATCCTGCTTATTGTTCATTTCATGCTGCTGTTCAGCCGACTGACACTAACCCCAACCTGGAGCGAGGGCTGTGAGTCCACACACACCTACACACAAGATACACGTATCTATTGTTATTGATATTGATACCATATCTATATCAAAACGTCTCCCTTTTCCCCTCCTCTGACTAAAATCCTTAAAAATGTTAAACACGCTGTAAAACGACGTGCAAAATGAGCCCATCAATGTTTTGTTCTCACAGTCACGCCTTTGTCCATGAGAAAATGCTGGGATCTCTGAATAAAAAGGTCTGTTTGTCCTGAAACTCCACGACTGTAAAACAACAAGACTCTATCTTCGGGTTATCCTCCAGCTTCACAACATTTAATTAACTCTGTGTGTGTGCGCGTTAATAATTCTTCTGCTCGTGTGATCTGTGTCTCTGACCTCGGTCAAGAAATGTGGCAGTTCAAGTATTTTTTAATAAAACCCAGAGTGTATGTGATTCGCTGTGTGTGTGTGTTTTCATTAAGTTGTCACGGCTGTCAGGAGGTGACGGAGGCGAGAGCGTTGCAGTGTGGTTCCTTCTCCGTGAGCAGTTGCGTGTCTCGCTGGATTAAAACCCAAACATTAAGGAAAGGTTAGAAGACAACTCAGACTGTCCTGAACTGCGCTCACTGCAGGAAACCTGAACTGTTTCTGCTGAGACATCCACAACATGGACGGACAAAACAAACTCATGTAAAGTCGCCATCATGGAAAAGGAACAAAAAAATAAAAGACAAGTAAATAAAAATTAAAAGAGCCAAAACAGAGATAAAACGAGTACAATCAATCAAAAGAAACCAGGAAAGTGACACAAAATGCAAAACTATGTAAATGATTGAAGACTGACCAAAATTCCTTTAGGCAAAAAAATTTAACTGACCACGAACATGCGAAAGTAGCAAAGAGCCTGATTTGTTGTGGCCATCCCAGGTGTGATATTATCAGTGTGTGGAAACCGTCCAATCAGAAGCACCTGTGTGTGTGATGTCACTGTCTGTAGCTGCAACAACACGGATGGAGTCAGAAGCAAAAGTTTAGATCATAAGACGATTTTCTCTCATAGCTTTTCGAAAATCACATCGCCTGAAGAAACACACACACACACACACACACACACACACACAGCTCGGGGTGAGACTCCAATCTGTCAGTCATCCTGACATCTGCTAATTAAGCTGCTAATTTTAGCTCTAATCACTGTCAGTGGGAGCGGTAAAACCCTCTGATGGTTCATTTTTTCACTGAGCATCCAGGAGTCAGAGCAGCCTGACAGACCCGGGTTTCCTGAACAAACTAAATAAACCAGTTTAATATCCATAATTCCTGTGCTTCCGCTGCAGACCGGACACTTTTACTGTAAATGGTAAATGCCCGCTTTCATAGTGATTTTGTCCAAAGCGCTTTACAATGTTGCTTCTCATTCACCCGTTCACACACACTCTCACCCTGACACCCCCACATCAGCTGATGTGAAACACATCAAACCTTCATCGGGATTGTTTGTTTCAGTGGTCTGACGTACAAACACTGACATTTACATTGAGTCATTTATCAGACGTCAAAGCGATGTACAAGTGAAGGTACAAGGCAGCAAAAAATCGAAGTCAAGAAGAAAGCATCAAAGCAAAGTGCTGTCAAAGGAGAGTTTCTGTTTCAGGAGAAGCGAAGAAGAGAAGCGACATTTGTTCCACTGCATCTCCAGGTGACACTCAGGTGACGTCACTCTTGAGACCGGCTGACCCAGACTAGAACAGACCTGGAAACGGTCCAGTCCGGACCTCGTGGCACCACTGCTAAAGTGCTTTTTATCACTCATCAGAGTGACTACAGTCATGGTGGGGGTGATTTGACTCACCTGTCTGAGACAACAGGGCGGGGCTTAGCAGGCCATGTGGGAGGAGCCTGGATCCATCAGTCATTGTGGTCAAGCCCAGAGTCCTTTTAGGGGGACGACCTGGTCGAGAACTGAGATTAAACATGAAAATACGCTTAGATAAAACCTGTCGACCACCTTAAAAGACTGCATTCCACCTTAAAAAATAAACCACTGATGCACAGTTTGATTATTTTAGGCTTTTCAGTGTCAGTTGTTCCCCCCAACTGTTCAAATAATATCCAGTGACATTAAACTTCATATTAAAATATTCAATGTCTTTTTTTTTAATGTAGATGTTCAGTTTGACTCCTGCCAAGGACAGTGAGTCACTGGTATAAATTCTACCTCTTAAATAAAAAAAAAAAGATTTGTTTGAACAGTTTAAATTAAAAAGTAAGAGCTGAAATATATCTGTGAATAAGTGAAGCTGCTGCATTGTGACTAAAAAACCTTTAAATAAAAGAAAATAAGATAAAGTTTTGCAAACTACACTAAAGAAAGGTAAAGAAAAATAACAGGAATTAGTTCAGATTTGTTCCTAAAATGGTTTGTCCTGACAGCTCTTTAATTTTTTGAAATAATTAATAAGAAATTAAAAGTAAATTTTAAAAAGTTTCAATCAGATTATCAATAAAAAGGTTGAAAAAAGGGGTTTGTTCTTCCTAAAACCTGTAGAGTTTGGTGTGAGCAGAGATGGAAGAAGTACTCAGATCTAAGTAAAAGTAGGATTATCACGGAGCAGAAATACTACATACAATTAAAAATACTGCATGTAAACCTCGAGTAAAAGCTGTAAAGCTTTAGATTACCGTCCACGACTTACAGGGGATGTCATGGAACTTACTGTGTTCCTACTAGTAACGATGATGTATCCCCACAGTCCCGAATGATACATATTTGCTTTTACTTGAAATCGATAGGCAAACTTTGGGGAATAACAGATAAGAAAAATGTAAGCATTTAGTAGTAATGGGAACTTTTAAGGGTGAATACGTACAGTGTATCTGTGGTGTAACTACAGAGAGGAGGCGCCGCTTTAAATGACAGCCCTCGTTTGTTGTACCTGCTTTATAACAACACGGTACAAAGGAGTTTAGATATATTAACTTTGGAGAAAAGAAATCATACTTTTATTGTTATTGCATCAAAGCATGGCAAACCAATTGAACTCAGTTGAACTGTAGTATTCTAAACCCCTTTTTGATTATTAATAACAAAATAATAATCTGTTTCAATTAATAAGTGTTTCTGACCCTACCTGTTGGTTGCCACAGTTACCACACCTGCTGGAACCTGCTGGCTCAGCTGTTTCACAGAGTCTCTGGGGTGAGACACAGGTCAAAGTTTGACTGACAGGTGTAAGACAGCCCCTCCACACACAGTAAATTAAATTCCTCTGCGCCGAAAGAGACTTTAGTTTAATACCTTTTTTTAAGGGGGTGGGGGGGCTGGGTGCAGCTGGGCAGAGACCAGCAGAGTCTGACAGCAGCTGCTTGGACTGTGTATCCACATTAAACCAGGTCATTTCTAAAACCCCAGCTGTCTCAGGTTGGTTCTGAATTTCCCCGTGATCACGTTAAAACTGCTGACTCTCCTACAGACCAGGGCCTGGAGCTCAGTCTCCCCCCATGTCACTGGACGTGTTACTGCAGAGCCTCGAAACCTCCTACAGTTGAAACAGGCTGTAAAGTGGCTGCCGGCGTGAGGTAAAACGTGATCGTCCTTGTCCGGAGGGGGAAGCTCCGTCTTTTACTCTTAAAGGACAAAAATCAGATGAGCCGGTCCAAGGAAGTGTTAGTAAAGGACGTGTAAATATCAGACCACAAGAACTGACTGGTTTCAGGTTCTGTCATGCACCTTCCAGGGTCAGTGGTTGTTTGAGGACTGGGCTTTTCTGCACCAGTGGAGGGAGTGCAGTGCGTAGAAACTGGTCATAGATGCCTGGATTAAAGTTTATTATTTCTAAAAAGTTTTTTTTATTTCATTTAAAAACTCATTTCAGAGTGCCCCAGTCTAAATCCCCCCCAATCTGAATTTCTGTTATTTCCTTTATATAGTATTTGGTTTTGCACTGAAACTGAAAAGCTGAAACTGCAGTTTAACTTACTCGTCAACAACACAATATGTCACACACACATTTACCATAATCAGTTTAGTAAGAATCAGAAGATTAAAGCTGATTAACACAAACAGCCTGTTCACATTAAAACTGATTTCCTCACTGTCTGTCCTGATTTAACACTTGTCTCTCTCACACACACACACACACACACACACACACACACACACACACACACACACACACACACACACACACACACACACTGTGTTTAATCCATAATTAGTTGAAGCTCATTTACATAATTTGATCATAGGCAGAAACATTTAGATCCACATTCAGCTGTAATCAAGCTCAATGTGATTAAACACACACACCTGGAGGCCTCACACACACACATTAATCTGAGCTTAACAAACTCTTCACCAGCTGCAATAATCCAGTAATTAAATAAACAGTATTCTGCATAATCGTTTTTAACAACATGTTACGGATGGTACATTTGTACATTTAATGAAGTAACATGTTGAATGGACGAGTTTTTTGAACACTGAGCTGATCGCCCCAATCTCATTTTACTGATAAATGTCCCTAAAAATGATATCTTTAATTTTATTTCTTTGTTTTGAAGTTTGTGCAGTTTGCCGCAGAGTTCATGATGAGGACTAAATGATTTATTCTGGTGTTGCAGATTTTAACACTAAAAAGGAGAAATAAACTGTTTTATACAAGGTCTTTGTGTTTTGCATAATTTCCCTTCACACCACCAGCTCGACCCAAACTGTCCTTTTATTTTTCTTTTTTCTGACATATGTTTTAGTTCTTGGAAAAAATGAAGCAAATACTCACAAAAAACACTAAACGATATCTGTTCCTATGCCATTGAATCAGAAATAATAACAGTTTATATGCAAACTGATTTTCCATGTCACATTCCATCTTCTCTTCACAATAAACTCTTTCTGCGTTTTCATAATTTTACATAATTTTTTTTACAGTTTATATGAATTTCTTGAAATATTTTAGCTTATTCATTGATTGTAATTTCTTTCTTTCTTTCTTAATTGTTTGGGTTTGTTTGTCTTCAGAGTAATAATGCCTTTGTCTTTGTGGACATTTTTATTTATTTTTAATTATTTCTAAGTCACCGAGCGAACAAGATGCTCATTTCAGGCTTTTATTCTTTGACATAATGACGTCTGACTTTTTGTCTGTTATTCCGTTTTTCATGATGGACATGAAAGGACACAAAGGCAAACGTGTGGTCTGGGATTTTGGAATTTTGGACCGCAGAGACTCGTACTTTAGATTTACCTCCTTCATTCTTTGGTTCAAATGAATAATATTAATATTAAAACATATATTTTTTTAATTAAAACAAACTACTCTTGTTGTTAAAATAAAATTGACTCTCTTTCATTGATTGGAAAAATGATTGAAATCTCTGAATAACGTGAACTCATTTCCCGCGTCTAGGAAACGAATCGCCCGTTTCTCGTGAAATTGCCCGTCCGCACCTTGTCCCGGACACCGGACTCTCTGGGCTCACCTGGCGTTGGTGCAGTCCCGGTACAGCGTCTCGAAGTCGGCTCTGGTGATGAGTTTGCAGCGGTTCACTCCGGGCTGGATGGCCCCGAGTCCCCGCAGGACGCGGACCTGCTCCACGGTGCAGACCACCGGGCTGATGTCCAGCCGCTTCAGCTTGGTGTAGACGGTGTGGAGCCCCCCCACCAGGTGCTTGAGGAACAGCTCGAACACCTGCGGCAGGCAGATCAGCTCCACGCCGTTCACCGCGAACGACGCCACCTTCACCCCGTGGACCTCCACCAGCTTACAGTCGGTGTGCGGAGGAGCGACGCCGCCGCCGCTCGTCCCGTTCACACTCACCGGGACTGTGCCGCTCCCGCCGCTCAGGAAGGTTCCGGGCAGGCGAGCGGCAGGGAGGCGCGGAGGGCTGTAAGGCGGGTCGGAGTGAAAGAGCGGGTCGGTGGGTGGAGTGGAGGTCCGGGACAGAGGCGCGCTGGAGGAGCCCGCCATGTTGGGAGAAGAAAAGTGACTTTATTCTCTTTCTTCTTCTCTTCTGTCTTCATCGGGGAGTTTCCCGCCGTTGCGTCTATTCCCGCCACAGACGCTGAGCCCCCCCCCCACTACACCTGCTCTCTCTCTCTCTCTCTCTCTCTCTCTCTCTCTCTCTCTCTCTCTATACGCCACCTGACCCCCACAGAAACACAGAATATTTCTTCTGCTACAGTCGTTGAACTACTCCGTTACTTTTACTGCCTGTAATTCATCTATTAGTGTTTATTTAAATCATCGACATTCTTCATACTGACTGAACTGGTTCACGTCCATTCTCTGCTTTTTGCTGTTTCCAATTAAGATATTACATTCTTGTAATTTTAATCCCTTGCACAGAGACTGATGGAGCCGAAGGAAACAGCAGCTCATACATCAGCTGAGTTTGAAATTAAAAGCATCAAATTAACCTTTACAGAGCAGATTAAATGTCAGCAGAGAACATCTAAATACATCACGTCTACAGGATCCCTCCGAAACACCTGGTTAATCTGGACATGACAACAGGGTCACAGCAGTGAAATGAAGAAATCCACAAACCACAGAGTAGCGCATAACCAACATCAGCCTGAGCTTAAATGTCTTTATTTCTTCTCTCTTCAGGTTAAAATCATAATCTGCTGATAATCAGTTAAGTCAGCACCAAACTCCACTCTGAATGTCCCTCGTTCAAGGTTGTTCCTCTCTCCATCCCTGGGGGTTTCTGAACGAGCCTTTAAGGTTTTGGCAGCTGATCAGTGGCGTCCTATCAGCACACGGCCCTCGTTAACACCTTGCACTAACGAGCTACAAAAGTCTGTTTAATGTGTAGAACAGAAGACACACCAGAGATTTCACAGAAGAAGAACTCTTTCTTTGTCGTTTGAACGTTATTCAAACATTTTCAGCATCAGAGAAACCAGCTGCAGACACAGAGCACTGTTAGTCTGTTATCAGAATCTTTTAGTATGATCTGATTAGTTCTTCAGGTGTCAGTGAAGGAGTGTGAAGGTTCAGTTTGGTTCAGAGTCTGCCCACAAAAATGTGTATCATCGTTTGCAGGACGGCGTCTCATGAGTCAGAGGAGGAAACATGGAGGAGAGTTTATAACCATCTGGTCTTTTTAAGATGAACAAGGGAGAAACAAGCGGAAACAATCTGTGTTTTTGGCTGCACATCACTGACTCTGTGTGTGTGTGTGGTTTTCTTGTGAAGGCAAACTTTGCTCTGATACCATTGTTGTGGGGACATTTTGCTGGAGGTCTGTATAAGGGTTAAGACTTGGTTTTACTGTTAGAATTGGGTTTCGGTTGGATTTAAGAGGCTAGAGAAGGTGTGATTTCTAAACTAGAATAGCAAAGTGAATGTGTGTGTGTGTTGTGTTTGTGTGGAGAACTTGGCTGAGCTACAGAGCACAATAGAATAAGAAGCAGCTGTTGCCAAACCTCCGGCAGTGTTTCACTGATCAGACAGCCGACTCTGACTGTCACAGCTTCGTTTGTGAAGACCTCCTCACAGTTTGCTGTATGTGCAGAGACACACACTGTAAATTCTGATTCGTTGAGCTTACTTGAAAAAAACAATTAAACTGGAAAAGGAATTCTATTTTTAATTGCAAAAGTGTAGTGTAGTGTAGTACACTTATACTTTTGTTTATAAAATTAAAAGAACAATGTACAGTACTTAAAATTTTACTCATGCTGTACTCTTAAGTGAGTTTGGAGTACTCTAAATTATTATTTCAAACAAAGCCATTTCAGCGTAACATTCTATATTTATAATAACATTATTGTGTTTTAGCAGCCATAGACACAGAACAAAGAATCGGCACTCTGTACATTGCTTTGGATAAAAGCGTCTGACAAATGACTAATGGAAATGTACATATAGTACACTGCTAGACCCTTCCATCTAAAAATGCTTCTTTTGTCAATTAGCTGTAATTATCTAGTGCTCAATCCCAACATTGTACGGTGCAAAAGGGAAATACATTTTACTTGCATCCTCTCTTTGTCCTTAGCAAATGTCAGCAGTGGAAAAAATTAATTATATAATTAATTGCACTGGATTTAAAGATGAATACATTGGTAATAAATTATTTCTCCACCTGAGGTGGTATACAGTGCAAAAAATGGTTTTGATAAAATCCCCTTAAGAAATATGGAAACGCAGATGTGGCTACTACACGACTACATACAGTATTTTCACTTTGGCTGTGCATGTGAATCTCTAAATATTCCTTACTCCACTACAAACTATGTTTGATTGTAGAATCGCTAAGATCGAGACAGCTGCATCAGTGACGCGTTCAGCAGCAAAACTGCAGCCAGCTGTGAACCTTCCCTACAGACCTACTGACAAAAACCCAGTTTGGGTTTCTAAATATGTATGTATAATATTTACACTTATAGGGCACAAAATACATAATAAAAAAAAAATATTTCATTTAATAAACATAAACGTTCTATTTCTAGTTTTATATCTTAAAATATTTATCAGCGGCCGCGGTCACGTGACTCTGCTTTCCAGCTAACAACATGGCTGCTGAAGACCTACCGTCAGAATTTGACGTCGTCATTCTGGGCACAGGTACATGATAACGTTTATTTAAATGTAAGCGTATGATCCAGCTCATGTTTAGGGACGTGTATCTTTTCCACAAAGCTGCCGTTTCTCTGGAATTCCCGCTTTAAACCGATACGAACCCTGGACAGAGACTGGAGACTAGGCGTTAGCTCGACGCTAACAGTCAATGCATTTTCAAAGACGGCGGCTAGCAGCTAGCGCCCGAGCAGCTGGCTGCCAGAGTCTGTGTTTCTTAACGTTGGCGTCGAAGCCAACCGGGCGGTTTCCACGGCTACCGCTGCCCCTTCTACTCAGCTGGTCTACGTTTCTGTGCTGAGCAGAGCTTGTTCGCGATGCTAATGTCATTACCGTTAGCCTAATAGTTAGCGTTAGCTTCAGTTTAACAGCAAGCATCCCCAGGCCAGCTGATGCTAACAGTTAAGGCAGGATCCGATTCGCTCCTTCCATACCGCAGTTAAGGGGAAAGTTAAGGGGGAAGTTAAGGGAAACCTATATTGCGTCACGGAGCGCCGTTTACGTCATGCTTGCACCTTTTTACTGTTGACAATGGGTGGGAGACTGCTCACGTCAGCTGATGTGCAGGACAAGAGTTCTTGGGTGGTTGGGGATCCAGTATTCTGGATCTGGACCTAGTCCAAAAAAATGTAGCAAAAGAAAAACATAATAAAATGTCAAATTTTCAAGTTTTCACAAATAGATTAAAGGCTTTACATATTTGGAACAGTTGTTTTAATAACTCTTCAGTCTTGATAATCTAGACTTAAATTGTCAGTCTCTGGACTTAATCTAAAGTAATGTTTTGCTTATATAAATAGAGTGAAATTTAAACACATTTGAGAATAGGTTTCAGATTGCATTAACAGTGTTTCTAATGTGTTTAACACCCATTAACTAAGTATCAGACTCTGGGTTTAGGTACCAGCTTTTGTCCTTTAATCTGTACTTAGGCAACTTAAAATGAATTGTTCTTCGTTTTGGTGCATTTCATATCTATTTATAACAATTTGACTGATTAAAACAAACAATATAATAGAAATAAACCAACTACAACTACAGGACAGAGAAGGCAGGGGTTGGTCCCCCAGCAGTCTAAGCCTGTAACAGCAGGACTAGAACTAACTATAAGCCTTATCAAAGAGGAAGGTTTGGAGCCTAGTCTTTCTGTTCTGAACGGCAGCTGTAAACGGAGCACAATCATAAAGTAGTTTGAGCCATTTAGTTGAGTTGTGGAGGCCAGACGACCCTCACTGTGCAACCTACCACAGGGACGCTTCACAGGAGCACATCATCAAAGCCAGTGTGTGCGCATGTGTGCATTGCTGAGAGAGACAACGGATAAGTCAGATCATCTGTATCGGCACTGACAGTAAAGTGAAATGAGGCCTTGAGTGAGCAAGGTCAAAAACACATAGGTGGAAGGAGAAGAAGAGAAGAGAGCTGTTATATCTTTAGCCCTCTCCTTGTTTCCTCTCTTCCTGTTTTTGGTTATAGATTATTGGTGACAGATGATTTAATTGATTGTGTGTTCAGGTCTTGCAGAGTCGGTGGTGGCAGCAGCCTGTGCAAGAGTGGGACAGAGACTTCTTCACCTCGATAGGTCAGTACTGATACATTCGTCTTATTGTTATTGATAATTTATAAAGCCGAACCTAGTGAGTACATATTTTTTACATTAGGTATAAACACAATAGTCAAAAATGTCAAATGGTGTAATTTAAATTATTTAAGACTTATTAATTAAAGGTTTGGTAAAAACATAGTGACTTTCGTATTGGGATTAAATTAAGACTTTTATTTTGAAAGGATAATCCTGTGTTTGTTTTCAGGAGGAGTTATTATGCAGCGAACTGGGCCAGCTTCACCTTCAATGGTCTGCTTACCTGGATCCAAAACCATCAGGTGCGTGCAGCCCTGCACTGTGATTGGCTACTGAAGAACTGGTTTTTGTGGAGATGGTGTTGAAGTTGTACTTACGTCTGTGTGCGTGTTGATAGGAGGAGTCCCAGGCAGAGGAGGAGGTCAAGGATTGGTCACACCTGTTGGAAGAAGGAGAGGCGCTGATCTACCTGTGCAACCCTGACCCCGCCTCCATCAGGAACTTGCAGGTGTTCTGTTTCACCAGGTAAAACCTCTCCTTTCTGTAAGACCTGTTAGTTCTCTTTATAATCTTTACGTTGTTAAAACACTCTCAGTACTAAGACTGTGCCACTTACTGCACTGTGTAAAATGAAGATTTTGTCTGGAACTTAACAGATTTCAAAGTTTTTACCTCCACATTTATGTAAGGATGATTATTGTTTGTTGTTATGTTGACCTACAGGATTTAGAATCTGTATCTCTTTGGTTTTATGATCTATATGTCTTTTAAACGCGTCATAATCAGAACAAGTCAAATAATTTTAAACTATGAAGTTCTGAGACACAAGTGGTGTCATTAATAACTTGAAAATTAATTTGGTTTTCAGCGAAGAAGACGATGAGGAGGAGGAAGCTCAGAAACCTGATTCTGCAAACACAGAAAAAGAAAAAGCTGTGTCTCAAAATGCTGTTGAAGAAACATCAGAGACAGACGCTGCAGGTTTGATTTTGATCATAAATTCATGTTAAATAATTGTTAACTAAGACAGATGTGCTTCTAATGACAAAAATCAGAGGGAAACAAATTCACTTTTAATTTGTGGGTTCTGCAGTGTCATCAGATGTGTAACATTACATCACTCCTCTGTGATTTATTGCTTTGAGAGCCTTATTGAGTGTTTTTTTGTTCCAGGTTTAAATGGAGAAGAAACAAAAGAGAAACCTGAGGAAACAGCAGACAGAGGGAAAGAAGAGGTAAGATTGAGGAGATGATGTTCAACACTGTAAAGGATCAGATTTGTCCTTCAGGTGTCAAATAAACACGTTTACCAAACTGAAATTTAACTGATCAGTTACTTTCTGTTAGTGTTATCAGGCAGTCAGTACAGGTGGGTGACGGACAGATGTTTCATCTAATTACAGGCCGAACAGCAGGAAGCACAGGAGCAAGTGGCTGATGAGCCACACCCATCTGCTGCTCAAAACCAATCTGAGCTAACCAAGAAGAAGATCAGCTATGCTCTCCTGGTGAAAGAGGGGCGCAGGTTCAATATTGACCTAGTCTCTAAGGTGGTATTGAGAGTCAGAACACTGTAACGTGGAGGTGGGAGATGTTTTTGTTTATGTGCTCAATGAAGATTCTGATTTTTCTCTCCAGTTGATGTATTCTCGTGGCTCACTGGTCGATCTGCTCATTAAATCCAATGTCAGTCGCTATGCAGAGTTCAAGAACGTCACCAGAATACTCACCTATCGCCATGGCAACATAGAACAGGTGTGTACATTCTGCCTTTGTCCTCACCTGTCTGCATCATCCAGGTGCTCTGCAGGGCAGAGCAGATATGATACGGTCTGTCTCTCCGTACCTGTCCCTCAGGTGCCCTGCAGCAGAGCTGATGTGTTTGCCAGTCGTCAGCTGTCTGTGGTAGAAAAGAGAAAGTTAATGCGCTTCCTGACGTCCTGTGTGGAGGAGACAGAGGATCAGCAAGGTGCGACATCTCACCTGCTGACATCATCAGGATATTGACAGCAGGTCATTGTGGGTAATGTCGCCTTGTATCTTTTCCCAGCCTATGATGGTCGGCCATATTCAGAGTTCCTTCGTGACCAGCAGCTCGGAGACAGTTTGCAGCATTTCCTGCTACACTCAATTGCCATGGTAACAGAGGACGCGACCACAGAACAGGGACTTGCTGCCACACGTCACTTCCTGCGCTGCCTCGGTCGCTATGGCAACACACCCTTCCTGTTTCCTGTCTACGGCCTTGGAGAGATACCGCAGTGTTTCTGTAGGTAAGAACCTGTCTGTCTGTCTGCCTTTAACCCTTTAGTGTGTTTACTATTATTACTACTGCGTCCGACGCTACCATTACTACGTAAGCGTTGCCATGTGGATACTAAGCTTAGTATTAAGGACTTGTTCCACTTAAGCCATGGCTATCGCAAGTTTTACTGGTTGCACTTATACTTCTACTGCTACATGTGCGGCCAATGTAATGCACGTTGTCATGTCTAAAGTGGTACAGTTTGTGTTGAGACGGCTCATTCAGTCGTCATGGTGACAGCTGTCTCATTAGAACACAGTATAAATATTGATGAGGGGAGTGACGCCCAGGGCTCAGCTCATTTACATATTAGATGATCTTCAGCGGATATTACTGCTCAGCTCAGACATTCATTTTAATACATGCACGTTATGGCAAACTGGAAACTGTACACTAGTATCAAAAGTATTAAAAAATGCTAAATGAGAATCAAATGAATGTTAGGGTGTCTCTTGAAGCTGTTGTTGGTTTTAACAAGGTAATAATGAGAACTTGGTCACAAATGGCCATTTGGAACTGTCACATGTGTACACTTGTGAATCTTTTTCATAGTTTTACGTTACGTTGCATGATCCTAATCGTGGAGATCCTGGTTCAAACATAAAGTCATTAGCTTCAGCTCTTCAACTGATCTGAATGAAAGAATAACTTGGAGAATGCGTTTCTTAACATGTAGAGTAGATATATATCGCTCTGGTTGAGAGAAACACTCAGAGTTTAGTGAATCCTTGAATTTTACCAACTCAGAGACTCAGAGTCCGAACTCAGAGATTCTCTGAGTGGCTCTGCAGAATCTGGCTGTGGAGCAGAGCAGAAGAAGGGTGACGTTAACAAATCAGAGTTCAGGAAAGAAAACAGCAGATCCTTTTACTCTGGCTGATAGCAATTCTTAAAATGGGTCGATAGCGCTCCTCAGATGTGGGCACATCTTGTTTTGACTTCTACAGTTCTATTTGTGTTTACAGCTCATATGACTTGAGAGTTTCCTTGTTAATCTGCAGAAATGTTACACACACACCTGATGTATGTGTGTCTTCAGTTAATGCTTTGTTTTCTTTTAATCAAAACCACACACATTACTGCCCAGCAGATCCCATTAGTCTGTGTGTGTCTGTGTGTGGGATTTGGCTCACACTCTGCAGAGACCAGAACGTTGTAATTAACCCTCGACGACAGACAGATTGCCGCACTGTAAGAATGTGTGTGACTGAACGTCTGTGTTAGAAAAAGTCGATGAGTGTGAGATTTATGAAGTGAGCTGTAATTTGATTATGTTATTAATTAGAAAGATGAGGGAGAGGAGATGGGAAGGAGGGGTGACAGAGACTAACTGATGTTGAGAAAGAAGCACAGCTCACTGTGATTGGCAAAGACACCTGTCAATCATTGCTAACATGCCCTCAAGCACTCTCCTGTTTAATCCTTCACATCATTGTATGAAAGCTTTAGTCTGAAAGTCTGCAGTCACTCTCATGTGTGGATTACGTGACTAAAAGTATGTGGACGCTCATTTAAAAGCCATTTTGCATGTTATACATGAACAAAAGTTTATTTTTTTGTTCTCGTTAGTCTCTTTAGTATGAGCTTAATGTTGTTGTAAGTGTCTCTTTTTTTTTAAACTTGAAGGTTTTTAGTTATTGTTAATAGGACTTTGTTTTTTCCTCCCACAGTCGCTGTGGTTTAAGAGTAAAAGGTTTTATAGGTTTAAAAACATTATAAGTCTACCAAATAAAAATCCTGTCCACAATTTATGTATATTGAGAATTGTGAGTTAACTCCTTGTGAGGTAAAGAAAAATCATGTTTTACCTGTGAAAATATTTCAAACTGTCCAGATCATCTCTTAATGATAATAATATAAAAAATGAATTACTGTCTTTTACCAATGGTTTTGTTTTAGGATGTGTGCCGTGTTTGGAGGAATCTACTGCCTGAGACACTCGGTCGACTGTCTGCTGGTCGACAAGAACACCAACAGGTACAAATACTACTCGCTGCGGCAGTAATAGTAATATTGTTCATAATACTTGCACTAAAGTTATCTTCATACTACCCCATTATTTAGTGAATGAACTGATGGATTCTGAGATTCAGCCACTGAAAGACTTCAGGTCAGAGGAAGTGACAACAAGCACAGCAAATAGTGGAACGAATTTAAACTCCAGGCTGCTGGGTTGATCAGTTCTGATCGAAGTTGATCATCAGCAGCAGCTTTTAGATTCTGTGTGTGTGAGAGTGAGAGAGACCTGCTGTTAGCAGCTGTGATTGGACCATAATTTATTATCAGTAAATTATTCAATTTATGGAGAGGAAATGAGCTCATAATTTAACCTCTGATCCTCTTCATCACCCCTCCTCTCCTCCTCCTCCTCCCTGATAGATGACTCTCTTCTCCCCTTCACACATCCTTGCTCTCTCTCTCTTTTTCTGTGTGTTGCTGTCTCTTTATCATTATTTGCCACCCCGTCAGCTGCCTCATCGGATGATTGATTGACACACGGACGCACACAGGTCACCTGTAGAAGGTCACATGCACATCATCTGTTGTCATGGTGACATTAGCCTGTAAGCATTTCTCCTCCTGTTAGCCTCCAGGTGTCTGGTTTACCTAGTAAACTGTAGGGTGAAGAATCATATCCCATTAACAGCAGCTGAATTCTCGGTTATCAGCTTCAGTTTGCAGTGTAAATGTACAGAACTATCACTATTTTACTGTAATTCTAAAGAAAATTAAAAAAGGCTCTGCAGCCTTGGTTTGATTTGTCAGTGGAGGCAGACAAAGAGGAGCTTGCAGTCTGTGTGTTATTTAGTCTTTTAAATTTATGTTTATGACCTTCTGGTGCCCGTGGCCCCGAAAATATATATATAAAAACATGTTCACTGTGTGAGCGTGTGCGTCAGCGATTATGGATGAGCTTTTGTGCGCATCATTATTCCCAATAATAGATTTCAGCATCCCCTCTGTGTGTAAGTGTTGGTGTGGGAGTTACCCTTGAAAAGCTGCAGAGTGTAGCTTAAAAAGTAATCAATTTATCTAGAATTCCACTTTTAACACAGTTTGATATTCTCAATCACAGGAGCGATTTCAATCATAACTGCCCTTAAAAGTGTTTTAATGGATTATAGGAGGTTTTTTCAGGAAGAGCCGTGTTTATACTTGATTCCAACCCAGTTATCACCTGTTTAATAATAAGATTTGTTTTTAATAGTAATTTGTTACACAGTTTAGGACAGAAGCACATTCAAGATTTGACTACAGGATACACTGCAAACAGTGTCTTCTTATCTCTCTGAATTTTTGTTTGAAATGTAGCCTGATCATAATCAAAGCTTCATGTGAGGAACAGCTGTTATGTTCCGTTTCCCTTTGATTACAAAAAGTCTTAAGTGGATCTAACATCACAACTTTTATGTTTTCAGGTGCAAGGCGGTGATTGACAGCCAAGGACAGAGAATAAGCTGCAGCCATTTTGTAGTAGAGGATGGATACGTGGGGGAGGACAGGAAGAAGGCAACCACACCCTCCAGGTAAGAACCCGTCTATCGGCCAAGACCACTGACCAAGTTTCAGTCACTGACCTGATCTGATTGAACTGAAACTGACATGAAGAGATGCTCTACAGTGACGATATGTCACTCTGTTACAGAGTGGAGCATCTTCCCCCACAGTGTTTGTCTGAGTACAGACCCCAACAACAGAGGCACTTTAACCAACAAGTTCCTCACAAAACGAAAGTTCATTAGTGACGCTGAGACCACGTTGTCATTTAAAGCCGTAAATACACCGTCAGCTCTGTTCCCTCCCCAGCACCCAGACCACAGTCAAGCCTAGATCCCAAAATTTACACCCGAGTGAATCATTTATCACTCCAAAAAACTGATAGGAGTGAAGCAATACAACCAAACTGAAGAATGTAGTTTCTAATTCCAACTAATCCCCCCCCCCCGGTCACGGCCCGGTTCTGTTTGTGTGTCTCCAGGTTCCTCAGCAGAGCAGTTTTGATAACTGACGGCTCCGTCCTTCCCAGTGACACAGACCAACAGGTAAACTGGGTTTCTCTCATCAAGTGCCTGGTCAGTCTGTGCTTTTTACCATCTGAATGTTGGTCTTTGTTATTGTTAGAGTAGTTGTGGATGTGGAAGTGGTTCAGGCCTTTTTGAAATCCATTTCGGTTGAGGTGAGAGGAGGTCACATTGTCCTGCAGCCCCAATGAAAAAGATCAGAGACAGAAAAGTCAAATACAAGGAGTGAGTCACTGAAGGAAGAGAAAATCCCCACATTCATCACACACACTTTCACTAATTAGGTGAGAGTTAAATATTGAAATATTGAATTAGATTTGGTCAGAGAATTATGATGTTTCATAGATCTTGTGCTGA
Organism: Channa striata; assembly: GCA_033026295.1. Lineage (NCBI taxonomy): Eukaryota > Metazoa > Chordata > Actinopteri > Anabantiformes > Channidae > Channa > Channa striata. The sequence continues at coordinate 336,221 of CM065182.1, forward strand.
CTGTGTGTTAGCCTGCAGTGTTCGGTAATGAGGTCAAACTAATCTGTTTTTAAGTCTGTGGACGCTATCCATTAAAGACTTACTTCTTCAACTTCTACCTGATGGACTCTCTGGCTGTCTCTCTTCAGGTTTCCGTGGTAACAGTCCCTCCAATAGCAGAAGGATGTCCAGCAGTGAAGATGGTGGAGCTCTGTTCATCCACGATGACCTGCATACCTGGAACATGTGAGTCAAAAACACCCGGACTTTTTTTCTCATGTGACGTCTTCTCAGAGCAGCTTGTCTCACTTCACCTTCATAATTTCACCACATCAGATCTAATCTCACTGTGTCTGAAGTTTCCCATGTTCAGTTTATGTAAAATCCGTAGTGTTTTAGCCAGTTTAAGGCTCCTGGAGAGGGTGTATGAAGACCTTGAGGAGTTTTTGAATTCATTATTTTAAAGCAGCCTTAAACTGTAAGTTACTAAATGTTAAATCTATGAATGGAAGCAGGAGTTTATGATCATTGTCTTAGACTCTGCAGCTGAAAATCCTCCAGTGTCCTTGAAGAGAAGCGATGAATACACAGACAGGAACCCTGATTAATGACCAACAACAAGCACCTACAGTGTGTGTGTGGGTGTGTGTGTGTGTGTGTGTGTGCGCGTGTGTTACGCCTGTCGAATCATCATCATCATCATCTTCCTCTGCTGCAGTGTGATTGGTAGCCTGAACGCCTTTAAAACAAAACACCATTTATCTAAGGATACACACACATACACTGATCTGTTTCTTCCTTAGTCATTTATAGAGCATCAGAATTATGGCTTTTTTTCCTCATATGTCAAGTCTTAAAAGTTATGTTAACACTAAATTTGGTAAATATTAATATTTCATTTGAGCTGATCAAATTCTAAATTAAATATTAGTGGTAAGGCTGTAAAGAACGCTTTGAAAGAGCAGCTGAGGAGGTTCTGCCAGTCCATGAGAAGGAAGGAAATCCTCTGTGATGTCATGCTTAACATCGTTTACATACCAGAAAGACCCCATCAGTCAGATACTGTGTAACCATGGAGACCACTGTCATTAGATAAAGTTGTTAAATGGTTAAATCTGATCTGCAGATCTGGTCCATCTCACCTGTCAGTCAGTGGGTTCTGCCTATGAGGACCTGTCCCCCGTGGTCACCAGGTGTTTCCAGACACCAGACTCACCTGACAAAGGTAACACACACACACTCGCTGGTAACTTTGTCTCCTCTCTGACGACCTCTTCTTCTTTAATTCATTCATCACTTTTTCAGTGGTTTAATTAAAACAGGAACAACCTGCAGGAACAGATACACACTCTGGACAGGTGCAGGTAGAGAGAGATTTATCAAAGACGATGAAGGAGGAGGAGAAAAGCTTCTTTGTCATGTTTCACTTCATGTTTCTGTAAAACTACAGCATCAGCGCATTTAACTTTCTGCAACTAATGAATATTTTCAGTTAATCAATTAATATAGCAACTACTCTTTTCAGTCAATTGTACCTTGTGAGCCAAACACAAATGATGAGGGGAATGTAAAAGGGCAGTTTGCTGCAGTTGATGGGTGTCAGTTCCTTATGTTTGATTTTTGTAAGTAAGAAGTAGGAAAGCGATGAGATTTGCAGATGTCTTTTTCAAGCGAGTTCTGGCCAAAGCATGACTAGCATACAAGACACTGCATATACTGCGACCTCACTCCCACTCACCTTATTTAAAAAACTGCTGAAAACAAAAGTCTTCCGCATCTTCCTTTGCACTTAAACAAAAAACCCTCTTTTCTGCTCGCTCTTTTACTCACATCTCATAAAACAACAGCACTTAGATTTTTGCTACCTTATACCTCACTTGTAAGTCACTTTGGATAAAAGTGTAAAATGTAGATTACAATAAAACCAAACAAAGAAAACTGTTAAAAACTATGAAAGATGATGTCTAAAAACAAAGGTATGTTAATAAATGCTTCTCCAGGTCCTTCAAGTCAGAGTCAAGATGAATCATGGAAATAAGATTTTGGAGTTTTAAAGTTTTTTGTAACTTCCAATCTGTGTTTCCAATCTGTGTTTCCACTCTGTCCTGACATGGGAACAATTAGTGTAAGGAAGTCTTGAGAGCTGAAGGGATAAGGTCCATCAGACTTCTTTTGTACACAGTCAAATACGAAGGGAGCGCACCAAGAAGACCCTTATATACAATCCTGTATATACAAGGTAGCACGTAGCAGTGACAAGTCTCTCATTTTTGATATGAAAAGCTAATTTAACTAGAGAGTCAATATTAGACCTAATTGTTGAAGATTCATCAATTAAAATACCTGGATATTTAAAAGACTTAACAACCCTGAGCCATCATGGGTGACCACTAGGGGGCGATTCTGCTGCTTTTCATATTTAGAAACATAATATTCTTGTTCGTCTGAGGTCAGTAAATCTTTCACTTTCTTTGTGAAAGTGAAAAAGAAAAAGTGATGTCCCTGAGGAGGGTAGTTTCTACAAGAGACCTCAAAATGAGGCCAGATGAGAATGTGTGTTGACCCCCAGTGTTTCTGTATGTTAATCTGACATTTTCTCATGCAAGAGTTGACATTTAAAGCTTCAGAATACTCCACCTGAACTGTTTGTCAGAGGAAAAAAGCTTCAGCCCCCAACAAGGCAGTGTGGTAAAGATGCCACAGCTTGTTTACTGTATACTTTATTTAAAATGACAAAATACACCCCTTAGTTGTACTGTTTCTGTGTCTTAGTTTTTTCACAAGATACGATAAAGCTATTGGAATTAAAAGTAACTTGAGTACATGTGCATACTCCTACTAGTAATGGAAACACATGGAACAGTGCAACACAGCAGTGAGACAATAAAGAAGTATTATAATGAGTATAAATCACACAAATGAACAAACATGACAGATGAATTTAAGTAATAAAAAGTGCCTCTTACCTTTTGACTCAGTTTCACCTCTCAAATTCTGGATCAACAATACATCAACCCACAGAGTTCTCTCAGTATTAAAGTTCCTTTAATTTTGTTTAAAAAAAATTGGTTGGTAAAAACAAAAATGTATTTACTTGTAGTAATATTTGAGTGCAGAAAATGGTCAAATCAAATTGAAATGTTTACTTTCACCGACTGTGCGGCATTAAATAAATAATTTCATCTCCAGCAAACCAGTGGTATGACTTTATATTTGGTTTTTCCTCCATAGATAGACTGACCTGTCATTTTCTGTAAAAATCAGAACCATAAATGGCCAGACAAAAACAGCTTTCCTTTGAAACTCCTCAGTCAATACTTGACAAAGGAAAGTTATATTCTGACAAATGGCCAGACGTCTTATAAAGGTTGACACTATAGTGACCAGAGACAGACGCCTCACTGCTCCTGAATTGACTGCATGTCAAAAACCGTGAGAGAAGCCAGTGTGAATAGGAGACTCAGGTCGGCAGAGTTACCAAGTAAACAAAACCTAATAAAGTTGGCACATCAAAAGAAAATGTTGCAGTGGGTTACAAGTGCACAAAGATGGACAGTTGACTGGAACAAAGTCTTTTGGACTAAGTCAAAGTTTGACTTGTTTGGATCCAAGTGAAGAACATCCGTCAGATGCAGATGAAAGAATGATGATGGAAAATGGGAGGTCCTGCAGAGGGCCTGGGAGGAAATGAAACCTGAATATCTGCAAAAACGGATCGAGAGAATGCCACAGATTTGTCAGGCAGTTATTGAGTTTTTTGATGAAACAAAAGTTTAACATCCAAATTGGATTTGACCATTACTCTGTCCTCAAATATGCTTAAAGATGAATTGTTCATTTGTGTTTTTTGTCATTTTACAATCACTTGTATAAAACCCAAAAAAGATAATAACAATACAAAAGTGTGTAGGTGTTTTCAGACTTTTTTTGCAAACACACAGTATCACAGAAAGTTTGATAAAGGAGGATGCTTATATTTACATTCAGCCATTTGTCAGACGCTTTTCTCCAGAGCGACTTGTGTCTAAGTCAATGAGAAAAACGTCAAAATAAAGTGATATCAGAAGAAGTGTTTCTGTTTCATGAGACAGAAGTACGACAAGCAGCAGAAAATACGTTTTTTTGTGCAAAGGAAGATGCGAAAGAGTTCTGTTAGCAGCAGTTTTTAAAATATTGACAGTGAAGTCGCTGAGCGTTCAGAATTTGGCAGCTCATTCCACCATCTGGGGATCACTGAACTGAAGAGTTTTCCTTGGTGTCCTCGATTTTACCAACCTGTAGGCAAGGGACAGACCTTTGAACTTAATCCTCACAGCCACAGAAAACAAGTGAAGAGATCTGAAGAGCGGAGTGACGTGAGTCCTTTTTGGCTGGTTAAAAATGAGGCATGCTGCTGCATATTGGATCATCTGCAGGGGTTTGGTCGCACATTCCGATAACCCCATCAACAGTGTGTTGCGGTAATCGAGACAAAATATGATCAATGCCTGCACGATAAGTTGGGTCGTGTACTCAGCGAGGTGGGGTCTGATCTTTCTGATGTTGTGGAGAGCAAATCTACATGACTTAGAGACTGAGGCGATGTGTTCCTTGAAGCTCAGTTGGTTATCGATAATGACCCTCAGATTTCTGTCTGATGTAATAGGGATAATCACTGTACATCCAGCGTTGATTCTGATGTTGTGTTGTGTCAAAGGTCTGGCTGGGAAGACTAGAACTTCAGTCTTGAAGATGTTAAGCTGAAGATGTCTTTTTCTTATTGAAGCAGAGATGTCAGAGAGACAGGCAGAGATGCGTGTCGTCAGCATAGCAATGATAGGAAAAGCCATGTGAATGCATGATAAAGCCCAGGGAAGAAGTATAGATAAAAAAAGAAGAAGACTAAGAACAGAGCCCTGCAGTACACCGTTGGAGAGGTTATGACAGTTAGAATCAAGCCCCTACCAGGATACCTTGTAGGTTTGTCCAGACAAGTAAGACTGCGGGCTAGAGCTGGTCCAGACAGGCCTCAGTTAGAGGATCTGATGGTTCACAGTGTCAAAGGCTGCAGACAGGTCTAGTAGAATTAAGACGGAACAATGAGCTGCAGATTTTGAAGCCTGTAGGGATTCTACAACAGTCAGGAATGCCATTTCTGTAGAGTGACCACTCTTGAAATCAGACTGGTTGACATTGAGGAGGTCGTTCTAGGAAAAAAAGTCAGAGAGTTGATTTATTTTCCTTCTGAAGATAAAGGAACATTTGAACTCTTCTGAATGTGCATTAAATATGTTGATGTTTTTGCTCTTTTCATGTGAGAGGAAGCATCTTCCAGCAGAAGCTAAAACCATATTTAAAATACGTCGTTTGTCATCCCTCAGAACAAACAGAAGCAGTTCTTTTTATAACCTGACAGTCTGCTGAACCTCCTCTTCCTCCTGTAATGACATTTGACTAACAACCTCTTTGACATTTTTCAGACACTTGTTGCTTTTCTCTTCACTGCTCTCTTCCTGTCTTTTTGAAGTCTAGCCTTTACTGAAGACTTGGGTACTCCTGTGTGTCCTCTGATGCTGTCCATCGCCGATACAATAGAGATCTGCGATACGTTACAGTAATCCCATTATAGTTTCAAATTCAGTGTTAACTCTGTTACTCTCAGGCTGTATCTCCAAATGTTCATCTTAAAATCTAAAATTCGTATTTTTATATTTTGATCCCCGAAAACCACCGTTGAGGTAGCAGCGTCTTTTCGTGAGGTCCCAACCAGTAAGTGGGTCGGATCAACACATAGTTGGCAAGTTATATAATTTAATTATATTTTACAGTGGTGTATTAAATTACTTTAGCAAATTCCGTGTTAGGTGTTGAAGTTTGACTGCAGCTACCAGTTAGTCCAGTTTTAGTCAAGGATCAAAGTGCAGATGTGTGTAAAGTTGGTCGACACCACTGTACACTTGAAAGTGTGCAAATAACATTCAGATAATAATAATAATAAAGATGCCGATGTGACAAAAACAAGTTGCATCTGAATCTGTTCAAAACAAAGCAAAATTACTCTTGTAAACTTTTGTGCACAAAGTCACAAATGCTCAAATGAACATTACATCAAGATCAGTTTTGGACTGGATGCACAGCCTGTGTATGTTCACGTGATCATTAACAACCTGCTAAGCTGAAAACATACTGACTTGAAGAATTTGTTGGTGTGAGGCCAAAAATGGAACTTAACAAACCAGGTCTGTCAACATTATTCCCACACAAGTGCTGTTCTCACACCAAAAAGATTTTTATTTACAATACCTTCGACTGAATATGAGACATGACACACACAAGCTGACTAGATTTTGAATCCCTTTGGGAAAGAAACTGGATTGACGAAGACTTTTGTGTTTTTCTGTGTGTAGAGAGCCGTCCATCTGTCCTCTGGTGTTTCTACTTCAACATGGTGGACGGTTCAGGGGTTGAGGTTGAAGGTCACAATCTGCCTTCTAATGTGTATGTGTGCGCCGGACCTGATGCCAATCTGGGACATGAACAAACTATCAAACAGGTGAGACACACACCACCTTGCTGAAACAGTCCTCCTTTCTACGGTAACATAGTTTAGTGAGATGAGATGTTTGAAGTGAACCACGACAGCACGAGCTGATTAATGAGTCTGATAATCAGCAGACTAACAGCCCTGGTACTTTTTTAAAAATATTGTTTACATTTTTGGGCAACCACCTGTCAGCACATAAACTGAGGCAGGTCTCAATTTAGAGTAAGCAAGGCTTGGACTTGGAGTCCGAGGACGGGGGGATTATTTACAATTAGGGCAGCAGCAGCCGAGCTCAACGCTGATGATTTTAATTAAACACAACTGTCCAGTATTTGCTAAAAAATAGTTTTTTAGGAAAGATTAACAGAGATGTATATTACTACTACTTCTCTTTGGACCCATCAGGGGTCGCCACAGCAAATCATCCGTTTCCACTTCACTCTATCTTGGGCATCTTCCTCTCTGACACCAGCTCTGTTAGAACATCCATATATAGTGAGACAACGAGGACAAAAAAAACCAGAAAAATGCGCTTCAAAAAGAGTTATAAATTAATTTGCATTTCCATGAAGGAAATAAGTATTTGATCCCCTATCCGTCAGCAAGATCTCTAGCTCCCAGGTGGATCTTATACAGGTAACGAGCTGACATTGGCAGCCCTCTCAGCTTGTTACCTGTATAAAAGAGACCTGTCCACAGAAGCAATCAATCAATCCAGATTCCAAACTCTTCACCATGGCCAAGACCAAAGAGCTTTCCAAGGATGTCAGGGACAAGATTGTGGACCTACACAAGGCTGGAATGGGCTACAAGGCCATCGCCAAGCAGCTGGGTGAGAAGGTGACAACAGTTGGTGCAATTATTCGCAAATGGAAGAAACATAAATTAACTGCCAATCGCCCTCGGTCTGGAGCTCCATGCAAGATCTCACCTCGTGGAGTTTCAATGATAATGAGAACGGTGAGGAATCAGCCCAGAACTACTCGGGAGGAACTTGTCAATGATCTCAAGGCAGCTGGGACCATAGTCACCAAAAAAACAGTTGGTAACACAATACGCCGTGAAGGACTGAAATCCTGCTGTGCCTGCAAGGTCCCCCTGCTCAAGAAAGCCCATCTACAGGCCCGTTTGAAGTTTGCCACTGAACATCTGACTGATTCAGAGGAAGACTGGGTGAAAGTGTTGTGGTCAGATGAGACCAAAATCAAGCTCTTTGGCATCAACTCAACTCGCCGTGTTTGGAGGAGGAGGAGGAATGCTGCCTATGACTCCAAAAACACCGTCCCCAACGTCAAATATGGAGGTGGTCAAATATGGAGGTGGAAACATTATGCTTTGGGGTGTTTTTCTGCCAAGGGGACAGGACAACTGCACCGCATCAAAGGGAGGATGGATGGGGCCATGTACCGTCAAATGTTCGGTGAGAACCTCCTTCCCTCAGTCAGGGCATTGAAAATGGGTCGTGGTTGGGTATTCCAGCACGACAATGATCCAAAACACACGGCCAAGGCAACAAAGGATTGGCTCAAGAAGAAGCATATTAAGGTCATGGAGTGGCCTAGTCAGTCTCCAGACCTTAATCCCATAGAAAATCTGTGGAGGGAGCTGAAGGTTCGAGTTGCCAAACATCAGCCACGAAACATTAATGACTTGGAGAGGATCTGCAAAGAGGAGTGGGCCAAAATCCCCCCTGAGATGTGTGCAAACCTTGTGGCCAACTACAAGAAACGGCTGACCTCTGTGATTGCCAACAAAGGTTTTGCCCCCAAGTACTAAAGCACGTTTTTCAAGGGGATCAAATACTTATTTCCTTCATGGAAATGCAAATTAATTTATAACTTTTTTTGAAACGCATTTTTCTGATCATTTCTTTGTTAGTGGGCAAAGTTACAAAATCAGCTGGGGTTCAAATAATTTTTTCCCTCACTGTATCTCCTCCTTGGTCGTCCTCTCGCCCTCTTGCCTGGCAGCTCCATCTCTAACATCCTTCTATCAATATATTCACTATCCCTCCTCTGCATGTATATTAAAAACAATGCAATTTACGTGCAATAATTCTGTTGATATTAATTTCTACAGCCCTAAATATGCATGCATGCGTTTCTATATTGATTTGTGTGACTCAAGGGAATATCCATTAAAATGTGTGAAGTTTACTTCAAACACTAATGCTACTGTCGTCCAAAGTGAGATTTGCTACAGAGACCTACTACAATAATCAGTCTAGTTTATTTTATGCACCATACTAAAAGAGAGTATGTAAATGTACCATAGTTTGTTCTAAAAATATGCTGTTATATATACCAATATGTGCCATAACATGTTTTTATAACAAAATATGCCGCAGTACAGTCTTTTAAATTAACAATAATTTATGAGTGTATAAAAAATCCCTGATATAACTTGTATAGTATGTTATGTTTTATTGTATGATCCCATGAAAAAACATGCGTGTGTGGAACAATAAGTACACAGAACTTCACCAAAGTTACACACACTCAGTTGTCAAAACTATATGTAATTAAACAGATGTGGTTTGTGTTGGTGTCAGTCATGTAATTGTATTAAACACGTAATCTAAATAATAATCTGTGTCTCTTCAGGCGCAGTTGATCTTCCACAAGATTCTCCCCGAGGAGGATTTCTGTCCTCCTGCTCCAAATCCCGAAGACATAATCTATGATGGAGAAAACACATCCTCCACAGGGGACGAGGACAAAGATGGAGGGGAGACAAAAGATGAAGCGAGAGAGGAGGACAAAGTAAAAGTGGAGGAGCAGATCGTTCAAACCGAAGAGTAACGTGCGTGTGACACACCGACCTTCCGTAGAAGCCCAAACCTCCTGCAGTGCATTGAGGGTTCAAGTTGCCTTCGTTTGTTTTAAAACTTATTTTTCTATGAGTTATTCCTTTGCTTCCTGCCCTATTTAAATACTGTAACTCGCCCATTAAATATTCAGCTGGAACAAATTCTTCTGTGATTTTATTGAAGTATATTCATCTTTGGTGATTTTGAGCGCCCTTGGGGACGTCAGATGTCCCCATAATTTGTTCTTTCCACAAAGAGACTTAAATCACACTAAAAAGGCACAAAGTAGAATTTATGTTAATAGAATTAAGTTGTGAACAAGTGTTCATAATATTATTCAATATTAGGACAAAGCTTTATGATTAAATATTTTCTGATTAAGGAATATTTGTAGTAGCTGAATGTGCATTAAAAATTAAGTGCCAGCATGACTAATTTTACATTAAATATTACTGGTACAACAAAAGAACAGGTCTTAATACTTTACAGTTGGTCTCTGAGTACTGCTCAACTTGTGTCTCTGCACATGTTGCTACGGAACATTTATAAACAAAAAGTGATTCTCCCTCTGTCCTACCAACCTGCCCAATGTTTCCCACTCAGCCCAACCGGTCAAGGCAGATGTCCGCCCACCCTGAGCCCGGTTCTGTTGGAGGTTTCTTTCGTTAAAGGGAGTTCTTCCTCTCCACTGTTGCCTATGGCTGCTCAAGGGGGATTTGTTGGGTTTTCTCTAAATGTTTGTATAGTCTTGAATTTATTATGTAAAGTGCCCTGAGATGACCTTGTTGTAAATTGGCACTTTATAGATAAAGTTGAATTGAATTGAATTGAAAGTAGGTCAAGGCCACTGCTGATACATATAAGGCACATGTTCATTTAGTCATTTGGCAGAATGTTTTATTTAAGGGACTTACAGAAGTGTTACAAGTGTGTGAAGAATCACTGTCTTCAACAGTTTGAGCCTGCAGAGTTCAGAGCTCTTTCCACAATGTTGGGACCACTGAGCTGAAGGGTTTTGCTCTGGATGGTTTGTGTGAATCCTTAATGCTGAATATTTACACATCTCAGAGTATAACCTGGTAGAAAAAGTCAATACTCAAAAAGTATAAGTGCCTCAAAGCTGTACTGAACTATATTGGAATTCAGGTTCTTTTCAGGACATTGTGACTTTGTTTATGAGAATTTTTCCCTCTTTAGTTTGAACAGCAAAATCAACATGTTCCCAGGGCATAAACCACAGGTACTAAAATGTATCAGAGATCAGGCCAACATCCAGACAGAAGAGGATTCTGACTGATTTGTTGTGTTTTCTCTAAAAGACTTTTAATGTCAAGTGCCGACAGGCACTGAACCTCATGCTGTTGCTGGACTGGGGACAGCAGCTCTTGCTGAGAATGGTGTACGTCAGCCACATCTACATTCTCCAGTAATTCTTGATTTGAAATAAAGAGCATTTATGCATTTCTCCAAATACATGATTTTTACTTGTAAACCCTAAAACTAAATATGTAAAATTTAAAACAAATCTGTTCAGTGGGAAGATTTAATAGGTCACTTTACAGATGACTACTGCCCACTGTTGGTCGACAGTCTGCACTGCACCGGGGGGGCGGACACAATCATAGGAACACCTGTCAGTTCTCAGGAACGTGCCCTCATCTCTACTGCTCCTTTTAAACTGAACCTTCCCGGGTCGGCTCCTGGTCCACTTACTATCTTTTAAAACCATGTGAGAATAAACCGGATCCCAAGCAGGTTTGAGATTTTAGAAGAAGCAGCAACAGATCAGGATTGTTAGTCCACTAACAAGCAACACGGCCAAACTTTGTATATTTAAATGTCACTTCATTATAATGTGTTTTTTTCAGTTCAAAGACACACACTGCTTTAAAAGTGACCAACTATTACTGTGATTTCATGGACCTTGACACAAAACACAGGTGAACTGAACAAGACCAAACTCATGAAAACACTAATGTTCTACTCGTCCCGTTTGAAACTTCCTCAAAGAACTTCCAAAGTCAATCCCAGTGGAGAACGAACTCAGCGTTAAACAAAACTCAACGAACCTTAAAATTTTTTAACAAACTCCACAAACTGGTAAAAAGACTAAGAGCTCAATTAATCATCCAGTGACGAACATGCACCTTAACTCACAATCTAAAAACATATTTAACTAGCTACTGATCAATTATCAGATCTGAGACAGGACATTTGAGTTTAACGTCTTTATTGTGGGCAAATTCTGCTGTTTCTGTTTGTTTACAGACGGCGACCGCGACGTCCGCCCTTCCTCCTGGTCGAGTCCGATGGGATCGGAGTGACATCCTCTGAAAACACACCAACAAGAAGCAGGATGTCAGAAACTGGTTGCAGCTTCAATTAATGATGGAATATTTATCCATCGATCGTGTGATTTACCGATGCGTCCAATCTTCATGCCAGATCGAGCAAGAGCTCTGAGAGCGGACTGAGCTCCAGGACCAGGAGTCTTTGTCCTTTGAAGAAAGAGTAACAACGATAAATATTCACATTCAAAATCAAGCATTTAAAATTTTAACAAAGCTACACTAAATTTAAAGATCAATCAATTAAAAAATATGTATGTTTTTCCATCGGACGTTTGAAGTGTCCTGTATCTGTTATGGGTAGACTGGACATATACTCGCTGTCCATCGTGTGTATGCTCACACATGCAGCCTGTGTACCTCGTCAAATTACTACATTACATACGCCGACGACACTCTTCTCTGTGAGTGAAGCCTTAAATGTTCTTCAGTGTTAAGAGTTTCTGAAAGTTCCCCTTAATAAATCAAGTTTCACCAGGCGTACTGGTCAAAGTATGAAAATACAAAATGATGTGTATTGATGTCTTCATAACATGTGAAGACATACTGGCTTTAAAGACAGCTGGGAGAAAACTACTTTGCGCTGCAGCACAGTTTACCTGCGCAGACCCTCACCTGTGCTGCGGTTTCTCTGCGGGTTTGATCCACATCCACAGGAAGGCAGTGAATTATGCCAACTGACCAACTGACTTTATAAATACCAAAGAGTGAGCAGACTTATGATGCAGCGCTATGAAAGGCTGTTTTCAAACGGTGAAAGAAATGAAATCAGCCAGGGCAGCTTATCACAGCTTTGCCCAAACCCACGACAAGGGCCAATTTACACTGGCCTGAAAGTAACAATGAAACTAAAATCAGGTCACGATGAACTCGTGTTTGCAGCTCAAGCCAAGCCCTTAGATTTCAGGGTCAAGGATTGTACTGTTGGTCTCCCGTCCTTGCGTAGTTTTACACGTCTGGAGGATTTAAAGGTCAAGCCACAGCGGGGCAGACTCAGATTTGTTCAGCATAAACTTCTGCTTTTCTTTACAACAGATACTGAGACACTAACGTTACGACCACAGCAGCAACAAACAAAAAATTTGTTATAGCAAACAGCAGGTAAGTTGATACAAGCGGTTGTGGACAGTAAGTTATTCCCAAAAACTTTTCACTAGATTTGTGATTTGAAGCTGCCTCACCCCCGTTCGTTTCTGATGATGTATACAACCAACACGGGGACGCCACTTTGTGTAGGGATATGTAAAGTTACCAGAAAACCCTACATTTCCCCCTAATACTGGCCTGTTCCAGAAAACCATCAGTGCTAACAGTTTGGTACAACTTCATAACGTCACACACTGAAGGACGTTTAAATCACAAGTGATCAGAAGAAGTCTGATTGCCATCTAACGTTGGTTCAAACCAACTTTTAATAAAACCAATGCAGACCTTCCATCAGAAACATACAGCGAGCCTATGGACAGAGCGCGTTGAGGTGATTTGACCATGGTGCTGCTCAGATACCTGTTTCCTCCTGTGGCTCTCAGCTTGATGTGCAGCGCTGTGATCCCCAGCTCTTTGCACCGCTGAGCCACGTCTTGAGCGGCCAACATGGCGGCATACGGGGACGACTCATCTCTGTCCGCCTTCACCTTCATACCACCAGTGACACGACAGATTGTCTCTCTGAAAACAGACACACACCTGTTAGACCAGTCAAAGAGCAGCTACAAGAGTGTGTGCACACTGATGTCGTCTCTCTCTGTAAGGTTCCCTTCCAACAAACATTTGGCGATTTCCTTCCTTTCAGACTACATTTATCCAGGACTTACTTCCCAGAGAGATCGGTGACGTGGACGAAAGTGTCGTTAAAGGAGGCAAAGATGTGACAAACTCCGAATACATTTTCTCCTTCGGCAACCTGAGGACCCAGACTGATGACCTGCTCCTCCTTCTTTTCCTTCCCTTTACGAGGAGCCATTGTCTGGAAGAAAGATAGAGAGAGTTATTTCAATTAACTTGTTCTTATTAAAGTTAAGACTGAAGCTCAGCGGGCATCAATCACCCCCCTTCTCCACAGACTTCTTCTCTGACATGAAAGCTCTCCTGTGTCCTAATTCATGAAAACACGATCTTCTTCACTCATTGATTTTCTGTAGGTCCAACCAGGACATGAGCTGCAGATGTTGGAGGAAATGCTGCAGAAACATTTACATTATGTCTGCGATTAGAACTGGACCCCAGTCTGCTTCACATGTGGATTTACTGACTCTACACTCGTGGCTGTTCCGCCTGATTAACACCACACACCGAATCCCGGGGCTGCTTTTCACTGACCTAATGCCGATTATTGATTATATGTTTGACTCATTTCCACACGTTCATTTCAAAAGGGCTTTAATTCTCCCAAAAGTTTATCACGCACACAAGCATCGTGTCAGCTCAGGACTATGTCCGACAATGGACCTACAGATACACGGAGGCCACGGGTCCGGGTCGTCACCGCTCAGACTCACAGTCTTCGAACACAAACACTGAATCCACCGAGTCCAGACCAAGACGTGACACAGAGACGGGAAACGCTGCCGGCGCAGCCGCCGGATGCTAACGGCGGTGGGAACACTCTGGAGCTCAACGCCAAGCGGCCCAGAAATCTTTGCTACTTCGGAGAAAGCTGCTGGATGTTTGTTAACTCAAACAGGAAAGTTGGTCTCCTGCTCCGGGGCTCTCCGCTTTGAAATAAGATGGCGACATGACGAGCAGCGACAGAACCAAGCAGGATAAAAAACCATGAAATCCGACATTTATTCTGACAGTAAAAAAGTAATTTCACCGCGAACAGCAGTGAAACTCATCACAGAGTCAACAGAGACACATTAAATGAAACGATGACTATTAAAAACACAGATGTAAAAGGGATAAAAACACCGAGCTTCGCTCACCTCAATGCGTCTCTTTTCGAAGCAGAAACACGAAAGGAAAGAACTTCCGCTTCCGGGGGCAAAGTTGAGGAGTTCCTGCGCGGGAAGAAGATGCTGCCGCCACGTGGTCATCGAATTGCAGAAATGTTGCGTTTTGGGTACGTGAAGTTGTTAGGTTTTCACCGAATAGTTTGTGTAGAAGAACATCACCAACATTAAAGGAATCTTTTTAACAGTACTCATGTGTGCCATGTAAAATGCCTAAGTTCACAACAGCTTTTCAAAAAAAGCATTTTACGATGTTTTATGGTGGTTAAAAATTGGTTGTGCAGAATTCAAAGGGACCGGCTGAGCAAAATGATAAGAATTTCCAGAAGCAACTGACTAATCTAACAGTAGTACACTGAGTGGGAACATTTTCTTAATAATGTGTGCTTTTAATTTTTGTATTTGCATATTTCAGTGCTAATTATTTAGCTTTCTTTGCTGATGGAAGGTAAAACACTTTCTTTTCCTGTCTGCAGGTCTCTGCAGCTCTAACACGGATCTCTCACCTTTGTTTAATTCATCGCTACAAAACTTTTTTGTGTTCAATGAGTTCATGTTGGGTATATGTGATGCACCTTTTTATCAAACCATCCAAAACTTTAACGAGGAAAATGTCAAGTTTGCTAATATTTTACAGACTGTGTTGAACTATATGTCTGTCTGTGTCTGTGGGCAACGTACTCACCTCAAAAAATTACAGTGATGTTATTTTAAGCTGCGAAGACATTACGTCGTGTGACGTAGATCATAGTATGTTTCAAAATACGCATTGTGTGAATATTGATAAAATCAGGAGGCAGCATTTGACCATCTCCGTTTATTTACAGAAACACTTTGAACACAATGCAGATAAGAAGAAACTACTGCAAAAAAACTACAAAAGAAAAAAGACTGAAAACACACATTCCCTCTCTCACACATAAGTACACACTGAGCATGCAGCATTTTGAGTCCAGTTATTACAGTACAATATCCATCATAGTAGAAAAAGCTGACTGGATGTGAAGGAGCCTATTATTGATCTTTGATTATTATTTTTTGCAGAACATTAACATTGTGAACGGGAAACAGCAAGACCCAGTCTGTGTGACCTTTGACTTTTACAGATAGACATAAACAAAAATGATTTAAATAATTCTTAAACACTGAAACATTAATATTCCTTTATTACTCAGATATTTTTTAAAGAATAATTCTGGTTGTGGAAACAAAAGCCAAGGACACAACAACAAACCCAGAAGAGCAGAGGAGCTTCAGACTGTGGCCAGACTGCAACAAAACAAACCTTTTTCCTAGAAGCCACTGGTGTAACAAAATTAGACTAAATGGCGATAAAATTTACACTAAACATGGCTAAAAAAATCTTTAATTAATAAATAAACGGGAAGGTATTAATGGTTTCTTAATACTTGTAAAATTGTAGAGTTTGGTTGGAATTCATGTCTGCTGTCATATTTGTGAGGTTTTATAAAATAAACGTCTTACGGGTGTCTATATATTTTTTTAGGTCTGTCTCTAATATTTAATATTACTTAAATTAATAATACACACAATACAACTCAATAGTTCAGTTAGTAAACATAATTTGAAACATTGGTTTCTTAAAATATGCAGAAAACAATTTAGTTGGTGTAGAAAAACAATATATAATTGTCTCCATTTGAAAGCAGATTTAGACCAAAATGTACGTCATACTGTAAACCAATGTATTTATCAAATTTGAAATACTGGTATTTTCTTAAATGACTTGACTTGTCATTCAGGTGAGTTTATCTTCAGTGACAAACATCAAATTGGGATATATCTGAGAATAAACAGCATAAGTCCACTAAATGTATTTTTAAATTTAGTGGACATTCAGCTATCTCGCAGAATAGTGTTAGCATCACAAAGTTTCCGATTCTTTTTTCAGCTCATTCTCTCAAAGGACATTCACCATAATGATTGTCGTAACAGACGCTTCATTTTGACTTATTGGTGTTTAGTTGAAGTCTAATTTTTTTATTTATTTTTTAATTTTGTGCTGGTGGCATTGCGTGCAGGAGAGCTCAAAATAGAGGCAAAAATCAGCCAAGCATTAAAGCTGATATTAGCATGCAGCATGCGTCATGGTTATTATGCTGATCACAAGGGGACTATTATCATTTAGAGAACAACAAATAGTTTCATATCAGCTTTAAAAAAGCTGTAATATTTTAGTTCATTCATAGCTACTTAATTGGCTTGGTAGCATTGTTAACATTCTTAGCAGCAACCAAAGAGTGCTAGCTATACATGAGCATGTTAGCTTGTCGATAACCCATAATCTAATGACTTCAGAAACAGTGGATGATGGCTAGCTGCTGGATCTGAAGTTGCCTCCTCTTCCTCCTGTGGGTTAAATAAAATCCTGCTGTTTCCGATCACGTCGATAATAACAGCTTCCTGTGCTAAACATGCTTTAATTTCTGCAGGTGAGGCTTCGGAACAGGGACGTCCATCCCTCCTCTTCACCTGTCTGAGTGATCAGCATCAAAGTAAAAACTTATCAGGAGATGCAAGTACAAGAAGAAAGGTGGATCAGTAAAAAGGTCAGTGAATTGTCTCTGGATCACACAGACTGATGAAGGGAAGGTGGAAAGTCGCTGCTTCCAGTTCTTAGGATAAATGAGTTGCAGCCACACCCAATAAACACTGGTAAAATCACAGAAAAAACATCAGAGCATCTGTTCATAGGAATACTGTGAAATCTACTTTCAGATGAATTCTCCAGTTTCAAGCAACACCAAAATACTTCTAAAAAATGACATCTCAGATATTTGCAGGCAGTCTCTGAGCCCCCAAGTGCTCAATGATTCCTACCACTAATAAATTATGCTTTCAAGTGTCTTAAAAGGTCAAAGTAGAGGTGCTGCTTTATAAATCACAAACAAGTCTACTGTAGAAAACAGCCATTCACTCGGCAGGCACCATTTGAGTCCCGACTAGGCTCACATTCTAGTTTAGGTAAAATAAAAAGGGGGGGAAGGCGGAACCAGACTGTGAGGCCGGATTACAGGGAAAGTGAATTGGAAATCTGTGTTTAATATCTGTGAGCAGAAGTTACCTGGTAACTTTTTTGATTTGTAATGTAACTAACCTTAAGCCTAAAATTATAACTGCATATTCAGCTTGAAAAATGTATCACCTTAAGTAACAGAAAGGATCAAGGAGTGGAAAAAAGGCTCATAGTAAAATAATGAAAATTACATCAGTGCAACACTTTGCATCCTCCTTTATAAATTCATTAAAAATTCACTTTAATCATTCCCTGACGAAGGAACATTTGTACTAGATCAATGTGTGTTAGATGAAAAAAAAATTGTTTTATCATTTTTTCCACTTCAAATCTACGCAGACTACTGAGCCCTGCTTGGCTAAAAACAGCGTACAGCACAGATCTGATTTTTAAGTATATATACTATACTATATATAGTATATGTAAGAACAAATTATCTGTTAAACATTTTGAACCATTTTGTAAATATGGGACATAGATAAAACCTGGCTGGATATTTAAACAGACTGAGCCATATGCTGCTATAAAGAGATTTTTCCACTCAGGTGTTGGCAGTGGGCGGAGCTGTAATACTGTAAACAGGTGAGTACCAGGCTCCTTTCCACAGCTTAACCCTGCCCTGTCCACATGGGTGCCACAGCCACATGAGACACTGCTCCCCTCTTTCCAGCTAATATGCCTCGTCTAGATTTAGCGTAGCAATGGCCTAATGGTTAGCGACGGAAGCCCCTTACACCAGCTGCTCCAGACCAGACTGTGTTGGTAGTGGGCAGAAGGAAAAAAAAATATAACAAATTTTTAGCCTCCCCATTAACCCCTGAGTCGGGACACTAAATGGCACCAAGATGTCAAGTAAAATAAAGGGCAGTGGCGCTGTGGCAAATGTTAGCCATTGCTAAAGGAACTCTTGTCACACTCTATAATGCATATCATACTAAAAGAAATAATAAAGCTATTAATATGCATGTGTTCTCTACAGGGGGATTTACACAACGGTAGCACTGGAAGTCCGAACATTAAAAAGCTTTTAAATATACAAATGCGATATATTGAGAATATTAATAATTATCATCATCATCATAGTAAGAATCTGATTGTACAAAGTTCTACATTCTCCCGACAGTAAAAAGCTGCTTGAAGCCTCTGAGACGAACACAACAGGTCAAAAGTTGCAGAATATCAAAGTCGGCAGCGCTGGCGTTTTGTCAGTTTGCAGCTAGCAGATGTCGTTACTCCCAGTGAGGAATGCTAACAAAGCTAATACATCTGAATCAAGTCAGTGGAGAGCAGGAAACCAACCTGGCAGCAGCAAACGGCAAAACGCAGCGGAGCCTGAAGCTGAAACACAAAACACAATGTCAAGTCCAGCATGCAATAAATCACATTATGTATACAGAAATTAAACACTATCACTGTAGAGGAAGAAATACAAGCTCTCCCCACAGACCTCCATTCAAAATCGAACATTTGCAGATGATGCTGCTGTTACCACAAAGCCTCATATGTCCTGAAATAAAGTACAGCAACAAAACTGTTGAATACAGCGACTCTGAGCGGGCAGGTTATTTTAACACATCACAATCCAAGATGCAAGTTTAAATTTGAATACCAATGTTAATCATCAGATTTAAATTATTTGGCTAAAAAACAAAAGAAAAGAAATATGAGGTTTCACTTAACAACCACGCCGACTGGAATGCTAGTGTCAAATAGTTCTTGTACGGAGTCCCAGAAGAAACAAAAGCCACTAACAGGTTCTATGATGTCTCAAAATAATTGCATGAATTAAAAATGAAATCGATCGTATCTGAATTCATCAAGATGTAATGCAGCAACTTTAAACAGCAACCTTTAAAGATCCACGCAACGAGTGCAAGTCTGATAACTGACAAAACGCACTGCGATTCATTGCAATAAAGGAGGGGAAGGTGAAATGCAGCATCAAAGGAAATAAATCAAAAGGTTATTAACCATTTTACCCTTTTAGCTTCTAAAGTGGCTTTTTTAGAAAGCGATGACACTGATGCCGACGGCCGCAGTTACTTTAGAAATGAGAACAACAGCAAATTCATTTCAGACCCACGTCACTGCTGAACGTCCTGGTGTTTTGGGAAGAAGGAAAACTGGAGTTTGGCCACTTTGTTGGACTCTGACATAAATTCAAAATCAGGAACTATGACCTAAGTGGTTAGAGAGGTAAAGATTGACTTGCCTTAATATTTTAACGTCATTACAAGAATGTTTGTGCAGAAACAAAACCAGACTACAGCTTTTTTTAGACGGCTTTCCCCAAAGCCTCGACAATGGTCAAATTTACAATAATCAATAATAATACTAAAAATATATGATTGTCACAAATAATGAATATAATACTGTCTAATGATAATGGAAAATTACACTGCCACATACATTACTACTGTGCCACTGTTATTAATATTATATATTTTTTCATAAATAAAAAATTGGGCAAAGACAGTAATTTCTATTTATAGCCAAATTATTAAGATTTCAATTGGTTTGAATTTTATAATTCTGTTTGCTACAGAGAAATAGAGATTTTTTGAGACATTGCAAAGTCTCTCAGTAAAAATAGGAGGCTGTTACAAACGAGCCTTGAGCTTATGGAAGGTCATTTTAGGCCTTAATGCTTAAAGTCACGTTTTTTCCACCTACAACGACAGCCGTCTGCCCGATTAGGAAAGTCGTGGGTTTTAAATATATTTTGAAGGTTTCTAACTGGATAATCACAGCAGAAATAGAACTTATAGGACAATAAGTAAACACAATAGACAAATAAGGAGTGTATGTCTTGCAGTATGAAGCCAGAAAGGCAACTATATTTCAAGTGATGCAATAAAGTCTCCATATGGTTAAAGAACCGTTAAAATGGAGCAAAAGTTTTAGAAAAGCGGGTTGAGGACTGAGGCTACTTTTAGGTATTGAAAAATATTCAGTTGATAATTGGGATCTTGATATTTTAAACCCAGTTCTTGTCTTTTTGTAGACAACAGGTTTAATCAGAGCAATATAATTTAAATATCAGACAAAATGAATAGAATATAATCATCGGACTACTGCTGAAAATGTATTTAAAAGAACGTGTATTAAATATAAAGTGGAATATAATTACAGATATACAATCAACACCAGTTGCTATATGCTATATGTGTACATATCGTCATGCATGTATGAATGTAAGAGTCATAAATGCTTGTTAATGTACATTTGGCCCTACTTTCACTAACTTTGATATCATTTGATGACATTTTTTAATTGAGCTAATAATAATGTTTAACATTCATTATGTTCATTATTGCTATAGACACAACTGATTAGTTTAAACGTCTAAATGTGATGTACAGATATACAAATGCCAAGCTTCATGTAGCATTTTTTCTGCCTTTCAACAGTCAACCCAAAAAAGACATTTATGAATTAATTTAAATATGATTATTACATTAAAATTAAACCTTAGTATGAGTTTATATAATTACTATTATTACCAATGTGTAAAAAATGATATGAATTAATGTTGTCAGTCATTTTTGTCCTTGCTGGACTCCGTACCAATGACGTTATTTGGTTGATGAACGTTGACTGTCTGCGGATCTGATTGGATGTTTGAGCCTTACGGCAACCCTTTAAAGAACAAGCCCAATAAAAACGACAAGAGCCCGATTGTTCGGGTTTGTTCGGCCATTCTGCCCCACCAGAAAAACTCAGTTGGGTTTTTGGGAACTCAAACCAAGACACAATCTCTGATTTTCTTACAGTACCGAGTGTATTAATGAAATACCTTTTGAAATATCTTGTAATTCTAAAATATTTGATGGAAAAAATGTTGTTTCATCGAATGTAAGGATCATTACATAATTTATTTTTCTTCAAATCAGAGAGTGTAATTTAGTTATTCTCCTTCACTGTGCTTCTTCCCACTCTTTGCCCCTTCCTTCCATATTTTCCTCCCTATCTTCTTCCTCTCACAGGAAATGAGCAGTTTCTACCATCTAGAACATTTTGTAAACTCAACCCAACAGATAAAAGTTTCTTCTTCTACTGAAGCCCAGAGAAGAGCGCAGGCAGCAGACAGACGGCCCCACTGAGGTGCTCCTCATTAGGACACCTGGTGTGGGGGTTCAGGGGTTCAGGGGTCAAGGGGACTGGCTGATTGGAGTGGAGGAGTAGCTGTTCATGGAAGATCACAGGTTGTAGAGCAGTGGAAGTTTGTGGCGCTCTCCCGATGGAAGAAGAGCGACAAGCGTCGTGCGTCCAAACCTCAGCAACTTGTTTGCAGGTTTTCCTGCACAGCTTGTACAATATTCAGTATTACATTTATTAATTTACTCTGTTATACATGTCTTTGCAGAGACCATGAGATGCTACGGTTCCTAATAATGATTTAGACTCAATTATCCTAAGATCACAACATAACTATCATCAAGTAAAACCAATTTTTTTAAAGGCATTACACTGTTGCTCATGCTTATTTTTTATATTTATTTTTTTTACAAAACATTAACTCATTTATTGGACTCTATAACAAGGCAACTATACAATAAGATCTATATTTAACACACAATGAGCACAACCTTTTAAATTTTATACCTATTTTACATATATTTTATAAGATATAAGATATATATTATAGACCTAATTGTATAAGTTCCGATGAAGGCTGCAGCTATAATTTAAAACTTTTACATTAGAGCTCAAATTTAAAATTTTAACAATAAGAGATAATAAGAGATTATTGGTAATTTAAAGATTTATTGTCTACAAACCATAAAAAGAAAAAAATCTTAAATCTGCACGATCGCATGTAAAGTGTGTATGTAAATATTTTTTTTATACCTTTGTGTTTTTGTTTATGATTAATATGTAAAGACTCAATGTCGTGAAGGGATTTGGACTAAGAATTTCTAAAATCCTGATTACAATGCTGGATGTGATAATGGGTCTAAATAATAGTAACCATGGCAAATCCTGGCCTCTGTTTATTAAAACATGTTTGTATTTATTACTTTGTAAAGTTATGAGATGATGCTTTCTGTGAAGACTAGAAAGCAGGGCTGTTCCGCAGCGCTCGTCCAGTGTGTATTTGGTCAGTTACGTTAGAAATGTTTGTGCCTATTTTTACACGAGAGTCATCAACGAGCAAAAATCCCTGATGTCTCATTCTCAACTTTTTCTTTAAACAGTTTCACCGTTGAAAACCAAACTTAAAATCCAGCTAATATTCCATCTTGTCTAAAACACCAGGTTATAGACACCTCAACCTGTTTGAGGTGAGTAAACAAATTGAAATACAATGTTGTTAATCTGCAGATGAAAATAATTTAAGATCCATAGTGTGAATAAAAGTAAAAAAACAGTTTGTAACATGTTAAATTAATATTAAATTAAAATCTTTATATTTGTTAATCCAGGGGCTTCTGAGGTTAAAGCTGATTACCAAATATCTTAATTTAGCTTACGGTGTTTTGTGTTCT
This sequence comes from Channa striata, assembly GCA_033026295.1. Taxonomy (NCBI): domain Eukaryota; kingdom Metazoa; phylum Chordata; class Actinopteri; order Anabantiformes; family Channidae; genus Channa; species Channa striata. Next base: position 359,357 of record CM065182.1, read on the forward strand.
CAGAGGAAACTTAAGAATTACATGAGGGAATTTAAGAGATTTTTGTATTTTGGTAAAGAAGCCGTGAGCCAATAAATAAGCCAATTACGTCAAATCTGGAAATACGAGGTTTCTTCACATTATTACAACCCGCATTGTGCAGCTGTACTTCACCACGACAGCTGATTGGTTAATCACAGAGGGGCGAAGTCCAAACGAGCTGAAAACAGGAAGCTCAGTGGCCGATTATTTAACTGTTTCATTGATTATGGAGGTCACTACTGGAATAGTTGGAGTGAAGCTTTTAGCCCTGCTCTCCTCATCTCCTTTTTCTCCATTTTGTTTTTGTCAAACTTCTCCAACAAAATCCCAAATGTTTGGTGGCAGACGCCTGGACTGCTGTCAATCAATCTGCTGTCAAGGCAATGGTGGCCCCTTCAAAAACCCGCCCACTCTGGCAGTTAGCTGTAGAAGAAAAGAATCAAAGAATTGTTTTTGAATTTAAGGCCTTTCACACATATCTTGTTATTCAGTCCTTTCATCCAGCTTTAAGCTATGATACTGCTGTGTTCTCCAGCCCCACTGAACACACCAGTAAAGGAGATCTTTGACCTTACTTGCTGAGCGTGGACGCGGCACCTGAGCGGTGGAAGTGGACAATCTGCCATTTCCCGTCGCGGCGGTGCCACACCCTGGTCTCCTCTGATTGGGCGGTGCGAGGCGTCCCATTGGAGTCAATGTACTGCGTCACTCTGATGTAAGCAATGCAGGCAGCTTCATCTCCGACCAGGTGGATGTGAGGGTTCAAGATGGTTGTGTGGACTGGTTTACTGTTCTTAGACCACACTGAGGACGGAGACAGGGCAGGTGAGACGGATGGGACCAAAGCAGGCTGTACACACAACAAAGGACAACTATTTAATACGGTTTCGTGTAAAGGCACAGTATGATTAGTTCTGCTTACAGTTTTCAAAATAAAAGCGGTGGAAGTCGAGGCCTTCAACTAGATTCCCCAACGCCTCGGGCTCAAACGCCGTCACACCCGGGTCACACATTTTACTGGGGGAATAAAGTTAAACAGGACAGACACATTTTAGGGGAGGAGGACATGACAGGAGGAGGCGTGAATCCGCTGCAGTTCCTCGAACGTCCAGCAGATGCCACTAAGGGTCTTTATACAAACAGTAAAAACGGTTTCAGAATTTCACAGTTAAAGCTCTTTGACAATCACTTTCTTGTTGTCCTATTTTTCTATTGTCGCTCTGAGGGTGGACTCGTTAAGCATTAGAGAGCAAACACAGAGTGTGTGCTGTGTGTGTGTGAGACACTCACGTGTAGCTCTCAAAGTCTCCATTACTGATTGCCTCGATGAGCTGTTCAGTGACTTTAATGATGTCCTGTTTCCTCACTAATAGACAGACAGACAAGTTAGTATCATCGCTGTGTCCATCAGCTGTAATTTATTGTTTCATCTGAAGCTGGTTTGCTTTGAAACGCATGTCAGTCACTGAAGAACACGGGCACCTCTGGTATCTTCATCCTCTATGGTGGTGTTTGTGCTCTCAGATGATTCCTACAACAAGAAGAACAAAGACACATAATGCTGTTGATTATTTACTTCGACTGGATTAATGGTTTTTCTTTATCTCAACCGGGTCAGATTAGTGAAGGTTAAATAATTATTTTACCTATGATTTTTTATATTATTTTACCTATGAAGTCTTGTAGAGAAGGAAAAGTTTGTTAGATCTCAGTGATACACATAATGAGTTTTTAAAAGAAACACTGACAAATGAAGAAAGATGTATCCCGTTGTACTGCTACAGCCAGCTCAGCTTATAACAAGCTCTAGCAACGTGCTGCATCTGTTAGTCAATATACAAGTTCTCTCAAGAGTCTCTGTAAAACTAGTGAAGCAATTGAATGTCTTCTTATGCTGCATTAACTGTGCTGCTGCAAAACATCCTAGTAAATAATGCTACACACAATTCAGTGTGTGAGCAGGGAGGATAGAATCAAATAAATTTGGCGGCAGTGTGACAGCAGCACGTTACTGCAGAGACTGATGATAGCATGACGTAGCTTCAACTCTGGCTGCTTAACTACATCTGAGCCTGCAGGGACGGCGACAATAACCATAATGTTACCTTAACTCCATCTGCCTTCTTGTTGCTGCCACTTTTTCCTCCTGAACGAGGGATAAAAACAAAGAGAACAAGAAGCAAGAGAGTCAGAAAGAAAGGAACAAAGGCAGAAAAGAGGAGAGGTGGCATCGGGCTGACAAACGCTGCCTGTGTGGTGTTCAGCACAAAACAAAGACAGAAAAAGAATCTGATGGAAAAAACACAAGTTAAAAAGATTCCAGAGAATAAATGTTTGGCATTTAAGAGAGAGAAACAAAAAAGAAAAGAGCTTAATAAAACATTATTTAAAAAGTTCAAACTCTGGTCGAATACAATAAAAACATTCAGAAAAGAGAAATCCAGCAGTGCAAACACACTGACTTTGTGCGTGTGAGCAAACACACTGACACTTGGAGGGAGTTCCCAGCGTGACACGCGGGTCAGTCCGAGCGAGTCAAGGCCAAATTTAGGTTCAACTCGAGATAGCTGGGGAGCAGACAGTGGGCTCACATTCCTGACTGTTCACACTGACAGATGCATCACAAAGCTCTTCATTATCTCTGGCCTTCAGCTATCTCCAGTTTATCCTAAATTTGACCCAACACAAAACCACCACAAAGAGTAAAGCCAGCAGGAAATCACAAAACCACCGTAACGCCATGCAACACCACAAGAAAGAGACTGAAAACAACCAGGAAAAGATGCAAAACCAACACAAAGCCATGAAAAAGAACACGGGGAACCTTTATTTGTCTCAGAGTTTTTTGCTTTTACTCCTCTGAAGTGTAAGTTAGTGGTTTCGACAGTTTGCCTTGTAGGCTCATTGACTATAGTCCCATCTGGTTCCACAGTAGTGCCAGCTAATGCTGAGGGGGCTTCATTTTTCTGTGACCCGGGGCCTTTCATCACATATTCAGTCCATGGTTTAGATTAACTTTCCTGTCTCAAATCAACGTTAGCCCTTTGTCTGTGCAACCAGAGAAACTACACACAGAGAAACGACACAGCAGCTAATTTTACTGACTTCATAACACTTTCAGATGTGCACTCCTCAAGTTGACTCTTGTATTTTATATTTTATCACTATCTGTTTTATCCGTGATATGTGTGTTTGTGTCGTTCAGATCATCAGGACTGTAAAACACGGCGTTTTGAGCTTCAGCGGCTCAGAGTGTCGGTGGTTTCCCTGCTATCTATAGATCTGTGGTGTCAGGGTTGAGTCTCTACAGCAGCTGCACACGCTCAGTGTTAACCTGCTAATTGACTGTAAGTTGGCAGCTGATTGGTCGATTCTCTGTGTTCTATCCACAGCTACTGTAACATGAAGCTGCAGGTGAAAGGTCAAAGCCTTGGAATACACAATGAGTCACGTGTCTCTCTGATAGCCAGTAGGAGGTGAGGACTCTGACATGCCGCAGAGGTGTGAATCTGACATAACTCGTGACATCTGACCTTTAACCCTGAGAGAAACGAGCTTCAGGACTTACCAGAGAAATTTCTGGTGGCCAACATGGTGGTCAGAATGGCTCCCTGAAGGGAAGTCAGAAAAGGAAGCAGGGAGGAAAGAAAGGACAGAAAGAGGACAGGAAGACATGAGGAAGCAGGAAATAAGGAATTAAACACAAAATGTTTAAAACCTAAACAAGAGGAGTCGAGGCTGTATGCATAATGGAAAAATTAACAAATGTGTTTTTTTCAAAGATTGAATTTTTTTAAACTGCTGGTTTATTTTTCAGTGCAGCTTTTTCACTGCCAATTATTTTTTCTTCAATGCCAATTAAACATGTTTCAGTAGATTTGTTTCAATGCCAACTTTTCATTTTTTAAACTGTCAGTGCCAGTGTTTTATTTCCAAAGCCAGACATTACTGATTTAGCACCAATATGCCTCTGTTTTCTCTATTTTCTAAGTGAATTTAAAATGGAGGTTTATTTTGGAGGAGCCTCAGAGATAAAGACTAAGATATTGATTCTCATTTTTACAGTCTGTCTCTGAGTGTTTTAAAGAGCTTCACCCTTTAAAGTGAGTATTATGATGCTTGTAAAGCTTGTAAAATTAACGTGACCGCAGTAATGCCTGGAATGCTTTTATCTCCTCCTCTCTGCTGTGCTGAGTGTCTTTGTAGAGATTTTGGTGGGGGGACAAAGAATGACCTGGCAGAGACTAGGTCACCAGGTGAGGCTCTCCTGAAATACCCCCCCCCCATCTGACCTCCGCCTACCTTGAGTTTCCTCCGGGCATTGAACTTCTTCAGACACTCCACAGTTTCCTGTCTGTGCATACAGGAAGCCACCGTGGAGCGATGCTGGGAGGAAGAGTACACATCGTATACATCATCATCATCATCATCATCACCAAGACAACAGTCTGTGTTCCTTCTACTACTTAGTGAGGAACAAATGATTTTTTTTACAAACAGAGTGAGAACATGTTTTTGGAAGTGAGGACATTTTGGCTGGTTCTCGCAACTTCATAAGGATTTTAGGGTCAGGGTTAAGCGCTAGGCATTGTAATGTGCCAATGAGCGTCCTCACAACTATAGAGGTACAAGTGAGTGTGTGTGTGTGTGTGTGAAGATGTCTCACAGAGATCCAGGGGTGTTTGAGTGCCTCAGCAGCTGTGATCCGTTTTGCTGGATTTATGGTTAGCATCTTATTAATGAGATCTTTGGCTTCAGGAGTCACTGTGTCCCACTCTGGGGAAGGAAACTAGAATGCAAGGACACAAGGAGAGGAAGAACAGAAACTGGGAGAGGGATTTTTATTGCTAAAAAGCACAGAAAAACTTATCAGAGTACTGGGTAGACAGGAGACAAGAAAACGAGGAGAGGAGGAACTAGCAATGTGAATAATGGAGAAAAATTATGTAACGAGATGAAAGTAATTACGAAAGGAGAGAGGTAGACACAAAGACTGGAAATGAACGCACAGTGAGAGAGAGTTAGGGCAAGAAAGCAAGGAAAGAAGATGAGACAGAGACGGAGGTGGAATAGGACAAGAAAAAGAGAAAGAAGGAGTAGGTAAATAGAGAAAGAGGTGGAGAAAAAACAAAAGGAAGTACGTGGAAGAAAGGAGCAAGAGCTTCAAAGGGAGGCAGAAGATGAGAGTGAGTGACAAAAAAAAACTTTAAAAGGAGACATAAAGGCAGGACATACAGTCATAAAAGCAAAGGAGATGAAAAGAGGATGCAAGGAAGGGAAAGGAGGAACCAACGAGTTAAAGTGAGGAGTCATGGGACCTACGTCATAAGCTCCAGCTTTGATCTGCTGGTAAAGACGATGCTGATCTTCATCCCAGAATGGAGGATAACCGACCAATAAGATGTAGAGAATCACACCTGACAAAGATTAAGAAACACACCTGAGAGGTGAGGAAACAAGGGCACAGGACAAAAAAAAAAAAAAAAACAACAGCAAAAAACAGGAAACAAGGAAAGTGGGACAAAAGTAGAGTGGACAGTAGAGCAGAGAGAGAGGAGGACACAGAACAGGGAATAAAGACAGTGGAAGATCCAGTAGGAACAATAAAGACACTAGAGCAGACTGCTACACAGGAGAAGGTAAGCTAACTCAAAAGTCCTTTCGGGAATGTCTTATGGACATTTAGATGTCTGTTACATGCATCGCAAGGTCCCAAATTAACGTTTAAATGTTGAAACTCAACGTCTACAAAATGCTGTTAATGAAAGTGTTTGGACATATTACATATTTACATCCATCGTTTGGTTATTTGAGTTATTTACCCAACACGACACACACAAACACACACCAGGGCCGTGTCGGCCAGAGGAGCCGGGGATTGAACTACTGTTGGACAATCCACTGTACCACCTGATCTAAAACCCGCTCATCTCTAGTCAAGTTAAAACAAAACAGGTGCACAATCCGCAGAAATCTGGCAGGCTTGCTAAGAATGGGGTTCAAAAGAGGGATCATGACAAGACCTGCTAAAAAGGTTCTTAACGTACAACGGCGAGTTCAATTCTGGATTTCTAAAATAGGTGCTGCAAAGTGGTCCACATACTAAACCAGCACCGAGCATCAGTGGACGTCCAAACCAAATCCTATTTAGATGTTCAGATATTCAACTCATTTAACATTCAACAGACATCCTGAAAAAATGTTTGAATTCGAAAGCGTATGTGGACGCTTAATGGACGTCTTAATTTGACATTAAGACGCCATTTTGTAAGCCAGCAGGCGTCCAAAACAGACTCCAAACAAACGTGTCCACCAATGACGTGTTATGTCCACAGACTTTTAAAACAATTGAATATCTGAACATCTAGATAAGACTTGCCTTGGACACCCACCAACATCCAGGGCGCGTTCACTATGTTGACGTCTTTGCAGGACCATTATAGACATCTAGAACGGAATAAAATTTCTTATGTAAGTTAAGAACCTTTCTTGAAGGTCCTGTCACGATTCTTTTGTTGCACTCCATTCCTGAACTGGACGTTTGCTGGGTAGAGACTCTAAAGAAGACAACAGAAACAGCAGAGACAATAGAAAGACATGGTAGAGGCAGTAGAGGGAATTGTGGAACTAGACGTAGCAGAGTAGACTGTAGAGATAATGGACAGAGACAGAGACAGTGGAGAACACTGTTCACAGTACAGATTGTATTTGTCTAGTCAACAACAGAAACAGCAGAGACAGTAGAGTCTGACCACAGGCCCAGAGGTCAACTGCCTTTCCGTACGGGTCCTTCCTCAGGACTTCGGGAGACAAATAACCAGGAGTGCCCGCAAAGCCTGTGACAAAAACACACAAAATATGAATCCCCAAAATGGGTCATGGAAGGAGCAGTAAAACATAACTGCGTGTTAAAGTATTACTACAGCATAATGTGTATGAGTGTGCGGCCTCACCGAACCAGGCCTGCTGGTCTCCTTCCACCTCGATGGCCAGGCCAAAGTCGGCCAGTTTCACCGCTGCTCCTTTGGACTTGGAGGCCAGCAGCAGGTTCTCTGGCTGCAGACACAGGACATGTGCTAACTTTTTACACGAAGGATGAGGCTAACAATGCTAGCAGGGTCATCAAGAACTTTGTGTCCTTGTGGGTATAATTAGCCTTTGGACTGGAAATCATCTGTGGTCTGCTTCAGTTAAATTTTACAGCTTGGATCCGGGTAATGCAGTAGGAAATAATGGGTTTAGATCTAAAGGCCACAGACAGAGTAGAACTGACTGTACACAAGGAAAGTGACTAAACTGACTAAATATTTAGGAATTCAACACACCAAAAATGTAAACGTTACCTTCAGGTCCCGGTGGACTACCCCCATCTGGTGACAGTGTAGGACTGCCTCTAAAATCTGCTGAATACAGTGGCTGTTTACAGGGAGACAGAGGTCGGAGGTCATGTGGGAATGTTCAGACAGGAAGATAAGCAGACTGTGTTCTCAGATAAGGATCTAGAGGACAAAACCTAAAGGTGTCACAGCGTCAAAGTCTGACTAATCAGAAGAAAATGTGCATGAGGAGGCGAGGAAAATAGACGAAGAACCTGGCAAAAGCAGAGCAGGTTTACACAACGACAAATGAGAAGATGGTCAAATGATGCGTGTGTGTTTCCTACCTGGCGTCAGCTTCACTGTAATATTCTCTGGCTACAATATCTTCAAATAACTCTCCACCTGTTACCCTGACAGAGAGACATGGCGATAAGAAAACACCGGAGAACACGTACATTCACTGTGCTTTATACAAAAGAAAAGTGTCACACACGTGCAAAAACGAGAAAAGTACCACAACAGTAAAACACAGTCTGCACAACGGCAAAGCTAACAAAAACAGTGTAATACAACGTGACGCAACAACTTTACACAATGTGACGTAAAAACTTCACACAACGTGACGTACAATGTCCCTGTGTGAGACTGCGACGAGAACATGCAATGAAATAACACAGCGTAACTCCACATTCACCAAAACGCACATGCGCCACGACCGGCACCCACAGTGGGACAGTGTCGTCACACGGGACTTACAGGTCAAAGATGAGGTAATGATGTGCCTCCTCTGAGATGCTGTCGTGTAGCCGAACTGAAGAAAGAAACATTATCAGGATATGACATGCTAAGCTAGCTTAGCCTAGCCCGCCACTCCAGGTGATTTCTGTCTGTGTTTCCATTGGCTCAGACTCAGATGACTCACACAGAAGCTGCAGCTATATTCAGATATGTATATGAAACCTTATCTGGAAGCACAACAAAGTCGGTGTCAATGAAACGAGACTAAAACGAAATCTTTTGACTTCAGTTTGTAAGAGCACAGCTCATGTATTCACACAGCGCGATCTGGGTGCCGACCCTAGACATAAATATGTAATCGTCATGACATAACGTCCCAGGTGACCATCAGAGGGACCACGACCTCATGACCCCATGGAGTCTCTCGGGCTCGTGTTTCTCCAACTGAAAACACGTCCAGTTCATAGTGAGCGACGTTTTCCGGGACCTGGATAAAATTCTTCAAAGGCTTTCGTTTCTATAAATGTACCCAGAGTTTTTTCCCCCTCTGGTTGTCACTATGCGAACCTTATGGTGTTTATCTATGTGCTTCGGATACAGATCATCTTGTACTTCTGCATTTTATTTTAAGCTCTGCAGAAGCGTCAGCTGGCGAGCATGAAGCATGAAGCAGTCCGAGCTGAAGAACCGTCAACATGCTCTTGGTATCGGCAGCTACTTTTTTCCTCTGCAGTTTTCTCTGAATCCCTGATGTTTGTGTGAATTGTGGCTGATGGCTTTGACTGAAGGTGGCTGCCTCTCTCTCTGCTCTCGGCACAGATTGTATAATAGGACGCACAGTTTTACCAGAGGAAAGAGGAGCTGCAGCCCACACACACAAATCAAATCCCACTGCTGTGCTGTGTAGGAGTGCTTCGAGAGAGAAACCTGATTATTTCTTTCTGAGTGCTTTCACACAGGTACGAGTGTGTGTGTGTGTGTGTGTGTGTGTGTGTGTGTAGGAGGAGAGAGGGGTTTCGTGCATTCACCTAAAGACACTGTTTCCTAGCAACATAGACACACAGTTACGTAACACTGTTCAGAATCTGCAGAGCATCACCCGCCCACACAGTGCTCTGACTGGACGCCTGGCTCAGCCGCAGCCTGCTGATTGGTTGCTGGGCTCCACGTGAGGCCATATTTGAATGTCTGCTGACTCTGGTTCAGTTTGTTTAATAAAATGTTTGTTTTGGATTAATTTGAACAGGGTTTTCCTGCTGATTTTTTTTTGACACTGACAGGAAAGACAAACAAAAACAAAAAGAGTCAGGAATCGCTGCCCTACGGCTGTGATTATAGATTATAGAAATAGATTGCTAAATGAGCTTAATAAGCACCAGTGGACCCGGGACCCTAGTGGCCCTTGGGTTGAAGCCTCTGTAGGAAGACTGTTCACATATTTTACATTCAGCCTAATTTAAGAAGACAAGTGACTACGAAGAAACAAAAAAGGCGACAAAGAAAAGGGACTAAAGAGAGACAGAAGATGCTTAAAAAATGACTACGAGGAGAACAACATGACTACAAAGAGACTGAACAGAACTACAGGGGAAAGAATTACTTAGACACTGCATGCCTGCAAAGACACAGCGATTACAAAAATGTATAGAATGACCAGAATAACAAAGGGACAAAAAAGGACCACAAACAAAAATGACTACAAATAATAATAGTTAGGTGTATAATAATAATAATAATAATAGTTAGGTGTATTATTATTTACTAGGTATATTTATACTTACTTATACTTGATGAGATACTAAATGATTATGGTTAATTTATAATGTTTTAGCATCTGTATTATTTCAGCATAAAAATGTTGTGTTTGTATTTTTTATCATCCAGAATTTCTTGACCATGGATCATTTTTTGTTTTACCAAAGTCCATCTTAATCTCAGTGTGTGTACTGTGTAGGATCAGTCTAGGTGTGAAGCTCTGGCACCTAATGTGTCATCACTGGGGTGATAACATCCCCTCATCAATTAAGTATTACACTTTGGCTACTGTTAGTAACACCCTGATCATCGTCATTACTGCCATCATCATTATAATCATCAATTTTTAATTAGGCCTCATTTACAGCACGAGTGATAGCACTCGTAATAGGGGATATACACTGATAAACAACATCTGAGCTCCGACACCGAGTACTGACGGTAGCAGAAGTACAAAAAACTGTAAGAGCACATGCTTTCACGTGCAGCTGTAACACGACAATGTTTTAGCAGTGGTAACGGTTGGAGTTAAAGAGCAGCATCTTTTTTTTTTTATCAGTTTTATCAGTTTTAGAAATAGTGGTTGTAGTATTAGAAGAGAAACGTTGTAGTAGAAGCAGCAGAATAAGTGTCAATGGTTTTATTAGAAGTAGAAGAGCAAGAATACGAGAAATAAATACTCACCGATGTTGGGGTGTTTGAGTAAACGACAGATTCGAGCTTCACGATCCAACTTCTGGTGATCTGTCCACACAGACACAGTCAGAGGTTTTGATTATTGATCACTTATCAATTACGGATCAGTCACTGATTACTGATGAAGTATGGACACACACAGCTGTGAGGTGTCAGCGCTTGAGGCGCGACAGTTTTATATGTCGCATCCTGATTTGAATAATCAGTCATCTGACACATTTGTTGATAACAGAGACATGGTGAAGTTGAACATGAACTTTCGCCGCCTGAAATGTTCTGGCATCTAAAAGTCAGGATATCTATTTGTCTTGTAAACAGTACTTGACCTCTATATTTACTGTGACAATCTCGTACAACGATGGAGTGCTTAGAGCCACAAGGTCGCCGGTTCGAATCCTCTCCATGTGCTTGTGTGGATTTCCTCCCACATGTGAAATTAACTGGTGTGAATGTTGGTTAGTGCATGTCTCTCCATGTCTCTCCAGGCACAGACTGGAGTCCAGTGCCAGTCACATACAGCGGTGTCCATGTCATTAACAGCACTGTTACGTGAATAAAAGACAGAAACAACTGAAAGCCTGTTTTACAGACCGACATTTCGGTATATTTCTATTAAAACGACCCTTCGTTATGAGACTTTATCAGTTCAGGATTGTTCATGGTCCCTCACCCTTGGCACATATTAACAGCTATAACTATATGTTGGTTGTTACATGCAGCACTACATATTCCTAATAGTGTGTCGACTTTTTATTTAATGGTAAAATTATCAGGCTGAAACAAACCGTTTATAAAGTTTGAGTTCAGACACATGAAGGAACAGAAGGAGAGAACAGAGCAGAAAATGTTTCTGCCGTTATCTGACCTGGAGTCTGTTCTCCTGCTCTTCTTCACTGTGTTCTGACTAAGGATCAGAAACCACAAAGTCCTTCTGATCCTGGATCAGTTCAACCTATTTGTCCGTCTCCAGCTGAGCGGCAGGATCTGCAGAGACTGATCCGACACCAACGATCACTCAGTTTTAGCTGAATGAGCAGCAGAGACGAGGGTCCTGCAGCCAACAGAGAATCTGTTGAGGAAGATTTCCAACTGAGCAGCAGCTCTGAGGCTCAGAACAAAGACTGGGAACAGAAACGCTTTCACTTTAGAGCTGAACAACACATCAGACTCTGAATATCAAAGGGAGAAACTATCAGTGCTCAAATCGCAGGATTCCCCTGAATGAAGGAAAAGTGACAGAAATGAATCAGAGCTGCAGCGGCGATGTTCTGGTTCTGTCTGTGATTTCTCATCCACACAGACGGAGGCCGACATGGTGGGTTTACAGAACATTTATCAAAAGGTGATGGAGCTTTTTCTGTTGCTTGCCACCAACTGAGGAGCAGTTTCCCACTCGAAAGCAGATCCTCCCCCACCACTGACATCTTTCAAACCAGTCGCTCTTTTCTTTAGCCTTTAAATAGTCACGATCACTGTGGCTATTGTCTAAGCTCTGTATTTATTCACGTTCATCATCACTGGGTCTAACTTTATTAGCTTTTATCATCAAAAACCTCCTGATTCATCTGTCCATAAAAGACACTCAACATCTGGACTTTATGTAAAGAAACTGACTTGACGGTTCTCACACTTTCATTTCAGACGAGGAGCGCAGACGCTGACTGACGCGATAGTCGAAGACCAGTCCTCACTAACCGGACCTGCAGTCAGCCGGAGACACCTGACCACCGACTCAGACACGCATGAAAGGTGACGTTGAGCTCTGATTTTACAACAACAAAAAGCAAAAAGCTAAACTGCACATTCAGTCTAGTTCCACACTCATTTCAGTTGTACTTTCACGCTTTTTGTAGTTTTTTATGCCACATTCTTACTGGTATTTAAAGGCTACACAAGACATCGGTTGTCCATAATACACAAAAAGATGTTGCACGTTCGTTAATGTCGAGCCCAGATTGCCGTCATCGAACTGGTTTGTATTTTTTGCCCATACTGAGTCAAGTTCAGAGCTAATACTCCACAAGTGAGAACTGTTCATAGCTTGCATGTCTGCTTCATAGTGGTTCTTTGAGAGTCGTCCAAAAACAAACACCACCAACATTGTCAGGAATTCTGCTTTAGCGACTGTGGCAACTGCTAACGGTGAACCTCGAGTCACGCTGCAATGGCAGCAAATGGGCGACAGATCTAAGTGGTCTGTTGGATCAGTGAGTAGAGGATCAGGGTGGGATGAAGAAGTCAGCAGGATTAAATCCCGAGACGCTCAGTGCTAGCTCCCCAGGAACTGCCTGTGCTGCCCACTGCTGCCTTCAGGCGGACGTTCTAAATGCACAGACTGAATTTCATTGTAACATGTCACTGTGATGAACAGGGGCAGCACATTGTATTCTGTCCCCACAGGGATCGATACAGTGTTCCAACTAAATTACAATCACTTTAGTAGTTGCGCAAATATATTGTTTGCATTGTGACTGTGATTGTGTCACTGTGAAACTGTCAGTATGATAAACACACTGAACAGCAGCTTTAATTAAGTCTGAATCAGGCTGAGCAAAAGTTTATGAACACGCCGTTTTTCCAACTGAGCTGTGTGTGAAATGTCAGGCCAAACATTAGAGATTAAGGAACACGATGTGACTTTTCTGTGTCGAGTCTTTTCCAGAAGCTGAACTTTCAGCAAGGACGTGTCAGTTTAAAAGACAATGCAGGTCACATTGTAAATAATGTGGATTTATAAGGGATGTATTTTACAAGGAAATAAACAAAAAAAGTGTCCTTCAAACCTACATAACTTAACAACATAAAACTTGACAACATAAATTCTGCATTTTATGCTGAGAAAGGCCAGAGAGGACCTCGTCCCTCAGACGTCACCTTCATCAGGTAATTCTGATACCCTCCTCATTACCGCCACGTCCCCGAGTTTTTCAGGGGAGGACAGTGTGGACGGGTCGACTGGTGGGTGCAGTTGGCCGCTAATGACGCTTAATTGTGGGACTAATGACAAACGATAACACCCATTGAATGGCGTGACAACATCCAAACGCGCTAATTTGTTCTGAGAAACCACAGGACACTCTCCTATTCTCCCTCTGGTCGATGATACTCGGATATAAAACATCTTGTCTGTTGGTTCAATTAAAATCGCAGATAACTGCAGAGCTGCAGGCTGCAGCGGCCAGGAAATAATATCAGGGGATGATAAGTTGTGTAATTTGTGGCTTGTTAGAGCTGAAAATCTGGAGGAGGCGATTTGGCATCGGTGCACATGGACTTTATGAGGGTGTGAAGGAGTTTACATATCACAAGAAAGTCCTGATTTCTCCTGGTTTTCATCAGATCTCCAACATTTGAAGAGAGAAAACTAGAATCAGATCTTTGCAGTTCAACAGGAATTCACCAACACGCGTTCACACATTGTGATATGTTTCTTTTCACATGTACTGACTGTTTCAGCCGCAACTTTCGGTTTTATTTTAGTCCCAGAAGCTATGTCAGTTTATTCAGCTACGCTCCCCATGTGTACGGTTTCTAGTGACAACAAAAGCAAAGTATGAGAAAGATATGAAAAACGAAATATATATGTGTAATGTTCTATTATTGGAATAATATAATAATAATAATAAGACAGTTGAGAATACTATGATAAAATAATACAGATTGACACATGATGCAACAGAGTATATAAACTATGACGTCATACAGAATGCTTTATAAGCTCAACGTCATAACAGTAAATCTTTTAATATAAATATAGTCATTATGATGCAATATTGCTGATAAGACGAGATGTTGGTTTTGCTGCAGTGATTATTCTGTCTCTGCAGAGCCAAACTGAACTGAATGAGATGCACACACACACACACACACACGCACGTGCACTGTAACACACATGCACACACATGCACACTTTGTCAACTTTGCACAGTGTTGCTAAGCAACCGCAGGAAATCTCAAAACCAGAATAGTGATCTGGAAAAAAATAGAAAAATCAACAGAAACGATCCACAGCTTCAGTGTTTCTGTCAGTTTTATCATCGTGTTCAAATGTGTGGGAGTCATACGGCCCCTCCCCTCTCCTTTTATTTATCCACTACATTGGACCTGGCAGAAGCAGTAAATACTGACATTTTAATTACATTTTAACAGGAGGTAATGCAACATTTCTTCAGAGGAGACATGGGAACAAAAACTGCACTCTGTATCATCTCTTCACAGTCTGATTAGAACCGTTATAAAGCTCTTACTACATGATTAAACAAGAAAAGAAAGAGCTGAACTCGTTGTTTGGGGCTACGGGCTAACCCTCCAACGGAGAGAGTCTGCAAGCAAAGATGCTGCTCAGCCACATCGCAGGTGTCCAGTCAGGGACCGTCTCAGACAAAGTGTGTCTGTGCTGCTCTGTGCGCAGCAGCCCGTCTCCTCTGTGACCTCTGACCTCTCTCCATGTCTCCTTCAACCATTGCTTGTATTGCAAATACAAGTAGGAAGTCAAGTAATCAAGTCAACCTGATTATGTTCTGATGCAACTACAGTTACGGCTGTACCAAAGTTTGACTCCGGAGTCCCATTTGTGATTTAGGCACAAACTATCTTTTGGGTTAGGGTGTCACTGGAGTGTCACTGTTCAGTTTTTCTAACCACAATGTTTCTCTGACTTTAATAACTTGCTGAAAATAGAACTAAACAGATAAAAGGGTCTGCCAAAGGACTAAATGTGAATGTAAATTTAAACCAAGTGCTGTGCAGATATTTTTATGAGAAAATAAATATGTATTACCAATTTCGATGACACGGTAAGGTACAAAAGCTCACCTGTTTAGGAACAATGTTCTGTGAACGGGGTTGCCATGTCCAGGGGCCCACGTTCTCAGAATCTGTCTATGGCTTTATCAGTGACCTCCAATAACACCAGCAACACCAGATGTTTAAAAATGCTAAAATGAGAGTTCAATCTTTTAAGCTTCCTAATCTTCTGCAGAATGCTTGTTAGCTCTGCAGACTCTTTCATTTTTCTTTGTCTTTACAGTTACTCTTGGATTACGTCTGCAGGAAGTCCACAGGGGGGTGTTGACCATGATTCTCACTGGGAGGGTGTGTCTGTACGTAACTGAGCCGGAACGAGCGAGCAGATTTGGAACAGGTGAACAGATTTTCTAAAGATCAAAGACTGCGTATCAATATGACAAACTGATGGACATTCCCACCTCTGGCTGACAGTTTCTTGGTGTTGATGATCTTGGCGGCATACTCCTGTCCGGACAGCACCTTCACACAACGACGCACCACTGAAAAAGCTCCCCTAGAAACCAATCAAGAAGAAATCATCCAATCAGCTGGACAGAAAACAATAAAACAAACCAATAAAATAAACCTTTTATGTAACAACGTCTAACAAGGTTTTGTTTTACCTATATTTATACTAATCATATTAAAATTACTCTAAAGAAGTAGTTTTAATATTTGAAAAAATATGTTGTTCTAGAAAGATTTTGTTTTACATTTATACAAAATATTTGAAAGTTGTAACTTTTATTGCTTTCTCAAAAATATTGTCAGTTGTAAGTTTTTAAAATTTATTGGCCAATCTAGTAAAATACGTTTCATATTTTAACTTGATAAACAGTTTGGTTAGATGATGGTAGAAGTAATGAGGATGATTATTGGTAGAAAGTTTGTATTGAAAATATTAGCAAAGATTTTTGCAGCATTTACTATTATTATTATATACTATTTATTATTATTTGTACTGCAAATAATAATTAAACTATTATTACTAATACTATTAGTATAGTTAATAATGCTGCTAGTACAGCTGTTAAGTACCGCTAGTATTACTGCGTGTTCTATCAATATTACTGTAACTATTGTCACTGCTCTTATGAATTTAATCATCAACAATTTCGACCAGTGCTTATGTGCCATTCGACTAAAAATGCTAATGCTGCTGCAGCTACTGGCCCTTGCTATGATATGGCATATGCTACTACATGTAGGGCGGGAAATATTACAACTGCAAAAAATACGAAAAATGTTACTGCTAATACTCCAACTTCTACAAACTTCTACTGCAAAGGTACCAATGATTGGGAAGTACTGATGCTAATAATACTATAACTAAACATTACTGTTAGTCCTCAAACTTTACTACTGCTAGTGCCATTATTGATGAAGTATTACAGCTAAAACATCTATGTACAATGACAGTTTTGCTACTGTTGGGACTGAAAAGTTTGAACGGGCCTCCTTAACGCAATGCTAACAGTACCACCACTTCTACTCCTACTAATATTAATAATTGATAGTATAATGTGAATACTAACATTTGAATAGTATGATAAAGGATAAATCCTTGTTTGGTCTGACTGTGTGACTGTACATGTGCAGTTTTTACAGACTCAGTTCCTTATCAAAGCTGGATTCTTCCACCCACCATCACATTATGTAAGAGACCTGGCATTATGTGTATGTGTGCGTGGGCGGAGAGTGGGCCAGGGTCAGAAAGGTCTTACACTCATCTATCTATCCTTCCTTTTATCTGTCTATTGATTTATTATCCATATCATCAATAGTTTTTGCTTGATAAACTTAAAAAAAATTTTAAATAAATTGAAAATAGTGAAATCTCAAAATATGCACTCCAGGATTTTGAACTAAATAAGCTCTATGAATAACAAACATTTAAACAACAGTTCTGAAATGTTATTAATTTATATTTAAATTAAGAAAATAAAATAAGTACACATTAAACTAAAAGTAAAATAATAATTTCACAGCAGTGTATATGAAAAACTATACACAAATTAAAAATAATAAAATTATTTGTAATTGAATGTATTCAAAGAATAAAATCTGAAATAGATTTAGATACAAGACCATACAACAAATTAATATTTCAATATGGAAAAACAGCAAAGTTAAGTAAATCATATTTGTAGGACATGAATAATAAGAATTGTAATAACAATAATTATAATAATAATATAGTAAATATATAACAATAAGAACAAAAAGAAAAATGAGAAGAAGAAGAAGACGCAGTACTTTATGATCAAGAGAATGGTAGGGATGACGATGATGATACTCACTTGCCCAGCTCCTCATACAGCTGATACTCTTCGGTGAAACGAGTGCAGATGACCGTTGCCATGGTGACCCGACAGGACGAGGGTCAGGGGGCTCCTGTCTGTCTTCTTATGAGGATGATGATGATGGTGGTGTTAAAGATGAAGAAGGCCAAGAGTTAGAGCCGTCTGTCTGTCTGTCTGTCTGTCTGTGAGGGATGGGGCAGTGAATCCAGACGGGAGGAGAAAGAAAGAGAAGAAGCGAAGAGATGTAAAGAGAGACAGAAATCTGTTTCTGGACAGAGGTGGAGGAGGAGGAAGAGGAGAAGAGGAGGAGGAGGAAGAAAAAGATGGAGGGATGATGAAGAGAGCAGTGAGGAGAGCAACGTCTCTTGGTCTCTCTGTCCTGATCTGAGTGAGCGGAGCTGAGTGACGCTTTCAGTGGCTCAACCTGCCCGCCCACTCCCTGCTGTCAGCCAATCACAGCCCGGGACACACACGCTCTCTCTCTCTCACACATACACACCCAGTCGCTATGGCAACTGCATCCTCTCTATGCTGTAAAGTTAGATTGCAAACACAGCCAGGAAAAAACTGCAGGAATACTGTGAGTTTTACAACATAGTCGGGATAAAAACTGCATTACTACTGGAAGTAACACGGCAAACCCACAGACTAAAATCGCTGTATGACATGACGCGGTCTACCTGTTTGAAAGCTGGGTCATGTGACAGAACTTCTTGTTGAGACGGTATACTACAGAGCCATCGCCCGGACTGTGGTCATGACGTCTTTCAAACGCCGCACCTTGTCCCATCTCAAGGACATCACAGACCCCCTTGTGGACCCCCTGCAGTTCCCCTACAGAGCCAGCAGATCTGTAGACGATGCTGTACATGTGTCCCTCCACTTTATCCTCCAGCAACTGGACTCCCCAGGATCCAGTTGCTGGAGACAAACTATCCCAATTGAAGGTGCCCGAGTCTTTGTGCAGGTGGATTACGGACTTCCTGATAGACAGGGGACAGTTCATGAGACTGGGGAAGGATGTCGCTGACTCATGGACCATCAGCACTGGATTCTCCAAAGGGTGCGTACTCTCTCCTCTGTTATTTTCCTTGTATGCCAACAGCTACATGTCTGGACATCGGGCTGTCAAACTCCTGAAGTTCGCAGATGACACCACCCTCATCGGCCTCATCTCTGATGGAGATGAGTCGGCCTACAAGAGCTAGATGGACCGTCTGGTGTCATGGTGCAGCACAAACAACCTGGAGCTCAATGCTCTCCAGACAGTGGAGATGATAGTGGATTTCAGGAAGGACCCAGGGCCCCTCCCCCGCTGTCATCCTCTGTGACACTCTGGTGACCTCTGTAGAGTCTTCTCGCTTCCTGGGCATCACCATCAACCAGGACCTCTAGTGGGAGCAGAACATCAGTTTCCTCACCAAAAAGGCTCAGAAGATGCTATACTTCTTGTGGCAGCTAAAGAAGTTCCACCTCCCTGTAAAGATGCTGGTGAACTTTTACACTGCCTTCATTGAATCCATTCTTAAATCCATCATCACAGTCTGGTTTGCTGCAGCCAAGGACAGAAACAAGGCCAAGCTGCAGCGCGTCATCCACTCTGCTGAGAAGGTGATCAGCTGCAACCTCCCATCTCTCCAGGAGCTGTCTGTCTCTAGGACTTGGAGACATGCAGCGGGGATCGCAGCCGACCCTTCACATCCTGAACATAAACTCTTTCAGCCTCTCCCCTCTGGCAAGAGGCTCTGGTCCATCAGGACCAGGACTTTAACTTTTCGAGTTGTACCTCACACTGTACGTTCACTTATCTTATTTTATTATATTATATTATTTCAAATTATTTCTGTACTTATTTCAGCTGTGAGGTTGAACTTGGAATAATTTAATCTTAACCTAGATGGGCATAAATAAAACACAACATTACAAGAAAAAGGGGGGAAATATATTAATAATAATAATTGAGAATAACAGTAATTGTAATAGGGGAAGGGGAGATGACTATGTAAGCACCCGAAGAAGCAGGAGAACATATTTGCGAGGCTTGAACAGCTCCGAATATTAGAGAGTGACATTAAAAAAAATCAGATGCATAAGACAGACTAGAAAATAAATGGAACTAAAACTGTGCATCCATCAGAGCCACCAAGCAAGACAACAGTGAACACGTGCATTGTATGTGAAGGTAGTAATAGGGACAAAGACAGGATTTGTTTCTGCAAGAAATTCAGGAGATTACTGCTGTCTGAGAAGGAATCTGCTGTTAAGCAACTGGGTGCATGCAGGGGGTGCCGTGGATGTCACAAAGACAGCTACCTGCAAGAAGGCAGAATCCCCTAACATCATGTCTTGCTCTGTCCAAGAGGAGAATATAAGAAAGACAATGGTGAGAGACTACAGAGAGGTGGTAGGCAGCAAAGCGTCTTAACTGATGAGCAGGTGAAGTCCTTTAAAGTGCACTCCAGGTAAGTCTGTATGGTCCAATTTGTGATTTGCATTGCTATTCTGATACTTGATTAATCCTAAATAACAATTTTAATATTTCTGTGCTTTTAGCTCTTGGTCATAAATATGAATCATTAAAATATCATCTTAGAAATGTCTGAAACTCCTTTTACTGACTAAATGCTTAAAATGTTGATTAATCAACAGTAAAGGCAATCCTTATTTGAAGCTGCAGTTTTAACTTCCCGTAGTCGTGTTTTCTGCAGTCTGTGCGACCTGTGACCGGAGGAAAGGACCTGTCTCTTCTCGTCTTCCTTTCTGTCTATTTTTAGATTTGTTTGTCTCTGTGGGGACGAGCAGCTTTCTTTCTCATTCTCTCTCCATCTCTTTGTCACTCATCTTTTCTGCTTGGTTTCCTCTTTTCAGGCCTCCTCTTCATCCCTGGAGAGAGCAGGAGGAGGAGTGGAGCAGAGCTGATTGGTCAGACTGAGCCGTGCTGGAAGCTCTGAAACCATCAAACTTCTGGCACCAAACTGCTGAGAAGAACCTTCTGCAAACACGTTAAACTTCTTTGTTTGGGAAGCAGAGGATTTAAAGTCCTGCCATGGTCTGCCATTGTCACTGCTATGAGGGTTTCGGTGAGGTCACATGATCCTCTTCAGCAGATGGAGCTGCTCTGTCATCACAGATTATTGGATGTTCAGGTTTCATTACCAGTTTACTGAGCAGCAGGTGAACATAACACCACATATTGTTAAAAGTTAAGTGCTTTTGTCCTGTTTTAGTTTTTCAGATTTTTCTCCAGATTTGACTTGGTTTTGTCGTATGGCCCGGGGGCCGAGAACACCGAACCTGATGCCCACTTCTGTCAGTGCGAGGTAGATAGAAACCAATCATCCACACCCTACTCGACAGAAGAAATGATCCCACTACATGTCGTGTTTGGGTCCATACAATGGGACCTAGACGAAAGGGTAAGGGATTCAAAACACTCCCTTTCTGTCCCGAGTGGCTGCTCTCTGGGGCGTTTGTTTGCACACGTCTCTCTTCATCCACAGGTGCTTAGGTGGGGCCACGACTCGAGGCTGGCCTTCCACCCTGGAACTACTAGAGCCACGGGGCTGATTGTTCAAAGATACTGGTGGCCAGTCATGAATGTGTAGATACTTTGTTACGTGGGTGCATGTAGGGTCTGCGCAAGGAACAAAATGCCCCACCAGGCACCGGCTGGTTTTCTCCATCCTCTGCAAGTCCCATCTCACTCATGGTCACACATAAGCTTGGACTTCATCTCCACACTGCCCCCATTCAATCGTAAGACAGTTATACTTGCGGTAGTTGATCATTCCTTCCAATTGGCCCATTGTGTTTCCCTAGTTAAGCTACCTCCTGCCAAGGAAACTGCCGGTGCAGCATGTTTTCAGAGTCTTTGGACTTTCTGATGACATACTATTGGACAGGGGACCTCAGTTCCAAGCAAACTTTTGGACCGAATTAGTCATTTCTCACAGTGTCTGTACTAAGTATAATTTTATCAGTAGTATGTGTGTTAATAAAGTTTTTGGAGTCTCAGTGTGTCTTGGCTCCTTCTTTTGGGTCCTCTAGTTACAGTGTGTCCTTTAGTGTGTTTGTTGTTAAGCAGACATGTAGTGGCATATAAGTCTAAGGAACAAATCAGCAGTGAGACAAAATGAGAGCAGCAGCTCATTATAGATGTAAACCCGCGTTTTTCCGGAAAGAGACACTTCATCACCCTTCAGGTGCGTTGATACAGGACAGATGATGAGAAGCAAAACCTAAAATAATAACTGCATGTCCAACTGGTATGCAGTGAAGAGTGGAAAAGATACAATCATTTAAATTACATTAGTGCATAAGTTTGTACCCCCCTTGATAAATAGAAAATTAACTGTACTTTCAGATTTACATTTGTACCAGATAAATGTTGAAGAAATGTCATGTTGATGGAATGAAGGACTGTATTAAGCTGTAACACTCTGAATGTGGATTTGTGTGCAGGGAGTCACACCCACGGTGGGTTAGACCCAGACCCAGTTGGTTTGTGGACAGCAATGTGAAGGACAGAATGAACCAGCTGCTCTGTACATAAGACGGTTTAATGAACACCAAGTTATTTCTCTAATGCTGTTAGTTTAAAACACTGACTGGCCTCTTAAAAGCTATGTGGGAGAGAGCACTCGCTGAGTCGTGGACAAATGAACCAGGAACACGTCTCATTTCACGGAGACAGTCCTGACTCTGATTTTAATACAGTGGTGGATGTGTATTTGTATATAAAGCTGGTTTAGTTGTGTGACCTGGATAGATGATCCAATAACTGAAGATTTAGATTTTCTCATTTTCACTGAGGGGTTTGTTTCACCGGTGGAAAAGGTAAATCTCAGTTCTGAACAAACTCACAGTGACTTTCTGGTTAGAAGTGACTCCACAGAGAACATTTAGAGCACCTTCCCTAATCGAACCACTACATCCACTGCCAAACAAGCTGAAATCCAACATATAATCAAAGAAAGAAACCTAGACCCCATCATTCCTGTGCAAAATGTCCTCTCCAACTTGTTCCCTCTTAGAAGACACAGAAATGCTGATCAGGTGATAGGAAGAACCACAAGACTGACTCAGCTCTGCTAAAGGTAACAAATGACTCACTGTGATTACCAGCCTCTGAAGGCTGTTCCATGTTAGTCTTGTTAGATGTTTCTGATGTTTGACCCATAATCTTCATCTGTGTTTCTCAGGTGTTGTTTTTAAAGAAAATCAACAAGAAATATCAAGTCATCTGATCTGACTTTAAAGTAGTGGCTGACTGAAATGTTTTCAGTACAGTGGTTTACAACTGGACTTGGTCCCTCCCATACCCCTACAGGTATGAGATGGTCCTAGTCAGGTCCTCTATTGCCCTCTGCCGGTCACACTGCAGATGTGCAGAAACCTGCTGCTTTAGATTTGATTTAGAAATCCAGAATAAAAAGTCAAGAGGTCCTCAGAGTTCTGAGATCTACTTTTATAGTAGAGTATTAAGTCTACTTTCTAGAGTCAAATGTCCACAGTCTCACGTTTAAATGTCATGGGTCCTACACCTTCTCAATTTGCTGTCTCCAACGTTAAAGTCCAAAGACGTCAGCGTTAGTGTGCTGTTGAGCCCACGCTCTCTGCGTGTAAGTGGATGGCTCCTTTTTATAAAAAGTGTCACACTGGAGCTACCAGTGTGTTGGAAACCTAGACCAGGGGGCCAGATCTCTTATGGTCAACATTACTTCTGGTTAGACATAAACTCATTTTGTTGCCTTGTACTTGTACATGTGTAATGACAATAAAGTTGAATCTAAACTAATTTACTTACTTGTAGTAATGACAGGGTATGTGTAAAACAGAAATGAGAGAAACAGCTTTATTCCCATAGCAGATGCAGAATGGTGACAGTCAGCCAGAGTCCACAACCCACAAGCTAGAGCGAGGAATTTCACAAATCCTAAATTCTGAGTCTAAACTGAGGTTTAGAGTCTACAGTCTTCAGAGTCTAGCATCTTATGCCCAGATTCAGTTTCAAGCTTCTAGTATCGAGAGTTGAGAATCTTGAGAAAAAAAGTATGCAAAGTCCAGAGTCAGCTGTTCAGTTCCTGTGGAGTCTGTGGTGCAGAATGTACTGTCCAGAGCCCAGGGGTAACTACACTCTGGATCCTGGAGTCCAGAGTCCAGATGCCGTATACAGTCTAGAGACCCAACTCTGGAGTTCAGTGTTCAAATGACTTGTACTCCAGAACTGAAGTGTTTTCAAGGCTAATGTTCCTGGCCTGATTCCGCAGGTTTCTGAAGTGGTTCTAGGAGTTCTGGACTGAGCTCTCGGGTCTCAGCAATGAGTCGTTTCACACCGACCATCCATTGGCTGACCTCGGTCACATGATCAACCATCAGAGAGCGATGAATGTCATCGGCTGTATCCCAGTGACCCAACTGCAACTCTGAGGAAGATAGGTAGGAAGACAGGTAGAAAGACGAGTAATCAGACACGTAAGTACCCAGGCAGGTAGGAGGACATGTATGTGCTCAAAAAGACAGGTGTTCAGACCAACAGGTTACCTCGAGCCAGAGTGTCCATACGTCTCCGGACAGGTAGACTCAGTTTACCTGTCCTCCAGCTGTCCTCCAAAAGGCGGAGTCTCTTTGCCACGTCATTACACACCTGGTCCTGTAAAAAGGTCAATGGTCACAGTCAATCATTTCGATGCATCCATAGTTCCCTTGCTCGTTTCTTTATTGCATTTTATTCCCTCCCACAAAAGATCCAAGGCGAGATTTAAGGAAAAGACATGACAAGAGAGCGAACAAGGCAATGTGTTGTTGGACACATGAGACGTCTGCAACATCTGCAACGTCTGTTTCTGTTGGTGGGGGTCGGCTGAACCAGGTGTCGGTCAGAATTTAGAGTTACTGTGCTCAGTTTTACGTCGGGGAAGACTCTCAGTCAACAAGGTTTGGTTATAAGTAGCCAAACGTTGCTAACCAAGAAGAAGTCCAGTTAACATGACTCAGTCGTCAGGTGCTCAGTTTTGTTTGTGGATCCGAAACACATATTTTTTTGCATGGACATTTATTGGTTTTCAGTTTCAGGAATTCAGGAATCCAGGTTACCATCATTTATTTGCAGAAATGCATCACTAGCTCAAATGTAAATATGTTGCAGCCTCATGAAAGTGTTTTTTGCTGAAAGATGTCAGACTCTCCTGGTCTCAGTAGTGTTATTTATAGCACAAAAAAACAGATCTTACAGACAGACGTACTTCATGACTCTTCCTTGAATCTACAGTTAACACAGACTTTAACCACATGGTGGATCTGTAGATTTCAGTATAAAACGGGTCTGGTGTACAACAAAGGGGCGTGTCAGTCCGATAAAATACTTCTGTGAGGCGTGACCCTGTACATCCTCACCTATAACTCCTCACATGTTTCTGCATCCTCAGAGCAAATTAAGGACTTCCTTTAAGTTGAAAAACTGGAGCAACTTCTGGGGCAACTGAGAACTGAGGAATGATCAATTAAGAGAAATTGAGATCCATTCTAACTTTAACAATTCCTCTTTAACTTAGACTCTAAAAGTGAGTTTATGAAACAGTTCATTGCATTATCAATCTAAAAACCAAGAGGTCTAGAATCTAGATGATATGGTCCAGATGAAAGTACATTGACTTCAATTTGAGAGCAGTAACAAAAAAACTGATAAATGTTTTTTTAATGATTTTGGATGTAGAAGTGGAAAAGAGGAAAAGTGCAAAATGTAAATTTTTACATTTCACTCTGCACCAGACTGGATGTAAACTCACTTTAACCATGTGTCTGCAGGCTGCCAGTGCTCGCTCCAGCACTGACACCACACCTTCCACGTCAGGCTCACTCTGTGGTTGGCTACTTTCGGCCTCTTTCTTATTTCCCAGTGGTCCCACAGGTGGCGTGAGTGCGGCCGTTGATCCAGCTGGAGGATGACCTGTGAGGGGTTCAGAGACAGGTTCTAAATCAAGACGGTCTTTCTGTTAGTTTTATGTTAGAATCCTCTTTCTTACCTGTGGGCGGAGATGGCGGTGGTACACTACATGGGGGTGGGGCCAGAGGGTTGGAGGAGGGCGGGATGGCAGGTGATGCCACTGCACCTATGGAGAAATCAGAGACAATGCATGTTGGGACCGTGTATGTGTATGCATATATACACACACGGGTCAAGAATTGTTTTGGGGTTTTTTTTGTCCACAACTTTTATCTGCTGACAAACAACTTTAAAGATGAGGCTCAAAACCTTATAGTTAGTTCTAGTCCTGCTGGGGGACCGACCCCTGATGCACTGAGACACTTTCCTCCTCTCAGCCCACATTTATATGTCACCACTCTAGGACATTAACCCTGTGTCTTCTTTGGCCCGTAGTTTTGGCTTCTCTCTGTCCAAGGGGGATGGAAGCATTTAGACAGGTGCATCGCCTGTGTATTCTTACCTGAGGCAGGTGGAACTGCTCTCTTGTTCAAGACGTTTCTCTGTGGTCCACGGGCCATCTGAAGGTTGTACGAGAATTGAGGGGGGTCATTCCAACCCCGCTCCTGGTTACCTACACAACATTGACACAGAAACCGCTTTATGTTAAATAAGTTATTGCACATTTGAGAAATATTGCTAGCAAATAAAAAAGCTAAGTGAACACAACTAAAGAACGTGTTCTCAACTTTGAACTGACGACTTCACACAACTGTTGTGAACAGAGCAGCTATCCAGTGGAAAATTATAAGAATAAGGAAGAAAATAACACAAGCTTTAATTACCCTTTTACTTTTTGAAAAATACTTTCTGTTTAATGTAAAACATGTCTGCTCAATTAAAAACAAAACCCAACTGATTTTTAAAAACCCAACTGATGTAAATTTTAAAAGAATTACATCACCAAAAAACATAAACACGTAAACCAGAGCGATGATACTGATCACTGAGTCTGTCGGATTAGTGAGAACACCAGCACCACCAGTGAGAAACTTTACCCGTATAATTACTTTTTAGCAAAATATTTGTAAGCCGAAATAATGCAGAGAGACAATCCATTCGTTAATACAACTAATACCATTTTAAAACATAAAATTAACCCCTTTGACG
The DNA here is from genome assembly GCA_033026295.1 of Channa striata. Lineage (NCBI taxonomy): Eukaryota > Metazoa > Chordata > Actinopteri > Anabantiformes > Channidae > Channa > Channa striata. The sequence goes on from CM065182.1 coordinate 386,071, forward strand.
TTTAAGAGGACATTTACTTGTCCCATTTTTGAATGATCTTCCTGTCATTGCCGTACGTTGGTAGCTAGCCGATCAGGACGGAAATCAACGTAACATTTAATTAGGACAATTAACAATTTTAATTAATTCTATGAAAAACTGCGAGGAACTCGTATGTAAGACGGTCTTACCCGGTTTGATGTACTTGTCCTCCATGTTAGTCTCCATTCTTCTTCTTCTTCTTCTTCTTCTGCTTCTGCTTCTGCTTCTGCTTCTGCTTCTTCTTCTTCTTCTTCCACTCCTGGGGTCGAAGCTAAGCTAACAGCTGACCCGAGAAGAACTTAAAACAACATTAAGGGGTTTTAATAAATTCAACTTTAATTTCAACTGTTATTCAACTAAACAGACGTTGAAAATCCTGCCAACATTACGATGGGTATTTTAAATAAACTGCTTCCGCATCAATAAAAAATAACTATACTTGTGAACTTCCGCTCACAATTTCAAAACAAAAGTGTCATGAGCTCATTAGTGGTTTTTAACTTTGAACTTCTTGCAGTCATGTTGGGGTAGCGCTTAATGTGGTTCTTGATCATTTCCTTTTATATTTGAACCAGAGCAGTTGTAATAAAGCAACCCTCTCGGAATAACGCAAATCTTTGATTATTGAATAAATTGTGACCTAAAAAGCAGTTTGATATCACATGTGTATTTTTTCTGAGGTAAAAAAATATGAAGTAAAACTATTTTTACTGTCTTTACAAAACGACATAGAATAAAATTAAAAGAATGGTAGAATGCAGTAATTTAGTTGTTGCACTTTGTTGTAATACAAAACTAACAGTAATCTTATAACAAGAGATTCTGTGCTTTTAGTTTGTAGGGGAACTGCTCGGGTGTTCCGTGAATTCTTTGAATTTTACGTTCCCCCTGATCTAAAACTTTTCCAGGACACGTGGCAACTTCGCCACACCTCCTCTGACGTCATGGGGAGACGCGTCAAGGTTAAAAGATGGGATGATGTCAGCTTTTTTAAAAAGTCCCAATAGTATACTGTCCGTTTCTAATCCGATCATTACTCATTAATAGCACAGAAAGAAACCGGATGTAACTCCACTTGGAGTTAACTTCAACCAGGAAACCTCTCTGCATGTTAAACGTTTTAAATGTGCAGCCTGCATCATTGGCGCCACAGTTCAGTTTTCTCACATATTCTGTTTATACGGCAATAGAAATAACACATTTTTTTCATGTTTCGGCAATGAAAGATTTACACAGACTGAAATGAGCTGACGTTTAAAAGCATCAGAGTACCAAGAATCTTTTCATACATATTTTGCACAGTAAAGCCTGCCTCGACTTGTTTTGTGTATAATTTACAATGCATATGGATGTTTCACCCCTTTATTGACATTATAAATTAGTCATGACTAATATAAGTTGGCAACTTTGACAAAGACATTTCGGAAAAACACTTCATTAATTCATTTAGGGAAAATAGGTTTCTGCAAAGTAATGTCAATATGAATAAATATTCACCCTCTTCAGGTCAGTATTTAAACTGGCTGCAATCACAGCACGAAGTCTGTTTGGACAGGTCTCAATCAGACATGCACATTCAAGTTTATGGCATTCTTCTTTTCCAGTTGTTCAAGCTCTATCAAATGATAAAGAAAACAAATGATTTGTTGTGTCTTCTCTCTCCCGTAGTTGTGCTTCTCCCTCTCTGTCTGTCCCTGTCTTCAGGTGTCCCTGGCTTTGGTCCTACCAACCTGCCCACTGTTTTCCACTCAGCCCAACCGGTCAAGGCAGATGTCCGTCCACCCTGAGCCTGGTTCTGCTGGAGGTTTCTTCCGGTAAAGGGAGTTTTTCCTCTCCACTGTTGCCTATGGTTTGCTCAAGGGGGATTTGTTGGCTTTTCTCTAAATGTCTGCTCTGTATAGTCTTGACTTTATTATGTAAAGTGCCTTGAGATAACGTCGTTGTAAATTGGTGCCATATAAATAAAGTTGCATTGAACTGTTTTACTATTTACCTAGGTTTGCAGATGACATGCTTGAGGGAAATCTCCATACAGACAGAAGTGACAGTATGGAAAAAATGACAAAGGTCAGAATTATTGTCACAAATGACCTCAAGTCCTACTGTACAATGTAAAAATGTCCATTAAATGTAACTTTAAAATTTAATTAGTATTAATAAAATTACAATTTAATAAAATTAATTTTCTAATTTAATTAGGTTAACTAAGTAAAAATGAGCAGAATTTCTAAACACAGTATACCAACATTTTAAAACAATGTAAACATATTTTAATGTGATGTTTTTACAGTGAAGGGCGAGTGAGGCAGAGAGAGAGAGGGAAGGGAGTGATGACATCAGCAGGAGGAGGAAAATAGCATCCTTCATCAGACAGCAGGGAGAGGGAGAAAGAGAGGGAGGAGAAAACACCGGGACAGAGTGAAAATAACAGCGAAAATAAAGGAGAAGAAGACTGATGGTGTTGTCTGAGCGAGCGACAGACAGTGGGACAGGAGACATCAGACAGACAGACAGAGAGAGGGAGGAGGAGGCTTTAACGTCGGTTATCTGGGCCTGAGTGTGTATGCGACCAGCTGACTGGAACACACACACTCAAGGGTGGAGCCATGATGGGAAAGGATTACATGTTGGCCATTATCATAGTCAACTATGACGGTGAGACACACACATACACACCTGACATACAAAGAGGACTCGGTGTCCACACACAGGATTATGAGGCCCGTGCTGTTTGCGTGTATGTCTCACAGAAAGAGGTGCAAAGCTCAGTGTCAGCTCACAGGATGTTTAGCATCCACTGCACCTCATGCTCACGCTCAGCGGGGAGGAACTAGTCTCAGGTTCTCTGCTTCCTGTAAGTGAAACCAGCTGCAGTATTGATATTTCTATAGTTCTTACTTAAAGACACTTTACAGGAGAAAAATAGAACAAATCAGGAAAGATCACATCAGTCATTAAGAGCACCTTCGTAAGGTCGAGTTTTAAAAAGTTTTTTTTTGGTCAGTATCCAGTCATCAACTTCCTTATTATCTTGTAATTAGAAACTATGTTTCTGCATTGACTAATAAATAAAGGAAACGGCAAAAAAAAATCTCCAAGCCCACATTTGAAATGCGTTGGGCAAGATGGATGTGCTAATTAAGCCGAATTTGGATTTTTCAATCCTAAATAGTTAAATAACCAACCAAAAGGTTAAATGAAGACAGAGACGCGGTAAGTCAGGAGCTCACACATTTACAGTGATTTTATGTCTGACCGTTGTGAGTCTAACAGCAGTTTAGACAGAAAAGCATCTCATTATAAGAAGACACTTTTCCTGACATGAGACTTTGCTCGTCATATCAAAAAAGTGTATCCTCCTATAAGAAGAACAGTAATGTTTTCACCTTAAAAAATTTGGATAAATACACAACTTCACCTAAATGTGGACTGTTGTGGTTGAAAGTTGCTCACGTTGTGATTTAACATTTCATTGTTAGTCATATCATTGTCTCTTAATCAGCCAATTCAGCATTTTATGTCTCTTAGGATTTATTAATTATTCAGATCCACTTTGGTTTCTTCTCTGCTTTCCTCTCGTCCTGTGCAGATGGTTGACATTAGATTATCATCCCCTTTGTCTTGAACATTTTGTACTGGCAGCATAATATCACAAACATTGATGCAATACTAACATAAAAGCTTGCAAAAGTATCTAAGCAACTCATAAGCTAGCACAAGCACTTCTAAGAAAACATTTTAGAATTCTGCAGATTGCCATTCAGAATCTCTTAAACGTCATCATTTTCATTGAAATAGTTTTATTTCAATCATCATGGGGACTGTAGTTCAGAGTCTCGGAACATTTTTAAAGAAGATAATGAAGAAAAATGGCTAAATGTATTTTTTTGGCCCTATTCAACCATGGTTTAACATTGATGGTTTAAGATGATTAATTGATTGATGATGAACTTTAATGAACACTGACTAATGCAGACATTAAACTCCATTATTATACCTTAAAATTGCAATTGCAGCGTTAAATTATCAGTGTTTAACATGCCTGGTAATTACAGGCCCCGTTAACCCCCCGGCAGATTCTCAGCCATGTTCTGCAGTCATAAGAAACATCACACTTAAACTTTTACAGATGGAAATATGGTGCGAGTGGGTCTTACCAATAAACTTCAGGGTGTTTGTTCAGGTTAGGGTGGTAAACAATGCTGGTAACAGCAGCTGGAGGCTCGTCTTTAGAATGAAGGACAGTTATTAACTTGTCTGTCTCTCTGCAGACAACATCTGGACAGATCAGAACTTGCTGCTGGACCCGGACCTTCCCTCTGGCTGGAGAACCATCAAAGATTCCACTGGAACTTACTACTGGCACATTCCCACCGGTGCCACCCAGTGGCAACACCCCCGCCTTGGGACACCACAGCCAATGGACAGCCAGGTAGGAACATATTAGAATGGGTTACATTAGGCTAGAGCTGACAGATAAAGTTTGGACATGTCAAAATGGGCTACAGCTTACAACAGAGCAGGTTAGAAAGGCAGAACTCATACAAAATGTCAGAATCATTTAAACTGGGTAGAACAGACAGAGCATAATCTAGCCACAGGGGTTGCAAGCCAGTAACTTCTGTGCCGGGACCAAGCCCGGATAAATAAAGAGGGTTCCGTCAGGAAGGGCATCTGGTGTAAAACTTGCCAAGTACAACCATGCGAGTCATCCGTAGCACTTTCATACCGGATCGGTCGAGGCCCGGGTCAACAACGACCGCCACCGGTGCTGTTAACCTACAGGGTGCCGGTGGAAATTGGACCACTGTTGGTCGAAGAAGGAGAGGAGGCAGAAGGGTTCGTGGTCAGAGAGAGAAGGGGAAAGGCAGGAGCTTAGATTTGAGAGTAGGGACTCTTAACGTTGGCACAATGACAGTGAAAGGTAGAGAGCTGGCAGACATGATGGAGAGAAGGAAGGTAGATGTACTGTGTGTGCAGGAGACGAGGTGGAAGGGCAGCAAAGCACGTAGTATTGGAGGAGGATACAAACTGTTGTACCATGGTGTGGATAAGAAGAGAAACGGAGTAGGAGTGATCCTGAAGGGGGAGTTTGTGAACAATGTTCTAGAGGTGAAAAGAGTCTCAGACAGGGTGATGAGGCTAAAGCTAGAAATCGAAGGGGTGATGGTGAACGTAGTCAGTGGGTATGCTCCACAAGTTGGCTGTGAGTTAGAAGAGAAGGAGAGGTTCTCGAGTGAGTTTGATGAGGTCATAGAGAGTATCCCCGAGGAGAGAGGTTACTTGTTGGAGCAGACTTCAATGGGCATGTTGGCGAGGGGAACAAACGTGATGAGGAGGTTTGGTGTGACACGAAGGAAGGAGAGAAGGACTTATACAGGCTAGCCAGACAGAGAGATAGGGATGGGAAAGATGTGCAACAGATAAGGGTGATTAAAGACATGGAAAGGTGAGATGGAAAGGTGCTAACAAGCCAAGAGAGTGTGCAGAGAAGATGGAAGGAGTATTTTGAGGAGCTGATGAATGAGGAAAATGACAGGGAAAGAAGGGAGGAAGATGTGGATGTTGTGGAGCAGGAAATAGCAGAGATTAGAAAGGATGAGGTGAGGAAGGCTCTGAAAAGGATGAAGAGCGGAAAGGCTGTTGGCCCTGATGATGTACCTGTGGAGGTGTGGAGGTGTCTAGGAGAGACAGCAGTGAAGTTTCTAACCAGTCTGTTTAACAGGATTTTAGAGAGTGAGAAGATGCCTGAGGAATGGAGGAGAAGCGTTCTGGTGCCGATCTTTAAGAACAAGGGTGACACGCAGTGTGGTCCTGTATGAGGTTGTCTTGAGTGGCAGAGAAGTAGGTCAGAGTAGTCCATGACATGTATGAGAGAAGCATGACGGTGGTGAGATGTGCCGTAGGTCAGACAGAGGAGTTCAAGGTGGAGGTGGGACTACACCAAGGATCGGCTTTGAGTCCCTTCTTGTTTGCTATGCTGATGGACAGGTTGACAGATGAGGTCAGACAGAAATCTCCCTAGACAATGATATTTTCAGATGACATTATGATATGCAGTGAGAGTAGAGAGCAGGTGGAGGAACAGCTGGAGAGGTGGAGGTTTGCTCTGGAAAGAAGAGGTATGAAAGTCAGTCGTAGCAAGACAGAATACATGTGTGTAAAAGAGAGGGAGCAAGGTAGAAGCGTGAGGTTACAGGGGGCTGAGGTGAAGAAGGTGCAGGAGTTTAAGTACTTGGGGTCAACAGTTCAGTGTGATGGGGAGTGTGGAAAAGAGGTGAAGAGGCGAGTGCAGGTGGGTTGGAATGGGTGGAGGAAAGTGTCAGTGTTGTGTGACAGAAGAGTGTCAGCAAGACTCAAAGGAAAGGTGTACAGGACAGTGGTGAGACCAGCTCTGCTCTATGGGTTAGAGACAGTAGCAGTGAGAAAGAGACAAGAGGCAGAGATGGAAGCAGCAGAGATGAAGATGTTGAGGTTCTCCTTAGGAGTGACAAGGTTGGACAGAATAAGGAACGAGCTCATCAGAGGGACGGCGCACGTTGCCTGTGTTAGCAACAAAGTCAGAGAGGCCAGATTGAGATGGTTTGGACATGTGCAGAGGAGGGATAGTGAATATATTGGTAGAAGGATGTTGGAGATGGAGCTGCCAGGCAAGAGGGTGAGAGGACGACCAAGGAGGAGATATATGGATGTTCTAACAGAGGACATGAGGTTAGCTGGTGTCAGAGTGGAAGATGCCCAGGATAGAGTGAAGTGGAAAAGGATGATTCGCTGTGGCGACCCCTGATGGGAAAAGCCGAAAGAGAAGTAGTAGTAGTAGTAGGACAAACAGAGCATATTAGCAGAGAACAGCTTCTAGCAAAACTGATGTTCGAACATATAAACCTAATCGAAACAGTTGGACCAACAGAGCAAACACAAAATCAATAGAAACCAATCGAAGCAACTGAGAACCTATTCACTATTCACCTAGTTACACCAAAGTGACGTGGTTAAATATGACCTAGTTGAAGTGAGCTGACCTGGCACACAGAAGCAGATATCTGGAGTTTGTATCTCAGCAGGTGGAGGTTGGACAGCAGAGCAGCAGCAGTGAGACTGATGGACCATCTGAGGACAGGTAACAAACTGTCATTAACAGTGTTCTCCTTCACCATTAACCTTACTAATCATGCACTAGCCATCACCCCAACCCTGAAAACTAAGGGTGCACTGACCGTTGAGAGTAAGGAGGGTTGCTCGAAGCCATTAAAGGTATTATTCAGGCTTAAGTGGACCCTCCACTAACATGTCGAGATACACAGTGTCGGTACAGGTTGTTCATTTATGTTACTGTTCCTCTCAGGTCTTCGTGGCAGGGCGATTATCTCACCGACCACGACCCTGAGTCCAAGGTGAGACAACACAACCGTAACACAGCAGGCTTTCTGTTGTTCCAAATAAGACATTTATTATTTCTCATTTTTGTAGATGCTTTTATGATTGTTATGGACTAAAATGACAGATTTCACAACAGCTTTTCTAAAAAATGGTGATGCACGTTGCAATGTTTTTATGACTCTTTAAATTGCATAGTCATGCAGAATCGCAACATTGCAGATTCCAGGAGGGACTGAACAGTGCGCGGCTCAAAGAGAAATCAGTGCAATAAAAGCACTTTTACTGTATCACATATAAGAATGTCCTGATCACCTGACCGTCTTCTGTTTCTGTCACAAGTGATATCAGAGGGATTAAACATGACGTCATGACAACATAAAGTGACATCAGTCTAATCTGCTCTAATCTCTGTCTCTGTCTCTCCTGGCTTGTGTCTCTGCCTCAGTTTAATAGAGAATTAATCTGATTTAATCTGTTTCTCTGTTCCGGTTTCTGTGTTGCCCAAACCACTCACTCCCTGCTCTCCCTCCACCTGTCTCCCTTTGTCCCTGATCTGCCTCTCGCTCCACCCAAGAGATCTGTATCTGTTTTTGGGCACAGCTGGGTCTTAGTTTGTATTAACTTCTGCTCTGAAGGACTGGCAGATCTTGCTGGCCCTTGTGTAGATTATACGACAAAAACAAGACATTCGGCACAGGTTGGTTGAGGAGGTTCCACAGCACCTGAGACTTTGAGACTACAATAAGATACTTTCACTGCAGACCCTGAAAGCATCAAGATGCACTAGGACCTTTAGCCTTGTACAGACCCTAGCTGAAAAAATGGTCCCTCTACACTGAATGATGGACAAGTGGTGGTACTCCTCAGTATATTTTCTTCCTTTTACGTTACTTTCCAGTAGCACTCCCATTTCCTGTGCTTTCCTTTGTATTTTTAGTTTTGTAGGTGATAAATGAAAGAGCCTTAAAATCGTCATCTTCTTTCTTGGTCAGTGTTTTGCAGTGCGTTCACTGGGCTGGCTGCAGGTGGAGGAGGAAGATCTGTCGCCTGGTCGCAGCAGTCTCGCTGTCAGCAACGTTATCCAGCAGCTGTCCCACTGCAGCAGCCCCGAGCAGAGAGACAGACTGGGGGCCTCGGGAGAGGTGAGACACCTGCTCTGGTTCTACCTCGACCTGTCAGAACCTGGCTCAAACATTCACAGACGAGCACAAAGTTTTTTTCTGTTGTCCACTGCACTGTTATTGCACTTACCCGTCTTTTCCGGTCTGGTTGCAGGGTCGGGAGATGACGCTGGTTCTGAAGAAAGACACTCTTACATTGTTGGACCCTTTAGACCACACCCTCCTTCACTGTCAGCCAATCATCAACATCCGCGTGTGGGGGGTGGGCTGCAACAATGGCAGGTGAGCCAGCAGTCGGCTGATGATTAACAGTCTGACGCTCTGACCCATTGCAAAGGCTTCAAATGTGGCCGATAAAAGCGTTTAAATGCAACAAAGCATGGAGCCTTCATCAGACCAATCCCACAGTCTTTTGCGTGTGTTCATTTGTGCGCTGTTGGTTGTTCGCTAGATGCTTTGCTATGTTAAATTAATTTCCATTAGCAGCTCGCATCTATTCCAGCCTCCTGTCTGATCACATCTAAAAGGAATAGTTTGGGGAAGGTCATAAGAAATCATCCAAAGACCTTTAGACCTATGTTATTTTGGTCTGTTTTACGCGGCCTTTGAAGGTGACATGTCTTTAAAGATTGTGTGGGTGATGTCCTTGAGAGGACACAGCCCCTGAACTGAGACACAGCTTATGATGCCGAGATGTTCGTAATGTTAATCAGATAAACTCTGTTAGTGGATGGTAGATGTTTTTTCCATTTTGGAGCTGGCCAAGCACTGCCTCCCTGCTGCCAGTCTTTGTGCTAATCTAGGCTAAAGTCCGACTGATGGTCCAACTTTTCTGCATGGTGAGATGTTAATCAAACCCACCTTTGAGTTTCTAACACTGTCACTGTCTCTGTTTCTTTACCACGCCCCTCCCCACACCTGAGCAGGGACAGGTAAACCACTCTACCTTTATTTTTTTCCCTCCTAAACCCACGCACACTCACTGTTACACTCATCTTTACAACCTCTTTTATACGTTAGGGTCATTTACTCAGTAGTTCACCCACCGATCACATGACCTGTCCATCAGCTGGTGAATCACAACAACATGACCCCTGTGTGTTTGTGTATGTGGTGCATGCAGGGAATTTGCCTTCGTGGCTGGAGATAAAGACAGCTGTGTGCTGAAGTGTCACGTTTTTCGCTGCGACGCTCCAGCCAAAGCCATTGCCACAGCACTGCATGAGATGTGCTCCAAGGTTAGTGAGTCGGCTGCAGCACGATGTCAGATGTTCGCCACGACTGCTGGCACTTTTCAGGAGACTTGATCAAACGGTGATGTGTAAAGACGAGGCCGAAGGTTCTTTAGTTAAACTGGGGTTTAATATTAGTAGATGTTATGTTCTGAAACAAATTAAAAAATTGCATAAATGAAAAACTATGCAGTTACACTCTCAATTTCATCCCAGTGGACACATATTTCAACGCAGATTGTTAAATCTTATCTTAACGTTTATGCACATTCCTCCAGTTCTTTAGTTTGTTTTCAGGATCCAAAATCACTTTTTTACAGTATGTCTGTCAGCAACAGAAATGAAAACTATGAATTTCTCCCATTAGCAACCAATAATCAGAACAGGACCTATACTTTCTGGACCAAACTGATGCACCCTGGCCTACCTGTTTGCTGGTTTAGAAGTAATACTACATTTGTGAGGCATTTTAAACGAAGTTGTGCTCATTTGTTTGTACATTTTCTCGGTAGATGATGTCAGAGAAGGCTGTGATGCGCCCGTGTCGCTCTCTGACAATGGAGAGTATCTCACCTGAAGACCTGCCCAGACAAGGTGACCTGTTCTGTTCTCGGAGGTCGTCTGCTGCTCTCTGATTGGTGTCGTACTGATTCCGTGTTATTTCGTTTCATCACAGTGGAGTTTCTGGAGGCGGTGCGACAGCAGGTCCAGAAGTTTGAGGTCCAGTACATTGGTAACCTGCCGGTGTCTCGGGCCATGGGTGAGACAGAAACACGCTGTAAACACGTAGGCAGTTATGTCATGTCACGTAAGAAGCAGGAAACAGCCACTGCTTCTTTTTAGTCTGAATGAAACCTGAGAGAAAAAGAAGATTTAGTGAGGATCTTTATAAAATACACCGGCTGTTACATCCAGTCACTAAGAACAATCTGGACTGACGTCTAAAGGGCTGTAGCTAAAATGTGCAGCTAACTGAGGAGCCCTCTGTTTTAAAGTGTGCGTCTGTGCTGCAGGTATGGAGGTGTTGAACAGAGCCATAGAAAGCATCATGAACTCCACAGACAGAGATGACTGGGAGCCGACTGTGATCCACGTCACTGACAACATCCTGTCTCTGTGGAAGGGAGAGGTACTGTTTTTATCAGAGGCTGTTAGGTTCAGGTCCAGCTCCCTCTGGTTAATCTCTTTACCCTGATCTGACCCTGGCAGGAGGGGGACGAGCCATTCTGGGAGTGTCAGGTACGTTTTCTCACCTTTCTGGGCGTCGGCCACGACAGCCACACCTTCGCTGTCATTGTCGACTGTGGGACACAGCGTTTTGAGTGTCACGTGTTCTGGTGTGAACCGGATGCAGGAATCATCTCTGAGGCTGTTCAGGCTGCATGTATGGTGAGGAGTAATAAACTTTTAATCTGGCTCAAATGTGGCACTTTAAACTCCGAGATAATAATAATAATAATAAGACAAACAAAATTGGTGTGTTTTCTATAAATGCTCTATGAAAGACTTCCCTGAGTGTTCCCTTCCTCCTCAGGTTCAGTATCAGAAGTGTCTGGTAGCTCAGACTCCTCCGCCAAGGTCCAAGTCCTGGCGTGCGACCCCGTCAAAGGTAAAACGTGCCAACTCCATGGATGGTGCCGCCTTCCCTCCTCTCACATCCCATCACCACAGCAGCAGCAGCAGCGTGAGGAAGGGAATGATGGCGTTCTTTGAAACCTTCCGCAACAAACAGGCCACCACCTCCTAATGATGAAGCAGGTCCATCAGAGCCACCCTTCAGCAGAAGATGGTCACAGTGGCCTTGACTTAAACATGCGCACCATGACCACGGGGATCCAGATGAACCTCTGTGGCTGAACTCCTGGCTCTGGTGGTCTTGCTGCCGCCTTCACATCACCAGCAACACAGATGGTCGCCAGCCGTTGCTTATATCCCGTTTGTCTGACTGATATGTACCTGCCTTAATTTGTCACCATGATGTTAATCCCACCTCAGGGGTTGCTGACGTAAAGAGCAGGAACACCAGGTGACTAGCAAATGTTTTCTGTAATACGGACCTGTAAAAGCTGTGATTCTAGCATTGAAAAAACCGAAGTGGACCTGTAAATACTGGTGCTGCTCTAACCACTGGACCTTCACATACCGGTACTGGTGAAACCCGTAGAGGCTGTCATACTGGTATTAGTACTGGTACAACTACTGGACCTGCAAACAAGTGGAGGTGAGTGGATCAAACAGAGCTGAACAATGACTAAAGTCGTCAACACAACAACCTGATCCTATCCGGAAAACGTGGTGGTGGCAGGATCGGGATCTGGAACTGTTTTGCTGTTCGGTATATAGGAATCTTAAGAGTCGTACAGGACGATGTGCAGGCCTGAAAAAAGTTACAATTGAAAAATTGGCTCGCAACCAGTTGCACAATAGGGTTTGTATTTATACAGTAATGTAGAAAATTCTCCAAGGGTTCACAAACTTTCAAGTACCAGTGTATAGGCTCATAACATGTCTAGAAACGCAAAGAGGACACAGTGGAAGAGGTGATTATTCATTTAGAATTAACATTAAAGGAAAAACCACAAAAGAAAAAACCTGGCAGAGTAAACTCTTAGAAATTAGAAAGTAAGTAAGGAAACCTATAAATTAACGTATTGTAAAACCCTTAAACAGCCTTTCCCGACCTTACACTGTCGTGGGATGCTTCAGGAGGACCCCCCCCCCTCAGATTTTCCTTGTAAAATGAGTGGCATGTAGAAATAGACAGACAAGTAATTCCCTGTTTTCGTTTCAGGCTTTATGTTTTGTGAATTATTAGAAATTAGGAAGCTGCACTTGGTGGTTCTGTCCACCTCAGAGCAGAAAAACAACGTTTCTTTTATATGGTTTTATTTTTGAAGACTTTACTTTTAATATAGGTTATTTATTATTTTTTTAATAATAAAAAATAATAAATGTTTTGTTTTAGAACAAATTTTTAAAGTTTTATTTTATTTAAAGTCCACAGCTTGACTCTTGCACTTTGCATGGACAGCATGTGAAGTCATTGAAAAGCACTAAGTTTAATGTTAATGTTGCCTGGAAGCTTTATGTTGAAATTACAGCTGCAGGTAATGTTCAGAAATATAATACAGACTCTGAGACGCAGGATTAACTGCGTCTGCAGCTGGCTGCTGATTGGCTGAAGAACCTGTACGTAGAGGCTTTAGTGGTTCAGTGGGAAAATGTTGCTGAACAGAGAAAGTCTGTGTGTGATGAAGACAAAAGAAATACTGTATGATTTCAGTGTGTCCTTGTCTTCATGTCTGCAGCACAAACCGGTGATGTCAGGTATTACCTAAACTATCAAATAAAATGATGGAAATATGTTTTGGACTGGTTTTACAGTCATTTACCTGCTCACGTTTATTAGCTGATCACCAAAAATGTTAATTATTCAATCCTAAAAAAAATTATAACAGATATTTTTTTCCTTTCTGGAAGGTTAATTGACATTTCGAAATGACTTAAAAGCAGATAAGAGAAGTAAAGTTGTGGAGTAAAGAAATGGAGGGAGGTGAATGAGACCGAGGACACCTCCTCCCTCCGGACAGCTGATGTCTCAGTCCATTCATGAATTAAGAGGTCAGTCTGCCAGAGACACAACAGGGAGAGAAGAGGACAATCAGCACTTGGACATTTTGAGTTTGTCTTGCGCTGGAAGGTAAGTTCTATTTCTGTAGAGGCTGGACTCTAAATGGCTCGTAATAGTGAAGGAATCTTTGGCAAAAATGCTTTTCCTGTATTTATCTGTTCATAGTTTTGGTCCCTGAAAACATTAAACCAAGTCTTTATGGAGCATCGATAAAAACAAACTTGCTGCTACTCTGTTGTGCACAAATTAATAGAATTTAAATGTAAAATGGACTTAATAAGAAAATATACGACTTTATTGATGCCACAGTGGGGAAATTCTTCGATTAATCATATAATCACTGACTTTAAATTTTTGTTCAGTTTTTATTTGACATCATGCTGTCAAATGTTCCTGTTCATTGAAGCCAAACCGGGGCCTCACATCAGGACACGTCAAGCAGCAAAGAGTGGCGTGTGATATTCACACCTTACTGGCTGTAAGTCAGCTCTGTTCGCCGTCTTTGTTCACGCTGCGTTGAGCTGGTTTTGAAATACGTATAACGTTAATAAAACGTGTAGTTTTGTGTTGAAAACTGCCTGGAGACCTCAGACTGGTTTAACTGGAAACACAAGACACAGAGGAAGGGCTGTTTCTACACTGTGGTCACCATGGAACCAGTATATTAGATTAGAGCTGGTATAAAGGCAGCTGACCAGGCATTAGACCGAGCACTCGTTAACAATTAATATGTAGCTGAGTCAGCAATAACAAATAAGAAATAAAGAAAAATGCTCAAACAGTTTTTCAGAGCTCAGGTTTGGGTTCAGGCCTTGTTTTCTTAAACCAAAAGATCAGAATTTACAGTCTCGACTGTGTTTTGTTTGTCATCATTGACTGAAGGTATTTAATACGTTGTCAGGTTCGTTTGAAACTGATCCATTTATTAACTGCTTTATTCTCATCATTCAGCCACAACAATAAAACCTGCTTGACATCCCTGAGGTGTTGCCTGGTCTTCACCTTTGAAGCACCTGATGAACATGAGTCCGCGTGAGACAAGCGTGAGCCTACGACCTGCTGATCTCAGAGCAGCTCAATGGATGTTTTGTCCATGTCACATTCCTCAGCTTTGTTTGGCTTCACTGGGACAATGTCCTCGTTGTGTTCTCATAGTGTGGGTAAAAGTGGGACTATTGTCCTGATGCTGGAGCTGAAAGGGTTACAGAAACTTCAGCAGATCATCGTCAGGTGATCAGGACGGGTCACAGTGAATTTAAATGTCGTTGTGTCCGTCCGTGTTGTTCACATACATCACAGTGAAAGGCGGACAGATACAGAAGTAGACAGGTCCAGGACACACGGAACCAAATAAAACAAATAAAGGAACAAAGAAAATAGAATTATACTAGTTGAAAAAAATCCATAATGTGTCTCAACAGAAATGAGTGTTGAGACACAGTTTCACAGGACAATCTTTTATCAATAAAATAAAAGGTTGTAGTTTTGGGATTCTGCCGGTTTCCATTTTACTCATCCACCTGTTTTTCATTCCACGTGGCCAGATGAGCTCTGATCAGCCCCCTCCATACCGTCCCCATTTCCTAGAGGGACCCTCGGCCCCCGGCTTCCCACCAGGTTCGTCTGTCACTCTTTAATAGAGATGTTTACGTTCAAGCTTTGTGGTTTTTCTCGACTGGATTCTGTGGCTCTGGCTCACCTCAAACTCCTATCTCACCTTCCTTGTCCTCTCACACACTGCTCTTTTGTTCTGTTGTATATTTGTGGACTTCACCAGACCAGGTCCCCTGGACAAGGCTGCTAACCTCAGTGGGGGCCACTTGCTTAAATCGAGACTGACCTGAAATTAAAAATCATATTTTGGTTATTGTTCGGAGTTTTGTTGCTTTGATCATGTGACCTCTTGTTGTGTGTTCACAGCTCTCGGCTCACAGCTTGCGCCCTTCCCCAGCTCGTCATACCAGGTACCCAGCATGCACCTCACCTTCAGCTTCAGCCGCTTCCTGTCCACACATTCAAACACAGACAACTTAAAGACCATCATTAAGTAGAGTTACTGCAACCTGGTTGTTTTCCTCCATGAACCAGCACCTTCACCTGTAGGTCTGGTCCAGACTCAAGATTCTAAGTGCACATTTGTGTCAGACGTGCCAGTTTCCTACAGGCCTTTTTTATAAAGCGTTAACACTTTGACCTTCGCCCCCATAATCTAATCAGTTCATCTTGTGTTTTTTCGGAATAAGGTTTTGTTCAGGTTCACAGACTAAACCTGTAAATTAAAAAGTTTCTTTAATATTTTTACCTCTGTCAACCCCCTCAGACCTACGCAGGTGGAGGAGGCCAGTCCTACTACCAGGGACCAACAGGGGCCCCAGTGACTTTTATGAGTCAACCCGGGTACCAGGCCTACCACAGCGTGACCCCGGGGGCCTCCTACCATTGGGACGGCCTGAAGCCGTACAGAGAACCACCGAAACCCACAGGTAGGTCACACAATAACAGGCAGTGACATAAATGGACGGAACATTGACATCGTATGAGACGATGACAAAGTAAAAATATACATGATGAATGGCGGTAGGACCGAGTATGACGACAGGAAATCACTTCATATCCTCGTACTTCTGCTTCCTTCATCCCAAAGCCTGTAGATTTTTGGTTCAGTGTTCAAAATAATGTTTGCAGTAAACACGAGGTCACCAGATTTTCACAGTTGGAGCTCATGGTCTTAAAAAAGGACAATTGCTAACAAACGGCTGAAAGACTCGCTGTAAGAATCTTATGTTCTGCAATAATTTAAATGGGAACCAGCGAGCTTCTAACTCCAGCACACTATGTGCACTTGTTGTCACCACCTTGACTTTCTGGTTGTTGGACAGTGGACACAGGGAAGGTTGGGAACAAGTTAGCCGTTTCAGACTTTGTTAGCCCAAAGTTGAACGCTCAGGTGTCATCGACAACTCGGTTCTGTGTCTGCACTGGAATCTGTTCTGACCTGGCTGTCGCACATCAGAGGTATTTTGAGGGTAAAGTCCACCCTCCACGAGTTGATCTAGTGAAGCCAAACTTTAGATAAATGTGGATCAGACAATTACACTTTTTCTAACTACTTACAGCTTGTGGATGTTGATTCTCACAGCACTAACAACTATCCTGAAGCAGATGGTCGATGGTGTACTAACAGAATGTTCCTTTGTCAGTGTTCATGGTGGGGCAGCAGGATCAGCATCACGGTGTTAAAGACTCGTGTCTGAAGGCCTGTTCCGCTCTTCTGTGCTGCTGCTGCCTCTGGGACATGTTCACCTCTCACCTCTGCTGCCCTCTGACCTCCGACCTTCACTGAGCCTCCCATCATGCAGCGGGGCCTCTGGGACACCGGTTTTTTGAGTCATGTCTGTGTTAGAGGAGCTGGATACGTCAGCACCGCTCAGTCAGAATCAACAAAATTCCTCCTGTGGCCCAGAATAATAAAGATGATCAGAGACGACGGATTTTGCTCTGATCAGAAGTTTTAGTCGGTTTCTAAAAGGTGCCCGAGGCCTAGAAACCCGAAGTGTAACATTTGTGTAGTTTATTATGAACTCGGTCGATTCTTTCACCTCTACAACGTCTGCAGCTCCGTATTTCCTGTTTTTTCTTCTGCCTGTTCTTCACGATCTTTTGTGCCATTTCCTATAAAACATGTACATACATAATATGATGTGTCTGTACCTGCTTTCCTGTGGACTTTAATAAAAAGCTTCAGTGACACTATGAAGAGATGATCCATGTGTGACAATAAAAAACTAAGTATTACAGAAACACTGAGGCATTACTGAAGTCATTTCAAAACTTTATTAAAACTACTTTCAAAATATTCAAAATATTATGCTTAAAATACTATTTATACAATTATTTTATATAACTAAGATGCAGCTGGAATTTTTTTCTGTGCTCAAAATGACCAATGACCACATAAATAAATTTTAAATTTAACAAAAAAAAAATTTGATTTTTCAGTTTGTCCGCAAACTCCTGCACAAACCAATCAAATCAAAGCGTTATCATGTTCGTATCATTATTGTGTCAAGCTGCAGAGTAAATAAAAGTGAGACGGACAGTATGATGTCACACTCTAATGTGTCCTATGACATTTATGAGCTCCTGTGATTGTAAAACATGTAGATTTTTTTAATGATTAATATTGATATTCTTTAAAAATAACTGAGTCACTAGGACACTGAACCGTGAACTGAGGACATGTCACAAACAGCATCGTTCCACAGGCCAAATCCACGTCCAGCTGTGGCGACCCTGAACTTATGGGACGAACCCAGAGGGAGAAAATCTGCTTCTGTGGTGCCTGAAAAGAAGATTCCGATGTTATTAGGCTGAAAGGTTGATAGTTAAAAAAAACATTTAACTTTAAGTCTGTGTAAATTATTTAATTATTCACTCATCAGCTGAAATTAATCTAAATGGAAATGTATTAGAATAATTTAACTGTGAAAATGTGTTACTCCAGTTAACACCACGTCACATTGGTCATTAAATGTGAAGCTCAGCAGAATATTTCTCTGTGAGGACGTTGTGTTAGGATCCACACAGAGTCTAACGATGGTCAGACGTTTAACTGTCGGTGGTTTGTTGACATGACTCAACGCACTGGCCTCTGTCATTTCATTGTCAGTCGTTCCTGATTTATTCACAAGGGCCAATGAAGTAGTTCCGCTTTAAAATGACAGAAATTGAATCTGAACTCTCAACTCAGCTCCTGGGTTTATACTGTTTTATTATTATGAAACAAGCAAAAAATTAAAGTTAAATTTAAGGTAATTAGAAGGAGCATATTATAATACTTTATTACATATATTACTATGTATTATAATATATATTATACATATTATAATAAAGTACTTTATTACAGTAAAACAGTGTCTCTAAGGCTCCATGGAGGATTAATGTGTAAAATATCGCTGCTGGGCTACGGGGTCTGAAATAACATATTGACAATATAAAAACAACACAGGTGTTTCTCTCCTCCTCTGATTGGTTGAGCCTCCTCTCCGTCTCTGATCTCTGGTTACTCCTCCGAACATAAAGTCATCTACACACATTAAAATTACACAGTGATTCTTTAGTGTTGCGTTAAAAACCTTCCCAAAGTAAGAAAAGTCGCATCGGTTTCTTTTACCACTTCTTCTTATATCAGAACAATTTTCTTTTCTGCACCACTAATAACTGCTCACTTTACCACGGCATTTTATATGGCATGTATCGTATCTTTGCTGCTGTATTTATTTTGATATTTTTAAACCGTCGGTTTTATTTTAATTCTGCGTTTAGCCTTTGCTATGAAGTTTCGTTTTGTGTACGTTCGTTTTATACTGAAAGACAATAACGTTTGCGTTGCAAATCAGAAATGCAGCACATGGAAAACCTAAACTGGAAGTGCTCCGTGTCACTAGGGGGCAGTGACGAGTTAGTAAGTTCCTTCCTGAGTTTCAGCCAAGCTCAGAGTTGAATAAAAAACTCATCCTGTAATGCTACGTGACCACGTTTTTTTATTCGTTTTCCCACATGGTGACCCTACGGTGGCCCCTAAGGACAAAGCACATACAAACAGAAAAGTGCAAACACAAAGGAAACGTGCTCACAGAAAAGATGGATGTGTCACCGAACCTACCGGGCATCCGCGTCCTGCACCTGTACCGTACACACAAAACTACGAGTGTTTAGTGCAGATCTTTGTCCACACTGAGATGACACGTGGCACATTCGCAGCTCCACGCTAGAGACAGGATTTTTGTGGCAGCTGCGATGGGACGTAAGAGGCTCAGGCCCAGGTCACTTTGTGGGATCTTTATTAACTGAATGTAGACGCAGCTTTAAGAAACATGCTGCCAAAAGCCATAACACAACAGACTCTGGGAGCAACAAAAAATATAAAAATCTATAAATGTAAAAGTCTGTCACTTTTTATTGCCCCCCTGGAAACATTGACAGTTGTCTACAATGGTTCTGGGGAACCCTAGAAAGTGTGAACACAACTGGGACAGTACCGTTTCCATGATTTCAAAGTAAAACAGAATCCTTGTAATGAGATGCCATGTGATGCACGACTGTGTTTCAGTGGGTCGGGACACATACATTTGTTACTATATTGCTTATGACCACTGTTAGCCGAGGGTTAGCATTCTGCTAATAATGATCTTGCTAAGGTAATTGATCTGACTCAATGTAAATGCACTTATTTGTCGAGGTTTCTAGTTGCTGATGAACAAATGTCCAGAGAGACACAATGGTGCAAATATGTGTTATTCTTTTATTGAAATGAAAATGATCATTTTAAAGAAAAAACTCATTTGCAAACCGTTGTTTTAATTTTGAGAACTGTGAGGCCCATCCAGATAAAAAGGCGTGAAGCTGCGCTTCCTCTCACAGGGGGAACAGCAGGTGACCGCTGAAGGTGGTGTGATGACTTGTATTGTCAAACACTGTTGTGTTGTTCCACAGACGGACATACGTGGTGTCGCCACTCTCCAGAACCAGGTTGACACCATTAGAAGAACTCCCAAAACTCCCAGAAGAGTTCTGCTCCCAGGCCATGAAAACCCGCTCTGTGTTCTTCATCAAATCAACACCTGTGGGGTGTCTAGGGTCTCCGTACTGAGCAATGTACCACTCAAAGTGGTAAACCCCTCTGTGTGGGGCGGTGAAAACACCTGTAGGACATAAGCTTTGGTCAGTTTTACTCAGCTGTGGACTTCAGTGATTAAATGTCTCCAAGTCACTACCTGTGTTCGGGCTGTAGGCATTTCCAATGTTGGTCACCACACGTCTGAACACCAGAGGGGTGTGTGACGGAAAGGGTCCGATGGTGTTCTCACCATCAGCCAACAGAGAGGCTGAGAAAACCACCTGTTTACCTGAGAGACAGACAGACAGAAAACAGTCATTCCCAGCTTCAGTCCTGAGCCTTGGATCCTGAAAAAGACGAGTTTCGTATTAACGTGACAGTCACACAGCCGTCAGTGTATCAGTGAGTGTGTAAATGTGATCAGACCTTGTGGTTGTTGCTTCAGTTTGTCGATCTCAGCCTTCTGCTTCTCCAGCTCCGTTTTCACTCCATCCAGTTCTTTGAGCTTTGCTGATTGTGCTGAACGAGAAGAAGAACAACCACATTTTCACACACACGTTACAGTCAAATTTAACCTCTGCATTTAACCCATCCCTCTGGGTTGGGTTATCGACCCCCCAACAAAAAAGACAAAAGCAAAACTGTAACTACATGAAGATACGAAATGTATAAATAATGCTCATTAACATAAAGAAGTTTTAATTCTAAAATATAATAGATTCAAATAAAAACAATTGGCATCAAAGTGAGAGATTTTTGTTTTTAGCGTAACCAGTGGATTACGAAAAGAAAATGTACAACTACCATCTAAAACCTGCCTTTGATCTTTGACCCAGAATCATCACATACATCACAATGAGAAACATGTGATTACCTGCATGCAGCTGCTTTCATATCGTTCTGACTGATGCACAAAGCAGAAAAACAACATGTCGCAGAAACTGTAGGTATCGGTATCAAACACGCTGACGTCTGTCTCCACTCAGATCACTTACACAGTAACCTGTCCCTGCGAGTGAGACGGCGTCCCTACAGCAGCTGCCTGCTGAGAGTCAGGGCGCCGTGACCTGCTGATATGATTTACAGTGACTGGTTGATTTGAGAAAATCAAATGGGATTCCGTTGGACATGAGAGGGGCAGCTTTGAAACAGAGCAGAACTTGTACCGTACCTTGATTCTCTCCTTGTAAAACCTTTACGTCCACCTTCAGTTGAGCCAGCGAGCCGGCCATCTCTCTAAGTATAGTGTACATGTCCCCCTGGTCTGACCCGGCCTCCATGATGGGCTGACGTGTGGAGACAGTTTGACGCAGCTCGACTCTGTCCTCCGCAGACCGGGAGACCTTTTATACTGTGGTGCGCCACAAAGGTCAGATGTGACAGTGGCTTGCGTCCAACAAACACAGTCATGTCTTATCAGTTTTTAAACCCGATTTCTCAATCAGCCTCTTATTGTGTAAACCTGAAATGAAGTAAAAGTTATTGCAGAGGTGACTGTAGTGGTCTGTAAGGGATAATTTATGTACTACACGATTATACACTGCACTATTACAACACAACACAACAAACACAGTCATGTCTTATCAGTTTTTAAACCCGATTTCTCAATCAGCCTCTTATTGTGTAAACCTGAAATGAAGTAAAAGTTAGTGCAGAGGTGACTGTAGTGGTCTGTAAGGGATAATTTATGTACTACGCCATTATACACTGCACTATTATTTATTATTTATTACTGCACTTACTATTATATCTGACTTACTTAATGTCACTTGAATACTTACTTGGCATGTTGTTTCATATTTATCAGAAACAGATGAAGGGTGCGGTCCTAGAACTGACCAATTCTCAGAACATTTAATGATAAGGACTTTTTGGCAAGAACTGAGAATGTGTGGCAACATCCGGCACCTGTTGGATAGACTAAGACTCTAAGTTGGTGGGGGAGCTTCCTCCTTTCTCTTTGACTTTGTCTTTTGTTGCTTCTTTGAACTGAGGAAATTTTTCTTCCTGCCTGATACAAGTTAGAACCTCTATGTATTATATTACAATTAATGTATTTTTTATTATATATGGACATGACCCAAATTGTTCCCAGACCTGCCAGCCTTGAAGAAAGTCAAGGACCATTCTATGCTACACAAATATCAACCTGTGAACATGGATGCAGTCAAAATGGAAATTTTAATTCATTTACGACACCAACCATCACCGCTTCGACACTTGGGTGCATGACTATTGCTGCATGGCATTCAAACCCATGTCTCGGCAGAGGGTTTTTTCTTTTTATTTCATTCTATTTAAAAAGAATGTGATACACCACAGGAGCAGAGGGCACGAAGCAGCAAGAGCAGTTTTTTATCTATTGCTAATATCTTAAACTGACCCGATGCTACAGACAGTGGTTCTTACAGAAAAGTGGTTCCGTTCCAATGAATACATGATGTTTTACTGCAAGTAAAAGAACTCCATATAAGGATAAGACACTTGGTTAGTTTGCATGAGCATAGGCATGTAGCACCACATCCTGTTTTTATGTCTGGCTCAGAGTGCAGCTTCAGCAGAGTACAACATGATCCTGTTACTGACAGGATTAAAACATTAAACACATATATCCGTCATAAGGAGTAGAGAGGGTGTCTGCTTCCCGAATCTGGACTGGGAGCTGGTTCCACAGGAGAGGAGCTTGATAGCTAAAGGCTCTGCCTCCCATTCTATTTTTGGAAATTCTGGGAACCATAAGTAGGCCTGCATTTTGGGACCGAAGTGGTCTAGTAGGATGATATGGTACAAGGAGATCTAGGCTCAAAACCTCTCTCTTTGATAAAACTTATAGTTGCTTATAGTCATGCTGCTATAGGCTTAGACTGCTGGGGGACTCTGCACTGAGCCACTTCCTCTTCTCTTCATTCTCTCCTCTCACCCCACATTTATAATGTCACCACTGTGTGACATTAACTCTGTTTCTTCTTTGTCCCGTAGTCGTCTTTCTCTCTCTCTGTCCCCCTCTCTCTGTCCCTGTCTTCAGGTGTCCCCGGATTTGGCGCTGTGTGTCCTCCAGTGTGCAGCTACTGGTCCCACTAACCTGCTCAATGTTTTGTTGCTGCTTTTGTTGCTCTGTTCTTTTCTCTCTCCACTTTCCACTCAGCCCAACCGGTCAAGGCAGATGTCCGTCCACCCTGAGCCTGGTTCTGCTGCAGGTTTCTTCCGGTAAAGGGAGTTTTTCCTCTCCAATGTTGCCTATGGCTTGCTCAAGGGGGATTTGTTGGGTTTTCTCTACATGTTTGTATAGTCTTGACTTTATTATGTAAAGTGCCCTGAGATGATCTTGTTGTAAATTGGCGCTTTATAAATAAAGTTGAATTGAATTGAATTAAATCTTGTTGAGTCGGTCGATTATGTTTTCCTAGATATGTACTGCTCAATAAAATTAGGGAACAAAGAGCAACCTTGAGTTGGTAAAATTATATGTATAAAAAGGACAGAATTAGAGCTATACTTTAGAAAAATATCTCACCTAACTTACTATTTGTTCGACATTAAACGTGTTTACCAGGTCTTTGTGAGGAAGGATCCAGGCTGATTTGGTGCACTGGGCAGATGTTTTTAGTGGTTTCTTTGTTTAAATAATGCTTGGATTTGTATTGTACTAAATGATTTGTTGCATGTATACTGTCTTGTTGTGCTATATTATTTCCTTCTTGGAAAGTAAATTGTTCACTGTGAACATTGCCAGTCCTTTCTTTGCACTTCAGTCAGATGGAGAAGTTTAAGTTTAAGCAAACAAAATATCATTTTTTGTACTGCATTTTTTTCACTTTCCATATAGGCTTTCCTCACACTACACTGATGGTGTAAAATGTAAAAAAAGAAGGTTCAGATGGTGTTGCAGGGATTTTTATTTTTTAGATCTAATGATGCAGCTCAAAAAAAGCTCCTGACAGGAAACCCTTTACACCATCACTGTCACAAAAGGTAATTTAATGCAGATTCACATCGTTCTTATAATCATGACATGCACACTTCAGTGATAATCTTAGCTCCTCTGAAGCTATTTTCTTCTCATATGGTGAAAAGCAGTTGACCACTGAAGGTGGTGTGATGATTGTAACTGTCAAACGCCTTTGTGTTTGGCATCAGCTTGATAACCACCGTATCTCCAGCCTGGAGAACCAGAACAGCCCCTTGAGACGAAGTCCCAAAACCATATGATTGATTTTCATAGGCACAATAAATGTGCTGCCCGTTCTTGAACAACGTGGCAGCCGTCACAAAATTGTGTACACCCATGTGCTACTGGAACTCGTAGACGCCTTTCACTGGTGCAGTGAAGACACCTGTGGGACATTTGTGTTGGTGAGGTTATACATATAATCAGCTGAGAAACACGTCAGCCAGATGGTGAACATGTTGGAGTCCGGTACCTGTGTTTGGGTTGTAGGCGTTTCCAACGTTTGTGAGGATACGTTTATAGATCAGAGGTGTGTATGAGGAAAACGGTCCAATGTTTCCTTCAATATTCAGAGAGGTTGAGAAAGCCACCTTCTGGCCTGAGAGACACAAATGAAGTCATTTAAAGCCTCAGTTTGGTTAGTCAGACTTCAAACAAAAAAAGAGCTCATTTTTAATTGATCTTCTGCAAGGAAAACTGGCTTTTACAAGTCAAAGGATTTAATTGGTGCAGAAGTTACAATACATGCTACTTTACCACGTCCCTGGATTCTATCAACCTCTTACTCTACATGTCTTTTCCCGTCACTGCTACGCTGACGATGGATGACTCCACATTCTCATCACGCATGTTTGCCTGCACTAAAACATCACAATTTTTGTATGTATTTTTGCATTTTGTGTGTCTGTGTATCACCAGCAGCTTCATCCATGCGCGTGATAAAAAAAGTTGAAACAGGTTGTAAACCTTACAAGCAGAAAGTGACGATACATTATTGCCACCAACATTTCAGGCCATTAAGTTTAAAGAAATGCAGCGTCATGTCCACTCCATGCACCATCACAACTGAGAATGTTCAACTCCACAAGCACATGGCTAATTAGCCTACACATACTAATAACACGTCCCAAAACATGCTGTAGTTTAGACAGTAAATATTTAATTATGTTTAACCGCACATATGAAGCATCATCTTCCTATTCCAGTTGAGTTAAATAAGTGAAACAGACCTTCAGATTAAATTCAACCTACGCTTCTCGTGGTCTGCATCTGCAACCCGGAAACTGTGCTCACATATTCACCCCCATTCCTATTAATGTTGCTCAGCAGCCTCTCCTCCTCTTCTCAGTTACTATCATATATTTCCCCTCTTTTCACGTAGTTTTGTGTTTTATTTATTCGCTTTTAGGTTAACATTACTTTTTTACAAGATTACAGTCAACAACGACTCATCAAGCTTGACAGCAGCGCTGATTGAATACTACTTCAGAAATTAGTGGGACAGATTTGCTTGGCTCTACATAACTAAGTTGGTTTACCGAGTGACCGCTCAAATTTGACAAATTCATTGTTCATTTTAATATAGGACTTGATTAACCCTATAGCGAGCTACTTGAAAAGTGGCAATGTGTTGCAGACCCCTGCTCCACACCATCAGAAAGGTCAGAGCCTACCTTTGTGGATATGGAACCCAACTCATTGTGCAGACACTGGTCACGTAGTTTCGACACCTGAATGTCCTGCTGACAGAGCTACGAGCAGCTGCACTTTTTAACCAGCCAGAACGGACTCACCAGTGTTCAGATCTCTGGTGGTTAACTCAACAGCACCTCCCTACCTCAGCTCTCTCAAGCCTGTTTCATGTATGAAGTCCTTGCAGCGTCAGTAGAAATCAGCTTCGGACATTGTCTGCATTGGTGTTTCACACCTGTAACACGCGCTTATATGCTCATTTTAAATTCTCCCGACAAGTCACGCTGCACGTACGTAGTATTAACTAGTGTTAATTCTCAAAACTAATGTGAAACAACATATGGACCCAAATATGAAACATGCTGGGGTCAGACTCTGTTCCCCCATGTAAAAACTCTGTTGTCACCCCCCAACCGCTGTTTAGGTTCAGGATAATGACCGGGAAACAATTTTGTCCACAGTAAATGTTGGTTTTCAAAGGTTCTACTAATGTCTGAAAGACACAGTCACAGAAACAGGAAAACATATTAAGCCTGGTGACAAACATTTGAAATATTCAGAACTGGCAGCAATTAGACACTTTTTTTGAATAAATCATTTAAGTCAGACAAAGAACATGTAGCAGTGTTTTATTATTTATATATTTCGAATCAGCATCAGTTACCTTGTTGCTGTTGCTTCAGCTTCTCCAGCTCCATCTTCTGTCTGTCCAACTCCGTCTTCTGATTCTGCATCTCATTCTTCAGCTTTTCCACCTCCTTCTTCTGAACATCCATGTCAGTCTTCTGCTCCTCCAGTTCTTTTACCTTTGATTTTAGAGCTAAACCAGGAGCATAAAAAATCAACACTTTATTTGGTGACGAATAAAACATAAAATATCCCGTTCAACCTGATGCAACTTTGTAACATAACTGAGTTGTGTAACAGCTGTTTCCTGATGCCCCTCGTGTGCAGGTTCATTGTTGTTTGTAGTTTTTAAAGTTTTATGTTTTTACTGTCATTGATCTTAGGTAAACAGGACATGTCTCTCTTTTTTGAAGCCATATCTCTGTTGGCATGTGTTTATGTGGACCTACACGGAGAAGGGAGAGGACCTGACATGTACAACCCCTAAACAAGCTGATTAGTTAATATCTCAGGAGGTGGGATCAAAATGGAAAGGTACAAAACGGACAGAGACCAGCAGCTGGAAGACATGCGTCTGTCCTCAAGTAAAAAAGAAACATCTGCAAATGTCTCTGAAGCCACACATTCACACATGCGCTTTGACAGTGTAAAAATTACTTTAAGAAAACACAGTTAATCCATTAACAAATATTTCTTTGTCCATCAATCCAAGTATCTGTTGCTCTAATTTCATTAACATGAGATATTCAATGAGTTTAACCACCTCACAAATCAGTGGCTGAAGAAAATAAAAATACAGACGACTGGATTATTTCAATAATCAGCCAAATTACTGTTGCTTTGTGATATCAGTTCTGTTCTATAGCGTGATTCCATAAAGTGACAAAAACCAACGCTGACTGACACGCCCGGACGTCAGGAGATGGAGCTCAGCAATTATAAAATATCAAAGACTAATGAAATGACCTTTGAGCTGCTTCTTTAGTTTGACCACTTCAGTCTTCTGACTCTCCACCTCGGCCTTCAGTCCCTCCAGTTCTTTCAGCTTTGCTGCTTGTTCTGAAATTAAAAACATTTCTTTCAGCTTCAAATTTGTCAATCACTGCAGTGGTTTGTCCATCTGGATACATATAAATATAGAACATGAGATGGAACTAACAGTGTACTGTACCTCGATTCTCTCTCTTCAGGAGGAATACGTCCGCTTTCAGTTGATCGATGGAGGCAGCCATGTCTCTCAGAACAGCGTAGATGTCTTTAGGTCTGGGCGGTGCAGCAGTATGTTCCTTTCCTGTCTCCACCTTCGTCTGATCTGTGGAGACACAGCAGACCAGCAGCAGCAGGAAAACCTCACTGATCTTCATTGTGGAGTTTTACAGTGTAACTGTGTCGTCTGCTCAAACCCGAGGGACATTTATACAGGTCAGGGAGGAGGACGCTACAGACGCGAGCAAACCGTCTGAGAGGTTCATCCTGTGGATGGAAGCCGCTCCACAGTTGCTGTTTACACACCATAAATTCTCAGTGTCCCAGCCTTTATTTGTAAAATCCTCTATTAATAAAAACTCAGCACCTCCTCCACGTTTAACTTTCCTCGTGGATGTAACAAGCGCAGGCAGAGAACGTCCACCATAAATTTGGCTGTAACATTTATCAGAGCCGAATTATGTTTCTCTCGTACACATTAGACATGTGTAATCTTTCTCCAGTGGAACAACTGAACAATTGTGAGTTTGCAACTGAAAATATGACATATCACCTGTTCTTTTAAGGTTCAACGTAGAAAGTTGTAACTCAAAGCATCACGAAAAAGCCAGCACAAAAATGATAAGCTGATCACGTCGTCAGTAGTTCATATCTTTATGTGTAGCCAAGTGCAGCCTGAATGAAGACGTTCATGTTCACGAAGCTGTGCCGAGGTGTGGACGTCACATGGCAAACAGCTACCGGGGTTTTACCTTCAACCATAATCTGAATCAGTGTACGACCTGTAACCGAGCACGGTTTGTCTCGGTGATGATCGGTGAAACACGAGCAGAAACACGCAGCAGTTGTAAAGTGTGTCAGGTTCAGCTCAGGTTCACACAGATCTCTGTGGCGTGATCCATGCTCTCATACAAACACTGAACAAAGCATAAACCCGCCAAACCAACGTGGCGTATGTGCTTAATATATTAAATGACAAAATAACAGTTTTAAGGATGAGACGTTACCTACAACCAGAAACTGCTTGAATGTACCGAGTCTCAGTGATGATCAGTGACACATGAGCAGAAAAGAATCAGCAGCAGTAAAATGGGCTGTGGTTCATAAAATACTAAAAGTTTATTAAGTGGATTAAAGGAGCAGTTTTATGAGCTGCGTTATCTCATTCACTCACCACGTTTGAAAGTTTTTTTTACCTGAAGCTGGCTGTGCATTGTTGGTATTTCAGCTTTATGGCATTGAACGGGGCACAAACCTTTGCCCCCACCTGGATGTGGTTTTCTGCATCACTTTGAAAAAGCAGCGATACCTGCTGTTATTTACAGTGAAAAGCTGTTGCCGTCGTGCACGGAACACACACAGTTCAGCTAGTGCAGCAGGGTAGGAGTACTTACAGCTCTGCAGGGAAACAGGATTTACACGTTTTCATTCTCTCATCATGCATTATGTTATTCCAAGGTTAGGAGACTCATTTTTATTTTATTATGCAACTTGATACATGAGTCTAGAGACAGACTGGGACGCAACCCAACACAGTTTGTCTCTACAGTCTCTGTACAAAACAGCTGGTGCGGGAAAATCACTTGAAAAGACTTGAGTCCTGGTCCTGAATAAACTAATGCTTTTTAGCCTCTAAAGACATTTCTGTCTGTCTCGGCAAAATATCTGAAACCAGATGCCACATATTTGCTTCTTATGATTCACAGTGACAGTGTTTAACAGTTACCGTGCTTGAATTCTTCCAGGTCCCCTGAGGGGACGGGGCTCACATCTCTTGTCTTGTCTTGCTCCCTGGCATCCTGCTCCTCTCTGCTGCTGCCAAATAACTTCATTTGCTGCATTTAAAGGCAGGTTATAGATTCCAACTCTAACCTTCCCACTCTGCAGTCATTAAAATGAGTCTGATGAAATCTACAGGTTCCCATCTGCTCCTGTTTTTGTCAACAGGCCCAATTACATTTGGATGGTGAAAGGTCAGTGCGGGGAATTCGTGCCAATTTTTCTCCATCACTTTGTGTTTCCCATGCTGAGAAAATTCCTTTCACACCTACAATTAGACAATGTCACCACCTAAAGGTCAAACCAGGGGAGTCAACAATGAATAAACAAATCTCAACCTGCAATTGTGCGTCCTGAAATTCTCCAGCTCTGTGTCAACAGTCAGACTCCCAGCTCCTCCACATCACCTCCTTATCCCAGAGGTCGATCCAGGTGAGCTTCTTCGACCCTGGGGTGTTCTGTCCGTCTCCTGTCTTCACTGGCTCACGTGAAGCTGCACTCATCACCAGGGTCTACAGCGTAAACGGACAAACGCTGGATTCTCATCTATCAGTGCAAAGAAAAAATAATTTAAATGATTTTCTCTGGACGCTCAGCGACCTCACTCCCAATATTTAGAAAAACTGCTGAAAACAGGTGTAAATGTCATTTTTAAGAAAGTTTTTTAAAATTATGCAAAAAGAAAAATGCAATGTCAAAGCATTAAAAAAACCTGTTCTCATTCCCGAAGCATCAAAAAGCGATGCTTTGTCCAGTCTTTGCGTTACATGCTGAAGCTCTGAGCCTTCAGCGTAGTACCACGGAAACCCTGACGCTTTAATATTTGACGCTTAGAGTATTAATGCTGTATAAATTAAAAAGTCTCATAGCGAGGTGGATAGTACAACAAAACACATGAGCCCACATGAAGTTCGACTGCAGCCTGCTGAAATGACGACGGTATCACAATGTGCTGCACATGGTTTCTATAGTAAGGAAATACGTGTGTGTTTTGTCTTTATGTAAATTATCTTGTAACTTAACTTGACTCTAAAGTTGTTTTTCTGTGACTATAACATTGTTCCCTTAGCGTCAAAAGGTGACGCTCTCGTGGCATCAGTACTGGATGCCGTTATTTGCATGTTGCTTACAAGTAACGCTTCCAGTAGAGGTTACCTGTCGTATTGAAGGACGTCTGCATCTGCACAATTTGATGCATTAGGGAGTGTGTGTGTGTGTGTGTGTGTGTGTGTGCGTGTGAACTGACCAAACAACTCTCATTGCTCTTTGATTCTAATGTTGCACGCGCAGTTGCTTTGTGCTGTGCTGACCACGATGTCCACAAACCCCCAACTACCCACTTCACACCAGTAAGAAAACCAGGAAGCAAAGTGTTTGCAGGGCTTTAAAAGCATGGAGGCATGATTGTGCTTGTTGAACTAAGTCACTCCTGCACAACGTGTTTGCACACGTCTGTAACATCCTCCTCCTAATCTTCAGCTTCTTTATAAGGAAGGTTTGAGCAGAAGACGCAGTTTGATGTTCTGAGTCCCAGAGTGAATCCTGATTGTTTCCTGCCGCCAACTGCCCCATCTCCACAGATCCAACCAAGATGGATGAAAAACAGAAAACAAGGCCCTCCGTACAATTTAGTCCGGGCCCTCCACCGTTCTGTCCTCGCGCTCCACGGCCTCGGGAGGAGTTCAGATATGTATGCCCTGAAACACCTTGTTATTGGCCTGCTGCACCGCAACATGTGTCCCCCCCACCCGAGGTGAGCCTCCGACAACAGGAGAATGAAGGTGAAGAACAGTTACGTGTACGCTTGCAAAATCCAGGTCCGATCTGTCGACTGCCTGCCCCAGATCCCGGTCTCTGCTGTCCGATGGACCCCAGCCCTGTGCTGTTAGATGTGACCACCTCAGAGGAGAAAGGTACGGTGTTTTGAGAGGACTGTGTCATATCACAGCGATTCACAAATCAGATTGAGATGTGATTTATGCTTCTAATTTACAAGACCTGGAGGCGGAGGGGGAGAAGCAGAGCTGAGATTATCCAGCTGAAGCAACATCGACAAGGTAGGTGGCCCTGATTTCAGATAACTGTAGGGAACACCTGTGTGACTAGTGACTGGAGGTTTTTATTTTAAAATCTAATTTTATCCCTTCTCATCGTCTTAAGTCTGTCTAGTGAACATCTCACATTCATCAGATGATTAAACCCACACAGCACCTCAGCCGTCAGCTGAAGGTATCATGTTCCTCCGTCGGGTGAACGATCCCAACCACCAAACCACCTTCATTGGTCTCCTGCTTTTACCCGTGATACAAAAATTGTGCATTTTGTCTTTCACTTCTAATCCTCTTCACTGTGGTGTTGCCTTCAACCAACATTAAACTTAAACTTATACTTAAAGGCTTATTGTACAGTCATTATTTGTTTGTCATACATGTAAATACTGAATGATGAAAATATTCAACAAGTTATAAAGTTGTATTTGGATCTAAATACTGAATTTGTATGAGAGACACGTACACATGTGGTACCAAACTTTAAAGTGATTGGTTTTCACTGTTTTTATTCTTGTGTGATACGTAGAAAACCTCACTTCACCATTTCAAATGAGCGCAGGCTCAGAGAAGTTGGAGTGTATAATTGCTATTTCAGGTCTTCCTGTGATTGTGTAATACATCAAAGATAAGTCCCAGAGTGAATCCTTGGTGGGATTCACTCTGGGACTGGGTCTGTCTCTGAGCAAGGACTCAGCCGTGTGTCTGACAGTCTTGTCTAAAAAAACCCAGATGCTTTCAGCTGGCTGCTATGGCAACATTAGTGTAGGAATGAGCGCATACGTTTTTCTGACAGAGCCCACGGATGTCTGATAACACACCTAACTGTTTACGACAGGACAGGTGACAAGCACAGCCTTAACTGCCACCATCAGTCAGGCAGAAAGGAAAGAACTGCAAGGAAAAGGTGTGTGTGAGTGTGTGTCTTTGTGCAGCTACATTTGTGAGGACCAAATTACACTTTTAACTAACCGAGTGAGGACATCAGTGGGAAGAGAGGACAGTTTGGCCGGTCCCCTCAACAAAGGGATTCAAGACTGAGTATTAGGGTCAGGGTTTGAAATAGGCTTTGAATTGTTAGGGATTGCATTATGTCAAACAGCGCCCTCACAAGTATAACTGTATGTGTGTGAGTGTTTTGCACCCCCCAGTCAGGTGAGCGGGAGCAGCAGCAGAGTGTTTGTGAGTGAGGGCGGATTGAAGTCCAGGACCAGGATCAATGCAGGTGCAGTGCAGTCCAGACATGATCCACTATGAGTCAACGTTACTGTGACAGTCAATTTATATTTGCTCACAAATAGTACGACTATATTAACCAAATTCAACTTTATTTAGTCACATAAAACTAAACAGTTACAACACTGATAATCATCCCGTCACATGATGCAGATTCTCACTGAGAAAAAGACACAGTGAACATTCAGAAAGGAACCTGTATAAAGGAAAAAAAATGTCACATCTGTTAAGTAGAAGAGAAGGAAAACCCGCATGAGTGCCAGACACCAGGAAGTTTCCCCATCACATGGTGAAAAGCAGGTGCCCACTGAGGTGGAATGGTGATTGTAATTGTCAAACAGCTTCATGCCAGCAGACAGACGGACAAACACAGCATCTCCAACCTCCAGAAGCAGCGAAGCTCCCTGTGAACTCGACCCAAAACCGACAGAGTTCTCCTCACGTGGTAGACGCTTCCAACTGGTGCAGTGAAAACACCTGTGGACACGCGACATGTGTCAGACACTGAAATCAGCAAAGCGACTGTTTCAATCTCGAGTTCAGGACCTGTGTTTGGGTCGTAGGCCTTCCCAGTGTTTGTGAGGACATACTGGAAGACCAGGGGGACGTGTAAGTCAAAGGGTCCGATAGTTGATGAACCTGCAGCCAGCAGAGAGGCCGAGAAAGCCACTTGCTGGTCTGAAAGAAGGACAGTCGTTATTGAAAACGCTCCGTGGATATACCAACATGTGTTTTCCTTACTTTACCAAAGCATAGTTTTTATATGAGGAACAGATTTTCTGTAGGAAAACAGAATTTCTCTATAAAAGCTACTCAGTGGCACATTTCAACTTATATGAAATGAAATCAGTGTTTAACAGGTTGTCAGAAGCAAACTGTGTCAGGCAGAAAGTTGCTTTGTTGGTGAATTTAAACAGAGCAGAACTCATAATTTACTAAATATCATAGAGAACAGAGAACCAAGTTATTGAACTTTGTAAAAGCAGAAACATAGAAATTCATTACATTTATATCTTATTTTTGTGCAGAAAAACTACTGTAACTTTAAACAGCATTACAATCTTCAAATATACACATTTATATCAAATTACAATAATTATTTTATGTGTTGCTCATAAAAATTTTTAAAATAAAAATTTTCATTGGACATAAAGTAAGTGAATTTAGAATTTCTACATTATAATTTTATATAGGTGCACATTTATGTTCAGGATTTTAATTTTTCATAAACTTAAACATGAATCTGATTGTAAAGTCAGCCTCTCGTTCAGGACCAAAGTCTAAATAGTCTGCGCTAATATTTCTGCCTGCTGGTTCTCAAAGTGTTTCACACCGTTTGTTATTTACCTGTATTTACCCCCCCAACACACACATCAATGGGGGAGCAACTAAGTGGAGGTTCAGCCTCTTGGCAAGGCAACCACGGAACATCTGTTTTGGAAAGATTTTGTCTCCTCCACGCAGAGGTGGCAGTGAGACAGTGGAGACGTCTGGTGGATAATGGACGAGAAGAGCTGCATCGAACTATTAGGAAAAGGTGAGTGTGGACAGAATGTGTGTGATGGTTCAGTCTGAAAGGCTGCACATCGATGAAGAACGATTCAAACAGGCAGTCTGCAGGGACCCACAGCTGTCCACAGTGCCGTTTCTGTAGATCCCTCCTGACGCTGGATGTCGTTTTTCAGAGAAAGAAAATCCGAAAGTGGATTGAACCAGAGAGATGCAGGTCTCTGATTTCCCATGAGGGAGGGGTTGCGATTGGGGCGGCTTACCTGCACACCTGCAGGTGAACCTACATTACAAATAAAGGCTTCTACACCAACAAGCGGCTGTGACACCACAGACCAGTGCAGTGAAAACCACCGATTATCTCAGTACCTCAAGTTGTTGCTTCAGCTTGTCAATTTCGGTCTTCTGCTTTTCGACCTCAGCCCCCTGACTCTTCAACCTTGCTGCTTGTGCTAAAAATGAGCAAAATTAACAGAGAAATAAAAATCTCTTGAATGTATTGCAACTTCATTTTCTCTGAAAATCCATGTAAAATACGTGACAAATTATTACTGCCTAATGTGCTCCTTAGCTTTCCTACATAATTACGTTAATAAATTGTTTTATCAAGAGATGAACAGCTCAGTTTATGCACTTCACACTCTACCTTGATTCTCTCTTTTCAAGAAAGTAATCTCCTCCTTCTGTCGAGCCAACGACGCTCTCAGCTCTCTCAGCACAGTGTGGACGTCCTGCAGACACGACTGTCGGACAGAAATCTGCCGCGCAGCCATTTCTTTATCTCCGTCCGAGGTTTCCTGACCAGTGGACATAGAGGAGACAAGCAGCAGCAGGGAAACCCGCGCGATCTTCATCGTCACACTGGAACCTCACAGCTGAACCGTGTCCTGTGCTCAAACCTGTGTGGTTTTTTTTATACCGCAGCAGAAAGAGGCGGGGGAAGAATAAAGGTGAAAGGTGAACGGCAGACATCTTGTCAAAGTCACCGGCTTAGTTTTTTTTCCACCCAACGATAAACCGGCCAAACACAACAACGTTGAGTGTGTGATGTTCAGGGTCCTCCTACAATAAGCATATTATGTCACTTCCTGTTATCTACACACAATTTGGTTGTATATAATAATAATAATAATAATAATAATAATAATACGCACAGCCCTGTGGGGATCCGGTGTTGAGGATGAGGGGGGATGGGGTGTGGTTTCCCAGCCGAACAACTTGTGATCTGTTGGTCAGGAAGCTATGGACCCACCTGTACAAGGAGGGGTTCAAGCCTAGGTCGCACAGTTTGGAGACCAGTCTGGAGGGGACTATGGTGTTAAATGCTGACCTATAGTTAACAAACAACAATCTCATTGTTCCCCTAGCCAGTTTCCACACGGAACAGAGTCTTATGGAGGAGGAGGGCTACAGCATCATCAGTGGATCTCGCTGGCCTGTATGCGAATTGTAGGGACCACAAATTGTAGGGCCGTCTTTCCTGGGGTTTACACTTTTAAAGCAGCCTGGTATCCCTCCATGTTCCAGAGTTATGAGCAATGGTGCGGGAACGCAGAGCATCACAGATAGATGTTGTTCATCCACGGCCTCTGTTTAGGGAAAACTCATACGGACTTTGTAGGTATAGTGTCCTCCACGGTTTTTCCTTTAAATCCCACACCTTGTCTGTGAACTCCTTGATGTCTCTGGCCACAACATCTCCCAGTCTTATGGTTTTAGCATCACATCCTGTCTCTTTTATTTTGACTTCAGGGCTTCCTGTCTCACCTTTCTCAATAGTTCTAGTTCTACGTCCACAATCAACATCATTGATTTCACCTGTGTGTCCCCTGTTCTGTTTTAGCAGCCCTATCTCCCTGTTACGTTGTTACATTGTCTGATCACACTGCATCGACTCTCCAGCTCTTTGGTACGGACCCTGTTTTGGATTTTCGGACCTTCCCTGCGTGTCCCTGGCCCTGTGGACTTTGTTTCAGTTATCAGATCAGTCTCTGCCTCTCCCTCTGGATTCTATGGTCTGGTTTTTGGACCTGGCTTGGATCTTGAATAGGATTTTGGATCATCAGGCTTGCTATCTCTCCTCCTGGCTCAGCACTGGACACCTCTCCTTGGCTATATCTTTCCAACCCAGCTCCATCTGGCTCTGCAGAATTCCCTCATCTCATCTTTTCCTCAGTAAGCCCTGTACTCTGGTGAGCACATGTGACCAGTGCCTGTCAGCTACTAATCAGTCTGTGTTCCCAGAGCACCTCGTCGAGTGTTTCTGCTGTCTGAAGCCCATCCAGACTTCCTGCACCTATTCCCATTAATTAATCAATCCATTTTATTTATTTTCTGAGTTCTGGTTTTGTAATTAGGTCATAGTTTTTATTTGGTGTGCTTCCGCTCAACGTCACACCCAGTCAGCTGAATACAGCGCCCCTTGTAGTGTAGTGCAACCTCTGATTGGCCGGTCCACTGCGTCACTTCTCTCACTGCAGTAGGTTCCTACCTGAGCCTTTGTTTATATTTTGGCATGAGAAGGATAACTGGTGTCTGACTTACCGAAGAGGGGGAAAGGTTTGGCTTTGTAGCCCACTTTGAAGGGAGAGTAACAGTGATCTAGAATCCGCTTTTCTCTAGTTGGACAGTCAGTGTTCTGAGCAAACTCTAGAAATTATCAGAAAATTTCCAATTTGTTTATGTTAACGATGAATCTTTCACAAATGCAAAAAAAGTTAGTTATAGAGTTCCACAAGGCTCTATGTTAGGACCAATACCATTTACACACACACACACACAGGAAACCCATAACTGTGTGTCATCAGGGTAACAAAGGAAATGTATAATAATGTTGCCAAGGGGAGACATATAAAGTAAAGACTATTGGTCCTAATACAGAGCCTTGTGGAACTCCATAACTAACTTTTGTGAATGTGGAAGATTCATCATCAACATGAACAAATTGGAATCTGATAGATAAAATTTTAACCAATTTAGTGCAATTCCTTTAATCCCAATTCCATGTTCTAGTCTCTGTAATAATATTATGTGATCAATGTGGCAAATGCAGCACTAAGATCTAGCAGAACTAGTATAGAGACAAGTACCACTTACTATTACTTAGTATTATTAAATACTTCAGTTAATGAAAATTTTTAGTGGACGTAAATTTCATAAAGTAAGGAAATATGGAGCCAAAATTTTATATCAAATAGAATATAAGCAATTCAGTTTTGATAGTGACCTTTACTGAGGTAAATATCATAAATTAAATTCCAAGTATTATTCAGAGTCAAATCTAAATTTGCAAGGATTTAGATACATTTCAGTAGCATAAGTCTATGAGAATTTAGCTCAAATCAAAAATAATTAAATTCATTAAAATATTCATTTCAAATTTAAGTAAAACACTGTTAACTAAAAAAGTTGCAGACTTTCTGCTTGCAGGGTGTGATATTTATTTTGGAACCTGGATAAATAAAAGAGGTGGTGCTGTGGCATTTTATGTAGAAAATATTTTCAATGTACAATTAATGATCATTAATAAGTGAATAACTGACTTAGAACAAGAAAGTGACACTCGAAAAGAACTTGAAAAGTAAATAATCATATAAGTTCTAATAGAAATCACAGATCAGACATCCCTAGATATTGCTGGAATAAACTGTGTTGCTGGGACTTACCAGTGGGCTCAAACTAGGAAATACCATCCAGCTGTGAGAGACACTGACACAACAGAGACAACCTGTTCGATAACATTTTGTCATGTGCAAGAAACCGGAAATGATTGAATTTTATCATTGCTAACATTTAAATAAACTCAAACACATTTTCACTTGTAAAAAACTAAACTCTCAAGTTTAGGCAAGTTGGATGGGCATGGACTCAGACGTTGATCGTTAGGGTCCTGGCTGGGCCACTCGAGGACCGTTTTGCTAGCGGTGTGCTCAGGAGCAGCAGAGTCCAAGGTCACGACTTGGGTAACAAATTTTCATTCATGATATCTCTGTACTTTACCACATTCAGTAGTTCCTGGTGTGCTCCATACATAAAGCTTAGGACTGAGGCTCAACAGTTCAGTCATGTTTCAGACCAGCAAATCTTGTTTTGTCATTCAGGTGTTTATGCGAAGTGAGTTCACATGCATTTTGCACCGAGAAGCTCCTGTCTAGCTCCTCTGCAAAGATGGCCAGCCTTCTTGAACGTTGTCCCATTTCTACACAGAATCCCTGGAACTCAATGCAATGATCAGGTTCTTGATCACCTCTAAGGCCCTTCTCCCACAATTGCCTAGTTTTATGCACAGCATACAACAATGCTACTGTGGAAATACATGATTATGCCTTTAAAGTTTTAAGCTAATGAAAGCTGTTGCAAAAGAATTGTGCATGGGTTATGATGATTACTCTTACATTTGTGTCAATTGCTAACATCAATTGGGGGAATGGTGGATCAGTAGTAGAACAGTCATACATACAAACATACTGGTACTGTGAAGCAGTGTTATATTGGCTATCCTCTTGATCTACATCCTGCTCCTCAAGGCCACCCATCCTGTTTTCTGGAGGGGGGGTAGAGCAATTGGCATCCTTTACTGACTAGTTAGGAGATGACTGTAGCCTGATGCAAATTTGTTTGATTAATAATTATTAAATGGAGCAATTTAGTCAGCAGACTTGGCTTAGATCTGCCAAGTCTCTAAAAATGGAAAACAAACTCAAATGCCATTTAAAATAAAATATGATTTACAGTGCAGAGCAAAACAGAAGCTGCTTATTTTATGTAGGAAGTCATAGAATGTAATGTGATGCAATACAACACATACAACACATTAAAACTTTTATCTGCAGATAAGGAGGTAGAAGTTGGCGTTAGGACATACATATTAAAAATAAATCTTGCATTAACGTAACTTAGTATTTAGAACAATTAGTTTATCAATGTATAAACTTTCTAAAAACCACACAACTGATCACTGGAGAACCTCTGAGTGGTGACAAACATTTTTGATGAAGCCAATTTTAATCTAGCATACAGGGTGTACCCAGTGCTCCACTTTTTCCCTTAAAGCAAACCCCCAATAGATCCCCTTGAGCAAGCTCTAGGGCAACAGTGGAGAGGAAAAACTCCCTTTGAAGCCGCAGAACCAGATTCCAGGTATGCGGCCATCTGCCTCGACCGAATGGAATCAAAATGGTCAGGTCACTGTGATAGGTAGTCAGAATTGAGAACCTTGTAATGGTCCAGAAAACAAACCATAAAAACAAAACATGTAAAATTAGTAAATGTGTTTGTCTAAATTACCTACACAAGCCTAAACAGTCATAGTAATTCATCCAGTTTGCATGTTACACTGTCTTTTCTTAACTTCATATTTTAACCTTCCAACTTCATCTGAAATTCAACCCATGTCATTTTCAATTGTATTATCACGAGGTAATTTGAACATGTGACGTGGCACGGCAGCCATTTTAATAGAAGCAAGGTGAGAAAGAAAGAAAGTGTGAGAGATATCTCACCTACAGCACAACCTCAGGCTGCACAGACCAATTTCTCAAATACAAACCAACTAAAACTAGGCAGACCCAACCACATTAAAACAACTAGGACAGATCTTAAAGGAAACTGCTGACAACTTAAAACCACAGAAAAAGGGACCAAAACCACCAGCCATCCAGCCTGTTAGATAAAGGGTATAAATAAAATAAACCTAAACCTACAACAAAAGGAGGTACCAATTAAACATACTGACCCAGGCCGTTTTAACGAGAACAGAAATTATCTATAAAGACAACCCAATTATTAAAACAAAAAACATGACTGACTAAATAGTAAGGCAAGCTGGAAGGCAAGGTAGAAGCTAATATCTTTTTGCCAAAAACACTAAATGCGTGACAGCCATGAATAGGAATCTTCAACTTGGGATAAATAAAATGAAGGGGGGACGAGCGGTTGGCCATGTATGATGGACAAGCAAGTGGATGGAAATAAATACCATGACGCAGCGGCCAAAACAGCACAGAGGGCACAGCACCCAATTAAAAAGAAGAAATGTCAGGTTATGAATGGCACCAATCAGCTTACATGAACAATAGCATGGAAATCAGGCTGATAGGAGAACGAGAGTGAGCGAAAGAGCAGAGGCACGGCGGCCAAACAAAAAAAGTTTGTGATTTACAGATCGCAGATCTACCTGGTGGAAAAAAAAAACAGAGAAAAAGAAAAATCTTAGCCTAAGTGTAATCACAAGGTGATTTTTGTGCACAGTTTTCATTGATATGCACAGATACAACAGTGCTCAGATTAGAGAAAACAGGGGGTTCTGTTTCTGGTGCAATATTACTTTAAGGCCAATTTTCACCTTTGTTTCTATGGCTTAAGTTTAGAGTGTAAATGCAGATTCACACTTGAATTTTAAAATTCTCTTAAATTCCCTGCAATAAATGATTTCTTCAAGCTGAAAAAAAAAACCCTCCACCATCATCTGGAGGAGTTTATTGTTAGGAGTTCAGATTTAGTCATCTGTCGGAGAAGCGACCTGACTAATTACAACCCCCATAGTACTAGTAATCAGATGACACAATCTGAATTGAAGGTTTCTCCAAGTGATGTGTGGAGACATTTTTTTAAATGGAAGTAAAGCCATTTTTATATAGGGTAATCAGAATTAAGTTTAAGTTTCATAATTTCTTAATGCATTCACTTAGATTGACTAATCAGACTAGATCCAAAAGAAGCACATTCAATATTAAGATAAGACTTTACTGATCCCACAGTGGGGAAATTCATGAACTGATGAGTGAGTTAGTTACTCATTAGTAAATTAGTGAGTCCTTTTAATACTTTGAGCAGCAAATATGCATTAAATCTTCATAAGTTATACACCAGTAAACCAATTCAAACTGAACATGTTTCCTGATAAGAGTTCTTTGGGCTCACCTGTGGGAAAAAAAAAAAGTCATGAGCCAAACTGAAGGTTTCAGGTTTCGAAGAAATTCTGCGTTGGTTGTCTTGATGTGTGTGTTCCATTTGAGGGAGACTCCTGAAGATCGAGAACAGGCCCACATTACTTCCACATTCACGTCATCCGCTTAGGAGCTCAGTTTCTGTTAGGATTTGATCTAGTGGTTCCAGCTGGTTTAAGACCAAAGCTAGTCATTCTTCACCTGTGATCTGTGGAGCCCTGATATCAATCAGCACATCACCACGTGTAGTCAGTTGAATACTGGTAAGGAAATATTATGTATGAATTCTACCACGAGCAGTTTGCATTTGAACTAACAGATGAATTCACAGATAATGTGAAAATATGATGGATACATTAAAATTCACCTAATCTTTAGGCCTCGTTCTGGCATGGCAGCAGAGACAAGGATTCAACACAACAACGTCAACTTGAATGAAAAAGCCTCCAGTTTTGCATCAAATACTAATGTGGCTTTTTACAAAACCAAATCTAATAACTCTGGAGATTTTAAGTATCAAGCATGTGTCTCAGTCTCTAATGGGGCCTTCAGAATAAATGACTAAGAGTCCCAGTCTCCTTCAAACCAGTTTTTAAAATCTGATCATTCAAACTGAATTTACGTTGTGAATTATCATTTGAATTGAAATGGCCCAGACTGGCTTCACTGCACAGTTTGAATAAAAACCAGCTGCTGTGTTCACTTCCACATTTCCCCCTAAAACCTCCGTGTGTGTCTCAGCTTTTCCAAAACGACGACAACGCCAACGTTCGTTTCCCGCGTCTCCCACTGATCCGAGTCACTGCCCGCGCGACCTGAGGTGCGTTTGGAGACGCCTCCACGGGCCGCGCGCCAAACACCTGTCACCTCGGTTAAAACGAGCCCGAACCACACACACACACACACACACACACACAATCACGCTGCCATCGGGCGGAACACGATCCGACACAGCCGACATCAATCACAGTTTAAACTCGCACCAAACTTCATCTGCAGGTCTGTCACTTACCTGTCCAACACCTGTTCCACTCCAGACGGTTTAAAAGTTTTTTGACTTTGTACGAAAAAACGCTCGGTGGCCCGTTTCCGTCACGACGGGACCACCGCAACTCGGGGTTCACGCGGTTTTCAGCGTGTGACGTCAGCCGCCTTTATTGACCAGGTGATGCGT
The DNA here is from genome assembly GCA_033026295.1 of Channa striata. Classification (NCBI taxonomy): domain Eukaryota; kingdom Metazoa; phylum Chordata; class Actinopteri; order Anabantiformes; family Channidae; genus Channa; species Channa striata. The sequence goes on from CM065182.1 coordinate 428,242, forward strand.
TAAGTGGAATCACAGAAGGTTGTAAAAAACAAAACTCGTGATGGTCGTGATCGTGGATAAAGTTGTGCACGGTCATCAGATCCACTGCAGGTTTATGAAATCATCGTATCGCTTTTTGGACACTTTAGAAAAGAATGGAACAGACTCTGATGTCACTGCGTAATAAGTGGGTAGAACGAAATTATAGGTCATCCAACGTGATACATTATATAAAAGCTGCAACGAAAAAAATAAAGAGAACATAGCACAATTAATCAATAATTTAAAGAAAACATGAAGGACTTGTGCAATGATAGTCTTGAAATTTATGCAGGTGTTCACATTGTAGTGAACTATGTGTATGAATGTTTTAATTGAAGTGCTAATAAGTTTACATGAAGTTATTAGCAGCCATATTGGATTTGAAGCTCTGGGCTGCTCAGTATGAGTCAGAGATCTAACTTCAGGGGAAAGTCCAATGAAAATTTCTAACTGGGAACTTGGAAGCTAAATGGAAGTCCCCATTTAGCTGGATGCTGTTTATTCCTCCTGTGGCCTAATCGTAATATTTGCCTACATTCAGAGGAGATTGCTTAGTGGAGGAGAAAATGAAGCTGTCGGAAGCAATGGTGTTGAAAATAGAAGCATTTTAAAAACTGTTAAAAACAATGAAAGCCGACCAACCAAACATTGGTATGAACTGTGAACATCGACATCCACGTCCTGTGTTTAATGCGAGGATTAGAAACACGGCACCGAGAGGCTGAATGTTGTTCGATTTTCAGTGAGTGAATGAGGCAATGCGGGGATTGATCCGGTGCTAAAGCTCCTCTGTACATCGTTTCACCTTCAAGAACGACTGCTGTGTGGTTCACTCTTGATGGGATTTAGTTTTTAATTGTGCAACCGTGATTAAAAGCACCTTTAAATGTTTTGTCCTTTTAACAATGCCTTTGGAATATGCGGATAGAGTTTCATCCTCTACCTGTGGACAGCACCCAGACACTGGTGGAACCTCATTTTTGTTTCGTAATGTCAGTCAAAACTTTAACAGTTTTTCACCCTAAATCATCTGCTGAATGAGGTGAAAGTCCTCTATAAGATCTCGAGTTTATTCCCTGTAGAACATGCTGAGTTCCACAATGAAGTGATCAGAGTCCAAAATTATATCTTCAGTTTAGATGGCGAACACGTGGATCTTGTTGGATCAGTTATGAAGTGACGCTCTGTGGTGAGATCACTAGTTGCATCCCTGCTCAGTCTGGATAAGGAAGAGTGAAATCATCACCTGCCTGGAGACAGGCAGGTGAATTCCTACAGTCAAAAGATTAAAAGTAGAAACTTTAACAACGTTTAAACAGTGGTGGATTGAATGGTTCAGAGCTTTACCTGTCGGTGGACTCGGGACTGGCACTTGCTAGTGCCCCCTTGTGGTTGCATTGTCGGTGTGTGTCGACATGAAGACACCATGAGTACAGTGGAGATGAAGTAGGGACAGAACGCCACCAGTCTGGACCAGAGACGGTTTTTAATTACTTACGTTTCTATCCTCTCCCTTTAACACGTCACACATGTGATGTTGTTACTGAAACAGACTGAACTTACCGGTCAGACACTGAGTGAAAGTTTCCTGTGTGGTTTCCTCGCCTGCTCTGTGCAGCACACTGGTCAGATGAAACCACAGACATCGACACTGTTTTGATTGTTTTCAGGTTTAGATGCTTTTTACTGTAACTCGGGTGTAACGTCCGAATGTGTGTGTTTTTTCTCCTTTTGGTCTACAACGTCACAAAGTGCAAATATTCAACAACAGGAATTTCCCTTAAAGTGGCGTCATAAAGCAGGCCAGGGCATCAGACTCGGCGAGGTGCTTCAAAACAAACCTTTATACTGTTTTTATATCACACATGGTTTTAGAAAATATTTCAAATCATTCCCATTTCTGAACGACACCTGCCACATTTCATCTGTATTCAGACTGAGCCAGTCTTTCTCTGACTTATCAGGCTTCACTAAACCAGTCTGATGCTTCCGTAAATCAGACTAATAGCGTAACTCTTCACACTCAAAGTGATGCTAATGAGAAACATATGTATCTTGCAGTACATTTATAAACACACATTTATTTAGATGATTAGATGATAAAATAAAATCACATATTAAACATCTACTACTACTACTACTCTTTCGGCTTTTCCCATCAGGGGCCGCCACAGCGAATCATCCGTTTCCACCTCACTCTATCCTGGGCATCTTCCTCTCTGACACCAGCTAACCTCATGTCCTCTGTTAGAACATCCATATATCTCCTCCTTGGTCGTCCTCTCGCCCTCTTGCCTGGCAGCTCCATCGCCAACATCCTTCTACCAATATATTCACTATCCCTCCTCTGCACATGTCCAAACCATCTCAATCTGGCCTCTCTGACTTTGTTGCTAACACAGGCAACGTGCGCTGTCCCTCTGATGAGCTCGTTCCTTATTCTATCCAACCTTGTGACTCCTAAGGAGAACCTCAACATCTTCATCTCTGCTGCTTCCATCTCTGCCTCTTGTCTCTTTCTCACTGCTACTGTCTCTAACCCATAGAGCAGAGCTGGTCTCACCACTGTCCTGTACACCTTTCCTTTGAGTCTTGCTGACACTCTTCTGTCACACAACACTCCTGACACTTTCCTCCACCCATTCCAACCTGCCTGCACTCGCCTCTTCACTCTTTTCCACACTCCCCATCACACTGAACTGATGACCCCAAGTACTTAAACTCCTGCACCTTCTTCACCTCAGCCCCCTGTAACCTCACACTTCTACCTGGATCCCTCTCGTTTACACACATGTATTCTGTCTTGCTACGACTGACTTTCATGCCTCTTCTTTCCAGAGCAAACCTCCACCTCTCCAGCTGTTCCTCCACCTGCTCTCTACTCTCTGCAAATCACAATGTCATCTGCAAACATCATTGTCCAGGAGATTTCTGTCTGACCTCATCTGTCAACCTGTCCATCAGCATAGCAAACAAGAAGGGACTCAAAGCCGATCCTTGGTGTAGTCCCACCTCCACCTTGAATTCCTCTGTCTGACCTACGGCACATCTCACCACCGTCATGCTTCTCTCATACATGTCCTGAACTACTCTGATGTACTTCTCTGCCACTCCCGACATCCTCATACAATACCACAGCTCCTCCCTCGGCACCCTGTCATACGCCTTCTCTAAATCCACAAAGACACAATGCAGCTCCTTCTGACCATCTCTGTACTTTTCCATCAACAACCTCAAAGCGAAAATGGCATCAGTGGTGCTCTTACGGGGCATGAAACCATACTGCTGCTCACAAATCTCCACCTCCTTCCTAAGCCTGGCCTCCACTACTCTTTCCCACAGCTTCATTGTGTGGCTCATCAGCTTTATCCCTCTGTAGTTGCTGCAGTTCTGCGTGTCACCCTTGTTCTTAAAGATCGGCACCAGAACGCTTCTTCTCCATTCCTCAGGCATCTTCTCACTCTCTAAAATCCTGTTAAACAGACATGTCAGAAACTTCACTGCTGTCTCTCCTAGACACTTCCACACCTCCACAGGTATGTCATCAGGACCAACAGCCTTTCCGCTCTTCATCCTTTTCAGAGCCTTCCTCACCTCATCCTTTCTAATCTCTCCTATTTCCTGCTCCACAACATCCACATCTTCCTCCCTTCTTTCCCTGTCATTTTCCTCATTCATCAGCTGCTCAAAATACTCCTTCCATCTCCTCTGCACACTCTCCTGGTTTGTTAGCACCTTTCCAAACCCTGTCTTTAATCCCCCTTATCTGTTGCACATCTTTCCCATCCCTATCTCTCTGTCTGGCTATCCTGTACAAGTCCTTCTCTCCTTCCTTCGTGTCTAACCTGTCATACAGCTCATCGTAAGCTTTCTGTTTGGCCTTTGCCACCTCCCTCTTCACTCTTCGCTGCACTTCCTTGTACTCCTGTCTACTTTCCTCAGTCCTTTCTACATCCCACTTCCTTTTAGCTAACCTCTTCCTCTGGATGCAGTCCTGTACTTCCTCATTCCACCACCAAGTGTCTTTATCATCTTTCCTCTTACCAGATGACACACCAAGCACCTTCCTACCTGTTTCCCTAATTACCTCTGCTGTAGTTTCCCATTCATCTGGAAGCTCTTCCTGACCACACAATGCCTGTCTGAACTTCTGCCTGAATTCCTCACAAGTTTCTTCATTCTTTAGCTTCCACCACTTGGTCTTCTTTTCTGACTTTCCTCTCTTCTTCTTCCTGACCACCAGAGTCATCTTACACACCACCATGTGGTGCTGTCTGGCTACACTCTCTCCTACCACCACTTTACAGTCACTAACCTCTCAAATGACCTCGTCTACATAGGATGTAGTCCACCTGTGTACTCCTACCTCCACTCTTGTATGTCACTCTGTGTTCCTCTCTCTTCTGGAAGTAAGTGTTAACTACAGCCATTTCCATCCTCTTAGCAAAGTCCACTACCATCTGTCCTTCTGGATTCCTGTCCTTTACACCAAACCTGCCCATCACCTCCTCATCACCTCTGTTCCCTTCACCAACATGCCCATTGAAGTCTGCTCCAACAACTATTCTCTCTCCTCTGGGGATACTCTCTATGACCTCATCAAACTCACTCCAGAATCTCTCTTTCTCGTCTAACTCACAGCCAACTTGTGGAGCATACCCACTAACTATGTTCACTATCACGCCTTCGATTTCTAGCTTTAGCCTCATCACCCTGTCTGAGACTTTTTTCACCTCTAGAACATTGTTCACAAACTCCCCCTTCAGGATCACTCCTACTCCGTTTCTCTTCCTATCCACACCATGGTAGAACAGTTTTTATCCTCCTCCAATACTACGTGCTTTGCTGCCCTTCCACCTCGTCTCCTGCACACACAGTACATCTACCTTCCTTCTCTCCATCATGTCTGCCAGCTCTCTACCTTTCCCTGTCATTGTGCCAACGTTAAGAGTCCCTACTCTCAAATCTAAGCTCCTGCCTTTCCCCTTCTCTCTCTGACCACGAACCCTTCTGCCTCCTCTCCTTCTTCGACCAACAGTAGTCCAATTTCCACCGGCACCCTGTAGGTTAACAGCACCGGTGGCGATCGTTGTTGACCCGGGCCTCGACCAATCCGGTATGAAAGTGGTATGGATGACTCGCATGGTTGTACTTGGCAAAATTTTACGCCGGATGCCCTTCCTGACGCAACCCTCTCTATTTATCCGGGCTTGGGACCAGCACAGAAGTTACTGGCTTGCAACCCCTGTGGCTAGATTAAAATCACATATTAAACATGTACAAGCTAAAGTGTCAAGAAGCATCTCAGTATTAAATAAAGCAAAGCAGGACACAAGCAGGTTTTGGACACAAATCACGTCACACTATATATTATATATTATATCCTCAAATTACTGTGCAGAGGTATGGGGCAATAATTATAAAAACACATTCACTGTTTATTCTCCTAAAAAGAGCAACGTGGATCATTCATAAAGCTGGATATCTGGATCATATCAGCACATTATTTTTACAGTCAAAATGATTCAAACTTACAGATCTGGGGGAATGTGTTGATATGTGGAGTAAAATCATGGTACAGTTTAGAAATGGAAACATGAATCCATTTAAATGTATATATAAAGACAAATTATTATTATCTATTTATGTGTCATAATTAGATTTTGTATGTTATATATTGGATATTATAAATAGTAATATAGATCAATAAAGCTGATTTAATAATTATTTGTAAATTATTTAGGAAGAAGCAGTGAAATTAAATACGTTACTGCTTCTTATGTGTGTGTGTGTGCGTGTGTGTGTGTGTGTGTGTGTGTGTGTGTGTGTGTGTGTGTGTGAGGGGAGAGGAAAAAAAGGTATTTATACCACGTCAGACGTGCTGAGCTGAGACTTGCATTCCTACAAAGTGATGTTTGTGCTGTCACCAGGTAAGAAGCCTCCTCATACTTCAGCTTCGGCCGTTCTCAGCCCGACTGTGTCGAGTCGTACGTGGAAAGGCAGCTGGACGAGACACTGATCCCCCAAACTGACCCACACAAACTCTTGAGGTTGTGTGAGGCAGCAAACGTCTGACAGACCACATGATGTAAAGTGGAGACCCCGAGCTGATGGGATAAGACGAAACGGGAAAGAAATCATGTTTCATAGTGACTGAGAAACGGGTGGAATCATTAAGCATTTTCAAATTCATGTCTTCACTATATTTGGTCATATCTTAGATTGTTATGGACATTACTGCGTGTGGACAGTAAAAAATATTAAGTTTTTTTAAATAAAAGAAGCAGAATTTAAACTTTATGACAAGTATTTATTGATTGACTCATCTCCTTAAAAATATTTTGAATTCCAATAATGTTTAATAATCTGAATATGGTTTAATATAAATTATCCTGAAACTTCTTGAAAAACGCCTCCAGATGACATCACTCGGAGGAACCTTTTCTGTTAGATCATGTTGGTCAACCTGCTCTTCCAGAGTTCCTCCCATATGAACTGGTAATGATGAAACTTCTCTGGGTGATGTGATGTGGAGGAATTTTTCAGCTAGAAGCAGAGAAAGGTTTTAATTGCATTAATGCACGTTTACACCTAAACTAAAGCAATAAAAAAGCAAGTTGAAAATTGGTAGTTGCCTTTTGTTAAATTGCCATTAATGTACATTAGCAAATGTTGTTGCTAGATTAAATCTGAAGGTTTCAGAATCTATTAGTAATATATTTCAGTAAAAGCTCAAAGTGAACTTTAACCTGTGAACTGCAGGAGTTGTCGACATCTTGAAAAAAGACATCGCTGTGAATATTAAAGATTATTAAATAATGAAAGGATCATCACACCTAGATCCATAACTATACCTGCTGCCTGGCTCTTATTACACCAAATCCTAGTGCCTCCATGTGGCTCTTTTAGGCTGTGACCTCACTGGACCCTGACGGCTGAGGCCCAGCTCCTGTCTCACACCTGGCTACGAGACGTTGCCTGGGTTTCTGTGATTTAGGTGAGACACTGCATTAAGCCCTAATTCATCAGAGTTGTTTAAGTCCTTCATTGTCTGGTTTCTCACCTGGGACCAGTTTGCCTGTGAAGATCCCACCTGGGCGTTTTGGCCACAACGACACAGCTGCCAGGATCATCAGGGCACCTGAAACCCTTCACCACATCAAGGTGCTGATTCACAGAGAGGCCACAGTTGCCCCTGGCCTTTGATGGAAAAACTCAGTTATCGGGCATTTAGGAACATGTATCTAAATCCAAGTCCATCTCATCTAACTGCCCTGCAGTTTTTCTCCTGCATGGAGTTCATGTTATCACCTTTATGATGCCATTTGTGCTGCTGTTGAATTATACTTATTCCTACATAGATGTGTTTGGCTTATTTTATTCATTCTATCCGAGAGGATAGATACCAGAAACAACTCTCTGTATAAGGCAGTGTGGTTCACTGTGTTCTCACTGAAGAGCAAGCCATCTTATCCAAACATCAAAAGAAGCAGCTGGGAGAGTCTGGCTCCATTCCACACAGACAAACCTCAACAAGGAAAAGGTAATCTGAGAAATCCACAAAGCAAAAGGCAAAAGCAACAAAAGTTCCTCTGTGTCCTCAAAGATGACAAACAAACGGGTCGGATTCGATCCGTCTGTATTTGGTTTCGTTTTTATTATGTGCGTGTAGTCCAGCACACCTCACTTCAGGTGGAGTTGTCACTGCTGAGGGACTGCCAGAGGAAGACCCCTCCATTGAGCGGCCTTGTCAACCCACTTCCTCCTTAGTGTTTTTAGATTTTCCTTTGTTTAAAGACAGTTCAAAGCTCTGTCTCTTGTCCACAGAGTGGTCAACTCAACAGCTCCGGCTTACTTAAACTCATTCATCCAGGTCTACAATCCCTCCCGTCCACTGCGCTCGGCCAGCGAACGACGTCTGGTGGTCCCAGCGCCACACAGAAGACACCAAGGAAAACTCATAGTGATCCCACGGTGGTGGAATGAGCTGCCAAACTCTGTGCGCTCAGCGACCTCACTACATTAAAACACTGCTGAAAACAGAACTCTTCCTTTAAAAAAAAACCTTCCTGCTTTTTCTTTTTTCTCTACTTGCATCTCATGAAACCTTAACACTTGTTTGACAGCCCTTTACTTTGATGTTTTTCTCCTTAACGTAGATTTTATTGCTTGCTTGTTCCTCACTTGTAAGTCGCTTTGGATAAAAGCGTCTGCCAAATGCCTAAATGTAAATGTCAATGTGAAATTTTTTTTTTAGAAATGTCTGTAAACGTGTTTAAAAAACATAAATTTTACATATATCGTAATGATTCTACTTTACTTTACTCGGGGCTTTGGTACCTTTGGCAGCAAGCAAAGCCTTGAGACTTTTTGGGTTTAACAAAACAAGCTTTCAGGTCTCTCCGGAGATTGTCCAGGACCCTGTCTGGGCCACTTGAGGACATTCAGAGTTGTCCCTGTGTTGTCTTGGCGGTGTTGTACCACAGACAGAGTGCAGGAAATACTGAGTTGACTGGACAGACGAGAACCCTGTCACCACTGAACGAGCTTGGAGAAAATAAAAATTTATAGGTGGTTGGGTGAGGGCCAGGGTGTTTTTCTGGGGCCTGGAGCACATTCTTCTCAAGAATTCAAGGTGGGCAGACAAGCTCTGGCAATTCTGGAGTTTCCTTCTCTGTCAGGATCCAGTCCTTGAGCTGTTTGAATGGATAATCTGCCTCAGGTGCCGAGGTGCAGTGACGGAGCTGCAGTAAAAATTGTCAAAACCCAGACACCAATCCAATGTTTTCATTTTAATGGATGGACCAGTTTCTAACTGCTGGAGATGCACTTCTTTGCCCTGGCATACAAGGGTTTCTGGAGAAGGTGCTGAAGAAACTTTTGGAGACGCTGAGCGCTGAGCATGTTCAGCCTCAGGTTGGCATTTTTTGAAGGAGCTGTTCTGATTAGACCACAGTCCCTCCTCTGGGAAACAAGGTAAAGGTCAGGTTGTTTCCTGCAGTCCATGTCTGTAGCCAGTGTGGGACAGACACTGTACACCTTTACCTGACTTTTTCTTTCAATTTTCAAATCTTTTTCACAAATTAAAAACATTGTGTAGCAAACATCTCTGTCTATGCATAATATGAGAGAGCTGCTCATTCTGCTGTTTCTGAACAGCAGAGGACGGTTTACTCAACACGTGCTGTCTTTACAGCTTCAGTAAAATGTCTTTCACGCAACAACTGTAAGTTCAGGCTACTTCAGTGATCGTCTTTGTTGACACAGTCTTTTGTTTAATTACATATTTGGTGTTTCTGTTACTGTGTACATACGATATTCTCAAATTACCGAGACGGTATTCATAATTACCTTTCCTTTTTAGGGTGTAGTTAGTTGGGTGTGTTGTCATTTTGGAATAGAGCCACATCAAACCAGAATTTTTCCTTTTGTGTCCTCTGAAAATATGCGAGGCTGTAGCCTCCGGCAGAATCTTTGTCCCTACTGTATCCCTAAACTATGTCCCAAGAGTGTTTTCACTGCACCATGTCTCCATGACAGTCAGAGCTGCAGCCGGAGTCTGTCCCTGACAAAACAATCCAGTCTTCACCAGGTAGAGGCAGAAATGAGATGTGATTGAACAACATGGGTTCTGATGATGAGGTGAACGGGCAAAATGCTGAGCAAACATCAGCCTGTAACATTACATGGAACTTAATATCTGATCCTTTATTTACAGCCACCGTCTGCGCCCACACTGGATTCTCACGTTCGTGTCCTGATCTCACCTTCATTCATACACACAGCAACGGATCCTGCAAACATTGTCTAATAGTTCACACACACGGAGGAGAAATGGCTTTTAGAATTTTTTCTGCATTTCTCAGACGTGTTAAAGTTAATGAGGCCACAACCCAACCTCCACTTTCCTGTGTGTGGGTGGACATGTCAGTTAATCCTGGCGTTCCTCAGATCTCAGACCTAAAAATCTGTAACGACAGTTATCCATGTCATGATTAGGATTTTAAGATGTGACAGTTAAGTCAACTCGAAGCGAGAGAGACTATGTGTGTAATTCTTTTATTTATCAGCAACAACAAAAATGAATCAACATCAAATGATATAAACGAGTTCCCTGCTCATCCACAGTCTGTGGACACCGTCCGTGACTGTCGGAGTTGTCCAGCTGCACCACATGATAACAAATTCACGAGCAAATGACATCTTCCACAGATGATGATGATAAGACAATTCTGGCTCAACCGAAGTGAAATAGAAGACATCAGTCAACCAGGGAGGATCTGAGGATGGGGTGAGGACCAAATGCTGAGCAAACATTAGCCTGTAAAATGACACGGAACATAAGATCTGATCCTTTATTTACAGTCACCGTCTGTGTCCACACTGGACTCTAATGTTCAGTCCCACAGCTCGTTTTTCAAATCCATGTGCTGATCTCAGCTCTTCTCATACACACACCATGATGCGTCATGGTCCAACAGTTCACACACACGGAGGAGAAAGATCGTTTCTACATTATCTCAGATGTGTCGACTACAGCTCTTCAGTGCTGAACTGACTCCGGTCATGAGCTGCTTATAGTCCAGGTTCACTTGGTTTCTGATTTGTTTTTCAGTTTCAGGGCTTCACTGAGGAGATGGCAGGAGTCTTTCAGAGAGAGCTGGATGTAGCTGTGTAACAACCAATTAGTTTTTCATCTTATTCAGATTTTAGAGAAAGACTGAGTTTTTGCTGCCATGTTGATGAACCAATATTTTCTCATTGTCTTGTTATAACAAAAAAAATCACGTTTTTCTGACATACACAACTTAGTTATAACAAGACACTGCTTCATTCTGTTGTCAATGGTCACGCAAAAAAGTGTCCACACACACAACGATCTCAAACAAGCTCAGACAAATAAGAGACACTAGATCATCCTCTGATATATTTAACAGGAATAATCACACTTTTTCGTCTGTGTCTTGCTTATAGTGTTAAGGGGGCTGGAGCTGATAGCAGCTGGACAGGGCTGACACAGCGAGACAGACAGACAACCACGGCAGTAGTCCGGACAAAGGGACTGCAGCCTTTTGAGGGGGAGGTTGGTCATAATCTTCCCTTCATGTTTCAGGGTTCTGGAGACATGCGGGACCTGCAGCAAAGGCGGATTGCAGTAACTCACCATCGCTGTTGAGTAATAGATGCACAGCAGTCAGCTCCCGTCTTTGGCAATGGAGGCAGTGTACCAGACAGAGATGGAGCAGGGCAGCATGGATTCAAAAAGGCAGTGTAAAAGCTCACTTTTATTGGCTTTGGCAGGATGAACTTCAGGGCCTCAGAACATCCATCATCTGCTAAGCCTTCAGTGTAAGGTAGTCCACGTTCACACACCGCAGTCTTCGTGGAACCACACAAGGTGATGTAGTTGGGTGGTGTTTGGTTCATTCTAAATCCACCAGCATATGCACTATTTTTAGCGCACAGAGCTCTCTGCAGACTCATCATCCTTGAATATGAGTCCAGTGACAGACTGGTGACTTGATGTACAGCTGATGGTGCTACAGTCAGCTGGAGCAGCTTGTCCTGTTTACGTTAGATGATCTGAGCCATTTGATCATTCTGAGCATTTCATGAACTGTGAATATTTACAGCTGCTCCTATCTTTGAATCCTCCAAAGAATGCGATGCTGCTTTTGGGACTGATGGCTGAACATCCAGAGCAACCAAGGTCATTTAACAGTGGCTGGCTACCACATCAGCTTTGTCCGTTGGGTTGGTTGTCTATGTCTTTTTTTGAAACACGGGTAAAATCTGTGTACCGTTACACTCCTACTTAATATCAGCTAATATAATGCGACTGAAACTAGATTTAAAACCAAACATTAAATTGGAGAAATTGAGAGAAAAATCGTTTTTTTCCCAAAGTGCCTTTAGGTGCACTGGACTTGCTTAAGGTTTCTAAATATGTTTCACCTGTAGAAGTGAAGGAAAGTGCCACCAAGAATCATTTGATCAGAATACTGTACCATGGCAAGGATGACTTGGATTCAAACACAATTTTTCTCTGGAAATGGGATTGGCTCACTGTCAGTATTGACACGCCTGTAAAACCCTGCTCCCTGATCTACACGCCCCTTTCAGCTGGCCTATATAAAGGCAATACAGCTTTGCAGAGGACACAAATCAACTGTCAATTTCCAATTTGACAATGAAGATCACAGGCTCCTTCCTGTTCTTGCTGCTGGTCTGCTCCATGAGTACAGGTCAGTTTATCTCAACACCAAAGCCTACGACAAAGGCGCCTACCGTGGCGAATGCAAAGCTAACGACAAAGGGAGCTATTGTGGCGACTGCAAAGCCAACGACAAAGGCGGCTAACGTGGTGACTGCAAAGCCAACGACAAAGGCGGCTAACGTGGTGACTGCAAAGCCAACGACAAAGGCGGCTAACGTGGTGACTGCAAAGCCAGCGACAAAGGCACCTATTGCTACAACCACCAAACCACCCACTTTGCAGAGCCTCTCTGCTACAGTGCACCAGCAGAGCATCTTGTTGGCTCGACATGGGGCGGAGATTCGTACCTTACAAAGACAGAATCAAGGTACTGCACAATGTCAGGTGTCAGAGAAGTCAAAACATTAGAAAAACATTTTCAATCTTAGTAACTCAATATTTATGTTTTGCTTTCAAGATAGTGAATGTGAATTCAACTACACAAATCTATTGTAAAAATTCCTCAAAAATGTTTATGCTAGTATGTTTCTGATGTATACGGTGTTTTTTTCTGTTTGTTTTTTTAGCACAAGCTGTTCAGCTGAGGAAGCATGAGGCTGAGATTAACAGGCTCATCCAACACCAACGAGGTACTACCTGTAGACATCATTTCTTTCATTACTGTTAAGTTTCACCGATTGTCCGATTGAACAGACCAGTGTTCAGTTGACAAGAAGTAGTACTTCTTATAAAATGTCAAAGAGGTTGACGGTGTTCACATAGGTTCATGTACAGACAATTGAACATCATATCTCTCTGTTTCTCAGTTCGACAAGTGGCCTTCTCAGTTTCTCTGTCAGCTAGAGGTGCAAAAACTGTGGGACCCTTTAACACATCCACCCCTCTGGTCTTCAAACATGTCATAGCAAATATTGGAAGGGCGTACAACCTTAGTAACGGTACTGACCTCTAATTATAGATAAATTTACATTAACTGTCTGTTTTTTAACTGATTGACTAAAACCAATGTTCCCCAGGTGTTTTCACTGCACCAGTGAGAGGAGCCTACCAACTCGAATGGCACGTGGGTACAGATTCGAGAAATGTGGCAGTTCATTTGGTTAAGAAAAGAGAAGTCATTGCCAATGCCTATGAGGCTCAGCCATCCGGATATGCAAGTACCTCCCAAAGTGTTACCCTGCTTCTCCAGGCTAAAGAGGCCGTGTCTCTGCATCTGTTGCCTGGCTCAAAGGTGCAAGACAATAATAATCACCAGTCTACCTTCAGTGGTCATCTCCTTTTCACCGTTTGAGTGAAATTTCTTACTCATTTTCTAAAACGTTGTACTATTCACTAAAGATTTTTCTTCTGTAATTGTTGTACCTAAACTATATGTTGAATCGCTAAAACGCTTTTATACATATACGTTCCCCTTATGTACAAGCTGGAAGGAATACAACAATACATTTACCTTTTTCATCTGCCACAGTAAATTGGGTTTCTTTTTACTTTCCAAAAGGTCAGCAAAACCTTTTTACTAATGTCCTGTCAACTGAATTAAACAATAAATAAATCTTTGCAGCAATACTTGAGGTTTCTATTTTCTAAATTTAAACTTTGAAACAGAATCAAAGGCATTGTTCAACTGCGAGGTTGGGTTTTGCAAGACTATGATTTAATTCAGCTTTATAGAACCAGTGTTACAATGGGTCTGTACGCACATTTGGATTTAATTCTTTCACTTTGAGAGCTGACATGACAGACAACAGTGGATCATGTTTCACAGTGTGTTCGATTTTAAGTCGAAGGTTTGCGCTCAGCTCCAGGTAGCAGGGTTATAACAAGGTTATAATTTCTAGTAACATTGTAAAGTCTTTCTAAGTGTGGGTATTAATTATTAAAACGCCTGTTCAGTCTCAGAGGGCTATGATAGTTGAGGACTGTGGGTTCAGATGCTGACCTGCTTTCTTTAAAGTACGGTAACACCTTGCTGATTCCACAGAGGGGGAAATTTGGGTACAGTGGCAGCAGTGTAAAACAATTATACAAAAAAACAGGAAAACAGAAAGAAACAAAAAAATAATACAGACCAGAAACACCCTAATGTTAATAATATTGATATGTAATTTGAGAGGTTGTGGTGGAAAGGTTACCCGTAGGGTTTCGTACCTCCTGTAGAAACAGGCACGTTTTGCAGGGAAACAGCTAATAGCTAATAACAATAGCTGTTATTATTTGCACATAGCTGTTGCTATGTGCAAATAATGCCGTATCCAATGCATGCCTCATGACACAACTTACAAAAATGACACAGAAAGAGAGGAACTGCTGGAGCTGACTGCCTGGACAGGCACCTAGAAGGAGCGTTTTAATAAGTGTCCTAGTGCTTCTAGAAGGAGACTTTTGTGCCCCGTACAACTTTAGCGTGCAGGCCTGTTATGAGTGGGGTCAGTCATCAATGGTCCTTGTTGATCTGCATCTCGGGAAGGAGGTAAAGTTGTGGAAGAAGGTTTAGCTTGGTCTTGAGAGTCTGGTATGTCTCAAGGCAGATGATTTACGATCAAAAAACACAAAAAAGGTCATGTCCGTATTTTTTCAAACACCGCATCAAAAGGAGTCATTTAAAGTGGTTCGGGGATCTTATACGAATGCCTCCTGGAAACCTTCTACTGGAGGTCCTCTGGGCATGCCCAGCCATTAGGGGACCCAATGGATTACCCAGAAATTATGTATCCCACCGACCAAGGGGTGCCTCTGAATGCCACAGAATGGACTGGAAGGGGGGCATCAAGAAAGACTTAATAAGCAAAACCTATGAACTAGTTTTCCCTCAACGCTACACAGCAACGACTTCATGACTTTCTTCACAAATAAAATTGTAGCTATTAATAACATAATTCACCAGACCCTCTCAACAAATACAACAGATAGATCTTCATGTAATGAAGGTCACCATGTGACCACCTGCACAAGATTGGTAAGAAAGATCATATTTCACCTTCATTAGCTTCTCTCCATTGGCTTCCAATTAAATGCAGAATAGAATTTAAAACGCTTCTTCTTACCTATAAAGCTCCATCCTACCTAAAAGATCTCCTAGTACCAGATCATCCTAATAGACCACTTCGGTCTCAGAATGCAGGACTACTTGTGGTTCCCAGAATGGGAACCTATCAAGCTCCTCTCCTGTGCAACCAGCTCCCAGTCCAGATTTTTAAGACGGGGCTCAAAACCTTATAGTTAGTTCTAGTCCTGCTGCTATAGGCTCAGACTGCTGGGGGACCAACCCCTGATGAACTGAGACACTTTCCTCCTCTCAGTCCACATTTATATGTCACCGCTGTAGGACATTACCTCTGTATCTTCTTTGTCCTGGAGTTGTGCTTCTCCTTGTCTGTCTCCGTCTCTCTTTCCCTGTCCTCAAGTGTCCCCGACTTTGGAGCTACTGGTCCTACCAACCTGCCCAACGTTTTCCATCCCGAGCCTGGTTCTGCTGGAGGTTTCTGCCGTTAAAGGGAGTTTTTCCTCTCCACTGTTGCCTATTTGTTGGGTTTTCTCTAAATGACTTTATAGTCTTGACTTCATTATGTAAAGTGTCTTGAGATGACTTTGTTGTAAATTGGCACTTTATAAATAAAGTTGAATTGAGTTGAACAACAACCGTTCCTAACCATTCAGAAAATAGGGATCCTCCTCATGAAGACTGTGTAACATTTGAAGTTCATCATGTTTATTCCTACATTCTCCTGTTTATGAGCATGGTTTTGCTGTTCTTGCAAGACATGAAGCACGCTCTAACATAGACCGTTGTGATTCAGGCGTCTGGGACATGATGTTATGGTTCAGACTTCACACAGGTTGTGTAAAAGGGGGCGTGGAGGGTTATTTGCAAATGTAGTGACACGCCCACCCAAAAGTAAGGATGTGCCCACTTTTCAGACCTAGCAGAAAACATGATCTGATTGGTATTTCAGCTGGAAATCCACACACACACGTTCAGGAGACGTCCAAGACGATGGAAAACAGAAGTTTGAACTTTAAATATTGCCAAAATATATTTACACTAATAACTCTGACAGTCTCTCTATATTATATTAGTCCAGTGCTTAAACTTAACTGGTGTGTTTCAGACTGTCCCACATCTACAGTAGAGGAGACAAGAGCTGTCGCCCTCAGCACTGCCAGTGAACTCTGTTCATGTCTTTTCAAATAGCAACTCTCAGAGATAGTTTGAAAGAAATCATAAATGTTTAGTTTTTTGTTTCAGTTTATCAAAGGCTGAGCTCTTAAACAGATCTTTCAATAAAACTGTTTAAGAGCTCATATTTCTTATTATGAATGGTTTCAACAGAATTATTTCACTGACAGTAATGTTCTGGAAATTACCGTCAACAACATTTGCTTCTTTAAAGAGCCACTTTTCATATTCCTGACATGAATCAAATCAAGTTTGTGAAATGTGAGTTATTCTCATCAAAAGTTGGTTTTAAGTAAGACACTGAGACAAAAGGCACAAAAACAGCAGCTGCAAACTGTGAATAATGTCCGGAGCCGGGGACACATCGGCCATCTTTATATAAGATAAGAGGGTTTAGTAGTAATGGTGAGAAGTGAGAACTAGTTACCGTATGAAAACTTTTCATGAAAATTTAATTACATGTTCCAGTTAAACAATTATTCCCAAACCATGGACAAATGTAAATATGTGTCAATCCATCCAGTGAACTGCTTAAGCACAGATTTAACATTAATCACAATAATTGTAACTTTTGTGATAATGACATTCAGTGTACAGATCACTTTTTTATTGCACATACAGTTTGGGAGGATTTCCAGGACTGCATATCTGAGAAAATTCAACTTCTTGCTCCTCTTAAAAGAGAAATTATATTATTGGTATTATTTTAAAGGAAAGAGAAGTGATACAATACTTAACAACCTGTTGATGCTGGCAAAGTTTTTCATATCCTCTTCAAAATGGAGGAAACAAAACCCTCTTTTCTTTTTTTAAAAAGGACCTTGTGGACAATCTCCTAAGTGCCCGGAGAGAAATGAAGAAAAGACAGACAAAGTCTCTTCTCAGGAACCATGAAGACATCAGAATCGTTAACAACTTGTACTTAAAATTGTTTTTAAAAAATCGTTTTAATGTTCTTTTTTTCTTTTCAAGTTATTTATTTTTTTAAGTTTTATTTTATTGTATTTATTACATTTTTATGTCTCTTCTTTATTAATACCCATAGTAATTCCCATCTCCCTTTGTTTTTTCTCCACCATATGTAAGTTAAATTGTTTATGAGTTTATTACATGTTCCTTATTTGTGCTGAAACGTACACTCAATGTTCTGCCGTGATGTTTGGATTATGTTCAGTGACCAATAAAGCAAAAAACCTTCACGGAGCGGAAATACGACTTAACTCAACGATACGACATACGATAAATACGATAATGAGCAACAAGCACTCTTTAATAAACGAGTACCACAAGTGTCCACACTTCCTGGGACTCTATGTGATCTGGGTATCAAAGAATAAAAAACACCACTGCTTTGGACATTGTAAAATCATTTTTAATACTTGGTTTGAATTTTTTTTAAAAAATGAAAAAATGATACGTGGATTTAAAGAAAAGGCTTCAGCGAGTTCAGTGTAGAAAGGACAAAACATGAGTGAGATCAGCGGATGAGAAATTATAGTTGAGGTGTTTATGATGAGACCCCCCCCCCTCACTGTACCCGTGGGTCAGCAGAGTAAAAATCTGTTCGAACACCCGCTGAACAAGCTTCAAGCCAAAGTCACATGCAGCTTAGCGACGTTATCGGTTAACGATCGATCGATCGCCCCACGGCTAAAGCTAACAGTGTGTAGGACCAGTCACGTGCCTGATCTGCAGCACAACTTAGATTTGTTTATTAGTGAACAGATGAGCCTCCTGCAGCAGCCCTGATATTAATGTGTTTTTTCGTCATCTACTTTTTCTTCTTCTTCTGTACCTTTTTTGAAGGGGGGTGTGGTCGAGCTCTTAATGTACCAGCTCCGTCCCGTCACTGCGAAATATTTACATCCGCTTAATGCAAATACGGCTGTGCGGTTGCTCGCACATGATTGGCTGTCTTTTCAACGGGACTGAGCATGCGCAGCGTAAACACCTGACCTCACCGGACATGTGACGTCACCATACACGTTAACGATGAACAAAATGAAACTATGCTAAAAAAAAAAAAAAAAAAAACTATGCTACTTTATTAATCCTGTTGGGTAGATTTCAGATTTACAAATTCAACGTCACACAATACGACACGCCCGATGTCGTTTGACAGCTTCACAGGGTCAAGTTATTTACTCAGTTCACAAGAGGAGAACAATGGATTTATTTTGCAATTACTATGACACAGACAGACAGTGATGGAACTTGTAAAAACATTTATTTATTTTTTGATATTTATTTATATTTACTTAATTTAGCCGAAAGAGAAGTAGTAGTAGTACTAGTAGAATCTGTTTAGTGTAAAACTAATCCGATGTCTCCACTTGAGTTATTTTAGCTTATGAACAAACCGGATTCGAGGTACAAATTGACTCCACCCTCTACAGAGTCCATGGATTTAATTATTTGATCATCTTTCCATAAGAAGCATGTAGTGAAGTAAAAACGGTTATCAAAGAAAACTCTAATCTGTGGGCCACACTTCCCAGCAGGGCGGCGCTGTCCCACTGGGTCCCTGCGTCATTAAAAGCCGAGAAGAAGAAGCGAATCGAAAGAAGCCAAATTAAAAATTATGGCGAATATTTTCGCCGTTGCTTTCAAACGGCCCCGGGATTAAACTCGTTTTTCGCCATGGTGCTACGGTGAGTAACGTGCCTCGAAAACCCGCTCTTGTCCTGCGCCGATCTGTGGCTAATGCCAGCGGCTGCTAACGTTAGCATGGGACGGCAGCGAACTTACCAACACGGACAGTTTTGGCCACATATGATATTTCTCACATTTTATGCAGAAACGAAGCGGCAGATCAATGAGCTGGAGTGTGATTCTGCGTTTAGGTCAGTCAGCAAAACCCGGCAAGACCGAGAAAGTTCCGGTGTCAACGCGAAACTCCGTTAAAAAAACATATGATTTTAAGTTTCAAGGACAACAAAACGTTACAAGCAGAAATTAATTTTCGCTTCTAAATAAACACGAACGTATCTTAATTTCGGCATAGAAATGGTCCTCAGAAAGAATAGTTTGGACATGGTTTTAATAGCAAACTCCGTGTGGGAGTCATTTAATTTCCAGTGTACAAGAATAACATAAAAGCTAAATTAAGAATTGAGTAATTCCTTAGAAAAAGAGATTAAATGTTATACAAGACGTACTTGTGTAAATATACTTTCATGACAGTAAATGACTCATGTTACGTTTTACCCCGTGTCCACTAACATAACCGCTCAGACATTTTTGCAGATACTGTTGCTGCAAATGATTTTTATTGCATTTCCTTCAAAGATTTTATTACACATTTTTATATTAACGTAATTGCTTCAAAATCACTTCGTTGTGTCACTAACTTGTATTTAAGTGAATGGCATCTCCACTATCACCATCTTCACTATAACTTTGAGGATGTTTCAGCAGCTCTGGAGTGTCTGTGTCAGAAGGACAGACTTTAAGAAACTCGTCGTCGTAGAGTCATGTGTTTCCTGTGACTTCTCTCCAGACTAATATGGATGAAGTGAACGTGGTCTGTCTTGTCGTGGAGAGATGTGTGGACGCCTGCTCCGTGCTGCTCGACCTGCTCATCAGGACGTCCGTGTTGCTGCTCCACCTCCTGTCCGACGTTGGCTTTTCCCTCAACAACGCACTGGTTGATCTCTGGAACTTTGCTCTCATCTCCTTCCTCACTGCCACCGAGACCGTATCCGGCGTCGCCCATGGAGCCCTGGAGGCTGTGGAGGGCTGGCTGCAGATACTGGGAGGGGTCTTTGAGGGATTCAAGATGGTCGGACACCTCATTTGTCACGTGGCGTGGCGCACCAAGGACATGCTGCACCGCGGCCTCCTGTCAGGGAGCTGCATTGTGCGGCAGACGTGCGAAGGCATCTGCATCGTGCTCAGTCTTGTTCTGTACTTTGTCAACACCCTGATAAACGTTGCTCTCATCAGCACGCAGAACTGCCTGACGGTGCTGGCCACCGTCTGGGAGGCAGTGGCCGACCCTGTGCACAGAGTTGTGGAGTTGGCTCTGACGCTGCTCACCTTCCTGTATAGCTGTCTGGTCGGTGCCAGCGTGCTGTTGTGCACTTCCTGCCAGCTGCTGCTGGACTTCCTGGGGGTGCTGGGATGTGGCTTCATCACCGTGTGCACATTCGCCCCCCTCGGCCTCCTAATTACAGCGGCCATTGTCTTGGCGACTTTGCTGTTTCTGAACCTCAGGCTGCGTGTCCTCGCTGGGCGGCTGAGTTCCTGTTTGGTCAGGGCTGTGCTGAGTGTACAGGCCACCGCTGACAGGCTGTACGCAGCAGTATTAGAACCTGCTCTAGGACACACTAGGACAGTGCAGCACGTGAGCCCAACGAGGCTCCCACAGACAGACGCAGGTGGTTTATTAGGCGAGATCCAGCTGCCTCTGGATGAACTCAGCCCTCCAGACTCTGTGCCACTTCCTGCCCAGCAGAATGGCGAGCCAGCAAGCGGCAGCAGCAGCAAAAGGGCAGCTCAGTCGGCTCTAACCGATGGCGAGCTGCTTAGCCTGCTGAAAGAGCAGGAGGAACGGAAGAAGTGTGTCATCTGTCAGGACTTGATCAAGACAGTGCTGCTGCTGCCCTGCCGACACCTCTGCCTCTGCCGCCACTGTGCCGACATCCTAACCCAGCGCCAACCCGTCCAGCAACGCTGCTGTCCACTCTGCCGCCAGAACATTACACGGACCCTGGATGTCTTCCTCTGAAGCGTCGTTTATACTTGTGCCAATCTGTGCCGTAGCTTTTGTGTAGGTACTGTGTAGCCGTGGACCTATGCTCACTCTTGCGCTGCAGCCTGAAGCGCACAACCCCGGAAATGTAACTCGTCATGGCAACGCAGACCACCTGTGAGGGGTCCACTTGGTCCTTCGGCTTCTGAATGAGTTCTTTCCCTCAGTGTCCAAACATCATCTACTCGGTATCAGACTGCTCACCACAGACGAGGCCACTTTGTGTGTAGATTTAGGGCATAAACGTGAGCTGATAGACTTCAGCTCACGTTTATGG
This sequence comes from Channa striata, assembly GCA_033026295.1. NCBI lineage: Eukaryota > Metazoa > Chordata > Actinopteri > Anabantiformes > Channidae > Channa > Channa striata. The sequence continues at coordinate 449,687 of CM065182.1, forward strand.
CTGCAATAGTCACTTAACTAACTAGTCAACTGAAAATAAAAGATTTTACATATTATTTGTTATTATTTAAAATATTTAGGTTTGGCTTACTTGTCAGCGTCTTTTGGATCAGGCTGCTTGTTTGACAAATGAGTAAGGAGGAAACAAACTGATGGTCTAAAATTGGCAGACTTTTTATTTTTTAACCTCTGGTCACCAGTACGTGTGCAGCTATAATTCTTTAAATTAATCTTCTTTTCTTTTATGATCAAATGTCAGTGTGATCATTATGAAGTAATTTTTTTTTCTTTGAATTACAGCTTTTTTATTTTTATTCAGAACGTGATGTTTATTATATTCTGGGTTATTTGTCATTGAAACCAACAGAACATTAACTCATAACAATATTGAAAAAGATACCAAAAATGTTTTGTCTGCTCCTCAGCTAATATTTTTAGGGGTGTAGTGTTTGATGCTAAAATGAATATTTGTGTTTTAGACTGCTGGTCGGACAGTGAGCAACTTTATCACTCTGAATGGTGACAAACATATTGTCGGTTTGTCGAGAAAAGAATTAGCAAATTAATTATGGCCAATACAAATAATTATTGTTGCACTGACACATTATAATTTAATAAAAAGCCACACAATTATTGTTTTCTATATTTCGGGAACAGTCTACTTCTTCCAGATAAATCTAGTGTAGCAAAGTTTTAATTTTCAAATTTTTGAATTATTTATTAACTTTCCAGTTGCACTGGCGGCTGTGGTCGTGGTGGAAACAGACACCGAGAGGTTTTTAGGCTTTGTAATTTTTAAAGCTGGAAATATGCTTATCTTCTGTAAATGCCAAAATGAGAGAGGAGAAATGGGAGGAATTTCACAACATGAGTAACTGGTTGCTGATTGTTACACTGGATTCATGAACCTGGTGATTTGTGCCAAAGACTTTTTTGTGTTTTTTTTCCCCTCATTTGTCTTGTAAACATTTAAAAAAAGTTAAGAACAAGTTTTTGCTCTAAATGTGTAAAGGTCTTATGATTTAAAACCATTTCCTCCCTAACATATTTGTTAATAGAAGGCACAACATCAGCAAACTGATGCAGAGTGGAAATTAGCATTTTATTTCCACTATAAGCCCATTTGTAGTTATGTGGGATTTATGTTGATTTGCACATGTTCTCCAGGTGAGTTTTAGAACAGAGGTTCTTAATCCTGGTCCGGTTTAATTCCAAGTGCCCCACCCACTCCTGATTACCTGGATCAGGTGTGTGCACCTCTTTCTTTAATGAGCCTGTATTCTGACCTTAGTCCCGCTTGAACCCCTAATATCATTATCACGTTCCACATTAATATGAGATTTATATAATATTATAGTAAAAATAGTCCTATTTCTTTATTCACCGTAAGATAAACGTGTCGCTTCATGTTAAAAGAGAAGCATGAGAGAAGGCTGCTCCCAAAACCACGCCACTTCTTTGTCTGGTAATGCACTAATCATATGAATGATCTGAATTTTTTTGTCAGTCATTGTTGGCGCATGGCTTTTTCCTGCCAAAATTCTGATGCACCAACGAATGTTGGTGCAAATGTGTGTATTTCTCGTTCTTGCGTCAGAAAACTCCTCCCAATGACTCCAAGAGGATTTCTTTGGCGTTCTCTGGGTTAAGTTACAGGTGAAATTTAAAAGCTAAATGAACTTGGTATAGTTTTTCCCTTCGACCCTGATTTACTCCGTTTCCTGCAGAGGTCTTTGCTTCAACTCCCAGTACACGTCAAAACTTGCCATCTGCTGGTTTCTACTGGAACATGTGAAGCCTGGTGCAAAAAGCATTTATGTTTTTTTTTTTTTTTTATTGTACTGTGACTTGCAAACCAGAAAAGCTCCTTCAATCATACTTTTTCTTGGGTAGTCAAATTAAATTTAACTTTAATCACAAGAACGGTTTAGCAAAGTTTAGTTCCATCAGCAACTGCTTGTGGTTTTAACCCGAACCATCGACCTTGATCACATCACTGCTGTGTTTCAGAATCCTTTTTCACACATAAATTTTTCATGTAATTTTTTACAGCAGCTGTACCCACACACTTTGTGACGTCAGTTTTGTTGTAATCTGTTTACGTCACATGGTTCAAGAATTCATGTGAATCTGTGTATTAAATATTAAATATTTGTGACTAAGAAAATCACTTGTGAACACACATCAGCTCACAGTGTGATTCAGATGATGTTATTGGTCGATCAATAGCTCCTCTTTTTGTCGCCTTTAATAACTAAACACTGCTCTGTTGTGATCTCTGATCTTTAGCCTCTCTCTGCTGTGACATAGAAAGATTCACTTAAAAAGTCTGTGCTGAGGGAGCCGACCGCCTCGTTGGCTCAACTTAAGGTGGACACGGTGTTTCACAAAGACAGGCAAGGTCCAGTTTAGATGCAACTAACTGCATTTTTGTCTCATGTTGTTTGCTGAGTGATTTCCAAACAAACTGTTGATGCTGTAAAACATGATGAATTGAAGCTAAATGAAGTGTTGAGGCAAAAGACTGAAGTTGAGAAGCAGAAAACTGAGGTCGGCGGGCTGAAACCTCAGCGTACCTCAGCAAAAATGAACCACCAGCGTTAAGCACTAATCAAAACTCTGAGGACACAACAAACCTGAATAATTAACTCAGCGACAGATGAAACGCTGCAGAATGTAAATATTTTAAAAACCGAATGATATGATATTAAAAACGGACAGTGATTATTCAAAGAACTTTAAGGACATTTAATGCGTGTCCTGACTGAACAAAACAAAAAACTATTTTACCAGTTAAAGTTCATGACTCTAGACTGTTTTCTCTCAAACACACCAAAGTAGCCGTGAAAGCCCACAGGCCCTGATCACTGCAGAATGAAGTGAGTTTGACCCCGGGTTTGGGCCCAGCACAACCAGCACCATTGTCCCAATGCCCGGATTTTACCAGTACAGCCAGAACTAAGCAGCAGGATTCAGAGAGCCGGAATAAAAAATACTAAGTTGTCAGTTAAGACACATTCAGCGCAGTCATAATCTCCCCCACAGTAAAGCTGACTGTCCCACACATTTGCTTCATATATCATACGTAGCTCATTATCTGATCATTATTTTGATTTGCAAATATATTTGAGCAGCATATAAACATAGTTCTGGATCCTGTTCTGAGATATCTGCCAACTTTTTGTCCTAGCTTTGAATCTTGGTTGTAGGTAAATTATGTAAACATCCTGTCGTCCGTCTCCTCCTCTGTTTGTTCACTCTGAAATATGTAAGGGCCTCGTTTTAAAAATGTACATCAAGTAAATATTTCCAGGTGCACAGTTCTTATTCCAGTAGTAAAGCAGGTCAACTGGAAGGTATAGTGATGGTTCTAAATTATTTGAGAAGACCTGAATCGAAACAAATCCCGTGTCCTTCTGCAGCACTGTCGACGTGATCTGTGACCGATGGGTGTTAAAGAATTACGTTTGTCTCTCTCAGTGCAGCAGGTGGCTGAAGGAGACTTCACTCTGCGGCCATTTGCTAGATAGAAAACCCTTAAACAGATGAGGAAACGTGTGGAGGTGTGATTTAAATGCAGTTACATCTGTGGTAATAATGACAAAAATGATTATTACTGATTCAGAGAAAGTCCACTGATCGATATTTCGCCATGTGACACGCTGAAATAGGAAAGTTTGATCAACTTTCCATCCCATGAAGCAGAAACACTTTGTGATAAAGCCACAGAGAAAGTGGTATGTCAGCATGTGAGTGTGTATTTTATATTTTTACGACAGCCTTATTCACGCCAAAGCTGCACAGACAATATCAATCATTAGTCCGGAGGTTTGTATAAATACATTCTCTGTCCGATTAACCGACAGCAGACCTGGATTCTCTGGAGGTCCCTGGGTCCGACATGTTGTCAGAAACAGATGTTTCTTCGCCCCCACTGTCGTCAACAGCTCGTCGCGGTGACACTCTGTCACGCTCACTTGAGTTTTTCCTCCAAGTGACAAACAAGCTGCGACAAGAGCTTTGTCAGCAAATGGCCCCATTACACCTTGTCTGTATGGAGTGTGTGTGTGTTCATGTAGATGCATCTTAGTGAGGACCAGAATTTGTTTTTCACCGACAGAGTGAGGACATTGTTGGGAACTGAGGACATTTTGGCTGGTCCTCACAAGTTTAAACAACTTCAAAAGGCTTTTTGAGGGTCAAGGCTGGGTTTTAGGATCAGGGTGAGACTGAGGTTTTGGTTTAGGGGTTTAGGGGTTTAGGGGTTGTATTATGCCAGTGAGTGTCGTTTTAACCTGTGTGCCGTGTGTTTCACCCCATACGTGGAGATGGGGGTTGTAGTGATGTGGTGGATTCACATCAGATAAAAACCACCTGATACCTCACTAACCACTGAACCAGTTCAAACCAGATCCATAACTGACAACATTTGGACATTCGTTTTTATCCACTTTACACAGCACATGTGAGTGTTTTTGCATCCTAACCTGCTGGTTGTTCCACACCTGAGGTAGAACTCAGCATCTTTTACCACAATGTTCCATAAACCCTGCAAGTGACTGGATTGATATTCAACTCTGCATCAACACACAATGTCAAGACAACGTCCCCCCACTTGCCCTGGAAGTGTTCAGGTGGGTTTCTGATTAGGCCTGGCGCGCTGGAAACACACCAGCAGAAATTAGTTACGTTACCTGTTTGAAGCAGTTTACCACCAAATGTCCTGGACGTGAGAAAATTCTGGATCTGATTGGATCTATTTGACAGCATTTTCTAAACGGGTTTATGAACGCACGTTATCTCAAACTGGGAATTCTGAGAGTTTTGAGGTGTTCATGATCATGTTGTCCCAGTTTATGTAATGTGACGTGAACATGGTGGAGCTCACATCCAGTGATAAACCAACACAACTTCAGCCCCAGCCGCGTATGTGAAGTGTTTTTATTCATTATTATATTAAACATATGGGCGGCAGCTGTGCTGAGTCAGCAGATGTGGAGCTTTGAGCTCAGCGGACAAGATGATCAGTATTTGGCAGTAAGAGGTGATCACATCATGTCGGCTCATTAGCTCTGTGTGTTTTACTGAGTGCTGGAACCAGTCAATCAGAACTAAGCTGCATCTTCGTGTGCTGACCAGCAAATTGTCTGTTTGTCCACACACTCGTGTCCTCCGTTATGTGGACTTGTATTTATTTCCCAAAGAGAATATAGATCAAAGGTTCACTAAAAAAACACGTACGTTCGAGGACCGGCTTTTCTTCCTCAAAAGTAGGTTGCGTCCCCACGAAGACTTAACTGGGGTTGTGACCCCACAGGATTAGTAATATGGGCACACACACACACACACACACACACACAGAGTGGGTGTGTCCAGGTGGAGGTGATGGCGTATAAATAGAGCGGAGACCCTCCGTTCTGCCTCACACCACCGAGCTCTCAGCTGCCCTGCTCCTCTTCCTCTTCATCACAGATTCTGCTCGTCCTCCTCCTCCAGCTCTCAGGTGAGCCACAGCTCCTGCTCCTCCTCTGTCTTTTTCTCCGTCCACTCCTCCACCTCCTCATCTTCCGCCAGTTTTGATCATCTCCGCCTCTATCACCATCTTTTTCTGTGTGTTCTCCTCCATCAGCTGACTTTGATCAAATACTGCGTTTTCTGTGTGTGTGTCCAGCTCTCGTCCTGCACAATGGCAGCACTGTGGCTCCAGTCGGTCTCTCTGCTGGTTTTACTGGTCGTGTCGTGGCCGGGCTCCAACGCCATGACCCCCCCGCAGCACCTGTGTGGCTCTCACCTGGTCGACGCCCTCTACCTGGTCTGTGGGGACAGAGGCTTCTTCTACAACCCCAGGAGAGACGTAGACTCCCTGCTGGGTGAGACCTCCGCATAAAACTCATTTTCTAATTTGGCTGAGGTTCAGTGTGTGACTCTGAACCCTGGCGCAAACCAACCTCAGTGGCCAATATTACGTTTTTGATAATCCCGAGCTGCAGTTTGAGGTTCTTTGTTATTTAGTTTTCAGTCACTGCGGGAAAAGTGTTTGTTCAGTCTCATTTATTCATCAAAAATGAGACTGTACAAACCGGGGTCTTTTGTCATATTTTTCACTGGCAAATCTCTAAATCTTTAGAATCTTTGATGTATTGTTGATAAGGTGCCGTCATTTGGAGCAGACATCACCTCTTCTCCACCAACAGCTGGACAGGTGAAACAGTTCAGGGTCTGTGAGAACAGGAAGAAGATTTAACCGAACATCCAGCGTGAGAAAAAGGAACAGAATATTTACAGTGAAAATGACGTCACTTCAAACATCACCAAATCAAATCCAAGATTTATTCATTTAACAGCTAAATCTTATGATTTGGATGAAAACAACCTCTGGCCTCAGGAAAACCTTTAGTGGGCAAAGAAATGGAAGAACTTTCCGGAAACATTAGAAGAGCGCGGCGGTCAGTTTATTAGGTACATGTCTAATTCAACCCAGTCCTGTTGTGCCGTCAAATTGACTTTCCCGCCGTAACGTGGCTGTTCAGTGTGAGTGAACCGCAGCACAGGTGTGATATGGTGTGTTTGCTCCACCAGGTTTCCTGCCCCCGAAGGCAGGTGGAGCTGCGGCAGCGGGCGGTGAGAATGAGGTGGCTGAGTTCGCCATCAAGGACGAGATGGAGCTGATGTCGAAGCGAGGCATTGTGGAGCAGTGCTGCCACAAGCCCTGCAACATCTTCGACCTGCAGAACTACTGCAACTGAACAGAGCTTCGACGGAACCCGCCCGCACGCTCGCCCCATGCCGCCCTCTCTCTGTAAAACCCAGTGCTAAGACACGGATGGAACTATTATTTTTCCTAGAAAATAAAGTGCTGTGAATTGAAGAAATTTCCTGAGTGTCTGTCATCATTCACACAGAGGACGTGCACAGTTTTCTCTCTTTCTGCATTACACAGTCAACGCACAATAAAAAACAATAAAATGAACAATTAATTCACAAGCAGGTTTATGAAAAAAATTCGGAATCGGCCTCAAGAATTCTTAGTTTCTATTTAAAAGCGCGTTTCCGGTCTTTCTGCAACTGTAAAAGGTGCCGAATGGGCAAAAGCCCTTTTTCCCAGTTCAGTACGAGCATATGGAACTGGACTGGACTTGTTTATCCTATTGTGCATGGTTTTGTAATAACTGCATTTTATTTTTTATAACCGCAAACCTGCCACCTGAGAAGATGGCGGACAAAGCTACACCAGGCAGGACACAAGTTATTAGATGTTATTTTGCGAGCCTCTTGTAAAGGGAGACACGGTTAATAAACATCTTCTAAAGTTTCGTGTGTGCTCATCATTCTGTAAGTTTTATTTTGAGTGAGTATTCATATTTCCTAGTTTGAATTTAACACAGAATTTAGTTTTTTAAAGGGTACATGAAAAATTAAAGCCTGTATTTAAGTGAAAAATGCAAATTACTGATTCGCGTTTAACAGAATTTATATTTATTTATAGATTATAAATAAATAATATCCTATAACACAAATGATAGATTATGATATGATATTATTTTCACTGTGTTTCGGGCCTGAGTTTCTGCTGTGTGGGCACGGACAGGACGCTGACATTCACTGAAATACTCATGTTCATAATAATAAACAGATATAAATATAAAAATAGAAGGCAGATAAATGATGACGACGATAATAAATCGTTAGAGAGACAAATAAAGTTACGGGTTTGGAAACGCTCTGAACACGTTTTAATACGTCGGTGGATTCGTCCGGGGTCCGGCTGCATTTCCTGTGCGCGCGCGCGCGCGCGCTGGGCGGGGCGGGGCCGCCGAGGCACCTGCCGAGGCGCGCGCGCTCAGGTGTGGCTTTGTTTGCCTCCCGCCCGGGTCCGTCGCTGCGTTGGATACAGGTTCTCTACCTGCCGAACCCGCCCTTCCGAACAGGAAAACGCGGCGCTCGGACGTTTCCGGGACCGTTTTCTGTTTTTTTGTGAAACGGACCGAGTCGGCACGATGCCGGATGTTCAACTGAGCAACGAGACCTGCAAGAACGGTGAGTTTTCCCGTGGACTCCAGACAAACAGGCGTCAGTCACTTACGGACTGTCAGCGCCGTTATCGTGGACATGGTCCAGGTTTGGGCCTGACGGTCCAGGTGGCACCTACGCGACTAAAGCCCGTTTGTTTCCTGTTCCAAAGTCAGTGATGTCCTTGTATTTGAAGGTGAACCAGGACCTGACATCATCAACAAGACCTAAGCTGCGCCGCTTTAAATGTTCTTAAAGGATTTGGCATTTTTGCACCATTTGAGATTTGAACTTTTAATTTGTAGGGATGTTCTGACCGGAAGAGGAGCAGCGTAAATGTTCTAATTAAATAAATGTAGATCACAAACCCCATGAAGACATTCTGGCACCAACATGAAACCTTTGTTTCATGAAGAGACGGGGCGACAGACACGGATGTGGGCTGTCACATGGCGTTTTCCGACACCAAAGTGGTTAAAGGAGTCACAACAAAAGAAGTTTTAACTGTGTGTGGGAGCGACACCCCCATGAATGGACTCTTTTCTGATATAGTTCCTCCATAGTTATGAACCCGGTCCATAAACTGAACCTGCTCCACGCTGTGTCACTTCTGATCTGTTGTGTTGGTGTCAGGAGACAAAATGACGAGAAGTGTGTCACTGTCTAAATATTTATGGACCTGATTGGTTGCGGTTCAGTGAACCATGAAGTTCCTGTCTGTGTGTTAAAAGAGACACTGTCTGCAGTCCTGGACTGGGTCTAATCCAGTGTTTGCAGGTGTTAATTTGAACACACCAGGACAACAAATCCCCCCAGAGGAAACATGTGGACCTGAAGGCTGCGGTCTGAACCAGGGCCAGAACCTTCATCATTGTTGTTGGATCAGGTTTTTAGGGCTTGAATCATTCATGAAGTGACAGCTCGACGGTGTCAGGACGCAGGGATCAGGTCCGGCGGCCCACTTCACAGTCCCCGGTTCAATACGCAGGGTTTCGGAGAAAGATGTGTGGATGTGATTACTGCATTTGTCGAGTCCCGTCCTTTGTGCCGCTGAAGCTCGAGGCTCGAGCTCGTTCCTCAGCTCCCCTGCGATCACTGATTGGAAGTCCCTTTGTACTGTGGAAGCTGCAGGCTTCATGTGAAACACATCATGTTTGATATGGATCTGACATCACGTCATTAAATTAATAATATGAATAATAATGATGTTGATAACATATGAGAACCCTCCTCCTCATTTTCTGTTCTCTGGTTGCTGAACTTCACGTCACCTGTAATTGGGATCGTGTGCTGCAGTTCTCATCAGTGTTTGTGCTACGAGCTGTTGCTCATTAATATTCATGATGACGCTGATCATTCCTTCTCACCTCCTCTACATCCCAGCATGCAATGCAAGGCAGGATAACAGAACAGAACAGCTTCTCAGTGGGACCAAATGGAAGTTTGCAGGTTGACTAACATCAGTGTGTTGTCGTCTCTGTCTATCAGGTAGAGTTGGCGCTGTAGTCGTCACCGTCCGCTGACCTCCGACCTTTCCCCTCCACGTTTGTTCTTCACAGTCGCTCCCTGTTTGGTTTCTATCCGCGGCTCGTTAACACTTATCTTAGTCTCCGTGTTGACACTGTCAATATTGAGCTGCCCTGCTAATGCTCCTGTCCACACGTTGGTCAAGCCGGTGTTACATGACACGCCAATTTGTGGGGAGGAGTTGAGTCGCGCCCTCATGCACACGCAGGCTAAACACAGACTAAATTACAGCTAAACCTGATCTGCCACTGTGTGGATGTCGCTCTCTTATTACTGATGCACAAAGCTGAAAGCCTGTGACACTGTGGGTTTCCGGGTCAGTTCGATTCCTCTCTTCAGCCGGGAACAGCAGACAAGCAAATATTTGCAGATGAGGTCGTATACAAAACCGGCAGGTCAGGCTAACGGATCAGCTCTGCAGAGATCCAAACAGAACCACGTGAATCTTTTAATGGAAATGTCCAGCATACAGGGATTGTGCGGTGAGAGGAGAAATCTGAGCGGAAAGTGTCACGTTCCTGACTGACTGATAATCGGAGGTTTGCTGAAGGCTACACGTGTTGTGTGGATACAGTGTTTCTGAACAGAGTTGGTGAAGTTGACGTCGCAGCGTGTCAACTGTTGGGGACGCACGGGACAGACAAGCACTAAGCCTGCTGTGGGACAGTGATGGTCCTGGTTCGTTTGGCTACAGTGTCTATGTACTGTTGAGGTTTGAGCTGAAGCTTTGGTTCTGGATGCACAGCAGAAACTCAGGATAACCAGGTTCATGTCTTTATGCAAATGCAAACACACTGACAGGTTTTTAAAAAAAGGGGTTTTATGATCAACAACCTGAACTTAACAGCTAGTTCAGGTCTGCGGTGGACTTAACTGGACCTAGTAACTGCTGCTGAACAGGAAATGTTCACGTGTCTCTGCAGGCTCTGTGGTGACCCTGTGGTGTGGCTCGCAGGCCGCAGTGTGTGTGCTCACCGGGGATTCGAAGCCGTTCTACGCACAGCTGAACAACATCACTCAGGGCGCAGGTAAACACACACGTTCACAGTCGGGCAAAGCTTAACACCGACGCAAACCTCTTTGAGGGGGAAATGGTCGATCTCAGATAAAACTGAGACGCTGCGGATGCTCCCAAGTTTGTACAAGCAGCAACAAGAAGTCAGGGTATGAAAAGTAATTCTTTATACCGCAGTAGATGAAACCTCAATCTGCACTGCAGTAAACGCTCCATATTCCATCGTTGATGGGATCAGACAAACATAAAACTATGTTTATACCAAAGTGCAGAAACATCTTGCAGCTTTTAGTCACTTTCCACTGCAGAGATGCTGATGCTGAACTGGGATTAACTGACAGATTAACGTTCACATTTATAGGTAAAATAAAAAAGGCAGTTTACTGACTCTTATGAATTAAGGATGATGACGTATTAAATATACATATTTTTTGATTCATCCAGCTCAGACATTATTTTCACACTGTTTATGAGATGTTTCATTTGATGTGTGCTCTGCTTGGTGCAACCCACACATGCTTCCCACACTCAGCAACCTGGAAAAGATATTAATTAATAATTTTTCCTTCATTGTTTAGGAAAGACAGTCACAGTCACATTCCCATTTAATACTAATGTAATCTCACATAAATCTAGACTTGACATTAATTTAAGCAACTTTTCAAATCTATCCCACCCTTCTTTTAATAATCACACACATTCAATATTTATTTTAAAGTATTTGCTCATGCTACGCATGGTAGCGCCTCTTCTTTTCAGCAGTGCTCAGTGGTCTGCCAGAATATAACTTTAATAATGATATACCAGGTAGTTGTTGCAACCCTGACATGATTAGGCTACCTAATGGCAATAGAAGAACACTAATTATATCATGGAAAATATAGGAATTTATTTTAAATATGGAGATTATGCTAAAACACACATACATTTTAATAGAGAAATGACACTGCCCCCCTTTGAGTGAACTGAGTAAGATGCAGCTCTGTTGCTAAACATTCCTAACGTTAGGAATAGATGCCAAAACTCCAACTGGGAGCAAACAATAAAAATTATTTAGCAAAAATGTCTAAATTGACATAGAATAATTAGCTCGGCTCCAAATGATATTTTTAATACAGAAATACATTTATTTTAAATGTAACAGTGACCAACGATGATCTGCTGAGCTCAGTGGATCTCATCACTTCCACAGGAACCTGAGCAGAACCTATTGTCTCTGGTTCTGCTGCCATTCTGTTCTTCTTCACCTTTTTTTCTGTGACTTCCTGAAAACTCATTTCCAGGTGAAACTTGTTCCAGGTGCTTGTTCAGACAGCGACCGGCTTCTTCACAGCACGATGAGCGTGAAGCCTTAATTTGACTGTGAGGTGGAGTTTCTGTTTGGGAAGCTAATTTTAGCCTCAGGAGCAACACTGCCTGTTTCCATCTTCTCCAGTCACCCAGCATGCAACAAGAGCATTTATTCCAATAATCATAATCACACATTTTTATGCAACCTGCGTTCTGTAGAATATTGGGTCCTGTCTCTAAAATCACAGCAAGAAAACTGAATCCAGTCCTGTACTGTATCTTTGAGATGATAAAACATACACATCTTTACTCCACATGTCATATTCCATTACATGTGTAATATTTGCTGCTTCATCAAACGTCCATTCACCTGTGATGTCTGTGTGTTGCTCTTTGTCCCACATGACAGAAAACTGTTTCCTAATAAACCCCGTCTGATTGGTCAGTGTTGTTATCATGAAAACCGGTTCTCCCGCTCTGATGACGGGGAACACACCTCCCACACACACTCACTGACCCACTGTTTGCCTCCAGATGTGCAGACAAACAGGACGTACAACCTGTGGCTGGGCCTGAGTCTGGCCCTGCTATCGGCGTTCCTGATTGGTGGGAGCGTCATACTCAAGAAAAAAGCTCTTCTCCGATTGGCCAGGAACGGACACACCAGAGCCGGTGAGTAGAGCTGGATGGATGGTGGAGAAAGAGGTCTCACGCCCACCTGAACGTCTTTAGTTTTACCTGCAGATCGCTAAGGTGTTCACAGACACACACCAGCATGGCTTTTTAAGTGAAATCTGTGTGTGTGTGTGTGTGTGTGTGTGTGTGTTTAGGTGATGGAGGCCACGGATACCTGAAGGACTGGCTGTGGTGGGGGGGGCTGTTAACCAGTAAGAACTGTGCACACCGCAGGAAAATTACACATTGGACATTTGTCCTGTTTCACCCAGAGTCAGGAGACAAAGATACAAATCAGTAAAGCTGATCTAAATAGAAAACGATGATCAGACGATGGTCTCAAAATACTAATTAATGTCACGTCACATTTTTTTCAATCTATTGCGTAGTCATTAAGATAAATGGTCTAAACTAGTGTAAACCTGTTCCATGTAACTGGCGCCCGAAGTGCTTCACGCCAACAGTGACCACGCAGGGCGCTGGCCGGACCCTCCACCACGAAACCACCAAACAATGAGTGACACATCCGAAGATTGAGTTCTAGGTTAGAAACATTTCGCCATCTGGAAGATAGAAACTTTAATTCAGACTGAAGAAGCTGTTGGTCTTCTGGTCTTCTGGTCTTCTGGTCTTCTGGTCTAGAACTGGAAAGAAGACAAGTTGACATGATTCAATCTTCAGATCACCGGAGAATCTTCGCCGAAATAAGTGACACGTGTGCATTCGTTGTTCGAATCCCTGAAACAAATGAGCTCCAGGGAGGAAGTTAAATAAAAAAAACGTATAGAGCCATTAAATTCTACCTTTTGCCATCCGATGTAAAACATTTAGTTTGACCCGAGTTCAGTGGTGCTCAGTTTTTCTTAGCAACAGTTCCCAGTTTTAGTTAAACATGACAAAAGTAAGCAGTCTTCGTAATAACTGTGTATTGGGATCTGAATCTTTCAAAATCTGTAATATTCACTAAACTTCTACAAAAACTTTTTTTTTCTTATTTATTAAATTTTTGAAGAATGAGTGTTCCTCATTCATCAGGGACATTCTCCCATTTTAACCTGCATCAAGAGTTAAAGTCTGTTCAGGTGTTTTGACTAAAGGCTGAGCTCCCTCCGATGTAACACGATCTCCAGTTTGGGAAGTTTTGGGAGTAAATGTTGCATTAAATAATAAATGAAATTCATGGATCAACTTTCAACAGTGGCTGTTGACCGTCCTCCTTTTCTGCTAAGTGACAAGTTGATTTAAAACAAAGAAGGAATGAATTCGAAACAGGCCTAAATTTCTCTTGGAAGTTGATATCCATTGTTTTGCAGGGAGGGACTAATGATAAGAGGACACAGGAGACAGTATCGGGTCACGTTAAGGACACTTTGTTGACGAACTAAGCCAACACCGGTTCAGGCGTCGCCAAGGAAACGAAGAACTGATTGAATGAGGCATTTTTCATAAAGAAAAAACGGAAATAACCAAATAAATTAACTGTAGAGACACAAAGGTGGAATGATGAGGGACATGAAGGCAGCAGCAGCTGTTTACAGACAGACAGGGCAGATGGCAGACTGGTCCAGACTGGTCCAGACTGGTCCACGCTGGTCAGTCTCAGGTGTTCGATGTCACTACTAATGTCAGCAGTGGTTCTTACATGAGGACTAACCTTCAACTGCCCCATTTGCAGTGGGAGCAGGAGAAGCCTGTAACTTCGTCGCCTACATGTTTGCTCCGGCCACGCTGGTGACTCCTCTGGGCGCTCTGAGTGTCCTCATCAGGTACCTGTGGGTCTCAAAGTGTCCGTCTCTTCATAGTAAGGGGGGGGCAGAGGGGGGTTGAATATTGTGTCTTCTAATGATCTTGATGTGTGTTCGGGAATGTGGTGTTAAGCTCACTCACTTTGGATCAGGGGATAGTGTGTGTGTGTGTGTGTGTGTGTGTTAACAAAGCATGTGGCGTGTGTTGCAGTGCAGTTCTGTCCTCCTACCTGCTGGGGGAGGTGTTGAACCTGTTGGGGAAGCTCGGATGCTTCCTGTCCGTGCTGGGAAGCATCTTGTTGGTTATCCACGCGCCAGAGGAACAGGAAGTGACATCTCTGCAGGATATGACCAATAAGCTGCTGGAGCCCGGTGAGAACATGGATCTTTTATAGCACCTGGATAGTGAATTTAAAAGACGGAGACTTTGGCGTGACGTTGACGTGTTGTCAGTTTATAAGTTATGATTCATTTAGCGGGATGCACTTTGTGCTGATGCTTGGACAAAATAAAAGAAACACATCTGTGTCTGTATCTTCCGTCTTTTATGAACATTTTCCATGTCTCAGGCTTCCTGGTGTACGCGTCGGCAGTGTTGATGCTGTGCGCGGTGCTCATCCTGTACGTCTGTCCTCGCTTTGGTCGAACCAACATCCTGGTCTACATCAGCATCTGCTCGCTGCTTGGAGCCTTCACCGTGTCCGCTGTGAAAGGTCTTGCCATCGCCATCAGCACCGGTGAGGCAGAGTTTGATTTAGATATACACCGACTGACAAACAGAACGTTAACGCTTAATCAGAATGACTGGCGAAGATGGGTCTTGTCCTCGTGAGGAGGTGGGTACGGCTTGAATTCACAGGATTCCTCCTAATCCGTTGATGAAGTCATCAACTGAAAACTGTAAAACACCATCAGTGATGGGATGGAGATGAAAAATGTTCCTACAGTTTAAAAAAAACTGCACCAAGTGAATCTCAGTCTGCCCCATAGAAAACTGTAAAACACCATCAGCCTGGCACATCACTAAACGTGTTCCTTAATGGTCCCACAGCGTTGTGCGTTTAACACTCACCTGTGTGCACACACACCTGCACAGGCGCCTTCAAACCCAACTGTGCATCCTCAGCTCTTATGAACTTTTCCTTGTCTCTGTCTCTTTGTAGCGGTCCGTGATATCTCGGTGTTTGCTAATCCTCTCACCTGGATCCTGCTGCTAACACTCATCTCCTCCATTGTTACTCAGGTGAGATTTGTCTCTGATGCTCAGGTGGCTTTCAGTTTTTACACCTGAAAACCATCGAGAAGCAAACGGCAAAGTTGCAGGTTAGAATAAAGGTCTGACGCTGTTTCATGTTCAACCAGAGCTGATGCTGCATTTACTGCTTTAAATGACCCACTTGGTCTCAGTTTCACAAATGAACGTTAATCCTGTGACTAACCTGTTGATAAAAGCGTGTCTGTACTCGGACAAAGATTGTTTGTGTGGGAAGATGTTCCACTCTGGGAAAACCAAAAGAGTGTTGCCTCTTCATGTCAGTTTCAGTTTTTATTAATAGACATCAGATAAAAAACTGTAAAAATATTTATACCAGCTGTTTTTGCACCACATATTACCCTGTTTTTAAATCCTTTTGATTTCAGTTACAATGCCAGTTGTTTTTTCATTGTGCAGTAACACATTGATCTAAATCACTCACTGTGACGTCAGCAGATTTACCACAGGGGCAAGAATATGTGAACGTCACTAGACGCCTCCTAATTTGCTCAATTGAACACGTGCAAACAATGTATCATAACTCTGGCTTCCGTTGCCTGTGGACACCATTCCAAAACTGCCATAGAGTTTGACACCTGCAGCTTTGTCTTCCTGCTACGTCTTCTTAAATAGAGCATGTGACTCGGACACGCCCGCGCGTCCTTTGTCTGCAGAGGGTTAAACCAGACCACCTTGTAGAGTGTGGCATTTTCATCCCAAATAAAATGACACTTCCTGTCTCACCCTCCCCGATATGTCTTTGTCACTTTCTGCAGGTGAACTACCTGAACAAGTCTCTGGACACCTTCAACACCCTGATGGTCTACCCCATCTACTACGTCCTCTTCACCTCTGTGGTCCTGACCACCTGCATCATCCTCTTTCAGGAGTGGAGGAGCATGGCGGCCGTGGACGTGGTCACGACGCTGGGAGCCTTCCTGGTCATCGTGGTAGGCGTAGCCATGCTGCACCTCTTCAAGGAGTTGCAGGTGATTGGCCACAATTCATCAACAGTAATGTGTGTTTGTTTCTGAGCTAAGTTAAAAAATCAAGTTTAGAATGAGTGAAACATGTTGATGAATCGACGGCCGTGAGACGACTTTGTTGTGAATTGGCGCGATATAAATAAAGTTGAATTGAATTGATTCTGTCCTCTACAGGGCAGGAACTGTCCTACAGAGGACAGTGTTTACATACAGCTGCGTGGCCAGTAGCTGTCTTCACCACCAGAAGTGTGGATAATCTGAGAATCCTTTTTTTCCCGTTGTTCTAACGTAGGTGACGCTGAAGGAGCTGACCAATCAGCTGTCTCAGCCAGTGGAGAGGGAGGGACTTGCAGAAGAGATTTCAGCCAATGCACAACCAGCAGGAGGTGAAGGAGAAGGAGGAAGTAGGAATCAAAAAGAGGATAAATACGGACTGATGGACAACATTGTGATAGAGAGTCTTCCTCCTATGAGAGAGGAAGGACCAAGAGTCTTCATCATCAGCTGAAGTAAGACAGAAGCAGGACAGACTCACAGGTTTGTGTTTCCTGTCTGGACTCATCCTCATTCTGACTGATTCTCTAAGTCTCGTGTGATTTTTTTAAAATATATTTATTTATTTTTTAAGGCCTCTAGTTTCACTACCGAGGTCGATCAGCTTTGACACAAAGCAGTTCACATGCACCCGAACACATCGCGCAGCAAAGAAAATACTCACCACTAATGAGACAGAATGAAATCCGAGTTCAACAATGAGTAAAATGAAACCAAACAACTGTAGCTGTGTCTCCCGTTCAACTCCTGCATCCTTCAAGGCTGCATTTGAAGTCCAGTTGTGAGACCGTGTATAACAGGGATTTACCATTTCAAGATGTGGCCCAGTCAATTCAAAGATCCTGACGCAGAGTCAAACAACAACAAATGCTCCAAGAACAAGGGGCCTGGAAGCTTAACTGATGGTAGGGATGTTTTTTAGTTCCCCGGAAGTGACACATTTTTTTTAGGAAGCCATTAGCCATAAATCTTCATCACCTTATTTGCTGCAATTCTCCAAGACGTAATGTTAATCAGCATCTTCAGGCTGTTCTTTAATGTTTTATAGTCGACAAATCCCACGTGATCCCGAGTGTTGCCACGTGACCTCGTCAAGCCCACAGAGGTTAAATACTGGTGTCTCCTGACACGTCGATCAGAACTGACCGAGCCTCTTGTCTATAAGAACCAAGAACCTTAAACGAGTCCAGTTGTCACTGAGAAGTGGTTTATGTTTCTCAAGCACTTTATTCCACTTTTAATTATTATTATTACTCAGAGTGTAGGATTTTACAGACTTTATTCTCACTTTTGACGAAATGTTTCTGTGGAAATTTCCTTTTGCTCAGTGTTGGTGTGTCTCAGGGCGGAAGAACTGAGATGTTTCTATCTTTTCACCACTGATTCAATATTTCCTCACTTCTTTGTGACAAACAGCTTGAGGTTCGTTAGCCAGCAGAACAAGTTTACCGCCGTCAAACTAGAGGCTCAAACTGAGCAGTTTCTATTTTACTGAAGGATTAAAAAAATGAAGGATTTAGTTTTTTTAAACCTCTGTCTTTTAATTTGAAACCCTAGTGTTTGGACAGTTGTTTCCTCTCTGCTGATGACCGGAGTCTGTGACGCAGCCTGACAACACACACACACACACACACACACACACACTCCGTATGATGCTGCCCGTCTCTCGTTCAGCGTGTTCTTCACAAAAACCATAAGTACGTGACCCTGTATCGTGTCTTCAGCTCCTCTGACGATGAATAAAATGACTGTATTTACATTGTTTAACCAGGTTGCTGTATTTTAACAGCATCTCTGAATATTGTCATGTGACATGCTGGATAAACAAAATTACGGCCAGTTTAATGACTCTGTACGTGGATTACAACCACTTTACCCGTGTATCTCTCTCCTGCTCACAGTTTGTATCTCAGACTAGATTGCGCTCTACCTTAAGTGTGTTTGCCAGTTACATTAAAACAGACAAACAGAAAGTGAAACTCCACCATAACAGCCATTTATATTATATTACAACTAACGTTTGACATCGTTCCTGTTAATCCCTCTTACCTGCGGTGGGAGGGAAACACGATCGTGTTCCTGTTGAGAAAGTGGCAGCTTCCACATTTTCACCGGACGAAGAGGAGAAACGTTTACCTGGATTTACTCTACGTTTAATAGACTTTCTGGCCTTTGGTTTGTCTCGCCTCACCCTTTGTGTAAGCGTTGGATCTTGGTTTCTGTTTTTTGCACTGAACGTGAACATTCATGTATGCAACAAAAGCTCCAGTCCTGCCACTATTTCAACGTAATAACGTACAAGGGAAGTGAACCAGCCCGTCTTCAGCTGCTTTACGTTTAGGTCTTAACAAAGGAGAAACAATCGTGGCCCTAAAATAATAATGACACACCCCAAAAATGTGTCCACCCTCCACAGTGGGTTTTCTAAGCAGCTGGGTCAGATTATTAAAGCTGAAGCCGCCTGTCACCTCTGACCTGTAAATGAGCAGATAGTCTCTAAATGTGAGGCGCTAAGATTTGCGTAGCTTCTGTCCTGGTAGAACTGGTGGCAAACCGAACGAACAGGATGTGGGTGTGACGGAGTCAGCTGCTGTTGACATTGGGTGGATTAAAGCCTCTAATGATGTGACAGAGTCGTTTTAGACGAGCAGTTGTGAGACAAACTGTGCCGTGCGATTCCCTCCCTGTTCTGCAGGAGCTTCCTTCCTCTTTGGCCTGTTCGGCACATGAGTCTCTGAATGGATTGTGATTGAGGTTCTGATTCATGGTCGCTGTAGTGATGACAAGTGATATTATAGGTGGTGTCACCTGGTTTAAAAGTCTTACAGCTGGTAAGACAGGACAGGTTCCCGAGGAGACCAGTTCTGGGTCTCTGTGTGCAGGATGTACACTTCCCTGTCCTTAAAGGTTGATGGGGCTGCACGCAGCTCCAGTGATCTGTTGAATACTGGGGCCATGTATCGGGGTCTGGGAAGGTCCGGCACCGTGTGTTGTGGATGTAGGGGGATGACAGGGTTTTGGTGTCTGTGGGCACTGAGATGGTGCAGGTGGGGCGTGTGGAGTTGTCAGATGTTTACGTTCCTGTGCAGGTGCGGGGGGCTTCCTGTGGTTTGTGACACGGCCTACCTGTACAGGAGTCTGTCCACGCTTCTGTCTCTTTGGTCCCGGAGTTTAGCTGTGAACCGTGGCTTGTTGTTGACCTGCATGTCATGCGTTTCTTCTAATATCGTCACAGGATTGATTCGATGTGGCATGAGCAGACTGAAGTAGCCCTGGTGATTCCAGTGAATCCAGTTGAGGGGGCAGTGTCCCACCTGATCAACTGGAGAACCTCAGTAAAAGAAACCTGGATTTATATGGTTTTTATCGTGTATTAGACCCGGTATAAGACAACCCTCTTTCCCACTGGCTGTTTGTAGAAAAGTCATATTTTACTGACACACTTTCAGTCGATAGACAGGATCCTTCATCATGAGTTTCCTCATCCTTTTGTTTAGTCAAAGTGAAACATAAGAACAGACGGGCGTCCGTGTCCTTATGGCCACTTAAGGTTTTGCGTACACTGAATGATGACCAGCAGTGGACGGAGTGTGTGTGTGTGTGTGTGTGTGTGTTGCTGCTGAAGACGTTTCTGTTGATGAGGCTCAGAGGAACAAACTGAACGACACACACACTCACACTGATCTCAGGTGTGCAGCTAGATTTTGTACCTGATGCTGCAGGACTGTGTGATCCGAGTGAATCTGCACAAAACAAATGTGAAGACTCGGGTTTGAGTCTCTTTTTTAAGGACTTAAACCAAATGTAATATTTTCTCTTTTTTATATATTATATTTTAACGCACTGAGATTATATCAATAAAGAACTGTAACCTGGAACACCTCCGTTCTTTTGTTACTTTTCTTATTAATTTTGAGGGTTTCTAACTTAAATTTGTGTTTGTTGCAGTTTTACATATAAAAAAGACCCAAAAATATTGTTTGCAATATTTATGTTGCAATATGTTGCAATTCATCTAAAACCAAAATATTAGACTAGCTTTGTATGAAAAGGATCTAAAGTTTCTGACTCTTCACTTAGAATATTACAGGATAAAGAAAACACATAAGCACACCGACATATGCTTTATTGGGTTATGAGAATTTATGTTTTTAGACAATAACCATTAATGTACCAAATAATCTTGTTGATCCATTAGTGCTGAGTTTTTATAAAACAAAGCTGCATCACAATAAAGTTTCAGCTGCCAGAGTAGTCCAATGAAAGTGAGTGTCGATGTTCCAACCTGTGCTCACAGACCATGAGGAAGCAAGGCGCCAAACCAAAACGTTCTGTCCACTGTACTTCACTGCTAACAGTGGGTTTCCTGGTCCCCGGCAGGATGGTGTCCACCAGCTAAAGCTGACGTGAATCCCCTACAGAAAGATTGAAGAAATGAAAGTTGTCCTTCTGGAGTCAGAGGCCAGGCCTGAACCATGATGTGTAATTCTGTAATTGAACAAATTGTGTAATTAAATAGGAGGACACCCGGTGTCCTCTGGTGCAGATTTTAATTAAGTAAAAATAACAGCAGTTAATCCATTAATGATTAACTACACGTAGTTAATGATTAAAGGAGCAGTTCACCAATTTCCAATGGGGGAATGACCAAAAACAAGTCAGCGAGTATTTAAGAATGAAGAGACACTCAGTTTCCTCCATATTTTCTATACAGAGAAATTGCAATTAATTCCTCTGCAAGTATCCGCCAGCCCAGTTGAAGATGATGTAAAACATGTCATTCTCAGCTGGGAGACGGCTGTGGGCTCACAGACTACAACCAGTGTTTCCTGGTTTTTCCAGGAACATTTGGGCTGAGATGGAGGCGGATCCAACCTGCTACAGCTCCACCGTCCCTCAGCCATATTTTATCCTCGCGTACACATAAAACTCTAATATCGATGGCCGATGGTCCTGCTATAGATTATGCTAAAGACAGCGAGAATACAAACAAATAATTTCATTTTGTATCTGCTGGCAACACCCACTGTTTGCACCTTTTGCAGAACAACTGATTGAATCATAAAAACAGAACAAAAAGACAAAAACAAGCTGCATTTTCAAAACCTGTAAAGCTAAATTAACACTGACTGCATTTGCAGAAAAACTATTTGTTCGGGCACCCAGCAGCTTATAGAAAAGAGCCGCTTTCATACAAACACACTCATTTTGGTTAATAACTGGTGGAAAAAAGTAACATTTTAACCAGTTGAATTGTTGGATCATGCATTCAATTACTGCCTGAACCCACGGACATCACACACACAGCATTTTCTAATTGTCAGAATTAGAAAAGATGATCGTTTGTTCAAACTGTCATCAACACACAAACCTACAGGTTGGACCAAAGTTTGTTGCAGCAGAAGAAGGAGAGAGAGAGAGAGAGGGGGGAGAGAGAGAGAGGGGAGAGAGAGAGAGAGAGAGAGAGAGAGAGAGAGGGGGAGAGAGAGGGAGGGAGAGAGAGAGAGAGAGGGGAACGAAAAGCAAACACACGAAGTGGGCGGAGCCGCAGCCTTAGTGCTGAGGGCAAAGTTTGTGGCGGACAGGAAGCAGCAGAGCAAACTCACCCCGACTGTCAGAGGACACACACACACACGCTGAAGACAGAGACGATGGCGCAGAAAAAAGCCGTGTTGTTCAACTTCTGGGGGGTCGTTGTCCCCTCACGAGCTGACGCCGCTTTCCACAAGATGGGGGAGCTGCACAAAGTCCCACGGTAAGAGTTTGTTTTGATCAGATGTCACACAATCAGCTGTTTGTTCAGTATGTCAGGTCCCACATGATGACGCCGTTTGATCCACAGCTAATCATTAACAAATCTCTTTATCCACCTGTCCACACCTGGGCTGGACAGAACCACACACATAGATGTGTGTGTGTGTGTGTGTGTGTGTTTGTTACAAAAGGAACTGTGCAAGACTCTCAAATCGATTTAAGAATTTGAATTTGACGTCTACTTCAAAAGTGCTTCACTTCGGTTTCATTGCTGCTTTCACCTAACTGGACTTCACAGTGAACCTGTCATGTTGTGTGCTGGTTTTCAGTGGTTTCCTGAGCAGGGTGACGTCCCGACAAGACGGCGCCATGAGGCGGGCGGAGAGAGGCCAGATCACACTTTCCCAGGTGGGTGAAGTCGTGCTGCTTCATTCGGAAATCATCATTTTTGAAGGATCGTAATCATTTTGTGTTTGACTGCGTGTGTAGATGATCCCAGCGTTTGAGCAGGAGTGTGTGAACGAGGCCCAGGTGACGGGGGTGACCCTGCCTTCTGATTGGTCAGTTAAAGTTCTGCTGGACGAGCTCAGAGGGTCGATGGCCGAAGTCCGTCCGGCTGTGCTGAAGACCGCTGCCAGTCTGCGTCGCAGTGGTAAACGCAGTACTACACACTGAGAAACCCTCCTAACCCTAACCACACTGAGAAAACAAGGGCAAACCCGTTTTGTTTGCTCCGGGTCGTTTAGGTGAATTGAGTTTGTCGATTGTTAGGGATCCAGTTCACTGGAAAAACCAGTCAGTTAACCGTTTATTAAACGCAGCGAGGTGGAGACCTGATCCAGATCAGAAATTAATGTAAACATGTTTTGAAGGTCTTTGCTGATCGTCTGAGTTACTGATTGAATCCTGTGTCCCCGCCCCCTCAGGGGTACTGACAGCTGTGCTGGCCAATCACTGGGTGGACGACACTGCAGACAGAGACGGTACCGCTCGCCTTCTCTCTCTGCTGGGGGGACACTTTGACCTGGTCCTCCAGTCCTGCCGCGCAGGTCACAGAGTCCCCGAGGCCGCCATGTTCACCTGCGCTCTGCAGCAGCTGGGAGTGACACCGCAGCAGGTCGAGGACACTGCAGCATCACGTGTCTTACATACGTATCAGTGTCCGACATGATACAGACTTTTTAATGATTTCCTAGAGTTTTGTTTCATACTGAAGTGACTTTGTGAAACCATCAGTGAACCAAAACGTGCGTCTGGTTTCAGGCCGTGTGGTTGGATGCAGACGAGGAGGGTGTGAAGGCGGCAGAAGGAGCAGGGATGCAGGGCGTCTTAGTGGGAAATGTGGGCAAGGCTCTGGACAAACTGGTGGACTTTACTGGAGTTCAGGTCTGCAGGCTTCACTGACTGAGACGAGGTTCATTAGACTGTGTAACATGCTAACGTTAGCATACATTGTGTGTGTGTGTGTGTGTGTGTGTGTGTCTCAGGCCGTTGGAGCAGACAGTCGTCCTGCGGCCTGCAGCCCTGACGAAGTGTCTCACGGATACGTCTCCATTAAGGTAACGTCCGTGTCATTACTCAGGTGAAGCGTTGTGTCCCTCTGACTTTAACAGATAGTTCGTCTCTCTCTGTCTCAGCCTGGCGTTCAGACGCATTACGTAGAAGTGGGCTCGGGTCCGCCGGTTCTGATGTGTCACGGCTTCCCCGAGAGCTGGTTCTCCTGGAGGTACCAGGTAAGTCCTGAACCTGTGAACTTGTAGAGGTGAACTACAGAATATAAGTAAAGTCACCTCGTGTCTGTGTCTGGTAGATTCCAGCCATAGCTGCAGCAGGGTTCCGGGTGTTGGCTCTGGACATGAAGGGATACGGAGAGTCCACAGCCCCCCCAGGTGTGTATGAGTGTCAGTCTTGCACTGAACAAAGGGACATGAAGTTTTCTCTGATTGAAGTGTTTGACATGTGTCACGTGTTCACTGACAGAGATCGAGGAATATAGTCAGGAGCAGCTGTGCAAGGTACAAACATGTCATCCACTTTAACCGCTGACATACGGTTTGATCTTTGATCTGGTTTAAGTCCATTACAAACCTGCTTCTGGTCTTTTCCAGGATTTGATCACATTTATGGACAAACTCGTGAGTAATAACTCGAACACACTGCACATTGTTCAAGTGTCGTTCACTTCCTGTGAATCCTCTCTCTCTCTCTCTGTACTGTAGGCGATACCTCAGGTCACCCTGGTGGGTCACGACTGGGGCGGCGCCCTGGTGTGGACCATGGCTCAGTACTTTCCTGAGAGAGTCAGGTAAACACCTTAGCAGCATCCCAGCTGTTCTCCAGCTGTGTTATACTGTAATAAAACACGTCGTTTGTCCTGCGTGTGAAGGGCTGTAGCGTCTCTGAACACCCCTCTGTTCCCGGCTGATCCTTCGGTTCATCCCGCAGAGAGGTTGAAGTCCGTTCCCATATTCGACTACCAGCTCTACTTTCAGAAACCAGTAAGAGATTTTCAGTAGCTTATTAAATAAAATGTTTTTATTGAGAACAACTGGACAGAAGTGCACGTGCTGCAGTTCCACTTTATAATCAACAACGATCCACCTTCGTACAGTCCAACAGTCCAAGTCCCCCCTCTGTCCGACATCCACCTGGAGCAAACACTGGGTTACTGCTGCTGAAACTAGC
This sequence comes from Channa striata, assembly GCA_033026295.1. NCBI lineage: Eukaryota > Metazoa > Chordata > Actinopteri > Anabantiformes > Channidae > Channa > Channa striata. The sequence continues at coordinate 474,682 of CM065182.1, forward strand.
AATAAAGAAAACAGAAAACAGTGTCCAAGGCCTATAAACCAAACCTGAACATCTACATGTCCTCACTGTGAAGACGAGTCCAACAAGACACGGTTCTCTCCGTTCTACCTGCCGTATGGTCTGATCAGGTGTCCGTACAGCAGCTCTTTGAATTCTAAGTAGTTTTTAAGCTCACGTGGGTATTAGAGTTGTACATTAGAGCATTATTAGATGTGGTTCTAATGTTTTGATTATAAAAATGTTCATTTAACAACACATAGGCATTAGTGAATTGATCCTAATGAGTTATGAAAGCAACACACAAAGTTCTAAGGAGTGTCAGCAAATGTTAAAGTCCAACATAATAAAGATTATTAATTGTGATGGTGACAGATCGTTTGTACATTACTCTGCAGTAGTAATCATTATTACCAATGCAATTAAAATTTCTACCAGTTGTGGTTTTCTGTTTCATAACCCCCCCCTTCCAGCTCTCTGGGGGGCCCGGGGAGGACACAGCCCTCCCCTGACCCCCACCGCTGCACCATTGCAGTGGGGCCCTTCTGCTGCTCCAGGTACTGGGACGGGCCGGCGTCGAACCTGACCTGCACCAGCTGATGCCTTACGGACAACGGACACGAGCAACCACACCACACCACCAGACACCCTTCGCACTGAGAGCTGCTCTCGGGGGGAATTTAAACCTTCACTTTGGCTGTTTGGCCTTTAAAATTCACTGACGCTCATAAGGTTTGAACTTGCGTCCTCTGTGTTACCAGGACGTCCTCTAACAGCCTGAGCTACTTGGTTGCACACAGTCCCTTTTTTTCTCAGAGCTTTTCATTCTTGATTTTTGCCACCTGACCACAAAAGTCAAACCTCTTGAGGATTGAACTCACTACCAATGTCCTTCAAAGTAGTCCTCTAACAGCCTGAGCTGTTCGGTTTCACGTGTTTCCTTCACTTTCACGGAGCTTTTCACTCTTGATTTTGGACACCTGACTTCAAAAGTGAAACCTCGTAGGGAATGAACCTACCACCACAGTCCATGAAAGCAGTCCTCTGAAGTTCTCCAGCAGCAGGAGCTGTTGGACTAGTCTCCAACACGTCATTTTAGCTGGAAGTTGCTAATTTTGGCAGGAAACTGCCCTGAGACTCTGCACCGGGATTAAATCCTGGTGTGGGAAAATGCCAGTTTATATATACGTGACTGAAGTGACGAGTAAAGGTTGTTGTCCTTCTAAATCTTTGGTTACTGGACTTTAAAACTCGTGAGCTTTGTGAGGATCAAACCAACATCCTCAAACACTCCAACCACTTCTCCAACAGCCTGAGCTACTCAGTCAGACACTGTGACATTTCACTGATTCTGCTTTAAAAAAATGGTTCATGTCATCCCTGAGCCCTCAGCAGGCTGAAGTGTGTTTGTGTTACAGGGGGTTGCAGAGGCAGAGCTGGAGCGAAACTTGGAGAGATCGTTTAAGATTTTCTTCAGCAGCAGCAGCGAAGCAGTGAGTGTATACACACACACACACACACGGGATACAGGTGTGAGACACGTCTTCATGTGCTGCGGTTTTGTTTCCTCAGAAGAATCATCCCGCCATCAGCACAGCAGGAGTCTGCGCTCGAGGTGCGAGGATTTCCAGCTGATTGCGAGTAATTTTCACTCTGTGCTCAGTGCGTGTCTCTCACACCACCTGTGTGTGTGTGTGTGTGTGTGTGTGTGTGTGTTACAGGTGGTTTGTTTGTGGGTCTCCCCGAGCAGATTCCCAGGAGCTCCATGCTGACAGAGGCCGAGCTGAAGTACTACGTCAGCCGGTTCAAAGAGAACGGCTTCAGGTGACGCACATGCAACAGGACAGGAAACATTCAGGGACAACGAGGAAGTGATGAGAAAATTATCAATAACTGTCATTTCACAGGAGGCCGCTGAATTGGTATCGGAATGGTGAGGCCAGCTGGAAGTGGATGTGTTCTCGACCCGCAGGAAAGGTTAGTCACACCGAGACATCGACAGCTGCAGTGAGTTTCTTCGCATCGTGTTCCTGTAGTAAGACGAGTGATTGGTTTTCTTGCGTGTGTGCAGCTGCTGATGCCGGCACTGATGGTGACGGCAGGTAAAGACATGGTGCTGCTGCCGGCCTTCACCAAAGGAATGGAGGAGTTGGTAAGGAAAGCAAGAGGAGTGTGATTCTAGATTCTCGGAACCGAATCTGACGTATCGTTTGTGTGACGTGCAGATCCCGAACCTGAAGAGAGGACACATCGAGCAGTGTGGACACTGGACTCAGATGGAGAGACCAGCGGAGACAAACAACATCCTGATTTCGTGGCTTAAAGAAACACACAACCAGGCTGGTGGTGTGAGTGTAGCAGCCAGAGTGTGAGCGAGGTTAGAAAGGAAACGTGATCACAAAAACGCAAATATTTTCACAATAAGAGTCCAGGCTTAAATGTGTTTGTTTACAGTGATCGTCTTTAATCAAGTAAAAAGATCGAGAAGACACACTACAAGAGGGAAGGAAGTTTATTGGAAATGATCGGTAATTGTCATTCAGATGGGGAGTGAAGACTTGTTGGTATAAAATAATACATCTGTATTAAGTTGGATTCTATATAAATTAACATTTTATATCTTGGAATTTGTATAGGAAATGATTAAGATTTCACGTAAAATCATTAGCAAAAAAAAATCATCATCAAAATTTCTAAACTGTTTTAAAATTTTTAAACAGTGTGTAATAATAAAGAGAAGCTGATTTCAGCTTTATTAGTGTGGTTTTGGAAGATAAATCAACATGGATAAAAACAAGAATACTGCGTTTGATGTTAATATTTTATTAGGGACGTTTGACGTCCAAACATGTCTATGTGAAATGTTACTGCTTTTTTACAGACGTGCAGCAGAAGCCGATCGGAAACTCGGCAGTAAAAGGATCTTTTAGCAATAGTTGAATAAAAGATGCAGGAAAAGCAAATATTTCAAGAAAACATAAATTACCCTCAGAAGAGGAGAGAGCGTTTGTTAGAGGCTGAAAATGTGGAATAACAACAAACCCGATATGACAGTATTACCCTGAAATATAAACATGTTCAACATTGGAAACGTTGGTTTGATCGAGTTCGTTCACCTTCAGCGAGGCAACATTAGATCCCCCCCGTACAAAGTCACAAGAGCAACAGGAATCATTTGGACCATTTAGGAAAATCGTGAGATATAAAAATACACTTTGTTGCACGTTATGAGAATTTCGTTGAACCGTAACCAGCATTTTGGGGCTTTTTTGTAATTGTGATGCTCCTCAAATGACAATTTACTGTTTGTAACTTTGATTGTGACAGTGCTACATTAGAGAACCTGAGGACTGAAGCTGCCCAGGAGAACAGCAGCGTCCTCTGCTGGTTCCCATGACAACTGAGCGTGTTGCTCAGGCAGCTTCTTCTCAAACAGCTTGTTCCAGGCCGCCGTGACGTGTTTTTAACACACACATACAGATTGGTGGTTGTCAATGGTTCGCAAATGTCTTTTGTGCAGATAAAAAATGGATAATGAGCAGCGTCCAATAACAAACCTGCCACGTTCCTCCGTATCTGAACAGCGAGCACCAGGCGACGCTGTTCAGATATGGAGGAACGTGGCAGGATGTCCAAGGTCACCTCGCGGCTTCACCACGCGTCTCTGGTCGAGAACAAGTCGTCCAACATGTTGCTGACACAGTCGCCTTGCATTATACAGATTTTATCTTTGAGACCAGGATGGACAGAAGCGCCTCTTTGTCTGAAGGTGCAGGTGAGATACAGAACAACATTTAATCACACAACCCCTGTCGTTGGAAGGATCCGTAACAGCTGCGTACCTGCATCAGGTATGTTCATTCAATCAGAAACTGGAAGACACTACGATGGGAGTGTGAGTTGAGTGAACACACGTGGTCGAGGTGACGACCTCTGGGTAATACCGGGAAAGTTGAAAGACAACATGTTCTCCGATGTTTTATCTTCACTGTCCTTCAAGACCACAGCTGGCTGTGACTGAGCTGGTGGAGAGCCGCACTTTCCTGCCCGGAGGCCGTGTAAGTGTGTGATCAAGAACACTTGGTACGCGCTGTCGCTCGCTCACTTCATGAAACATTTGGCAGATTCTAAAATAAAGAATAAATATGTCGATCCAACATGTCAATATGGCACAATTAACACACAATCATGAACAAAATGCGGCAGTAACTTCTCAGTGTCAGCTTTATTAAAAATATAAATTTTGATATTTAAGTTTAGTTTTTGGTGTTTGATTGCAGTAGAAACTGTCCCCAAACCTCAGCTTATGTGGGAAATAATCACCTTGATTAAAAGACCATTAATCCAGCACATCCATCTGTCCACGTCCTCTACATGTCCGCCAGGTGTCAGTATGACATCACTATGACTGAATACTGGGATCACTGGGCGTTTGAGCTGTGTGTGTGTGTCTGCATCTCCTGCTGCGTGCTAACTGGACTCCCAAATTCCATTGGGGGCTGTCTTTACCTGGACTCACCTCATTAAGAACAGTGCATGGAATATTCCGTAGCCTGTTCACCAGCAGCCCCGACGTCTCTGGTCGACGGTAAATGTTGGAAATGTTTCCAGAGCTGCAGCCTGAGTCTCCACAGGAGCTCAGCACATCATCAGCTGTATATCAGGCCTAATGGCGGCAGTGTGTCTGCTCCACTGTGTCCACAAACCTCATCAGAAGGACTTTGTCAGATTAATCCATGGCTGAAAATAGTCCCCAACAATCAGAGTTTCCTGCTGCTTCAGGCCTTTTCTTTCTAAAGATCACTTCCTGTCACAGCTGGACTCCAGCCACTCACCTTCCAGGACACTGAAAAGTTGTCTGTCTGAGGTGCTGCCTGGAACCACATGCTGCAAAGTTTAAGGGTTTCCTGTTTGTTTCCATCAGTTCTCTGACATGTGCACGTGACGACGATGATGGGACGACGCGTCTTCTGCTGCTGCTGATAAGGAACCAAAAGCAATCGTTACACTTTGCACACTTTGATTGGCTTTCGTTAATTCCCTCACAGCCAATAAGCTTCTCTGTATGGGCTGCTCGAGTTGCGTCCACATTTGATGGTCATTTGAAAGCCCCATAATCCTCTGAGAGGGTGAAGTGTCTGCCTTGCAAACACAAAAAGCTTCTTTTTTCTCCTTCCTGTGTCAGTTTTCCTCTTCTCTGACTTATTCAACAGATGTTTTCTATAATTCCTCCTTAAATCGTCCGTCTGCCTCCGCTGCTCTAATCCCTCCACACAAACCCGAGCCGCTCGTTCTGTGTGTGCGTCTGGCCGCCTCGGCAGGAAGTGCTCAAGTTCAGCTAGAAGGAAGGAGCTTCGGACGTGTATGGGTGTGGTCAGCCACAGGTCAGAAACCTCCGCCTAAGGTTAAAGGTCGACCTTCTCGTCTCTGTCAGTGATTAGTTTTGGTCTGTGGGTAAAAACGTTTGCAGCATTAGTTGCATACAGGACACACAAGCGGGTTGTTCACTAATTGCAGCGTCACTGGTTCGATCCATGTTTTCTCTGGTTAAATTGTCAAAGTGTCCCTGTTCTTGCCTATGTGGCTTCTGAATATTTGTGGAAAATGACTTGTGTGTCGGAGATCAATGGACGTTTATGGTGCAAGTTTAGCTCAGCTAATCAGCACAGATTGATGCGCTTTGACGAGGCAGATAAGAAATAAGCTAGTGTCCGTTTACGACACCACGTCTACAAAACGCTTTGTCCCTTTCTTATTGTGACCTGACAAAGTTAGTGACAGTAATAAACTCATTGAGGAGACGGATTATTTAGTCAGACTACGGCCTGTTTAACCACAGCTGGAGATGGTTGGGCCTTTAGATTCTGCAGAATACTGAATGGAGGCAGTTGCCATCACTGCTCTGACAGAGAGCTTTAGATGTTGGACTGTTCAACGTTTTTTAATGTAGACCACTGTGTGTGTGTGTGTGTGTTTGAAGGAATGTTAGCTGATGAGATGATGAGATCTCACCCTTTAACTGAATCTGATGTCTCTTCAGTTACAGGACACATACACGTTACTGTTTCAACGCGCCGCCATCGTACGGACCATCACCTCGGCTCTGAAATGTTTGTGTGTTAACACGCTGAAGTTTCAGTGTGAAAGAAACTCGCTTCAGTTGTGAAGATTAATCTGGTGTTTTGTCTGAAGCCCCTGAGGGACCTGCTCCTCTTCCTCTCTGCTGTTCTTCTGGAAGCTTCCGCCAGGACGAGCAGCAGTAATGGGCCACAAACTGCTAATCAGGGCTTTTCTGGGGCTAATTGTGGGCTTTGTTTTGGCCCCGTCTGTCTTTTCTCACAGCCGGGGGAGTAATGAGGTGTTGCGTGGTATGATGTGCCCCTCAGGACAGAAAGCCGTTCAACGAAAGGTCCCGAGAGCTCGTAAAAGGCAAAAGCTAATGGGAAGAAACGAGGACGAAAAGGAAAAATGAGGTGGAAAGAACAGAGAGTGTGACAGAGATAAAGGCTGTTTGTGCCAGAAAAGTTTCAGAGAGAAGTGGAAACTAAGACACTGTGCCAACAGATGGATCGATAAAGCAACAAAAAAGGAAGAAAAGTGAAAGAATCGGAGTGTGTATGTGAGGCCGAAGGAAACGCCTCCGCTTGGTCGTAAGTCGGTCTGCAGCCTCACAATCGGAATCTGCTTGAACCCAGTCTGAGGGCAGCAACAGCTCTGAATTCAGAGTCTCAGCTTCGATGTCCTGGTGTTCACACCTTAACGCATGACATTCTTTGTGGTTAGCCGTCCATGTCTCAAGTGATCAAAAGTATTGGAACAAACGTAGTTTACAAAGTCAGTACAACTTTGACTGAAATCGTTCGCTTGCAGGAACTGCACTAAGGTTGTGACTCACTCAATCACCAAACTGTTTTACTTCGATGCTTCTCCAGCTTCTCTACTGTCGCCTCCTTCACTTCTGGTTTTGGTTTCAGTCTCCTCTCCACTTGACTTCAGATCAGTCTAAAAACGCTTTACACTTCCCTCTGAAAATCATCAACTTGCTGCAGAAGGTTTGATGATCCACAGAAATGTGGAAACCTAAGCGGGAAAATGTAATGAAATGTGTTAAAATATAAAATGATAAAAGATAATCAATGCAAATACAATCCAGATTTCAGTCAGTCTATTTTTCTTAGATCTGGGTGAGGTGATGGTGGGTGGTATTTTCTGCGGGGAGCTTCTCTTCACATTTTCATTTCCCTGCTGAGATTCCTCGGACCGTTCTGTCGGTCGACTCTGCAGTGGACTGTCATTGAAAGGTGCGTTTCTGTTAACGGACGTTTCAGCGGCTTTTCTTTCAGGGCCAGAGAAGCTTTAACAGTCGTCGTGTCAGTCTGCAGACATCATCTCTGCACTTAGTGTCATTTCTGCCAATTGGTCACAGCACATAATGTCCCATAATTAAAGCGCTTCATCCGACGGAGCGCTGCTGTCCACAGAGGAGACGCTGAAAAGACTGGAGAGATTTTAAGCTGGAAATGGAGCAAAATCTGATTTAGTTTCCCAGCTGGTGTCACCCTGCGGCTTCAGAGATAACAAATAATTTCATAATGCTTCAAAACATGATGGATAAGGAGGATATACAGCAGATTTACACACAGCTGCAGGAATGATTCACTTTATCATTCATCACTGAATTTAAACCCAATTTTCTGAAGCTGAAAACTTATGATTGTGCCGTTTTCCTGAAGGAACTCAGTTTATCACACACCTCATTTAGCATCATCACCGCTTCTAGCTGCTGTTTCTCACTGGATACAATTCATGTTAGATTGGACAAAAAGGCTCCAAACGTCAGGATGATGTCATAGTTTTTATTAAATGCAGTCACTGATGGATGTAATTTAAAGTTTAAACTGATAAATCAAAAAAACAAAACAAACAGGCAGGTGAAACTCGGCACGTGTCATTCATATCATACAAACATGAGCACATTATTCCTGACGTTTGTTGAGTTTTAAAGTAGAAAAAGTTCACGTGTGGTGCTGCTTCGTCACGTGTTCAGTCCAGAAAACGCAGAGGATAAATTACAGGAGCAATTGGAGAAACGTGACATCTTCAGCAGAGCAGAACCATGTTGGACTCGTCACGTTAACCACAGGCTGGGGCAGCACGGACGGAATTCACTGAAAGGATCCGAGCAGCAGAACCAGCAGAGACTCACACACGTGCATTAACTTCGTGTCTTCAGCGACATTTAGAGAAAAAAAACAACACACATCTTCAACACTTTGACAACACAAATGCAAAAGTGAAACACTACATGTTCTTGCACAGTCCGTCTTTGCCATCAGTGGTGAAGAACATGTTCACTGCTTCTTTAGATCGTCGCTAACACTCACCTGTGGTGAACTGTTCACATTTCTTGCAGCTTTATTCTGAGACAGACAAGACAATCCAGGACGCAACCGAGGCTAAGCCGACAATTCACTGGCGTTTTGTGTTTGCACGTGGATTAATGTACCGATAATTTGGAAAATAAGGAAAGGTTTGTTCAAAAGGATCTGAGGTAAAGAAGAACCTTGACACCATGTGACCATGTGACTCACATTTTCGTCCACTGAATTCTTGGCGTTCCTACAGGACAAAACAGCTCTAACTTTCATACACATGCTTCCTTATTAGTCCTTAGACCATGAACTGAAATAAGTAGGACATTGTCCTGATGTCTCTGGAGCTTCCGTGCTAATAGTCAGGACGTATGTGGAGCTTCAGGTGGATGATGGGAGGGGGGGGTGGGGGTGGGGGTGGGGGGGGGTGGGGGTGGGGGTTGGGGGTTGTTACCGCACAGTGAGACTTGAAAAAATCATGCCAGTAAATGGTCAAATAATGAAGAACTGCTTGATCTGAACCAGACGTGTGAGATCAGAGTCATTGGTGGGACTGCTGCTCTTCATGCGCTGACCCATCGTTCGTGTTTTTAAGCGTGTGCCGTCCAGGAACAGCGGTTGGAAAACGCTAAAGGCTATTTTACATACAAAATTATTTTAAAAAATGCAAATACCAACAGTGAAAACCAAATAAATAAAGCAAACCAATTTTCCAGTTTTCTCCATCACTGTGATCATGTGACATCCATATACATTCGACACAAAAACACAATTTGAATAGTATAAAAAAGTATTTTGTGCCCAGAATGCTGCATGTCTTCACACTTCACCTGTAGGTTTCTGATGATCATTATTACGGTGGAGGCATGTTCAGGAGTGAGGAAGAGGAGAAGTGAAGGAGCGATGGGGAAAGGGAGAGGTGACGTTTAATGCAGTTAAAAAAACAAATTCCTCCTCTGTTCCCCTCCATCGGATTTATTGCAGAGGAGGAGTTTTCTTTAAGACAGCGCTCGGAGAAAAATTTGCAGAGTTTTTGAAGCCCACTTGCTCGTCTTGCAGGAGCTCTCCATCGATTCAGTCCAGCCAGGGTGGACACGAACACTCCTCCTGTCTGTCGGTCACGTGTCCCCTCTTCTTTTCCTGTCCTCCATTCTCTCTTTGGTCCCTTGTATCTGCACTTTTTCCTCCTTCCTTCTACTTTAACATCTCCTCCTGTTTTCCTCCTCCCGACCTACTCTTCCTCCCCATTTCCTTTCACACTTTGCTCCCCGTCGTTTCCTCTTTCCTCCACTTCATCATCCATCCTTCCTTCACCTCTTTTTCCGTCTCCTGCTATTTTCATATTTCAATTTATCGTCATGATCCTCTTTTCTTATTTTCTTTCTCCCTCCACCCCTCGTCTCTTCTCTCCACACTTCCTCCATCTCTTTCGTCTTCCCTTGTTTTGACTCTCGCCTTTTCTTCTTATTTACCCATTTCTCCTACCTCCCTGCCCACTCCATCCTTCCCTCTCCTTACGTTGTTAACACACAGACCGACAGGTGGACAGGAACGAGTGTTCTGTCCAATCACGAGCCTCTGTTTTGATCACATGCCCGTGGACGACAGCCCCAGGCCAGCTGCCTTACTCATGCAGGGTAAACCCTGAGCTCCGGCTTTTGGAAAATCTTGCACCCCCACGCGGCCGTTCTCTCCTCCGAGCCCTGACCCTCCAGCTCCTCCTAACCCGCCGACTCCCATCATTCCCCCGCCTCCGCCGCCGCCCGCCATCCCACCGAGGCTTGTGCTCCTCATGGCGGCATCAATAAGCTCCTGTGAGGGGGGAGGAAGCTGAATTATTTACATGAATAGCTTTTTCAAGCATAGAAATGTTAATACCTACAACTGAACCTGATACCTCACGAATACAGTTTTAAATGAAAAGCCTGTTCGTGGTTCACTGAAGACATCTGGGTACGAGATGAGTTTCAGCTTTTATTTCACACATACGTGTTAAAAACATAGAACATAAGCGCTTTTGGAAGAGATCCTCGATTACTCTGGTAACCAGTGCACTCGACGTTCAGCAGAGGAGAGAGTGAATTCTCCACCTCACTCAATTTGGAAACCTGACTCTCAGATTTTTGGAAACAGTCGTTTGTTTCTGGGTGTGTCGCTGCAGGGGGAGACAGGAAAACACACACAGCACAAATTCAACTGAAGAACGACCGGCAACAGAAAACCACTTTCTAGGAGGCGCTTTGTGTTCATTTCAATTGTTTGGACTTGATCATATGTTATCATCTCTTGCTCAGTCTGTGTACACATGGCTGAGAAACTGACCGGTTCCAGGACGAATGTACCTGGGGAGATGAGCTTTGCCTAAATGATGGACACCAGATTTCCAGGTAGTTCGACTCATGAGCAGATTCTTTCTTCCTCCACACTTTGGTCTTTTCCTCACTTTAGAAGAAGGTCATCTCGGTTTCATCACTCCATAAAAGCTGATCATAAATGTTTGTGTTTATTCTTCTTCTTCCATCTTGTGGTACGGCCTTTCTGCTGACGACGTGTTGGTTCTGACACCGTCCTGCTCTTCACAGGCTGGTGCCGTCATTGAATGTTGGTTGTGGCTGTTCTTCACACCTCTTACAATCATTTTGTTACGGTTCCGTAACTGACCTGTTTTGTCAGTCTGGGACTTTTCTGAGTTCTCTGTCAGAAGCTCATTCTTCACCACACACCCACCACCTGATTACTGGTGCTACTGTAATTTTTTTTTTTTCTGAATTCCAAAAATATGTACAGATGTTTGGTCCTAGAAAACAAGATAATGAGATTCTATTGAAGTGCAAGTCTCACTGAATATAAGGGTTAATGTGTACTGGACTGAGTTATGACTCGCAGAAGGAACGTGATTCTTGATACTAATGGCTTGAAATAGCCTCGCGCTTTGAAGGCTTCTGAGCAAACTGCTGAATTTCAGGAGTGAGTGCGTGTGTGTGCACATTCGTTAACACTTGAAGTTGTGTTTGAGGAGCAGGGTAACGCTCTCTCTGTCTTGGTGTCTCCTCTGAGCGAAACTAATGATGTGGAACCAGAGTTAATATCCTGTGCCGGGCCTCTGAGGCTCCCTCGCTCCCTCGCTGTTTGTCGCGTGGCATCAACAGTCGTCAGGCAGATTGGAACAAATAAATCCCAGGTTTATTCATTCACCGAGCCGCTGTGACACACACGCCACCTCAGAGTGAGCGTTCCCACATGTGATCAACACAGTCAGGCGCTCCGCTTCCTCCTCCTGCTTTCACCTCCACAGCAGGAGTTTACAGCTTTCACTCCACCGAGTCCTCCTCCAAACACTGAGCAGCGGATGCCCTGTATCTCTGGCTCGTCACGCTGCCTGTGATTGAGGGTTTGTGTTGCAGCAAGTCTACGTGTGCTGTCACAACACAAGAGCGCGGCATCTGTCGCTCCACAAAGTCTATCAGTGTCGCTGCCCGCGGGCGGAACAGCCACCTGTTCCAACATCACACAGCACGTTTGTGATCAGCGTTCCAACGTGTGTTCGTTTTCCATCACAACCACAGGCTAAATGCTGGGATACAATCACTCAGAAGTGTTCACGGCCTGTCGCAGTATCGACGGATCCTGTGTGTGCCGCAGTGCTCGCCGAACACATCCACCTCTGCAGCAGGTACGTGCAGCGTAAGAATGCTCTGCACGCCCCTCCGTCTGCTGCGAGTGATGAAATGTGGTGTCACTGCTGCCTTCAGATGGGCTTTAAAGTTCCTTTCTGTGCTCAGCAGCACATGTGAAGAGAATAACACAGGTCCAGCAGCGAGGAGACTCACGGACGGCTGCTCCTGCTGTGCAGAAAATGGCTCTAATGACGCGTTGGTTCCTTCTGAGTGGCCCATCAAAGTCTGTAACGAGCTGACCGCCGTTTAATCACGCACACGCTGGCGATGAAGACGAGCTTGATAGCAGAGTGTCACGTAAGCACAACTACGCTGCTGCTCTTTCAAATAGCAGGAATGTTGGTGCTGCTGTTACTCTAATCCATAAAGAACTCGAGGGCTCCGCCGGATGCAGCCCGGCTGAACGTGTCTCGCTCTTTGGTGGATCAGGACAACGGTCACGCGTCTTTGTATTAGTATTTATCCAGGATGAGTTAGTCATATAAAATCTTTTACTGAGAGATTAAGATGGAAGAACTGAAATACAGAGATGCACATGCAGGACTCGTGTAGTCCACAACTACAGTACGGGCAACGTGAATTTACATCACGCCGTGTCAGGTGTTGGGGACTCGACCATCATTTTGTAGTCTAGGATTTTTGTTGCCTGCTGCAGTGGTTAGAATGAGTTAACTGTACATCTTTTGTTTGGCTAAAATATTATTTAACGTCATATTTCACTGCTGAAAAGCGAGTTGTTTATATAAATTGGACATGTTTTTAGCTGAAATGTCTAAAAACTTTTAAAACTGATGGAGAATTAGATCTTAGAGTTCGCTGACAACGGATGATGGGCGCTAGAGGTTGTGGCTGAAATTTCAACACGTGGAGAGTGACGTAACACGGGAAAAACCTACGAGTTCGTGGCTCACACTTCAGACCAGTATACTTTCAACAGATTAGTAGGGTAAAAAAACTAAAAGAAACTGCCGTTCCTTCTACCGCTGCTTCCCGGACACCGAGCGGACTCACTCAATACTGTCGCTCAGTCATTAGTTTGTCTAAAATGACTCTTGTGGCTTTTAAACCTGCCATTTATCCAACTGTATTTCCTGTATGATTGAAGGCTTCACGTGCATCAACTGCAGCCAGTTCCACAGCTGCTGCAGCAGGACCATCTTCCTCCCAGCAAAACAACAAGTATGTGTGAACTCAGCTGACTTCCACAAGTTCAGGTGGTAATTCAGGAACAATTCAAGAAAATGATGTTTGCAATTATATTATGTTTTGAGTGTTTGAATGAAAGCGGCTCTTTTCTATAAGCTGCTGGGTGCCCCGAATTTTAACAAATTGTTTTTTTTGCAAATGTAGTCAGTGTTAATTTAGCTTTACAGGTTTTGAAAATGCAGCTTGTTTTTGTCTTTTTGTTCTGTTTTTCGGAGAACCATGATTCAATCAGTTGTTCTGCAAAAGGTCCAACCAGTGGGTGTTGGACATGCCTCACACTACACAATTCATGGACAAACTTGTCCAAAGTGTTTCAGACAGACGGCGGGATCCAGCAGTCCCATGCAAGGGATCGAAACCTAAAGCTGCCCTTCACTAGCCTGGTCTACCGGGTTAGGGTTAAGGCGAGCGCTCCTCCGTCCATCTGTGGTCCAAAACTGTGATGGTCCGTAACATACATATTTCCCCCTCAGCCTGAGAAACTGGCAGCGGTGAAACAAGTTGCGGCACAGAGATTCCAGGTGTGTTTCCATCGGCACACATTTACTGCAGAGACACCACCAGCTGTCCCTGCACACAGCTGTTCCTCCCTCATAATAATCTATAGCAGGACCTACGGCCATTGAATATTAGAGATGCATGTGTACGCGAGGATAAAATATGGCCGAGTGATCAGTGGAGCTGCAGCAGGTTTGGATCCGCCTCCCTAACACTCTCCTGGTTTTTGCTGTACCTGCCCCCAGGTACAGTCAGGCTGAGAGGTGTGTGAGGCCACAGCAGGGCAGCTGAGAATGAGGTGATTTACATCATCTTCAACTGGGCTGGAGGATACATGCAGAGGAATTAATTGCAATTTCTCTGTATAGAAAAATATGGAGGAAGAGTGTCTCTTCATTCTTAAATACTCGCTGACTTTCTTTTGGTCAACCCCCCATTGGAAATTGGTGAACGCCTTTAAATCAGCCAAATCTGATGGAGATGAAGAGATGTAGAGGAAACCCCACCTGAAGAAACTGAATCACAATAGTGAGCAACAGTGTTTTAAAAAACTGATAATAAATAAACTATTTTCCATTGGCTCAGTGCAAAATCTGTTAATTCACAATCCAGCCAAATGTGAGGCCGGAATATTTTAATATATTGACTAATGCCACACCAATTACAAACTCATACAGCCGTAAACACTGTTTGGCGGCTCGTCTTCTGAATTACCTTCACATCTGATGTTTGTGTTGCTACACTCGCTCAGATGATTAAAAAAAAGTGAGAAAGGCCCCAGTCTTCTAAATTACTCTACACATATACAGTAACAGTGTCCGTGTACTTGCGGATGTGAACGCTGCTGTAAAGGACGTGCTGTGTCGGCCACTTCACTGCTATGACGCTGGCCCAACAACAGCGTGATGTCTGCCAGCGTATCGCCCATCAGCCCATCTCCAACTTATTCCAACAGATGGCTGACTGAATCTGGACTCACCTTCATCCTTCGTGACTCAATCCGGGATTTGTAGCAGAACTCGACCAGCGCCACAAGCATGGCCAGCCCCAGCCCACCAATGAGAATGTAAAACACCCCTGCCACATTGCTCAGACTAAGCGCGCTTGTCTTGTCCTGTCAGCACAGAGAGAGGCGGTTAGGGACCAGCACGTGTGGTGCAGAACATCAAAATCTCTGAAGTTAAATGTCAATCATCAGCTTTCTAACTACGGAGACATTTTCAGTTTTCAAAGGCTGTGATAAAGAGGCAACATGTGAGAGACGTCTTAAATTACCTTTAAATTCTCCCTGAAAATATCTGGATCTATGATAAACGGAGCAGGTCTGTGGAAATATCCAGTTAACTCTCACACTCCCTGCTCAACATTTGCTGATTCAAACCGCAGAACCTTTTTTTAAACATCATTAAATGAATTAAATGACCATTAAATGAATAAGCAGAAAAACCCTCAGTATATGGAAACTGCAAAACTGCAGTTTTGAACTGAAGACGGCACGTGGCTTTGCACAAAAGACTTGAAAGGTTTTTTCATACAATTTGTGAGAACTGAGGTTTAAAATCCTGATTACACAATGCAATGTGCTGTAATATTACGATTACATATGAATATATATGATTTTATATAAAGTTAAAGAATAAAAAGCAGCAGTCTGAAACTCACAGATCTTCCCCATCTGTTCAGTGAACTGCTAACTGCAAGCTAAAGCTAAAAATGACGCTAATGGAAAAAACAATCCTCTTAGAACGTTTGACTGCTGGTAAGAGCAGGGACACGAAGTCTGATCATTGTTCTTCTCGTCGGGTTTCTGGAAATTTCTTACCATTGTGGCAATTAGCAAGAAAAGTCCAAACTCCGCAGCTCTGCTGCCTCAAATCACAGCCTTTGACCATCTGTATTTACCGGACACATGCAACGTCATGCACAGAACTGCAAACAGAATGAGGGAAAACAAAGCAAATTTACCTGCGTCCTAATCTACCTATGCCACGTCTCAGATGTAGTGCGTCACACGTTCACTGTGTGTGTGAACAGTAAGTCTTTGTAAGGCGAACTGAATCAGAGCGAGCTGAGACGCTGGCTCCATGGTTGGCGGTGGGCCTGACATGGCTCTCGTTAAAAAGACAAAAATGAAATGGAGTGTCTGGGGCCTAATAAGTCGGGGACAATCTTCCAGCAGGATTTCTCTCCACACTGTCATGTCATACTTCACATTAGAAGACGCTCTATAGTCAGACTGAAATCACTCTGCAGTTTTGTAATGTGTCCGTCTTCAATAAAACAGTCCCAAGTTCAGACTATGAAAGTTGTCTCCGTCTACACACCTCGTTAAAATAATAAAATAAAGGAGGTGGCCAAAAGCTTAGAACCACCTCTTGTTCCTGTGCACAATCCCCACCACTCACTTCAAGATCGACAGTAGATGGAGAGGGGATTATCCCCTTTCTGACACTTTCAACTGTTTACATTTTTAAGATATTATAACATTATAAAAGTGGAATTCATGGCAAAGCTGCTGCTTTGGATTGACTGAGCTTGTACAGGTTAGTTACCCAGCTAAGGGTCCATTTAGTGTGTGTGTGGTTCAATCACTAAATAAGACGTGATGCTAATCACAGGAAACCATTTCCATTTTTTCATGTTTCAAAAAATCCGATTTGTCTTTTTCCATTACTTTTGTCAGTTTCACGGTATTTCAGAGATAAATTCACCTTCTCCTTGTTCATTTCCTCCTCTGCTTTTCATTGGTTTACCAAATACTGTCCATCGGTCTGCCCACACTGATATATTGCAAATGCATTTGTGGTCATGACATTTTTTTTGTGAGGTACAATTGTAATTTTTTACTTCTAACTGTCACAGAAGTCCAAAATACATGTGCGTGTGAACTAGGCGTAACGGTGCAAACACAGCGATCAGTGTCTGTCCGTTCTTGTGGTTTCAGTCTGACTTTAAGAGCATGTTTTCTCCTCACACCAATGACAGACTGATGAACGTTTCCCCCATTCGTTAATCACGGCCCGTTACTCAGTGAGTTCAGATTAAACAGGAGGCACATGACAGATTGGAGACAAAAACATCAGAGTGTGTGTGTGTGTGTGTGGGGTCAGTGGCTTCCATCTTATCTGGTTAGCAGCCATAAACAGAGAGAGAGACGTAGAGAGACATAAGGTGACAGCAAGAGTCAGAAAGAAACAAGACATTACAGAAAATCTGACTTTTTACATCAGATGTGTCTATTAAAAAAAGAAAAAAACTGACTTTAAGCTGGAGTTTCTCCTCCATGTTAGACTTTGCACATTGAGTCAGAAAAGCTGCTTCTCTCAAAAAAAAAAAAACCCTGACTCGTGACTCGTTTCTTCTTCTCTCTATAGGATTTTGTCCACGTACCACAACAGACCACACATGCAAATGTGGCATAAAAAGGCCACCAGGATTTGCAATTAAGTAATGTAAAAAGTCACATTTTCCAGTGGAGCTGCTGGTCCATCTGTCTGCGGCTGCTTCCAGCGAACTGTGCTGACCACGGGATGTTCTGGAGAACAGAAGGAAGGCTGAGCAGACAAAAGCCTCGGAAAAATCTGATGGATTCCACTGATCTGAAGACACGAAAACCCCTTATCTTCAAAAAGTCTGCTTTGTCAGAACTGGCTAAAGCCCGGCTCATTTTCTCATCAATTTGCATAAATTTGTCTGAGTGTACAAAGTCTTCGAAGCAAGTTTTGTGGGAACAGACTTCATAAAATATGCTCAGTATATTAACGAGCTATTAAAAACAAACTTCGGTCATAGGGGTTTTACATGCCGCAAGTATACACAATGTGGGAAATTTGTTGTCCTTCAGCTCTTCAGAACGGTCAGCCGCACAGAAATGTTAAAAACTGTAGATTTAAAGGGTGAAATGTCTGCTGGAAGGGGGGAAATTCTATGTTGTGTTTCAAAATGACAAGTTAATATAATAGTTTGATGTTTTGGGAAATATGATCACCACTGTCCTTCTGAGAGTTGGATTTAAAAAAATCTGTCATAGTTAAACTGAAGCTTCATCCAGCAGCTGGTTAGCTTAGCTTAAGGTCAACACACGTCAAACGAGTGTAGGTCGAGGATGAACGTCAGAGACAGTCGTTCGTCTTTAGTCTGAGACCCGTGACAGATGACGTCACAACTGCAGCAGACCTACAGCAACGACATCTTCACCTGAACGTACTGTAGTCTTAGGAATATCGCACCTTCATGTCCAACTGTTGGTTGACCTCTCCTTTGCATCCATGATTTGACTGAGTGTTTCTGTCTTTTGTTATTTTATGGAGAAATTGTTAAGTTAAAGGTCAAAGTTCGCAGCTGCTGCCACATTTGTTTTGACAAAACACACAAAGAAAAAAAAACAACAAAAACTAGAATTTTCCGCTCTCATGGGATTTGGGACTGGAGACTAGAAATCTGTGATGGCAGGTGGACACTGTCCGCAGCTTTAGCAGAAGGACAGAGACCAAGAGGAAAGTGGAAAAGCTGAAACCACTAGCCTCGCTCTCGAGTCATGTACCAACAGCCATTTAACAGAACTATTAAAGCTCATTTTTTACCATTTTATATATTGTTTCCAAAAAACATACATAGATTGAAAAAGATGATCTGATTAAACAAGATACAAGATGCTACTTAGTGATATTTTAGCCAATGTCTCTTGGTTTTAGCCTTTTTCCTAAGCTAGCGTGAGTAATCACATGCTTAGATTAACGGTGCACTGTGAATATAAATTTCCCAAAATATCAAACTATCAAATTACATCCTTTTCCAATTTGTGCCAAACTAAACAAAGTAAATATTAAACTGAAACTATTTAGAGTTTTGGCGTGAGGGTCTGATAGAGGAGGGAAAGGGGGTGGGGAGGGTAAAGCAACACATGACCGTGGGACCAGGTCGAGCAACCTCAAAAACTGACCTTTCTGCCGGAGTCCTTGTGTCCACACTCCCCCTTGTCATACCACCACTTGTTTTTCAACTTGTCTAAGACGGCTTGTTCATTGAGCTTCAGTACTGCTAGGTTTACTGGGATTCTTCAAAGAACCACAGCAGGGAGGGAAGGGGATGGGGGGTGGGGAATAACATAAATAACATTATGCACTTCCATGTTATCTTATGTTATTGTTCAGCTGCACAGCTACAGGGCTGTGGCCACAGCAACCATTTTAACAGAAGTGGCATTAGCAGTAGAGGTGCTGCAGAACGCTACAGAGAACACCTCAACGACGACGACAACAGAAGGCAAAACCAACAAAAAGCAGACACAATCACACAGAAAACTGTTCTGGAAAATGTCAAAGTGATATGTGTTAATACTCCATCTAGCATAGTTTGGCCTGACTCCCTACGTGCGAGATGTGTATTACTATATCACTTTGGGTAACCGGCAAGAGCTGGAAAAAAACACTCTGGGCTCTAAAGGCACGAAGCGTATTCTGGGGGAGAGGTGGGTTGAAGGATTGCTACGGGTTAACTTTTAGGGAGGTGGAGTCCAGAAACCCTGTCCGGAAAGAGAAACTCACCACAGGGGGTATTTTACTAACCAGCTCCCATCTGTCGATCGCAACATCAACCAGTTTTCATTAAATCAGGTATTCATGGCTGTTACTGAACAATTCAGGGACACAGGCCAGACAGGGCTCTAGCAGATGGATTGACAAAGACGAAATGGACACATGGTGCCATCAGCCTACAGGAAACGGAAGCAACTGTAACTGTAGGCTGGCAAATCTGAAGAAAATGTTCCTACGTTCTTTTACAACAAGTAAAACCTAAACGGGTATAAGCCAGAAGACATTTTATGACCAACCGACACAGAAAACCTCCTCTCTATTCCAAAGGGGTTTCTTTCCAGCGTGTGCCATCACTATTTTCAAACTGCATTGTTGCTTTGAGACCCACTGATTATAGTAATTGTGCAGTATGGATATGTGC
The DNA here is from genome assembly GCA_033026295.1 of Channa striata. Lineage (NCBI taxonomy): Eukaryota > Metazoa > Chordata > Actinopteri > Anabantiformes > Channidae > Channa > Channa striata. The sequence goes on from CM065182.1 coordinate 494,390, forward strand.
TCAATGATGACAATAAACATTTATTCTGTTCTAATTGTGAAAACCTAAATTTAGGTAAAACTGGAAAACTACAACTCTACAGTTTGTAAGTGTGCTGTGCAAAATACCCCCTGAATCACAAGGTGGAAAGCTGGAGATTTGGTAGAAAGAAAAGTGATCAAATTGGACGGATCATCAGTCTACTTGTGCATCCAGAGTGGTTCAGAATTGATTTTCAAGCCTTGGGTTGTTGCCGGTTACCCTGGTGTGCCATTGCCTGTCGTTACCCGTTGGGGTTACGGTGATCTGACCTTGGAGTCCCCTCCCCCGATGCCGCACTCGCCCTTGTCATACCACCATCTGTTTTTCAATTTGTCCAACAGGCCCTGCTCGTTCAGTTTTAACACTGCCAAGTTAACAGGGTTTCTACGGGAACGATAATAACAATAGGGGATAAAAGGGAGCTAGGTGTTAATGAGCAAAGGACGGCCACAGTGAAGACAGCAACATCATTACATGTATCTGCCTATGACAGGCAGGGTACTGTATTTGTAAAATGAACATTAAAAGGGCAGGCTCACTGCTCTTCAAACCAGACCTGTCAAATCTCTCTCATTTTAGGTTGTGCATTTAATATCCAAGGATTTAATTTGAAAGACTCACTGGGCATAAACGCCCACTAATGCCACCAACCAACCAGACTTTGAAGGAACATCAAATCACCTATTACAAAGTCTGCGAAGAATATGTCACTTGTCACTGTGACGCTACGGAGAAGCTCATGTACAGATGCTGTTGGCCACCACAGCTTTCTCCACCCCCCAGCTCGAAATTATATGACACAATTTACTAATCGCTGCTGTGTTGCAACCAAACTAGTCTTCATCTGTGGGCTGTTCTCCGCCACCAGCATCCAGAACTCAGGGACTCTCATTAAAGTGTTTAAGGAGGCATCACGGGGTGAAAGTATCTTTGGAGCATTACTGAGTGATCCTGCCAAACAGAGCGTCTGGTTTACCTGGCACAGTGGACTCGCCATGGGATCATCACCTTTTTCATTGTTCAAATATTTACTGCCTGAATCTGAGGGGAATCAAAGGGGAGGGGTCAATGTCAATGACAGAGGTTGATCTCACTGGCAAAATCTGGTTGATGTTTGACTTTGTTTTCATTACACAGTAGCTCTTTGCCTTAAATACATATTTCATATTCTCAATTTCTGATCAGGGCGTCATCCATCACTGGTTAGACGAATTGCGTATGTAATTAAGGAATAGTAAAATTTGGAAAGACAAGCCGGTACCTTTTGAAACGCTGGACGGCCCCTTCGAAGTTTCTTAATGAAGAAAATCAAGATTTTATTATGGTCTGGGTTGAAAAACAGGACATTACTCCTGTTACTGACTAGTGCAGAAAACTTTGACTCACATTCATTTCTATTCATTACCTGATAAGTAAAGGTGGAACAACATGTCACATTTTTGGATCTAAACAGCACTCAACATGTTGAAATAACCCATTTAAATTAGAATTAATGATGGGTGGCAGGGGGCTACGGCTCGTAGATTTGTCTTAATTTACAGCCATCTTGTGTTTTCCCAAAATATCTCAACATCCAATGGTCTTCTGTTGTTCCCCTTCACGTACCAGTGGTGAATGTAGCCACGTAGTGGCAAAATGTTTAATGGTGATGGTCAAATGAACGTAATTCAATACAACGATCAGTGTGGAGTAAATGAACTAAGGTTCAGTTTGCACAGATAATGACAATTCTTAATGCAATGATAGCAACAGAAGAGTTTTGTTCATTATGTAGGCCACAAAAAAATTATAAAACAAAACTATCCAATCCGAAAAAAAAAAAACCAACATTATTTGATGTAAATACATTTGCCTTTTTCCAATAAATTTCAGTCTGTACTACAAATTTTAAACAATCATCAATGTGATTCCAATATTCAGAAAATTTAGACGTGGTAAAAAGCAGATTCCTGTTAAAATATACTGTTGTCGACAGTTTTCTCACAGACTTCCAATGTCAAATTGTTAACAGAAGGTGATGAGGTTTTACAAAACAATACATTTATGATCTGTGATGTTCGGCTGCATAAACTCAAAACTTGGTCCAAACCTTCCAATTTGATAAACCTTATAGTTAGTTCTAGTCCTGCTGGGGGACCAACCCCTGATGGACTGAGACACTTTCCTCCTCTCAGCCACATTTATATGTCACCACTGTAGGACATTAACTCTGTGTCTTCTTCTTCTCCCTCTCTGTCTCCCTCTGTCTGTCCCTGTCCTCAGGTGTCCCCGGCTTTGGAACTACTGGTCCTACCAACCTGCCCAATGTTTTCCACTCAGGCCAACGGGTCAAGGCAGATGGCCGCCCACCCTGAGCCTGGTTCTGCTGGAGGTTTCTTCCGTTAAAGGGAGTTTTCCTCTCAAGCTGCTCAAGGGGGATTTGTTGGGTTTTCTCTACATGACTTTTAATGTAAAGTGCCTTCAGGTGACTTTGTTATAAACTGGTGCTAAATAAATAAAGTTAAATTGAATGGAAAAATAAATAAAATGTACTTTGACGTGTCATTTGCTGTCAGTAAATAAAGGAGTTTGTTTTGTAGAACCTTCCGGGCCTGGAACTAGAGGCCAAAAACACCTCATTTTAACAATAACAAGCCGTTTTGCAACTTCTTAATTTGAATCAGTGGAAAATGAAATTGGTACTAAATTGATTTTGGAACAATACTCTCCGCACAGTACAGCAGCACAGCTGTGAAGGATCCCAAAAACACGGATTCTGTGACAGCAACATGAGAAGAAAGCAGATGCTGCTTCATGAAATGAAGTCATTGACTTAATTTGTCAGGTGTTAGTACTGAGAGCCGGTCAACCCAGAGACAGAGGACATGCGCAGCATTCAAGTGGTTTAACGTGGCCATGTTGCTAGGCAACTCATCACAAAAATGGACACCTTCATGTTCTCTTTTCAAAGACGGTGAATGATTTTATGTTTCCTGCTTCTGCAGATTGACAAACAACACAAAGGTGGCGGAGAAACAAGATGAATAAGATCCGGTGCTCAACCCTGACTATTTGAGAAAAGGTAATCAAGAATCCTTTTTGATGAATTTGCTTTGGGCAAAGCCAAAACCGTTTTACTTTCAGCTCGCTTAGCTTGGCCCTGAATGCTGGTTGTAGCACTGATTGATGCACTCGGGGCACATGCACACCTTTACCGGGGATTTCATAATTGTGTAACCTGGGAGAACAAGCCAATCATTGCAATCAGCACATACTAATCTCATCTTGAGAGTAATTTCCTTTCTCTGACTCTGGGTTCCCTGTAAAATGCTGATGTGAAGCAAAAAGAAGGAGAACAAACTGTTCTCTCCCAGAACATCTGATAAAAACACGAACAACGTCACCTGATGAAGAACGGACAATGCTGCTGTCAGGTAAAACTTTTTTTTTAATTTGGTGATTTCTATGTTTGAGCTGATTTGCTGCAGATGTTGTCAATATAATCAAGTCAACACATAAACCAGTTAGTATTTAAGTATGTCACTCAAATGTACATAAATAATTGAAGTGCTCATCTTGAATGCTGTCAAACCAACAATTTACTCTTCTCGTCAAATACAGTATTTGTGTCTTCAATAACTAGTTCAATTCCATACAGGACCAGTCTCTTGACTTCAGTGTATAAGCTTCGGCTAAACTGAGGAACAGGACTCGAGCTGTGACTACCAGTGGTTTTTCACAGGGACTTAAAGGTGAATAAAGTCCACTAAACAAAGCTAATCTCAGGTAAGGCTGATTATTTACCAGCAGCGACTGATCCAAAGCCTGACGATTACTCATCACGTGTCAGGCCAGACCGACCATGACTGCAACGGACCAACTGACTTGGTCCCATCACACTACAGTCATATGTAGATCCACGTCAACAAGCGTTGGCCTATACGCCTCTGTGTTGATTCCAGGCTGTATATTGTTGGCACAACAGCAGCTCAGTGGCCGTAAGTATTTGTTTCAGATATCATTAATTACCCAATAAGCACATGGGAAATATAGTTTTGTGGTTCTCTGCAATATTTTTGCCTAATAGCAGCAATGCTCATAAACACAGAGAAGGAAGGTAAAACAGAGAAGACAGATTAGCGGCATTGTCATTATACTGGTGATTAAGGACAAAGCAGGTTTGCAGTTAGACAAGCAAAACAGATGACGAACACACAGGGAAACAGGCCGACAGGGCAGGAGCAGGCAGACACACAGACAGACAGACAGACAACATACATACTGACAAGGACAAACAAAAGAGAGGAGAGAGACAAGACAGACAGAGACAGATTAAGAGACTGACAGTTGAACAGACAAGACACAGCGACAGACAAACACACAGACAGTAAACAGGTCCAACACCCTAAACCGACTCTGTACAGTCCATGTAGGATTCCTGAAGAACATTTTGGTTTATTGTCCAATCAGCTACACTTTCCAACATATTCAACACAATTTTTGAGTTCTGGTAGGTTTACCTAAACTACTCTCACCCCTTAAACTGTTTTACGACCCAAAGTGTCACTTTAGCAGGAGTTTTACCTATAAACGCAAACCCTCATCTGACACTTTCGCCGTCAGTCCGTCTCCCCACAGACAGATGATTAGAATATATAGATATAGCTAGAATATATACCGTAGATATAGCTGGTCGCACCAAAATTTAACTTCCTGTAGCCATCAAATATAAACTGCTCTGAATTTGACGCTGAAGCCTAAAAGTCCACCTTTGATCGTGGGTCTTACAGCTGTTTTGTATCGCCACACTTATAACTAAATTCATTTAAATCAAGAGAACTAAAGACGGCTCCTTTTAAGAACACGTGGCTGGTGTGAATCCTCTAATCTCCCACAAAAACACACAGAAGACACCAACATTAACCCCACATCCACAGCCTCCGTTCTAGAGGGCCAGAGTGTACCTGAGGGGAGATCCTTTGGGGGTAGCCACTCCATAGCCTTTAGAGTCCAGGTTGCCTCCCACTTTCATGGTGTCACAGGGCTTCCTCTGCTCAATGTACTCGTTCATGGAGGACTCTAGCAGGTAGGCATACTTTCCCTTTGACTTCCTGACTCGTATCACACCCTCATTGGTGCTTTTGACGAACACTGAAGGGTCTGCGCTCCGCATGTACGACCACATCTTCTCAAAAACTGCAATCTTTGACCTCTAAAGTAAGGGCAGTAAAGACAGAAACTATCTGAAACTGCTGCTCAATGGTCATCAGCATCTTTTATCTAATGATTTCAATTCTATCCAACTTTATTGATATGTCGCCCCAATTTACAACAAGGTCATATCAAGGCACTTTACATAATAAAGTCCAGACTATACAGAGATTTAGAGAAAACCCGACAAATCCAAGCACATTTTCATAGCCTCACCATGAAGAACTCTTTAGTGGAGCCTGCTTCCAAGGTACCATAGGCAATCTCTGTCTGCTTTGCTAGGTCCTCTGCACTTTCTATGGGGGAGACCATCCTCTCCACAGTAAGGAAGGCTGCCAGGTTGGCTGTATAGGAGGAGATGATGATGAGGGTGAAAAACCACCAAACACCTCCAACGATTCGACCTGAGAGAGACCTGAACAGAATAAGGACAAAGAGAGGACGATAGCAAAATCACCAGCTTTACTTTTTTCAACCCGTATTTTATGTGCATATAATGTTTATGTATAATTTACATGTAATTGCAGGAACAAGCATTTTGTATTATTGTTATTAGTAATATTTCCAGTTAGCACAACAACGACAGACATCTGGGTCCCACTGTTTTCAAGCTCCACTTACAGTTGGAACCAATTCACTTCTTCTGCAGTCACATGTCCATGTCAGTTTGGTCAGCTGATGGCAAAACATTTTCTCTAGCATAATCATTAGGTAAATTTCCCCTGGGCTAATGGCGAGTTGTGAAAACCATGTCCATTCTCTCCATGTAAAGTTCCCGAAATATTCCTGGTGCTGGAAGATGAAGCCTAATATCTTTGGTGACGCCTGCAGCTTTACTCAAGCACCAGTGTCAGATTAAAATGTTTTTTAAATTCACTGGTGAATAAGGAGCGTCAAACTGTTCCATCAGATTCAAACTGATTAGCTGGCAACCAAATCAAAATGTATGAGTATGATGAACGGGCAAAGTGACCTGATCTACAGATTGCGTTCTTGTGCTGTCTGGATTATTTTTAGAATAATTAGAAGAAGCTTCATTGTCCTCACTGAACACATACATATACGTTAGAATTAGTTTAGCCCATCCTCCTGGGGGAGCGTTGGACGGCCACAGCCAGTACCTGGGGAGCTGGAGCAGTGTCTCCCTAGAGGACACCCAGTCACCATGGAGCCATTCACAACCATGTGATCTTTACAAAACAGTCATTTCGTCTGCCATGCGACTAAATGTTATCGTTGTATGAATTATATTTTCATAGGCATATGACTTTCATATGGAACACCACTCTGGAATGTCTATGTAATGCAAAAGGTGCTAAACATGTGGTCAATGTCACACGTTCACATAATAGAATCCTTAACCTTAACCAAAAGAAACAGTCTTGACCATCAAAAATGCCTTTTGAAGTTTTGTGGACCAGCTAAAATGTCCTCAACAATGGTACTGAAACGACATTTGTCCACAGAAGACTATGAACACAGACACACACACAGTGCAGCCCCCCCAGGTCAAACCAGCTCTTCTAAAAGTGACCCCGTATCATGAGACAGACAAACCAACTAACTGGTAATGTGATGTCCATGTGTAACCAAATGTCCTACAAAAAGAAAAAAACACAATCATTCCATTCACTAAAGGCACAAAGGAAACAGGAATCCATCCATCCATCCATCCATCCATCCATCCATCCATCCATCTTCTTGCGCTTCTGCCCCAGACCCTTGAATAAATGGCCTGGTGCCACCCTGAGTAGCAGCCTGTTGCAGCAGCTTCCTGTTACCTGGTAACCTTTTTACTTTTTTTTTTTTTTTGAGTGTAACAGCTGCACTATGGACATCAAACTTGCAATGTTCTTTATACTTTTTTGGACTCCTTCCTTCTGTGTTCGGGAACTCCACACACAGCCACGGTCCCATTGTTTACACCAGGGGTAGATGAGGCAATCCCAAGCGTTAGCAACATCAGAAAGAAGGAACATGAGAAGCTCGAGAAATACCAAGGGCTGGAAGAAGAGTTAGAAAGGATGTGGAAGGTGAAGGCACAAGTGGAACCTGTGGTGATAGGGACACTGGGGGCTGTGAGGCCCAAAATAGGAGAGTGGCTCCAGCAGATTCCAGGAACAACATCTGAGATCTGTGTCCAGAAGAGTGCAGTGCTAGGAACAGCTGAGATACTGCACAGGACCCTCAAACTCCCAGGCCTCTGGTAGCGGAGCCAGGCTTTTAGGAAGGAACAAGAGACCGCCCCAAAGAAGGAAGGGGCGAGTGGGGATTTTTTTTTATACATACATACATACATATATATTATGTCGTATATAAGATGAGATATATATCCACTGTGTTCAGGGACAGTCTTAGGTTTTCCTCCCACGTAAGATCTTAATATGAAGCCTGAACTCAGATCTCAGATGTGTCTTTGAAGCCACGGTTCTTCACTGTTCTGCTTCTTCCAGTTGTCTAAAACCTGAACCCCATCTCTAAGGCTGACTCTGGGTAGGAGATTTAATTCTGCGGCTTGTAATTGAGAAGCCATTGTTTCTGTCACTACCCAGAGCTTGTGACAATGGGTAAGGATTATAACAAAATGTGGCAAAGAGTGGTAAAGGGTTCGCACTTGTTGGAGTGGAATAACAAATTAAACAGTTTGAAAGAGCATAGGTGTTCAATACTAGAGAAATATATATATTTTTAAGAAGGACTGGAGAGTCAGAGGACAGAGAAGGTTACTCACAGATGGAGGAGGTCAAAAAATATGAACATGTACAGGCAAAGAGAAAGAATGTGAATGTGTAAAGAATGCGAATAAAAAACGTCCTGGAAGGTTTGTTCTCTGCTCACATTGATAGTAAATATTCCCAAAAATCTTTCCCAGCTGTAGTGAAGTGTATTTGTTTTAGGGCAGTACCCACCCCGATTGTTACCATTGTCGGGTTAGATGTATGTTCTGCTGCATTAAGGCCCGAGGCTGTTTCTGTTTCTTGTCACTGTGTATATTTGCTAAGATATGTATGAGAGGGTCAGTGTGTGAGTGTGCGCACGTGCATTTATGAATTTTTCTCTAATTGTTGTTCCCAGGCTGGTTAACACAATCATATCTCCTTCTACAGTACAGGCAGAGTGTGTGTGAGTGTTTCTCTATGATTTTTTAGTTTGATACCACTAATGTGAAGACATTTGGAAAATAACAAAAAACAGGAGTCAGGATTTTAACATTAACCAGGGAAATTAACTTTTCAAGTTGTTTCCATTTAAAAGGTGCATAGTACCTGCCAAGGTTAGTGCGTACGCATGGAATGTCTGGGATTTATTGGATACTGCGTTATTGTTGATTCACCCCAAAACTATTTCAAACTAAATTTATCAACTGTTGTTCGTCCAGGGGTCTTACCTGGGTGAGATGTCACAGCCCTGCTGCATGAAGGCCCCGAGTGAAAACCAGAGGGAGTTGAAGATGCCAAAGTCATTAGTGTGTTCTGGAGTCTCCTTTTCTTTCTGCTGGTTCTGGGTCTGGACCTGTACCTGAGAGTACCCTAGGGACAAAAAGAGACCCTTCACAGATTCGCAATTCGAACAGTCAAAATGCACTTTGACATGGCAAAGGAATGAAAAGAAACTCACCTGGAACAAGTTCAGAAGATGGAGTGGGTGGAGCTCGTCGAGAGGTAGAGAAGGGCAGAGTTTCATCTTCGTCGTCTGAGTCCTCTCCCTGCCATTCATATGGACTGAAACGACTCACCTGCGACACAGAGACGTGATCAGCACCCAGGAACATCCGGGGGTCTCAGCAGTGAAAGACTGCGGGATTATATTGTCCTAAAACTGCTTGCATGTCTTTCTCTTCTACTTATGGTTTGTTAAATTTCAAAGGTAGAATGGGAGGCAGAGGTCTTAGCTATCAGGCTCCTCTAGTGTGGAACCAGGCCCCAGTCCAAGTTCAGGAGGTACACGCCCTCTCTCTATAATCATCATCTCTATTTAATCCTAATAATGCTGCTATAGAGAATAACAAGAATTCATTATCATTATTATTATTGTTGTATTATTACTATATTATTATTGTTGTTATTTTTGTAAGTCCAGTTCCTAAACCAACGTCAGGCCCTGTCTAACGGTCACCAGATACAGCAGATGATTAATGGGAAGGAGGACTGCGTATGTGAGACAATGCAATTCTAAACACACAGTTAAAGGTTAAACTGTGTAAAACCAGGTCGTACGACCCCTACAGACACTTACCAAGAAGAGCACCACGCTGACTCCGATGTAGGCAAAGACGATGCACATCCAGATCTCGTAGGCCAGCGGGTCGAGGAAGGAGAAGACGCCCGGTTTAGATTTGGTGGGTTTCTTGATCATGATAGAGATTCCCAGAGACATGTAGGGTTTGGTGAAATCAATCACCTGCTCACGAACCAAAGTGATGGTGAGCGGAGCGACTGCAACATCAGCTTGCTGCAAGATGACAGAGACCCGCTGTTTAGTTTCACATCTAAATTTACATTTGATCCAAAGTGACTTACAGAGTAATTTATAACATGCATACACAGGGGCGACCGCTGCCACGCAGGGTGCTCATCCGGCCCACAGGGAGTAACTAGGGGTTCAGTGTCTTGACCAGGGACACTTCGACATCGAGCAAGCAGGGACCAGGGATCGAAATAGTGATTGGGGTGATAATCCTTAAAATGAGACGGCGAGATACAGGTATTTCTGTCCGTAAGTGCTGATGCTGAGGTTGTCAGACAAAGTCACAGAACGCAAAGAGACCGTTTACATACACTGTGATTTTCTGCTGCTGGGTCACATCCTGTCCACGTCTACACGCTCAAGAACTTGACCAAAACATAAAGTTATGACAGATTATGTGTCTGCATAAAGTAAATCTAAAAGTGAGCTCTGTGAGTTTTGAGTTTTTTCACGCGGTCTGGTCACTGGACTTACCCCGTACACCAGCTCTCCCACCATGCCGTTCCACATCTTGGTGTCAGGATTCATGGCGCCGTACTTGCCGTCACGCACCAGCTCGAGGCGGTAGGTGAAGCCCACGTGTTTGGCGATCTCTGAGGCCAGTTCAGCGCAGTATCCTTCATACCTGTCATTTCCTACAAACTGCTCATGATTCTTCTTCAGCATCATGTAGGGAGCTTCCTGTGTGCATGTTACAAGACAACAGCTTTAGTAATGGACTTCATACCAGTGTTTTTTTTTTTTAATGTAGTAGGGCACGTTTAGTGGAAGCACATTAGTAATCTACAGCATGACATGGTCCTCGTCACATTTCTTCATATTTCAAACTCGAAAACATGAATGCAAATCCACAATAAGCAGCATGGCACAAATATTTGTTCACTAAAGGATTATGTATGCAGTTTAAATAAAGTCTCTTTTTTTTGGTGACATCCAACAAAATTAGCTAAACCAGAGATCTTTAGAAACGCAGCTCGTTTTTCTTTGCTCTCTTGCTGCATAGAGGAGAAATTATTGTGTAGGTACATTATCTGTAAAGCATTTTGCTTGTTAGAGAAACTGGATTGTTTCAGATATGTCACCAAAACGATTATGTTTTTGTATAAACTTTATATCTGAATGAGCCCGTGTCATTCAATTTACAGCCACAGCTGCTCACACTGAACCACCATCACTATTAGTCACCATCTAAACTGCAATACAAATGACGCACGGTGCAATTGCTTGTATGATTGTTTACATGTGTGATATATTTATATTCTTTGATCATATATATTGTATCCTGATATTCTTCTTTGCCCTAACTCTGAACATTCTCTGCTGCTGTAACGTGGAAATTTCCCCATTGTGGGACCAATAAAGTTTTATCTGATCTGATGTCATTAAGTGTTACAGAGCCTCCACGTCTGTTTGAACACCATATTGTGACAAGTCCTTACCAGTTAAGGACAGCTCTGCTAAATTTTAGGAGTGATTTCCCAAGTTATGAATGTAGCCTGCTCTGAATTCTCTTTTAAAAGTACCTATAACATTTTGGAACACTTCTGGCACTCTCACTTCCCAGTTAGAAGTTATCTTCTGCTCTGAGACTCCTGATGAATGTAGATGCTGTTCCTCATTTCCTCGTCACTTTTCTCGCAGTTTAAACCTGCCAGTTCTCCCCTTCAGGGCTGTTCCCAGTTACCTGCTCCTGTACCTGCCTGTCAGCCTGGTCCTCATCAGTTCACTGCACCACTACACACGTGTCAGGAGGAAGTAGGTGGAAAGTAATTTGTAAAACAGCTCTTAACCTAATGCGTTACATACATTTAATTATCGTGTCATATTTCAGGCAGTTTATCTTGGGGCTTACAGTAACTTTGAGATGTTTCAGGCTAAACCGAATCCGATTTGAGAAGAGGATATCATTTGTCTGTGGTGAAGCCCTGAGGAGCAGAGGATGACCATCCTTCAAAGAATTTTCCTTGGTGTTTTTGTCCATTCAAATGTTAACCGCTCTGTTCGTGGACCACATTGTCTTGTCTCAGTCCTACCAGTATGGTAGTGACGATGTAGGTTCTGTTCTGTAGACCGTAGAACTCCTCCAACATCGGCCTGTAGACGGCTGTGTTCACGTAGCCTTTCTTCTCGTTCCAGTAGCCAATCTGGACACAAAGCGGCAAGTCATTAGCCTCTGTGATGCTTCACTTTGTTACTAAGTCTGTTGGTTTCACTGTGTTTTCTGTTTCTAATTTATAATTTTTTCACTTCACGGCACAAAAGACAGAAATGCAGCAATCTTTATAGCTACAGGAATGTGGAAACAGGACATTCAGTTTCTGATGTATTTGCATTCAGAGAACTAACAGCAGTTGCTGCTCCTTTAGCTCATCCGAAATCCACCAAGGCTCTTCCTCGTTCTCAAACAGGATATTCTGGCTCCAGAATAGTAAAATCTCTGCCTATTATTTTCCCCCCTAATTATTGTATGTGTGTATTGTTCAGGTCATCTGCAGCTCAGCTCATTTTCAGGTTGAAGCTACTAGGTACTGATACTGATTAAGAGTAACATCTCTCTCCAGACAGATTGAACCTGACTTACTTGTTAATGATGAAAGCTAAACGTTACAAAGTTCTATCAAATCCTAATTCAGATCTGCACCTGCCTGCAGGTTTTTATACCCTATATTTGACTGATTATCTGACCTTTAACCAGAGGAGAGGGAGCCAAGTACTGAAATGAGGTGACGTAGTGTAAACTCGCTGACCCCCGACCCTGTGGAGTGGGACTACAAAGCTTGAACCGAGCCTCAGTCAGAATCAAAGGGCTTAAACAAAAGAACAGGCAGCAGCACCTTCCTGGGTCCGGTGTGGCTCAGCTCCATCACAGTCAGAGTGTAGTTGGTGCGATGTCCTCGCTCATCGAACTGGACGTGACCCGTCATCCCCTCCAGACGCACCTGCAAATATACATATATGTTTATACACATACGCTTACTGGATATTTCTAATCCATGCACCATTATAGTGTACTTCAGACTTATATTGTAATGGAGAACTCTGTATAGATCCTAATCTGACAGAACCTGGGTGACTAAAGACCTGAGGTATACAGAAATGTTTGTGAACCTGTTGCAGGGCCCTCTGTATGTCGATGCCTTGACCCCATGGAGCAGGGGGGTTGGCCAAACACTCCCCTGCATTACCACGGCGAGAAATATCAATCCGTTGCCGCCGGAGGTTCTGAAAAGCTGTCGCCATGACGCTGACGCCATCGTAGGTCAGAGCCCCTGTGTACTGAGTGTTGGAGACAAGGTGGACAGTGAGGCTGATAGAAACAATCCCATAGATTCTCAGCATATCAAGCCCAGGTTTTGATACCGGCTGTGAATAGATATTAATGGATTTACAGTTTGTAAATAAACTGGTTGTCAGTGGCAGAGGCTAACAGCCCCCCCCCCCATATCAGGATTAGCTGCTCACTCATGGGGACAGAAAACATTGCAGCGTGTAATCTGGTGTGATCTGATTGATGTCTGTCTCTGTGTTTCATCTCCCACAGTCACATCCAATCTGGACTCAGGTAAAACACCATTTCCTTGGCATTTGCTGGGCGGGCATCTAAGCATCGGAACCACTTCAGCATCTAAACAGACCCAAATGTCATTTGCCGGGACATTTCAACATTAAGCAAACTGAAGTTAGCTGTGTCCTCCAGAAACACAGCTCAATAAAAACTCCAGTACAAAATCCAGTACAAAACTATTAAATGTAATGAGAGAGAATAAAATTCACAGAAATAAAGAGCAGAAGACAAAAATAGGACATTCAGTTTCAGCTGAGCTTCAGAAGGTTTGGGCTCACATAATCCTCCAGGGAATTAATAATTAATTTTAAATCAATACTATGAGGTATGGGCGTGCGTACCCTGAGCTTCCTGCGAGCCAGTTTGAGGTCTTTGCTATCGAAGTCGAGCCAGTCCTGGTTGATCCTCTGCACAGCTGGATCAGACCAATTTACCATCTGGAAGCCAGTCACATTGGGCGCTAGCTTCTGAAACTCTGTGATGTTCAGGTCCATGAAGCCCTGACACACACACACACACACACACACACACACGTTGGTTTCACTTTTCACTCTGCCTGAACTGTATTCAAGGTTCTGTTCAGTTCACTGACACTCACCAGATTGGTCAGGATGTAGTGGTAGTTCTTCAAGTTTCTCCGCTGCGTAGCAATCTGAGTGAGACAGAGTCAGAATAAATAAAATGCTAATTACATTTTTCTGATGTTTCTTATGATTATAGAAAGCATCCATTAGACATTCATCACACTCATCACTGTGTGTTTGTGTACGTGTGTGTGTGTGTGTCCTCTCAAACAGCTGCTAATTGGAAGACTTGGTTCCTCTTTGAGGAATTAATTGCTCAACTTCAGCATTAGAAAGACGCAGGAGGGAGGGAGGAAGAGATACAGGGAGCGAGAGAGGATCTCCTCAGACTGTTCAGATTCACGAGAGCCAACTGATTGACATGGCAGGAAAGGAAGAGAAGAAAGAAGAGGAAGGAAGACAGAGAAAAGGAGAAAATAGAGAAGGAAAGTAGGGAAGACGTTACAAAAAGGAGAGGGAAAAGGAGGTGGAGCAGCAGCTGTGGAGAGGAGGAGGAGGTAGCAGGTCTTGGCTCCCGTCTCCCTCTCAGGTCCAGCTCTTAATGAGCATCAGTCCATTAACGTTCACTAACACAGCTGGTCTGCAGTGCTACTGGAGGAGGGAGGAAGCTGTTGGTACAGTCCTCCTCCTCCACTCCTGATGATTCCAAGTAGAGGGTTTTTAATCGTTTTAGTATCAAGTTTTAACGCGTTACGTTTGCATTTATCGGGCTTTTGTGGTATGCCGAGGTTTGTCGGCCAGTGTACCGGCCTGAATGATCACCAAACACATCCTTACATTCACATCTACACAAACTAGAGTCAGGCTGCCAGGCCACATGAAACTAAATGGAAGGCTTCATTTAACCGATCCAAAACACCACCTGATACTTCAGTGTCTGTCAGCCAGCTGGAGCTCGGCAGGAAGAGGAGTTTCCCAAATGATGGCTGGTTCCTGGACACCGTTCACACCGAGCAGCTTTTGGCTTCCATGAGCAATCTCACGTGTTCTTTTTCTGTTCTATGATTGTAACCCATAATATTCAAAAATATCCCTTTCACTGCAAAAATATCTTTCTCAAGCAAATCATCTTTGTACGCAATCACTCTCTCTGTTCTCTCTCCTACCAGTCAATTATCAGTGAAGCTGAAATCAAAGTGTTTTATTAAAATCAAACACAGCTGTGGCTGAAGAGCAAAAAAATACTTCGCTCTGAAGATTGAGAGTGAACAAACATGCCCAAAATAAGTCACAGTTGGCCTCTTTTTAGGGTGCTGGTCCACAGGGGGGGGCGACGAAGTCACAGCATTTACACCGGTACCTGAGCAGAACTAATACCAAGTAATCCATTGTCAGGGCTAAAACACGACAATGTTCTTTCTGATACATGAGCCTGTAACCACTGAAGCTGATAAAGGTCCAGAATAGAATAAATACTCTAAGAATAGTTTTAAAGGAGCAACTGTAGATGATTATTTCTCAGATAATCTAATGACTCAGTTTAGTTGGTAAAAGCAGAAAGTAGTGGACAACATGCTGTCGCATTTACACGGACCCGACGACTGACGTGCCTTTAATGCACAGGTGTCAAACTCCAGGCCTCGAGGGCCGCAGCCCTGCTTGTTTTCCAGCTCTCCCTGTATAACCCTCATCTTGCAGCTTCTGATTGACTGAACACACCTGATCCAGGTAATCAGCAGGGGGTCATGCAGGAGTAGTTGGAAAACAAGCAGGGCTCCGGCCCTTGAGGCCTGGATTCGACACCACTGCTTTCATGGTTTCTGGACACGAGCAGAGGTCTACGACGTGAGCCATCAAGCTAATGCTGGTTGCCGACTGATAGAGGGAGAATTAGGAAAGAGATTTTAGGCTGTAAAGAGTTGGACCTAAGTCTTTGTGTCCACAGGGTTGTGTATTTGTCCAGAACCAGATATTCTGGACCACAGTTGCTTACGTTTTACTCGGATAATCAGCATCCACGTAATAAGGTCAGTCGTGACTCTACCTGGCTCCAGTGGAGTTTTAGGAGCAACTGTGTGTTCACAATGTTAAGTTAAACTGACTCTTAGCAGCTGGCAGACGACAGCAGCTTCCCACAGGGAGCTCAGAGGAAGAAAGGCAGGACTGTTGCGGAGATAAACAGTGCCGAGACTAAAGTCAGAAAGTGCTTCTCATTACTCTGGACAGCTTCATCTCCCACCCAGAGTCCTGATGGTTCTGTTGGCAGCACGATCAGGTTTAGTTAGAACGTCATTCTCACATTCAGTCTCCTCCAGACAAAACACTAAACGTCATTACATTTCATTCATGGGATTTGATTCTTGCTACAGAAGGGTTCGTCTGTTATTAAATTCGCCATTGCCTTAACGTCCTGCTCATTCAGTCTTAATCTTTTCTTTTCATACACAATCAGCTACTCTGTGCACGTTGTCCTTTCTTTGTTTATTCTGTTGATATTGACTTTATGCTCTCCGCTCTTTTTCAGCAGGGTATAAACCTTTTAGCTTTTTGTGCTGTGGCAGTGCAAAACAGGGTCTGAAGTGTTTAGTAATAAAAAAAATGCCTCTGGAGAGAAATGCTAATGTTTTGTTGAGCTGAGTTGGCAATTTCTTCTTGTTTGTTGCACAACAAATTCTAAAAACAAATATCCATGATGTGTTGAGACGGGTCACAACACTAGTTCTGGTGTGATGTTCATAAGATGCCCGAATCCTACGCAAGTTGTCCCCCCCTGTACCAGTGTGGTCACAGCAAACATACAGACAGATACTTAAGAGACGTGCAGATATGAATGAGAGTGACTATGATCACGTTCAGCTGCTCTGAAGGGTGCCGGTGCGTTGAAGTTCACACAGAAAACAACGGGCTCAGGTGTTGATGTGACATCAGAATAAGGACGGGGATTCATATATGCTGATACTGAAGAACAGCTCTGACAGGGCTATTTTCTACTTTCAGGCGCTAAATAAAGATCACAAGTGCCCAAAACTTGCAGTCTGCTCTCATGTCTTCTACTGATGAGTGATCTAAAAATGTGTCCTTAGAACAGATTATAGAACAGAACCGAGGACAAACAGGTCTGTGCTACAATCAGTAATGGCTGCAAATGAACAGCAGCATTACTCTAGCTCAGTTCGACAGAAAACGTGAAAACAAGGGGGCTGGCGTCAGTTTGAGTCACATACTGAAGGCAAATTTGTCATGTTCAGGTGTCGATCTGTAGACTGTCAAGCTTTCACACTTTACTTAAGACGACAAATCATTTTATTTTCACGCTCATAATACTGTAGTGGGCACAGCTACAGAGGGGAATCAACTATGCTCATTTGTTTTTCGTTATTTTTATTATAGTCATTAAATCCATTCTCACGTCACAGTCTGGTTCGCTGCAGACAAGAACAAGGCCAAGCTGCAGCGCGTCATCCACTCTGCTAAGAAGGTGATCGGTTGCAACCTCCCATCTCATCCTGGACCTAAACTATTTCAGCCCCTCCCTCTGGCAAGAGGCTCCGGTCCATCAAGACCTGCACCTCACGCCATGAGAACAGTTTCTTCCCCACTGCAGTCAGCCTGCTGAACAGTGGCCAGATTCCTCCCAGATACCCCCAACTTACAGTGACTTTAACTTTCCCAGTTGTATTACTTCACATTGTACACTCACTTATCTTATTGTTATTGTATTATATCATTTCTGTACATGTTTCATATTGTGTCACACCTTTGCACCATAACTTTTCTTTCTGTAGATTTTGTGTTCACACCAAGACTAATTCCCAGCACTGTCAAGTGTTCTTAACTGTGCCTGGAAATAAACTGTTTTCGATTCTGATTCTGTGTGACAGTGATTGAGTGGCTGATTTTACCAAGTTGAGGATGGAGTTGAGACGGTCCAGCTCACAGTCGATGATGATCTGATAATCCTTCTTGTAGTCCAGGTCAGAAAGCAGCTTGATGAAGGCTGATTCTGTCAGAGTGTCGAGGTTAATGGATGTGACCTGCCAGCTCCGCTCCGCGGCTGTGTCCAGGATCCTCTGCAGCACTGACAGACCTGGAAGAACAGCATAAAACGTGCTCGGTGTGCTTTCTCATTTACTATCTTGATGTCAATATGTTCCTATTGGCTCAGCAATGTGGTGTGTCCGTGTCCTTTTCTGAAGGGAAGCCACACATTTGAATGTTTCCTGAAGGGACAGCATGGGAGCTTGTTACATTAGTCACACATAGATCCAAGCAAAAAAAATGCCGTAGACTGGATCTCCTGACATACGTCAAGAAGAACCAAAGTTCAGTGTTATTTACAGATAACTGGGACTCCACATTCTTTTACTCTGTTCCAATTAGAAACTGAGGTTTAATCCCAAGCTGAGAAAACACAACTTTTTTTTCTGTGGCAACATGGTCCAACTCCTCCTGAAAGATCCCAAGATGGCTGCATGAGAAGGAGAATCCGCACAGGGTGTAAATGTAGACCAAACCTGAAGGAGGAGTCTGCGTTCTCCGAGCTCCAGCCACCTTCTAAGAGACACTCGGTTAAGCCCATTGCAATCGCAACCTGATTCTTTTGGTCACTACTCCCCGTTTATAACCACAGATGAAGCGTTTAATTAGACAGAAAACATTTGGTCAGTAAATCAGCACTTTCGTGTTGCTTCAGTCTTAGCGATTACTATTCAAAATCACTTTCCTCCACACTGTCTGCCGCGTTGCTCATACACGGCAGGCACGTAAATACCGCTGAGATATTTTTCTTCTGAAATAGTGAAGACTGGATTTCATGAGGCAGCTTCTCAAACTGAATGTCAGGCCTTTTTTTTTCTTCGCTGGAATCAAATCCTAGTGATGTTGCTGTTTGCCTGAGGCTGAACTTGGCCTGGGTGAAACTTCAAAAAGCTGCATCACACTGAGACACCACAGACTTGTGACAGTTTGGGTTAAGTCATTTAAAGGAGGAAAAAATAAATATTGATGATTATGACTTTTGTGAGAAACTGCACTCTTACCTATCACACACTCTCCCCCCATGGGCTGTAATACATTATTTAAGCAGGGAAACCTGACCTCACTAAGTCCAGGAAACCATCAGCAGAAATATGATACTCCAGATTGGGATCCAACATAAAAGACCTGATTCAGGTAAAATAGCCGCCAGCCGTGCTATAAGCTCTCTGTGGTTGGACTGCAGACCGACTGGAAATGCTCACATCTACTGGCTAACATTTACAATGACAATGATGTTCAGGAACAATCAAGCTCCCAATTTGTCCTTAGACTGATAGAATGCTGTCAATTGGAACACACTTCCTGTGTCGTCATGACAATGGCAGCCACAGTGTTTTGATGCGCCCTGCTCTGTGTTGTTTAGTGTTTTAGTTCAGTTTTTTGCCACTGTTCTTGTGGCTCTTACTCCAGGGAAGAGCTCATGAACATCAGGGCTACTTCCCGACTTTTTTGGGATCTCTAGGACCCCGAAGCGTGCAGCCGGGATCGCAGCTGACCCTTCTCATCCCGGACAGCCCCTCCCCTCTGGCAAGAGGCTCCGGTCCATTTACGCCAGGACCCCACACCACAAGACCAGTTTCTTCCCCACTGCAGTCATCCTGATGAACAGTGGAAAAATCCCTGCCAGATAACTTTCCAAGTTGTACTACTGCTTCACATTGCACATTCACTTATCTTATTTTTTATGTTATTGTATTAACTTAACTTTAACCTTAACTTAACCTTAACTTTTCTTTCTCTAGATTTTGTGTTTTGTGTTTGCACCTGACACCAAGACAAATTCCTAGTCCTGTTCAGTGTTCTTAACTGTGCCTGGCAATAAACAGATTTCTGATTCTGATTAGTTTTATGGGGAGTGGTGTAAACCCTCTGGGAGCCATGTTGAACATATTAAAATTTTACGTGCTTAAAGACAAAAAAATTGAGGATTAAATATTCTGGAATGTTCACTTCATCAGACATTAGATTCATCCGCTGGACAAAAATCTGTCTGAATAACCATTTTGCTCTCTATCTGCTGAATGTGCAAATAAGCAATTGTTTACCAGGACACTACGTCATTAAATTAATTAATGAAACCAAAGGTTGTTATCATTGTAAAATTCTACTTTTTTCAAGTCCTCACAGACTAAGTATAGCTTAGGTTAGAGAAGAAATAGACCGAGTTCACGTTAGGTAAAGACTGGGGTTGGAAAAGATTAAAAAGCAAATATTCATTCCTGACTTGAACTGATGAACATTGTATTTTCATAACCGGCAGTTTTTGCTTTATCTTTCAAAACCCTATGAGTCATCACACACATACACACACACAGCCACGAGTAATCACATCAGCATTTTAAAGCTTGTGCAAACACACACAGAGGCACACTGTGTTCAAAAGACAAGTCAGCAAAATTCACACAGACTTCAAACACTAGTGAGACATATGCAGGAAAAGACACTTCAAAGATTCAGTCACACACACTCTTCTATCTTTGTGAGGACATGCATTCATCAGCCCCATCATAACTGGAACCATCAAATCGAACTATCTAGGCCTTAGACCTTAGTCTGACCCTAAGCAAACGTCATTCTAACCTGACACCTAAAACAGGTCTGTGAAGGTGTGAGGACCGGACTCACATCCTCAGTCCCAGGATTTACAGCTTACACTGTGGACTTTGTGTCCCCCCTCCTTCTGATTTGGCTTCTTTGAATAAGGGGGGGCCTCTGAGATTTCCACCAGACTGCAGTTCCCATTCAATTAAAGATATAATCCAAGAGATCCATGCACATTTGGTACACACAGTTATTTAGGATTGGACCATTATCCACAATAACATTTATGTCTGAAATTAGTTTCAATGGCCTAAATGGGCAGACATACAGACAATTCAAAAGGTTTACTGAATGTAAAGCACTACTGTACATTCAGTAGTGTTTTTTATGAATATGGCCATTTAGCAGTAAATTGTACTACAATTGTGCACGTACCGTTACACACATAATTTCACTGAACTGCAGTCATGAAAAAGTTCATCCACCCACAGACGTGAGTAAATCCCTGCAGCAAGTTCAACGTCTGGTGAAAAGTGTGACTCGAGAAGAGTGGGTGGGGCGAGGCGTGTTTGAGCAGCACATCAAAATGTAATCATGGTGAAGTGATGTTTAAATATCGCATATGGCTGTAATGTTCATGTGTCTACATACTTTTGGCTGTGTAGTCTCTGCACCTGGTGCACGGCAGCCCCCAAAAATTACTCTGCTGCATTGTGACAAAGATGGTGTGATAACCTCTGATAGGTAAGTGCTCGTTATCAGCCGTACGCAGCCGTGTTTACGGCTGCTGCAGAGGCTCCACTCTCCACGGCAACCAAAAGTCAAGTGTGCTAATGATAACGCAGAAGCTTCAATTAGAGAGCAAGCCGAGCACCCACACGGACAGAAAGACTGTCAGTCAGTGACGCCGAGACAGCGGGAAAGAGAGAGAACAATGATGCCAGATGAGGAGGTGGATGAGTGGGAGAGGGGGATGGAGAAAAAAATGAGAGAGATGAGTTTTATAAATATAGAAACTAATCTGCTCTCTGTTCTGCATCTAATTTCCATAAACATCCTGCATGCATGTCATTTACTATCAATGCACTGCGAGAGGAGAGGAGGAGAGAGGAGAGGGGGAGAGAGGAGAGGAGGAGGTCTTGGGTTTTAAATGCCCCTTTATTGAGCAGTGCAAAAACTGAACAAGAACAGATCCATTTCAATTCATGGTTCTAGAAGGGAAAATGTAGAGACATACAAACGAACAACAACAAAATAAAAAGCAAACAGTCAATTTCATTTCATTTCATTTCAATGTTGTCGATCATCCAATAATTGGTGTATTCCACCTTAAGTCTGGGGGTAAGCAGCCCCTCTAAAACTGACACCAGCTCCGCACTACCAGAACCCTGGGCTTGGTTTCCGGTCAGATGGCCAGTTTAGCAGAACCAGATAGAAAGGTCAGAGGAGTATGGACGGTGTTTTTTGCGCATGGTATCTTGGGCCAAAAATCAACAGGCTATGGGGAAAAAACCTCCTCAGGACCCTGAAACCACATCTTCACATTTACATTTCGTCATTTAGCAGACGCTTTTATCCAAAGCGACTTACAGAGTAATTTGGTACATACATACACAGTGGTGATGGGTGCTCATCACCCACTTCATCATGGGTGCTCATCACCACTGGGAACAACTGGGGGTTCAGTGTCTTGCCCAAGGACACTTCGACATGTAGCAAGCAGGGACTGGGGATCAAACCACTGACCCTGTGGTCCATGGACGACTTGCCTTACCAACTGAGCTGCTTTAAAAGGTCAAACATTGGCAAAAGCCTGGGGCATTCAACAAATGTGTTCTAGTGTGTCTGTCCGACTTCCACTGGAGGTCTGCCGTCCACTTTTCAATGGGCAGCTTGTACAGGCACCGCCAACTGCCTTTCAGGGAAACATGTTGACAAAAACTCAGTCCATCTCGACTCTTTCAATCCTGCCAAAAAGCGCAGGTTCAAAAGCTTTTCACAGGTTTGATAGAATGCTTTTTTCCCACACTCTGAAATGTACCACGTTGAGGAGTTTTGAATGAGAGTAACTGACCCCTCCGTCCTGCCACACTCCCCCGCAGCAGCAGCGACCAACAGAAGGGGAAAACTGTACTCAGTCATCATTCCATTGGTATGACAAAGTACTGCTTTCTAGGAACCCTGTTTAGGATTTCGAAAAGACAGCCCAAACTTTTTCCACAACTTTATTTATCAGCCTGACTGACCTGACTTTAGTGATTTCTCTGAGTGTCCGTAGAATCGTAATAAGATGTCCCACTTTCGTACAACCGGCCTCTCTAAAACTGCTCCGAAGACTGATAGACTGTAGTGATGGCGTCCTTGTGATCTGGTTGAAGAATAACGGTTCCTCAAATAACCACGTCTGGGGCGACATTGCTGGCACGCAGGCCTTTAAAAACCTGCCACGCAACAGAAAATCTGCTTCATGTACCCCAATCGCCTAGCTCTCCTCAGCAACAGGCGAGAGGTTTCAAGCTAGCGCGACCCACAGCCGTACAGTAGGTTCTGCAAGTGACAAGTCTGAAAGAGGCAATCTTGGAGCAAATGTCAATCAGGCCCGGAACACCTTCAGCCACAGGCAGGTAGAGGACTGCTGCCTGGACCCAATGTTTTCCAGACCAGAAAAGATCCACAATCACTCTCTGGATGTCCTCTATCAGGCCGTTTGGTGGTGTCAGGACAATGTCTATGCCACAGAGTCGAGGCGACCAAGTTATTGGAAGAAGAACTCTTCCCCTATATGACAGCTGAGGTAGCAACTATTTTCATTTAGACAGTCGAGCGCAAACCTTCTCTCTAACTCCGTCCCAGTTTTTTCTCCAAAAATCCTCAGAGCCAAGAAACACACCCAACTCCTTCAGCCCCATCTACCCCCACTGAAGTCCTCCAGGCAAACAAGGCACTGTCTGGCCCCTCCACTGCCCCACCAGCAAAGACATGCTTTTTGCCCAGTTTACCCTTGCAGATGCAGCTTCCTCATAATGGAACAGGGTCTCCTCTAAACTTTGGACATCTCTATGATTTGTAACAAAAAACATTAAATGATCTGGATAAGCAGGTACGGTGAGAGGGAGGCACAAACACGAGAAACCTGGCAGTGAGACATCACGAAGCCGACTTCTCAGCCTGCACAGCAAGGGCTCAATGGGAAGACTGTATAGCTGCCCTGAAATGAGGCAGCCTTGTCCAATTCCTCACCGTACAGGGATTGGTCAACTCAGGTCTGTCCCTATATTCACCATACATTCCACTCCATTGTACAGCAAATGTAACCAAGCCAATAACCCATTACCAATAGCAAATGCCTTAAGTACAGCAAAAAAATAGGAGAGGTCAACTCTATCAAAAGGTTTCTCTTGATCTAAAGAAAGAATACCTACATTAACATTAAAAATATTACATAGGTCAATCAAATCACGAATAATATTATCAATAATGGTCCCATCAGGCACACAATATGTTTGGTCCAAATTCAGAAGTATTCCCAAAAAGTCTTTCAGTCATGATGAAGTAAATGATGAAGGCATTCATTAAATTTGTTCACAGTGTTTTCAGATATGCACCTACTCAAGTGGCACTTTCTTCTAGCTGCTGTATAATCCATTAGATTAAATTAAAATGTTATTAGAAAATGGTCAGAGAGAACAGAATTATGAGGAAATACTGTTAGATTATCAATTTCAATGCCGCCTGTAAGGACAAGGTCTAGGGTGAGACTAAAACAATGACTGGGCTCATTTACAGGCACATGGACTGGAGGACGGTACACAATAACAAATAGAAGTGGATTTGGAGTTTTCCAAATTGGGTGTGAAAAGCTCATAGTAAGACTCTCAAATGAGTTATAACTATGTTTAGGTCTAGGGTTTATTGGTAAGCTTGAGTGATAGATTGCTCCTACTCCACCACCTCGGCCTGAGCTTCTAGGAACATGATAGTTAATATGACTTGGGGGGGTAGACTCATTTAAACACATTCTTCCTTCTGCAACCAGGTTTCAGTGAGACAAAATAAATCGAATTGATGATCGCTTATCAAGTCATTTACTAACAGAGATTTAGATGAGAGAGATCTGATATTTAATAATCCACATTTAATTGTTTTAGTTTTTTGTTCAGTAAGAGGAGCAGTCTGACGTTTATTAAGTTATTATGATTAACTCCTCTTGTGATCATTTTTAGTTTGTAAAATTTAGTTAATCGGGGAACAGACAGTTTCTATAGGAATGTGGGAGTTGTGGGGGGGTAACGGCGGTAAGGATACTGCAGAGAGGCGTGTAGGACTGCATCTCTGCGTCTTAGGCTCAACTCTGATTGAGCCTAGGACGCAGATTGTCAATCGTTTGGTTGTCTAATAAAATCAGCCATAATTTTTGATAAGACAGAGGCACCATCAAAAGGAGGATGGATTCCATCTATCCTAATCAGCCTAGGTTTTCCCCAAAAACTTTTCCAATTGTCTATGTAGCCCACATCGTTTGCTGGACACCACCTAGACAGCCAGCGGTTGAGTGACGACATGCGGCTATACATGTCGTCACTGATCAGATTTGGCAGGGGTCCAGAGAAAACTACTGTCTTTGCAAAGTTACACACCGGTTCAATATTCGTTTTAGTGACCTCCGATTTGAGTAATCGGAGTCATTTGTTCCTGCATGAATAATGATCTTACTGTATCTACGTTTATCCTTAGACAGGAGCTTCAAATAGGATTCGATGTCGCCCGCTCTGGCCCCAGGGTAACATTGGACTATGGCCGCTGGCGTCTCTAACTTCACGTTTCTGACTATGGAGTCGCCAATTACCAGAGTTCGTTACTCAGCCGGTGTGTCGCTGAGTGGGAAAAAACGATTGGAAACGTGAACTGGCTAGATCGCTTACGAACCGTCACCCAGCCGGCCTGGCTTCCCGGCTGCTCGGGTACTGCTGGGGAACAGCTAACAGTGGCTATGCTAGGTTGGTCCGCACCAGCTACCGGGGCCTGACTAGCTGGATTGTTTGTCATGCTGCGGAGCCGTGCTTCCAATTCAGAGAGCCTCGCCTCCAAAGCTGCAATAACCTTACACTCATTACAAGTACCGTTATCACTAAAGGAGGCCGAGGAGAAACTAAACATGTGGCAGACAGAGCAAGTCAGAGGAGAGAGAGAAGGAGACGGAGAAAACATTACTAAGTACTAAGAGCTAGTGAAGCTAAATTCGCTTAAATTTGCATTACATTTACATTTAGTCATTTGTCAGATGCTTTTATTCAAAGCAACTTACAAGTGAGGTAGAAGGCAGCATAAATCTAAGTCAGAGAGAGAACATCAAAGAAGAGTTTCTGAGACGTGACTACACGAAAGAGCAGAAAATAAATAATGGGTAGTGGAGTCATACTGGAGTGCATTTCATTATAAGGTGTTTTGACCACCTTATTTAAAATGAATGAGGGAGACACTTTCACTTATGATACTTTATTTTTTTTAGAAATAAGAAATTATATAATAATTATAATAATATAAAAGTAATCATCATATTTAACATTACTTTAAGCTCTTTGGTCGAAGGAGGATGTTAGGGAAGAAAAGGCCTTAATGTTTTTTAGCATTTAAAGTGTTATTTTAATCCAAAAGCAAAATATTATCTACAACCAAGGGGTTTCTGGCTTCGGCTGCTTTTGCTTCTATTGAAGATCAGATCTTTGCCCAGCTTTAGACACTTTGATACAAGTTAAGTCAAACTGATAAAAAAAACTAATCACCAAGACAAAGTGTTGATGACAAATGTGGTTTGTAAAAGTGTACCACTGTTTTGTTCGCTCAAGTTGAGAGTAAGGATGAAAAAAGACTGACCATGTCAGTCCTGACAGAGCTTGTAAGGGGTGTGTTGGTGTGTGAATATGTGAATAAGTGTGTGTGTGTGTGTGTGTGTGTGTGTGTGTGTGTGTGTGTGTGTGTGCAAGCATGCATGTCACTGTGTTAGTAAGACATTAGACTAGCGATGCGGCAGCAGCTATGTCCACACACACAAAATCAGTTTTATGTTCAATTACACACGGCCTCTATTCATGCGAGTTGATGCTTCCCCTCTCCCTCATATTTTCTTAGCAGCTGCTGTCTCTCTGTCCCCCAGTACTTTA
The DNA here is from genome assembly GCA_033026295.1 of Channa striata. Lineage (NCBI taxonomy): Eukaryota > Metazoa > Chordata > Actinopteri > Anabantiformes > Channidae > Channa > Channa striata. The sequence goes on from CM065182.1 coordinate 520,897, forward strand.
TGGGTTTCTTTAATCAATGAAAGGGTGACGGCACACTGCGCTGTCCAGTTTGACCGTGTCGTCCGTCACTGGAGAATAACACCTGGTACAAGGGCGCTTTAATAGAGGGCAAAAAGACACAAAAAAGGAGGAGAAGGATGCAACACAGGGCAGGGAGGAACATGTAAAAGCTTTCTCAGTCCTCTGGACAGCTCAGTCAGGAAGCAGAAGGGAGCAGGAAAAAAGAACAATGAGTACGGGACAGAAGTGGAGGAGGTGGAGAGACGATTTCAAGTCCAGTTACTGTCACGGTGTATTTCTGGCCACATCTGAGTTGATTACGAGATTTCCTTGTCAATGAGCCATTTACACAGAAAAGAATGGAAAGCGAAGCTGCAAGGATCATTAAACTACGCAAAGCTAAGCTGTTGACTGGATTAAAATCACTCAGTCAAGAATGCAATCAAACGCTTATAGACAAGAAGGAACCAAACAACTCACTCGTAACAAGAAATAAAGAACTGCACATACAAGCCATAGGGAAACTTGTCATATACATTTACATATGTGTGTTTGCTATTGGCATGTGCCGGGTGATATGTAAAGTGTGTGTGTGCAATCGCAGAGGTGATATATCAATTGGTCATAAGTAGCATATTGCACAGATAATGCTTAGCAGATGACGTATGAATTCTGCTGTGTTGAGGAGCCTGACAGCCTGGTGGTAGAACCTTTCGTTCAGTCTTTGAGTGTGTGTGCAGTCAGGCTGCTGTAACATCTGCCGAATGATAGCAGGAAGAATAGTCAGTGTGCTGGATGGCTGTGCTCCTTAATAATGTTCTGTGCCGTCCGCACGAGTCTGTGACCGGAGCAGGTCCCATTCCACATTGTAATACAGCCAGTCAGCACCTGCAGAAGCTGGTGAGGATGCTGGTGTTCGTGCCAAACTTCCTCGGTCTTCTCAGAAAGTACAGCCGCTGGCGAGCTTTCCTGACCATCACAAGTCTGACATTGTCTAGACTTTTTTTAGGAGCGGGTGTACGTGTCAATGAGGAAATCCTGATTATATCCTTCGAGCCCCCAGAGCAATGTCCATGTTGAGCTTGTGCGTGCAGCACGCTGCTCTTTGCCAAACCATTGGAAGGATTTAAATGATCAATTTTCACACCTGAGGACGCGTCTCACTCAGGCGATCCCCCGCTGTAAACCGTGTCTGAAGGGCCACTCCCGATGTCTGAGGCTGAATTCTCCTAACATTGTCCAGTGTTCACGTGTGAAACAAGCTTTACATTCTCTGTCCGACTTTGTTTTAAAAATGTGGCAACATCACTTTGTTAATGGTCTCTTTCATTCAATCTTTGCTGTGTTTCCTGACTGCAGCCTTTTGTTACGCACATGTGCAGTTGGAGAAAGCCGAATAGAAACCTGCTTGTGGGCACGCTAGAGAAATCTGTGATTTCCGACACAAATCTACCTGTGGAAACCAGGTTTCGCTAATCGTCTACCTCAAATTCAGAAATCGGCTTTCCTGTTTACATGACACGTTCCAGAGAAAGCCAACTTTAACCTAGTTACTCAAGTCTATGTGACGTAATTAAGTTCCAGGAACTTGAAGTTAAAAGTAACATCCCTCTCCTCTAATGCATTAACATAACAAGCATGGTCTGAAAACCCATATGCATGGTATAAACGGCAAATAAACAAAAGAGACGACGGAAAACGCCAAAGGACAGCAAGTCACAGCCTCCCACCTGTACCCGACAAGTGCAGGTTATGGGATATCCCCAATTAAAGTTCACAGAAGAAGCATAAGGTCAAGAAGAAGAAGAGGATGAAGAAAGATGAAAGAGGAAATTAGCTGTTGTCTGCAGGCCTGCAGCTGTATTGCAATACGGATATTTTAAATCAAGAACAATGAAGAACAAGAGGAAGAAGAGCGAAAGGAGAAGGTGGTGACAGACTGAAATACTGCACTGTACTTCACTTTAAGTACTGTATATTTCCAGCAGTCAGTCACCGAGCAGAGGACAGCATTTACTGCAGGGATGTATCCATGGAAACAAGACTGAGAGATAATTATGGGATGAGTCAGGGTCGATAACTTCTTTATCTGTGTCTGCTGAATAAAGGTCAAATCAGGCTTTGAGTCCATTGTGTAATAAATGTCCCTCCTTGAATTGCCCCTTGAGGGATGAATAAAGTATTTGAATTAAACGCTTAATCTTATATGTATCTGTTTGGATTGTCCACACACACACACACACACACACACACACACACACACACACACACACAAATAGGCTTTCGAGAGTCCGTTGCTGTGAGTCATATACCAGCAACCAGACAGATAATAAGCACTTCACACTGCTTTCTGAGAGGGAAGGACTCAGAGAAGAGCAAAGGCAGGTGGAGCCCCAACACACTCCGTTCCAATCTCACTAAAACCAAAGCAGTTGCACACACCAAGATTCACAGGGGTGTTTGTGATATTTAGCCTTTCCTCATTTATACAAATGGGCTAAAAAAGTCCAACATACCACAATACGAATACACCACATCACAAACCACAGCCCATAACATGAAATCAAAAGCAACAATCAACATTGTCATCTGAGATACTTTCAGGACTGAAAAAATTCTGACGTGGTGTTTTACTCCTCTGGTGTCAGTCAGTGCATTTACCAGCACTAAGTAAAATGTCAGGAGACCTGGTTCCTGTAATCAGGCTAGGAGGTTAGAGAAACCGGATTTAGTCTCAGAGAACACAGATTTCACCACAAAGTATATGCTTGACTGGGTTTCTAATAATCACACACACACACACAAAGTAAAACGAGGTGTTTTCTGCCACTATGCGGTTCATATCAGTGAGGCACACTTCCAAAAATAAGGTGGAGGACAATCAGATTACTCTCCTGCTGCATGTTTACATACATTTCCATTAACCCAGTTTCTGCATGTGCATGTACACTAATTCCCAGATTACTCAAGAAACCAAGTCTCAGTGAGTAGCCTAGTTTCTTAAGTGCACGTAAAGGCAGTCAATAACGTGCAAGTGATTAATCATTCACATACCATGAAGCACCAGGCAGGGGAACACCATTATTTAGCTAGGTGCACTTAATAAACTGGCACAGTGGTGGTCTGCCTTCCAGGGTGAGCCCAGGGGGCAACAAGGACCAGGTTGTGATAGCACATTACCTTGTGAACTATACCATACTGTTTTTGAAGTGTGATAATGTGGCCCAACTACATTCTGCCTTTTTAAGAGCCAACAAGCAACATTCATAAATCAATTTTTTATTTCAAAAAATGTGCAAAATAAATTGTCCGTCCTCTGCACAGGCGGCACTGTGTGAGACGTCGACAGTGGACACAAACCAAAGAAGTGCTAAAGGCTCGTGGCCTTAGGAAGCCACTCAGCCCCCAATGAGGCGCTAATGTCGGCTCAGCAGATGTCGAGGAGCAAAAACACAGACAGACGGCACCATCGGGGCAGATAGTTATGCACTATTACACCAGATAGAGGTCCACCCTTGGTTCCTGGGTAGATGTAAAAGGCAATGAGATCAGACAGTCTGCCAGCGACTGTCAAATGGGCTGTAACGTCAGATCACAGGCCGCAGCGAGACACGGGCAAACGACAGAGCTAACTGCGCTTTATGCTAATTCTCCAAGTTTGTTGGTTTAACTCGAAGAGCTGGAGGTGACGACTGATGCAGAGGAAGGTCTCGACACACGACTCAAACTTGATGTCTGAAAAGTTGATGTTCTAGCACTGTTCGAGGTGGAGGATGGGGTTATGGTGGGATTTTGCCAACAAGCTAAACTGTAAAAAACAAAGGGCTGGGGGCTATTGTTGACCTTGCTTTACTCTGGACTTCTCCTTATCGTTCTGAATATAATATAGAGAAACTATATGTGACACTGGATCCAGCAACATTCAGAGGAGCTTTAGAGTTACTTTCAAGCCAAACCAACCATAAAGCAACAGCGTGAAAAGTTAAAACAGTTTACAGTTTGTAAGGGATCACAACTAATCACGCATCTGTCCTCTCAATTGACTCTGTCCGAATCCGTCACGTCAGTCCCGGTTGTGTTTACAGTTTGTTAGTGTTAGCTGAGAACATTAGCAAACTGTAACTATGGGAACATTTGTTTTAAATCAGTTAATCAAACTACAAGTAAATGGTAAATGGTCTGCGCTTTTCGACCTGTTGTACTCAAAGCTCTTTATACTGCTTCTTCTTTACCCATTCGCACTCACAATCGCTGCTGTGCAGTGGGCCGACGCTCACCGGGAGCAACTAAGTGGGGTTCAGTGTCTTGCTCAAGGATCAGTGATCGCCCACAAGCATGTCTAAAAGACATAAGTGACTGGACGACGTATAATTTCCTTCTTCTAAACATGTTTTTCAACCCTATCGTTACTTTAGATGACATAACTCCCCCAGTTGTACTGCAAGGAATCTCGGAGTCATTTTTGACCAGGATTTGTCATATATCCCCCACACATCAAGCAAATTTCTAAAACAGCCTTCTTCCATCTACGGAACATTGAAAAAATTTAGAGCATCCTGTCTCAAAGTGATGCTGAAAAACTGGCCCACACATTTGTTACTTCTAGATTGGACTACTGTAATTCTCTACTTTCAGGCTGCCCCAGTAACTCTCTAAAAAGCCTCCAATTAATCCAAAATGCTGCAGCAAGATTACTGACTGGGATTGGTAAGAGAGATCACATTTCACCTTCATTAGCTTCTCTCCATTGGCTTCCCATTAAATGTAGAATGGAATTTAAAAACACTTCTTCTTATCTATAAAGCTCGAAACGGTCAAGCTCCATCATACCTCAAAGATCTCCTAGTACCAGTTCATCCTAATAGACCACTTTGGTCTCAGAATGCAAGTCTACTTGTGGTTCCCAGAATGGGAGGCAGAGCCTTTATATATCAAGCTCCTCTCCTGTGGAACCAGCTCCCAGTCCAAATTCAGGAAGCAGACACTTTTAATACTAGGCTCAAAACCTTATAGTTAGTTCTAGTCCTGCTGCTATAGGCTCAGACTGCTGGGGGACCAACCCCTGATGCACTGAGACACTTTCCTCCTCTCAGCCCACATTTATATGTCACCAATGTAGGACATTAACTCTGTGTCTTCTTTGTCCCGTAGTCGTCTCTCTCCCTCTCTGTCTCCTCTGTTTGTCCCTGTCCTCAGGTGTCCCCGGCTTTGGAGCTACTGGTCCTACCAACCTGCCCAATGTTTTCCACTCAGCCCATTGGTTCAAGGCAGATGAGCCACTGTTGCCTATAGCTGCTCAAGGGGGATTTGTTGGGTTTCATCTAAATGTTTGAACGTATAATCAATAGTCGCCCCGTGGTAGGATGCAGTATACCTACAGTGAGGGTGTAATGCTCCCAAAACCAGTCCTCTTGGAATATGTAGAGGGGAAAGTAAAAGTACAGGCAGACTTTTCTTGAATATTAGTCACAGAAAGTGAGAACCAAGCAAGGTTCATATCGGGCAGAAAAAACACTGCACGTCTAGCTTGACTGTTCTGCATGTGCACATCACAATGACAATAGCTCAAGCTGCCCTAATGTGTTTGGTAATAAATGCAAACCACTGTTGCACAGATGTTTCACAGCACCATCTGAGGCTTTAAGGGCCTTGAATGTCATATCCTATTTAAAGGCTTTAAATGTGAAATACTTGAGATAGACAATTACAGAAACTGGTGTAGTACTGAGGAATTTGCTTTGTATAAATAAATATAAATGTCAACCTTTTAGGTAATTAGATCCCTGACAGTTTTACCCAGCCTGAATGAGCAATGAACATTTCCTTTGCCCCATTCATCATTTGAAAAGGTAAGTCAATGCAAAGCCTTGCCAGCACTTGCGGTTGTTGTGAGACAGGACAATGGAGCTGCAAACGATAAAGACACACACATCTCGGCACAACCTTGAGATCCACATCTTTGTTTTACAGTTCTCTACATTAATTTCACAGCATCGCCAATGAGACAATCTGTCAGATGTGTGAATTATTTTTACTGTATCATGCATCGTGTCTTCTCACCTGAATCGGAGCTGTACATGTAGACAAACCTGGTCCAGTAGAAGTGCTCCAACAGGGCCATGAGGGGCTCCTGAAGTTGGGGGCGTAGCTGCAGGAGGAACTGGTTGTTTGTCTGTACAGGGAAGGACGGCGTAACGAAGCAGACGTGCAAGGAGCCGCAGAAAGACATCAGCATGTTGACCGTTCGGCGGTCATACAGGCCCATGATGGCGTACACTCCCTTAGAAAACTGGGAGCAGACTGAAAGAGACAGAGACATTTTTTTTTTTTAATCACGTTTAAGGATATTAAATGAAAACAACTAGGGTTTGACAGTAAGCTTTACATCAGTAAAAATTATTGACAGAGATATGCTCAGATTTAAATGAAATATGAGACATACAGTATACATACAATACGAAGCAAACATAAGCTTCGTATTGCCAAACCGGACGAAAGGGTCAGTGGTTCAATCCCCTGGTCCCTCCTTGCTGCGTGTCCTTGTGCACGACACTGAACCCCAGGTTGGGCCCAGTGGGCCAGATGAGCACCTTGAATGGCAGCCATTGCCACACTATGGCGTGCATGTCTTCATAGTCTTTTGTGGACATACGTTGATGACAATTTGTTATAGTACCATTGTTTTACCATTGTTGTGAGGACATTTAAGCTGGTCCACACAACTTCAAAAGGCTTTTTGAGGGTCAAGACTGGGTTTTAGAATTAGGTTTTGGTTAGAGTTGGGGTTAGGTTAAGGTGCGAGGGATTGTATTATGTCAAAGAGTGTCCTCACAAGGGTTAGGGTTAGGCATCGTTTCTGAGGAACCTCTGTCCCTTCCACAAGGGAAATCCTCCAGCTACTTTAGCTTGGCTTTCTTGTCCTTTTGAATCAGCAGTGCTGTGAATTTTGGAGTCCTGGAATGAAAACCTTCAGTGTTTAGGACGCAGCTCAATGCCCTTTGTTACCAAGTTTTGCTTGTTGTTTATCTCCATATGCCTCCTCGCAAATCAGGTCGCAGCCTTAGATAACTTCCGTTGCCACATCCAGGTAGCGTAGCCACTGTTCCTTGAACTCCTAACTTGTGAACTATGCTTCAATGGTGGCACTGGATTTACTTTATGGTGAGACAAATTCTGACATAAACTCTACTTCACGAAACTACACGGGCTCAATAAGAAATACAAAAACCTCAATGCCAAGCTATTGCTGAATTAGCTTGTGCATAGTTCCATAAAATAGGCATCACACGAGTCTACAGACAGAATAAGCAAGGAGAAAGGCTGAGCCAAGACACACGAGGCCAATGCAAACTGGTGGTGGCCAATTTGTTTCCTTTGCTCGGTATTTGATGATGTCGAGGCTGATGATTTTCAACACTGACTGGGTTTGTCTGGCTCACGAAGACTGTGTGCTGTTGTGAGTTGTGGCCAGAAAAAAATATTTCACTATACTGTTTGTCATAGCGTACTACAAAAGTAGTGATTAAAATTGTAAGATACTTTCAAGCATGTCACACCTCTCTCATCCCTCCTCTTCTTTTACGTCTTTCTCTCTCTAATAAATCATTTTTCTTGTCTTGCTTTCAAGCTCCAGTTTCACTGTACACACCAAAACTAAAATAAAGTTCACATATAATTCATACATTGTTTCCATCACTGTGCTTCAGTTTGATTCACTTTAATAGAACATGACAGTTTTGTCTCCCGGTGTCATATTTCCTGCTGGTTTTTGTTTTGCATGCTAATAAACTCCTCTTTATCTGTTTGGGATTTGTGAATGTAATGTAATTTGTCATGAATGCTTATCAATGTATCTGCTTTTGTCTCTTTTTTTTAATCTGAATGGAAAACAGAAGAGCAAACTCCCCATCCGTTAATAAGCTAATAGATGATCACGTGTTAACTTCTTATCTTCATGGTTAGACAGAAATCATTTCTGCTGTACAGCTGATAAAGATGAGATTCCTGTCTCACACTCGGTAAATCCACATACACACAATGGCTATAATCTAATTGCTCTTCATGCAGAGCTCCTTCACAGTTAGGCATTAAGTCTTAAGACAAAATAATACTCACCACAGAGGCACTACAAGTCATATTGTAAATCACCATTTGACTGTATTGTGTGGCTTCTGGGCACAGCAGATTTAGACCACATAAAAACAGACCATCTGTGTCATCAGCCATTACATCTTTATCTGCACAAAAAGTGGTTCTGCCTATGTGAAGCTGAGTGAGAGACACCCAAGTACAACACCTCACAGTTAAACCCACCACAAAAATCTTTGGAAGTAAGACGGAGAATTATTAAATATGCAGCTGCTATGAGAGATAATGTCCTACACCTGCTCAGCAGCACTACCTGCAGGCGGTGCAAAGACAAAACTTAAGGGGAGGCTGGACTGGACTTACATTCATCAGGCTTTTCATCATCACACAAACATGACTGAAGTCAGACTTCAAGTGCAATATTGAAAATATCCAACCCATTAAAACCATCACTTTTAAATCCAATGTTTAAATAAACAACAGTTCTAATATCAGTAAATACACATGTGATAGGCCACATATGTGCTGACAGATGTCCTCATCCTTCCTCAGTCTGTGTCCCCTTGTTGTAGCCTCAGGTCCCTTTGGCCATTGCTAACACGCTAACAACAAGCCGGGTCCGTGTGAGCACAGCAGCACTAGAATAACTATTCCCTCTGGGGCCACGTTATCACGCCAACAATAGACGTTTACCCTCAAGTGGTTGCTACCATGCTAACGAGGTACGTGTCTCTTAGCATTAATGCTGCTGTCCCACTGGGACGACAGGCTGCTCCTTCATCAGAGGGTCAAGCAGCAGAGAGGTGACAGATGCTCTAAGCCTTGGGACCACTGCATTTATTTGTGTTTCGGTCAACAGCGTCTCCACGTGAGGGTCCACATATACAAAGCAGCAAAAAACAAGTATAAAGGGGCCATTTAACAAACCATGTTTTTTCAAAATTATGTCATAAACAAATGAACTGCTATAATCAGAGTGCTTCATGGGCTTTAGTGAACATTAGAAATTCTGAATAGGATGCAGGGCTCTAATCACAGAACACTGCCATCCATCCGTCTTCACCTATAAAATCACCCGGGCTTGCTGGAGACAACCCCAGCTGTCACTGGACAAAAGATAGGGGACACTCTCGACAGGTCACCTTTCCATCTCAGCGCTAACATATAGCGTCAGCCAGCTGCATAGCAGCTCCCCCATCGGTGTATGAATGTGTGCGTGAATGTGAACGTGAATGGGTAGATGAGAAGCATTGTAGAAGCTTTGAGTAGCAACAGGTGGAAAAGCGCTACATAAGTGGCGACCATTTACCACATAGAGACAAACAACCGGTTAACCTGCTTCACATCTTTAGTTTCCTTGTGTCTGTGAGATGACGTCACAGTTAATTAATTCAAGCCTCCGTGAGTGAGTTGTTGATTAAAGCAAGAATAAAAATCAAGTGCTGATCAGTGACATGTGACGAGCATGGCTGATCATTCTGCTTTATCAGCCTTACTGTTTACTGCTGCTGGCTCAGTGTTGGCCAACAGGCCAAAAGGACGTAATCCAAAACCTGCTATTGCTGCATTAGCATAGGATTAGTGGCACAGGAATTTCTGGCACAACAACCTCTGACTCACCTAGGTCTTGTGATTGCACATGTCAGCCAATGAGATGTCACATATATTAGAAATTTTAAAAAAAAATCACTTTTGTAAAGATGACTTGGCTGTATTTACATGTCAGACTCTGAGCTGCAATTTAAGCGGAGCTGACTAGCCGCTGCCATTTATGACATTCTCTCCCTTCTTCACTAGTTAACGCCAACGAAGACAAATGTTGAACAAGGACACTTATCCTAACATCACAGGGACTGAGCTGACCTCGTACCCACTGAGGGTCCTCCAGTCAGACATCTCTCTCTCCTCACCACCTGAGGCTTTTAGACAGAGCTTTATTTGAACACAGCCCAGAGACAACGACAAGTGCCACTGGGCCCACAGCTGAGACCTCATCTACCCACAGAGCTGTTCATCCTCCTGACACATCCGTCCATCCATCCACTCTGCAGATCTGTCCCTACGTGATGAATAACGATCACCCTGATGCTTGGAAAAAGAAAGAGGAAGAGGAAGAAAGGAGGGTTGTGCAGCTGAAGGGTGTTGGTGGGTAATTGTGAGGACGTTTTAACCAGAGGCGTTCACTGTCGTCATCCTCCGCTGCCTCCATTCACAGCGAGCCACAGCTCGACTCTTCACGCTCCTCTGCTAGAATCGCAGGACGGCCCGGAGACACACATCAGACGATCAGGTCACTGTTTCACTCTGTCGCTCTGCGTTCTCGTCACTTAGCCGACACTTTTCACTGTGGCTTTCCCAGAAAGACAGTGAGTCAGGTCCGAGACACACCGAGCTGCAACTCCAGCACCAAAACCTTTGCTACTGACATTTATCTTTGCTATTTGTTTTAACGTGAAGTGACACGCACTGAGCGCACTGGGCGATTCACACTGAAGACAATGACTGTATGAATGAATGGAGACAATACAATGAGTGGCCTGCATTACTTTTTGTCATGTCAATTAACTATATTCAACATTTTCCTGCCATAGAGCTCAACTGTTGCCCAGAAATGAATGTTTATCACATTTCAGACTAAGGACGATGACTTCCGCGGTGTTTGCAGAGCAGTTCCACTGAGCATGCTTAAACACATGGCTCTGTTAAGCTAGCTCGTAGTGCTACATATCACAGCCACCTGAATTTGCACTAAAACTGTTTGACATGTTTCCAGTCTCTGGGACAGACTCAGATTAATGTGATGAGTACAAATACACATGAACCCTGAGAAGGCATGTTGTATGCAGTGGATTCGTAGAAGCAAACTTGTACGAGACTGTTCAAAGAATGAAATACTGAGAGGAGGAGACTGAAGGACACAGACGCTACCCCATCAGGGATCAACTACAGAAAGCCATATAATATTTTGTTAGTTCACAAGGCGGTGACGGAACTGTGAAGTATTTATGTGCATTGGCCTTGTACGTGAAATGTAATCTTGCAAGTGCTTTGACTTTACATTTGTACGGAGCATTTTACTTATCGGTCATTGTACTGCTGTACTCCAGGAACTTCATCTAACGGCGTCTGTTCAGTGCAGAGAATCTCTCAAATGCTCCTCAGATTCAATCAGTTGGAGAAAATGATCCCAGTTATGCACATTGGGTTTAAGTTGTGGACTTGTGAAAATCTCGAGTAGGAAGCGAATCATCTTTTAAACCGAACGCAGCTTAAAAACAAACACCGTTACATTTCTGACCTGCTTTTTCACCTTGATCATGACAAACAAGCAGGTTAACAAGAAAAGACAATTGTATTGCACGCAGCAAGAAGTCAGCCCACTGCATGAAGCCCTGCTGGCCAAAGTTACAGCTTCGATGGAAACAAAAGTTAAAGCAATTTGGTCTGAATTCTGCAGCACTTATGACGCTTTTGAGGAAAGCTACCAACTGGGGCAAATATTGGCTAATTTCGGCTACAGGCAACAACATTCCTCCAACATAATGAAACAACAAAAACAGCATTAGTATCCTGCCTCAACGCTTCTGAGGACGTTTCAACGAGGAGCCTGGCTGCAGGCTTTCACGTCAAGTTCAACTTTGTTAGAGCTTGATAGGTAAGTTCACTCTGCTAATCAGCGTTTAACCATTTTGACGGTGCTGATTTTCGATCTAACAGAGCCACAGAGTCCACGGAGCGTCTGTCTGTTCTATTCCTTCCAGTCATATCATGCTGCATCTTTTCATGCTTTTGCCATTGAACCATTCCCATTGACACGTGTTTTCTGCACGATGCCCAACTATCCCCCTCGAGCCACAGCTGTGTCACATGCACAATCACTGCACAGCTCCAAACCAATTTTTTTTTTGACTTATCAAAAAAAAAACATTTAGAAGCAGGTGACCACCATTACCACTGTCTCCCCCGCCTCCAAATAAAGCTGGCTGCTCATTCCACTTATCAGGACGCAAGGATTCCATTAGAATGGAACAGAAGCTTTTCTGCCATCACTGAGCACATCGAAATGTTCTCCGTTTTAACCCACCCTGTTATAAGTTGGGTGTTTTTGTCATTTTTCGGTTTTTCACTCCTTATATGGGCATTCATTTTTCTGTTTACGTGTGTCCCTGCAGGATTCCTCTTTGCCGTTCATCATCATTAGTACCCGTTATCGTCATCATCTGTGTCTTTTATCATCATCTTTGTCACTCCTGCATTTAGTATTTAAGGCCTTGTATTTAGTTCTGGGGTTGCTCGTTCTGGGGCGACTCCCTGATCCTGCTTGGCTTTTCCTGATCTCCAGCTCATAATCCTGTTCGTGAGTCCGTGGTTAGTTTTGGTAGTCCAGGTTTTCTTGTTACAGTCTTAATCTCGCTGCCTTTGAGTTAGTACGGTCATGTAGGTTAATATTGTTATACCTTTTGAGGGAGTTTGTTATAGTCTAGGTCTCTGCTTTAAGTTTATACTGTTTTATGATTTAAATATTGTTAAACTCTTTTTGAGAAAGAGTGCTTTGTTAGAGTTTAGGTTTCTGTGTTATGTATTTTAGGAATGAGTAAAATTGTTGTCTTCCAACTAAAAATAACTACCTGAATATTATAAGGGACTAAATAAACGGATTCAGACGTGATAACATTCCAACCAATGCTATCTCTAAAACCTTTAAGAATCCATTATCTTGAGTCACACAGAGACCCAGGTTGACAGGTCAAACATCACACCTTTAGTTCAAAATCACAGAGAGCTGAATGACACACCTCAGGCTCCAATTAATGTGTTTAGCTGCGAAGCTGAATAATAGATTAAATGGCTGCCTGGCTTCAGGCGATCCACCATTCACACACAGCCACATCCACATGCCGATTCACACACACACGTGCACACACACACACTTTGAGTCCCGAGTTATTTAGACAACTGCCTCCTGGGCATCAGTACAATAATCTCCTGTTGAGAATTTGAGCTCTGACACACACACACACACACGAGGAAATGGAGGATCCCAACGCGTCCTCCCCCACAACAGTGGTGGGATCAAATTCAATCTGTCTGCTTAGAGGCTGAACCTGGTCTCTGTTGTCTTATTGTCTACATTTACATTTCAGTCGTCCACAGAGATTTATAATTTTCCTTTTTACTCCAGTTTGCTGATAGTTCGGAGCCTCCTGAGCTGTAGCAGCAATGCAGCCACCGTCCGTCCAAGCACCAAAGGGCTCGTCGGATGCTCACGCATGAGCTGCACGTCAGCGGTAACGCAGGAGCAAACGGAGGCTAAAGCTCCTGCCTTCATTTGAAGCTCTGTATTCCTGCAGGGACCTGGGGATTTAGAGGAATCCCTGTAGACTGGATCTTTACCCCCGTTACTGACACAATAGTGGATTTTTTTTACTTTTTATTTTGGTTTGTTAATTTTTACAAAAACCATAATGTAAAAACTCTTAATATATTGATTACATTCATTCATTGCATCCACCAGTAATATGTTGTTACTGGCTCAATAACACACGCATACAGTAATATGGACAATAAGTTAACACTGACCTAATTATAGATTTATCTCTCACTGTGAATCATAGTAATTCAGAAACAATATCTAATAATTGTCCTACTTTTTCTCCTAACCACACCCTAATCAGCTATTCATCTTTTTCTAAAAACAATGAAAGAATGGTATATATGGTTTTTAGATTCAGACTGAAATAATAAGTAACAAATGAAAAAGGTTCATATAATCAAAACACTACATTGCTGCAGGACTGTGCTCATCAGTATGGGTGAAGTGCAGAGACTGTCATAAACTAGAAGCACGGAGTTTCACGCTGGGAGTTTGTCCAATCTCCATGACACTTTCCTAAAGTCTCCTGCCAGCAAGTTAGCTCATCAGAACTAAACGTTATGAGATCTGCATAGACAGGCACCGTTAATTGATACCCCCACTTTCCCCGGTGAAGTCTGCTGGGAGTCCGACCGAAAATCAGGGCGATACTGAACGTTAACCAGAGGTCGTTCAGCTCACATACATAATGCAAAAATAAACAATCCTATGTCATCTTTTGGTAAGAACCTAATGTAGGTCTGACGTCTCACCTCGCTCAGCAGTTCTGGGACTACTAACTGTTTCTCCTTCGATTAAACTAAAACAGAAGCAGTCAGATATTTGTGGCTCGTTCTTTTGTTTCCTTCAGTTTTGTTCTCTGCCCTTATCGTCATGCTGCCTGCGACTCTGATCTCGCTCCCGTTTTGTCCGACATGAAACTAAGGATTTAGATTATTAATTAAAGATAATCCCTGCTACTAGCCCTCCTATCTCTACACCGACTCTTCCTTTCTGTCATTATTTGCCAAATTGTGTTGTTGAAGATAAACGTCTTGCCAGGCGCTACATGCAGCGCTTATTTTTAATGCTGCACTTTATCCTCATTTTACATTCGAGGCGTTCAGCTGAGCGTGTAACTACAAGTGAGTCCTCAAGGGCGAAATGTCACCAGAAAACTAAATCAGCTGTCCCTCTCTCTTCTCTTTCCAACGGGCTTGCTGCCTAAATGTTTCCAACACGACCCTTTTTTATATTTTTATGTTCAACACCAATGAACAACAAATAGCGCAAACTATGGGGAGCGGGGCGTCCGTGTCCTCTCCTTCTGTCGTCTGAATCTGTAGCCTCCTGATAAGGGAAGTCCTGGCAGTGAGACAGAGGAGGAACACAATTTCAGTTTCCCTCCTCCTCCTGCTGCTCCTCCATCGTCATGTGAACCTCTGGGAGGCCGGTGAGTTAAAATGTGATTAAGCCGACGCTCATGCAACTGCTCCTCAGTGGTAAGTTTATATTAATGTGCAAAATGAAAGGGAAGGCGATACAGTGGGGGGAGATTAACAAAGCTCAGCTCTCTGAACCTTATGGAGCAGTTGTCTCAGCAGACAGAGTCAGATTTAATAATTTTCAGGCTTCTCCATGTCATCATTTGGGATGCGAGTGGTAAAAGATGTTTCAAGAAGTCCACAATATTAGGTTTGCTTTTTTTTTACTCTACAAGTAACTGTAATTAACAAAACTATGTGACTAAAACCTTTTATCGACTCACAAGCATCCGCTGTGTGATGTGGCGGTTAGTGATCACGTAAGACTGGAGCTGCCAGAACAGCAGCTCCCTCCAAAACTCCCTAGGCATGGACAGCCATAGATTAATGTGATCAAATCGTTGTTCTGTTGTCTGTGTGATTTACATTTTGTCTGTCAGAACAAATTACAGTAACATAAACATAACATATCTGGTGACTGTGTGAATTGTTCCAGGACTTTAAAAAAAACGACAGTCTGCAGAGGTTAGATAAGAGCTTCTGACTGGGCACAAAGATTAGATGTGATATAAAATAGGTATGATATAAATCCTGCTGTAAACTCTACAGTAAGTCTAAAACAAAACAGAGAAATAAGCTTTAGTACGAGGCGGATTAAAAGGAAGCAGCTGATCAAGCAGAGTGTAAATAAAACTGTAAAAGAACATTTTTAAAAAGCTGTTTTCAAACCACGTCATTACAATTCAAGTGTGGGCTTGATGAGAATACTTGTTTAGTTTTGGGTCTCTGGTTGTGTTAGTGTGTTTATCTTATATGCACAGATTATTAATAATAATTATTATTATTATTAACAACAACAACAATAATAATGTTAATTCAGTCTGCGCCTTTCTGATTATCTACTGCATTTTATTTTGTTACAGACTGTAAACTGCTCATAAAGTGAAATGATGGAAGAAGGAAGAAATAATGAATACTACAGTTGGTGCTGTGCAGTGGGGAGAAAATAATAAGTATGTAGTGTAACCGTATGTGCTGCCCATTAAACAGATTCCCGAGGCAAAACTGAACAACTATGACATCGGACAGATAAGATGTTCCATGATTTGAATTAAAACCACATGGAGCCGTGGACGTGCAGAGCTGCTGGATGAGAACTTCTCCTTCGAGTCACGTTCACGGATGCATTTAATTCCCGTCCTGTGGGTGAACACTGGAACCGAGCAAATTAACGGCCTGAGAAATTATCCTAACAAAAAAAGAAATTCATTTTTTTTGTGATCTGACGACTTTGCTCCTTTTCGTTTGCCTGTGCTGACAGGTGAATTTCCTGTCGCTCAGCCCGTGACTTCATGCTGAAGAAAAAAAAAACATGTTTTTCCAAGAAGTTGTCCCACCCTGGGTTTTAATGTGAGTTCGTGAAGCCGTCGGCAGAGCCTGAGTCTGTGTTAACGTGGGGTCACACTCAGGTTACTGCTCTATTCAAACTCTTGTTACGCGCTCTATTAAACCGAGACGCTCACTCTACCTCGCTGGTTCTCTTTCTGCCGATCCAATTCATTTCGGCTCTATTCAGTCCACCTCTATTCAATGCAGCCTGATTTGCTGGCATGAATGCGACAGGGTGCTGCTCTGCCAAAGCGCCTGACTCAATTTGGGCTCCTTCATAAAAGGCTGTTTATTATTGCAGCAGCACATTCATTAAGACCCAGACTTGTCTCTCCCTCCATGTTCTCCTCTGGTGGTCCACGCTGACTCTAAAGTTCATGACCTCCATTTATATTCTCAACCTTAAGAGTCAGCTCTTTGTGGCTATTTTCTTAGTCGTTTAGTTTTATTTAATTATAATTAAATATTTAATTATTCTATCAAATATTTAGACAATTTCTCCTGCATTTGTTTACGAATGAACAATGGCTGTAGGTTGAGTCACCGGAGGGAGCCCGTGATGAGTCAATCAAATCCACCTGAGAGTGACACCAAGCATGACATTCAGTTGGGAAACGTCACTGACACCTAGACTTTGTACACGGCGTAAACTTAGTCAATTATGCTACTTAGATTCAATGTGATTTTCTCTTTGCGCAGATTCTGGTCACAGACAGAACGTGTCCGAACACAGCCAAAGCCGAGCTACGTAAAACAGACTGGAAACAGGGAAAACATCGGTTTCTGAATCACATCAGAGTGTGCGAGAAATGCCAGCAGAGCAAAGCCTCACAGATGTGTATAAATGTCTGGGTAAAAATAAAACTGATGGAAAAGTTCTGGATAATAAGGCAAACAGCTCTGGCACTAAATAAATGAGAGGAAAATCCAATTTATGTTTGCAGGGCCTGCAAAATATCAGCCAGAGAAAACACGGAGTCTAAAAAAAAAAAAAGGAACAACAGAGGTAGGCGATATCAAAAGCATGAAATACATGCAAATGAGACTCATCTTGTCAACAAATGTGAAGACACAAGCAAAGTGCAGGTCTCTGTCAATATGTGGTGGTGCGCAAGAAGAAAGGAGACCTAAAACTGTCCAAGCACAGACAAGAGCACCCTGTGAGCATTCAGTCGTCCAATAAAACCCGACCTGATGGACGGCAAGACTCGTCACAGGTGATTCAACGGCTGTCTTTTTCTATGACCGTCTGTGTGTCTCAATCGGAGACAGGTAGCTTGCTCGGCATTTCATCTGTCTCATTCCGTGTAATGACGACAACATAAACAAGCACAACGAGAGCAGACCTCTGTGTGCCAATTCTGAGGTTTGCATGTACGGTTACATTTCATACAGATGTTCCACAGCTGCTCTCCATCAAACAGTAACTGGAGTCAGGCAACACTGGACAAAAAGGTGCTTTACTCAGACCTGTATGATTGGTATTTTCTGAACCGTCCCGAGTCAGAGCGACACTGTTGTTACCATTGTTTTATGGAATGGCCATAAGTTCGGTGAACTACTGCGATCCACTATCATGAGTCCTAATAACTATACTTGTCTTGTGGAACATGAAAATTAAATCAACGTTCATCTCTTACATAGTGTTGATGAGAATGGTTTGGATGGACAACCTAAAAACGTCTTCAACCACAACTGCTGTGGGCCTAGTGTTGGGAATCGAAACTTCGTCCAAATTAGAACCGAGTAAAAAATGTTGAGCTGAGATATGTTGTCATCTAAACTCTAGACCTATTTGACTTTCTTAAGCCATTTTGGAACCCCAATGGGAAATTGACATTAATCAATAAGCAGAACTGAAATCAGAATTAATAAAATTCAAATTTTTAACTCTAAACTCTTGCTGGTACAGATGCAAAGTAATGTTTTTCCCTGCCAAAGTATTGTAATATATTTTTATGTATCTTTGCTTATGTAATTAAACTACAAACAAAGTTATCGTATTGGATGTATTAAAATGAGGACACCAAAGTGTAAAACATGAAATATTGTATATTAAATAGTGACAGCAAAGAATGTGATGACTCAAAGCATTACAAATATGATGCTGAGGCAAGGATGCTACAAGACAACCTGACACCGAAGTCGAAGATGGGGACCCAAATGAAAACGGGGACAGACAAAAAAAAGACTAGAAAAGACGCCTTTTCAAAAAGCTTTTAGACTGCAAATGTTTAGGGTTTGAGAGTCTGTCTTTGAGTGTCACCATGCCACACTAACGTCACAGAGCTAGTGGCAACGAAGCTAAATGGCCTCACATCATCCTTATTTGGGTTAACAAGTGGCCCTTGTGTCATGTCGAATCTTCTATCATAAATCATGTTAATTTCTGGACATCATAAAAAAAGTGTTAAATTGTGTAGAATGTACATGAGCATACAGTCACCTCACATGAGCCTAGAAACACAACAAGCATGGAGGCCCAAGTTTGGAAGACGTGAATCCAACATTTTGGATTTGAAAATTGTGTCAGAAACTCAAACCAGCAAAGGATGAAATGTGCATTAAATTTCTTTCAGCAGCTCAAACAAACACCAGGGCCGTGTTCTTGTACGCGGCTGAACAGGTCCTCAAACGAGTCGGATGTTCGAAGCCGGGATCAGGTGTCATTCTTTGAATCCACTTGAGAACTGGATTTAAAATGATGTATTTTATTAGCTAGTATAACTGCACGCTCTTATGATTTTTAGCATGGCCGTGAATATCAACAATAAGCCACAATGACCAGGTTTCCCACCTGCTATGTGTTGATGAGGAAAGACAGAGAGAGAATAATCGGATTTCTGTGGGGGCATTTTAACAAGCAGCTTCCTCCTGGACTGTGTTTTCCCACCACTCACTGAAGGCACACACCACAGAACGTGTTACGTTTACGAGCGGCGTGAGCTAAAGCAGGCCGGTTTGGGTACGTTCCCATCACTTTCCCTTTCATACGACAAGCGGCTCGGACTCACCTCTGCAGACCACAAGAGCCCAGCTGTTTCCGAAAACTGTCCTGACCCAGTTCTCTGGCCGTAACGGACTCGGGTTTTTACACGTGCCCATGCTGCATAATGTATAAATTAGCGCTAATGATCATCTTTGTTTTATGTGAGTTGTAACTCTGCAACAGATGTGTGTTTCCAAAGAGGACTCGACAGTTTCTGGTAAATGGAAATAACACATTTAATTCTCACGTCATTTTCAGATACAAAGTAAAACGTACAAACGATGACTGACACCTGCCGTCTAACATTTTCCAGACTACGACAAGTACAGAAGTTATAAAGTGCAATGTTTTGTCTCCTCCATGTGAAATGCAATAAAATAAAATTGGATATTACTCTAACAGAGAGTCTTTTTTCTGTAAAGCTCTGTAACGAGTTAACGACAGGTGAGGTCAGACTGGCCACTGTCTGCACAGCGACAGCAGGTGTCGTGTTGCTACACAGAGACGTGGAAGCTGCTTTGACACAGACATGGATGCACTTTTTTCCCATAAAGCTCACAGCTTATTTTGCTCATATAATCTCTGTCTGCAGAAATCCCTGGTGGTGCTCAGCTTCTCTACCATCACCAACCCCTACACAAACACGCCCTTGTGTGCTGCACTACATTGGATGGTGCATGTCAGCACAAGTCGACCCCTGACCAGTCCCAGCTTGTGGTCTAAAACAGTTCTGACCATACTTGGTTGTTTATGAAAAGGTTTCGCTTGGTTAGTCACAGTCACACTGGTGACAACAAATCACAGGACTTTAGTGAAGCAGCAGTTCTGAAGTGTGTTGTGTTCTGGGGAATTTAGAGCTGATGTTTTTAATTCTGAATAATGTTTAACATAAACTGATGTTTCCATTTGACTGAAGGAGACCTGAGCTACAAGGGTTTGCATTAAAGAGCTTCATGTGAAGAAGTTGGATGTGATTCACAGTTTTATTTGATGAACTGCATTAGCCAATCACAGACAAGCTCACATTACCAGTGGATAATGTATCGCTGCTGTCTACCTCAAAACCATCAGAACTTGAGAAAATATACGGTGAAGTATTACACAACACCTCACCCCACCAACTCCCTGCTACAATCCGTGGCTACAAACCTGAAGCTGAGCCCAGCTGTAATGAAGCTGGCCTCATTCTGCTCAGTGCTACAGGTTATTTTTCCAAAGAGGACGTGAACAGAGTCTGAATGATGGAGCTCCTGCACCTGAGCTGATCCCACCAGCCCTCTGGATACTACTGCCACAGCCCCCCCCCCCGCTCAGTCTCTTTCCATCTGTCTCTTTCCCATTTGCCCTTTTCATTCCCTCCGACTCTCTGTCTTCTTCTGTGAAGCTCCCTGTCTTCATTTCTCTCTCTTGGTCTCACAGTACATCTCTTCCTGTCTGTCTCTGTCTCTCTGTGCTCTTATTTGTCTGAGCCCACTCTATTCTTCTCTCTTCTATCCAGCTCAACAACTTCGTAAAAACATAAAGTTCTACTTTGCTGATATGGTTAAATTCATGTATAAATTTGAAGGAAGGGTCGGCGTTGGCTAAAATAAAGGTTTTCTCGTCTGTACTCAAACGTGCTGCAGCTGCTCTCCTTCATAGCTGAGCTCCACACTGCAGCTCTCTGCTGCAGAGGAGAGGGATCATCCGTAGGGCTGGACCCAAATATTCAGTTATTTGAATATTTGTTTATTGGGTGGGTTTTGAATTTTGGTATTCGGCTTATGCCAATATATAAGGCTCTTTTTTTTTTTCTAATGTAAAAGGTTATTTAACATTTCCAAACTACATGCTACTGCACATCGAGTAGAGGAACATGCTATGCGATGCTACTTTTGTTACTTCAGTCTGTGCATCAACACAACAATAGGTTTAGTTATGGAAGGAGAAAAACAGGAAACACTTATCCTGACAATAATAAAGAGGTACAGAAATACCCAAATCAGATGTTTGATTAGCTCAGTCATGAGCACGTGTCCCACAAATGTCCAATCGAACGCCGTTTGGCAGTTTTCTATAGCTAGTATTTTGATCAAGTAGCTCCTGAAAAAGTGACTGAGCAGGAAACTGTTATTTCACTGAGTCACAGACTGAGTTAATCTACATTTACTGTAGGGGAATATACACAGAAAATGAAAGTAATCATTAGTTGAAGCCTGCACCATGTTTACCAGTCTTTCTTCAACAGAATGATCCCCCCGTTTCTCAGTCTGCTGTTGTGTGAAATGTAAAGCAGAATGAGCTCAGTCTCCTGTGAGACAGAGCAGCCTCCTCTCCACGAGCTCTGAGGTAGAAAAACAAATATCTCTGTGAGAGCAGAGCCTCCGTCCTCAGAGCTGCTGCTGCTGCTGCTGCTGCTTCACCGTTTCATACAAGCAGCTCACACTCACTTTTATCAGGAATCCGTCTCAGCTACAACAACATGCATGACTGACAGCAAGTCAAATGCAACAAATAAAGAGGAAATAGACAAAATAATGCCTGGACCCAACAGATGATTTGTTAAGCTTAGCATGAAAACTGAATCATAGAACCTATGTAACATGCAGGGTGGATATCCACAGGAGCCAGGTATTTTTTATGCTTCCCAGGACCTGCTCCACCATAACAATAAAATTATGATGAAAAACTAGTAGTATCACATTTTTAGTTCCCAGCTGTACATAACAAATGATGAATTAAAATAACAACAGTATTTGAAAAATGTCAGAGGGAGTAGAGACGGAGTAATGAGCTCAGTATTTTTGCAACCCAATTTGCTCCCGAGGGGTCAGAGAAGAACCTTACATGGCAGCCACCAGCTTCGGTGTGCGAGTGTGTGTGTGTGTGTGTGCGCGTGAACGGCTGAATGAGAAGCTACATCGCAAAGAGCTTTGGATAAAAGCTCTAGAGAAGTGGCCACTTACCATCTACTTCAAACAGCCAGCGTCACCTTTTGACAGATGACACCAGATGTGAAGCCATTGCTTCTGAAAAACATCGCAGCACGTCTGAAGTTTGCCAAAGTCCAGCCTGACACTCCACAACACCACTGGGAAAATGTCTCGTGGATATAGCAGTTAAGTGGATTTAATAGTTTAGAAGAACTCAGCTCTACACATGTTGAAAAAAGAGAAATGCATACTGTCAAAATATCATCCCAACTATGAAGCACAATGAAAGGAGCACCGTTATCTGGGGGGAATAAATTCCCAGGTGTATCAAGGCGGCGTCGTATGTGAAATGTCAGGGCGTCTATCTGCAAGCTGATGCTCAGAAGAAGCTGGTGATGCAGCAGCAATGACCCTGAGATAAACCTACTACACATGGATTCAGAGACACCAAAACCATGTTTTGGAGTGGCCCAGTCAGAGTCCAGATCTCAAACCAACAGCGATGCTGTGAAATGACCCAGAAGAACCTTTCACACCGGACGTCCTAGGCTGAGCTAAGGCAGTTCAGTACGGACAAGTGGCCTAGAATGTTCTACCCAACATTGTGCACAGCCAGTCCACGGACACAGGAAGGGCTTGTTTGAGATTATTGCTGCCAAACGAGATTCAACCAGTTATTAGACCACAGCTGCCAGCACTTTGTATGTTTATTGACTTGAACGATCATGTTTGGGTTTCATCAGCTTAGAAATCTTCCGTTTGTCGATATCTGTGACTTTGATGAAGATCAGTTCACATTGGACGACCAATGTATGCAGAAACTGCAAACAATGCAATTACTCTTTCTTGCAACTGTATTTTCAGGTGCATTCAGCAGAAAAAAAACCAAGGTCAGCACATCGTTCTCTGGACCTGCTGTAGTAAATTGAACGCTCCCCCGAGCCGGAGTCCATTTAGTGCTGAGCTCCCTCTGCTCTGTCCACATACTGCTGCTGTCTGCTCTTTTAAAACCTGACCCCATTCACTTCTATTCTCCCCAAATCCCAAGTCTGCTGAATGCAGAAGGATGATGGAGGAGTGAGGCACTGACCCATGATGAAGAGCACAGGAGACTGCAGGCAGCACGGAGCCTGAGGTTAGGCTAACTACACACCTGATGGAAATGTTTCTTTCGACTGAGTCCAAGTGTTACATAACACAGCAGCCTGTATGAACACTGTAGGAAGGTTCTGCTTGTTAAGATCATCCCTCCTGCTCTTACAAAAATAAATGATCAAATTAGATTGCACCTAAATTTAGTAAAAACTCTATGTTTCCCTGCTGAGCTTCAAGGATATAAACAAAAGGAGTGGATTCTGTTTTAACAGGATTTTAATTTCAGAAGATACTAATTTGATTTGTCAAACTGGTGAATATTAACCGCAAATGAAATTACAAATCTATTTTTGCACAAACCATAACTGAATTGTGTTCCTGCCTCATTTACATGAATCACTTGCAGAGATCCAACATGGTTGGTCGCATTTTATTCTACAACATGAAATCAATTAGTTAATCTGTCATCACTAGCGAAATGAGATGCTATGAGGAAAGTTCATACAAGTGACCGTGGCGATGTCTGTTCATAGCCTAAGAACTCATTTTTTTCTTTCTAGGTTCAAAAACTCAAACCAGCATTAGTATCACAAAAGAGCCAACATGGCTGCAAAAGTAACTGTTATCAAAGTGAGATCTATATTCATGGCCTGAAAGGTTTTCTACTGGCACAAAACCTGGAACTGCCTTAATCCCAACTTTCCTGCATGAACACGGTGACA
Organism: Channa striata; assembly: GCA_033026295.1. NCBI lineage: Eukaryota > Metazoa > Chordata > Actinopteri > Anabantiformes > Channidae > Channa > Channa striata. The sequence goes on from CM065182.1 coordinate 544,929, forward strand.
ACGATGTTGCTGCTTTTCTGACAGACAAACAGGTTTTCAGCTCTGTGAAGTTACAGAGCTTTTTTCACAGTTACATAAACTAAATGATTCTTTTACAAAACGCAACCTTACATAAAGATCCTTACTTGTCCTGGTAGCAACTGAATGCAGCAGCTACTGTACACACTGTAAACCTCACTTTCTTATTTTGCATTTTGCAATAAGATGCTTATTCACCGCCTTCACACCATAATCGAGACATTGCTCTCTGCTGTGCAAACACTGCCAAACACTAAGGGATTGTTGGATGTACACAGTCTGAGCTGCTGCAGCAGCAATGACAGTGTTTGCTGCAGGTCTGATTATGACTGAAACTCCACAAACGAGGACTGAACAGCGTCCTGCAGCTCAATCCACTGTCACAACAATCCTGCTTTTAGCTTTTACATGTGTAACATCTCCTGACAGCTTTTGAAACACTTTACGACTAGAGTAAGAGGAAATATTTCAGACTTTTCAGCACCTCCTAAGGTCTTTGTTTCATGAGAAAATCACATTCAGTGCTTTTTATGAGGTCAAGACACTGACATGATGATTGACTGATGACCCGATTGTGACTTTACTATGACTCTGACTTTAGGAACTGTGATTGATTCGCTCTGTGTCTGGCCATGTCCTATTACATGGTGACAGCTTAACCCTGGCTGATGAGTTGTGTTTCTGTTGGTTAGTGTGTGTGTAGAGTGTGTGTGGTTAACCAAGGCCAAGGCTTAAGCTGGTGCCAATAACAGGGTGAGAGAAAACAAAAAGGTGCCGGCATTTCTCATCATACACGAAGGTACATGAAGCTGCGCTGTACTGTGAACGTGTAACGGAAGAGCAGATCAGCACAGTCACTACCGTCTTTAAAAAAGCAAGCCAGACTGTGGCTAGTTAAAGGAACATTCTCAACCAAAAGTCAGGGTGTTGCAAACGTGAGGCCATAAAACGTTGGGCAACAACTGAAGGTAGAGAATTCCTCCGATTTGTGCAGATGGCACCATGCTCAGCACCTAAAGCAGAACCGCACCAGCGGCAACTTTTACATTCAACACAATGATTCCTGTGGAATAGAGTTTGTGTGCACTTCTAGTTTTGTGTTTGTCCACCATGTTCACTAGCCAGTCTCCAAATGTGTGTCTGCTTTTTGCTGCTGGTGGACAGTGGCAGGTGGGTCCGGAGTTTGTTGAAACAAGCCACACTAAACTTGACAACGTCTAAATAACATTTTGATGGAGCGTGATTGTGGCACATCGTGTGAGTCATGGAAAATTAAGTTTGACGTAACAGAGATGAAAAAAAACAAGTTTGTTTGTGAACTTACAGGCATAGGTCATGGCGAAGCTGCTCCCTGTGTCCACCATGTCTACCTGTGGCACCAGCTTGGGGACATCCTGATGCTGTGCCAGTGCGAAACGAAACACCTCGTACTCATGGGAGCCAGTGGGGAAAAGGCCACCTGTTGACCAAACACGAAGAAACAGAATTATTTTATGACCAAAGCCATACAACAAGAAAAGAACGGATGGGAGAGACATTTTAATTGTAGGTTCCGTAACAGCAGCACATCCTTAGTTAGACGGACATCCTGTTCCAACACTATTAAAATCCAACATTTTACATAGTTTACACTGTTCGTTAAACCTGCTCCGGGACTGTAGATATGTTGCTGGATCAGGTTGGACAACTTGGAAGAACCAGAACGCCTGGGTTGATATCAACCTGTCCACAGGCCTAAAGCCCTAACGCAATTTAACAGTAGTTTAGCAAACATTTTTTCAGAGCTCAAAAATGTATTTTTGTTTCAATAAATGCTACATATTTTAAACACTCAGATGTGTGTCCACCTTCTCAGAAGTGAACAGATGCAGACAAGCAAAATAGAACAAGCGTTTGACTTTTACTTCGTAATGACTGAAATTTGAGCAACTCCAGCAAATCACTCAGTGATAAACTGACAGAGAAAGTCATACATGCATCAATCTTTTTATAAATTCATAATACTGTACTTTCAACATTTACCACATACACTAAAACCAAAGATTAAGCCTCTGACTTCAACCTGGTTTAACCCAGGGTTTCTCCCCAGCTGCAGCTGCCAGGAAAAACCTCCGGTGAAAGGCTTTCAGGAGCCATCCGGATCAGATCCCTGGACCACTACAACAGGCTCCTACGACCCAAAGAAATCTCAACCCTTAGCTCACTCTGGATGTCCCATGTCTAAGGACAAAACAATATTTCTGTGTGCTGAATGTATGCAAACATATGTTGGATACATTTGAAAATGTTGGTATATGAATTTCTGTTACTTGCACAATAGATGTGCATGTGCAGAAGCAACACAATGGCAACCACAACTTTTGTGAAGCAGAAAAATAACTTATTTCAGCTGCTTTAAATTACAAACTCATTGTTTCAGTCATTACCCAAAACTTGTGAGCACAGGTGAGGGCTGGAACATAAATGGACTTCAAAAATTCCCGCCATATAATCCATCTCCGTGTAAATGTGGCTGAGCGAACACAACAGGATACAAAGAAGGAGACAGAGTCTTACAGACGCCCGATACTCCCCGGGGTTCATTTGGAAATAAAACTTTTGCTCAAATCTTCCTTTTTCCTAGCACAAAAATGACTAACAATGTAATGCTTGTTGAGCAGTAATTGCCGTTAAAAGCCTCTTTTCGCAGCTCGCATTGAGCCCATTTTGCCGCCAATCACCCACTCGACATAATGGTTTTTCGGGTCACAGGGGAAAAGATGGGAACACTTAAACACTGACTGAATGACCCTCTTGTCTTCTTTGTGCTGAAGTATGAACAGGTGATTTTCATATTACTGCACATGTCTCTGATGTTCACAGGCACCGAGCTGAAACGCTGAATGTTTGTGCAGAAGTAGTGAGACGCAGGGTTCCCAACAGAGGATTTCACATCACAGGAACAATGATTTACGTTTTACTATAAAGATAATAGAACAGTAGGATTAATTAATGGATTAGTTGGTCACCAAAAAAAGCCTATCAGCATTTATAGTGTAGTAAGACTGAATGTGTTTGAGGGTAAAAATGATTATTCTCTCCTGTTCCAACCAATCAGAATCAGGCTGCTACACACCAGCAAAGACACTGTCCTGCTACGACGGACACGGACAAATCTAAAACATAACTTTTTAAAAAAAAAAAAAAAGCTGCTCCATCATTAAAACCTACATGTTAACAGAGTTTCCAATAGAAGTCTGTGATTTTTCCAGCATTTCCAAACTGTGGTAACGACTTTTGTCCACGTGTCCATGAACCAGCGACAAAGGCAGAGGACGTTTTTTTTAACACTTGCCATGTTCTCACATTACATGGAGAAGAAACATCTGGATGAAAAAGAGATTTCGGCCGCTGCGCGTTCAAATACCTTTTCCTGTTTCCTGCCATGTGGCCGCCGGCGGTTCGCCATCTTTGTCTTGGTTTGAGTAAAAAGTGTCAAAACTGTTGGAGTGGAAAAGCGCTAATTCATCCAGGTGATCAGAAGATCGCTAAAACATCACTTCCGCCTAAACTTAAGCTAGTTCCTGCTAAAACCTGGGCAAAGTTAACGTCAGCTAACACTTTCAAACGTGGTAAATCTGTGAAAAACGTCATTGTCAGGAATACTCCCAGCATGATATCAGCCTAGTTTTAAGTAAACTTGCCATTTTCATCGGTGACACGGCGCCGTCACGTGCGCCAGTATCACACTTTCAAAGTAAGAGCCCCGGCAGCGCCGCGGTGTAAACGCGCAATTCCGGTTTGAATTCCGGTTTGAAAAGGTGCAAAATATTCTCATCTACTAACATGTAAGTTGTAGTGTGTTGTATTATAGGCAGTAACTAAAGTTATGGAAAAGTGATGGAGCGATAAGGAGAGTATTTGCATCTTCATTTCGTGAAGTTGAAGTAGGCTACAAAATCTCAAAGAGTCAAGATTGGAAGAATCTGAAGAACCAGTGGGAAATTGCTTAATTATAATAATAATAATGATAATAACAATATGTTTTTAGCATGAAAATAAACATTGTAATCAAAATATCGAAATAACAAGAAAGATTTTTGAAATGGTGTACAGTCAAGTCTCACTAGGAACCTTTGAATGACCTTAAATATTAGTGTGATAAGATGGATTTAATTTGTATATAACCTAACATACTGAAAACTGTTACCACTACAGTATGTGGATGTATTACGGATATTAGTGGAGTATTATATGATTTATTCATCAGAGCCGTACAGGCTGGAAGCGATCCATCTGCTCTGACAGAAGGGCTCCCTGAGTCAAAAAAACCCAAAAAACACACACAGAGAAAATCCCACATTTACGATTGTTAACGCTGAGGCTCGGTGGTGTGCAGCCTCCAACACACACAGACTGCAGGAGCAGGGATTTTATTGTGGTGAAACACTGGTTAGTTCAACTAGACCCACATCAGCACCAAACCTGAAAGGAAGCTGCAGCTGCAGTCTGGTCCAGCAGTCCGATGAATCGCATTAAAACTTCATTTTAGAAGAGTAACACGCTCTGGAGCCTGCAGCCTCCAAATGTGGCCAAAGCAGCAAAGGTTCAAACGGGAAGAAAAGAATCGACAGAGGATTTTTCCGCTGCTCAAATGTCATTTTAGACAGAATCATTTTGAGATTTTCGATGCTCAGAATTAGATTATTGCTGTGCTGCAGCAGCCATCACAATAAAATCATGATATACAGGTGAAGTTCAAACAATTTCATTGTGAATTTATATAACAGAAGTGAAAAATTACTGTCTCATTTATCTGACAGTAACCCTAACCTCAACCAGCTAACATAGTCGAACCTGCAACAGTCCAGTGTTTGTCACTGGTGATGCAGGACAAGTTCGGTGTAGTTAAAGGGCATCGTCAGTCTGCAGGAATATTTCTAAAATATTCTGAAGAATGACTGCATGCTAAATTCCACCAGTCCCAGCAGCCTGCAAGTCACAGAGGAAATGTTACTGGAAGCATTAAGCACACGGGTGGAGATATTACAGGGACTTATAGATTTACAACTTAACAGAAATATGTGGGAAAATGTGCAGTCAACCAGGACTTGGTCGGTAGAAATGCATTTCTGATCTGAGCCACACAATCTGCAGGTTCTGCTTCTGACAGTTTGCTCCTTCGTGGTCTTCGTGTATCGACTGATGATTAAAACAATCGATGAAGCAATAATGAAATAATCACTAGTTGCAAAGGTCAAATAAGTCATTAACATTTCAGGTTCACAGATGACAGTAAGTTTACAACTCACGACTGTGGCTCGTCCTCTGTGACTTAATATCATCAGCAGCAACATTAATCATACAAAAGTACGAGAGCAGACGAGCACAGACAGACTGGATCCCGGTGATGACAGCTGACCCAGAACTCGGTCCGTGGTGCCGATTCCCCAGCCTTCACAGAACCGCAACGACGGCGTTTGCCTTCATTGCTGTGAAGTTGCTTTTGGTGCAGGAAAAGTGGAAGAGGCACAAACTGCGGTGAACACGCAGGGACCAACGCAAACACACAAGCTGTAAAGGAGCACGGTGCGTCACGAACCCGCCCGGGTCCTGCAGCCCGGGTCCGGCAGCCCGGCTCACTCACCGATGTTGATGTTACTTGGGAAACTTGTGCCGCTGCAGAGCCCGAACAGCAGCGGCGGCACAACGAGGACGAGGAGCCGGGGACCCGCGAAGCTCTGCAGCCGCATGTTTCCTCCAGCAGCAGCAGCGACAGGAGACGCGGAGCAGCCGCTTTAATCCCATTCACAGCGGGTCTGAGGCCGCCGCACACTCACACGTCCGCCGCGGTCAGCCCGCGCTTCTCCCGGTGTGTCAGCGTGTCCGCGTCACACGTCCATGGCTGGAGCGCAGCGCTGTGCAGCCGCGTCGACTCCGGCACTCACGGTCTTCGTTCAGTGTTTCTGCCCCCCCTCACGGTCTTCGTTCAGTGTTTCTGCCCCCCCTCACGGTCTTTGTGCAGTGTTTCTGCCCCCCCCTCGCAGTCTTCGTTCAGTGTTTCTGCCCCCATCACGGTCTTTGTGCAGTGTTTCTGCCCCCTCGCAGTCTTTGTGCAGTGTTTCTGCCCCCTCGCAGTCTTCGTTCAGTGTTTCAGGTCTTTGTGTTTTCTGCCCCCTCGCAGTCTTCGTCAGTGTTTCGCCCCCTCGTCTTTGTTCATTGTTTCTGCCCCCATCACGGTCTTTGTTCAGTGTTTCTGCCCCCTCCAACGTGAGGTGCGGTGTGTCAGTGTTAACCACTGGATCCCTGCTGTGACAGTGCGTTGTGCTGCGGACTGACTGACTGTAGTTGGTTCGATCCTGGTAATTAACCCACGACCAACAGCTGACTTTCACCAACACGTGAGCAGTGTTGGCTGTAGAGTGGGGTACATGTTCAAATATCTAATCCGTTAGTTTTTAACCACCAGTCTCTGTACTTTTTGTCACAATAACAGAAATCTGCCGTGAATTGACTTTTCAGCCTATCACAGAAACCACAGATGGAGATGGAGAGATCCTTCCTCCTAATGAATGTGCACCCTGCAGCGCAGGTGGATCCACTGCAAACAGGTTCTCAGCTGTATGTGTGCAGCAGCAGCACAGGGTTTCTTCTGTGGGGTCTCAGTCAGACACCAAGGAACTCAAACTCCAGTAATCACATTATCTACACAACTACTGGACAAGTGTCAGCTGGGTTTTCGTTATCTGCAGCAGCAAGTCATTTCCGCTTCCATTTAGTCATTTGTCAGACGCTTTTATCCAAAGGGACTGTGAGGGAATGTGAGGGACAAGGCAGCACAGATCTAAGTCAAAGTGCTGTGAGAACAAGTGTTTCTGTTCAGTAGCATGTGGTGAAAAGTCCAAATACATGTATGACACCCAGTGCCAGGCTCTGCACATCTGCACAAAAAGATGTTGGATGCCAAGTTGTATGAACTGTCTCATGGTAAACAGTCTGGACATCCAGAGCACGTCTCTGCCTGTTGGTGTAAAACACTTCACACTGCTTGTTCTTCTTCACCGATGGGGGAGCCAACACTCCCAACAACTAAGTGTGGGTTCAGCATCTTGCTTAGGGACACTTCAGCATGTGACCAGGGGAGCCGGGAGTTCAACCAACAACTGTAGGACTGGTGGACAACCACTCTACGTACTGTACCACAGTCACCCTCGAAGTGTAAGTGGTTTTGCAGAAGAGTGTCTTACTGTAACACACGACACACACACGGGCCTCATGCAAGTTGATTGGACGTTTGGTCCATGACATAGAGCTATAAACACTAAATGCATTCTGGGTCGGGAGACTGGTGCTGGTGGTGCGCCCTGAGCTGAATGCTATCACCATGCTAACAGTGACTCACACAGAACTTCAGCAGAATTAGTGTAAGATGGAATGAATGTGTCGCTGCCTCCGGCTCTGAAACGCACTGTTTACATTATATGATGTAAAACAGCCAGCGGCTCGTCCAGGAACGATGCTTTTAATGTGGCGTTTTCCATAAAGGATGATGGAGAATGAATAAATGATGAGGACACTGTGCCCACACAGCACTTTATCCCCATGCAAAGCGTGTGTTATGTGTGTAAAAGCTGCTTTACAACGCTCAGCGCTCACGTTCATCGGCACCACTGGTGTTGATGCTTTCTTAACCGTCCGTGCAGATGTTTCAGCAGACCACAGATGAGCCTCACGTGCAGTGGCTCCGAAAAAGTAACATCACTGACTTTATTTTTCATAATACCCAATTTAGGTTTAACAGCATTAAACTAACATTATTTTGTTTAAACTGTTTTGCCATAAATATGTTTAAGAAACTGTTTATTCGGTGCAGAGACAGAGAACAGAAAGTTGTATAAAGATTATTTTTCATGCAGGAGTTAATGACGCCCGATTACGCAAATCAAAGGTCACTAAAATTAATGCTGAATCGGTGTGAGAACTTTGCCAAAACAATGTCTGTTGACATGTACAGCCGCATGTCGTCATTCAATCTCTGGCTGACTAGGTCTGTTCTCCGATCAACCAAAACTGATCACAAAAGGAGTTAATCATAATAACGTAATAAAAGTTAGGACTACTCCTCTTACTGAACAAAAACCTGAAACAATTAAATGTGGATTATTAAATATCAGATCTCTCTCATCTACATCTCTGTTAGTAGATGAGTTGATAAGCGATCATCAATTCGATTCATTTGCCTGACTGAAACTTGGTTGCAGCAGGAAGAATATGTCAGTTTAGTCCCACAGTCTCACAAACTGGGGTCTGACTGTGAGGTAGTTGATGGTCCAGGCAGCCAGATGTTGGTCCACACCTGCCACCTCCAGCTTCCCCCTCAGCAGTGATGGCTGGGTGGGGAAATCAAAAAACATGACCCTTACAGTACTCCCAAGAGACTCCAGGTGAGACAGTGCCCAATGCTGCAGGTAGATGAGGGCGTCATCCACCCTGATGCCAGGTCAATAGTCAAACTACAGCGGTTCCAGTGCTGAGCTCACCTGAAGTAGTCGAGGACGATCCTCTCCATAGCACTTCATCAGGTGGAAGGTTAAAGTGACAGGTTCAGCTCCGTAGGATTTGATACTTTCTGAACAGGAACCATACAGCAACCATACAGCATACAAGTCTTCCAAAGCCCTGGTACTCTCTCCAGACTAAGGTCTGCACACTCCCACTGCACACTCTAAGGAGCCTGGAGCTGATGTAATCAGAGCCTGTGCCCTTCCTGGCCTTGGTCTTCCTTAACTCTCTCCTAACATGGTTCACAGTGAGGCAGAGGGGGGTGAGCGGTGACTGGTCTGTTGTTGGGAGCTCTCTGTGACAATGGGAGGAGAGGCAGAGTGGTCTGCATGTGAACAGCTGAACTGGGAGGGGATGACTGGACTGGAGAGGTGTGAAAGGGGGCCATGTAAATTGGGGCTGGGGACTGGGTGAAATTGAATCTGTTAAAGATCAGATTTAATTAATTTGCCCAGACCTGGTCACCTGTGGCACTCCACCTTCACCGTGGCCCGGGATGTGTTTCAGTGCCCTCCACATATCAAAGACATTGTTCTCCTCCATTGTTCTCCTTCTTCCTGTATCTGTCCTTGCACCTCCTGATTTTGTACTTAGTTCCAGCTGCATTTTGCCAAGCTCCTCATTGTCCCCTGAGAAAAAGGCCCTCTTCTTCTGATTCAGCAGGGCCTTCAGCTCAGGGCTCACCCAGGGCTTGTTGTTGGGAAAACACCGCACTGTCTTGGATGGCACAGTGTTTTCCACACAGAAGTTTATATAGTCTGTGATACAGTGTGTGAGACTGTCGATGTCGATGTTAAAACAGTCCCTCAGCTGTTCACTCGCCTCATCTGTCCAGATCTTCATTGCTTTTATCTGTGGTGTCTGCTTTTTCATCATCAGAGTGTAAGCAGGAAGCAGAAGAACAAGGTTGTGATCAGAGCGCCCCAGAAGGGGGAGGGGGGCAGAGGTATATGCATTCTTGAAATTAGCATATAGTAAGTTCAGAGTTTTATTGTCCCTCGTGTGGCAGTTAACATACTGGGTGAAGTTGGGGAGAGGGGGAGGCAGGCATGATTCAAGTCCCCAGAGATGGGAATCAGGGCCTGTGGGTGCTGTGTCTGCAGCTGAGACGCTCACACGCAGCAGCGGCATCGGCCGAGGGAGGAACGTAAACAGTCAACACCAACACGTGAGAGAACTCCCGTGGGAGGTAGTACGGCCAAACGCTAAATGCCACTAATTCAGCGTCCCTGCTACAGAGTTGAGCAGTGATGTGGCCAGGGTTACACCGTCTGTTGTTCAAACACTGCAAGCCCCCTCCCTTCTTCTTACCGCTCTCTGCCAGACTCTGGTCTGCTGGCACCAGTGTGAATCCGTTAACAGAGATAACTGAATTCGGTTTGTGATGATGATCCTACTTGGGGTCGATCATCACTTCGATTTATTGTGTCTGACTGGAACTTGGTTGCAGCAGCAAGAACATGTCAGTTTAAATGAGTCGACCCCCCAAGTCATATTAACTATCATGTTCCTAGAAGCTCAGGACGAGGAGAAGTAGCAGCAATCTATCACTCAAGCTTACCCATAAACCCTGGACCTAAACATAGTTATAACTCATTTGAGAGTCTTACTCTGAGCCTGGAAAACTCAAAATCCACTTCTATTTGTTATTGTGTTCCTTCCTTCAGTCTATGCGTGTAAATGAACCCACTCATTGTTTTAGTCACACCCTACACCTTGTCCTTACATGCTGCATTGAAACTGATAATCTAACAGTATTTCCTCATAATTCTGTTCTCGCTGACCATTTTCTAATAACATTGGAGTTTAATCTCATGGATTATACAGCAGCTAGAAAAAAGTTCCACTTCAGTAGGTGTATATCCGAAAACACTGTGAACAAATTTAAGGAAATGATCCCTTCATCATTTACTTCAACATGTACCGATATAACTGAGAGTAGCCTCATTAACTGTACTCCTGTAAAAGTTGATTACCTTACTGATAATTATGCAGCATCTTTACATTCCATACTCGAAAAAGAAGGCAGTAAATCTGAACAGGCGATCTCCATGGTATAGCTTGCAAACCCACAATTTAAAGCAGGCGTCACGAAAACTAGAAAGGAAGTGGCGTTCCACTCACTCACAAGAATCACGCTTAGCCTGGAAAAAGAGTTTATACTTATACAAATTAGCCTCCGTGAAGCCACAACAGCTTATTATTCATCACTAATAGAGGAAAACAAGAACAACCCCCGGTTTCTTTTCAGCACTGTAGCCAGGCTGACTAAGAGCCATAGTTCAGTTGAGACTAGTATTCCCTCAACGCTATGTAGCAATGACTTCATGACCTTCTTCACAAACAAAATCATAGCTATTAGAAATAAAATTCACCAGACCCTCCCCACAAATACAACAGAATTAGAGTCATCAGTAAGTCCTCAGTCCCTTTTAGACTGCTTTGTGCCCATAGACCTTGCTGAGTTAACTTCAACTATTATGGCATCTAAACCAAAAACATGTCTGCTAGACCCTATTCCAGTTAGACTGCTCAAAGATGCTCTACCCTTATTTGACATGTTTGTATTAGATATCATTAATCTATCTTTACAAACAGGATATGTACCAAAGGCCTATAAGGTAGCTGTAATCAAACCTCTACTTAAAAAACCTAGTCTGGATCCGGGTGTCTTAGCCAATTACAGACCAATATCCAATCTCCCCTTTATTTCTAAAATACTTGAAAAAGTAGTTGTAAAACAATTAAGTGACCACCTGCACAGAAACGACTTGTGTGAAGAATTTCAGTCAGGATTTAGAGTTCATCACAGCACAGAAACCGCACTGATTAAAGTCACCAACGATCTTCTTCTGGCTTCAGATAACGGACTTGTCTCTGTACTAGTTCTGTTGGATCTTAGTGCTGCATTTGACACCATTGATCACAGAATATTGTTACCGAGACTAGAACATGTAATTGGATTAAAGGAACAGCACTAAATTGGTTTAAATCTTATCTATCAGATAGATTCCAGTTTGTTCTTGTTAATGATGAATCTACGACATACACAAAAGTTAGTTATGGAGTTCTACAAGGCTCTGTGTTAGGACCAATACTTTAAAAATTTATATGTCTCCCCTTGGCAACATTATTAGAAACACACTAAATTTTCATTGTTACGCTGATGACACGCAGTTATATCTATCTATGAAACCTGATGAAACAAATCAATTAATCAAACTTCAAGCACGTCTAAAAGACATAAGGGACTGGATGACGTATAATTTCCTTTTTCTAAACTCAGATAAAACTGAAGTTATTGTATTCTCAGAAACATGTTCCAACCACATTGCTACTTCAGATGACATAACTCTGGCCCCCACTGGTACTGCAAGGAATCTCTGAGTCTTTTTTGACCAGGATTTGTTATTTACCTCACACATAAAGCAAATTTCTAGAACAGCCTTCTTCCTTCTAAGAAACATTGCCAAAATTAGGAGCATCCTGTCTCAAAGTGATGCTGAAAAACTGGTTCATTCGTTACTTTTAGATTGGACTACTGCAATTCTCTACTTTCAGGCTGCCTCCTGATACCAGATCATCCTATTGGACCACTTCGGTCTCAGAATGCAGGCCTATTTGTGGTTGCCAGAATAAGAGGCATAGCCTTTAGCTATCAAGCTCCTCTCCTGTGGAACCAGCTCCCAGTCCAGATTCAGGAAGCAAACTTTCTATCTACTTTGAAGACGAGGCTCAAAACCTTATAGTTAGTTCTAGTCCTGCTGCTACATGCTTAGACTGCTGGGACCAACCCCTGATGCACTGAGACACTTACCTCCTCTTGGCCCACATTTATATGTCACCACTGTAGGACATTAACTCTGTGTGTCCCTCTGTCTGTCCTTGTCCTCAGGTGTCCCCGGCTTTGGAGCTACTGGTCCTACCAACCTGCCCAATTATTATGTAAATTGCCTTGAGATGACGTTGTTGTGAATTGGCGCTATATAAATAAAGTTGAATTGATTTGAATCGAATTCAATTAAAAGTTGTACGAATGTTGCGCCAACAAATGAGCTTAATAAAACTGTTTTATTGTCACACTAAAGCGGCATCAGTGTGTTCTGCAGCACTTTTACCTGAGCAGCATGAACCTTTTTATTCCTCTCAACATAAAATATGGTTCTGTGTACTTTGCAGTTTTGCACAGAGGTTCACATCCTCTTTAGAGCTGTGTATATCTGCTCTGTAAAGACATTGGTGTTGTTGATTGTGGTTCCTGCAAGCGCAATAAATGTGAGAGATTTAGTCTTAATGACAAAACTGCAGAGACTCCCTGGAACTGCAACAAAATGCATCAGCACTCCAGCAGTAGCAGCAGCTTGGAACAAATCTGCACCAATAAAGACTCTACAGGGATGATTTTATTATGACATAAATACAGTTTTTATTCCATGTAATTTCAGAACTCAGTGTGCTGCTGTCGCTCTGAAATGCTCTAAATGTTCAATGATGAGTTCATAGTTAGGCTGTAAAATATGACAGTTAGAAAAAACTTCTACCCTGGAGTGACTTCACTCTTGAAACATGATTTTGTTTGTTCTGGAAAACTGATTACATTTTTGGAAAGTTTTGGAAATGTCCCGTCAGGCCTGGAAATAAAAACTCCTTGGTAAATGGCTTATATAGTGCTTTACAACTCATTCACACACGCCCACAGGGACTCTTAACCTGCCAGACAAAAGGAATAAATGTCATCGTGGTCACTGATCCAAGTGGAACCAGGGACAGAGCAGCTTCCTTTTCAGGTCCCGGCGAAACTTAATTTTCAGTGGTTAACCCTGGAATCAAACTGCTGACCCTTCAGAAAGTGCAGCCACTCTTGTACAACTCTGGTTTGATGAGCACGAGTTCTCCCCGTGACTTGACTTCCTCAGGAGCTCAGCCCTAGTTGCAAGAGAAAGGAAATAAAGCCTTTGGAACTTTCTGCATTTTTAAAAAGAGGTGAAATTTGTAACCAAACAGTTCACAGGGTTCACATACTTATAGTTTTTACTGAACTACCAACAAACTACCACCGGTTGGTTGGTTTTTCATGTCCAACCTGTGCCTTGTTCGTTAGCAGAGTCAACGTTGTAAAATGGTGCAGCACAAAAATGATAAGTCACATCAAAATAAGAGACTGATGGCAGCTGGAGGCTGCGGTCAATGAAGTGATACCTGATGAAGAGGAGAATCGGGGGTGAGATAGAAACAGGTTTAAGTGAGAAATGGTGCGAACGATTGAGAGACTGAAAGTTGACAGAATAGGAGAAGAAGTTGGTAAAAGTTGACAGGGAAAAGTGAAAGGACACAGATAGAAGCAAGGGGCGACTGAATAGGATGTAGTGGACCCAGGAAAAGGGAAACTTTGTTGCTTTAATGGTGCCACTAAACACCCGAATAAAGCAGGAACTAGCCAGCAGCAAACACTGTTTTATTTATGCTCTCTGTGCATTAAAGCTGTCACGTAGCATCAGAGGGCCACAGGGTCGCAGGTTCAAAGCCAGCCGTGACAGCCTGTGTCTGTCCCGCCTCAGCCTTAACTGTTTACCAAAGCAGTCTGAACAAAAGCACTTAAGACAAAAGGCACTTTGTGCTGCACCAGAAATAACATGTCACATTTAGTCAGAACATGTGACCAGAAAACGAGTTCATACGATTCCACCGAAGAAGAAAAGAAGAGCAGAGTCAAAGGAGGAAGAAGGAGGTGAACCGGGGAGACAAAGCATGTCCTTTTAATGCCTTGTTTTTACTTTGTTTGTCTCCTTTACCTGCTCCAAACCTCGTCCTTTACAAAAACCCGATAGAACCTTCAAACCCAGTCACATCATTTACTCCAGAACATCAACGTCATGTATAGAGACAAACTATACGATTGAAAGTGTCCCCCACTCACAGGAAGTCTGGGGTGGAGACTTCCTTTACTGGATGGCTATCAGCTGGAGACAGTACTCTAGGAGACGTGATGTGGAAGAGGAGGGTGCAGGCGAGGAGTTAGGATGGATAATAGAGGGTTTGGCTGGATGAAACCTGCACAGTGAGAGCTGTCAGAATAAGAGAGCGGGCGAGATAAAGTGAAGGTTTGACTGTGGGAAACTTCTCAGGCCTCCCAGCGACAGATCAGCTTCTGCACAACTCACAGAAAACGTCAACACAGACCGAAGAGCACGATGCTCCAAGATGCAGATGCATTTGAAACTTTTAAATGTCTGCATTCTGAAATGTAGTAACAGGATGTTCACAGCCCACTGCTTCTGTGAATGAGGATTCACAGTGCCCAGGATGGTGACCGAGCTGTTCTTCAGTTTTAATTCAATTCAATTCAACTTTATTTATATCGCGCCAATGTCAGCGTCACAACAACGTCATCTCAAGGCACTTTACATCATAAAGACATTTAGAGAAAACCCAACAAATCCCCCTTGAACAGCTATAGGCAACAGTGGAGAGGAAAAACTCCCTTTAAGGGAAGAAACCTCCAGCAGAACCAGGCTCAGGGTGGATGGACATCTGCCTGGACCCGTTGGGCTGATTGGAAAACATTGAGCAGGTTGGTAGGAGCTGGTAGGAGTGGTGACTGTAGGACATTAAATGTGGGCTGAGAGGAGGAAAGTAGATCATGATCTTTTCCTAACTGTGTTAAAACTGCAAAGAAACACAAACACAACACAGCTAAAGACCCAAAATGACACTTCTTTCGTTAAAGGGAAAACAGAGAGACACAAAACAAACACATAAAAGACAAAACACCAAAAAGATACAACTTTAAAGAAACAAGACAGCCAAAAATAGATACAAAAAGATTCAAAACAACCACTAGGACACATAGAACAACTGCACACAATGACAACAAAAGATCCAAAATGACCACAGAGGAAAACAGAAAGAGACACAAACCAACCACACAAAGAGACAAAACCGCATCAAAAGTCAGAGAACCACGAAGGTCCAACTTCAAAGAGACACAAGAGAAACAAAGTAGATACAACACGATTCAAAACCAGCACTAACAAACACACAATCACAACAAAACACAAAAGGACCATAAAAAGACACAACACGGCTAAAGGAAAACCAAAACAACGGAGTAGTTGGGCTTTAATCTCATTTCTTGCTAATTTGCAGCAAATATCCAAGTAGATCCCTCGTAAATCTACAGCCGGGAGTAGAACGTGATGTTTGATCGTGTCCACATGTAGGACGCAGTAGGAGACCTAATGTTAGGTGCACAGATGTGGAATGTGTTGCGGCAGTCAGGACCAAGCACACGGAAACGAACAGGTGAGTGGGGGCGATGATCCCGGATGATGATTTCCTCCCGGCAGCACTGCCTTGCTCAAAGGCTCAATGGTGCCGGTGTCGGTTCCTCTGAAATCACGGCTCACGTCAGAGTGGAGCTTCTCTCCATCTGTGTGATTCTGTGACGACGCTTGGACACTGGAAGCATGAGGACAGACTTCCTCTAGGCCTGTCGGGAAAATCAATGCTGTTTGTTGACGGTATTCCTGCTTATTGAATGTCAGATCATATGCTTCTGCTTTGTAGCGCGCTGAACGATGGAGGGACAAAGAACACGAACAAGATCACTGCAGCTTGAAGCTAAACGTACAAGTCAAGTTGCAGTGGTAAAAAAAGTGAAGCAGCTGAAGCACATCTGTTGCACGGGACTTAAGACACGACTTAAACGCCTCCGGTGTGGACACGCAGACTGTCCCTACTACAGTACTATCAGCGTCCTCACACATATGATCTGTGTATCATCTTCACTGCTGCTGTGTGACAGATTCTCGCTGTCGGCTGATCAGTAGTTTGGATGGATCTTGATGTCGTAGCTGGATCTTTGCCTTTGGGTTTATTTGAAGAACATAACCCCGCTCGGCCCGGGTCTCCATTTCCCTGAGGTGCCTTCAGGTTGTTGTGGAGTTGATAAACAACAAAAAAAAACGTATTTAAATTCTAAAATGAAAAACGGAATGAAAATCTAAATGTGTTGATTTTGGAGGCCAAATGACAACTAAACGAAAACGAAACAAATTATGCAAAAACACTGTTTACATTTCTGTATTATAATGCCCAAAAGTCTAAACAATGCTTTTCAGCCAGGTTTTTATTTTCATGCTGTGGTTTTTGGACGAGCTTATCTGTCTTTGGAGAAGTCGGTGACCAGGAAACTGGGTGAAACATCCACGAGTGTCTCGAATGAGATTAGTCCATGATATGCAGCAACGTGTGAGAAACTGTGGTTCCAGGAAGAGCTGTGTGCTGGATCTGCAGCTAACGTGGCTGCTTGACACGTGGAATCCCAGCCCGAAATGGGGGAGGATTAAAGTCAGGCAAATCAAGAAGCAGCGCGGTAATTAAGAGGAATCAGTCAGACAAAAGAGTGTCTGCTCACAAAGAGCAAACTCTCACAACGGCAAACGCTTCCACACAAGCAAAAATAAAGCTCACAAATGAAGAGCAGTTCAACACACATCACTGAGCTCGCAGCCAGATTCCCGTTGCCGCCCGGCCTTGTTTTTAGTCTTTGTGCTGAGCTAATCAGCTGCTGGCTGTAGCTTCATGTTCACCATCCAGACACGGTGACAGACGTATCAATTAGGAAGTGATGATGCATGTTTCTCTGTGTGACGGAAAAACCCTAAAGCAGGCGCAATCACTTGTTTTCAAGTCAGTGCCAAAAGCAGCGTCTACCACCTTCCTGTGGCGATTTGGTACCAAACGCAATCAGACTGAACAGCTAAAGACAGTCATTCTGCTCTTGGGGCTCAGCACAGCCCACCCTCCACAAAATGAGTTTAGAAACCCAGCACGAGGCTGTTTCTCAAATACACGGGAACTCGTCACAGCGTGGCGGCACCTGGAAATTGGGCTCGTGGCAGGGGTGCGGCGCTTGCCTCCAGTGTTCAGCGTGGATATGGGGCTGATCATTAGGACATCAAATTGGATTGCAGAAGAAGAAAAGCTGGAAGAAATTCACAACTGAGGCTTTGACTGCACTTTGTACAAAAAGCTGCTGCTTGACAGATTGAATTATAGCCCCAAATGGGGGAGGATTAAAGTCATGCAAATCAAGAAGCAGCGCGGTAATGAAGGAGAAACTGTCAGACAAAAGATTCTTTGCTCACAAAGAGCTAACTCTCACACTGTCAAACGCTCCAAAGATGAAAAATACAGCTCACAAATGAAGAGCAAATTCTGCTAAAGAAGGAACGTTAAGGGCTTAAACCCTCAAGATCCAATGTGATCCCGAGAAATGATGCAAAACATCGTGTTCAGATCTTTTCGAGCTGTGCACCAGCAGCACCGCTGAGACCAGGAGAGCAGGTCGGGGTCGGGGAGGCAGGTTGTTGAGATCCTGTGGGCGTGTGCGTCAGGGACTCGAACGAACGGAGCGATCGTTAACCAATGAACATTTTAAAAACGTCCACCTAAAGTTCGACAGACATTTTAATTTACACAAAGTTTAAATAAGTCTCGTATTAAATCTGGGATTTTTAAAAGTCAGGCTGTTGTGGATCAGTTCGTCCTTTCTCTCCCCCAGTGATGTCACAGAGACAGAAAGATCAAAGACTCCTCCAGGTGATGTCGGCTGGGGTCGTTTTTTAGCTCGAAGGAGAGAAATATTTGAATGTACTCATTTATATGTTATATATGTTCGAATGTGCATTTAGACCTAAACTAAAGCCAAAAGGAGCAAGATGGAAATTGGTGCAGTCGTGATAAGAGTTTGCTCTGATGCCATGTGTTGATAGATAAATCCCGCTCCACATTAAATCGGATTTAATAACAGGACGTTTCCCTTAGCAGCTGACTGTGTGCGCAGCGTGTTATTAAAAACACAAACACAGTTTTAGGACACGTTCCCAGTCCCAGTGAGACCCCCTGTGAAAATGCGTGTGAACCATATGGTTGTCCGACCCCAGCCCCACAGCACAGAGGGCATCTGTTTACACGGTCCACGTGGTTCTGGTTTCTAGCAGCTGGGACTGATTCAGGGCTGAACAGTACAGCGCGTTTAAAAGTTTGAAAGTGAAAAAAGACAGGCCAGAGACACACAGGGAATATTTCAGATGAGCAGGTGTGGGTTCACTTCAATCCATCTGTCACCAAGGTCGTGCAGAGAAGGAGCCACGTGTTGGCAAAATAACACAAAGTGGAAAAGGAAGAAGGTGATTCTGAGGCTGATGGTGCAGATTAAAACCTGCAGTGCTGCTTCTTCACACTGTGAAGACACTAATGAGTCCAGGGAGAAAGTTCAGGAAGAAGCTATTGGTTCAGCTCTGAGCTGGTAATAGGACAATTTGGAGACAGCGGGACACTTTGTCCATGTGCCTGTGTATGAAAGTACTTTCTGATTAGTACTGAGTCATCCAATCACCACCCAACGCAGGAGAGGAACTGGAAGGTTGGAACTGGAAGGTTGGAGTGCCACTGCTCTGGGTTGATGTTTGTATCTGAACATCTGTCTGTCTGCTGGCCAGCAGATTTTCCCTCTACAACATCACAAAGAACAGACTTTGACCAAAAACGTCGGTCAAAGGACTAAATGTGAAAGTAGAACAGGAATATTTAGAATTCTGCCCCTGTGCCGTCGTCACCAGTGTTTGAGCTGAGACAGTTCACACAAAACCGCCACAAAGAGACAAACCTCAAACCCAAGGAGACGTGGTGGACGTCGGAGGTGCCTCTGTGTGTGGGAGGAGCAGCTTTGTCCTGTATTATCACATTAATCCTTTTTATATATTATATAATATAGAGTATATGTTTATATTCTATTGAAGACACTATATCATATTTTTTTGTATTTTCCTTAACTCACCTTTTTCTTTTAAATTCTACCTTGGAATTCATGCTCACAGGCAAACCCAGCGTTTCAGTACATGTCACACTGTGAATGTGGCTACGAAGGATCTAAACAGTTCAAGCTTCCAGAACCTGACCTTCAGCATGCACTGGACCAGTGTGCAGCCGAAGGGGGAAGCAGCCGGGATGAGATTCATCATCTCTGAATGAGTGACTGAGGGTTAGCGTCGACCTTTCAGCGGGTGGGTCTTTTATAAACAGTTATAGTCCATAAAGGCTTGAGCAGGACATAAAGATGAAAAATATTAAGAGTTCAAATGTCAACCTGCTGATGTAAAGTCAGGGAAATCCCTCTAACCATGAATGTATTTATACCCCAACAATCCATCCACCTGGACCACAGTGTCTGAGCATCCACACAGCCACGATTACCTGATGACTTTTATTTTTCTTGGAAGGTTTTTGTCTAAATGTGCGTCAAAAGTGACAAAAACGACCCTAAAGACGGAACCACTGACATGTGCTGAGGACTCCACTGACTGACCCTCTGCTTCAAAGGTGAATCACATGCCAAAAACAGGAATCAAAATGTCAAGATTGACACATGAAAATGTTAAAGCCATGAAAGAACGGGAGACAGGGAGGGGTCTATGCTGCATTCAAGTCAAGTGGGAGTTCTAACCGCTGCAGACGAGAGTCTTCGTGTGTTTGAACACAAAGGTGGGACATATGAGGTTCCCACACTGACTGAGGACATGGGGTTCCTGAATCATTGTTCACCGTAGACACACCTGGACACACCGTGGACACTCTGTGGAGACACCGTGGACACATTGACAGAATAAATGCAGTCAATGAACTGTTTGTCTTGCTGTGGGTTAAAAACCACTAGTTGTGTTTTTTCTCGGCCGCACAACATTGTGATATTATGAGCTGAAAGTGCTGATCTGTGAACATCGCAGCAGCTCCGCCCTGAGTCGGTCATTACAGCCTCAGCTGCTCTAATAACTGGAGCCTGCTGGGGGTAACTCTGCACATTCAGTGGCAGCCTTCCGACATTAATGATGATGAGAAGCTCCTGAGGGGTCGGTCTGGTTCTTTACAGGACCATCCTGTTGTTTCTTCCAGATTCCAACGCGGAAGTCAAAAACTCACATGTTTCAGCTGATTCCTCTGGTGCAGTGTATCTGTAGCAAACATCCTTTATTCGTCACCGAGCACATACAAGTTACAGTGAAGTTTGTCCTCTGCATTTAACCCGTCCCTCTGGGGGGAGCAGTGAGCTGCCACGGGCACCCGGGGAGCTGACGTTGGGTGGGCTCAGGGACACACCTGGTGGGGGGGCTGGGGATTGCAGGTGGGCTGGGATCCCACACCAGAATTTCATCCCACATTGTCTGTTCTGCCTCCAGCGGCCGCAACCTTAATCCCATATTGTCCGTCTTACACACAGAGAACCTCCCCCCTGCAGGGAGGCAGGTGCCTGAGCACTAAAACGGAGCCCAAATGGCAGCACATTGGACAACCGTCACAAACGTGGGATTAAACCTGCGCCGGGACACAGAATAGTCAGGCTCAACATCAGCACGGGTCCTCGCATCACATATGTCGTCAACTCTGTTGACCATCCATCCACGTTTCTGTCCACCCTCACTACTGTCACAGGTCCGTGTGGACAAAGCCCAGTCTTAGTTGCTCCAGTGCAGATCCACACTGGAGCAGGTCTGATCCACATCATGCAGGTCTTCTCTGCTCACCTGTCAGCTGTTTGGCCCCGTTCTTGAAGCTGCGCTCGGGTTCATATTTACTGTGCCGATGTGATACGGACGTGGAGCTTCACTGTTCCGGGTTTTGTCTGCTGGGAAAACCTGACACACACTTGGCATCAGGACATCACACCTGAACTCCAGGTGTGTGTGTGTGTGTCTTAGCTCCTCGCTCTGACATTCTGTTTCATGTGGGCTCATTAACCTGCTTCAAACTGGCTGTTTATCGACACCTTCTGCTGCCGTCCTCCTCCACGCTGCCTCTGCTCCTCTTTCCTTCTTTGTTCCCGGAGGTTTGTGTTTCATCCTCCCATCTGTCTGCCTTGTCTTTTTGTGTTTGGACTGTCTTAATTCAGTGGAAAATAAAAAACAACTCCTCGCACGTTAAACTTCTGTCTCCTCCCTCTCTCTTCTTCTTTAGTCTTCTGTCTGACACTCTGTCTTCTTTTCCCCCGATCGTCCCAGCTGTCTCTCTCCGCTCTCTGCTCTCCTCCTTCGTCATTTTCGTGAATCACGGAGCTGCGATTGTGGCAGGAGGCCATTAGTCAACCATGGATGTGTTTATCAGCCCCATAATTGGCAGAGAGACAAACAAGGGACGTCTGAGCCTGTTGGAAGCGGAAACGTTTCCTCAGCCTGAGCCACAGGATTAAAACAACGTTAAAACGAAGTTCAGTGTGGACACAACAACCACAAATACTGGAGTGGAACCATCCACGGTGACTCACCAATGCCCTAAATGTCCAACGTTATCTACAGACACTGACACTAAACTGTGTCTGTGATTCCAGGTGGAGAGAAAGACGTTTAACTTGTTTCATGTGGAACTGGTTAAAACACAGTTTAAAATGTTTCATGAACCAGGATCCAGCTGATCTTCATCATCGCCACTGTCTCACCACAGCAGAAATATTCTCTTTCATCCACTTGATTGTCCAAACAGTGAACACTCACATTAGTCGGTGACTGAAAGCTTGTTGAGACACGTTCCCAGCTGCAGCCTGACGCCAATGTAAACGCGTCAGATGCTTTTTAGTTGGTCGTCTGTTGCGAGTGTAGACGTTTGTCCACAAACTAGCTTTTGATGCCTGTAGTTAATGTTCCGTTAGTGTGACAACAGTTTACAAACAACATGCGTCATTTAGAGTGTTCGCCGGTGTGAACGTGTCTCCGGAGTGGACACGAGTGTCTCCGCAGATGAGACAAAGCGTCCAGCAGAGTTAAAGCAGCTCTTCCCTCTCACTTGATTTGAACACACTAAGTCTGGAAACAGAAGGAAAACAGTTGGTTAGCCAGTGACTGCTCTCGGCCAAGATATAGTCTGTCACGACTCCGGTCTCAGTCCCGTTTATTTTGGACATGTTGCCCGTTTCCTGCCACTCTCCATCTGCCCACCAGATGTCCTCCCAGTCACCAGAGCGCCCTCGCCCACCTGCACACCTGTTCCCATCCCGCTCGTCAGCTGCCCCGTGTTCGGCTGTGGACGTTTGTCTCCCTTTCTACCGAAGACACAGACTTTTGCGTCTTTACCAGTAGAAGTCATCAGTGCTGCTACTAGTGACCTTCAAACGTAAAGTCGCTAACACCACGATGTGGGAGGGGCCACAGGATTCAGCTGAGCTAAACTTTCAATGCAAACGAATAAAAATGGCAGAATTTGACCACGTGTCTTGTACCACTGTAGAGAGAGAAAACATTTCGGGTGCTGGATCAGAGAGTGTGAGGATGATCAACTAATGCAGCTGACTCCAGATCAGATGTCTGCATGTTCACATCAAGCCAGGATCAGTGTGTTCTTCTGTGACGAGGATTCACATGGCAAACAATGACACACTGGGACAATCAGAGACAGAAGGACAAAGGGTCACAGCCACGTGCTGCTTTGCCTCCTTATTTCATCCGAAACCATCTTTGAGTGTGGCTTGATTTAGAACAGTAAAACCTTCACCTCCTGCCAGTGTGGGGGACCCTGACTGTCAGACACCGTGGACGGCAAGACGAGGCCGATGTTTGAACCGGGGACAGCAGATTGTTTTGTTGTCACCCTGATTAAAGAACCGCGCTTCGGTTAAAATAGATCCAGACGCTTTATATTAGGAGGTGACAAACTGTGAAGCAAGCGCGAGTTTGTGACGTGTGTGCACAGAGAGGAGAGGCAGCTGTGTGTGCGGTTCAGGCTTCATGAAAACTGAGCAGTCGGCAGAATAATCAGCTGATAATCACACTATATGCCACACAGACACACACGCTCACTGCCAGCGAGTCCAGCGAATGACAAAGATTCAGTCACGCACACTGTGTCTCTGTCTTTCTGAGGACATTTGTTTCCTGGACACAGTGCATCCCCTAGAGTTCAGGTGAGTAACTTTACCAGTCACCTGAGACACGGACGCTGCACGGTTTACCCTTTGTCCCGGTCTCATGCCTGGATGAATGGGGACAACTGCATCACGAAGAATCTGTGCCAAATCAAATACGCAGATCGTTGCTCAGCGATCTGTGATAGAAGGGAATCTGCAAGAATGAAAGGGAAGATTTACAAGACGGTAATGAGACCAGCCATGTTGGACGGCCTGGAGAGGATGACAGGAGGTGGAGCTGAAGGAGAGCTGAAGACGCTCTGATTTTCACGGGGAGTGACAAAGGTGGGCAAGAATAGGAACGAGTGTATCAGAGGGACAGCACAAGGAGAATGGCTTGATGACATCAATGTGGGGCATATCAGGACAAGAACGTTAAGGTTTTCCAGGAGGAGAAGAGGACGAGGTTCGTGGACTTAGTGGAAGAGGGTCACTGTCAGCCCTGACGTGAGTGTTAAAAACCTGAAATTCTGCTAAAACCGAAGGTGGTTTAGCTGTTGGTCAGTCGCGGTCAGAGAAAAGAACCTGACACCTGACGATGGACCACGTGAGACACACACAAATGGACAACCGTTCACACTCGCATGTCTTTGAACTGTGGGAGAGAACTCACACAAGCACAGGGGGACGTGTAACGTCCACACATAATGTGACTTTCTATCTGCGTGGCTGCAGGTCGAACCACTCCGCCACCACGTCCCCGTAAGCGTGTTTCTAAAATCAAGACTATCACCTCGTGCCACCAAATGTCCAAGGTTTGCTGTTCCCCACCTGCCGTCTCCACAGGAAGTGCTTTGTTCTGAAAGTTATGAAGTTGTCTTCAGGTGTTTTGGCACATTTTCCTGTAAACGGTGTCTGACAGCAGCGGCTGTATCTCTGTCCAACAACACACAACATCATTACTGCTTCATACCACATCACTAATGTACTTGCTTCCTGTTTGCGAGTCAGACTCAGCTCCCTGCTGAGTGTGCGGAGCTGCCAACAACTTAGTTTGTCTCACACACACACACACACACACACAGCACAGATTCTTTACTACAACAAAGACAAAAAGACAGAAGTCGATGGGAACCGAGCTTCTCCCGCTCATTTGTTCCCTTCAATACTTTCTTTATTTGTAATTTTCACTTCCAGCAGCTGCTCCGGTGGTTTCACTGTGTTCACGATGAAGTGACACCTGGTCAGCTCGGTATCTTGGGAGAATGTGATGCACCGTCTAAGCATTTTTCTCCATAAGGCTTCAGGCATGTTCATGAATACATGGAAGGATTTAGAAGTAACACACACACAAATGTTGGGCGCATGTTTTCAGGCACTGTGCTCTGGTTTCTGTGTCCCAGCAGTGCAACCTCCAAATCCTCTTTACTGTCACCACACACACACACACACACACACACACACACACACACACGCTGGTCAGAGGTGAGGGAGCAGCGGCCGCCTGCAGCAAGGAGCCGGTTCAAGGACGCAGACGACTGTGTTCACTGCCGCTGTCGTCAGCGTCAGGCTGGACTCATCAGGAGCTTCTTCACCGGCACGACCCTGATGACACAGGCACGTTTGTAAATGCTCGAGTTTCTCCCGGACCAAACGTGAGCCTGGACTATTGATCCAGTGAGTCCTGACCCTGTTTCCAACCTTCTCTGCAGCTTTCTACTGTTTCACAGAGGAGCCCGTCTACTCGCTTTGAAGCATCTGAGTTCGGTTACTTAGCTCTGAACCAAGTTTAATTCTGGAAAACATCTCTTCCCTGAATATAGCGGAACCCTGCTGGCCTTTAACAGGGGGACATCTACCTTGAATAACCAAAAGCAAGAACACCAACAAACAGTCAGAGATAAACTTAAATCCCTGACTAATTGAAAAGTGAATAAAAAACACACGCGCATATAATAACTTAAGAGGGTAGAATTACTCTAGTTCCCTCTAACACGTGTCAAATATTCTGTAGAAACTCAGAAAAGAAACAAAGAGTCACAGTCGCTTTTATCAAACCCAAATAAACTGATGCAGGACCAAAAAACTGGAGGTGGCCGCTTCAGTCTTACCGGAGCAACAAACTAAGTAAAGTTGCGAACCTTTCTGCACGACAACTCCTCCGACTCCGCGGCAGAGCCAGTCCAAAGCTGGGTCCCGACCTGCAGCAGTTCCACACGTGCGGTCCGCCACTGATAGAATCTTCCCCCTTTACTTCCCTAACAAAATAAAAGCCTACACCACCACCTCAAACACACCACATACAAATGAACTTATTTACACATTTTAAACATGTATAACCGAAAATATAGAATTGGACCCAGTTGAACCTATTAATGTGGTATTTACTTACCACAACCTATATTTTCCACTGGGCTAGAAAAGCATTAAAGTGTTAATGCTTGACGCTTTAATCGTTATTAAAGTTTAGAGCGTAAAAGACGACATCATCTCCACAACAACGACAGCGTCTTTGCTTCAGCTCGGAGCTCCAGTTCATTTGTATAAAACAAATTCCACAGACACTAATCACGTTGCCTCTAAATAAAGTTAAATATCATAAATGACAAACATTCAATAATTGGAGTCGTTTGATGTGAAATGTCGTTGCCTTAAATTCAACACCAGGACAACGCAGCGTTTAAATCCTCTTTCGGGCTTCGTCCTGCGGACTCTGTCATCACACTGATGAAGACGTGGCCTCTTTCATCCTTTTTCTGGAGCCGATCAACCGCGGCTTCTCTGTTTCCTGCTTCGCCTCATTTGTGGCTCACACAGAGGGAAGCAGGCGTCAGGAGGCGGCTGCTCCACTCATCAGCTGTCCGGCCCGAGGGCCTCACAGCTGGGGGACACTTCTGCACGGCCCTGGGCTCATCCTGGAGCCCCACAAATGACCCAGTGTGTGTGTGTGATGTGTTCATTCATTACCGAGACACTCCGGGCCTCTGTTTGTCCATCTACGTCCTCCGCTGTCTCTACAAGGATCGAGTTTTGACAGAAAAAATGTACACAAGTGCTTTTTAGTCGTTCTCCACAGAATCAAAGCGAAACACATTTCCGTCCCAAGTGTCTGTCCTTCAGTCTTCATCGTCTTTACTGCGGGTTAGACCCTCAGCATCATCCTCACTTTGTTACATGCTCCTTTATGTAGGTGTCCACTCACAGAGCTGGGACTAACTGTCCTTTTTTATACTAGATATAACATTTATCCTACCTACATATGCTACATATGAGCATCGGATATTTCAGAGCTGATCATTTATTTCATTTCAAAGAAAACAATATCAACAGCGAACAGCTGTGTAATCTGGTACAGATGTTCACAGTGGTCGAGGTTTGTCCTAAACTTGGATTGCCAGGTTGGTGGGTGGAAGCAGGACAAAAGGACAGTCACTTTGAGTTTGTCTGCAGTGGTCAGTACCTGGACAGGCAGAGAAGGGGAGACACGGCGCTCTGTCTGCACACATACCCAGTTTTTAGTAGTTCACACTCACACACACACGGTAGTTACGGTGGGCTTGTCACACACTGATCCGGTCCATATTCGCTTCCTCTTTCTGCCTCTTCCCCCCATCCACCACGTTCGTCCATGTGTTCCCTGTCCTTCTGCGTTTTCCTGGCCGACCCGCCGTGACCCTCCGTCGCTCTGTCTCAGCCACACAGACACACGCTGAGCGCGCTCAGCGGGCGGCGTTCGCCGTGAGATCGTCTCATTAATATGAGAGAGAAATGGCTAATGAGGGTTAATGAGACGCCCAGCAGGACCGACAGGCTTTATGTGACAGGGTTTCAGGGTTTAATCAGTCGCTCACCAGAGATGAATGTGAGAGGAGATGGAGGAAACGAGGCAGCAAACAGGAAAATGTTAATAAAATGCAATTAAAGAGCAGAGTTATGATTAGACAGCAGATTGATTCAGTCGAGGGCAGCTGTGTTCAGTGTGACTGAGCTGATTGTCTCAGCTTACAGCCAGCCTCTCTTTGTTGGTTGCCATGGTAACCCAGGAGGTACACAGAAAGCTCATTAACGAAGTGTTTTGCCTTTCTCCGGTTTCTTGTTTCTCTCACTGAAATTGGGGGAGACAATTAGACAGTGTATTTCAGGTTAATCGAGTTTGACGAGACAATAAATTCGCTACCAGATTAAATTATTTTCTAAGTGAGAATGAGATGAACTAAAGATAGATTATGTTAATGCCGTGGAGACTAATACACCTCTGTAATTATGAGATTACATGTCCCATCATACTGTAGGACGGTTTCTCAGTACAGGTTCTAAAACTGAGAGACACCATCATCCTTGTTGCCTCGTGTTTTTTCATTGGCCTGCAGACGTGTCACATGACCAAGAAAACTCAATGGCGGATAACTTCAACATACCTTTAGCATCGACACGTGGTTTACAGGAATGTTCAGGGAGAAAGCTGCGCGTGTTTTCTGCTCTCTGGTGACTGGCACGTTTAAAAAGACATTTGGAACGAGTTCACCGGATGAGGGAACACATCACGGAAGCAGCGCTGCTGATGAACTAAAGTCATCACAGTCCAACATTGCTTCCAACCTCTGTTCTTTGAACTCCCATTATACCTCTCTGCACAGTCACGCCCGTCCACACACACACACACACACACACACACACACACACACACACACACACACACACACACACACACACACACACACACACACAGCTGACAGTGCATTCACATTAAAAAGGTGAGTGTTGCCTGCAGCCATGTGATGCTCTCAGCTGGAGCAGCAGTGTCAGCATCCCTCTAATCAGTTCACCTGCAGAAACACACACACACACACAATCTACAGTGAATATGGAGAATCAGCCCTGAAACAGTCACAATTATATTACTTTTTTTTAGGCTTTATCTGCACATTTTGACTTACACCAAACATGTCACGTGTGAAATTAAAACATATGCTTATGGATCATCAGTCTGTTGTCAAACACTCATGGATCTGGGCCGTATTTTCACGCAGAATTGTGTGAACTCACTCACATTCTGTGGACAGAGACAGAGTCGGCTGCTGTGGTATCCACAAGCAGAACATTTGCCGGGGGGTTGGATTGATGATCAGCTCACAAAACCCTGAACATTTCCCAGGAGACTTTTTAAGTTGAATGTGAAACTGTCCGTAATGTAAATGTAAAAGCAGAAAAGCTTTAATCACGACCGTTCAGCTACGTGCTGATTATGGAAACCATTTTTTTCACAAGCTGAACAGTGACGATTCCACGTCCATCTCCTCGTGTTTATGACATCTGACGGTTTTTGTGCTGAGAAAGCTACAGATGTCTGGCTCCCATCACAGGCACCTTCATACATCGTCTTTCAGTTTGTGTCGTCTGTCGTCCTGGTCAGTTCTTCCAAATGTTCCAATGTCCAGATAAAGGGCAAATGTGGAAAACAGAACTTTGTGATTTGGTGCCAGTTGTTCCAGTCCCTCCTCCTCCTCCTCTGCCTAAGTCCCAGAGAATCGGCAGCTATATTAAGCCTCGCTCAGGAGCGCTGACTGCTGCGTGATTGTTCAGCGGGTAATAACAGCCGTCATCTGCGAGGACACAGCGCCGGAAAACGTTTCTTAAAAATCCTGACATGGCTGTCAACTTCACTGCTAACCTACATGAGGAGCGAGTAAGAACGGGAAAGAAAAAGAAGCAGAGAGGGAGCCGGGATTTATAGTCCCGAGAAGCTGAACACATTTATCCAGACAAAGAGTGAACAGAGTTTAACATGATGCCAAACGCCAGTGACAAAGTCTGATTCATCTCCACGTTGACAAATGTTCACACAAGCAGGAAATCAGCTTTCATTTGTCAGATTGAGAGGCTAAAAAGAGCAGCAGTTAAAACAGGACCTGACCCAGAGTTTGGTTTGGAGCTGGGAATCAAACCACTGACCCTGCGATTGGTGGATGAACTGTTGCACGGCCCCCACCCACATTACTGTCAGGGCTTCTGTTCATGCTGTGGAAACAGATGAAGTTAATAAGGAATAAATATAGTTGTTGTTCAGCGACGTTTGGACCCAAGTCTGTCCCCTTATGTCTTTAAACCCTCCAGGCAAATAAAATGCACCCAGGACACAGGCCGAGCTGCCGCTGTCTGCGTGTACACACGGGGAAACCGGAGGGATATCTAAGACGGTACAATCCCGGACGGAGACAATGGAACGCACACACAGTAACAGCCCATCTACCACCACGTGTGAACAAGCAGCAGCACAAACACAAAGGTGACATCGACCTTTTTAACGTTGTGGGACATGTCAGCTTCTCCTCAGGCCAAACTCAGCGGAGCTGTTCCACCTCCTCCGTGGTTTTCTAATAACGAGGCCGAACATCGTCGCTCCGATCAACGGAGACGGACGGTGGAGGTGGTGTTGTTCACCTGCTCGTTCTGATGTCTTCGAGTGGACGCCCACTTTCCAGGATCATTTTCTTTGCCTGTCTTCGTCGAAATTCAGCTGCCAGGGGACATTCACTGTCTGTGCTGTCTGCTCGGGACAGGTTCCCTCGTCCCTCTGCTCAGGCACAGGCGATCCAGTTTAAAGACTATTCACCCCCAACCAGTTCAGTTTCTGCCTCATCCTTCACCCTGGAAAATCACCGCCATGAGTTTTCTTTAGTGTAACTAGGTGTAAAAGTGTTTCTTCCATGGGGTGAGTTTCTTTTGTCCTGCTGCTTCAGTGTTTGCAGTCAGACACGTCTTTTATTCCGCCGAATGTCCCTCAGGAGAGGAAACATCGCTTCACGCTGTAAATAAATCCAGTTTAAAAAAAGTGCTGACCAAATACTTTAAAAAACTGTTTCTTTAAAGGCAAGTTACTATCACGGTCTCCGAGTGGCCGATGGCACCTTAGTTCGAACGAGGTAAAAGTCTAGAAGCTGCCAGTCGACCGAGTGGGACTGAACCCTGCTCGTCGTTCAGTCACACTCAGTGGGAGCCCGTGTTCTCAGGCTCCTACGGCTCGTTTTGGACTGTCCTTCAGAACAGAGTCAAAGCGGCTGAAACACTATGAACTTGGACCAAACCTCTAAACACCATCAGAGCAGCAGTAGTAAAGGTTTGCTGACTGGCTTGTTGACTTCAGTGATTGTTTTCTTCTGTTACTGGTCAGAAAAGGAACAGGAAGCTTTGGTGATCAGAGGAAGACGGAGAAATCCTGAATGTGAACATCTGTGCTCCACAAATCAAGGGCGAAGGCAGAGACGGAGACCTGGGACTGACGGAGACTCCGACTTGTCTTAGTCACACCCTATGCCGAACGACACTCGAGTGTCACGTCCGGTCGAGTCTGTTTGGAAACACCTGAGACTTTTTAGACCAGTTTAAATGAAGTCAAGTTGTCTTCAGGACCAAATGACTTTATCTGGATGTTTCCTAAATGAGTTAAAGGAGGACAAGTGTCTCTGGGGCTTGATACTGTATGTGTCACATCACTAACAACTAGAAGCTACAGGTTTGATTTCAGTTGTTTCATAGTTAATGTGCCTCAAAACCGCTGTGGAAATAACTGTGTTATTAACTAATGAAGGAGAGACACCCAACCGGAAGAGCCACTGATTGGCTGAACGTTAACTGGCGGCTTCGAAGGGCTGCAGAAGGTGCTTCAGGCTTCCATATTCTAATTTATTTTGTTCATAACTTGCAAATTGAATTAAGCCTAATAAGCGTGTTAAAATATTAGCTTTTGCAGACATGCTTCATCATTGTGACGCGATGCACTGGATATGTGTCTCTGAGAGGGGGAGGAAATTGCGATAAACCGGTTAGAGAGGAGAGAGGGGGCACCAGGCACGACTCTGTGGTCACAACGGCAGCAAGTTCCTCTTTCAGGGATTCGCACTAAAATCCAGCATTTCCATCCGAAACCGTCGATGCAGCTCCACTGGAGTGTGCCAACTAACCTCAGACTAAGACGCTTTATTTGTTCCACTTGGAATTTGTGGAGCAACAAGCACACGGCCGCAGATAAACACGGTCAGTTTCTGGGGGAAATCAGCCAAAACATGTTCATCCTAAAATCCATCTTCTGCAAATGTTCACAACTTTGGCCCAACATGTCCCACTTCCTGTCGGTTAAGGTTAGTGCGAATTAATAAGATAATCTGTAAACACTTTACAGTGGATGATTAATGAATGAACCCTTTAATAAATGCAAAGCAGCTGAGCAAACTGTACAAAAGCATTAAAGCTCATGTCACTGGTGCCAAGACACAATGAACCACTCGTTTCGAGGGAACGAATTTCAACCCTGACGCCAGCGACAAACACATGGCAGCGTGACGTAACAGGCTGTGGCGACTGTTCTCTCACGTCCTGCTGGGCCTGTCCCACGTCCACAGCTTCAGTAGTGGACGTGGGACAGGACGTGGGAGTATATTTGCTCCAATAAAGCACTAAACTCACGAATGAGCCCAAACAGCCACCTTCTCCTCGGGCGGCTCGCACAATGCTCAGCTCTCTTACACACCTCGTCCTGTATAATTAGATTATCCTGCACATACGCTGCATGGCCCACATAATGTCTCCAGCGGCTCCATTTTAATTTTCATTCCTCAGCAGCTTTCTTCAGCTCATTAAAATGCTAATCGTCATGCTTTGCTTTAGACTTTCCCTTTCCTGCTGCCTGTTTGTCACTGCAGGACACTCACCGGACCACTTTGTGTGTCCCACGGCTTGGACAGCAACACGTGACTAATCATGAGTGTACAAGGTCCAAAATGAGGGATTTTCACCAAATCACCGGAGTCCAGCAGCGTTACAAAAGCCAACGTGTCACAGTCAGTGAGAACGGTACATGTACATGATACTGGACCGACACCGGCGACAGCCAGTCACTCCTATCAAAGTCGCTCCGTTGCTCATGTTGCGCTCCAGTGTAGGGAACAAATAAATAGCTGCTTTGCCCCAAACCCAAACTAACGTCTGTATTCCAAATTCCAAGGTTCTGTGAAAGGGACGCAGCTCAGAACAACAAACTGAACCTCATCGTCATTCTCCCGGATTAAAGGCTTCCCAGTGACCCAGCTGGTCCTCACCCTTCCACATCGTTGGTTGGTTTTCAGGCCTGTGAGCATCCCAGCACCAATGCTGACCCGATGCTGGGCTTTGGTTCAGTCCCCCCAGCAGGACTCAAGGCATCGTGAAAAGTCTATGAAACAAAGAGCTTCATCACACGACCAACATTCTGCTCGATGACTGTACCTCCTGACTGTGACCTGCAGCGTGACGCAGTGGCTCGTGTTTCTAAAAGCTTCTAAGTTTGTTAGCGAATCATTTGATGAAGCAGGGAAGACCAGGAGAACATAGAGCTTCCACTCAGTAACCATCATTCTCTTTTCCACTGTGGGGAGTTTCTAGGCCACTGGGGGGTGGGGGTTATATTCTCTGCAGAGAATTCAAATGCTTACATAAAATGGTGGAAAATGAATGTAGTGCACTGTGCAGTAGATGGAGAGGAACTCACACACACCCTGATGTTTTTCAGCTCTGCAATTAAACTGTACACTGTGTGTGTGTGTGTGTGTGTGTGTGTGTGTGTCTACACACGGCCACTTGTCGCTGTCTTTGATGCTTGTTGCCATGGTTACCACTTTCGGTGGTGTACAGAAATCCCAATTTTTTTTCTCCAAGCTCAACACTTTCTGTGACCTGCAGGGAAAGAGAGAGGTTCATCCGAGCGTCTCTCCCTCCGTAATCACACATGCACTCGGAGCTGACGGCACCGGGCCCTGCGGGTCTGAGCCGAGTCACGCTGACCAGCAACAAAGCACACGGAAAATGAAAGGGATTTAGCTGCTAATGTGGGCGATGAAAAGCCAATTTTAAAGCCCCCGAGGACACGGTTCCTTTTCACGATCACTGCTGTAAAACATCACGTTTTAATGACTAATAATCCTGCAACAAACAAACAGCAGAACAACATGTGGTTCTGTGCGACGTGTTTGGGTTTTTTTCATCAGGTCGGTGTGACTGTGGCTTGGACTGAAGAAAGAGCTGCTGAAACCTGAAGCTGCACTATGATCTGATCTTTCTTTAAGGCACAAACACGGCGTGTCCAAGAGTCCAAACAGTGAAACCAAGTCCGAGTTGTGGTTGTTGCACCTGTCACGAGCCTCAGCACGAAGCTTCACCTCACGAGCTTCTGCCTGTGGCACAACATGTCAACCTGATGATTACCAGCAAGCTTTTCTGTCTGTGAACGTTCCACCAACCCGACCACACTGTCCTGGAATCAGGCCCGTTTGTTCTGATGGGCCACGGTTCTAAAACCCCAGCAAAGAATCCGGTTTGCTCGGTTTATTTTGACACGGCATTCTGTCAGAACGCTGCAGCCGTTGTCCTACATTCATATGCCGGTAGGAAGGTCCCACACCAGGACTTTGAATAGATACTGGGAGGTGGATCTGAGGCTGATACAGAACGACCCACAGACTGTACCACCAAGAACGCGGCCAGGCTTCTCAGTAACCTTTGTCCAACCAGGTGAGACGTGAATCTTGACCTGCTCCAGGTGAACTGCTCATGTCCGTTTTACCTGGTCAATGTGCTGCTAAAGAGGCCGAGATCCAGGTTTTCAGTCCACTGATCTGAGGGACTGATCCGACACAGAAACAGTCCTGTACGGTTAGAAATATCTGTTAAATAAAGTTGGGAGGTCCAGTAGGGAGGGACGTCTGTAATCTGGTGTCATGGTTTTCATCAAACTCACCTACGCCGTCATTGATCCGACTCATCGGCCACATACACACAGACTTGGGGCTTGTGGGTCTAAGTAATGAGCCAGCATCAGTTTGTGGATGAACTTGGACCCAGTTCTTGTTTCCTATCCCTACATGCTTGTTAGGATTCCTGTCATCTGAGCCAGCGATAGCTCTGTCTGTGTTTGTTCTACTTTTGCCATTTCCTGCAGTCAAGCCTCGTCTTGTTAGATAAACTAATAAATGTGTGGACATCATGAGCTGCTGCTGGTCACGGGGGTTCAGACCTTTTTATTGTGTAGGATTAACGCACACACACACCTGGAGTGCATCAACACACACACACGGTGACAGCTGTGCCCTCCAGCTGATCCCTGACTGGCATTTCCATTTGACAATGTGTGCGCCCCCCCCACTGCCGCCAACACACCAGGATTCCTGCACTGTTACCAGGACGACCACAGTGCATCCAGCAGGAAACACGTCACCTGGTCTGTCCGTGTGTGGGGGAGCAGGTGTGAGACCCTGGAAACTTCCCTTCAGGTCCTGGACTCCAGAAGCTGCTGCGGGAAGCAAACACAGGGGTCTGCTCTCCATGCTCCCGCATTCTGCACATGGCTGTCCTCTGTCCCCTGTCCTCTGTCCACCATGTGGACGACATCTGAATTCTTGTTCTGCAGCACATTTGTCCTGACAGCGGGTCAGAAAGATGTCATGAAAACTGACAGAACAGACTGATGTGACTGTTGCTTTTGTCCTTTGGACATGATAACAAATGACAAAAACTCTCTGACGTGAAGTGAAGTGGTTCCTACAGCTGACAGTTTTGACTGATTTTGTCTCTGGCCAATGATGTCTCATTAGTCCTGTTTAATGTCTCTGCAGCCTCAGAAGACAATGTCCACAGTCAGACCCAACTCAGCAACAGCCCCTGTGAAGGAGACCATCGTCAAACTCAGACACTGTTCAGTTTACATGAAAATCCACTTCCTGTCGTCGGCGCTGTGGTTGTGCTGTCAGACCTCAGACCTCAGGATGGTGGATTTTCTCCAGAGCTTTGACCGTTTTAGGGAGAGGACGAAGACGCACATCCGTCTGACTTTCATTTGTGTGATACAAAGTCACAGTTTGCATCACGTCATATTTCAATAGCATTAGTTTGTGTTTGGTTCCATCCAGACGTGGATTTTAAAGCCGCTTGGTCACTTGGAAGTGACTGAGGTTTGTGTTTGACTGCGACTTTCAGGTGTTTGTGTGTGTGTGTTAAACGTTGTTTCTGCTGCTCCTTAATCTTTCATACATGGGGAGTGGCGGCTGCTCGCTCATGCATTTTTAAAGGCAAACTTACACAGGCGTCCGCTCTCTGCGCTCGGCTCTGGCCTAGTTTAAACTTTGCTTCAGCAGCAGAGGAGGAGAGTTCGGTTCCAGCAGCTGAGCTAAACAACATTTTTTACACCTTTCAGCACAAAATGCATCACAGCAAACAACTGGAAAATGACCCAAGAGGAAGATCTGTGGGTGCACTGACGCCCCTGTGGTTGGATTCATGTAGTTTCATGTGCAGATGTTTAAGCTGTGAGGCTGTTTGTCCACACAAACACAGGAACAACACACGAAAGCCATGTGATTTATGAAGTGCAAACAGGCTGAAGAGATGAGGACGCGTGTCTGACCTGCAGAGACGTGATCCTGGCTTTGTCACCACGCCTCTTCAAGGACTCTGGGGCGTGTTGTAGGAGAGAAGACCAGGATAAGCAGGACTGACACAGACCAGGTCCAGATATGATCCGAGCACGTCATCAGTGTCTGTAACAGAAAAACACACCAAACGTGAATCATTTATGAGTGTTTTCTGTGGATTTTAATAATTCTCTACATGCAGTGTGTGTGTGTGTGAAACATTTGCGTTACTGGACGCCTCTGTGTTCGGTGTGTGTGTTGCTGTGAGAGCGGCTCAGTCCTGTCGTCCACAACTGATTGTGGGGCCCAGCTTCGGTTTAGGAAATGTTAATGAGCCAAAAAAGCTGGGGACACCAGTGAGCGAACTGCGGACGTCAGTCCACAAATGCAGACAAATATTCCCCCACTGTCCCCCCCTGTGGTGCAGCATGCTGGAAGTCACGTGGACAGAGGCGGGACATAGTTGAGCTTGACACTTCTTGAAAGGTTCCAATGGCCACAGAGACATTGATGTGTGTGTTCATGAAAATCTATTGGTCCTGTGAGTCCAGCTGTAATCCTAAAAACCCTTTTCACGTGGGGGGGTCTGCTGCTCTGTAGATGTCCCGTTTGTCTCCTCTCCATCTGTCGTCTCTGTCTTTAAGGTGAAGGTCTGTCCTGAACGCCTGTTTCCTGTTGTTCTCCCTCCACTTTCCCACAGTCAAAACTAAAAGTTCACTGTCTGGAGATGTGCGATATTCACCTGTTCTATTTTTCCACTGTTACACACGCACAATACAGATTCTTTATTCTAGATGTTTTAATACCGTTGTTTTCCTTTTATCTTGTTTAAAGTTGGATT
The DNA here is from genome assembly GCA_033026295.1 of Channa striata. Taxonomy (NCBI): domain Eukaryota; kingdom Metazoa; phylum Chordata; class Actinopteri; order Anabantiformes; family Channidae; genus Channa; species Channa striata. Next base: position 581,659 of record CM065182.1, read on the forward strand.
AAAGTTTTTTTGTTGCTGCTGAAATTTCCCCACTGAGGGATCGATAAAGTCGTATCCTATAATTTCCTATGAATTAACAATCAGTCCCTGCAGGACGTGACACACCTTTGTGACTCTGAGTCTGGAGTGAAGATTTCATGGCAGCTGGTCTAAACAAATCGTGGTCCACATTGTGATGTTGTGATGTTCTGGATTGTTAGATCATAAAGTCACGGGGGAACGGCCCATTCATGTTTTTTCATGTCAACATGAGAACTTCCCGTAGTAGCTAAATTATACTGTGACATTAGACATTTTCCTAAACTAATCAGACAGGATCCATGTCCAGAACCAGTCAGCATCACAAATGAATTCTTCCCTTTGCTGTTAAAGTGAAGATGGAGGCCGTCGTTACTAAACCACAGTGTGTAATGTGGCCGGGTCTGAAATGCTGTGAGTGTATTTAACAGGCAGCGCGGTTAATATTTCATCAGCTGCTCCCCCTGGAGGATTAGTGTTTGACTCTCCTGCTTCAGGAGGCTGCGACTACAGGCTCACCTCATCACCATGACGCCTTTGTTTACCTGTGTGTGTGTGTGTGTGTGTCAGGTGAAGGAACCAATTACAGCCTCCCAACGTCCTTTACAGCGGGAATGTGCAGTGAAAGCAGCAAAACTCTTCTGAAGCAAAATGTTTTTGCTGATTTCAGCATCTCAGCTGGAAGCACAACAAACTGCCCCCCCGTTTCCCTGACACACACTCCTCTGACTTTCCTGCTATAGAAATGTGTATTTATGCAGCACTATACCAAACACATAATCCCGTCCTCTGTGCTGCGTGTACGAGTCAGAATCGGCAGCAGCTACGTTCTCTGTTTGCAGAGCTGCTGGCAGCATGAGAATCCACGAATGTGATGTTTCAAGAAACCGAACAGGGACGAACTAGGGAGTTTGGGGACAACCCGGATAACTACTGAGTCTACTTGAAGTCGTTTTCTGTCTCCTTGTGGTCGTTCGGTGTCTTTCCACAGTTACACATTGACTGTTTCTTTCAGCACGTGAAACATAATTATACCGACACTGGCTCATGACTTCCACAGTTGCCCGATGTGCAGGATTCCTCCTTTTACCTTCTACAATGTTCATGCAGCGACTCTTCAAGTATCGGCTGTTTGCACGAGCAGACAGGCCGCCTGTGCTTGTACGTATGTACTTTCAGTGAAAGGAAGTGACGTTTGGCGTCTGCTGGCCCCAACATAATCCCCTCATGTTTCAGTCGCAGTAAAATATAAAAAGAGCAGCCAGCGACTGCAGTGTTACGCTCTTTGATGAAGCAGCGATGAAGCCACGGCCGTGTCAGCAGGTGGGGCAGCTGATTAGTTTAGCGTCCAATGGTTGGGTCGTATTTGACGGAAACACATGCTCTGTTATGAACTCCTTTCGATTACCTCTCACAGACCTCGCACCTTGTTTTTTTCACCAGCATCAACGGCAGCTTCCTCCTCTCCTGGAGACGCTGCAGCCAGTCGAACTTGTGGGAAGCTGAGGACGTCTTCTATGAGCCCATGTCTCTGTCCAAATGACACCCACAGAGGACCGGATGTTTTTAGGAGCTCCTCTTCGGTCAAAGCAAAGCAGCAGCAGCAACTTTGGGTTTAAAGTGGACGTGGATTTTCTTTTTTCAGATGTTGGCTTCAGGTGATTTCCTGTTACAAATTGTCTCCATTAAATGTTGCTGAAGCTCTTCTGCTCTGGCCCTGTCTGCAGCGTGTCATTACTCTGATTCAGACTAAAAACAATTCAATTCAACTTTATTTATATAGCACCAATTTACAACAAGGTCATCTCAAGGCACTTTACATAATAAAGTCAAGACTATACAAACATTTAGAGAAAACCCCCGTTGAACTAGCCATAGGCAGCAGTGGAGAGGAAAAACTCCCTTTAATGGAAGAAACCTCCATCAGAACCAGGCTCAGGGTGGACGGACATCTGCCTTGACCGGTCGGGCTGAGTGGAAAGTGGAGAGAGAAAAGAACAGAGCAACAACAAAACATTGGGCAGGTTAGTAGGACCAGTAGCTGTGCACTGGAAGACACACAGCGCCAAATCAACTGAGGACAGGGACAGAGATAGGGGGACAGAGAAGGAGAAAGACGACTACGGGACAAAGAAGACACAGAGTTAATGTCATACAGTGGTGACATTATAGATGTGGGGTGAGAGGAGAGAATGAAGAGAAGAGGAGGTGGCTCAGTGCAGAGTCCCCCAGCAGTCTAAGCCTATAGCAGCATGACTATAACCAACTATAAGCTTTATCAAAGAGGAAGGTTTTGAGCCTAGTCTTAAAAGTAGAGAGGGTGTCTGCTTCCCAAATCTGGACTGGGAGCTGGTTCCACAGGAGAGGAGCTTGATAGCTAAAGGCTCTGCCTCCCATTCTACTTTTGGAAATTCTGGGAACCACAAGTAGGCCTGCATTTTGGGACCGAAGTGGTCTAGTAGGATGATATGGTACTAGGGGATCTTTAAGGTATGATGGAGCTTTATAGGTAAGAAGAAGGGTTTTAAATTCTATTCTACATTTAATGGGAAGCCAATGGAGAGAAGCTAATGAAGGTGAAATATGATCTCTCTTACCAATCCCAGTCAGTAATCTGGTCGTAGTACTGTGGTTCCCTTCGCTCGCAGAGCAGGATCACTGATTTCCCCTGGCTGAACCTTCATCCAGAACAATCACTCAGACTCTGCAACAGTGGAAACTGTCTCCTCCTGTAATTTCAGTCTCGTCCTAATGAGGCCTACGAGACGTGGGAGACAGAAGATATCAGATATGAAGTCGGTGATGTTAACAATAGAGCCAGAGCTCAGGAGTGAATCCACATCATCATAAACCTATTACAGGTAGCGACAGTGTCTCAGTGAGACATCCTGAACAATGTCCAGAGGGACAACACACCTGCACAACAGCGCTTGACACGTTTCACAGACTCTAAGCGTTCACTGAGGTGGGAGGAAAACCTCAACTTCAACTTTTACCATCATTCTTGTTCTACTGCAGCTGATTATGAACTGATCAAAGTCTTTGATCAGTTATCTTGCTGCTGCTGTCAACTGTATCTGCTCAGGTTTGGGAATGAATTTTAACCAGATTCTGATAAAACAGGCTCGTTTCAGGCCAAAATGTTAGAACACGTGAGGAAAAATTCTCTTTCTGCTGTAGTTGAACACGTCCCTCGAACCTGGAAACTGCTCCCTGTGTGTCAGTCCTGAATTAAAGAGCGAAGACTTGGAATTAAGGATGAATGAGTGATAATTAGAGTAAAAGAGGTGCAATTATTAGAGGGATGCTGCAGACATCAGACCTCCTCGTCTGCAGCTAAAGCTCATTTTCTTTAGTCAAACACTTCCTGCTAAAAGAGAAAAGCAGAGGGGGAGGAAGGAGATATGGCAGGAGGCAGAGGAGCCATTTTGTAGCTGAGTGACCTGGAAATGTCAGAGATGAGGAGCAAGAGTTTCCAGCAGACACACACATGCGAACACACAGCGTTTCAGACAATTTGAAGACACACACAGACACACACTCTTCAGGGAGAAGCAGCTCTGCAGGTGCTTCTGTCTCTCTCCCGTAATAAATACTTTTCCTCTTTGTAGCAACTGTATGAAAATCAAAGGGAAGCTGCAGGAAAGTTGGATGACATCAGTTGTTCGATGTTTGCATGCTGGCGGCCTCACACGGAGACGAGAGGAAACTACTGACAGCTGCATCTCGCAAACATTGCATCAAACGTTTAGCACTTACTTTGCCGGACTGTGGTGAAATGTTATGTGACCAGATTCAGAGCAGAAACCGTCTCCGTGTAGACCTGGAGCCTGGCCCTTAGTATTAATTGTGTTGGATCGCCATGGTAACAGATGCTGCAGTTGCTGGTAAAAGTGAGTCATTATTCCTACAGAAGCAGGGACACAGGAGTTTACGATCGGTAATTTACCCACAGACATCCCTGTTTCAGCTCATATCTACATAACGTCTCACACACACCTGCTCCCACATCTGGTTTATATCTGATCCCTGACAACATTCACACCAGAATTCACATTTTTCAGCTTCTTGCCTATTGCATCCTGCAGTGAACAGCGGGAGGAGGAATCTTCGAATGTCAGAATCTTCTGTTCACATAAATGTGCAAGTTTGTCGGTGCGGGGCAACAATCAGCTCACGGCAGTTTCTTTGATGCTGAGCTTTGACCTGAGAAGCTCCTGATCCAGCTACTTATTGTTGAAGGACACATAGAGGAGACAAAAAATGATCATTCACAGTAATAAAAAACGGAGAATCTCAACCATGATATGACAAACAAAGGGTCTGTAAAAGCCAACACAGTAAATGAAGCTCTGCAACACTGCATGAATTAATTCCAGATCCCGCAGAGGTTCCTGACTCCAACCAGTAGCAACTCACCAGCCAGAAGCCTCACTGCCTGATCCATCTGAAGACTGGACCCTCGACATTTTAAGGTTACGTCTCAGTCCCAAGTAGTTTATGTGACGCAAAAACAAAATAACGTGATGAAAAGCGGAGTGAGGCCTTTAATCAACAGGATTTATTTGTCTTGGCCCCTGTTTAAAAAATCCTATCTGTGGCAGATTAGAAGCAGCCTGAAGGCACAATGAATAATCATAACAACGTTCACTGTCGGCATTTTCTTTCTGATTACACACCACAAGCTCCCTCACACATGCCTGTGACAACATGTCCACTTCACTTATGTCCCTTTACTGTTTATTTAGACATGTCCCCCTTTCTCCTCCAGACCCAATCTGGAAATAATTTCCGTTTGTCAGAAGGAGTTTCTGCTTTTAATGGAAGTATTATTGGAACCCCCCAGGGTCCACGTTTCCTCAAAAACAGAATTCCTCCAGTTTTTCTACCTGTTGTTCCATTCATTCATTCGTTCACCTATCCAACAAGGAAACCAGACGAGAAACCTCCTACAGCATCCAATGGACAGTCCATCCGTCCCCCTATTCATTCATTCATCTGGCCTCTAATGTGACTATTCATCCCTCATCTGTTCATCTGTTCATGTATCTTATAACCATTTCTTCAACCAGCTTTTATTATCTTACCAGCTAGAAACAGCGTCTCACTAAGAAAAAGAGCTCTCAGATGTATTATCAAATCACATCATCACACCGAATTACCCATGAGTTCTCTGCTCATTTGTCTCTCGTTGTCTCCAATCTGTCCATCTGGGCAGCACCGTGAGGCCTGACCAGTTTCTGGATCGTCCTCTGATTTAAAAACAGAAAAGATCTGCAGGGGACAGGAAGGAGCTGGGTGAAAATCTGCTAATCCCTGTTTGGATTTTGGCACTTTCCTAACACGGGCAAGTAACTAAGTATAGCTGGGAGGATAAAGCATGAACAAGTCGGTCAGATAAACACAAAAGTCTCACTGGGTCACGTGGCCGAACATCCCGGGTCGGGCATGAGGGAGCGTGGGTTGGCGGTTTGATTCCCAGCTATTCCTGTCCACATGTTGAAGTGTCCTTGGGCAAGACACTGCAGCACAAGCCGGTGCTGGTGGACGGGAACCTCCCATGGACTAAATGAGTGTCTTTGTCACGTTAGGGTCTTTGTGTGTTAGAAACACTGTGAGCAAACGACACAAAGTCAATGCAAGACACACATTCACACAACAAATGTGTGAGCAGGTTCTGAAAAAAGTCAAGGTGACCTGGGTCCTTACCACATGGCTTCTGGACAGAGTTTGAAGATTTACCTTTGCTGTGAAAGTCAACATCTGGCAGATTTTCCCCTGGAGACTGTGACTGAGATGTGTCCACCCACAGCCTGGAGCAAGACGGGCCACCGGTGTTTGAACCACGAGCAGTCTTCTCTGTCCACCACCACCAGCTGGATCCAGACGAAGGTGAAAACACAGTGACAGTCAGCAGCTTAGCACAAAGACAATAAGGTGTCGTCATTTCACACGGTGTCTACCACAATCTGCACTAAAGCCAAGGAGTCAAACGGACAAACTAACTTTCTGGACCTTTTGTCTTTAGTGCAGCACGGATTGAAGACGAAGCTTAGTGGAAGGACGTGCTGATGCCGTACACAGTAAAGCATTCAGTGTATGAATCCCCGTCACGTCACGCCAGACGTGGATCAGTCTGTGACTCTGGGAGCTTTAAAAGGGCAACGAAAACAAAGGCAGAAAGTCCTGGTTGAACAAGAGCAGCTACAAATGTGGGAGATCAAAGTGCCAACTCTAAATCTTCTCTCTTTTTTTTATCTGCTGCCTTTCTTCAGTTCTTTCTCCTCCGTCCTCTTCCTGCTGTCTGTGTCTGCTCCCTGAGGTTATGTTCTGCACTCATTCCAGCCATCAGTTCCTGTTTTAGGAACCTCCACATTCCTAACCCCCCCACAGCCTGCAGCTGTGAATTAAGCAGCATGGCGACCTCCAACCTCGGATGACTGATAACCACAGGGCAAAAAAAGAAACAGGAAAGAAGACGTGTATTAGTGCCACACGCAGCAAGAACCGTGCGGCTCGATGCCTCGGTCGCTTTCTTCTGGTTTCTAAAAACATCTTGGGATTTGGAACAGAGGGTCAGGACAAAAAGGACTGATGGAGGATGTCGGGCTGATCTCAGACGAAACCTCCTCTAGTCTCAAGATCCTCATGATGGACAGAGTGCAGCATGCTCATAAGGAGTTCCCTCCAGATGTAAAACTTGTGTACAGAGTGTAAAACCGACCAGTTTATGGAACATTTTAGAAGAAAACATCCTGTTTCCACCTCTGTATCCCTCCATCTTTCTGCTTTCTAAAACTCCTCACAGCAGCTCTCCTCAGGACACAAGATAAGTCCTGAGTCTCCCTGGCAGTCACTTTGAATTTACTGATTAGCCTTCAGCTAACCTGTGGACGACAGGATCCACCGGCTCACGTCGGTCTGGATTAGAGTCTCCGTTAATTCATCCTGTTGCTTTTGGCCAAATACCGACTGAGCGCAAAGACAGAAAAAGAGAAGCTGCATCTGCAAAGAGACAAAGTTTTAGGAGCATGGAGACGATGCTCCTGTCTCCCAGCCTGTTGACAGTTTGTCCTCCTGTCTCTGATCAGCATCTCCTCACTGTGACACTGTGGTTAATGTGTTGGCACAGCAGCTAAATGAACTGTTTAATGTGAAGTGACTGGGACTGTCCCCACTGAGGGACCCGACCTCACACACACACACACACACACACACACACACACACACACACACACGTGATGAGAAAATCTCTGCTGCCGTGTTCGCTGTCTCGGCTGTTTGTCTTGTCTGATTCTCGGTGGACTGAAGAGGAATTTAGAAGGCGCTCTAACGTCAGGTGACAGAGACAGGAAGTTCCTGAATGGGAGAAGCTTCATGTGACAGTCAAACCAACAACTGGCCCGGAGACATTTTGTTTGATGAGAAGCTGCAGACTTGATATAAGACGCTGATTATTTTCATTTCATGGTCATTTGTCTGAGCGCGGTGAAATTATGCTGAAATGTAAAAACTTGACAGGCTGGTTTGTTGCTCAGTGTGTTTGCGTGAGTCCTGTGAACGTGTGTGTGTGCGTGTGTGTTTGGCAGGTAGTTATCAGTCCTGTCCAGCTGCTCCACACTCACTAAGCTCTTTACCGGCAACACAATCCATCCGTCTGATATGAGCAGCGTCCGTCACGTTCACCTTTTCTGTCCTGCTGCTGCACTTTATGAAAACGTCACATTTTCATAAAGACAGACTTCAGCTACTGTCACAAAACATTTATCACAGATTTCCCACTGCTGAATTTATCACATTTTCCCTGATAATTATTGTTTTTGTGAATTTAAGGCCTTAAATGTATGAACTGCTACCAACACTAAAGTTTTTGCATGAAGTCAGTGATGATTCATCTCTTCATTCGCTGTAAAACATCTGCACTGGTCGTCATAGTTACAGGAGGTTTCAGCTGCCTGCAGCCTCCCTCCATCGCTTTTTGTTCAAACTAATTCTAAGCTGAGTCCTAAAAACGAGACAGAATCTTGCAACAGGAATTTTGAAGGAGTGAGGACAAAACAAATTTATCCACACAACCATGAAGAGACACGTCCACCCACCGCCTGTCTCTGATTCTCTAAATCTCCTACAGGCTTCAGGATGAATGCGTGCTGAGGGGGCAAGAATCTCTTTTCACAGTCACATCATGCAAATCTGTTTATATCAGAGTTTAAACTCGGTTTGAGGTGAGACAGCAAGTAAAAGATGTCTCTCTGAAATATTCTCTCAAGTGATGGAAGCATTATATTTATGACTCCTGTTAATCCGACACTGTGCACACGTCCAGCTCTAACTTCAGTCATTTGATCATTGGGGCTCCTGCATGTCCCGGCTTTCAGACGCGACATTGAGGTAACTGAAGTCATACGCTCCACCCCACCGTTTTTACTGGCTCACACAAAGGTCAGGGTGGGGGGGGGCATGTCCACAGTGTTGGAGACAATATCACTAAACTTTCCCGTGGCGATGGCTGCCATGCAAGGTGCTCACCTGACCCGCTGGGAGCAACTTAGAGTTCTGTGCCAGAAGAGACGCAGTCTCCTGGCTCTGTACATAACCACAATGGATGTGAAATTAAACAATTTAAATGAGATCAAAGTGTTGACTGTCAGCCTTAATTTTATTCTTGGGTAGGTCAAAAAGTCCAGTATGACGTGTCTGTGCACAGCCTGGTTTCGGTCCTACTTGTCTGGACGAACCTACAAGGTATCGGCAGGGGCGCGATTCTACCTGAAAAAACCGAAGCCTTGTGTCCGCTCCGTTCACAGCTACGTGACTGTGAAGAAATCCACAGTTGGTGTTCACAGCGTGAGCACACAGATAAGGTTCAGGATCCTTCACCTCACCACACATCTACGGTCCCGTCCTCGTCTCCTACAGGTGGTCCACTTTGTGCCCCTGGCACCTGTCAATCATCCTGACGAGCTGTCATCTCGCCCGCGGCTGTAAAATCTGCACGTGTGCTGAGGAGGCAGATGGTCGACACGATGCATCTAAAAGTTAAAGACAGGTGAGTGTTTCAGCAGAAATTGTGTATTTCCTTTAGGTATATTCAATAAATTCAATTACAGAAATAAAGAAGTGTGAAGAGATGTTGTGACGTTGGAATGCCCAAATGTAAATGTAAATTGAGGTAACTGAAGTCATACGCTCCACCCCACCGTTTTTACTGGCTCACACAAAGGTCAGGGTGGGGGCATGATGTTGTGCAAGGTGCTTCACCTGACCTGCTGGGAGCAACTTAGAGTTCTGTGCCAGAAGAGACGTTGTACATAACCATAATGGATGTGAAATTAAACAATTTAAATGAGATCAAAGTGTTGACTGTCAGCCTTAATTTTATTCTTGGACAAATGCAGGAAACGGAGAGTAGAAGGAAAGAGAAAGGAGCTAGAGACGCAGAGTATATAAAGTGGGGAGAAGAGAAAACGAGAACAGAGGAGATAAAATAACTGAAGGTAGATGGTGGACTCTCGGAAATGGTATTTTTCACTTAAATACGTATAAGTACAGGACTACTGACCCCCACAATGACAGTTTTCACCTTTGCACACCTGGACACGTGTGGAGAGACAAACTGTCCTGAGTGCTCACAGGTTTCCAGGTTTTGTGCTAAGCTAGGCTAACCTGTCTTTCATCGCTGATTCATCTGCTTCTGTGTCTCTGAGGCAGAAAATTTAACAAGCATGAGCCTCGGATGAAAGACGTCCTCCCTGCTTTTTCTGTGCCTAAAGTTTCAGTAACGACAACAAAGCCAACAAACTTACAGCACAAACCCGTCAGCCAACTAACCAGATCCACAGTAACTAGCAGCCTGAGGAAGGAGGGAGTTAATGAGTGGAACGTCAGATGAAAAACATTGATGGAGAAAATGAAGCTTTGCGTTTCATGTCAGGACGCGTCTCACTGCGTCTCTGCAGCCTTTCACTGACATTCTCACACTGCACTGGTGAAAATGCATCTACTCAAGAAGATGTTTAAAATGTGTTTCTGTTTTATCCAGTTTCATTAAGCTGCATCATCGACACAGCTCATTCCACAAAGGTCCGGGTTCTGCTCTTTTTTGGGTTAATGACCCCCAGATGTTGTCTTCCAGTTACCATCTGTGTTTTAGAAAATCTCAACAGGATAAACCTGCAGCCACTTCACTCCAGCCACCAGCTTCTTCTGTTTGCAGAAAGTCCACCACCGGTGAGACCGGTGGAGACCAAACACAGAGATAGCACACTTTGAGGATCATCTGTTTGCTACCGAGTTCAACATGTCTTGCTGGACGATGGTTATATGAACCTCACGGTACTTTAAACATACCGTGATTCTATCTGTTGGTGGGGAGCCTTTAACAAAAACTACGTCCATCTGTCATATTAAACAAATTATTGTTCTTATCTTTGGGTTTTTAACTCAAAGCTCACGATTGATTCAATTCTCAGCTTTGTCCAAATCAAAGCACAGACACTTTCTGTCCTCTGCACTGAATGAAGGAGTCCAGTTTGGTCCAACACAGCATGTTCTCGCTTTGGGTTTGTTCAGTGTCTCTTCTGAAGGTTTTAAATGAGGTATACGACAAAACAACTCACTTCTACATAAACTCACCTTTGAAAAGATCTCATGCCCATGGACAGTCATCAGAGCAATTGTTGCTCATGGGGGATTTGTTGGGTTTTCTCTAAATGTCTTTATTATGTAAAGTGCCTTGAGATTAATTTGTTGTAAATTGGTTGTATTCTTCTCCTTCTCCTTCTTCTCTCTTTCAAACATAAATAAAAAATTGAAAAAGTCTTTTTTTCAGAACAGCTCCGAAACGCCTGCAGACAGTGATGATACGCAGACTGCCAGCTGTTTATTGTGGGTACATCACCAATCGTCACCAAACTCCCATCAACCCCCCCGTGAAAACACGTTGGATGTAAAATCCAGCTTCTGTTGCTGCTTTTCATTCATATCGGCAGATAATTCTCCGGATTTGCTCTGTAGCTGTGAATTAAACACAGATTTGCAGGGTGGATGCTTAAATCCCCTGACAGTGGCTCAGCTCTGCAGCCTCCCGTCCGTCCGGGTGGATAAAGGTGCTGTAATATGTGACTTGCTCTGCTGTGAGTCTCTGAGCAGATTATGCATCAGGATGAAAACGAGTGGGCTGTGTGTGGGAGCTGGAGAGGTGAGGACTGTGTGTCATTGTGTCAGTGCAGATGAGTCTCTCAGGGGACAGAGTGCGTCTCTTTGTTTCTGTACATTGGGGACACACTGGACACATTATGAAGAGGACTTTTGAAAGGACTTTCAGCACTGAAATGTCGTTAGTTGTTATGACTGAAGCCGAGCGATGTGTCCTGCAGCATCCACCCTCCATGACATTTTAACAGTGAACCACCGTCCTTTTCTGGAACTTCTGTTCATGTGGACTGTCCACACTAACGTACAAAGACTGATCTTCAGACGGTCGAACCGGACGCTCACTTCCAGCACGGTAATTTGTACTTTCTGTTTTAACATTTCTGAAGTCTTCATCATTTCGACCACTGAAAGAGACCAGTTAAGGTCACTGGTTTGAAACAGGAAACAAACAGCAGCCTGTGATTGTCCACTGGACTCGTCCATACAGACACTGTCGCCCTCGAAGAAAACATTTCTTAATCGGAGACACTGAAGACAGTTTATGTTTTATGAGTTTCTGTAGAAATGCCCCCTCACCTTTTTCAAATACATGTGAGGACTCACCAATTCTAGCTGCTCTTATACGTTGCTGGACTGTACAAGCTTCATAAATCCACTGCAGATTCTCACACATTCTTCTGCCAAAACAAATATGGGGATGACCGGTGGTATAATATTTGGAGCAACTTTTCCTGACAAGAAAAAAGCAAAAATGAAAACAGACGAACAAAGCACAGATTTACGGTGAGATCCTGAATGGAAACGGACTCTAGAGCCTCCACAGGAATGTGAAGGTAAAATAACAAGAACTTCAGGTAAAGTTCTACTTACTGTATATAACCCATGTTGTTGACGTCAATCACAAATATTAATGTTTATTTTCAAATATTCTAACATGATTATGACTGTTGTGATTAGATCTTAGCAGAGCTGAATTCAGTTCGGCCTCATCCATTATGTTAATACCACAGACAATTGTCCAATCTTTCCACCACTGCTGACAGTCCATCTTACCGACACAAAGCGTTAAATTCTGAGGACATCCAGCAGTTTCATCCTGATGCCGTCTTTGTTTCAGTTTGGACCAAAGTGGTGGACTGAAAAACTGCCAAAACAAAGTATGAATCCTTTTTTCTCCATCAGATCATGTTTGTGACGATTGTTCAAACGGGTGAAAGATGACCACAGTACACACAGAAACTCGACTGGTTTTCCAAACCCGTAGCCTTTAATTTCTGCCTCGCACAGTGAAGCTAAAGCCACGATTGTCTGTGTGTCACACACTATTTTTACTCAGTATTTTTAGGTCTTTCTGGTGCAGTGCATGTTGGGAAAACAGGGTGACAGCCACATTCTAATGCTGGAAATAAAACTAATGCAGCATGTGGAACAACTGGTTTTTTGGCTTTTCTGTCCAACTCACGGTGACTAATTGATGTGTTTAAATGTGCACGAGTATTTTGTTGTATCACTATCAGTGTTTCAGGGCTTTTCCGTCCCGGCTTTGTGTCCGTGTCTTCATGCAGAGCCTGACAGTCACAGTCAGGCTGACTCACCGTGAGACAGGAGCAGGTTTTTACTGTTTGAGGCTCTGCAGCCGTTAGCATCGTGGTGACAGGAGGGAATGGAGGCTGGAAACAAGGAGCCAGCGTCTGCCTGAGAACTCATGCAATAAGACAAAAAGAACAAAAACTCAGGTCCTAAAGTAAAAGTCTGCATACGTTCATGTAAAAACATCTTCAGTTACTACATGACATCATCCGATTATTACCATTGCTGAGCTGCAGCAGGTGGAAACTGGTCATCTCCGTGGTCCCCGACCTGGGGCTCAGGACCCTCCAACGGGTCAGCAGATGAACGGGGGGTTTGTCAGGTGACCAAAAACAGAAAATGTGCCTGTGTATTTGCCAGGCGTCAGGTTTGACTTTGAGGAACCAGTGTTCTGGGTGGTAAAGGACTTTCAAGACTTTCAACACCTAAATGTGCAAAATAACTAGAGTAACAGCCGCAAGATAAATGTAGTCGCACTAAAAGTGCAGCTGGTATATGGAAGCAAATGAGTTCAGTGTAACCACATGAAATATTACAAACACACTAAATGTATGGCTTTAATAAATGAAAATATTTACCTGAATCTCTTTGATTGGAGTTTTAATAACTGTTTAGTGGATGTTCAGCTGCAGTTTCTCTACAGCGAATAACTGCGGATTAAAACAGGAACTGGTCCCAGTAAAGACTGGTGTCCTGCTTCCATCTACTGGTCACTCTCCGTTACTGACGCCGAGCAGAACAGATTGTCAAATGAACATATAAGAAGGTTTGAAGCGCTGACATCTTTAAAACATGTTGATATAGAAATATTTACATGTGCACATTCTGTTAGAAAAGCAGATATTGCCTCAGGTATCAGAAACATTGTTAAAACCTTTGGAATGTACAATTCATTTAGGGTCACTTAATGTTTTAATTGACGATTTTTCCAAGCTTTTTACCGGACCAAGCTTTATTTCTGCAAACGTGCAGCTCCTTCAGCTCCGGTTCTAACGTCTGAATATCTGAAAGTATTGACCACTCACTGATGTATTTCCATCATTATGAAGCTTTTAAAATTGGCAGATGTGGAGAATGACTGAAACTATCAATGCACCAGCTTCACTGAAAAGTACTCGTACTCCTGTTACAGTAGGATTCGATGTGAACACGTTTGTTTGCAGTGACAAGAGAAAGAAAATGACATAATGAATAAAAGTTTTAATGTTCAGTTAGTGATAATGCCAATGAAAGTTAGAAAACAGAGCATAACAAAATGAAAAAAAAATCAACCTCAAATGAAAACACATTTTCAAGTGTGAGACTGAAACAATGGTTTAACTCCAGAACCAAATCTGCTGCTTGTGCTAAAGCTCCGCTTAACTGCAGAATGTCTCGACAATATTATTTACAGCTGCAGACGTATTATGATATAATCATTTACGTGTATGATTTGATGTAAAATCTGGATGTTGGTCACAGGTGACTTAGTGAAGTGAATAAAAACTGTGGTTCTGTTCAGTCATAAACTGTTAGAAACGTGTTGGTCCGTGTGCACAGTTTGACCCACGTTTTCCATGTTTTCCTGCATTTAAATCCCAGACAACTGAATTTCCAAACTATCTGCACCCATGAGCCACAATTTGATATTTGCTGACATACTAAATACTGTTTTATCATTCTGTATTACCACCTGTCAACAGTGAGCTTAGCCTTTCATTTAGTCTGGCCACACTTTTTAAAGTCATACTTTAATATTTGTTCATATACTTGAGTACGAAGTTGGAGAACTCGTACTACCTCTGTACACACTATCCCATGTTGCTGTGTAGAGTGGACATGCTGCCTCTGGTCCTCCGCCTCATTATTAAGACAACCTGTCTTAATGTTGTGGCTGATTGGTGTACACCCACATTTAACTGGTAAAGTTTCTGTTTGTTCCAACTGCTCCACTGGTTCCTACCACAGAACTGAAGTAAAACGATCTACGCCTGTTGAAATGTGTTTAAAAAAAAAAAAAGACAAAAAAACGTACGTTCCTCAGATGGGAAGGTCTCGTGGTTTAACAGTAAGAGAAACTAAACGAAACACACGAGAAGCAGATGGAGCAGCAACACCTACAGCTCTTTCCCTCTCTGACCCAGTAAATGTCATCCATAACGTGGACTGGGTCGGACAAAGCCGACCTTTCAAAGCTACGACAGAAATCCACTTACGGGGAGATTTCATTTCACAGGAACATTGAGCTCAAAGAAACTCAGAGCTGGCTGGTAAACTTTTGGCATCTTGTGGGTGACAGTTTTAGAATATAGACCAAAAGTTAACAGACAGCTGTTTAATAAATGAACATTATCCAAGCAAAATACCAAACATGAATGTTTCAGTTTCTCAAATGAGAATATTGTGATTTGTACCAGTAAAGTGAAGATCTCTACAACTGCAAATCAAGTTTTTACACAGAAACTGAGAAAAGCTTTCAGCAGACTGAACCTTGCCGCCTTAATGGTAAATGATCTGCACTTATATAGCGCTTTTCTACCTGTTGGTACTCAAAGCGCTTTACACTGCTTCTTATCTACCCATTCACACTCTCAAACACACACACATTCATACACCGATGGGGGAATGTGTATGCAGCTGGCCGACACTCACCGGGAGCAACTAAGTGGGGTTCAGTGTCTTGCTCAAGGACACTTCGACATGTGACCAGACAACTGTGGGATTGGTGGACGACCGCGCTACCAACTGAGCCACAGTCGCCCTTAATCTGAATACTGACTCCTAGAATAACACCAGAGGATATAACACTATTCCAGCTCTACCTCAAGGTCAACAGGTTTCAGTTTTCGGACAAACACAATGTCGTCCTTAACTCTAAAGTCTGGCTCGTCTAAGCTGTCCTCCGACTCCTCTTTACAGACAATCTGTGCAGACTCTGAGACCTCCATGGGCAACTCAAACACTTTGCTGAGATAACCCCCCTTCCTGCCATTTTTACCCACCATGGCTATCACCTGAGATGCGATTGACCAGGCAAACTCCACTTTGCGGTGGCTCTGGGAGCTTAGATCAAAGTTGTACTCCAGAATCTCATACAGAGCAGGAACATATCTGTTACAGTTTTGTTCTACATATTGGTGCACCTCAAAGAGGACTTCCCTGGTCAGCACTTGTAAATCCAGTTTTGTTTTGGCTTCCGATTTTGAGTCAACCTCAAGGTCCAACCCTATTTTCTTACAGATGTGATAGCTGCTGAAATCTGTGTCCTGTGGCGCATTCCCACTTGAACTTCTTTTTTTTGGGTCAACCTTTACATCGTCGGTATCCAGATTCACCGGACCGCTGTAGCTTGGCGTTTGCAGACTGGGCTGGGAGGGACTGTTCAGTGGGACGACCATATTTAGCCAACTGTTTGTCTTCGGTGAGAGGTTTTGTTTTTTCATTAAGCTTTTCTGTGTTGCGTACCACCTCTGCATTACCTGTGCAGCCTTGCTTGCCCTATTTCGCAGATCCACATCAAAATTGTGCTCAAGCACATCATTAACAATCTCATTTACTGACCCACAGAGCTCTCTGGTGAAGCTAAAAACTTCAAGAACAGCGCCCGTGGTGAGAGCAGTCAAATCAAGCTTCTTGCTTTCTGGAACTTCTTTTGACGACCAAAGGTTTATACCCAACTTTCTACAGAAAGGGTGACGACTCACATGTTTCTGATGGTTTGAAGCAGAACCTGACAAATCCCAGTTCGCCTGCTGCTCTTGTTCAAGTTCCAGTTCAGTTTGGGAATAACTGGTCACATCAACTATGTTGTAAACCTCAGGAAACGGAAAGGGACTGCTGAGAAAGGCTGCTTTCTTTCTATCAGGGTGGTTCTGAAGATACTTTTCTTTTGTTATGATGTAATAAATAAAAATGCGCAGATGTGTGTCATCTTGGAAGGAAAGGTGGAAGTTGTTCCCTAGAACGTCAAATAAGAAAGTGCGAAGGCTCTTTGTCATCGCAATAGCAAATTTGAAAATTTCCAATAAAACCCAGTTGGTGAGTAGTTCTAAATCCAAGTTCTGTTTGTTGCCTGAACTAACATTGAAGTCTAAACCTATCTCTCTGCAGTGCGCAAACAAGTCGTTCACGCCGCTTGACCTCAGAAGTTGTCTGGAGCGAGTAGCACGCCTCATCCACAGTTTCTGCTTTGGTGTTTTCACTTTTTTGTCCCCAATTCCGTCTTCAGAAAAGAGATTACGCTTTGTTTTAGGACTCCTGTCCTTTGGATGGAAGTTGTTGCTGATGGCCTGGGGCTGCACTGGACAGAGGAAAGCTTCTCCCTCTTCTTCTTTTTGTGCATCCGAGGAAACTGATGGCTTTGTTTCGACAGCTGTTCCTGAGAAACTTCCAAGATCATTTTTTTCTATCCTGGCCTCTGCACCCGACTGCATTTCTGTCTCACAATCAACTGGGCACATATATGACAGGTCAGAGTCCTGCCAAATTTCTTGGGCATCACTGTCCCTGTGCTTCAGTGTTTCCCTTCTCTTACTGGCCACAGTTAGTTTTTCTAGGTCGTGAAAATCAGTGTCAGGGTTTTTTCTCTTTTTATACTTTTGTTCTCGTACTCGCTTGTACTGCACTTGAAACGTCTCCTTCCGGAAAGCGTTCTTATTCTCGACCGTTAGGCAGGCATTTTTCCTCTCTATCAGTTTGTTCAACTGCAAACGGAACATAATTTTGTCCAACTCCAGGCCAAAGTTTTGCTTGACTATATCATTAACTATTTGTTTGTGTGTTCCACAAAGCGCTCTAGAAAAGTCAAGCAGCTCTATCATCAGGCCGATGGTCACCAGATTTGGGGATAGTTTCTGTTTGGGTGTTTCGTGTGGTCGAACAGCCAGAGTCACACCAGTTCTTTTGCAGAAAGGGTAACCTCCACCTGTTAATTTTAAGCGAAATCCTCCTTTTCGCTTTAAAATGAACGCACTGCTCGGGACTCCGTCACTTTCGCTCTTTTGGTTTTCTGGAGACTCTTTAATTTTGCTGTCATCAGTGAGGACTGAAATATCTGTGGTTTTATTCCTTTTAGGGTAGTATCGTTTAGGCACCTCGGACTCTGTGGACGCCTTTATAACGTCTGGGTCTGGGAGTGGAAATGTTTCTACCCATTTACAAGGTCTCAGCTTCACTGTGTCCTTAAGCTGCTTGATTTTATTATGAACACGTGTTGCATATTCATAGTACTGCATGTCATTATCCACGTCCACACCAAGGTCAAAGTTGAATTCCAGTATTTCAAACAAAAAATACTTCTGAGACCTGGTCACGGTTTTGGCAAATTCACAAATCTCCAGAATCACAGCATTTGTCAACAGATGTTGATCTAACTTGTCTTTCCTTTCTAACGCTGCGTTGAACTCCAGTCCGATTTCAACTGACTCTGGGAAGGGGAGACCGGCTTTCCGATACCTAATTCCATGGTGGGTGCGGCGCTGCCAAACGTAGTAGTCGTCTATGCCCTCCATGTTCACAGCCAGAAGGCGATCGCGATGGAAGTCGAGTCCTGGTAGAGATTTTGTCGACTTTTCTGTAAAATAACAAAATAGTTTCACTCTAAAGGTACGAGGGTCTCGAGAAGACAAGTAAAAGAGACAAATGAGAGCACAAACAGACTTCCAGAGGAATTCTCTGCAAAGGAAGGATAAATATCAACATCATATCAGATTCTGCATAAATGGAACATCTGCTTTGTATGTGACACAGAACACGTGGCTGAAGTTAGTGGCAGTGAAAGAAGTTACGGTCCTAGAACATGTTCTTTCAGCTGTGGGATCCCTTTGCTAGAATACGGTTTCAGTGTTTTCCCTTTATAGGTCACATGGAATATTATCTAAATGACACTTATTAACAAGGCTGTGGCTGATTAAGACATTTTGCCTTTATTATTCTGCTAAACATGTTCTCAAATAATTCATTGTTTGGTCAATAAAATGTCCACAAAATAGATGAAAGACAGTGTTATTCTACTGTCCAACGTGAGGTCTTTAGATAGTCTTTCCTAAATCAGAGTTTACATGAAATCGACAGCATTACAATCACCTAACAGGAAGCAGGACATTGACATTGTGCGTGAAGTGCACAGCTCAGCTTGTAGTCTGAGACACTGTCTCCGACCGGAAGCCGAGATCCTGAGCCGTTTGCGAGGCCACAAAAACAGGAGTCAGCTTTCATGCTAACGCTAGCCTGGCGCTAGGTTAGCACCGCAGGCGGTCGGGGGCAGCTCAGGGGTCCGAGTGAGCACCGAGACGATAAAGACGGACGCTCACCTGACACTGAGACCGGCGCCGCTCATCCGCAGGTTTGACGGCGGTGCAGTGCGGGCTGTAGCTTCCGACCATATGCCCCGGTCCCGGCGAGCAGCCGCACCGCGCCGCGTTCAGGGGCCCATCGGAAACCACACGCACAACTCAAAGACAGGGACAGTTCTCCAGAGGGGGGGGACTCTGCTGCTCACGGCGCCTTTTAATGACTTTCTCTCATTTTATTTCCCTCTGAGGACAAAGATCATCTCCGCTGTGGATCAGAATGAAGAGTAAAGGCTAAAGAGGAATACTTTTATTTAATATTATCGTTGGTGTTTGTGAAATGACAAACGATTCTGTTTCTCGTTTCTTAAACGCAACAGGGGGAGAAACGTTTCCTTTACTTAATTAAAGTTCATTAACTTCATGGGTAAAATGACAACTGTCCAAGTATGAAAAATCACACTAACCCGAAACAAAACCATAGAAAATACGAGAATGTGACAGAAAAAAGTCCCCGATGTTAAGAACTCACGGAGAAGCCAACGTGTCCTGCCTGTTTAATTCATTTCTTGAATCAGGTCACAGTTCAGAAACCAAACCGCGTTGTCGGTGCTGAACAGATGCCCCCAGATAACCCCCGACTTACAGACAGACACTCACTTCAACTGTCCGAGCCATTCTACACTCACTCATCTCATTTTTATGGTATTATATTATTTCTGATTATCTCTGTACTTGTTTCATTTTGTGTCACACCTTTGCACCTAAACTTTTCTTTCTGTACATGTTGCGTTTGCACCTGACACCAGGACTAATACCCAGCACTGTCCAGTGTTCATAACTGTGCCTGGAAATAAACGGTTTTCTGATCCGGATTAATTAAAGAAATAAAAAGTCAGTGTGCAGCGGGTCTGAGACCGGAGTCCGTCTGTGAACCGGCTCAGTCACCGACAGCCTACGTGTGTTTACGTCCAGCCCAAACCTCGACGATTAAAAGCCAGCGAAGCCCGTTACTGCAGTGAGGCGCTGTCCCCGTGTTATCGCGGGTCTCTACTTTGTGCAGCACCGCCGAAATGATTCAGCCCGAACCCGTCTGACCCGTTCTAGGAAACGAAAAGTGAAGAAAACTCGCTGCGTGTTGAACGAAGTGACGGTGTGTCGAGGAGGTTTGGGGTCTCCCGGAGTCAAATCAAAGAGTCCCTGTGGACAATCAGGGGCCCGGCTTGAAGGTTAGGACCGTGCCTCCCTGCCGTTCTGGCTTTTGTGTTCGGAGACCTCCGCTGTCTGTGGATTTTGACTCCCGAACGCAGCAGAGAAAACACAAGTGTCGCCGCTTTTCTGCATTCCAGCAGCGCGGCCGGGCGGGTTGCCTCTCCACGGTTCTCATGTCCGTTATAAGTCCGCGTCCTGCGCTGAGCGCGGCTCACAGCGACACCGAGCACCGAACATGGCAGAGGAAGCTCCAGCGGCGGCTCCAGCACCTGCGGCCCCGGCCAAGGCGCCGGCCAAGGCGCCGAAGAAGAAGGCCGCTCCCCGTGTCAAGAAGGAGGGACCCAGCCTCCCGAAGCTCATCGTCAGCGCCGTGGCTGAGTCCAAGGAGCGGAAGGGAACGTCGTTGGCGGCGCTTAAGAAGCTGTTGGCCGCTAAAGGAGTCGACGTGACCAAAGCCAACAAACGCATCAACACCACCGTCACGAAGCTGGTGACCCAGGGCGCGCTAAGCCAGACCAAAGGAACCGGGGCCTCCGGCTCCTTCAAGCTCGCTAAGAAAGAGCCTAAAGCCGCTAAACCAGCCAAGACAGCGGCGAAGAAGAAGAAGGCGCCGGTCAAAACAAAGAAGCCCGCCGCTAAGAAACCTGCGGCCGCCAAGAAGCCCAAGGCAGCCGCAGCCAAGAAGCCGGCAGCTGCTAAGAAGTCTCCCAAGAAGGTCAAGAAGCCCGCAGCGGCGGCCAAGAAGCCGGCGAAGAGCCCCGCCAAGAAGGCGGCAAAGAGCCCCGCTAAGAAAGTGGTGAAGAAAGCCCCGGCAGCCAAGAAAGCCCCCGCCAAGAAGGCGGCCAAGCCCAAAGCCAAGAAGGCGGCGGCGGCGGCGAAGAAGAAGTGAGCGGACATCAACCAACACAACGGCTCTTTTAAGAGCCACACACCCCGACTGAAGAGCTGCTTCCCGGTGGGATCTCAGGGTCTTTATCAGAGGGTGGAGAATGAGCTGGTACCGGCACTCAGCTCCGTGGGAGCGTGTGTTTGGGCCAGAGTGAGTGTGTGTGTGTGAACCCGCAGGAGCGTCTGTGCATCGCGGGGAGGATTTTTATATTTCCCACTGTGGGGCGCTTTGTGACGTCACACTGAATTATGTTCGTTCGAATCTGTCATTTTCTAGCTGGGTGACTGTTTATAAAATAAACATTTTTTTTTTAAATAACTAAAAGTCTTGCGTCCTTAGTGGAAATGAACATTACATCTTCACTCTCGCCGTGTGTGCACATGAAAACAGTCCCTTTGTTCTGGTCTGTTATGGCTGTTGGTCCATTAGCACTATGATCTGATGCATAAACATCTAGCTCTCTTTTCATTGTAGTTCACGAATGAGAACTTTTCAAAACAAATTCATCAGTTCATCAATCCAACTGTTATTTTTGCTATCAGTTAATCTGTGAGGTTGTAAAAGCAGAAATCTATCTAAAAGAGAAAATATTAATTTTAACTTTGGTTTTATATCAGTTCAAACCATATTTTTGTCTTGTCCTTTCTTCTTAAAACTAACATATTTCATAATGAGCATTTTGCTATTATTAAACGTTCAAAACAATACAATTAATTTGCTTTTTGTTAGGAACCGTATCTCTTGATTATTGGTTACATTTAAATTTGTTTGTCCAATAGTTTTTGAACAAAACTAAGGTGGGCGCGCTCCTCCTTATCTGGACCAATCACAGCCGAGCTCTGCCCGGCACTCTCTATATAAAGCCGCCATCCTCGGGTTTCCAGCGTTGATTCTTTCACAGGAAGCACAGAGTACAACCGTCGTTTGAAATGGCAAGAACCAAGCAGACCGCCCGTAAGTCCACTGGAGGCAAAGCTCCCAGGAAGCAGCTGGCCACCAAGGCTGCCCGCAAGAGCGCCCCGGCCACCGGCGGAGTCAAGAAGCCCCACCGTTACAGGCCCGGCACCGTCGCTCTCCGAGAGATCCGTCGCTACCAGAAATCCACCGAGCTGCTGATCCGCAAGCTGCCCTTCCAGCGCCTGGTCCGCGAGATCGCTCAGGACTTCAAGACCGACCTGCGCTTCCAGAGCTCCGCCGTCATGGCTCTGCAGGAGGCCAGCGAGGCTTATCTGGTGGGTCTGTTCGAGGACACCAACCTGTGCGCCATCCACGCCAAGAGGGTCACCATCATGCCCAAAGACATCCAGCTGGCCCGCCGCATCCGCGGGGAGAGGGCTTAGAGCGTCCGACCCACAAAAACCACAACGGCTCTTTTCAGAGCCACACACCCAGACTGGGAGCAAAGCCTGGACACACACACGTTTGTACCTCTGTCCCTGTGCGGACACTCACTGACGTAATCCACTTATTCGCCCCTAAACCCGGTGCTGAGCCTCACAGCTGAAGTTCTCACTCTGTATCTGTATAAACAAGCGGCGCCGGGTGAAAGAGGCAATTTTCATAATAAGGCGTGTTACGTCACACACTGACCCTCACGTGCTCACGTCCCGGCACGTTAATGTTTCAAAAGCAGCATCATTAACACCCGCCTGTTTCCCCGCTGTTACATATGTGTCGGCCAAGATGCTTATTTTCACACTGCTCGTCGTTTATCGTGTTCAAAGTTAAACCACTGTGGGTCATGATGTTCCTGTTATGGAACGTTTCAACGCCGGCGGCATGTTTTAAATGTTAGCCGGTTACGTTGCTAACGGAAGTGACGTACACCCTCAGGTTTGAACTGGACTCCGCACGTACTGATGGGAACTTACGTCAAGTACTGGGACATCTACAACAAGGCTGCTGTTTTCTCATTGGACTATCGGCCTCACGTGACCAGCGATGGCGGGCTGGGTATGAATATAAGGCCGGTCTCCAAACTGTTACGCACGTTTGTCCTTCACATCCACAGAAGCTGATATGTCTGGACGCGGTAAAGGTGCCGGCAAAGCCCGAGCCAAGGCAAAGACCCGCTCGTCCCGCGCTGGGCTCCAGTTCCCAGTCGGCCGTGTCCACAGGCTGCTGCGCAAAGGCAACTATGCGGAGCGCGTCGGTGCCGGAGCTCCCGTCTACCTGGCGGCTGTGCTCGAGTATCTGACCGCTGAGATCCTGGAGCTGGCAGGAAACGCCGCCCGCGACAACAAGAAGACCAGGATCATCCCCCGTCACCTGCAGCTGGCCGTGCGCAACGACGAGGAGCTCAACAAGCTGCTCGGCGGAGTCACCATCGCTCAGGGCGGCGTGCTGCCCAACATCCAGGCGGTGCTGCTGCCCAAGAAGACCGAGAAACCCGTCAAGAAGTAAACTGGGACCCGCTGCGACGTCCACAACACAACGGCTCTTTTCAGAGCCACGCACCCCGATAAAGAGCTCAGCTCCTCCCTTTGCTGGAGACCCGCTGGTCGTTGGGGCTCGTCAGGGCGCCGTGATCACGTGCGTGTTTGTTGTGGGTCTGTGTCAGTGGACAAACACGCGCCGTCAATATTTAATAACTGACGGAACCGGAATAAACGTCTCGGGAAACTGCGGCCTCGTGCTAACGTGACGGGTGCAGCCGGTACACGTGACCTTGTCTGCCACCTGTACAGTGTCTTTCCCGCCTCCGTCCCTCTGTCCTCTGCATCCTAATGTCTCCTCCTCTGAACGTGTCCGGACCACCTCAGTCTGTCCTCTCGGACTTTATCTCCACAACATCCAACAGGATCTGTCCCTCTGTCCCTCTGTCTCCTTCCTGATCCTGTCCATGCTTGTCATGGCTCTGATACCAGCACAGTCCACACGACAGTCAAACGACAACACGCACAACGTCAGGGATTTAGAACTGAAGCCGATTTGAAATAAACCTGATGACAGAATATTAAAATCGGTTTGGATTCTTGCTGAAAACACTAGTGTCCCGAAACTGTCCGGTGTTGAACACAGGGTGGCAGCAGCAGATCACGTCACTGTATGTGGAATCATCGGTGGTTTTGCTTCTTTCAGGACACTGAACCAAAATTACTGCATTTCTGTCTTTCTCACTGTGGCACCAGCAGACGGAACTGCTGATGAGTTTTTAACTAATTTAATCAGACATGAGACGGTTTGAATTGATTTGAATTTAACAAAATCCTCCCATCCGTCATTAAACAACTTGAATATGATACAGCCTCTGTCTGTGCACCTGGAGAAATGTTAGTTAGTTATTAACAACTGAATTATTATAGATCTTTCTAGTGATTGCTGGAGGAGTTACAGATTTTCACCAGCAAATTAGGAAAAACAAAGGGAAAAAACATTTGTATGAAAAATCAAGTCTGTGCAGGTAAACGTGTATTTTTACTTTAGAGAGACTGATGTAGATTTATAGATTTACTCTATTACATAATGACCCACAATAAACTACTTTCAGCACAGCAGCAACATTAATACTGATTCACACATAAGTGAATCTGTAACAATAATTACACAGAAAAAACTCAGAGTTCATAGAGAAAATCCTTTAAGGACAGTAGATATATTTTTTAACTCACAGTTAAATGTCTGCATACACAGAAAATAAATCTGCAGTCTGCGAAAGAAAACCAGGTCTCCCGTGAAAATGACGCTGAGTCCACGTAAACCTGGAGGTTGCTGTGGTCTGTTAAGCATCAGTAAGAATTTGAGTGTTGCATCATGTGATGCACAGACAGTGGGATCAGAACTGCAAATGTTCCTTTAGATGTTTGGTCTGCGGTGGTTAGGATCTATGGAGAACGGTCTAGGGAGGAAACCAGTAAACTTGACACAAGGTTATGGACGGCCTAGCCTTACTGATGCACGAGGGAAGTGAAGGCCCGCACATGTCGTCTGATCCAGGAGAAGAGCCCTCACTCAAACCGCAGAACAAGCTGCTGCTGTTCCGTATGACTGCTGTGTTTTTTTCCCATGGGGTGGGCGGCTGTGGGGAAACGTGCATCACAGACCTGGATACGAGATGGCACAGGATGCAGCTTGAGGAGGAAGGTTAGCCAGGTCTCAGTCCAAACATCTGGGATGTGCTGGGAAAACTAATCCAAACACTGGAGGCTCCACCTGAGAACTTCCAGGACTTTAAGGACCTGCTACTGATGCCAGATACCACTGCAAACCTTCAGCGGACCAGTGCTGTGTTGGCGGATAATGATTATCATGCTGTTGGTCATAATGTTATGGCTGATTGGTGAATATGCTTTCTGTTAGATAGGTTTTGATTAGCTCCAGCTATGAAAGCACTTCAGAAGTCAGTGCTTTTACTGGCGTGGTGACACCTGCCTTGTTGCTACACAAAAGCTAAGCTAAGCTAAGCTAAGCTAAGCAGTGACGTA
Organism: Channa striata; assembly: GCA_033026295.1. NCBI lineage: Eukaryota > Metazoa > Chordata > Actinopteri > Anabantiformes > Channidae > Channa > Channa striata. Next base: position 607,218 of record CM065182.1, read on the forward strand.
TTTTCTTGCATGCAAACTATGTCAAGGTGAACAACAGCCAGCGAGGCCATAAACGGCTTCAGAGTTTACGACCCACCACCATCAAACTTTCCATAAAGTTTTATGACCGTTGGCAGGTTAATGGTTTACCTGAGGACAGGTGACAGAGGAAAACAGAAACAAGATGGACGCCCAGTTCACACACACAAACCTCCTTATCTGTGCTCTTAGTCCTCGCTCTGTCCTCCTTTATAAGACCTTTTCTTGTCTCTGTCTTTGGCTTTAGATAAAGCCAATAAACTAAAGGGTGTCAGAGTCGAACATAACGACCGGTAAAAGGTAACTAAGTACATTCACTCAAAATGAATAATTGGAGAAACTGGGACCAGTTGAGATGGTTCGGGCATTTGTGAGGATGGACACCTCACACTGGATGTTATTTAGGGAAATCTAAGTGGTAGGGGACCCCAGGACAGACCCATTATATGTTTCATATAATGCCTGGGAATGCTTCAGGACCCCCCGGTAGTCCGGACTACCTTCACGAATCTGAGCCAACATGGAAAGAAGGCGATGGATGGGTGGCAGGTAGCAACGTAGAACCCTGAGTGAAATTGATCTATTATATTATATTATATACGTGTGTTTGTGTGTGTGTGTGTGCGCACTTAATACACACTAACTGGGGTTCGGTTTCCACAAAAAAAAAACACTTGGTTCTCTTCTTTCCCAGGAGCTAAACTCCAGATGCTCAAGGGTCAAAGTCCGTTTGAGCTAGTCCTTAGAACTTGTGTCAAAGTCAAGGCCCGCAGCCAGTTAAAAGTCTTAAAATAAAAGTCTATACTAACTGAAAACATGCACTGACCATAAACTACTCCCCAAGGTGCACATTGACTTTGGGACCCACAAAGATTTGGTCTATTCAAATTCATATTTCTGGTTGAATCATTCTCATTTAATCCTGTAGACCCTCGGTCTACTGTCCCACTGCAGCTTCAGTCCTGCAGGCCCCACTAGTTCCTGGACCTTCAGAAATGTAGACCCTAGATCCTGTGGTGAAAATGCAGGCAGAGGAACTAAGCTTATCACAAGGTTCCTGGTTCCCAGAGGTGGAACCAGGCCAGTAGTGAGGCTATCTGGTCCTACTGGTGAATCCCGGTTGTCTGAGGATGCATGGTGTCGGGGGAGGATCCACTGGTGTTTAGTGACTCCACACACCGGTTGGGTCTTACTTTCACTTCAGCTTCGTTTGTTATATTTGCCATGTCTGCGGATCCGGTTTGGATCATCTCACATCTTTGAACTGAGCTGTGCCTCACAGGTTCAGCTCATTCTAGTCAAACTGTCAAACTGTGACAATGACAAATCACTTTTGGGTTTCTGAGCTGCATAAGTCGGGATCCAATGTCAGACCAATAAAGAAACTAAATATTCGTAAATAAATAATAAATAAATGACATAATTTCTGGTTTGATACATGTTTTGTTTATATTGTAGCCAGAAAAGTGATGCTCATTAAAAGAGTTTCACAGACAGAAGCAGCAGAAGCTGCTCATGCTACGATAACATCAATATAACATCTATCAAACACTTGAAAATACAAATACTGACGTGTGTAATGAGACTTATTGTGGCTTTTATGTGATTTTACTGCGGCAGACTAAACTAAATACTCATCAGTGTAAAACAATAAATCTCCCATAAATCCATAAAGACACAGATAATTCCTCCTCAGGAGGGCGGCAGGAGTGGGACGTTCAAATCCCTGCAGCACCGCACTCATGAGCAAGGCAACAACACTGTGAAAGTGAGCCTCGACAGACGTGTGGACGCTGGACTTCAGCGGGCTTTGTCTAACGTGATGTATTGAACACGTCCCCGTCCACACCAGTCACAATCATGGATGTCTGCGAGAGTTTGTCTTTTTCCAACAGATTCTCTCGTTTTGCTCGTTCTCTTCGACTGCGACTAAACAAGGAAACGGTGCAGACAGCCACGCCTCCTAAAAGCGTAGGAGGCTCAGAGTCTTTATGGTGAGGAACTTCATGGCGAACATGACATTTGTGGAGGAAATCTCAATTATTATAGTAAATGGCACAATTCAACTGATAAAGATCAGATCAGTAGAATGTTTGGAGGCAACATGTCTCAGTCGTGTAGAACATGAACCGCTGTGGTTTGAAAGGAAAATCGTCTCAGTGCAGAAATGTGTAAAATGGAGATTTTATTTAAACGCAGCAAAACTCCAATTTGACGTTTGATAATCAGCTTGAGCCTTTATTTGTCAGACTAAAGTTCAGATTCTGTCACTGGGTTTTCACTAAAAACACTTTTGTGGAAAGACTGGGGGAAACCTCGGTGAGTAAAGGTCAAAGGTGGGAACGGCTGCTGAATGTGTCCGACCTTTGAGCCTGGGCCAGCTCCGGCTGTAAACTCCGGTCCCACGGACCTAAAGGCGGCGGACACGTGTTCTGTCCACACCGCTGTGATGGTGGGAAGATTCCCGTGGCCAACTTCACCTTAAAGTTTTTAATGACACTATGGATGTTTATTTTACAATAACTAATATTATTTTACAATATAAACGTGACTTTATTGTTGCTATGATACAATGATGAATGCACTTTAATTTACTATATACTAATCTATTTATATATTAAAGAAATACTTCACATACTTTAGTTTTTTTATTTCCTGTTTCCAGTTTCTGGCTTTATAGTCACGCCCACGCCCATGACGTCATGTCGAAGTGACAGCGGCGTCGCAAAAATAAATGTTTTGGTTCCATTTAGTCAAATGAAAAAAAATTATCAGGACAAAGCTTTAAACACTAGCAGAGAAACATACGTTATTATTGGTGATGTGTCTGTGGCAGTAAAATTAATTTGTAAATCTACTGAATTCGTTGTTTGACCATAAACCCTCCTTGTTCTTGTTGTACTGACGAAATTAATTTTTTTACCTTTGATTTTAACTGAGGCGGAGAAACAGGATTTGACTCTGAATTAATAGATTTTTTATTCTTTCAAAGATTGAACAAAATGTTTGATCAATTCTAGCTCGCTGTTCTGCTGAGTGAGAAAACTGAATTACAGCTGAAGGGGAAACATATTCACAACGAGTCGAATTCATTTCAAATTATTATTGCAGAAAAACGTTTCAATCGAATGATCAAATGTTATCTAATGACAGTTATTTTAGAAAATAGTTTATGTAAGAAGAAATTATTTTAGGCCCCATAATAAACGTATATTTAACATTTGGAAAAATATTTGTATTAAATTAATTAATAATTGCTACTCATTTTTATTATTGTTGAGTGGTAAAATTCAAAGGGTTTTAGATAAGAGGAACTTTTAAAAACATCAAATTCTGAATATTAAAAATGTTAATTAAAATGTGTCACGCAGTAACACATTAGTTTTATTATCATTAGACGCTGCATAATTTTGTTGCGTTTCATTGAAGGTTATTTTATTTCGTTATTTTGTGTTTGTAAACTCCAAACTGTGATAATTCACGAATACAAACGTTGTATTATCATCTTATTTTAGAACAAATGTTTTATGGAAGGCACTAAGATAATAGTTTTATATTTTCAATATAATTTTCAATTTAAAGTTGAAAGAGGAGATTTTAATATTAAATATATAAAGTCAGTTAAGTTTAAGTAAAGGACACAAAACAATGAATTAAACAATTTTAACAAAAACCCACAAAACATGAAATGATGATTCAAACCTTTTACCGTTTTCTTAAATATTAATTAAGCCCTTTCTAATTACACTGATGTTTTATTAATCCCGAGGGAAATTTATGATTTTTTAGCTTTTATAATTGAAGATATAATTGGAACTATAAATGAAAATATTAATAGGTAAAGTTTAATTTTGTTGCCGTCGTGTGTGAAGTTTGATCGTGGGACGGACGCTGAGGAGGGACCGGGCCGGTCGGGGACGCTGCCGGTCTCCGCTCTGTCTCTGGTCTTTGAAGTGGCCTTTGAAGTGCAGCAGCGGACTGTCATGCAAATGGAGGCCGACAGACGAGACTGGGGCCGGGGGGGGGGTCAGGTAACCGGCTCGGTGAAGTGTGTGCTGGCAAAGCTGAGTGACGGTGTGACGAGGAGGAGGAAGAAGAGGAGGAAGAGGAGGAGGAGATGAGGAAGAAGAGGAGGAGATGAGGAAGAGGAGGAGGAGATGAAGAAGAGGAGGAGGAGATGAGGAAGAGGAGGAGGAGATGAGGAAGAGGAGGAGGAGATGAGGAAGAAGAGGAGGAGATGAGGAAGAGCAGGAGGAGATGAGGAAGAGGAGGAGGAGAGGAGGAAGAGGAGGAGGAAGAGGAGTAGGAGAGGAGGAAGAGGAGGAAGAGCGAGCGGGAGGCGGGAGCGAGATAAGAGCAATAAAATGAGCCATGTGACTGCGCGGGTTTTAACGGGCAGCTGATGGAGAGAGCGCAGAGACTCGGAGCAGGTGGAGGTGTGGACACTGTGACGCTGGGTTCACCTGTAGACCAGGTGACACAGGAGCCAGGCTGGATCCGCACTATGCTGAGGGAGTCCCCTCACCCGCAAAGATGTACGTGAGCTACCTGCAGCTGGACAAGGACCCCGCCATGTACCCGCACCAGAGCGCCGTCACCCGCCACCCGGGGCTCAGCCTCAGCCCGCAGAACTTCCCTGTCCCCGCTCCGCCGCAGTACACGGACTTCGCCGGGTATCACCCCCACCACCACTGCATCAACAACGACCCGCACTCGGCTCAGCAGGCCGGGTCCGGGGCCGGCGGCTGGAGCCCGGCCTACCCGCCTCCGCCACCCCCGACGCGGGACGACTGGTCGTCGCACCACTACGGACACCCGGCGGCCGCCGCCGCCGCCGCGGCCGCCGCTGCCGCCGCCGCCGCCGGAGGGCCTCCGCCGCGCCCGCCATGCCTGGCGCGGTGGGGCCCACGCTGGGGTTCAGTCCTCCGGAGTTCCCCGGGCAGCCGCCGGCGCTGCTGCCCGCCTCCCTCAACGCGTCGGCGGCGCAGCTGTCCCCCGGGTCCCCGCAGAGGAGGAACCCGTACGACTGGATCCGACGCTCCACCGAACGGCCCCCGAACCCAAGTAAGAGCCACGGTGCCTCTTTTCGGCACCATTACTTCCGGTGACTAGTCTCGCTCCTGGTTCGGAACATGTTCCGCAGCAGCTGTGTCCTACTGTTTCCCATTTTAATATGAGCCAGATACCGGAGCGATACTCAAATATCCATGTTCGTCCTGTCAGCGTTTGATCCTGAAACCCTCCGGAAGGAGCTTTCAGGATTTCACAGCTTTTTATTTCCCCTCGTTTCGAATTAAATTGCAAACGTCAACTTTCTTTTTATGAAATGAAATCCATTTCCTTTACAGTAATTAATTAATTTCCTCGTTGTTGGTAGCAAATGATTTTCTGTCCCAATTTCTTCACGTTCACCTTTTGGAAAAAAACATTTTTAATGACAAATTTTTTGCTTCACGGTTCGTACCGTGATTTTTTTCTTATTATTTATTGAGTTGTGTTACTTTTTTTTTTAAATCATTAATCATCTTTGTGATTTTCCCGTGGATCTCCACATTTACTTCTTTTATAAAAACCCTCCGCTTTTATTTAATTTTCCATTATTTAACCCTCATTTCTTGAAGTTTTCCACGTGACGTTCGGATTTTTTAAAATTTGTATTAATATTTTATGAAACGGTGACGGGTCAAATATTCGCACCGTGTCTGTCTCCGGATCAGACGTGTGAAGCCGGTTTGAAGCCGTTGTGATGTTAATGTCGCCCCGCCACCACCGCCCCCGGACATGTCCCCCTCCCTGGGCCTTTGTCCCCCGCTTGTCCCTGGGCGGAGAAAACAAGAGTTTACAAGAGACTTTCCACTTTGAAGTTCGAGCAGCACAAGGTGGAACGTGTGACGCGGCTGAGGTTCCGAGTTGGTTCTGTCTTGTTGGACAGAGCTGCAGAGAGCTGGAGTTTTGGGCCTGAGTTACCCAGCATGCACTGCTTGGGAGACCGTGGCTTCAGTTCCTTTTTTAAAAGAATCCTGGGTCAGACCCACGACCAGGCGTCTCCACTTTCTGTCTTTGTTGTCCTGCGCCCGTCCCCTCAGAAGACAGATTTAAATGAAAACACTCTGGACCAACACGACTTTGGAGCGTGTGAAGGTCCAGCAGCTTCTGTTTCCGCTCAGGTTTTCTTCTTTGGTTTTTCCATAAAACCTTCAGTGTCCATCTTTTAAAGTGATATCAATGCAGCCATAAAAGCCTCAAACATGGTCCGTCCAAAGTCCAGAAGCACAGGAGGAAAAGCTGATGGGGGTCAGGTGAAGAGCTTTTTGATTTACGCTCCATCAAATGGCTGGTTTCTACTTTCTGACAGATGTTTCCCCTCAAACTAAAAGGTTTGAGCTTTGGTTCGCCCCAGTGAGCCGTCACAGGCCAGACGGAGTGTGTGTGTGTTCAGTGTTAATACTGAATCAGAGCGTGTTAACAAGAGCTGAAGGCCTTTTAATTAGCCCAAACACACACACACACACACACACACTGTTTCAGCGTCTCCGTGTTTTCTCAGATGTGTGAAGATGTTGTGCTAATAACAGAAATATATTCAGTGTTTTATTTAGATATACTGAAGCACTGAGGAGGATTCAGATTGAATTACAAAGTGAATTATGAATTATGTCGTTTTGAACACTTTGTGGTCATGTTTCATTATGAAGGAAACTTTCTGTTTCTTTGTGGCCAATAATCCAACAAATATTATGCAGCAAAAAAACATGTTTGCAGTTTAGTTCAACTGAACATTACCAGTTCACGAGGTCACCTCACGTTTCTGACCGTTTCAACTTCAGGGCCGCGCTGCTGGATTGGACCGTACAGGTGGAGCTAATGAAGCGCACAGTCTGAGGACTGATGAAGACCAGTAAATCTGAACAAAAGTTCACAGACACGAGATCTGATTAGATTTGCTTTTTTCCGGCCATCATCACATTCGTTAGCTGCGTCTCCCTGAACGTGTCTCTCAGCAGTGTCACCTTTCCTGTTCAAAAAGAGAAAATGAATGAACGGACTCATTTAGAGTGTTGCCATGGCATTACAACCCATGTGCACAGATATGTTTTTTTTAAATTCCTCGTACCAAATTCCAACAAATATGAACTCCTCCTCTCGGCTGCTCCTGTGCCTTGTTTTTAATTCCATTCTGGTTCTTTTTCCTGTTGTAGAAGGTGCGAGTATGCATGGTGACTGTACCAGACATGTCAAGGCTCCTTACATTTTAAGAGCTTAAAAATTACAGAGAGCCCACGAACCCTCCTTGAGCAGCGCTAGCAGAGCAGTGGTAGCCAATGGTTCATTTTGATCCAGATCAAGACCACCTGTTTTGGTTGGACCAGGTTGTTTCTTTGCTCCAGACCCGTGGTTCGAGGGACTGTACACACCTGCCATTTTAATTTAGACCAATCTGAAAAGCCGAAATGTCTAAACCAAACAATAGCGTGCAAACGTCCCAAGTCGAGAGCTGGATCTGAGGCACTGAGCAAGTCGAACTCTAAGCTTTAGAGAGGGTGTCTGCATCCTGAATCTGAGCTAGGAGCCAGTTCCTCAGGACCGGAGCTTGATAGCTAAAGGCTCTGTCTCCTGTTCTGCTTTGGGAATTCTGCATTAAAAATATTTTATCAGCCATTTCCTATTCATTTCTACCATGTGCTGATGTAGGCTTGGCAGCTGAAGCCATCTGACAGTGAGAGTTTAGGGAACAGCTGAACACTGTTGATAAATGACTAGGAGCGATAGGCCTCACTTCATGCAAATCCAGCTCAGGCAGCTTGTCTATTTGAATACAGGAGTCGTGGAGGGAGCAGCTCCATCACTCGGACACTCTGTGAGCACTTTATAACGCATAATATAAAATACTCCAGGTGCTTCATTCACCTTTTTACATACTAACAGTCGGTGTGATTTTTGTGCAGCGCAAGTGGCTCCGGTTGTTAAAGGGACAAAGACACTGGCTGCTGGTGGGCGTGTGTTTTAAATACAGGAAGTTTTCAAATAAATGCAACAAATGTGGATCAGGAACCGAGCTGATCCACAAGCTGGTTCGTCCTGGTTCTTGTGGAATTGGGTTCTTGGGAATCGTACTCGTACTCTCTGCGTACTCCTGTCCAGAGATGGACACAGTGTGTAGGAGCGTGTGTGTGTGTCTGTCATTGTCTAACTGAGCAGACAGACACATTTCACTCACGCTCTCTGCAAAACATGGCCGCACCTGTGCACAGTTGTTTGGTTTGACCCGCCAACCTGAAATAGATGAAACGTACAAGTTTGGATCCGATGAAGACTTCCTTTAAAGCTCCAGTCTGTAAGTTTTTACATTAGAACAAAAGCTTCACAATTGACTTTGATGCTCCACTGACTTGTAATAAAGCTAATAGCTTCCATGTGATTGTGAACTTTGGAGTTCAATCGTGGAGACCTTAATGTGGGAACTGCGTAACATTTACACTAGGAGCTAAAAGTCTGTACCCAAAGTTTAGCCAACGTCATCGAATGTCGTGGGAATTTTCAGTGTGGAAAGGGAAAACTTTGAAATAACGACTTCCTCATCCACGTCTTACTCATCGCCAAGTGCTGACTCAAAGCTTGTTTCCACCTGCTTCTGTTTCTGTTCTTCACAGATGGAAAGACTCGGACTAAAGACAAGTATCGAGTGGTTTACACCGACCACCAGCGTCTGGAGCTGGAGAAGGAGTTTCACTACAGCAAATACATCACCATCAGGAGGAAGGCGGAGCTCGCCACAGCGCTCAGCCTGTCGGAGAGACAGGTACGGCAGCTCACAGACGCTGAAGTGAAACCTTATCGGAGACGTTGGTGATATTTTACTGCACTTTTATTGGACCCAGTATGAGCAAAGTAATTTTTAACCAGGCCAGCGACAAGCAATCAGTCAATCCACCTATAAACCGACAGCTGTGTTCACCTCAGTATGAACTGTGATAACACAGTTGATCAGAATCATTAGCTTTAGTTTTATCTATAACCTACAAATCGCTCAGAATCTAAAGCAGTCTGTTCCAGAGGTTTTCTCACATGTCTTTGTCCAAACAGGTGAAGATCTGGTTCCAGAACCGCCGGGCGAAGGAGCGCAAGATCAACAAGAAGAAGCTCCAGCAGCCAGCCTCCTCCACCACCACGCCTACGCCTCCCATCGGCGGCAACGGCAGCGCGGGAGGTGGAGGTGCCGGAGGAGGAGGAGGTGTCCACGGAAACGGCGGTGTCGCCATGGTGACAAGCAGCAGCGGCAGCAATGGGCTGGTGTCGCCTTCATCCCTCCCTTTGAACATCAAAGAAGAGTACTGAGGTGTTTTAGTGGAACGTGAGCAAACTGGACAAACGTTCTGCGTCATTCTGAGGAACCAACGGTTCTTCTCCACGAGACTTTTATTGCAGAGTATTCCTGCAAACTGAAAGATGCTGAAACATTGTTGTTGGAGCTTGATCAGCTCGAGCTTTCGCTAAAATACTTCACGTCCTGAACTTACAAAGTCACGTTGTATCTCTAACCCGCGTTTGCAAAGTCTCAGCCGACAGGCTCTGCAGGGCTGGGTTCTGATAGTTGGCTCAAACCTGGACAAATCAAACTCTTCATTCATGTCTCTCTGACACCAAAGACATTAAACCAACGCGTGAAAAGTCAGCTTAACTTAATTTTTTTAATTCTAATTTCAGGGTCAATCTTTTCTTAGCTTGGTGATGATGATGTGTATTTTTTACCAAAATGATTATCCTGCTTCATTCACAAATGTTTCCCAACTGACCGAAAACAACTTTTTATTTGTAGCCAAACATCTAGTGTGGATGTTCCTGCAGAAAAAAATCACAGAAGTGCCTCACACACCCGACAGGTTTTCATTGTCCGTCATAAACACTACTACTGTAAATTTTCATGATCTGACTCATCAGACTTTATCATGTGTTTATTTTCAAATGTAATTTGTATTAAAAGCAAAAGGCTTTATTCTAAACATGGCCAATGATCTTTTTTCTTGAATGCACATTTTAAACTAATTAGAGTAAATGTTTTGTGTGAATCTACAGATAGAGTTGGTGGAGCTGCTTGTTCAGTCAGTGAGGAAGACGACACGAACACGACAAACTGAGCGCCTCCTGTTGTGCTTCATTCTATTTTGTCCAGAAACTAAAACCCCTTTCTGACCCATCGTCTCTGTTTCCATCTGGTTCAGGTGATGGTTCTGCATTATTGGGCACATTTGCTCTGTCAGTGCCGCCACGACACAGCTCAGTCAAACCGCTTTCAAACTGTCAAACATCGGCTTTTAAAATGTGCAAAGTCTATTAAAAATCTACACGATCTACACGAAAATCACAACTGGTCTTTAATTACGTCGGTGCAAAGCTTCACATGTCGATGGAGGGAGAAAAACAGACTTTTCTCATTTAATAAAATTCTTTATCTTTTCTTTTCCTTGATGTGGAAACCGTGAACCAGTGCTGCTGTCAGCTGATCACACAACAGTGTCTAAAGTCTGTCTGATTAAGCATAAAACTAATATATATTATTAATGCATTACAGTATAAGTTTGAAAAAAAAAGATTGTTTGTCTTTCAAATGTATTAACATGTTTTTTTTCCACCAAACCATCGACAGTCACATTTACAAAGCTGGAACCAGTTATCGTTTGAAATATTTGCTTGACAAATTATGAAAAGGATTCATCACTGAACAGTTGATCATTTCCTGCAATTAACTAAACTAAATTGGTTTAATGAGAGAATGGAGATGCGTCTTAGCTGGTATGTTTAGCGCTGTGCAGAAATGCTGTTTGGTTTCCGCCTGCTCAGTTTTTCATCACAAAATTTATTTCAAGGTGAATTTGTTCAGACGTGAGACAAGACTTACATCTACGTAGCACTGAAGGTCTGACAGGAAGCCATAAAAGGACAGAGATGTAAAGAGCGAAGCGAACATTTTCACAGTGAAAACACACGCAGGCTCATGCAGCAGTTGAGGTGTGGCGTCCAAAGGGCGAAGAGGAACAGTGGACAAACAGAGGACAGGATCCTGCTGTCTGCATGTGTACATGTCTTAATGTCTGTTGTGCTTTGGCTCATTACATCGCAGTGAGGACACGCCGTCCCGTCCTTACTGGCCGACTCGGGCTGACATTTGTAGGGTCCAGAATGGACTGAGCTTAGTAGAGATTTGGGTTTCAGCGTGTGTTTGCCCTTCTGTGTGTCAACTCTTATTTCCTATATAAGATAATGACAATAAGTTAAACTCCAAAGACAATAGACTAAACACGGGGCCTGTCATGGATTAAAAATGAAAAAGATGAAGGATTCTCATGTTTTTCTTGAGTTTTACTATGTCACGCCAAAGTTAACAGATACAGCCTCAGTCTCAGGTTTACGTTCACACGGTACAAAAACTGTGTTTTAAACAAATCATGTTTAAACAGATGAACTTTATGCAAATTCATTTTTTCCGATTACCAACAACGTGTGTTTTACGCAAACTACCGGGACAGAAAGAGAACGCAACAACAACTTATAAAAACCACTGATGGTGTTTAGCAGAACAACACAACAGAACTGTAGCTACACACAAAAATAGAGTAGCTGCACGAGCAGTTTTCAGAGCCCTGTAGTGACTTTGTTCGAAAACATAACTTGCAACAAATCTGGCGATGTTTTCTGGTGTTATCGGAGACGTTGAGATTCACAGGGCCAGTCCTCAGTTAGAGGAAACAACTGCAATGTGCAATTACGCAAATCAGGCGATTACGACATTTAGCGACTTTTGCAACTTCTAGCCAATAGCTACTTTTCTTGGTGGGGTCATTATCAATAACCAACTGAGTTTTACGGACCACATCGCCTCAGACTCCAGGTCATCCAGATTTGCCCTCTAAAACACCAGAAAGATCTTGTGTCGATTACTGCATCGCACTGCTGATGGGGTTACCGGCATGCACGACCAAACCCCTGCAGATGATCCAAAATGCGGCAGCAAGTCTCATTTTTAACCAGCCAAAAAGGACTCACATCACACTGCACTTCACTCTGCTTAAGTTCAAAGCTCTGTGTCTTGCCCACAGGGTGGTCAACTCTACCGCTCCGGCTTACTTAAACTCAATCATTCAGGTCTACACCCCCTGCCGTCACTTCAGCTCAGTGATCCCACGATGGTGGAATGAGCTGCCGAACTCTGCACGCTCAGCGACCTCACTTTCAATACTCAAAACAGTGCTGCAAGCAGAACTCTTCTGCATCTTCCTTTGCACTTCAAAAAAAAATCAGCTTTCTCTTGTTCTTACATTTCATGAAACGACATAGGAACTCCAGACAATATCTGGAGAATCAGGTCAACAATCAGCAGGAGATTATCATGGAAATTTATGGTGACAGTTCATGTATAAAGCAGTTTCAGTCTCTCGCAAGTTGAACATTTAAATCCACGAGGTTTCTACAAACACACATCGTCAGGACAAAAGTCTGCAGACAGGGACTGAACAGGGATCTGAACATCTCACCCACACTCAGAGGAAAAAAATCTTTTTCTGGGATCCAGTTTAACAGTAACAGGTCTTAAATTATCCTGTTATCAAGTTTGAAATCAAAGACACTAAATGTAAAAACTTGACGCCTTCAGAGTAATAAACAGTGACACGTCTTTATTTCTGTGAACCGTTCTGTGAACGGGGACAAAGTGACTATGTCCACATTGTGAGTAGCAACGGCTGTGTCTCATTTTTGGGTAAACAGTGGCTAATGAGAGCGGAGCTGCTCCATCTCTGCCTCTTTACCACCATAAAGTTTATTGGGGGGTGAAGCAGTAAAAATGGCCTCACCACAGAGACGCAGACATGTTTGCTGAAGAGGCGGGATGAGCTCAGATAGCCGTGATGGACGATGGCCAGGAGGACTCACTGATGGAGTTTGGACGTGGAGAAACAAACAGTGGACTCCATGCTGTGGACGTGTTTAAAATGATCAGGTTTTATGCACCTCCAGTTTCATAAAAGAAAGCGTATGTTTTCAAAACATCTGTGTCCTTTAAAATAAATTCAAACTTTAAAATAAATAAAAAGAAATCATCAATTTCCTGCACAGATGAAGAACAAATCCGCAAACGCCAAAAAGCCGACCTTACATAGCCTGTGCTGATTTGGAGCGTGGTTTGTGCAATTCAGAAGTAAACGTGTTCGCTAACTGTATGGAACGCATGTCTCCGAGAAGGACATTCTGTTGTCAATCAGGGGTAATGATGCCCGAGTCTGCCCCCTTGTGGGGAACCTTAGAATCCTCCGGACACGTACAAACTTCGCACTGAAGTGTGTGAACATTGATGCTGATGATGCTGCTGCTGTTGTCTACATGTACACATCCTCACAGAGAAGAGAAGGGAAGAAAATTAATTATCCGACACGTACAGGGTCTTTTTCCGTGAGTCCGCTGATGAGCGTGCGACAAAACTCGCTCGCGATCATCCAAAGTCTGGGAGGGTTTGAAGCGGGGACCAAACATCTGCTGACACTTTGATTTATTTTGCTCGTGAATTGAGTAAATATAGATGCACCACTTTCCTTTAACTTGAATGGAACAAGCTTTTGTTGAGAGACTTTGTCGTAGTCTGTAAAACACACATCGCCAGGTAAGACGAGCCTAGTTTTTGTTAGGGGAACAACGTCCTGAGTGCAGAGTTTGTCATATTAGTGACTGATGAAACTGTTGAATTATAAATGATAAATTAAAAAGAAATTTTTTGGTCAATAGATTGACTATGAAATAATCCCTGCAGCCTTATAAATAAAGCAGGGAAAAGCATTTTTGCAAGACTGAGGACATATTAAACATGCGAAAATGAAAGCGTACGTTTTTATGAGTGCAGGCATGTGGCTCTGCTGTGTTTATGGATGGCAACAGTGTTAATGAAGAACAACATCCTCCCGTTATCACCGGGGTCAAACGTTCAGCTGGAAGCCACTCGGTGCCCCGTTCAGGGCCGGATGTCAACTGATTAGCTTCGTATTCATGCTACAATCTTCCTCTGTGTCGTCACCTTTGCTGGAGATCGTTTCAAATTACCCCAAAGTGTTACCTGCTTCGTGGGTATCGACCAGTTATTGCTCAGTTCTTATTCGTGTCTGTCCTTATCAGTATCAAAAATCAGCCGGGGTGTGTTTAAGATAAACTCCTGCAAACACCTGTGATACGTGACGACATGTCATGTGTGGCGGCCATTTCAGGACAAACACTGCATTGGCCCCAAACAAAATGGCTGACAGCAAAACACAGCAGGGGCGACCTTGGATTAACTAACTAAGCTTCGGCTCTGACCGGGTGCTGCCGTCCAAATGAGCCATACACCCACGTCGAAACGAAGCTTCGGCTGCGATGCATGAAAATGCATTTGTGGCCAATCAGAGATGTTTACTCCATCATTTCTGTCCACGGAGCCAATAATCGGAGCAAATAAATGGGAAAGACAACAAAGTCAGCAAATAACTCTCACCTCCTGCCGGCGTCCATAAATGCTGAGGGAATCGTCTCTCGCAGCAGCTCATTCAGACTTATACAGCTGCGTGTTTATGGGCCATTTTACCATAAACTTTCATTTACAATATACTTACTGCCCCTAATACGCCCCTGTATTGGCCACATTGATTATGGATAAACAGTGGAGTTGTAAAGGAGTAGTGCTGGAATGGCAGGACACCGTAAAGAGCAGATAATACTGAAGACATGACGGGGACTACCGGTGTTCCCCATGAAATAACTCCGCATAACGCAAACGATTCGCCGTGAGGTTTGTGTCACCGCGTGAATAAATGCTGAGGTGTACATTTAAAATAATTAATTTATAGACCAAATGCTGTAAAAAAAATGATGCGGCTTCTGTAAATTCATCAGACGTAATAAAGTACACATTGAAATTATGTCAAACATAAACAGCATGCAGCAAACGCCAGCTGAGTAAAATCTGATGGTTTAATAAATGAAAGAAGAAAAGAAAATTAATAAGAAAATTTTAAAATGTGATACTTTTATTTTGCTTTTTCACCAAATGAACTTAAAATAAACATAACTGTCAAATTTCTAATGGGAAAGAGACAAACCAACATTTTTTTTTAAACATTTGGTTTACTGTTTTTAAAAATAATAAAATAAATAAGACAAACGCAACAAACAGAATTTTATAAAAAGATGGAACAACAATGTAACTTTTTGAAATGTGTGTGTTCAGGTGAAATGAGATTTATGAAGTTATTACCGTCTATCAGTCGACCGTAAACTGCTGCAGCCCCATTAACCTAAATCAGATAGACGACAAACTCAGTGTCTCCCCTTATCAGCTCAACTGTTTCTATTAAGTTTATATTATTGTGGTAAAATGATTCTCACACTCTGTTATTATTTTACTGCCAGCGAGAACTGGCTGTAATTTCCTCATGTCAATGCTGCAGCAGCTATTTTGGGTGTACTGAATATTAATACTTTGTTTTGGTAGTTTAATGAAATTTAATTACAATTTGGAGGTTAAGCTGGTAAAATAAATATGTCCCCTCCCCAAAAAACGTTCATGAATTAATGAAAAAACATTAAGTTCATAATTTGAAATATTTGAAATTAAGTGAATGAAAATTAAATTAAAATTAGACTTTATGATTCCCTATTTGGCTACTGGTTTTAGAAACTGTCATCAAATCAATTACTGTAAATATTCCTTATAAAAACCTCTGTTCTCTTCGTGATTTGCTTTAAATTCAACGTTTTGTTTCTGCAGCTTTAATATTTTCCTTTGACTTTTCGGCTGGAGATAATTCCCACAATGCAGTGGTGTTTCGTTAGCGAGTTGCCAGCTGCTGTGGGAAACAGGAAGGAGAAGTTCCTGTCAGGTTGGACAGTGGACTGTGTTCTGTCTTCTCTGAAATATCGAGGGCTCGGAGCAGAAGCAATAAAAACTCTGGGCAAAGTGGTGAATGAATAACGTGACAAAATGGAAGTGAGAAATAGAAAAAAGTTGCTTTAGGGAAAAATCACACAGTGTAACACAGGGCTGTGGGAATGAGTCCTAACGGGACGGATCAGTTCTTTGATTATGAATTGTTGTTTTATTTGTTTATTCATTATTTGTACATATTTTTATAATTCACATTTTATAATGTAAATATATAACCTGGTTAACACAAGGTCTGGAATTTTTAATGTGTTGTCGTCTGACTTAAAATTAATCACTAAACACCAACTTATTTAGAAGTTTTCCTGGTTTTCGAAATAAATTGTCTTACCAACAAGCGGCTAAAAGAGACGTTGTCTGGAACATCAAAGGTCATCACACCGAACACGAATTTACAGCCTCGGTTCTTTTAATACTCACACTTTTGCAAACAATTCTCCGTCTTTCTTACTCATAGATTTATATGTTTTCATTGCTATTTTTTGTTTTTCAAATTGTACCAAACCCGACCCAGTGGTTCCTGAAGGTGTAGATATAAATGTAAAGCCGTGTTTATAAATACTTCTAATTATGAAACCACTACGTGAAAGCGTGGTTCAGTCTGTAGTGCTTCTAAACGTTTGGTTAAGTAAGTGAACGCTCTATGAGATTAGAAAAATCACATAAATGTGTCGTTAATCCTAAGGCTGATGGTTAAATTTATAGTCACCTACAAAATAGTGTATTTTACAATGTGCTTGTAGTTAAACAAAATTGCAACACAAAAACACAACACATTAAAATAAACTGTATTTCATTTTTCAAAAACCCAAACAGATAACGGACGAATTCAGCAGAAAACTCCGTGGACAAATTGCTCCCTCCATCTGTTGTCATATTAAGAATGTAGAAAACAACCTGTAACCAGTCACATTAAGACATGTGCTTCCTTTAACTCTTTATGCTTCTCCAGCCTCTGCACAGCCTTCAGTTAGTCATATTTATCAAATGACAATAAATGACATAATGACAATAAATCATTGCTCTTCTCTGATTGGTGAGGAGGGTGAGCCTCGCTCTGCTTTCCGTGGAGGCCTCAGTGCACATCGGAACATCGACATTAGGACTGGAGCATACAAATATGTTTTTAATCCTTCACTTTATAATCAAAGAATTGAATTTGGGCTTTTGTGATTTGATCCGTTAGAGGCTGACGACGGGTAAACTGAGCGTTTTTACCCACGGATGTGTGGACATGAAGGTTTATATTCATTCGAGAATAAAGTGAAAGTAGTTTGGAAGGCGAAGGCGAGTCGTTTCTAACGTGAACTCAGTGGGCCGTGGTGTTTACCTGCGGGTCAAAGAAGCAGCTTTAACTACAGGCGTGTGTCCTGCCCACCTCACCTTTCTCCCTCATTAACCTTCGTCCCGTGATAGCGCCGAGGCTTTCGACACCGCGTTGCAGAACCCTGATTCCCGTCCAAGTGCATGTTTGGCAACAGGAGACACGCTGATTGGCCTCTTCTTCTTCTTCTTCTTTTTGTTCTTCTTCTTCCTGCTGCTGCCTGTAGAACCAAAGCACATAGATGTGCGCACATCAGTCAAAGCTCTTCTAACTGCGTTGCTCACATTCTCACTCTTCAGACCGATTCTTACAACTGTGTGATGATGTGGAGATCGTGACAGTTTAGTTTGATGATCATGTCACAACAACCTTTTAAAAGTCCTGCACTTCTGGTCCCCGTGGGGGCAATTTTACACAAATAACAATAAATGATTCAGCAAAGAATTTATCATTTTTATGCTGGGAAATGGAGGTATGAAGTATAATTCTTATTAATATTACTACTTTTAGATCACATATTTACATTAAGGCTAAGACGTCAGTGATTTCACAGCTTAGCGTGGGGGTTCGCCAGTGTTCAAATGACGCTGCTTATGGAGTCTAACAGCCCGCACATACATCTGCACATGAGATTTGACTCTGATGTCTTCTGGGCGTTCTGGTTTGATTTCTTCTGTCGCTCTGATTACCAACAATAATCAGGTTCAGGTGGTCTGTCAGTGGAGACACGAGGCTGTGAACTTTGTTGAACATCCGTGGAGCAGGATGAAGTGAGGCTGGTGGATTTGTTTGGACGGTTTTAAAGTTGTACACACAGTTCTCCTGTCACTGAGGCAGGTGTAAAAACCGGGCAAACCCGGGATTTGAACATAACCTGAGCTCAAACTTCTTGGTTTTGTTTTTACTCTCCACCCGTTCAAAGTGACTTCGCATGAGACAGTGGACCAGAATCCCTGCTAAACCCCCTCACTCAGCATTAGTTCTGTTCTTCACAGGACAAACACTCACCTGGAGCTGGAGACAGGGACATGAAGGACACTTTCTGCTCATGTTTCCTGTGGTGAAACCATGTGACTCATGTCAGTCGCGGTGTGGCCCCCTGCTGGCTGGGAGACGACAACTTCCCCCACATCTGCTCCAACATGTGCCTGTGATGGTTCATACACTGAACAACTTTCGTTAAAACCCTTTTCCCTTCTCTGACGCATCATTGATGGAGGAGAAGTGATGTTGGACTGACGTCGCCATTTCCCATCACTTGTTGTTCTGTGTGTTTCAGCTCTGTGTGTTTGGCCGTTTAACATGGTCAATTTTTAACCATTGAAAAAGTAAAAGGAAGTGCACATCGTCCGCCCTCCTATAGTTTTATGTGATGCTCATGTCCTCGCTTTGACCCCAATCAAGTTACAGATTTATATGTGAGAGTCAGTCACAGACGCATTAGGGACATTTGATTTTGCAGCTTTGATATATTTAGCAGACAATTGGGCAGGTTTTGAGTTAATGTCAAAATGAATTTTCATAACAATTTGAGTCTCCCTACAGTATTTATCACATGCTCATTTCTGTATTGAAAACTTTGCCTGTGTTTCTGCTGAATCCTGATGGTGGACACATTTAACTGAATAAAAAGATCCAGGTTATACAAACTCAGCATTTACAGAGTTACAGCTGTAATTATTTTACAGATCTGCAGCAACTGAATGATTTTATATTTCAGTCTTTAAGCCCAGCAGTGGTCACAGTCCGAAGGTCCGAGGCAGTGAGCACTGAAGGAAAATAAGTCTGTGTCTATTACGGATGTGACAGATTTGAAACATGCAGCTAAGTGACAGCAGCTCTGCAGAGAAGGAGCCGAATGAGTCAAATGCAACAAAAAGCTCTTCTTCACATTCTTCTTCACATTCTTCTTCACATTCTTCTTCACATTCTTCTCCTCCTCCTTGCCTGACATCACAAGTGTGTGTGTGTGTTCCTGAATTGGCATTAATGGAGCCACATTAACACACCAGCAATTAGTCTGACTCTGATTTGTCAACAGTCATATCAATGTGGGACTGAAGTTCAAGAGCACACACACACACACACACACACACACACACACACACACACGTGCGTACACATCCATTATAGCTCCATCAAAGGGCCCCACCCTGAGCACGCCATCTTGGATTAGGTGATTTATACACACACACGTTTGTATAGAACATTACTTGTGAGGACACTCACTGACAGAATACGATCCTTAACCCCTAACTCTAACCAAACCCTGACCCAGACCAAAAACAAGCCCGGTCTTGACCCTCAAAAATCCCTTTTAAGTTGTGAGGACCGGCACAAAATGTCCTCACGCTGTTGGTAAAAAAAACGAGTATCCACAGGAACACACACACACACACACACACACACACACACACACACACACACACACACACGCGCGGCTCCCTCCCTGCTTGTAACCCATGTGTCACTGTTTGTCTTGTAATAATCTCAGCACCTGAACATCGGTGACACTTTAACGACAGCATTAACCCCTGTCTTACTTCATGCTAAAACACACAGGGGTCAAAGGTCACGACCCCAAGGTGACTGAGGAGGAGTCACACCTTCTGCTAAAAATGCTAACGCTCCTACAGCATGCTAATGTCCCGTCTCTTCCTGCTGCTTCCCGCCATTGTTTACCCAGACTGCACCTGTGCGGCCGCTCACTCGCAGCGTGAGTTTTAACACCAGGGAGACACAGAGGAGGGAGAAGGAGGAAGAACAGACTGATGGAAGGAAAATCTAATCATTTCATCAAATTAGTGTGGAAAAATAATCTTACTGCAGTCAGTCTGTCCGTGTAATTACTAGTGCTATTAAAAATAGTATAATTATATTATTCTAATCTTAAACGTTAGCGTTTTGTGTTAAAATGTTCAAATGATTCAGAAGAAGAACATCAAAATCTCAGAAATGAGTGTAACAAACCAGAAAATATTTGGTGGTTGTCTATGTTTTCACAAATGTGTGTGTGTGTTTGTGCAACATCACCATCTCTCCACTCGTTTTATTAAAATGATGTAGAATGAACAAACCTGTCCCGGTGGAGCGGCGGGTCTGGTTTTTATTAGTTTATGGACACTGACAGAGGTCACACAGCCCAAACCAACAACCTGATCCAGCTCTCACGCTAAACATAAACACTCCTGAAATTTATTGTTGGACATTTTCATTTTTCTGCACCTTTGTGTGTGTGTGTGTGTGTGTGTGTGTGTGTGTGTGTGTGTGTGTGTTTTCAACCCACTGACTGTATCTGCATTCACACTCTCTCACTCCAGTCTCCGCTCTACAGGGGGAGGGTGGGACCGCCATGGGACCGCCACCCACAGACCCATCTAGGGAAAAGCCCAGCAGCCAGTCCACGCCTCATTCTGCTAACGCAGACCAGTGGTTTCTCTGAGGATAGAAATAAAAAGTCAAACGTGGTTTACAGAAAGTTTTGTTGAACAATCCATCAAAAGCTTTTTAGTAAACACATCTAACAGAGGAGGCCATCGAGCCGTAAAGGCCCGTCCTTTTAAAGCCCACACTGACAGCAGTGAGCCGGTGATGTGTGTCCGTGCAGCTGCAGGTAAACCTGAGAGCGCTGTCAGTCAGACCAGCTGATCAGTCAGACCAGCTGATCAGTCTCTGCTCTTCAAAATGTTCGGTGGTTTTCTCAGCTTGGTCCATAAACGTGGATCCTTTGTATTTGTGGAGCTGTTGTGTCTCTGTAGCAGCTCCTTGCAGTCAGACTGTGTCTTTTTCTAGTCATTTCATGTTTCTTTGTGGACCACCAGAGTGTCTTTGTGTCTCTTTCTGGTTGTGGTATTTCCACGTAGGGGTTTTGTGAATTTGTAGTTGTTCTGTCTTTGCGCCTCATTGATGTCAAAGTGTGTGTCTTTATACTGTAGCTGCTTCATTTACGTACTCAGTGCTCTCGAGACTAAAGGACCCCAGAGACATGAAGGGGAGGCCTGAAGAATGGTCAACTTCCTGCAAATCGCAGTGACAGAGTTCGGGCACAGTGAGGAAAAAGTCACGGTGGACACCTCTGAATGCTTGTGACCTGTAAAGACAAACCAGGAGAGACTGCAACAGAATACAACGGTCCACTCAGAGGACGGGTTGGACGTATCACCCCCCCCCATCCCCCGCAGAGTAGTTTAATCGTGTCTTAATGGCAGAACCTTTCTGTCTGAAGTGACTTTGTGTCTCTGTGTCCCCAACAGTAAACAGCTGATCCACCTTTTTAATGTTAAAGCAGGAAAACTCAGTTCACACGAGTTGCCCGGATGATTTTAAACCTGTGAGAACGTCAGGGACAATCCAGAGCTACTTCATCTACAAACGCAGATCTCTTCCTGTGTCCGAGTCTCTCCGTTTGCCCTCAGCCCTGAATCCACATTGTGTTACAAAATGGACCATTTTGTCTTATTTAATTCACTTACGGCGACATTTAAAGCTGCGGCCGCTGTTTGACTGGCTGTGAGTCAACAGCTTTATCAGCCAGCTCCACTTGTTACCTTGTCTTCGTCGTTGAATTAAAAGTCTTTTGGGAACATTAGTCATGTGGAAACCTGCAGCGGCTCCTCTTCTGAAGGATTCATTTGCTGAGTAAGCGATAAGACTCGATACGAAGCTTCTTTTACAACTTCTGAGAAGATCCCTTATCAGCTCCGCTCACAAATGTACAGTATTTATTTCACCTGCAAGACTTTCATGTGCTGGATGTGGGAGGTTAATGCCATTAATAGTATCTTAGTTTCATTCTGTCCTAAAGGACTATTGAGTTTTTTTAACGTTTTTTCACTTTCACATCTTGAATCTTTGTCAATTGTTTGTTTTTTATTTCAGACCCGTTCAGAACTGAAAAAAAGATCCCTGCATTTTAATGGGTTTAGGAGATTTTCTTTTTAGTATTGTACAGTGAGGTGACATGATTACAGACACTAGAAAGCCCGATCACTGACCAGGCAAAGCAGGAAATAATGACTCTGCCTTTAAATAAATAGGAGACACATGCATCTTACATCACAGAACAGTCCATTACTGAGACATTTACGTAATTAGACAGATTACACATGAAACATGAAGATAAAAAACTTTAACATTAAATGCAAATAAAAGCATTGGCCAAATCAAAGTCCTGGTCAGCCTGAGTGCAGCCTGACAGGTGCGACTCAGGGCCAAAAGAAGCCCATCATCTCTGTCCACTGAAGGACAGAAACATAATGATAAAGAGGTTTTTATCACCGGAGTCACAGCGTGATGTGCACATGTATGAATAGAGCCCGGACATTATCACTGTGTGGTTTCATAGTAGTAGAACAAGTAGACGAAGGACCAGTGGACGGACAGTGGACGGACAGTGGACGGACAGTGGACACGGTTCCGTGTGTTTTCCTGCAGCGCCTCCTACAGGTTTCAGCCTTTGTCCCTTCGTCACTCTGTGGTCCATTTACTCAAAAACTGTAGGTAGAGATTGTCTGATATTTGACATGAGTCGTTTAAAATGAGCTCAGATATCGATGACATGCAGACCTGTTATAACCACCACTGACGCTGATGCTGCTGATGATGCTGATGTGAGTTTAGGCCAGATGTGTCCCACATGTGCCTCATAAACAAAGTTTTTAAGGTACAGTTACGGTAAATGTATGTGGCGCCTTTCAGGCACGTGGGTGATTTACAGTGTCACGTTAAAATACACACACGTATGTATAAATTCATGTAGACACAAACATACATGTACATGCACGTTAGAACTGCAATCAACGTCACAACGCAGAAGCAGGAAATAGAGAGAGACCGCTGCAGCGGATAGGGGCCTTTTCAGACGTGTCCACAGTTGAGGGGCCCGGAAATGAAACGCTGCTGCAGCCTCCAAGATCGGACCTTTAAAAATGAATCATGTGCGGATTCAAAGGGAGAGACAATTTCTGTAGTAAAAATGTTAATACAGGAGAAAATACTCTAATAGTTTTTATTGTAGCCATTGTCTGTATTTAAAGGCTGAATACAGTGCGGAAGCAGCATGAAACGGAAATATCAAAGTAAAGTATTTGAAAATTGTTCTTTAACGTGAAGTATTTCGATCGTGCGGGATCCACCGTTGTCATCTCGCGGCAGCTGGAATCACCCTGATAGTCTCGCGGGAGGACCAGCAGGCGGCGCGAACGAAGCTACGGTGGATCTGACACCGAAGAAGAAGAAGAAGAAGAAGAATTAAGCGCCACCTCCACTAACGGAAGAAAAAGACGACAACGAAGAAGAGCAGGATCCGGAGCAGGAGCCCGCTGTGGGGAAAATTAAAATGTCGGCGCCGAAAACCATCCCAAAAGACGCTCAGGTAACGGTACAAAAGAGTCGGGGGGAGTTGGGCTGCACCGAACCGTCTTTTAGTCAGAGCCGGATCGGGTCGGTGTTTGGATCTAAGCGGTAGCCGGAGCAGAGAAGCCAGTGTTCGGAAGTGGCTAATGTTAGCATCACTCTGCCGGCTAATCTGTTAGCCTAGCCTGAAAACCTTTACAAGCTACTTTTCCTTTTAGGAGGACAAACGCGGTTTCTGTGAGCTGGGTGTCTGAAAGCAGGACATGTTCCGGTGGACACGGTCACAGAGTTTCAAAAACACTTCACGGACTAATTATCGGAAAGACCATGTTAACGTTATTCGGTTACCGAATGTTATTTCAACATCCGTTTTGGAGTTTTGAGGTTCCCGGAAGTCACGGAAACGTTTTTGAATGGCCAGGAGTCTGGACTGCTGAAAGCTAGTTCCCCTTCCACACAATTCCAAGTCACTATGAGGGGACAGTGACCGCAGCCATTACGAATTACACGACGATGCAAAAGACGGACAGAGACATGAGGTGTCCTCGTAGGGAGACAGACGGGAAGAGACGGGGCCTTTTGTCCTAATCACCCCTGGCTTAGCTGTGACAGTTGATGATCCTGATTGTTGACTGTGTGTTCATATCAATTTTGTGACAGTCCGAACGTCGTCTTTATTACTGTGTTCTGCAGGTGATGATCCAGATCCTGAAGGACATGGGGATCACAGAGTACGAGCCCCGAGTCATCAACCAAATGTTGGAGTTCACCTACAGTAAGTCAGGGACACGGGTTTGTGAGCCGCATTAAACCGGCTCTGTCTAGTGCGCTTGTCTTGTTGTCTACTGCGTCAACAGCAAATATGTCTGCGCTCTTAGTTCTCTCATCGCATTTGAATTTGGAAAATCCCAGCGTTTGAACAACAGGACTGAGTGTCCGTTCAACCATAAATGGGCCTTTGTGTTTTTCTACCAGATGTTGACATGTTATACACACAGGATCGAGTCTGTCACTCGTGTATAGCAGCAACTCACACACCGTAGTCAACGTTTCACCATGGTGTCTCCGATTCCACTCAGCTGTTCTTTCCCTTTCAGGATATGTGACCACAATCATAGAAGATGCCAAGATTTACTCCACACATGCCAAGAAGTCCAATGTGGACGCGGATGACATCAAACTGGCGATCCAGTGTCGCATGGACCAGTCGTTTACGTCACCGCCACCGCGTGATGTGAGTTTCCACCGTCCCGTTGTTACCTCAGCTGGGTGCAAAATGTGGCCCTACATGCTTTTAAATGGGTGTGACTCTAAAATCCAAAAACCTTTAAGCCACTGATGTTTTTAACTAAAAGACAAAAACACACAATTGTGCAAACATTTAAGAAGTGCAATTATATTTTAAAAAGTTGTAAAAATAAAACATTATCTGTTGTATGATTCAGCGTAAACATGATAAAAGTTCCCGGCATTGCACAGAATATCAAAGTACTCGTATTCACACACACACAGTTGAAAACAACATCTAGACAAAATGATTCAACTCTTCTATTATTTACCAGTTTTTTTTGTTTAACTTCCTACCGACTGTCTATGTCTATGTCTGTCCACACTGAAGTTCCGTCAATTCTAACTCGTAGCTTGCCTTTGTTTACGCTCCTCTTTCCTCGGGTGTTTCTCACACGCAGACATCATGAACAGCCACGCGTGTTAATCTGTTTAGCTTTTCTGCAGCCTCCCTGAAATCCGTGTTATCCGCGGCTGCTGAAGAACAGAAGCTTGACTTGTTATTGTTTCTCTGTAAGACTGAAGCTGTGTGGACCTTCACCCTGTGGTTCTGTGTTTTTGTGTGTGTTCCGTATTTTAATATGCAGTTCCTGTTAGAGGTGGCGAGGCAGAAGAACCAGACTCCCCTCCCTCTCATCAAACCCTACACTGGACCTCGACTCCCTCCAGACCGTTACTGTCTGACGGCGCCAAACTACAGACTCAAGTCCATACAGAAAAAGGTGGAAATATTTCTTCAACTTATCCTCACAATGTTTCGAGGCAGGATCTGATGTTTGTATTTTCGTATTATTTTCCAGGTGTCTTCGTCCGCCGGCAGGATATCAGTGCCTCGCCTCAGCGTGGGTGCGGTCTCCAGCAGACCGACCACGCCGACGCTCGGTGAGTTATGTCATCAGAATTTTTGCAGAGCTGCTTTTACAATTGGGGATCAAATGTAGGAGACATTGTAATAAGAGAGCAGAGAAAGTTACAGCAATTTAAGAGTTTTTATGGTTAAATGAAATTTGTGTTGTAAACCTTTCCCTGCTCTGTGTGGTATAGTTGAGCACCACTTTTCACACCAAGTTGGAGTACTTGTACTTGAGTCCTCGCTGATATCAGCAAGCTTTACAAATACTGAGTAATCATGGAGTATTTCTGTACGCTTTACTTCTTTGCACTAAATATGGTGCATTTGCAGTTCAGAATATTCGTTGTCACTCACTTTTAGGCAGAAGTAAAAAGTCATTTAAAAAAAATGTCACTCTGAAGATCTTGTTTAGTCCTGATACACGGTCACAGACCTTCACAAACTACGGACATGTTGTTGTGGAATTAAACAGAATCTAAAAAGATTCATCAGACTGTTCTACGAGGTAAAAAAAAAAAACGAGTTGGACCAGTCTGTGTTCACTGGACCAGTCTGTGTTCACTGGACCAGTATGTTCTGACCTTTGTCCTCAGGAACTCCGGCTGTGCAGACCGTCACCACGAAAGTCGGAGGTCCGGTGTCTCTGACAGGTCAGCGGTTCACGGTGCAGATCCCACCTCCCTCTCAGACAGTCACCACCAAAACTAGTAAGAAGCAGTTTTCCAAAATAGTTGTTATAAATGTAAAGTTTAAATTTCACCCTGAAAATTTACTGAACGTAACTGTGCGAGACTTTAGTGTCAAAGTGGGAAACTCCCAGAGAACAAAGCCTCTGCGGGTCCCCGTGGAAAGAAACGGGCAGTTTGACTCTCGCTGCTCTTCTTGTCCCGACAGCAACGCCGTCCACGCCGACCGTCTCCAATGTCCTCATCAACCCGTCTCTGATTGGCTCGAAAAACATCCTCATCACTACCAACATGGTGTCACAGAACACAGCCGGGGAGTCGCTGAAGAGGAAGCACGAAGACGATGACGACTACGACGCCTTATGACGACGACACCGAAGACGGTCGCTTTCTGCTGGGAACCGTTGAAAGCAACATTTTTTAACCACTGCTCGACCAAGTTCAGACTTCAACTTCAGAGTAAAGAAAGATGTCGTAGAGCGGAGCCGTGTGTCTGGTTCGTGTTCAATAGTTTCATAGACCACAAGCTAATCCAGGTTCGTGTGTGTGTGTGTGTGTGTGTGTGTGTGTGCGAGAGCGTCTGTATGGGGACTTTGTCATTTTCTCAATTGAGTTTCAAATTATCTCCTTTAAAGTGAGAAACAGGAAAAACAGCTCTGATGTGATTTACAATAAACCACATTCAAGTAAAACTAAACCGTGTCCGTGTTTAAAAAAAACTCCAAACTTTGTCCCAGTAACTTCAGGAAATGAACAGCTGTAATTCCACATCAGGAAAACTTGAAACCACCTGGTGGTCAAAACAAACATTACAGTAGGTCGAGTGTAAAGGTGTACACTGATCAGCCGTAACTTTACAACCACATGTGCAGTTTAGTACAATCCAATACATCAGCTCTGCGTTGAGTTCTACTTTTACGAGGTTAGGATTTGTCCGATTTTAGATGGAAACGTTTGGCTGTTGGTTCTACCTTAAGAGGTGGCCAAAACATAAAAAACCCACCTTGACTGCAATAATAAACAGAATTACCACCTCAGTTTCTGATTATTGAAATATTGGATTAAATTAATTTGCACAGGTGATCATAATGTTACGCCTGATGGGTGTATCAACAATCAGTCTTCACAATATGCTTTTCCTTAGCCAACACTTCGCTGATCTGCAGTCTACAGCAGATCACTAATTAAACAAAACGTTTCTAATGAAAATGTTTAAACGTCCGAAGAAGCTCTACGAGTTTCACGACGCTCAGGTTTCATGAGCCACAGCTGAAAGTTAAGAGCATTAAGAGACCCAGTGCTGAAGGTTCTGTGCTTGGTCTTCCTTTAATATACAGTCAAATTCCACTCGGGCGAAACACACTGACAGCACTGATCGACAGCAGCAACGATAATTCCTTGTGCATATGACCTACATTAAAACTGAAAGTGTAAGAAACCTTTGATATATGAAGCAGACACTAATGGACTGTGCGTGGAAAGCACCGAATAAATGTTCCCGATCGAAGCAGAGCTGCAACTGACAACAGCAACTATTTCCATAATCAGAAGAATCATGACAACTGCAGGATCTGTTAGTTCATTTCACCTTTAATATTAAAAAGAAAACTAAAATAAAAATCTCAAAATAAAAAATACATGGCAAAACAATAGACTTCTTAAATGATTATGAGAATAATCATGGTCGCAATGATACAGTAGAAGTAATGTCACCATAATAATAATAATAATAATAATCAGAAGCATCATAATCATAATTCTGCCTTTTCTGGAGTTTGTCCCACCAGCAGAAATCACCTCCTGTTTTATAGACATTATGGTAAGCATCGCACAGGCCGGGGCGTGGCACTTGTCAAAATATTTTCACACTTAGCAAAGTTACCCCACATATGCACGACAAAATAAGGACAGAATCACAGCTCGTACGATTCACAGCACTGCTTGGAAAACTCAAATTGTGAATCAAAAAATTAAAAACATGCTTCGTGTCGACGGCTTCTTCCCTTCTGGGTCGCAGTTTCAGTGAGGGAGGGAGCGAGGGAATTTGGCAGTTTTTAGGTAAAAACAAAAAAAGGGAGATTGTAGGTCGACACCAGCGATGAGCCTCCAAACTATTTCGAAAAACAACGAATATTCTGCTCCTTTGTCTCAGGAAACAAAATAACACCTGCAGTTCTGTGGTTTTGTCCAATGAAAGTGCAGTGCTTGTGTCATTTGAAATGTGTTTTTGGGGTGAATTAATGTAAAACTCAAAAGCGATTTGACAACGAACACACAAATGTTGGAAAATCTGAACTACGCTAAAAGGTTTCGTTTAAGAGGGATCGTAGAGGGAAACGATCTAAACAGGAAACTAACAGCTGAGCGGCTCAAGTCCTTCCCGTGTGTTCGAGCCAGGAATTCGAATTTAAATATGGATGAAGATGATGAGGCAGATTTAAAGGGCAACACTGGTCCCACTGACTTTGTTTTAATCTCATCTGTCACCGTGGAGCTTTTCATGGCACTGCTCTAATGGTTCATTTGTAATTCAGATTTAGACATTTAAAAAAACCCACGTACTAGTGTGACCGCTCGGAAAGAAGCCCTCCATTGTCCGTTTGTGGGAGGTGGGATTACGAGCAGACAAAGCACCAGTTTTGCACTTTAACAAGCTGATTATGTAGAATTGTTTACACCAGACAGGATCAAGTTTTAGATAATCAGTCGTTAAAAAAACACCAAGCTGAATTTACTGCTCGACTCCTTTTAAAGCACTTTGTAACTGTGAGACTGACACTGGTGCAGATCTGTGTTCCAGGTGTAAATGGATCCAGAAACCGGACCGGCTCAGAACAGATGACAGTGGACTGTGAGAGCCCGCTGAGCGAAACGTTCCGCATCTTATGTGAGTGAAGGTCCGGCTCCATTTGATTTGATTTTTGATCTTAAAAAAACGATTCCAGCGTGATCAGAGTTTGTGCTCATTTTTTTGGCGTCTACGTCACTGTAGACGTGTTTTTAACTTTTATTCTTATTTTAACTTTAGAAGAAGAGAAAAGGAAAATGTGACCTACAGAACATTTAATTTTTCCTCAAAGATCAGGCCTGATCATTTCGATTTCTCCACAGAGAATCAACCCCCCAAAAACCATGGAAATGGATTAAGAACACAGGATGGAACGACCTGACTTTAGCTTTTCGTTTTCAGTGATAAACTAGCTTCCCTGACTGAAGTGTGATCTCCATCTAAACGAGCCTGAGTAACAGAAACCTGATTGTAAAACATCTTCAAACCTTGTGCACACAAAAAAAGGAAATGTAAGGAGGTGATAATCGAGTTTTCTTACTGTCATTCATTATATATGTGTGTTTCCAAAGCCTGATGTTCACGTTGATTTGTGCCATTCATGGTAAAATTTAATTTGACTTTTGTGAACCGGTGAATTTTATCCGATAAATTGGAAACCAGTGTCAGAAAGTTGCCTTAATATTTGCTGGTACTTCAGCTGACACCAGGATGTGACCCGGGCCAAGCGTAAGTCTAGTTAAACATTGAGTTAGAAGCCAGCGGGTCACGTTCTGCCGTCACCGAGCTCCAGGGCCAAACGCTTCGTGAGGAGGCTGCTCTGGTTTCAGTAACAATCTGTGGCTGGTTCGGGCTTTACTCACCAGCACGTAACGTTTGAAATAAATACAATAAAAATACGTTGGAGGCGGATGTTCAACTTTAGGAATTCAGTGGGAACCAATGTTCTCAAAATGGAAAGCAACAATGTCTTAAGTTCTAATATGTATTGTTGATTTTTATAAAATTGATGACAGTAAGAAAAGTATAAACCACCAAACTCACTCTTTCACATTGAAAAGATGGAAAGTGTTTTAAATTCCTGCTAACAACTCCATCAACGCTGGAATGGTTCTTAAAAAACGTAAAAAGTGCGTCTGACAGAACGCGAGACATGTTACAAAATGGTCGACACGGGGTGCAAGTTGAGAGTGACCACAGCTGGAGAGTGGATGCTGGTGAAATCGAACTTCACTCGCTAGTGTAAGACTGTGTGTGTGTGTGTGTGTGTGTGTGTGTGCCTCGCCGTGCAGCCGCGATGTAAAAAAAACATCTACAGTGTTGAAGAAAATCGGTGATCACCACTGAACACGTCTCAACTGCTTGTATAAGATAATTTTTTCTATATTTCAAATATATATTCTGTTTGTACAAGACAATGGTCATCGCCGCAGGAAACGCTCGACATTCAAAAACATTTCAAAGTAAAAGACGACATACGCTGCTGCTGACGTACCCTTCAGCTACCTACACGTCGTTTCCTATTTCAGCTCTGCAACCTCTTCCCCACCTGTAACACGTCAAACCAACATCCTACGTCTACAAAGAAACAAACAGATTTTCACTCAGGCTGCCGACATCCGCCCTGCAGCTGCTTTTCTGCAGTTTCCAACCTTCAGAAAGGAAAGACAGAGAAGAAAGATGGAGAAGCTGGCAGAGAATTAATGCGATGGCATGACGAATGGCTGAGCTAGAGAGGAAGAACACCACCGAGCCTCGCGAGGCCTCCGTCCAAACATGCCCTCGTCATCCATCCCCTCCACAAGGGAATGTAGCATGAAGTGTGTGCATGTGTGTGTGTGTGTGTGTGTGTGTGTGCGGTGTTTGAAGCTAGCATGGGTAAGGTTGGCGAGCTCCTAGCAGTCTTCGTCCTTGTCGTCCACGACGCCTTTGAGCCTCAGTCGGGCGAAGTCCTCGAAGACAAAGTCGTCGTCCTGGGAAATGCTGCTGAGAGGACACAGAGGACGTTTTACGGGTCAAATCGTTATCAGCACAACGAGCGTCACGACGCAGTCTTCAAGCGTTTCCACAGAGTACACGTGAATACACAAGCCGTCCTGGTTTAAACTGAACAAGGACACAAATAAATCCTGTCCGGAAATTCCCGCGTTGTTTGTGCACGTGACCTGCAGTAAAGTCACGTGCAAATCGAGGTAAAACGGGTTTGTGAGGTGATTTACTACAGACCAGCAGGTTTACAGCTGAAACACAAGCTGGAATGCTCTTCAAAACTAGACTCAGGCGGAGCGGACAAACACTTTATTTGTTCATACGTTACTTCAGATGTTCGTCGCTGCGTCCGCCAAACAAATCTGGACTAAACGAGGCTCAAAAACACTGACGTGTGACGTGCAGAGGTCTAACGCTGCCCCTGTAGTCTTGTAATTTAAAGGATCATTTATGGGGTTTCTGTTGTCGTCATTACTGGGTCATTTGCAGAGATTTGGGGAAATGAAAAAGTGCTTCAGTGGCAGACGTCAACTTCTACAAGTGCTCAGAATAGACCCGTCGAATCATCACAAAACTCGACATTTTTGCCAATAGCAAGAAAATCCACATCTGACCTGCTGCGTGAAGTGATAACTTAGCCACATCCGTCTGCCAACATCAGTTTAGTACAAAGTTTGACTATCGTGTGGCCTAAAAATGATAATTCTGTCATCTGTCATATGTTTGAGTGCGTCCAGGCCACACTCACACAGACCAGTGATCCCAGCTGTTTACTGGTGAGTTAGGTTTGCACTGGTTCAGAGCATCAAACACGAGAGCAGCTGGCACTACGGAAAGTTACGACAGTGATCAGCTCAGCGGGCCGGACGCCCCGGAGGTTGGGTTTCCCGTGGCGTCGGCGTTAGATGGAACACATCGATCTGTTGGATTCTGTCTTACATTTATAAGAAATAAAAACCTTAATACTCACTTTGTGTCGAATTCTATCAAGTTGGTGTCGATGGGAGGGTCCATCTCTGGAACAGCTGTAACACATACACGAGTTAGCGCGTCACACTGTTGTTTCCATGGAAACTGCCTCTTGTCTCCATGGTAATTCAGTGTGTGATGATGAAGGCTCATGGAGCCGTGTGTCCTGACTGGACAGTAGAGCTGAGCACATCCGTCAGTTCACCCATTAACGTACAACAGTTTCACTGACTTTGCCATTTTAAAGTAAGTTGTGCTGGATATCGAAGGGACAGTGTTGCTCTGCGTTTGACAGGTTCAGGCTTTTTGCCTGTGTGACGTGTATAGTTAGGCCTTCTGGCTCAAACTGCTGTGGATTAATGTCCCTGAAAATAAGACTCTAAATCCAAAAAACTAAAATTCACACTCATATATTTTTGAAAAAAGAAGGTAAATCACGAGCCAGTATTGGTTTCAGTTTGTTTTGATTAACAAAATGAATTTGAAAAGTCAAAATGCAAACATCTAATTGGTTGCTGTTTACCCACCTGACTGTGGGCGGGACACCGGTGGCTCCACAGGTTTGGGATGCATTAGGATGAAGGGCAGCTCCACCGACACGTCTCTGAAAAACAAGAAATCTCCTTTGACCAACAAGTAAACGAGATTTTGCCTTTTGTTTTTCACAATGTGATGAATTACTGCTTGGCAGAAAATCTGTTTTATATTTAATATATGAAGAAAATTGTCAATAGACAAGTATTTTAAAAGCAAACGAAAACGGAAGATTTTCACTGACACATTATCACACAAGAAAAAAATAAGCCAGTTTCTCTTTTGTAATATGTTTAAATTAAAACCTTTAATGTTTTAAAGGCTTAAATCTTTCAGCTGTTTTTTATGACAATGTTTTCAAAACCTTTAAGAACTTTTCCTCTCTTTTAAAGCAGTTGTTGGGTGTTAAACCAGTTCAAACCCACTTTACTTTCTACGAGCTGAAGGCAAATCTCTGGTTAAACCAGTTTCACACTCTTGAACACTGAGGCTGTCAGTCACATTTACCTCTCCAACATGCCTCTCAGCAGCCTGCAGTTGGGGAGGGACACAGAGGTGGGGGTAGGAGGGGAGAGCCACAAAAAAGCCAAAGACACAGAGGGGAGATGAAATGAAAAGCAGGAAGCAACACATTCACCACAACCTACAGTGGAAGCAAACACAGTGAGGAGCAACTACAGCAAAAGGTTAAAAGGACGAAGCAACAAGCCAAAGCTGAGCTGCACCGACGTCTTGAAAACACTTCGAAGCCATTAATGTCGGATTGGCAAGGGAAGCGGCAAAGTCTTTTATTCATCTCAGTGGGAAATGAGTGATGGTACTCGCTGTTACTGAGCACACAGACGCATCCACAGTCAGGAACGCAACCACCTTTCCTTCAGCGCCTCAAACTCTCGCCTCAGAATCTGAACATAGGTGCGTTTTCATTTCTCCCTCGTCAAAGAGTTGATGTAGATGCAGCTCACGAGCGTTTCATCGAGTTTACGAGGGGACAGTGACATCAGCACAGTGGGACAGACGACGGTGTGTGGCTGAGTCCGAACCTCCATCATCCGCGATTTCTTCACCGCTTTGGCTTTTCGAACATGTGAAAACACCTTATTGAAAAGTGCGATAAACGCTATCTAATGTTCTTTGGAGATACCACAGAGACGGAAGCGGCTGCTGTTGGAGGAGCCGTCAGCAGCCGCCATGGCAGAGAAAATGGAAGCATGAGACAAAGTGTCTTCACAAAGTACATATATCAGCTTTGCTGCAGATTACAGACAACTGCCCGAGTTTGGGGAATTCTACAGTGTCTGCAGGAAACGCTTTGTGTTGTTGTGACCCAGAAATCGTCATTGCTCAATATGTGGCTTACAGTTTCATCTCGAGGGCACAGCAATCGATAAGAGAACGTCCACGGACGCATTTTTACTTCACATGTTTCATTGTGAATTTCCCACTGGGATGAATAACGTTGTTTTTTGTTTTCCATAATGCAATTAAAAAACAAAACAAACAAACCACTTCCTGTTCCCCCCTTGCTTAACGGCAGCTCCTGGGGGGCATGTCTGGACTTCTTGCCAACTATCCCGTGACATCTTTGAATGCAGTAAAGACTGGACAAAGTGTGACTGTGTGTGTGTGTCGTACCCTCCGCGTGAGACCACCAGCTTCACTTTGACTCTGTAGGACACCAGGATCCCGAGGACCTCCTTGTTGGTGACGTCTTTCACACTGAAACACACCAGATTCGTGGTCACGCCGTGGCACTAACACATCTGTGTGGACACCGAGAGCAGGGACGGGGGATACTGTGTGTGTGTGTGTGTGTGAGCATTACATGGTGGAGGAGGCCAGGTTGGTGTCTTCATGTTTGAGTTTTCCGTCCAGAGCGAGTCCTCTTTTCTCCCGGTTCTTGTCGAGCGTCGGGGTCAGAGTGTACACCTTACAGAAGGTGGAGCTGGACGACACCTGGTCACTATGGCGACAACACACAGATGTCTATTAAACTGCTCAGGATCTACAGTTACTTCAAATCCCCCTGACAACTGTACTGAGACTATTATTTAAAGGCCAGTTAAACGCATCCACTCTACGCTAGTGTAAATATCCTGACATCAATGTTAAACTGTTAAAAATGTAAAAAAATGTATAATTAGATTAAAGCCAAATAAAATCAAAGTGTTGCTGTCTACACAAGAGGAAATCCGGGGGACCTCTGGTTTAAACCAATGTGAATCCATTTCAAACATTTCTTTTTTCGGTTTATCCTGGGAACAGAAGCTGAGCTCAGACTTACTCTGCCTCGAGCTGGGCCACTGGACATTTGTACTGAGCAGTACTGAAGAGGCAGATGTCTGCGTACTGACGCACTGCAGAGGGACAAAGGCCGTCAAGAAGGATTCAGTTACTGTGCACATGTCAGACAAATACAAACAGGAAGAGACACAGAGAGAACCTCCAGAGACGAACCTGAGATCTTGACTCTCTTGACGGTCTTGGTGGAGTTGTTGGTGACGTGGACATTGACACTGATGGGCTCTCCGTGGTAATAAAGCTACACACAGTACAACACAGGAAACAAATGTATTTTCTTACAAGGTGAGAGAGAGAGAAAAAGAGAATCCTTCACCCGATTCAAACGTTATAGTCAGATACTCATTTGTCCAGGATCAATAGTACGAGTTCACATCCATCATCGGCTGTACCTCTTTGTCCAGAGACGCCTCCAGATGCAGGGACCTGTCTGACATCAGGAAGCTGCGGGTGGTCTCCACCATGGGCTGAGGACCTGGTTTTTCGGGAGCGTACTGAACCTTCCTGATCACCAGACGCACAGAGTTCCTGCCGCACATTAAACGCTTCCTTTATCTCTCTTATCAATCAGCTTTTTTTTACTTACTTGAATAAACGCAAACTGGCAACACCATCTCCGGTCGGAACTGCCTGGGGTTTTCCAGCTCTAGTGGTCTAACAGATCTCTGGGTGCTCATTGGTTAGAGCTCTTATGACAATGGACACAAACCATAAATAACATCCTCCAATTTTCTTGAAATATCTTGGTTCACTTCACTCAGGTCTACATGGATCCACTACAGAATTGGACATGTGACTTTTCTCCAGCACCAGGAACCAGGATCTGTATTTATCTGTGGGCTACAGTTCTACCCCCTAAAAAGTCTTCAGTCTGGGGTTTCAGGGCATGTAGTGCTGATGGTCAGATACGGCTTGTCCTGTGCCTGCACTATAAATTCTAGCAGCAATGGCCGTTTAATTATAGATACGGATAAGTCCTGACTTTAAAGAACACGACACATGCAGTTTTTCTATGTTACTGCAGGTTGTTGTTTTTTTGATTGCGCTTCCTGTTAAGATGGGACCACGCTGATTTCCTCACACTTGCTGAACACATCAGATTCTAAAACGCTGCACAGGATTTGACCAATCAGTGACACCAGGGACAGAAGTCCGTGGACCTTCACAAAGTAAGGGCCTAGGTTCACACAGGGACCATTTCATTTAGACCCGGGTTGCTTAATTTAGTCCTGGTATCTGGAAAATGTTCCTGCAGGGGACAGTGGCAGAAGCAGATCCAAACTGATCAGGAACATGAAGACCTCTACCTTCATGTAAAGTGTGCCTTCATCACTAAACCCTCAAATCAGATAAAAGGCCGGGACAAACAGAACTTAGCATGAGCAGCATAAACCCTTAACTATTCAATCAAAGAATCAGATATTTCACCAAGCAGCGGTTTATCATTTAAAGTGGTGTGTTAAGCAGACGGGTTCCTGGGGGGGTGGGGAACAGTCGCAGCCTTACTTAACACGGGAAGAAAAGACTCAACAGCTCTGCAGCAGATCCTGCAAACGCTCGGTTTCCCTGAACCCTCATGATGTAACGCGAGTGTTTGCCAAAGTCTGAGAGTGCGTAAGCAGTGACACAGGAACTGGGTCCAAGTCACATTCTTCAGCCAGCACCATTGTTGCAGCGCTCAGTAATGGACCTCTGGTCTGCAGAAAGCAGTCTGGTCTTCCTCCTCTTATATTTCTGACGCCGTGGATATTGAATGTTGCCGTAAATGGAATCTGCAGAAAAGCCCAGTGTGATGTAGCATAACAGTAATACTGTGTGAGATGCTACTGAGCACATTTTCTCGGTCCTTGTTTGTCCGACACGCCTCTCTCGTTGGCTTCCTGCTCTAGACGGCTTTGCTTTCTCCTTTTCTCCAACCAAGCTCAAACCCAGGCACTGAAACACTGATTAACACGTGCCTTTAACTCCTGTGACAGACTTTTTCCTGCACGTTTGAACTCACCTCTTGTGAATCTTCTCTTCTATCGACTTGGCACAGAAAGCTCTGATCTCAAAGTCGACTCCGCAGGCCTAAAAAAAGAGTAAGCAGAGAAAAAAGGTTTGTCCGACTCAAACGGCTGATTTTGTGCTGAAACACTGAACAGACTCACACTTTATGTTCAGGTGTTGTTTTGTACTTTTCAGCACAAAAGCCCCGAGGATGTACTATTCAATTCTGCATCATAAAGCTTTTTGAATCATCATTTTTTCCAAAAGCTGTGGGAATCTCGTTTCTGACCACGTCAGCCGTCTGTCAGGGAGTGAAGGATTTCATCGTGAACATGCACTGTGGTCGTGCACATTATAGCGATTACATCAAGACAACGGACGCTAATTCTTTGTGAGGCCACTTGTAATTTGGGGGGAAAAAGTTGCTGAACATCCGTCAGGACAAAGGCAAAGAAGAGCCATGCAAACAGAGTACGAGAACATTACTTGCTGTAATTTTCAGCCCAGTCAGAATCGTTATTTCTTCATGCTGCATTATTTAGTCGAGCTAGTATTTTAAATATTAAAAAGGCGAACCCTGCTTTACTCAGTCTGTTTGTGTGCTGCCTTCCTGTTTTTATTGGCACTGGCCTTTTTTTTTAAACAACATATTACATAACAATGTCTCCCAGTGTTTGTGTGTGAGCATGTTGTTCACAGTCCCAACATATGAGCATTTACTCCAACTCCCATCGATACATATCCTGTATTCATTCCTCATAAACACTGGTTTCTACTCATAGGTTTCATGTTGGTCTGTGCAGCTCTGGATTCTAACTGCTGTGCAGCGTTTCTTAGATCCAACTCAACATCATTTGCTAAGTTTCAGTCATGGTTGTTAGTAGAACCCCCCACATCCCACAGGAGCCCACTGCAGTGTGAAACACAACTATACTCACACTGATGTGGAGCACTTGGATATCGTCTAAAGACAAACGCACAAGCTCAAGCTCTGCTGTGTTGCATGTTCTCATATTTGCACATTATCGGTACAGACCATCTGTGTACATGTGGTTAGATACTTTCATCTAGTTTGTACATCGAAGTCACACAGAAGGGCTTAAGCTGAGTCTAATTTAATGAGTTCATACGCAGCTTTTTAAAAGTGTGAGTGACAGGATGAATCAACGCACATCATCTCGTGTGTCTTGTACTTCACAATGTATTTGACGATAGGGAAATAAGAATTCGTTTGAGAGTGAAGTTACCTTCCCAGTGTCCTCCGGGCCGGGCTGTAAAGTGACTGAACATGGGAGGTTCTGAGGAATCTGGAATGACAGAAGAGAATCCCAGCGTTCACACATCTGTATTTATGAGGTTATTCATTAGAGTCAACTTTCCACTGAAGCCCAAGAGGATTTTGATCCCCACTGAAGCTGGTGGACACCTGCAAAGGTTCTACTGTTCATGCATTAACAGGGAATCCTGCAGCTGGGAGGTCAAGCTGACAGCATCACAGTGTTAAATCATTCAGTGATAAGTATGATCCGCTTGGAGGACAAGTGTGTCACCGCACAGGGAAACCAGAGGAAAAACCTGTATCACGACACATTTTTGCTCAGTTGTATTAACTTCAAAGCTTTCTAAAAGTCCTCCGTTGTAGCCCAAAGAGTTCTTTGAGCTTAGCATCATTCCACAGAAATGCAATGCTTTTTAAATGGCTTTTAAAGATCTAACATCTATCTGCAAACAGGAAAAACAGATTAGATACACTACAACAAGATCAGGCAAGTACGACACGGTATTTGTGCAGTAGTTTAGTTACGCAGTACTGAAGTGAGGAAAAAGCACTACATGAGCATCACAATGC
Source organism: Channa striata (assembly GCA_033026295.1). Taxonomy (NCBI): domain Eukaryota; kingdom Metazoa; phylum Chordata; class Actinopteri; order Anabantiformes; family Channidae; genus Channa; species Channa striata. The sequence continues at coordinate 646,117 of CM065182.1, forward strand.
CATTTAAATGAGAAAGTGAATATTGTAAAGTGCTATCCTCAATGTACACTGAAGCAAATACTGGTCCACAGACGCTGGTGTCCCAGTCACAGCCCAGCACTCAAAGGATGGGAAAGAGTTTACATAGTATTTACTTGGAACATCAGCCCTCAAACCAGCTCATTTTATAGTGAAGCTTTTATTAACACATCGCCATTATCAGCCACACTGAAAACCAAAAAGTTCCAGGAACTAGGAAGGCATAAATAAACTAAAAGTCCCACTGAAAAATTCCTGTTTGTGTTCCACAACAAGCCAACAACAACACACAGTCACAGTTGATACTGTGTTTGAATGGATGCAAACTTGACATGCAAAGGAAGGAGAGGACAGACTCTAAAGACTATTTAATTTGGTCAATTACAGTGAGTTTTAACCGCAAACTAAGTTTGCCGCTAAACGCTGCAGCAAGATTACTGACTGGGATTGGTAAGAGAGATCATATTTCACCTTCATTAGCTTCTCTCCATTGGCTTCCCATTAAATGTAGAATTTAAAACGCTTCTTCTTACCTCAAAGATCTCCTAGTACCAGATCATCCTGATAGACCACTTCGGTCTCAGAATGCAGGTCTACTTGTGGTTCCCAGAATGGGAGGCAGAGCCTTTAGCTATCAAGCTCCTCTCCTGTCGAACCAGCTCCCAGTCCAGATTCAGGAAGCAGACACCCTCTGTACTTTTAAGACTAGGCTCAAAACCTTATAGTTAGTTCTAGTCCTGCTGCTGTAGGCTCAGACTGCTGGGGGACCAACGCCTGATGCACTGAGACACTTTCCTCCTCTCAGCCCACATTTCTGTCTCCTCTGTCTGTCCCTGTCCTCAGGTGTCCCGGCTTTGGAGCTACTGGTCCTACCAACCTGCCCAATGTTTTCCACTCAGCCCAACCAGTCAAGGCAGATGTCCGCCCACCCTGAGCCTGGTTCTGCTGGAGGTTTCTACCGTTAAAGGGAGTTTTTCCTCTCCACTGTTGGCTATAGCTTCTCAAGGGGGATTTGTTGACTTTTCTCTAGATGTCTATATAGTCTGGACTTTATAACAATTTCATGGAAATGCAGAGATTCTAGAAAAGTTTCTGAAAACAAACAAGAAAATCTGTAGTGACTCACAGTGAAGTAGAAGGGGTGTGCATGCTGGCCGAGTTTCTTCAGTAGCCTCTCCTGCAGCCGGCTGTTTTGTTTCCGCTCCTCGGGCACCGGAGGGAAGGCCTGAGAGGAGGAGGAAGGCAGCTGGACTGTAAACTCAGGTGTGTGAACAGTGTCAAGATGCTGATGTTTTACTTACTGAAAAGCACTAATATAATATTGGTTAATAACATTTTTTCATTCTGTTAGTGAAGTCATCGCAGATGGTCTTCACTTGTAGAAATTTTACAGGAACAGTTAAAAGGATAACGTAGCAGGCAAAGATAGAATTCAAGTACTTGAGTAAACGGACACAGTTACTGTTGATGTGTGTTGGACTATAACAAGGCTCCAACCTGGAAAGTGGAGATGTAAAGGTCCTTCCTGAATGACAGACCCAGAACGTCCAGGTCCTCACGGCCGTAACGAAATGCACAGGTCAGTGTGACAAAAACTACAGAGAGGTAGAGAAAAATTTATATTCAGTCTGCAAGTCATGCTGTATTTTTTTCCTGTCATATTTCTTTTATTCACTTGTCTAACATTTTACTCTCCACATGGATCTCGTTTTAAGGTGTTTTGCTTCTCAATTTTGCTTTTAACATCTTAACCAGTTGTAAAGATCTCACTGTTTTCCACCAGCGATGTCATATTCAAATACTTTTGTTCCCATCTAGAGTTCTTTATTATTGGTCGGTTTGGAAAACTGCAGTCTGAAATCTAACGCACTCAGGCTCGACTGTAGTTTGCATGAAACCGCACACGCCTTCACTTTGTCAGGACTCAGTCAGAGCTCAACACACAGATGGAATTCTTTAGTAGGACTAACACTTTCCCGGAGAATCATCATGCTCCATGTACAGTGAAAATAATAATAATAGTAATAACTGTTGATGCAGCCATAGGTCAGACTGAAAAAATGCTTCGGAATATCTCGTGGACAATCTGAGAGAGAAGGAGGAGGCTGTCTTACCTTTCCTGTCCTTCAGATACTCTGGGTCGACGAGGATCACTCCATCTGTCAGCAGGAAGACAAGCCGCCATGTCATCACAAAACTACATCCACTAAGATCACTGCAATGTTTCTGCTGCGTTTTAAAGAGCTGATCGTTCAACCACAAAACTACAGGCAGCTGCAAGGACAACTGCTGTACTGTGTGTTTAACAGAGCAAAAGTAATCATAGTAATAGTATTTCAGTATTTTAAATACTCTATTTTAATATGTGGAAACTTGAATCAGTTCACTTTGAGCTTACAGTTTGTGAACATCAGCAGAAATAAACAGAAAAAAGGGAAGCACACACTCAGTAATAGTTTGTCGGAGCAGCAGAAAAAATATGTGACAGTAAACACTTTACGTCATTGTGACAAGTAAATGCTCTTTTCTGGGCGTTGGTGTTTTCTGCGATTTGAAAACAACTTCAGTGACATTTCCAATTTCACAATTACTTTCAGAAATAATCAAATGAAAAATAAAATTAAGAAATGTTAATAAACAATGGTCCAGATGTGCTGACTCACCTACTGGATCTACATGGTCCAGGTGATCCACAAAGTCCCGCTTTCCCAGGTAAACTGTGAGCTGAATAGACCAAACACAGATGTCCACAGATCAGTTTTCATTTTTAGTTCAAATTCAGACATACACAACAAAAAGTGCGATTATCAGACAAAAATGTCCATAAATATATTATTAATGGATCCTAAAGACAAACTGAAAATTATTACAAAGGTATACAAAGCTTTAGTTTGGTTCGCTGTAGCAATTACTGCTGAAGGGTAAAAATTATTTTTGATTAAGCAATTAGTTAAGTTTTTATAATCATTTTTTCATCTATAATCTCTTATTTTGTTCTTATGCTTTTGTGGGAGCCTATCATTTGTGATTTGCTGCCACTTAAATAATTATTATTACTGCAACATTACTTGGAACATGTTCCACTCTGCGGCCGTAGCATGTGAAATGAAGAAAAATTTAGAATATAGTCTACAATAAAACTGATGACATTCAGGGAAAGATCTGCAGTGTTTAGTCAAAGCCATTTATTTGACAGATAGCTTAGTTCATACAGGACTGAGGGAGGGACAAGTGCTAACCCCACAATGTGGAAATCTAAGTAAAAGTCCCTTTAATAAACATAACAACAATAAATAATGTAAGTTTTACTTGTGATACTGAAGCATGGCTGTAACAGACTATTCTCAGTCAGTTTTTTTTGAGGAAAGGTTCAGAAATTCTGGATCAGATTTGGAACAGATTGGTCAAGTGCTTCCCACGTGGGTCTGGCAATAATCCCTAATAATTTTTAAATTGACGGATAGTGACAGACAGCAGAGGGACGGCACAGATCAACTCATCAGCAATAGAAGCTGTTGCAACAATTAGACAATCAGCTGCTTTTGAGAACAAAAACAAAATTTATGTCACAGGAGAGAAAATATAAATGAATTGTTTGAAGTCTTTTGACAAACTACGTTCACTGGTCACCGTTCTCATTATTCAAATTCTATTTCTAATCGTTACTGCTGCACCAGAGGGAAGTTGTTTTTAGAATGAATGAACTTACCTTGCAGTTGGGGCTCGACTTCTTAAAAACTCTGAGAGATTGAGAAAGAGGAAGCAGCGGGAAGAAAGTGAGAGAAACACTTGTTAGTCTTTGGCAGTTTTTTTGGATTCACTTGCATGAATAACATCAGCCCAATAAACACATAAACAGTGAACATGTTTCAAACTTGTGATATCTGAAAAGTGAAAATTTTCCTTTCTCACCAAAATTATCTGAGGAAATATCTCAGTTTCTAACAAGGCTGCTGTTCATTTCGACACAGCAGGAAACTCAGGAGGGAAGTGGTTTGAGAGTCAAAATGACAAAGGTTATTATGGGATGTCACTGCGTGGCTTTTCTGGCGGCAGATGGAGGGTTTCTGCCTGAAAAGACCCAACGCTGCTTATAGCTTCAGGGTGGTTGGCCTTAATAATCAGCCACAAGTTCACAGGAAACGGATCTTTTTAAAACACGACACAAATAAATGTGTAACACACAAATGACATCTCAATAAATGAGGGTCAATAAATGTTCCACTAAACCTGACAACGCCAGCTGCTCTCAGGTTCCTGTACATTTTTTCAATGATGCACCTGCGACGTGAGTTCAGGCTTTATATCCATTTATAAGTGCCGTCAAATCCCCTGCATGTTCAGCTCATTCATTTAGATGCACAGAAAAACAAGGTAACTTCTCTAAATGTACAAGCAGTCACTACATTTACTCATAATGCAAATATCAAATAATCAAATCCTGCGGCTCCAATTCAAAGATGAGGTCGAGAGGTTGTTAGATGGTTGGTAATCAGATTACTCCTTGTTCATTCTTAGCTACAGTGACAGATGTTGGTTTTGGACTTATTCTAATTTGCCAGGTCTGTCACACAATGCTCGTCTTCACACCTCAAAGTGTTTGAAGTACACAAATAATTGCAGCCACTTCCTTTGGAGTTTAGATCAGTTTTACCAAAACTGAACTCCCACCAGTGTCTTCTGCACACTGGTAGACAGACTACACACCCTCTGACCACACCCCGACAGACGTGCCACTTACACAGACCTTCGTTTGCATCAGTGCCAACAACCGTCCTTCAGACGGCGTTGTGTTTGAACGTCTGAAGGGGGACATTTGCCTGCACACAAGACCAAACGCATGCAAGCGCCAATATGGCTGCCAACTGGGTGAATAAAACATGCAATTTCAATTCATCCCCCTCTGTGAAATTCAAGCAGTTAATGGTTAATCAGAACGACCCAGGCAGATGAATTAATCAACAACACAATCAGTTCGTGGTGTTTAATGTCTGGATCGTGTTCACTCACCACAACACGGCGGAGGAAAAACCTGAGCACGCTAACGCTGACCAGCAAATCTTCCGGTCATACTTATGGCAGCAGCTTTAGCACAGAAGACAGAAGATCAGTAGGTGATTGTTATTTTTAAACTTTACCCAAGGTCAGCGTCATTATTGATTTTCTTTCTGGAAATTATTCCATATTATTATATGGAATTATTTGGCCGTGCACCTATAAAAGGGCACATGGCCTCAGACTGCCCTCGTGTGCAGGCCCAGAGCTGAGTCCAGGACTGGGTCTCTCCGTGTTTGTTTGGTTGTTGTTTTCTGGTCACTTCCTGTTTGTGTGTTTTGCCATCAGTTGGAGGAAGTGAACATTTCACACAAACAGCGGTTTCCTCTCCTTATGTCTCAGGTTTGAAGCCGAAGCTGTTGAGGACAAACCTCAAACGTCTGAGTTCTGTCAGCACAAAGTGACACAGAGCTGGAAACAGCAGCATGGTAGGTGTTTACAGCAGAGCAGCAGCTCCTGCTTCCTGTCAGAGCCGCTGATCCTCTCCACACACCAGTTCTATTTCGATCACTTCAAAGCCCAAATTAAAATGGATCTGCGGGTTTTTGGTTCGGCTCCAGGTTTGGTGATGGAGATTTGTTTATTGCAGAAGTTCCGGGGTCATAAAGGTCAACAGAAAATATGTTCACTGTGTCTCCCACACGGAAAGCTCTCGTGTGTCAGCTTAGATGCCTGAGTTCTCATTCACCGAAGCTTATGGTCTGATGACCCTCGGCTGGATTTGATCTACTAATCAGAGGCTTGTTCCAGTAAATCAACCTGCAGCCATTGCTCACCTGTTCGAAATGTGGCTGTGCCTCACGTTTCCAGCAGAGCTTTGCTGACTAAGGGCGTTTTCAAACCTACAGTCTGTCCAAAGATCAGGATCAGGCACAGCATCAAAGAGATCAGTCCGCCAAACTTCATCACTGCTGCAGAGTTTACTGACGACAGAAGACTCTGGGCTTCAAAAGAAGTTGGTGTGTGCAGGAAGGACATGAAGACCCACTTCTTGCATTGTGGCTATTAGAGGATTGTCACCAACATGTTCCTCTACATGTCATCGAGCTCATTTCTGGGAGGCTGTTCCTTATTGCTCAGTTGTTGAGACAAATTAATGTTTGGTTGCAAACCAAAACTGTAAACGAGGTTATTTCTTGTGCGCCTAAGATGCTTAAAAGTTGGCATCTTCATCTACTGAAGCTCAACGTGACCCCTTCAAATATGTTGTTCGTTATTAGAACCTGATTTTTTTCCCTGTCATTTAGCGGTACAAATAAAACCCCGACATATTTTTTGTTAAACAAATTCCTCAAAAGACATGATGCTATCATTGTTAAAGCTGTCTTCCTATCCTTTTATTTACAGAACTCCTTCAAATGTAATTATGCCTCTAAATTTCAAACCATGTTTGGAGTAAACACTTTAATGCACAGATTATTTTCTTGGTTAGTCTTGGCTGGAGCTCGACAATTAACTCAGCGTGATTGAGCTGGAACAGACAGACCATTCGACTTCTGCTCGAAAAGACAATTAAGTATTTGCTGAGAACAGTTACGTTTGTGTACTGCTGGAATCACTTCATCCTCTGAGATCCTCTGAGTTTGAAGCAGCGACTGGTCCTCACTGAAACACAACACTGGTCAGTTCTTTACCACCAACTTCATGAGCATCAGACGTGTGTGTGTGTGCACAAACAGCAGCACAGCTTCCTTCACATCCACATTTCCCTGCTAACATCAGCACCACGTGAGGTGGAGCTGGCCGCTGTGGGAACAGGCGAGACAAGAAAACAGTCGGCTGCCTCCACAATGTCGGTGAGCACGGAGCTGATCCACCTGCAGCAGGTGAGAGTCCACGGGGACCAGGGAGCTCTGGTGTCCCTGAGGCAGCAACTACCTGAACAGGGAGTGAAGAGCTACATGTCCAGGCAAGAACCGACTGTTTTGTACCTGATGGAATCGTTTTAACTGCTTCGTCTCCAGATGTTCAGTTCTTCTCCAGGTTACTCCAGGTTAATAACATTAGGTTAAAGAGAAGCTGCCAAATGTGATGCCACACCTCCAGTTTCTCACACACACTTAGAAAACAACTGTAACTGGTTAAGAATAAGTAGCAAAACTATTAAAACTATAGCTTTGCTACACCATCTGCAGCGAGCATGAATCCACCTTTAGTCCAGAACCACTGGAATAAGAACTGTGCACCTGGAAATATTTACTTGATGTACTTTCACATTTTTAAAACGAGGCCCTTACATATTTCAGAGTGAACAAACAGAGGAGGAGACGGACGACAGGATGTTTACATAATTTACCTACAACCAAGATTCAAAGCTAGGACAAAAAGTTGGCAGATATCTCAGAACAGGATCCAGAACTGTGTTTATATGCTGCTGAAATATATTTGTAAATCAAAATAATGATCAGATAATGAGCTACGTATGATATATGAAGCAAATGTGTGGGACAGTCAGCTTTACTGTGGGGGAGATTATGACTGCGCTGAATGTGTCTTAACTGACAACTTAGTATTTTTTATTCCGGCTCTCTGAATCCTGCTGCTTAGTTCTGGCTGTACTGGTAAAATCCGGGCACTGGGACAATGGTGCTGGTTGTGCTGGGCCCAAGCCTGGGGTCAAACTCATGTCATTCTGCAGTGATCAGGGCCTGTGGGCTTTCACGGCTACTTTGGTGTGTTTGAGTGTGTGTAAATTAATTGTTTAAATTAACAGCCATGTTCATATAATATAAACAAACAACAACCAATTTTCACCGTTGAGAAGCTGAAAAACAAAATGATTATAAAAACCTGCAGATTTATTTTCTGTCCATCACTAAAAGAATCAACACAGCTGCACAAACTTTTGCAGACATTAAAGGCATTTTTTTTAAACCATAAAAGACAAAATGTCACTGGCTAGTTCTAACTGAAACTCCGTGTATGAGAATGAATCCTTAATAATATGAGTGATGGGGTAAAATCATTTTTCAACGTCATGATCTGTTTCTGTTGAGGCTTATTTCAGAGAAATGAGCGGCGCTGAACGTGTGTAATGAACTGTCATTAGAAAATCTTTGCTCATACATGGTTTACGAAGTGTCTTTGGCCAAATATAGAAGTACAGCAGGCATTCCTCTGAGTTACCGAGGAAAACAGCTTAAACCCTTTTGAAGCAGATGCTGGACGGACTTTGAGGAGTTCCATTTGCTCTGTGCGATGATGACGACCGTGAAAACAACCAGCCTATAACATCAATAACAAATATTAGAAATCACAAAGCCTCGTGGCAGATCAAAGCAGCAGAAAACAGAAAAAAAAAATCTGCTCTTATAGCAGATTCGGAGCCGAGAGTCGGAGCGGCATGTTCCATGCTGATTCCAGCTGGAGCACAGCTACTTATTAGCCAAACGTCACACTGCAATCCTAATTTCAAAAGCCTGAATTGAAGACAACATGACTTCCTCATGTCTGCCGGACTTGTTCCTCCCTGCACTTCCTCTGTGGCTCTTACCCCACTCCGTTTGTTGCAGAGCTGCCGACGAACACGCCCATCAACATGCCCGCTGCCTTTAAGCGGCCTCACCGTCACTTTAAGTTTCACTCCAGGCTCACAGTCGAGCTACAGGCAAATTCCACTTCCTTGTGACGTGATTCTTATTTTGGTAGGTTAACTCATCCTTTCTGATCACAAAACTCACCAGCTTTGCTTTAAGGAAAATCTACTGTCACTATATCTGCAATTTATCAAGAAAATTGGTAAGAAGAGGAATTATTTTCTCAAAATCATAGTTTAGTTGGACCTCACCAGGAACACTGACCAAGAGTACGAATATAAGATGAAACACAATTCAATGCAAATTATGTATAGAAACCACACTGGGACATGAAGGTAATTCATCTGCAGCGGCACCAATTACTTCCTTACTTCATTAACCTGCACGATGTACAGCTCTGTCATCGCCATGTGTTGCAATAGCCACACTGCAGGATGTTCGACGTCAAGTACCAAATTAACTCAAGCACATTCTGCATCAACTTTTGCTTCATACCAAAGAAATCAGGTAGTTTTCAGGTTTCATAACTCATCTACAGGGAAGTCCCTTATTCTATCATTTCCTGCAGTTCAAGGATTCTCAGACAAATGAGCAGCCCACCAAACACAATTCGATTATCAAACACAACATCTGGCCCCACTAATCATCAACTACAGCCCGAAATGGAGGAAAAAACAACAACAGTTTTGGTGAAAAACAGAAAAGCCGAGTTTGAGAAAAGGTGTCAACCAGAACCACACACCCTGTCAACAGGGTCGCAGAGTGAGTCACGCTGCGTTTTAAAGTAGCAAAACCACTCGTGAAGACTGGTCACAGCGCTCACCGGCTGATGTGGCAGCGGCAGACAGCGAAAATGGGAAATTCTTCCAGTGAACACGAACATTAGTGCAAAGAGTTGTTGAAGGCCTCACTTGCATTGTTAATGAATAAACAACAATAAAACCTAATCTTTTATTGGAGCAGCTTTAGGTTTCTGCAGTGGGAAACAGCTGTGACATAAATTAAGCACATGTGAAGACAGACATACACCATATATATATGTGTGTGAAAAAGGATGCGTATGCACAAAAACCACTTCACACAAAATGGTGTTCCTAAAATACTAGTGAGTGTGTCACCACACCCAGACCTCAGACCAGCACAGTTTACCAGAGGTGCACAAGACGTGTTGCCGCTATTCTTCAGGTGTCGAGAAATGTCAAATCATTTGAGCCATTATTTAATCATCTTACAAGAAATGTTAGTACAAAGTATTCATTAAATTGACAGGTTTATTACCAAGTCATTAAAATTCATTTCTGTAGATGAACAACAATGTCACCGAGCTGCTCTACTTTAACAAATATCTATTTTAATCACTAGTGAATTCTTTTGGTGTCTTTAAAAACAGGAACAGAGATTGTCATGTGCATCAGTTTTTAAAGGCACCACTGGACGTCACCCTAAACACTGCAGGGTGGGGTCAGACCTTCCACGCCATCACTACATCCAAACGTGAATGAAGGTCTCCGTCTGAACACACGTCTGTTATGCCCCTTTGCTGTTGAAATTAAGACATGGCCTTAGCCATAAATCTACAACTATAACACAGGATTCCCTGCATTTCGCCCCCAGTGCCTCACAATACAGTTGTGTAAGGGCGACACGTTCTCCGTTGACACGCAGCAGGTCGCTGTGCTGCAAATGCGTATCACTATCTTTAGCTGATCTGTCACCGGGTTTGAAGTCACTGTTCTAGACGAGAAACGTTCCACAATGGTTCATGTGGACCAGAGGGCAGATATCAGCTTGTCCGCATGACGCTTGTGTTGCTCATTTCCTTTCCTCCCAGTATCCCGCCTGTTTCCGAAGAGGAAGGGAATGAGGGTAAAACACGGGAGAGACACAGGAAAGTTAGGACAGATGTGTGGAGCTGGGACAGCTGTTGTGAATGTCATCAAAATTAGCTGGACATTTAAAGAAGCAACAGCTGCTCAAAAACTGCATTTTAATGTGTGTCCACCGCTTTGTCTCTATTGTACAACAAACACACAGAATGTGCATTGACACAGCGCTGAGTCAGCACCTTAGACCCAGAGTCATCGTTTTATTAGATGAAAACAGAGCCATAGAACCTGTACTCTCTGTACAGGTGTACTGCTGAACGTGCAGGTACACAGAAAAAGTCATGAAATAGACAACATGTTGAAAGTTCTTCCAATGTCTTGTTTGGTGTCATGAACATTAACTTATTATATCATCACAGATCAGCTCTATCCGGCCACATGCAAAAGTTCTGTGTTTCTAAATGCCATAATTTGCTGCGCATCTTTTGCAAGGATTATGTTATTTTTATTTATTTTAATCTGTCCGTTGGTCAGAAACCATACAACAAGATCAGTTCTCTGGCTCAAATAACCTGTTAAAAAGATGCCTCGATTGCAGCCCCATCTATTAAAGTCAGCAGCTCATCTCCACCTGTGTCAGCTGCTTGGGTCAAAAAAAAGAAATGGGAGAGAACCAAAACAACAGTTGTGGGCTGTAAAACCACAACAATGGACTAAAAAGCAGCACGTTTGGGTGATAACGGTCTCTGCGCACGTCACTGAAACCTTTCACACCTATTCAGTCAGCGCAGAAAATGACAATGTTACGATAGCGACGATTAACTCAAGAGACACTGTGAGAATTTGCAAGAGGGAGAAAACACAAAAACCCTGCAACACGCAGAATGTGAGAGTGTGAGGAGATCCGGCATTCTAGGATTTTAGCATTCCAAAACCCGGGAGGGATTGATTCGCATTTGAAACAATCATTACACAGTTGTATGTCCTTACACTAAAATGGCAGAATACTCTGCACGTCCCCCTTTTGCATTTGTTAACTTCCTCCAACCTCTTCCCTCGGACAAGCATCTGTATACTTTCAGGTGTGGTTTCAGAAAAATTGTGGCATAATTATAGCAAGTCTACCAGCTGTCTACAGTCTTCGTCAAATCGAGCTACAGGTTTAACTTTTATAAGCTTTGGGTGTGGAAATGGGAGGGCTGCAATCAATTTTTATAAAACCAGTCCACTTGACTCAGAGCCCCAGTGTCTGACGCAGACCAACACCCCCAAAAACATCAGCCAGTCTCCGCCGTGTTTGACGGGAGGGACGGTGTCCTGCTCCTCATAGACAGTTTCCTGAATCAGGACCAGTCAACTTTGGTCTCACCAAACCACATCATCGTGTTCCTAAACTCACTGTCTTAAAGAAGTAAGCCATGACTTTCTGTGAGCTTTTCTCCCAAACAAGCCCGATTTGTGCAGACTACGCTCGGCTGTGAAAACGTGGACGTTTATTCCACATGACACTACGGACTTTGTCGAGTGCCCGGGACTTTGTTTTGGATTGTTGTGCGAGTTCTCTGCACATTTTTTTTTTTTTTGCGGTGTTCCACTTCTTGGAAGAGTCAGTGTGACCACATTTCTTCTATTTCTGGATTACAGTCTTCACAGTTGGTACTAGTATCTCTAAAACCTTTGAGATATTTTCATATCCCCTTTACATTTTCACATTTAGCTCTTCTGAAAGCTTGTTTCCTGATGCCATTCTTTTTTGCTTCTCTCAGCAAACTGCTAGAAAGTGCCCCTGGAGATTTCCCCACTTGTAAATTTAGAATGCAAACACAATCCCACACGTCAAGCATTAGGTGTGAGTCCTTTTTATACGTTAAAATGCATTTCCATAGGTTTTGATCTGTTGTTATTTACGTCACGTCTGATGACGAAGGAACATTTGTATGTGAACCAAACGTGATATTGAGGAAAAGCTCGTTTTGGCATTTCAGTGAGAGGAGATGCAAAGTTTTTTCACTCAGCTCCAGGCCTGTCCTGCAGAATGTAGCCTCAGTAAATGACATGTATTTCCTGCAGCTCTCTGACAAACACCTGCCCGATCATAAAACCTGAGGATGCATTCGGCACAATTATGATTCCTTTACTGGCAAAGCAGTGGCGTGTTGTGAAAACGGAGCAGCCGGTTCGCACAGACTCCATCCGCCCTGGACTCCGGGGGCGGACTGCGCGGTCACAGCGGCAGGGAGTAAACACACAAAACGTGCCACCGTCAAACCGGTTTGGACTCCGCGGTTCGGCGGTGACGGAGGCTCCAGGGGGACGCGTGCACGTCCACAGCTGATTAGCCCGAGCCTGCGGTAAACACAGAGCCGAGGTTCGACCGTGGAAAACGGCTCGGTTTGAATCCACCCTAGTCCCGAGCCACGGCTCGCTCACACGCCGTGACCCGTCAATCGGCCCCCGCATTGTACCGGGCGGCGCTGTGCTCCAACACAAGCCCGACTTTCACTGTACATTTCCACGGGGGGATGTCGCCCACTACGGCGGTACTCTGCTGTAAACAGGCACCGCGGGGATCCCGTCCACAACACCGCATTCGGTTTTAGGACTGACCCACCGGATCCGCATGCTGCCGGGCTTTTGGTGTCGAATGTGAGCAGATCTCCGAGCGGAGGCTGTGGCCAGACGCGGCTAGCTAACCCCACCCTGCTGAGCTACGTTCGCCTCCCGCGGATCGCTTCGCCTTCTCGACGGTTCGGGGGCCGACTGGGCGAGCGCTCCGTGAATGTGGCCTCGGGTTTTTCGTGTAAACCGCGGAAGTCTCTGCAACGCAGGCCGAGGAAAAACACCCCGCCCGGGCCAGCCGCAGCTCGGCTAGCATTAGCGAACTGCGTGAGCGCGGATGCTAACTAGCTCTTAGCCGTCCTACCTGGTGCCCGCCTTGTCCCCCATCTCCTCGGCAGGCGGACGGCAGAAGGATCCCAACAAAATGAGGCTGGAGCCGGTGATGTCTTGACTTTGAAGGGGTGTTTTTCTCCGGGCAGCTCCGGTCACCCGTCCATCCACATCGGGGCACAGCTAACTAGTTAGTATGCTAATTTCATTTAGCGCCGCCTCGGCTCCTCCGGCTTCCGCAAAGGCAGGGTCGTGTGTGTGCGCGGCGTGCGCGTGCGGCGGCGGCGGCGGATCACGTTGCGCAACTCGGGGTCTCCGGCAACATGACAACACGAAGCGCTGAACGTTGCCACGACACAAGGTGATTTCGGACATGTCCAGGGTTCGACCATGGATGGACTCCTGAGGTGGGCACGGGTCCGGGGGTCCCCTGAAGATGAAGAGCAAAGAGACATAAAAGCAAAAACAGACTCAAAGATCCACAAAGATCCACAAAGGCAGAGACAAAAATTGAGTCAAAGATTTTACAGACACACAAAATGAGTAAAATAGATGCAAAATGACACAACAACCAACCACAGATCAATCAACCACCATGAAAGACAAAATGAGTGAAAGGACACGAAGAAAACATGGAAGACCACTAACAAATATAAGACGACAGGATGCAGGAGCACAGAGACAAAAAGCATGAAAACGAACAGGAAACGACCACAAATGACGACAAAAACCACCAGGATGAAACACCGGACAAAGATCACATGCATGTGTTTGTTTCCATCAGGCCGTGACTGCACAGCCAGTTACAGGTCGCAGGTCACAGTGACAGAGTTTTCTCTGTTCATCTTTTGTCTCGAGTCACACTGTGAGCGAGCACGGCTCATTCCGCGCTGCTGCTGCACTTACACTCCAGTGTGTGTTTGGACGACCTTTCGCTCTTGGTTCCCTTCCAGCTGCTGCAGACCAGCCTCGATGTCCTCACACACATCAGGCATGAAGCAGCTCAAACGACAACACGTCCTTCACACAGCCAGAACTTTTAAAAGTGGGTCTTCCGCTGGGCGCAACCCGCACAATGAGACGCAGAGTGAAGAGCTGCCAGGCAGAAGTCTTTAAACAGAAGTGAAACAGCTCATTGAGCAAAAGTTAGTGTGTGAAATCAGCACAAATAGGAATCTTCTCACCAGGTGAGTTTCTGCTTTTGAAGCTTCCTCCCAGCTCAAATGATCACATTTAATGTCCCTTCATTTATGCCAACAAACCTCCAAACTTCCAGAACAGAGTAAAACACACAAAAACCAATAAATGCACATTCAATTCGAAACAACATTTACTTACAAACAATACACAACATGTGGTACATATAATTAAGGATAAACAGTGTTTCCAACAGATGTTCTTCTTGGATTTCTTCTCCTCCAACATTTGCTTTGAGCAGATGAGGCACCAGACGTCCATGTTGTGAACAGCAGAATGTTCAGTAGTCTTTACATACCTTTACTCATTTTCACTGGGAGCTCAGAGAAATCACTTTCTTACTGCAGTACTACTACTTTTATTTGAGTATTCACTTTGTGCACTGCTTCTTCTGCCACCTCTGGCACTGGGAGCAGATGGGCTTGGAGCTGCTGGCAGACAGACTAACATGTTGGTTCTGGTCTTACAGCATCTGCTGACAGTCAGATAATGAAGCACATGCAGCCATGTGAAGAAACAACTTCCAGCATTTCCATCTGGCAACGGAGCGAATAAATACAGGGAGAATGACACTGTGAATCCAGTGGGGTCATGTGAACATAGAAATGCTAAAAATGTATGAGCCATGTAAAATAAACCCTCTAAACATATTATTTTGAAAGGAAAACAATCCTACTTCCTGTGAAGATCATCAGTCAATAAAAGACATTTGCTGCTTCATCATGAAACTGATGAGCCGCTTTGACTGTTGGGTAACTGAGGCCCTTTCAGCTTAAATCCTGATTGTGTAGGAGTCAGAGTGGGTGACGTATCGGACCCAGCGCTGCGACGGGCCGGGCTGAACCGGCGACAGGCGAAGGAAGCGGATCTGCAGCCCCGTGGCGGTGAACTTGGGCAGCTCAAAGCTAAGACCAACCGGACCGACTTCGAGCATGGAGGCCGAGGTGAGCCCGGGGACGTCCAGCTGAAAACAGACGCAACTGTAGTTTAGTTCCATTCACACTGTGCTGCCAAACACGGGGACAAACAGAAGCCATCCAAAGTTATTTAAAACAAGAATGAACCGAAACAAAAGCATTTCATCGGGCATCACGTATGCTAACAGAAACACTTTGCAGCTCATGGTGTTTCCTAGTCACTTCCAAGTAAACGCGGGATCAGATGATCCTGAAAGCTTCAATGCAAACCAGCAGTTTCTGAAACATTTCACGAGCGTGTCGGCATGTGTTCACCTTGAACAGAGCAGAGAGCTGCGTTCCACCATGGAAACGTGGGATCTGCCACATGACGGCTCGGCTCTGAGGTTTCAATTCAGCGCTCTGATCCGGGCTGCTGAGCTCCTGCGACAAACTGGACCCACAAAAACACACAACAGGTCAGCTCAGCTGTTTCATTCACGCTCCTTCAGACCAGCGTTTCACACAGTCAAACATCCATATTCTTTATTAGTAATGTTAGAAACTACAGATGAGGCCCGAGGAAGTGGGGGGCTCATCCGGGTTGAGATTTTGATGCAGTGGTGGTGTTGATGCAGGACAGAAAAGCTTTCAGAGGTCAACGCACAAATGGTGATTTACCGGATGATCCTTCTGAGGGCTTTCAGCTGATGGAACTCATTTCATTGTCCTACACAGCCCTCATTGAGGCGTGGCACCCGTGCAGATAAAAACATGAATGTTTTCTGGATACTGAACTCAAAGACTGCCCGTAGTCAGTCAAATGGAAAGCGCTCACCTGACACTTCAATAAAAGTTTGCTTCTACATTGTGTGTCCCACATTGGCCCTCAGGCCTTACACTGGGAAGATGTCACAAAAATAAAACTCACTTGTCTAGACTCTAGGACCCAGTTTATGTGGTTTATGTGCGCTTGTCCCACCCGGTGGAAACCCAGAATGCACTGGAGAGATTATGTGTCTCATTTGGCCCAGGTGGAGATAGAAAATATGACTGGGGAGGGAGGGACACGGGGTCTACAGTGCTGAACAGAGCTCTTATGTTGTCTCCATCATCTCAGTAGTAGAGGTGTGACATTAAACGTGGACGTGCACCTGTGTTGCTTTAATAATAAACGTGGGTGAGCTGAAAATTGATTTGTTTGTGCTTGTCATGCACATTTACAACATGTCACAAGTCAAAGTGTGGGCTGGTGTTAAACCCCCTGAGGAGCGATGAAAGACCCTCATTATCAGTTGCTGCTGACCGCTGTTATGTTCCACCGCCTCTGCCGAGCGACGCGGCCTCCAGTTTGACGTGGATAGAATGTGGACGCTGCAGTCCTCAAAGGCGTGCCCCTTGTCCCTCAGAAGGACTGCAGAGTGTTGCCCTGAGGGGTTCGCCCTCTTGTGCTGTGTAACGTGTTTGCGAAGCAGTGGTCACTAGTTCTTCAACGAACAATTATTCGGTAGCCGGTGTCTGTACTTTATGAGAGAATTTGTCCCACTCTGTAACGCCGCTGAACAGCCACAAATGTTTCTGTGTTGCTGATACACGTGGACCACGAACTGGGGCTACTGCACACTGTGAGTAAGTAGTGAACCAGCGAAAGACTCAGCAGAGAGGTGAACTACAGTAATAAAGCTACAGCATCTGGCCTGCCATCAGTGAATTACCTTTCCATAAATTTCCATTCCAAATGATCTAGTGCTTCCTTCTGCCCATCTATGACATGTCCTGCTTTGTTAATGTTGTTTTAGGACCATTTTCTAATATACAAGGTGCTCACAAAGTTGAAGAACTCTTTTGACTGAACCTTCCTGTTTATTATCGTAAACTCAATCATAAAAAAACTCATTCAAATCCCCCCCTCTAAAAAAAGCTAAAGCGTGATAAGTCCCGACAGGTCATTTCAGGAAGGTAAAGTGATTTCCATAACAAACTAACATTAGTATTATGACAGCAGCAACATTTGAATGGGAGCGCTCACCTCACAGAGCCTTTGGGAACAGGGATGGTGACGCAGACGTTGATGGCGGCGCTGCAAAAGAACAGATCATCATCATCATCATCTTCATTGTTGTCAGCCCTCAGTCACATAGACTAACCCTCCACGTGATTGTTATCACATCACCTGTCAGACTACCCAGTGCTGGGGAAACCTTTCGTATTTAGCTACTTGTACTTTTATTGAGCATTTACCTCCCTACATCTCCGTTACAAATACTCGGCTCTACTGCGTTTATTTGACGGCTGTAACTGTAGCTGTTGTCCCTGTCACTTCCACCGAAAGGCTTTTGGCATGAACAGCAGGGGGATTATAGGATTCCCTGACTGTTGTATAAACCCTTGTTCTCTCTCCACTTACTACCCACGGGACAGGCACAAAACTCTGCTTTTAAATCACCACACATCAATACTATTTACTGCTTTTCCCCCATAAACCTGCCCATAACTACCAAACATTAAATCATTTCCAATCAGTCAGTGACCCCTGGTAGTCACACGCCTCCATAATATAACTGGCACAAATACAAGAATTTCATGCATCAGCCCACAAGCAGGAAACAGTTGATTCTGGTGGAATACAGTAACAATATCAAACATCATTTCAAAATGAAATGCTGACATTACAGAATGCATGGTTTTATACTGTAACAGCAGGGAGATAAAAAAATGTGCTTTACATGGAAGTCAAGGAGGCATTTTGGACATATTGAAGACTAATTACTACTACTACTACTACTAATTACTACTAATTACCCCTACTATTCATTATATGGAAAATTATTGATTTTTGTGTTCTTTTTTTCTTAATAAAAATAAATTATAGAATACGTGATAGTTTTGAACAGGTTGAAGTTGTTTAAGCAATTTATGAAAACAAAAGCAAAAGTATTTTGATGTACAATATCATAACAGAACATTTTTGTCACAAAGGTGTTTAAAAGGGTGCAGAGTAAATATATAGAGAACAAATGACATGTTAGAGAGAAGAGACAGGATTTCAAAAGATTTACTAAAAGGCAAAGTTGCAAAAAACCAAGAACACCTCCTTGTTCTAAATTTCTCTGGCTCTTCGTCGCAGACAGAAGTTTCAGGGGGTGCACAAAAAAGATGGAGACATGATTGTGGTTACTGTGCTTTGTGTGTTTTGCCAATACAAACTGACCTCTTTGGTGGCAGATCACAGCGAAGCTTCAGGTACATCAGCAGCCTGCGATGATGACACCAGTGATGTCAGGCATTGAATAATATACAATAACAATAATATCCGATAATATACAAAACACTTTTCAAGTTTTTTTTTTTTAATTTAAGAGCCTAGAACCAGATGTCTGAAGTCTTAATCCTGCAGATCACACTTGTTTGTGTTAAACAGGAGGCTGAGATCAGCTTCTGGTTCTAAGGTGAGCTCAGATACATTCACATCTGCTGCTGCATTCACGTGAAAATTGCACTTTGCTGTAACTAATCTGTGTGATATTTAATCTATAAAAATCAATTATGGTTTGTAATTTTATGATTGGTTATGGATTTAATTATGCATTTCTATGTTTATTTGCCTTTACAAAGATCTACGACCCCGCCCTTAAATAATTGCAGTAAACTAAACATCAGTGACTGATTGTTGTCTCTGTAACTTCAATAAGAAGGGACAGAGATGAATCCAAATCACATTTCTCACTATCCATGTGAACGTCACACCATGACTCACACTAAACCCAGGATAAGACTAAAAGCTGGGAAACCAAAGAACATGTAAACATTTTCTCACTCTCATACCAGCCACCTCCACCTCTCCAGCGAAGCACTTTGCCTTTTGATCTTGTTCCTTTAGTTTTACTCTGTCGAGGGGTACGGATTTGGTCGTATAAACATAATTAACTAGTCTTTCACTTAAGACTGGGCATAAACTGAAGGGACTGTGGATCCCTGCACAGCTCTGAAAGGAAACTGGATCTATTGTGCAGTCATTACCTTCCTCCATTATCTCTCTCAATGGTTGGGAAGAGACGGAAAGGAGGAGCTGAAGGCAGGTCATCGCTCAGCTGGTACTGCATCACAGTTTGCTGCAACCGTAGGAACAAAAAGAAGAGTAAGAGGAGGTGAGAAGGAAACGGATGGAAACAAAGAGCATGAACTCAGGAAGAACTTAAGAGTCAACCTGAGCAGTTATCTAGATATAAAAGTCAGCTGACAGTGAATCTGTTTACACCTCTAGAACACGTCAACACTGGTGGTCCTCATAATGTCAAAAAGGACCAGAGTGTGCATGTCCCCTCTGATCAGTCTACAGCTACACAAAGCCCGAGGGAGGTGTGTGGTTAACGTAGAATCAAACAGCAGCATTCATTAGTCCACAATACTTTTTTAAACCATAAAAAACAGCAGCTGCTGTTAATGGTGCGGCTGGTTGTTGTGTGTGAACAGTAGAATGTGCAGTACTGTGGTCTGCAAACACCTCACTCAGGTATTTGATTGCAGGTGTGTCTTCACTGAAACTACGTCACAGTTACACAGTGAAACAAAACATATTATCACAGACGTGTAATGATGATCTACATGCTGCAATGAAAGCCAAAGTCTGACAGCAGCAGTGACGATGATAAAGAGGTTTCAGGCCATAAATACAACAGAAAACATTCTTTAGTTCAGTAGGGAACTAATGACAAAGCCCAGTTGACCTGAGCTTCCAGGTTATTAATACTGGCCAAAATATTAGGTTGTGGTGCCCCAGTGTTCAGAAAGAATAAATACAAACAGAATGTAAAGAAATGCAAACGGTGACTGTGAACAGGACAAAGACACATCCTGTATCATATGTTGAAACTGAGAAATGGGATTGTTTAGAAAAGCTATTTGCTCATTTGGGGAACAGCTTACGACTAATGAGGTTAATATGCAACAGTTCAGTATTTCACCCTGTAACAGGAACACGTGTGACATGATTCTCACGCTGTGAACAGACAGAGGCAGTGGAGCCTTCGCTCAACTTTATCAGGGTTGTGCAGGAATCTCTGGTGCTGTGATATCAGAAGGTGTTTGTAATCATTTTTTCCATTATGCAAGGCAGAAGAACACAGCAAAATATGCTATTATATTAGTTGGTTATGAACAAAAGCACAACAGGTTAGTTTTACAGCCTCAACCTGTTGTAAAGATGTTGCCAGAAGGAAATCAGCTGTGTTGAAGAAGATCCGTCTAAACTCAAGAGTTTAAATACAAATCAAATCAAAGTAAATGACAGTGAGTGGGTGGGAGCACCTCTCCCTGGCTGGGACAGAGTCTGAGGATCCGGTGACTGTCGAACTCATCCAGTCTCACGGCCTGGTGGAAGCTGCATTCATCAACACGAACAGCCGCCCCGTAACCTGAAGACGGATAAACACTGATCCGAAACCAGTGAAGACTAAACAAAGCCTCATACTGCTGAAAATGTTTGGAAAACTTTAAACTGATTTAAGCTAAAGTACATCTTTAAACAGAGTAGGTGCATGTTTCAGTGGGTAAGATGTGGACATTTACCCGTAGCAAACTAAAATAAAGACACTACGACAGTCCCACATAAAAAACCACAGCAGGAGAAAATGCAGCCCAGCTGTTTTTAATTCAGACATGTTGTGTCTGGGTCTGACGCTGCTCTCTAGTTATCCAACAGAGGACAGGACACATGATGAACTGGTCAGTGTCAAACACAACAGTGATTCAGTCTCTCTAACTCGGATGTGACAGTTTTATGTGTGTGTGTGTGTTCACCTATTTTCCGTGGAATAACTACTTCTTATGTCAGAATTGTGTTTCTCCTTTCTTTTCAGGTGGAAGGAAGTTTAGTATTTTGCTAATGTTATAAAAAGTAACATATATTTACCAAAAGAACAACTAGGTAATTGATTTGCATTAGCAATGCATAATCTATTACCGGTAACCGCAGAGTAACATTTTTGCAACTGGGTAATGAGGGGACAAAACATGTGAGTAATAATGTGAGTAATAATGAAACAGTCTAGTGATGCCTTGTTTATAATATGGTAAACTGAAAATGATGATATAAATGAGAATATCATTTTGATTGACTGACTGGCCGCAGACACTAGGGACAACTGTGGAGCTCAGTGTCTTGCCCAGGAACACTCCGGCTGGGAGTGGAACCACAGGCCCTGTGCTGTGTGAAGGACGGCTCTACCCAGCTGGAACGTCTTACTGGAATCTACATGTGACTGGTTTTGACGTGTTTGTATTTTACCTCTGAGCTGTGACTTTCCAATGCTGAACTCCTCATTCAGGCCAATTCGCATCTCTGATTAAAACAAGGACAGCACGTCAACATGAGAAATACGCTCTGATGCTGAATTCTGATTATTGTAAAAAGTCAGTTGATTATCATTGTCAAAGTTACATTTAGGTTTGCGGTGTTTAAACTGTGCACCTACACCAGTCTGTGTACCCACAGCACATTTCATTCTCTGTCCGACCGACAGAGGTTTAGACTGCAGTCACTGGGACTGAGGTGACACAGGGGGTCTCCACAGTAGTCGCCTCTTTCTTAAACTCACCTGAGCAGCTCGGCACGTAGCACTTCACTCTGATTTCCCCCTGGACGTCTGCCTTCATCAACATTCCCTGCAGCACAAAAGGTTCAACCGTGGAGCAGCAACATGAAACTAAATTTCGTGATGAACTTCACATGAGAGTGTGCGAATTGAAACAAAACACGATATTACAAAGCACAAAACTAGACAAATTAAGATATTTTAACACTCATGATCATTTATGTCCTTCACTGACTCTTGTCATCACGTAAATGTTACTCACGTTGGAGCCAATGACAATCGTCATCCTCTCAATCACGTCCACAAATATCTCGCTCTTCCCTCCCTGGAAAAAAAAAAGAAAAAAACAGAGATATGGAAACTGTGAGGTCTGCTTCTGCTTTCATAACTCATGACCAGAATAGTTTGTTTCAGGAAGTTGACAGACCAGCTGGGACTGGACTTTTAACTAAAAGCTTTCTGCTAAAACTAATAATCATAATTCAATATCACAATTCCTAAACGACTCTACAAATTTTACTAAACGTGTTTAGATGTTGGTTCATGCAGTTTAACAGACAAAACAGATTCAGGCCAGAAAGATTTCAACAAATTAATAAAACAACAAATTTAGGGTTTTTTTGGCACAGGATCCTGTATCCGGTTTTACTCTTTGTTCTGTTGTGAGCATGTCTGAAATAATGTCATGAATTAATATTTTAACAATATTGCACTCCAACTGCTCTACTTTCCAGAGCTCTGGAGCCTAAAAACTGATCCCGTTTCATGTTCATGTCAGACTAAATTAAACTGATGGAAAATGACCTGCTGTCATTGACTTCCTCGCAAACAAATAAACTTCCCTGTCTGATGGACTTTCTTGTCCTGTGGAATATTTCTGTACTAGATATTTGACAGTGATGATGCCGTTTACCTGCTCTCTGCTAGACTGGATGGGTCTGGTGGCTGCAGAGCTCGGTGCCACTTTACTCTGCTGTGTCTCTGCTCCAAACTGCAAAAACAGAAAGGTGAATTGCTTTTTAGGTCTTTCTTGTTTCTCTGCTGAGCTGCAGTGGATAATACAGATAAAACTTCTTATGCCATAAATCTTGGAATAGAATAAAGTAGTGCAAGAGGCCTGAACTTTGTAACACACCACTTTTTTTGGAAGTGCATTAAGGTCTACGAGGCCAAGACTGAAGCTGAATTACAGTGCTGATGCCCTTTTTGTATGTGGTTGCTACTGGTGTCTCTTTTCGTTAAACACGCTTCTTCTAATTGCGTCCTGAACTTAACAGAAAAATTACACAAAGGCATAAAACCTACCACAAACACTTTTTCTCACCCACTGACATCAACACATATTTGCAACCCGTCACTAACTAACTAACTGATCCAAAGGCATCAGGTGCTACTGGTGTGAACGTACCAAGCCAACGTTGCTGAGATCAAATAGGCTGAAGGGTCTGGAGGACACAGCTTCAGTCTGGATAAAGTTCTTCAGGACATCAGAGGACATTGTCTGGATGTAACCATAGTCCTGACACAGAGACACAGAGTTTAGCAGGTTTTACACTGTGGACTTGCTGCTGCTGTTTAAGCAAAAAGACAACAAAGAGCTGAACCTACTCACTGTAAACTCTGATTTCCAGGACACTTAGCCTGCAGAGCCAATGTTTTTCATAATGCAGAAACGTGACACTCGGTGTCTCACTGATCAGTCTGAATAGTTCACAGTCGCTCTCAGTGGCACAAAGAAAAAATATTTTATCAGGTTTTCAAATCACAAACGTTACAGTGAGCAGCTGCAGTTCATTGTCTTTTTGTGGAGTGAGTTAAACATAAAATATAAAGTGTTATCGTGGACTGATTCCAATTTTACAAAATAAAAAATAAATTACTTTTACAGGAGTGAGGGGTCAAACATGTTTAACTCTTTAGTAGATTCACGACTAAAACTGTGAACAAAAACAAAGCTCTGTTTCATAGGCCTCAATCATAGTGGAAGTAAGTGCCTGTGCACAAGCATCAATTCCACTCCCACAGTTAGTAATTACCAGACGTGGACAAACCAAAGCAGCAAACGCATAATGTTCTCATGCAGCGACTCACCACAACCTCGTCCAGCAGCTCGTAGATAAGGGCAAAGTTCATCTGCACCGACTTCTCCGACAGGCTGCCACAGTAGTCTTTAACCAGAGCTGTTAACCTGAGAGTCCACACACACACACACACACTGCTCGTTTCACTTCTCCTCACAGTCCTAGTCCATTTATTTCCATTTACAACAGCAAAAACACTGACAAATATTATTTAGAAATTTTCAAATCTTCTTCTTGTGCTGTGTTATTATTATTTTTTCATTCAGTGGGATTAGAAGTAGGTTGATTCGGCAGTGAAACTAATGCCAACATCTGAAAACCGGACGTGTCCTACATGTCCCTGACTTTTGTCAGAGAGGTTTGTTCTCATGAATGATCTTTTTAAACTAAGATTCAACAAACAACAGACTGTCTGCTTGAATGCAGCAGTTTGGCTTAATACATCTTCACTGTTTTGTCCAAATACCTCAACTGAACTTGACGGTAGTGCTGATCGATCTTTGGTCTCCACTTTGGGCCCTGTGTGTGTGTGTGTGTGTGTGTGTGAAATAAATACCTTAATGGTGACGGTACCTGTTCAGGAACTCGATGAGAGTAAATGGCGAGGCATCGGCTGTTGTCGTGGCGACCCAGTACAGTCCTCCCTGCCTGACGTGGACAAAGTGAAGATCTTTGTGTGTCTGCAGAACAAAACAAGTTTCCTCCACTTCAAACAAAGAACATGACAGAACTCAATCCCACAGAGGAACGTGCACCTATGTCTCCTGATCTGCTGAAAAATACCCTGTTGGTAATGTTTAATAGAGACGAGTTTGTGAGGTTTGTGAGTTTAATTGTAGGTGCAAATGTCCTACGACAAACAGACACACGGTGGGTTACCATAACAACCGGAGGCTGGTCTCCAGTCAGCGCTGTGACTTTCTCATAGAAAACACCAACAACATCGTTTCCAGCTTCTCCACGGACTGATGGTGACGTTAAGAACAAACGTTTGTCTGCCAGTTATTTTCTGCTTGATCTTTATCACTTCTTTCTTCCAAAACTAACAAAAAAGTGCAATTTATTTAGACTTAAGACCAAAAAATCTGCTTATTTTTTACATCTACAAAACCTGTTTATGTTTGAAAAATGGGGGATTTTTGTTTTTTTTAATCAAGGAATTTATCAAACTAGAATAATTCATGGGTAAATTAGGAGAACATACTTCCTAAAATGTGATCAAACTTTAAAGCAGCTCACTGGAAACAGAATCCAGTTACTGTTACTGCATTTAGGGGGAACAAGAAAACTTCTCAAAACAAGAAATACACAGACATGTAAAATAATACTGTACAGTTTAGGGAACAGCAATCCTATAGAAGGTAAATAGTAAAATTGTGGGATTAAACAAATTAAAAGACATCCAAGGCAGCGTTAACTGTAGAAAGCTCAGGTCCTGAGTAAAGTGAAGTGGACCGTGGAACTGCCCATTGTCGCTTCGTGTCTGTGTGTGTGTGTGTGTGTGTGTGTGTGTGAGTTCAGCGACGATTTGCAGGTTTTGCGATTGCTGACATCCTCTAGGGTTTCATATTTATACATTTATATCTAAATGTATGAAGTTATAAATACAGCTGTTTGCATTTGGACAATCAGGTGAGGATACAGTCTTTGTAGATGAGGTGGTCGCCCTGCGAGGACAAGACGAAGACCTGAGAGATCATCCTGCTGAAAGACAGACAGCTGTGGGTCAAAAGTGTGCAAGATGGACATTTTCATGTCCACTGAACACCTGAATGATGCGCTTATCATAGAGACATAAATGATTTTGAACACACAAAACGTCTGAGGGACATCGAATCCAAACTGACACGAATTCCAGGCGACGTGTGGTGTAAAGCTGCTCGTTGGGTTTCACTCACCCTCAGAAAGCTCGACAGGAATGAAGCCAGCGACAATATCCGGACAAGGACTTTGGTGAATCACATTTGGACCGTTAGCTTAGCATTAAAGACAGCAGAGACCGTAGAGTTCAAAGAATTCACACACGACAACAGCCGGCAGCAAACTGGACAACACGGCACATTATTTCCTCATAAACTACTTCATGGGAATATTAACATTTGCCCGGAATAAACGACAAATCAATCGGCTGTTTCAGGCAGGGAGCTAGTGAGGTAACAGTTAGCTTGTGAGCTAACAGCCCCGGTGTTTACAAACCGGGTCAACACGGAGCGGGAAGCCGCACAGCGACACCTGCTGCTCGGGCGGACGTTCGCTCAGATATTTCAGTTTTATCAGCGGCTACGAAAATACATATTCAAACGTAACGATCACGCGCACTGGAAAATGTCGGTTTAGCCCGTCGGTCACGTCAACGTGCTGCGCAGTGAACAACAGGCGGAAGCGGTGATGGCGACAAGACGCTTCATGAAGCTTTTCATCAAAGTGGTTCAGTTCTTCACGAGGCTTCATTTCCTCCACCAAACCATCTACTGGACAAAACCGCTTCAGTGACGTTTCCTGGTCATTGTGATCTGGTTTATGGAGTTTTTGATCTTAATGGAAGAAATCTACTTTCCATGATGTCAGCAAATGTGCACCTATATTAATATTAGTGTTTATTCTTCGGACATTTAAACCTTAACCCTTTAAAATAGAGGGTGAGAACAGTGTCACTTAGAAATTATTTTCAAGAGTTGTAGGGACGTCATCCGCTACGTCATCAAGACGAGCTGTGCAACGCGCTTCGCAAATCACTTCCGGGGTTAAGGCGAAGCCGCGGCACGAAAACTCACTTCAGTAAACACGGCGTCGCTTTGTGACCCGGGAGCTCGACATGAAGTAAGTCCACGTCCCGTTCGAGCATCTGTCTCGGTCTCTGTTTTTATTGGAAATGTCGTGAGATTTGTCCTCTGATGTGCAGCTAGGTGCTAGCTAGTGCTAACCGCTATTCACGTTGGACGGAACCCTGTTCAGAAATGTCGAACCGCCGCGATCCACGAGTTCTACGGCTGGAGTGATGAGGACGGTGGATTCAATTCGAATAGCTCGTTCTAAGAATGAATGCGTTATTTCAAATATTTACGTGACTCTTGGGCATGTTTCCTGATGATTGGAGAACATAAAAATTTTCACATTATATCTAGGCAAAGAGCAATTTAAAAATAAATCAAGTACGATCTTGAAATGGGTGTAAAGCCTTATTATCGTTAAGGAATGGATGGAACAGACTCCAAAACTGAAAACTAACGTACAAAAAGTAATACTGAAGAAAACGTAGAGATGCAAAATGTTCTAGAAGGAGCGGAAACGTCTGCCAACTTACACGAGCCACTAAAAGTTGATGGAAATGAACTAAATCCAAACTTGTGACGTGGTCACGTCCTCTTCATCTACTCTCTTTTCAGTCCGCTAACGAAGGTGAAGTTGATCAACGAGCTGAATGAGCGCGAGGCCGATCTTGGGGTGAACGAGGCGGTTTCCTGGCACACGGTGTACAAAGACAGCGCCTGGATATTTGTTGGTAAGAAACTCTCAAGTGCTGGTTCCTGATTGAACACGAGACACAGAGCTGATCCACGAACAGATGTGATGTTTGACCACTGCTTAGGACTAATACTTTACTGATACTGGTTAGTACTTTAATACAGCTTTTTAAAGTCAACGTGTCTTTATTCCATTAGACGAGATAACCGAAGGATGAGAGGTGGATGAAAGGGAATAGGAGGGAAGGAAAAGGGGCAGAGAAAGAATGAAGGGAGGATAGAACGAAGTAAAAAAGCGGGCAAGAAAGACAGAGTAGACAGAAGGTATTCAGGAAGGAAACAAGAAGGATGGAGATAAGAAAGGAAGCAGAAGGAAAGAAGGTAGTAAAGAGACAAGGAGAAGCTGAAGGGTGGAAAGAAGGAAAGGAAGGAAGGAGCCATAGAAGGGTGGAACAGAGTTTGTTGTGCCTGGGTCTGATCGTGTGTGTCCTACAGGAGGATTTCCCTATGAGCTGACTGAAGGAGACATCATCTGCGTCTTCTCTCAGTATGTTCCCTCTGTCCTCGTCTTTACACCTGTCCGCAGGAACACAGTCCGAGAGCATTAACTTTCCTCTCGTCCCAAACACCCACACAGGTACGGAGAGGTGGTCAACATTAACCTGGTGCGTGACAAGAAGACGGGCAAGTCCAAGGGTTTCTGCTTCCTCTGCTACGAGGACCAGAGGAGCACCATCCTGGCTGTGGACAACCTCAATAGCATCAAGGTGACTCTTCAGTTCAGTTTGTCATTTACAGTCCTGCCCGTCTCTCTCGCTTCATCGGTCGTTTCTTTTTCTTTTGTTAGATTAAGGGCCGGACCATTCGCGTGGACCACGTCAAAGACTACCGTCCTCCCAAAGACTCAGAGGACATCGACGATGTGACCAAACATCTCAGGGAAGAGGGCTGTGCTCCCAAAGCTCCCGAGTCGTCGTCTTCAGAAGAAGACGAGCAGTACTGCACACCCGTGAAGAAGCCCAAGAAAGGTGAGGTCACTTCCTGTTTCATATACCTGATGGTAGGATCAGTTTGGGATAGATTTTTATTTCCTTTCATCGGTTTTTCGTCACAGATAAAAAAGAGAAAAAGAAGAAAAAGAAGGAGAAGAAAGAGAAGAAGAAGAAGGCAGAGAAAGAGAGGGCAGCTCCTGCGTCTTCCTCACCTCCTCCTCTTCTTCCTGTCAGAGTCAAAGAGGAAAAAGAGGACACCGCTTATGAAAAATACAACCAGAGGGGGACGTCACAGGGAGGACAGCACAACGGACAGAGAGTGAGGGACAACGAAGAGGAGAGGGGGAGGGAGACAGAAGAAGACAGGAGGAGAAACAGAGATAGGGAGGACAACAGAGACAGGAGACGAGAAGCAGACAGAGACAATGAGAGGAGAACAGACGCAGACAGAGACAGAAGAAGAGAGACGGACAGAGACTATAACAGAAGACGAGAGACAGGCATGGGGAGAGATGACCGACACAGAGAGACAGAAAGAGACGGAGAAAGAAGAAGGGATGCAGACCGGGACAGAGACGAAAGAAAGAGAGAGACGGACAGAGATGGAGAGAGAAGGGATGCTGATCAGGACAGGGACAAGAGAAGAAGAGACGCTGACCGAGACCGGGATGATAAGATGATAAGAAGAGACACAGATAGAGATCACGATAGAAGAAGATAGTTGGAGATGGTGATAACGGAAGCCAGGAGGACCACAGTAGAAGACACGGACGAACACCAGAGAAGAAGACACTGACCAAGAGAGAGCGAGATGGAAGGAGACAGATTTCGAGAGACTGGCAGATACGCAAAGACTGATATGACAGTGACAGAGGAGAAACGACACATGCAAAAATAAAATAAAGGGAGTAATAATTAAACAAAAGATATTTCTAATTAATACATTCAATTATCATTTGGAATATGTTTTGTGATTTATGATAAGCATTTCATGTTTTAATCCTTATGTAATAACTTCAGCATCTATTTTGCGGTAATGGCTTTTTGTCCTCCGAGCTCTGTTGGGCGATAGTGAGTCTCTGTAAAGTGTTCAGCTGTGACAGGATCTGTTTAATATTTGTAAAGTGTTTTGTAATAAAAAATGGCATTAGTGTTTTTAAGCTCTTAATAATGGAGTAATTACAAACTGCACAGATCCAATATATAGCACTGATCATGAATACAATCTGTTGGTTTTTACAGCAGGTAAACGCGTCTGTGACTGACATTTAACCCTGAAATAAACCCAGATTCATAATGTGCTGAAAAACAACGTAGATATCAAAAGTACAGCGTGGCAGGATGAACCACTGATGAGTTTTTTTAATAAAGACATTACCCATCATCACTAACGCACATTGTTTAGTGGTCGTCCTTTACCGAGGAGAAGATAAAACAGGAAAATGTGTGATTTTAAAAACTTTTATTTCATCCCGACCAGCTTTGGTTTGACATTGTAAGTGGAACCAGTTTAGATTCTCGCTTGGTGCCGTTGGATCCGTCAGCGTGGGAACGACTTGACAGATTACTGCTCGTCCCATTAAAGAAACGTGTGTCTGAGGTATTTCTAGTTTCTGCCACTTCAGACTTTGAATCAAAACGCAGTATTCTGAGATTATACAGTACATAAAATACTTCATATCATAATTATTGGATTAAAAGCATGTGATCATTAAAACACTGTAAAAGGTCCTTTGAATCAGCTCCATTGTTACCACTGAAGTGATGAACACATGAACGTATCACTAATTATAATCCATAACAAATCACTGAAAATGAAGCACCAATGTTGAAAGAAAACTCAGAGCTTATAGTCTCAGTATTTCTACATTGCAATATTTAATGAGCTGATCTGAGAACTGCTGAGTTTGTTGATTAATGACATTGCTCCTTGAGTACTGACTGTACTAGTACACAGCGAGGAGAGTAAAACTGCTTCAGCTGACATCCGCAAAGATGGAAAACGCGGTGAAGACGTGAGGAGGCTCCGTTTCCTCTCTCCAGCAAGCGCGTATGGCTTCGCTTATCCTGTTCTAAAGAGAGAGTGAGAGACAACGGACGATCTGCAGCCAAATCTTCACCTGCTTTTGTACAAAAACCATGTAAAAACCTCAATCCTGCCGCCTGAGGTTGAGGTCTGAGTGTTTTCTGCAGTTCAGTCGTCAGAGGTATTTAGTGAAGTGGGTCTCTGCCTGGTTAGCTGCTACAAGAAGAGACGGGAAACACTTTCCAATCTTTGAACCTGCACCAGGCCTCATGCCAGGAGCAGAAGGAGGAACACGGTGGAATTTGAGGAGCGTGGACAAGACGATTGAGAGTTTATGGTCTTGGATTTCTCTAAGGGACAAACCGAATCCACCTGTGCTTCAGGTAAGTCCTAAGAGTCCTGAACGGGAGGGTTGACCTCCTCATTCCACCATCGTTTTTTGTAATACAAAGTGTTTTATCATCTCAAATCACGCTCAAACTGCAAGGACATGAACTCTGAGGGGATTTCCTGAATCCTCATAGAACCTTCTCAGTATAAGGACGTGAAAGGACAGGTATGACCATCCATCGTGTTTACCGCTCATGGTGTTCAGGAGGGGCGGAGCCTGTTCCAGCTGTCAGACAGACATTTACACCTACAGGCAATTCAGAGTCGCCAATGAAGCACGTTTGACCTGTGGGAGGAAACCCACACAAGCACAGGGAGAACACGCAAACTGCTGGGAATGTGAAGTGGGGAGCAGTAGCTGATCCCTCCCCCACCACGCTCCGAGGAAGAAAGCACTCTTCTCTTTTACAGCATCATCGCGTTCATTTGTTTCCTGTCAAAAAGACGTCAAAATGCGGAACTGGACTTTTCATTTAAAACTAACGAGACGACAGTTTCCTGCCACAATGTTTGTCAGACATGACAAAACGGACAACTGATTATGATGGACTCCTTATATCTAGAAGAGTCTCTGAGGATTCAGCGAATCTCTTCACAATGTGGGTGACTGTTGTGGAAATGAAAACCACGAGCTGAAGAGACGTTTCCACACGCTTCAATTCCAAGCAAGAGAAACAGTCAGGAGCATCACGAACGTCAACCCCGTAACAGTCACCTCCTGCAGGGATTTTAGTTCTTTTGAATGTGGAACAAGTTTGTCATGTTAAACACGAACAAGAGTATGAACATCGTTAACAGAAAGTCAAAAATGTTCACGCACGAGGCCCAAAGTGTTTTTAAAGGTCAGCGGCATCGTTTTTTTTGTGTATTTGTCCGAGTTGTGTTTCCCTGGTCGGGTTTTTGATTAGGTAGAAGCTCATCAGCATCAGGAGTCTGTCGGACAGAGGTCAGCAGTGGAAGAGAAAAGCCCTGCGAGAGTTTACTGCTGTGCGCAGACGGACTCAACAGCCGCATTATTCTCCTTCAAACAGAACCAGTGTCAGATCACAGTGGTTCTGGGACAAAGAAAATCAACAAACCAACAGATTTACAGACTGAACACACACATATTTCTTATGCTTAAAAAAACAAAAAAACAACACTAAGTTTTATTCTGTTGTCAAAATAATTTCCAACTATTGAACATACGTCAAACTTGTGAGAAATACTGTGGGATTGACACAGTGACGTGTCACTCTTCACTTTTGAGCAATGGCCTTGCGTGCATGTGCTCTGCACATCAGCACATGCATTTGTGTAAATGTGGTTTGATAAACAGACAGGAAACTAATGAAATAAAATAATACATGGAAAATACACACTTGACCATGAAGTCAGCTGGATTTGATTATGTTGATTTTTCAAAAGGATCAAAACTGTGCAGAATGGACTCTAACAACACGCTCGGTTGTTTCTACCTTCTTCATTAACTCATGTCAAATTAATGGATGAAAATCAGATGTAGTTGCAGCCCCGACAGACACAGGTGGGCGGCAGGTTACAGGAAAAGGTGCGGTGCCTTCACACGGACCTGCTGTGGTCGTCACACGCCTCAACCCAAATGAACCCCAGTGCTTCACTTTCACTGGAGCACCACCTCAGTCCACGGCGCAGTGGACATGTCCTCTGTGGTCCAGCAGTCCTAATGTCACTGCTGATGTAGGTCGTAGTTTTACTTCCTTTGTTAAACTCTAACGCGATGCCATCACTTCCTCCCCTCTCAGCAGTTTGTTATGACTCTGCTTGCCAGTGGACCCTGATAACAGCAGCTTAAATCCAACTCCCAGCACCGATCAGAATCTTGTGAAGCCACGGTCGGGCTGTGAGGGGGTGTGATGTTCTGCTGTGGTACGGAAGCCGTTTGTTTCCTCTGATGACACCAGAACTTATTCAGAACAACCTGAGAGTGGCTCGGCTCTTCGAACCAGACACAGAAAGCAGCAGGTCCGAACTCCCACCTAGGGATGAAAGACAAACAGTCTGAGGTTTGGACCGTTTGTGGCTCCGCCCTGTCGTTCACAAATATCCAACACGAACGTCAGCTGCTCATCAGTTGACTTGTTTAGGTTTGACACAGCTGCGTCACCAACACCAGGACTTTAGAGGCTGACTCACGAGAGCGAGACTCTCAACCTGGTCGTCCTTTGTGATGTCCGTCCTCAGAGTGAGACAGCGCCGTCAGCACATGGAGATGGTGACGTTGATCCCCAGGTTGCCGTTGTCAGCAAACAGGTGAGCGATCGAGGTGTCGAACACCAGGCAGTCGCTGTTCATGATGGCGGCCGCCACCCCGTCGTGGATGGAGCGCGGCGTGGCCTCCCAGGTGAGCCGACGGCGGTTGCCGTTGAGCTCCAGGCGGTAGGCAAAGTTCTCGGCCTGCTTGCGGGTCCCAATAAGCAGCACGACAGCAAAGAATTGCTGGTGGCCTTCATACTTTTCCTGCTTCTCCAGGACCAGCATGAAGTGATGGCTGAAGCACGACTGCATCATGACCCAGTCCACAGCGCCCGGCAGGTTGATGTCCGTCGCCAGAAAGACAATGTCCTCCCCCTGCAGAGACGAAGACACGCTTTAGGCTCTCCTTAGCAGGTGTTCTGACACAAACAGCAGAACCTCGGCACAGTCTGAACAACAGGATGGGCTCCAAATATAATTATATCTACTTGGATCTTTCCTTGGTATGATCATAATTTTAGAAAATATTTCTCCAAAAATGTGCACATTGAAAAAATTATATACACAGAAAAACAACAAATATTCAAAAAAATCATCTGGAAAAACATCTGGAAATAAAACGTGCAGTCTTTTAATGAGGTGATTAATCAACTCAGAGCATTTTGTTTTTGCTGTTACAAGGTGTGAAGGGAAAAGTGGCGACCTGCAGCGTGGTGATGGACTTGTGTGCGTGCATCAGGTGCGGCATGACGGCCTCCAGTGAGCCGTGCCACTTGCAGGTCGCCCCCGGGCACGGGCAGGTGTATGGCCTGAACTCGCACACCTCCTCGTGGTCAGGCTTCTCACTGTGGTGAAGGGACAGCAGACAGCCAGCCAGGGAGTACTGGGGGTGGGGGGTGACAGAGACAGGATGATTAGTATTACCATAACGCTTTTCATAAAACCCTGCGGAAAAGCCCCATGTGTCGGTAAATCTTACGCATTATTGTTCATTCTTTCAAAACCCTGAGCTGTTTTTGTACTGATAAAATCCTGGTACCAAACAGGAAGTGTGTGGAGTGAAGATGTTCAAAGGTGCTACAGACAACAGCAGAGCATGGTACAGATTGAAGATTATTAAAGCCGCAGTTTTATTAAACTGCTTATCCAGAACATTCTTTGGGGAGGGATTAAAAATGGATGCAATTCCTCCACAGCTCATGAAATACGTAAACCCTGCGAATGAAGCAGACAATCTGCACTTTAATCGTGTTTCTTTCCATTTCTGAACAGCAGCTGAGGACAACCTGCATATTAATCACTTCCTGATTCAGATGATCCAGATGAAGTGTGAGTTCTGCTGGGATAAAAATAGAGCCTGAGAGACTGTGTGTGCTCAGCAGCAGATTACAGTGGCTGCAGCGTTCTCCTCATTTTCAGAGGCGCCGAAGGTCAAAGTGAGGGGACCCCCCCCCCATCTGCACGGATGAGGAGGGTAAACGAGCTATGAACACAGACAGAGCAGCTGTGGGGAGGCAGGAGGCGACGTTAGAGATGCCGTTTGAACTTCACCTCCGAGCCGAGAGAGAGAGAGAGAATCCATAAACATGAGAGACACGAGCGGCGGTTTTCAGTTCTGAAGACATTGACATTTCTACCCGTCTTCTTCAGTCAGTTTAATTTGGAAGCTGCACACAGACTCACTTCTGTTCCATTTTTCATTCAAACCCACTTTCTCATGAACAAAGCTGTTTTTTTTTCTTTCTCACGAGGGAGAACTCCCTGGATTTTAAATGCACTGCTTCTTCTTCTGTCACTAGCATGTAAAAACCCAGTCTGTGCCCTCGGCATTTCTTTACGGTGATGATTGGTCTGAGGAGGCCCTGACCCAACCGCGTCCTGAGATCTTATGATAAGACGTATTTAGCAGGTTGAAGTCAGCACGTGCGGTGCACAGGTTTCAAAGTTTTAACTCGAGGATCAGCACCAGGCTCCTCGGTGCTACAACGTCCATGCGGACCAGATGATGCACAGGCTCTTTCCAGGTGAAGCAGATGATGTAGAACTTGTCATTTTACCCAGTTACCACAATAAATCACAGCACAGCCTGTTTACATTAATCATAATTAAAAACTGCAATTGTAGGGACACATTTTAAATGTGAAAGGGGATGAAACTGTATTTTCCTGTGGCTCAGCTGAAGGATCACTGGGACACACACATTTTGTTCCACTGCACTGCTCAGCGACTTATCTGTGGCAGCACAAGAAACGGATTATCGTGGAAGGTGAGTGGATTTGGCTGATTTGTCGCAGATGAAGAAAAGCCGCTTCACATCTGCAAGAGGAAGAAGCTCGTGCATCTGTTTATTCTTTAGTCTGTAATTCCAACCTCCTCCTGTTGTTTCACTTTACCCAGACCTGCTGACATCTCTTATTTACAGCAGCAGACATCTGACCCAGAATGTGACAACAGGAACACAACCTGCAGTGAACACACACACACACACACACACACACACCTGAAGTAGGTCTGCAACTAATGGCTGTTCTCATTCCAGTCCTTTATACCCTTAACAGGTTAAGAATAACGGGTCTGTAGAAAACACAGCTACAGTGTGAGTCCTAATTTCCTTTTTTAAAGAGTTGCGTACTCTTACTGGAAACACTAGGAGAGTCTGAGAGGAACGGTGTGTGTTCCAGTCCCAGCAGGAGGTTTCACTGTTGGCTTGATTAAAAATGCATCTGCTGCAGGTCAGAACACAGCAGCAGCTTCCTGCAAAGGGCAGCAGGCTGGAAAACAGCCACAGGTTTGACGAGCTGCTGCTTGTTTCACACAATAAAGTCCAAACGGTCGGACAGTGTGAATTAGTAAAGATGGAGACATCTTTACTAATTCACACTGTCCAAGGTTTCTTTTACGTTTTCATCTTCAAACCATCTTTATATCCCTGTTTTTTCTTTCACATTAGCTCCAAGGTTAAGATCTCCAACAGCACATTTTCTCAGTCGAATATTAAAAAAAAACACAAGGAGTGAGTTGCACCAGAGGAAACGAGGTTCTCAGATCAGGTTACAGGAAAAAGAACAAACACACGCTGCTTTGTCAGCTTTATCTTTACTAATTTTAGCAGATGGTGAACAGCCGCTTGTCAGAATTCGAAAGCAGCTTCAGCACAACTCACCAATAAAAAATGCCAAATATATATAAGTGAACCACGTTCGCATTTCAATTGATTTGAAACAGAACAGATCCATCAGAGAAGCCGAGCTCAAAGACCGACGCAAAGAGAAAAACTGCATCCTGCATCGCCACGATCAATAGCAATCAGGATAAAAGTACAGAGAGGAAGTCGGTGGGAAGGGGGGGGGGCAGCTTGGTAAACGAGTTAGGAGTAAAAAGGATGGTTCAGGTTTTTTTATTGGACAGAAACCAGTTTGAGTTAAACCAATGATGGAAAGAGATTAATGAGCGTATTTAAACAGATGATGTCCGAACATGAGGTCATGGCAAGATTAACTGTGCTACACTCATCCTGATGTTTCTGGGTGTTCAGACAGAAAACTGTCCCATCCTAAGGTCCACCTCCTTGTGGGTGTCACGTATTAAATTAACACAATTAGTATAATGTGACAACACAATCATCCTCACTAAAGGTCCGTCAGTGGTGAGCGTCGGGCGTGTTGGTTTTACCGGTGTGTCCTTCAGCTTTTGAACCCAGTCAGCATGTTGAACCACTGACTGTGCTCAAACTGGTGCGTAGAAGAAAAGCAGGAATATGTTGAAGAGGCCAAAAAAAAAAAAAAACACCCAAACCCAACATTTCATTTCAGTAATGAAGGCACATACAACACCGGAGGCCAGGGGATGGAACTGGTGGCTATGATCAGTGAGCCTCCTAGGCCATAGCCACCCATGATCAGGCTTCCATTTCAAGCCCTTTGAATCAGACCCAAGACTTTGTAAAGCAACTTTTAAGTAGAAATCCAGTCCCAGACCACAACGAACCGCAGTACGCAGAGTGGCTGATAATCTCAAGACTCAAATGGTTGCACAATACATCTGCCAGGTAATATCCAGGACTCACCTGGCTGCCCCACAGTGGTTTGGTGCGCCCAACAGGTCGACCGGCCCCAACCTCTGAACCTTGGTTCTGCGGATGTTGTTGTCCATTATTCGTGGTTAGACCTGCTGTGTTGGGTGAGCCAACTCCGTGGTGGCGATGCCAGCCCAGCAGGCAGCGCCACTGAGCCAACTCCCTGAGGAGAGGCAGGCAGGAGGACGCCGGACACAGCATCGAACACGCACACACACCGCTGACACACACACACACACACACACACACACACACACACACACACACACACAGATTACTTCCAAACATTTACTACTCCAGTCCAGAAACCTCAAGGAGCACAAGGTGGAATAACTAACGCTCAGAAGACACAGGTGCAGGGTTCAGAGTTTTCTTGCAATGAAACGGGATCGTTTTAAGTTAAATCTGTTCCCAAGGACGGACCCAGAGGGACAATCAGGGGAACACATCACAGTCACTATTTAAAAATGTGATTTCTTCATATTTCACATATATCAATAAGCAGAAAACTGTCCCGATTAGGGCTGGGAAACACATAGTAATAACTGTAATTGACTTATTTATACAACGTCTGAAAATAGCTTAAAATCCAAGGTGAGTCTTAGATAGTCAGTTCCAACTTACATTAAACAGAGAAATGTTAGACGGTAAAGAAAGAAACAACTATTAGTCTCCATAGACAAACCACCACAATGAGTGGTGGACCGTGTTCGCGTTCGTTCAAGTCCAGACAGTAACAGTGGGACTACAACTAAACTTGACCCAAATGGGAGCGTCTCAAAACAGAATTACAGTCAGAGAAATGTGAATGGATCAGCCTGGTCAGCTACATCCTTCCAAAGTATTGTGCACACGCAGCAAGTTTTCACGGAAAACATGTAATCTTCTACATAGCTTTGGCTTTGGATAGTGGCTGGGAAAAAAATGAGTCATGTGAAGACTTATCCTGGACTCTGGAAAGCTAAGATGAGATTTTCTCACTACTTTAAACAATTTCTAGGGAAAAAAGAGAGACGGACCAAACTACCCACTTTAGCCTTTAAACCACGACCCGATCGGCCTCTTAAACTGACTGTTATTCTGTTGGTTTTTGAAGCGACAGTCTCCTGCTGTAGAACGGGGAGCAGGACACACTGGGTTCTGTGTTCATCCGTAAATGTCCTGCAGTCAAAACATCGAAAGATTTTTCTGACACACACCATCTGTGGGGGATGACGTCCACATCCAGGCTACGTGATATTTGTCTGACCGTTAGAGAGCGACAGTGTTTTCTGATGTAGAGTCAGACGACACATTGATACTCTGTCAATCATCTTTCTGCTCGTCTATTCAAGGGTTCTCCAATGTTCAGAGGAGAGCGGGGAGTTGCAGGAAGAGCTGGGTCACCTCTGGAGGACGCAATGGGACTTCGCGAGACGTCCCTGACGGTGTGTCAGGTGGTAGAGCAGGGTAAACGGTTCGATCCCCGGCTCCTCCTGTTCTCATGTGGAATAAGATGCTGCACGCTGAACTGGCTTCTACACCGAACATCCTGACAAACTACCACATCATATTTGAGAGCAGGTTGTTTCACGAGCAGGATCACACTATTCAGTTTACTGTAGCTAGTGTGAGAACGGCCCTGTGCCCAAATCTTTGCACATGTCGCAATTAAAGTTTCATTTTTCATAAAGTTCATGAAATAAAAATGAGCAGTTGAAGAAAGTCTTGCTTTTAATAACTGCTGCTAGACTTCGAAAATCAACTAAACACAGTTAGTCTGAAATCGTTCAGCACCTCAACATACCAAAACATCTGCCCTCAGCTGGCTGCACGCTGTCAACACACGTTCCACAAAATCAGAGTCAACAACTCATCAAAGCCAACAACCAATGGACAATGAGCGTGTGCTCACACAGAACCACGTACCAGCTCGTGTTGGTCCAAACAGACGCAGCAGTAATGCAGCTGGCGCTCGCTCACCCACTTTCCCTCCTACTGCAGCAGCAAAAGAAAAACGGTTTCCTTCTTCGGCAGCGAAAAGAAACAAAGCACCAAACACACAGATGTCGACACGCACACTCCCAGCTGTGTGTGTGTGTGTGTGTGTGTGTGTGTGTGTGCGCTGAAAACCAAACCCACACACACAGGTTCCAGTAAAGCTCTCGCTCTCTCAGACTGAGAGGCAGGAAAACATTCGCCCTCCAATCGCCCGAGATACTGCAGCGCACCCACACACACACACACACACACACACACACACACACAGTGGGGGTGGGGAGGAAGAAAGCTGAGGCAGAGAGAGAGAATAAAAGGGGGGGTATCTCTTAGCAGAGTGCAATCTTCCTCCACCTCTTTCTCCTCCCAGCATCTGTCGTCACCCCCCAAACACACACACACACACACACACACACACACACTCTCTCTGCTGCTTTCATGCTCCTCTCTGTTTATGCCACATGAGCCAAAAGTTTCAGTTCAGAACTGATGGGGAACAATCAATTAGTCCATCGACAGAATAACAAGCATTGGCACAACTTCCAGCTTCATAGAAGATACAGGAAATACAGCACGAAGCCTTTGAAATTTTCTCTTTCATCACGAATACGACTTAAAACAGGATCAGTCCAAAAACAGACAAAAAAAAAAAAGAAATCAGCGATGGCAGGCATCCTGGTCCAGATGCAGAAAAGCAGGTCCAGGTCGTGATGCTGCCACCAAAGAGGTTTCATCTGGTCCGTAGGAACAGTGGTGTGGAATATTCTTCACCTGTCCAGCCTGGTGAACAAATCAAAAATCTTTGTCCGAACCATCTGACTTTCATAATGAAGATTTCTGTTCCTAAATTAGACAGTGTATTCTTTTCTATTTTCTCTCCATCTAGTGTTGAGAGAGACACTTCCTCTGAAACTGTGACTGTGCTGCCAGAAACCAGCAGCTCTGACTACCGTTCATTAAACATCCGTGTAATTCTATTACACGGCCGTGGAGAGTTCAGTGAGCACTCAGGACGATCAGATTCATCGCAATGATGGCGTCCAGCCCTCACACGGAGCTGAGGAAACACGATGGAGAGTTGGCAAATGAATTAAAGCTTATTACAAGATTTCAGACGAATGTTAAACATACAGAACGGAGGTGGCAGAGGTTCCCAGAGTGAAGCACGAGAAACAAGGGCTGGGAATGAAAACTCTGTGCAACTGAACTTGAATTCTTCTTAGTGGTTCCAAAGACTTCATCTGTACAAGGTTCATCATGTGTGTGCCAGGACGACCGGTCAACAGCGGCGTCCGTGTGTTCAGACACGAGTTGGCTAATGTTAGAAGCTACAACACAGTGTGACAGCAGGGAACAGGAAAGAGTCAGAGCGGCACGGCGTCAAACTGAAGCAGCGCACGTTGTCTGGGGTCCTGCAGCCTCCAACCCCCAACACCAGCAATCACTAAAGAGGTGGGGGCGAACAAACCAAACGCACTTCTACAAAAACAACCTGAACGTGGACTCGTAAAGTCTTTTATTGTGTCAAAATGAAGCCTCCTGTTAAAAAACATTTTTCACCTTCGGGACAAAGACAACGTTAAATGTTGAAACGGACACAGTCGAGTGTTGAGCTGGTTTTGTTGCCGTGCTCGCTGATCCCAGTTTAGACCTTCATCTAGAATGACGTGTCGTCAAAGTCACACTCGGATAGACGGGGAGTGAAACACAGCAGGAACGACACAAACATCAGTACGTGTGACGGCACTTTTAGACACACTTGTCTTTAGGAGGAGGGTGAGTGTGTGTGTGTGTGTGTGTGTGTGTGTGTGTGTGTGTGTGTGTGTGTGTGAGAGAGAGAGAGAGAGACTGCAGATCATTTACACTTCAAGTGTAAATGAAGGAGACGAGCAGCATGTCTCAGTGTTTTGTGTGTCTCATTTTTCCTCTAACAAAAGCAGAAAATAAACAATCAAAAATTGTTTAGGAGTGTGGGTTTATTTATTTATTAAATACCAAGCCCTAGTCGGCAGTTTATTAGGCAAACTGAGCTAAAATTAGGTCCGTCTGATCGAGCTGTCCTACAGTAAATCCTCGTTTGTGGACGTAAAAACTGCCTCGGTGGAAAAATGGCAAAGAGCTGAAAAATAAAACTAAAGACAAAGACAGCATCATGTACTTTTTTGGTAAAGTGCATTTGATAAAATTGATATTAAAAAAATATATATATAATTCAGTAGCCGGTATCTGTATTTGTAAATGCTTATTAAGCATCTGGTGCAGAGAGCTTTATGTTCCTTCTGCAGAAAATCACCTTGATTATAAGAAGGCAGCTGTGCACTTGTTCCAAAGGAAAGTTCAGAACGTGCTCGGCTGATTCAGACCCGAGCAAACGGACTGTAACTGTGAAAACATGCTACATCCGGCTTTTAGGCGTTAGCCAAAGCAAAGTCGGCATAAAATTCAACCACGGGATATTTTAAAAAAGCATCTGCACAACTTTCTATCCAGCGGTTTATCTTACGCCTGAGAAGAGCAACAAAGGATTAACCTGCTACAACATTAATACGTATTTATTTGGAAATAAAATTTAAAAAACTAAAAAATCTGAAATCATCTCATTCTTCTATCTTGACAATCAACAAATCAGTTCAGTCAAGGAAAATACGATAATGAAATGATAGATCGTTTCACAGCAGAGACAACAAATGTCACGAGTACCGAAGGAACCGACCAGAGGAAACGTTTTGTTGCTTGCAGGAATCCTTCGCTGCTATTGAACTTGCTTTTTTGGATCTAGTCTGGCTATAAAAGCCACAAACCTTTCCATATATTAGAGAACCTCTTCTTCGAGCTGAAAAATGCCTCCAGATGACATCACTTGGAAGTGATTATGTCATCTTGCTGTTTAAACTATGGAGGTTAGGGAACTATGGAGGCCTAATGATGACGTCATCTGGAGGAGTTCTTCAGCTTAAACGACAGAAATATCTTCATATAGGGAAGTCAGAGGAAAGCGTGAACGTACGTTTATGCCCTAAACTAAGTCTATAGAAATCACGTTGAAAATTGGTCAAGTTCAGAACGATCAGAACCGACAGCTGGGAAAGTTCTGATCCAGTTTAATTCACCGTGTTCTTTTCCAGTCACTGTAGCGAGCGCGACCTCTGGGCCTCATTTCAACTTTAATGTGTCCGGAACGGGATCTGTCGGCTGACTGCACGGCCAAAAGTATGTGGACAGCTTCAAGCGAACCCAACAGTCTCAAATGCGGAGGAATAAAAAGACATTCAGCATCAACAGGTGTGTTACTGGCACAAAACTGTTTCACACACAGTTGGTCGGACTCCCCACGTTCCCCTGTGACGTCACACACACACACACACACACACACAGAAGTGGGCTCGTGTGGGACCGGGACCGCGTCTCACCTTGCAGGGGAAGGGCAGCGTGGACGCCACCTTCTCCATCGCCAGGTTCCGGATGCTCGGCGTGAGCGGGCCCCGGCACGTCGGGCAGCAGCTCAGCTTCTGGCGGCAGGGGTTGCACACCAGGTGACCCGCCTGGCACTGCAGGATGGGCGGCAGGACGTAGTCGAAGCACACCGGGCACTCGAACAGCGCCGTCAGCTCCGAGGACTGTGTGGGCAGCGGGGCCGGAGGCAGGGACACGGCGGAGGCAGGGGCGGAAGACCCCGTCCCGGACACGGAGCTCACACCGGCGGCGGCGGCTGCTGCTGCTGCTGCTGCCGCCGCCGCCGCCGCCGCCGCTGCAGACGCTGCGACCGCAGCGGCGGCGCCTCCCGAGCCGCTGTGCTTTCCGCCGGCTTTCCCAGCGCCCAGTCCTCCTCCTCCGGCCCCGGCTGAGGATGGGCGGCTCATGGCTTCCAGCTGCGGTCGGTTCCCGTTGAGCTGCCGCGCGGGCGGGAACATCTACTGTTTACTACCGGACGTCCCTCCGCGCCCCCGGAGACTCAACATGGCGGCTGTCAGTTTGTATCGCCTGCCGCCTGTTCTCATTGGCCGCTACTCTGTAGAATGACAGGGCGTCCAGCCAATCAGAGCAGGGAGTTGCGTCCTTACGTAATATTCGACCGAGATGTGATGAAGAGGAAAAACAATCTTGGGTGGTGAAGAAGAAGGAAGTATCATCCAAAGTATTAGCGTCACATTTTCAAGTACTGAAAGAATTCTAACTCTGGTTTAAACCACGTTTGAGCAATCTGCAAAGTTACTACACTGACAAAATCCAGGAAAAATCCAAAGTAATAGAAAGAGAAAAATATATTTTTTAATGATGAGCCTGGAGGTGGACATCACTGGAAACCTCTTCAATCAGCAGAATAACGTCTGCAGCCTGTGAACTTGTGCACAGTCACATCACACTGAAGCTTGGAAACGGGCTCAGCTTCAGTCGTTCACTTCCTCCAGCTGAAACTCTCTGACGTCCTCTAGTGGAGCTTCAGCGGAAACAGGCTCCCGGGTTTTAAGTTTCGTTTAAACATACACTCAAGAAAATGACATGTAAATATATTTGCTTTAAATATATTTTGGTATATTTGGCTTATAATCATAATGGATCAAAATATGGAACTTAAGTATAAGTACGCGAACAGGCCAAATTAACATTTTATGTTTCTTTGCTAAGTATAAGTTGGCAAAAAACAACACGGAAAGCTAAATAAACAATAATGAAAGTTCTGGGGTCACTTCAGCAATATCTCCCCTGACCATGAAGGCCGTGTCTGCAAACTTTGTCGAGCTGCAGCTCGTAATCAGTTAATTAAACATTAAATCTGATCAGATTTTTTCATACATACATAAAATAAGAGATTTAAAGGTGAGTTTTAAAATCGATCCTCCGCTCCACCTGATGTGGTTCACGCCTTCATGAACAACATCAAGTAATAAATGAGATCTGTGCAGTAAAACAAACAAAGCAACGACACAATGATTGTCAGTGATATTTGCATTTCCAAATGTATGATGTCATTTGAGTGACACATTCCAGTTTTGGTTGAGCTCTGAATTCATACTTTTTC
Organism: Channa striata; assembly: GCA_033026295.1. Taxonomy (NCBI): domain Eukaryota; kingdom Metazoa; phylum Chordata; class Actinopteri; order Anabantiformes; family Channidae; genus Channa; species Channa striata. The sequence continues at coordinate 690,366 of CM065182.1, forward strand.
CCTCAAGGTTTACATTATTTACACTATTATTACAGTTTGAATGGTGAAAAGACGTTCAGCACGGATTCTTGGATCCTTTATCCTATACTAAACTTCATCACCATCGGCACAGATTCTGAGCCAGAGTCTTCATTTCTTCTATTCCCAGAAAGTGCATCAAAGATTTCTCCAAAAAGCTTCTTAAAGAATTCGATCAGTTGTTGCAGGATACTTTCTTTCTGCTCCTCGCTGAGTCCGTCGAACTGACCCGACAGGTTCTTCTCTTGTTGAATCAGGGTCTCAGACATCCTGAACATGTCCGAGGTGAAGTGCTGTCCTCCATTAGCTGCAACCATCTCATCGACTTTGTTCAGAAAGTCTCTGACCTGTCTCTGCTGCCCGTTTCCTCTCACAGTGTTGTCAAACACACAGTGTCTCCCTCCGCACATGGAGACCAGCTCCGACACAGAGGGACTGCTCTGGACCTTCTGATCCACTGACTGACCTCTGAGCTCGTCCCCATAAGTGAAGAGAACCATCGTATACTTGGAAGCATTCTCGCCAAACAGTTTCAGCAGTAGCTTAAACAGTCTGACATCTGCCGGATTGACTCTGCCTATTCTCACCACGATAACAAAGGCATGTGGTCCTGGACTGGCCTCCATTACGCTCTTCATGATCTCCTTAGCCAGCTTTTTTGGACTCAGTACTTCATCTGTGAATCCTGGAGGGTCCACCACTTTGACCTGATGACCTTCCACCACTGCTGATGCAGAGACAATTTTCTTACTGACTGATTCAAAGTCACAGTCCGATTTGAACATCGCCGAACCCAGGATGGTGTCTCCTGATGAGCTCTTCCCAACTCCAGGTCGACCAATCAGAATTAGCCTCTTCTCCTCCTGCTTGTGTGATTCCCCAGAACCAGCAGCTGAAGGAAGAAAGTGTATGAACAAAGAGGAGTTTATTCATACCGTTTATTTACTGTCTTTACCCAAACCGGACAGACAGTCAGACCGCTGATAGTAATAAAATATTGTGTCTAGTGTGTTTTATTATTCTTTTTGATTTCTTGCCAACCGGCGAAACTAGCGGGAGCTGTCTCCACCAATGGGAGAAGAATGTGGAGAGTCTTAAGATCACTCGAACTTTTGTTACCAAATTGAATTGAGTTTTATTTGGACTTTAAGAGACAGTCCCGCTCCGAGGACGGACATTGTGCTAAATGAGGTGATGATACACTGGTGAACAAACCACTTCCAAATAAAACCTCACAATAAAGTAGGTGAATGACAGTTACTCACATTTCTTTAGGTGTCCTGATTTCAGCAGCAGACGTCTGACTTGTTCCTGGTCTTTGTCGTCATTGTTGAACAGATGATACCTCCCTGCAAACGTTTTAATAAGATCTGGAAATTCGCCTTCCTCATCTTCAAAGATAAAATCCTCCAGTGACTTATTCTTTAAAGTGTCCCCGTTTGTAAAGAGCAGGTAACTGTTTTCCAATCCCTGTGTTTTGAGGATTTCAGAAATGGTGCTGACAACTTTCTGGTCCTCCTCAGTGAAGCGTCCAATGCTCAGCGCCATCAGAAACAGACAGGGTTTGCCAGACTGCAGGAGCTCGTCACACCGGGTTTTAATCTTGTCCTCTGATTCTAAAATCCCCGGAGTGTCGGTGACTGTTATCGGTTTTCCAAACACAGTTTCAGAGGCTTCACTTATTTCTTTTGTCACAGACCTGAAGGACTGTCTTGACTCAAATGCTGCTCGTCCTAAAATGGTGTTTCCTGAGGCACTTTTACCAACTCCAGTTTTACCAAGAAGGACGAAGGTGAGACGTTGGTCCATGTCTAAAAGAGATGACCTGATGCGAAAACAGACAAAGAATCAATTAGCTTTTGGGAACGTATTGCATTTCCTGCATTTTAGAAACTGATTTGCTGAAACATATTACACTCTACAGTGTGTAATGTTAATTGTTTTGAGAATTAAAAAAATCTTTTACATGTTTGAATGTTTTATACGACATAAAATAAAGATCATGGAGATTAAGCGAAACAAGAAAATGAAGAAGCAGAAGCAAAAATCTACCACCAGCAGAAAGTGCTGAGCTGGAAGTGAAATAACTGCAGCTACCGGCAACCTGCTCACCTGCTCAGTGTTTTTGACTAGAGATCATTTTGCTCAATGAAGTGAATAAGAAAATCCTCAACGGTTTGATCATGATCAGCATCATCCTGAGCTGAATAGATGATGTGGTTCTTGTCTTGCATCCACCTTTATCTCACTGGACAACTTGGTTCTGAGGTCCTCACAAAGTCAGGAAAAGGAAAATAGTGAGAGTTTTGTAGGCAGGTGGATCGTGGTGATGGCAGGAACGACAGTTTCATACACGTGCTCCGTTTCCTTGTTGCATCATAATTAGTCTGTCTCAAAGAACTGTGTCTTTGCTCGTTTCAAGGACAAATCCAATTATTTTACTTGTTACTCAGTCCACTGCATAATGCTCACTACCTCAGACATTCATACTTTAGCAGGAAAATAATGTAAATGACATAATCAGTGTCAATCAAACCAATCCAAACTTCATTTATACACCACCTTTCATGCAGATTAATGCAGTTCAAAGGGCTGATCGGGCAAAAGCGATAAAACGCGTGAACGGCAGTGTGGAGGCCACCACACTGATAAAAACAGTAGAAACAGGGATATTATCAACAAATCAAGACTATTGAAAAAATAATAATCAACCACCAAACAAGGGCAGCAAGATATGAAAGTATGAGACAGTGTGGGGTGTGGGGCCAAGGCACACAAAAAGAAAGTAAAGATTATGACCAATGGAAAATGATAAGAACACAAGACTCACACTAAACAAATATCAGGATTATGGTTTGCGTTCTTGCTGGCTCACTCACGGGGACATTTCCCCAGAGCTGAGGCAATTCTGCAGTTAGTACGGACACCGATTCCCAGGCCTGGTGGTGAGGCCTCAGGAAAACCCCCAGCGTTTCCTTAACGGGTGAGGACAATGTGTCCAACACCACCCAACGAACTGTAAGCAGTGCACACACTCAGCCGTGTACAGATCACTGTGAAAAACACCAAGAAAGACACAAGTGGACTCACCTGATCAACTGTTCTTACATCTGGGTTTCCTCGTCTGCTGCTTGTTGGACAGTTAGAAGACACATTAACGGGAAGATGAAGATTAAAAGGACACAGGCCTCCGCAGCATTTTCAGACTATCGTAGAGTTTATTGTCCTGGAGGATTTCCAGGTTCTCACAACCTCCCCCTCTAGATAGTGAGAGGAGTCGCAGGATGTCCACCACTGACCGGTCTCTGTGATGTCTGTGACGTGATGCCACCTGTGCCAAAGACAGTGTCAGACACACAGTAAGACAATCCTCAATCCAAGAAAACTGTGGGAGGATCCACCCACAAGTTTTTTTAATGTCTCACCAAGCAGGGCAGGACGATTGTCAATCTGTTTGTACATAACTTACAGCTATAGCTGCTTCATCATTGTCCTCAGTGATTGTTGTGATGTGGTAATAAGATGTGAACTGTTTCTGTGCACAGAACCAGAAAGGAGGCGAAGTATGGATGAACCTCCAACAGGTCCGAATCCTCCCATCACTCCACGTTTAGTTGTCTGTGCATCTACATATACAATCATTTTTTTCCCCTGTGTCTCTGTAACGTCTCAGTGTCGGACGTCAGGCTGGTTCTTGTTGGGAAGACTGGGGTGGGAAAGAGTTCCAGTGGAAACAGCATACTGGGAAGAGATGCCTTCAGAGCCAACGTCAGTCGATCTTCAGGTAAGCACAAAAAAAACACAAGTGAAGAATGTGTGTCACACAAATTTGACTGGAGGATTGTCTACAGGATGCCGAATCACATCGTTTGCTGGGTGGTGTTAGTTTTACAGTCCGCTTACAAAAATGCAGCGTCTTTACCTAGTGATTATGGTCTGTGTGTCCACAGTCATACAGAGGACGCTCAGTGGACCTGGTGGTTTTGATGGTTACAGTTGCTGATTTGAGAAACTCTTTGGAGTCACAAGAAAAGCAAAAAATGAACAAGTGAAGTAAAAGTCAAATGTGACATTTGTCGTTTCTCAACAGTGACAAAGGAGTGCTTTAAGCAGGAAGACAAGGTCTTCAACAGGACTGTGTCTGTCGTGGACACTCCCGGCCTGTTTGACACGTCTTTATCCGACAACACGGTGAAAAGAGAAATCGCCAAATGCATCAACATGTCGGCCCCAGGGCCCCACGCCATCCTGCTGGTCATTAAAGTGGGACGCTTCACTCTGGAGGAAAGAGAGGCTGTTAGGAAGGTGGGAGAGATCTTCGGAGAGGATTCCTGGAAGTACACCATCATCCTCTTCACACATGGGGACAAAGTGGAGTCCGACTTGAAGGCTCAGCTGAGTGAGGTGGGACCCGAGCTGCAGGAGATCCTGAAGAAGGCAGGACACAGGTACCACGTCCTCAACAACGTCGAGGCAGACAATCGCGGTCAGGTTCTGGATCTGCTGGACAAAGTGGAAGAGATGGTGGCTGCTAATGGAGGACAGTTTTACTCCAATGACATTTATGAGACAGTGGTCAGGATGCTGCGTACGAGAGAGTCAGAGCTCAGACACTTTTATGAGAAGAAACTGAAGGAGAAAGTAAAAGCTGTGACAGCAAAGTATGAGAAGAAGCTGGCAGTGGCTCAGCTTGAGCGTCACAAGGTGGAACAAAGACTCCAGTCCGAGCTGCAGGAAGTAAAACGCTACTATCACGTTTTGGCGAGTGGAGTCCGACACGTGGTGGAGCAGACTGTTCCGACTGACTCCTTTGAGGACATGGTTAGAAAGTTTCCTATGACCCTGAAGCTGAACTAAACCGGTGGGTCAAACTCAGAAACCCAAGGTAAAAGACATGAGGTGGACAGATTTGTCCAAGGGAAAAGAAAAAGCTCTGGAACGTGTTTTCAGCTTCTTCTCAGCTCAGCAGTTGAAGTTCAGTAACATCGTGTGGTCCTAACGTCCAAAGCTGCAGCTTCCCGAAGCTAACGACGCACAGACAGCTGTTGGACAGTGCCTGCTGTCGTTGTCAGGAGTGTGTGGACATAAACTCAATGGGTCATTGATTGACTAAAGCTCTGTTGGACAGTAGGGACATCAATGGACACGTACAGAGCTCCTTCGGTTGCAGTGTGAGGAGGCTGCTCCCAAACAAATCCAGAAACCACAATCTGCTGTGGAATGAACTTTGTTGACTTTGTTGTTTTGACAGGGGAAATGTCTGAGTCATAGCTGCAACGTTAAAACCCCCTGATGGTTTTGATATAACAATGCGATGAACTAATAAAAACAGATTATTATGTGTCAGCTCACCAACACTATCTGTACGTGTGTTATATCATTATTTATGGACGATTGCCTGCTTGCACTCGTCCCACTTCTGCACACAACTTATCACATGTTGCTGAGTGGACTTGCCGACCCTGGTTCTGTGTCAGAGCCTGACCGCCACTGTCAGCGTGTGTCGTTAAAGTCTAGCACCAGGTCCGGTCTCTGTTCTGCTCGGTCGAGAGCAGCGCAGCAGCTTCATTAACCTTCAGTCACCTTCACGTTCACTGCACAACAGCTTTTTGAAAAGACAGACAAAGAACAAACCTAGTGGGTCTGAAGTCCACTATTTTCCAAGACCACGTCCCTCCCCTGTCTTGTAGTCGTCAGTGTATAAAGTGCTGACGGGTTTACTCGTGATCTGACGTGCAGTCTGATTACTGTCCTCAGATCCCAAGTTAAACCTTGAGAAACTGCAGTTTTTAACAAACACTCAGACTTCCTCCAGAAACTCCCCGCCTTTGTGGCCGTCGTCCTAAACTCTTTAATTCTTCAATACTTTTATTTCCCTTTAACCTATTTTTTTATTATTTGATTCCACTGAAAGTCTCTCAAGACTCCCTCCGTGGAGGGACTGGTCTCAGACTAATGCCTGTTCAAAGCTGTGTTACAAACCTAAATGAGGGGAACCCAGGCCCCCGTCGGAGCCCTCAGGGACTGAGGCCCAGTCAGAACATCACCCAGGGACACGAGTAAAGCTGTGTCCACACAGGACGTCCGGCAGCTGTGTCACTCGTGCTGTCAGCCTGCACAAGCCGAAAACATGTTTTTACATTTAGAGTCTCGCGTTTGACGCCTGTGTGTGACAGAAACCGTCCACACTCAAGTATTTGTAGAGAAAACAGAAATTTGTCGACGCTGGGACAAACACATTTACGAGGAGATAAAAACAGAAGGATTTCATCCACTTTAGCCCCAAAACTGGAGGAAAATCTCCATATTTCATAGATTTAAGCTCATCAAACTAAAACCAACCAGATCCAGCAGGAAAAATTAATTTCATTAAAGAAAGAAAACGAACAAAGTGTTTGGGTTCTGACTCTTTGACTCCATCATCAGCGTCTCTGTGGGACAATTTATTTCCTGCTAATCTGTTAATCTCCTTAAGCCCTCACCTCATTATTCAGACTTCACTGCTCATTTATCAGCTCTGTGATTAAAGCTGAAGCCAGAGGTCAGAGGTGACACGATCCTGATCCTGGTCCTCGACAAACAGAAGAGCAGAACCAAAATATTTACAGACCAAAAACAAACCTCTAGAACAGCCTTCTTCCACCTACGGAACATTGACAAAAAAAGGAGCATCCTGTCTCAAAGCGATGCTGAAAAACTGGTTCATGCATTTGTTCCTTCTAGATTGGACGACTGTAATTCTCTACAAGGTATGATTTCATTAGATTTTGAGTTCTGAGTTTATTTTTTTTGCAGTTTGAACTTAAAATCTACGTTTAACATTGATTTAATGTGTTAAATGTAAAAACATCAAATTGCCTTCGAAAGTTCACAGTCCAGCCATAGTTGTGCAGCCAACACGATGAAGCTGCTTCCATAGCGACACGTCGTACTCGAGTACAGACTCTGAGACGTTTCAAGCGAACGAGGGCAGGCGCTGAATTCAACACAACCTATCTTCTGAAACCTGACAGTAAAATGGGAACTTTTTAAAAACAGCTTGAACATATAATACGCTGATAGTTAGGTTAAGTTAATTAATGATGAGCTGATTACACATGGAAAGATCCATCCCACGGTAGGAGGATCGAAAGGTTTTTCTCTACACGTGAACTGAACTGAAAAATGTTCAAACAATTGAGGAAGATGCTGAACGTCCACTGTTGAATGACAGAGAAGATCCATCTCACCGAAAGCTTCTTCTCTTTCTTATGACACTGATGTCACATAATTAGCTTCAGGTGTAAAGTTCCCTGAAATAGAGGCTGGACTGCAGCTCTACAGGAAGTGTGTTTTCTCTCAGCACAGACGACGGCAGTGTGTGACAAGCCCTCACACACACACACACACACACACACACACACACACTGTCTCTCTCTCTCTCAGTGAGATTTGTCCTCTCTGTTCGTCGGTCGGAGCCTGGCTGGTCACTGTAATCGATTGTCATCGACTGGATCGACACCAGATATCAGAGCAGGGATGAAGCTTCTCCTCCGAGGATCGTGCACCTTCCTCCTGCTCCTCTTCTTTCTCCCAGGTGAGAAACATTTTCTGTGATGCCATGTTTTCCTGTGACATTTAAAAGACAGAGATTAATACACTGTGGTTTTACACGAACTTCTGTTGTTGTTTTTGGTTCCTCTTCACTGAAACAGTTCAGATTTTAAACTGTGCGCGGTGCAGACTGAGGATTAAATCACTGATCTGTTTGTTGGTTTGAAGCGTCTGAACAGATAAGGACCATGAGGGATGGATTAAATTTTCAGGCACTAAGGCTGCGATTGTTTCATTTCATCCACCTTTCAGATTATCATTACACTTTTATTTTTTGAAAGGACAATCTAAACATTTAAGCAGAGTTTTCATTTTCAAAGTTCACTGCTGGGAGAGAGAGATCGCAGAGTCCAGATGTGAAGCTTGTTGTTAATGTTAAGAGTGGATGGAGGGAAACAAGCCTGAAAAGAGACGTTAGTGCCCCTCACATTATTCCAGGATCTTCCTAGCTCACAGCTAAGACCAGAGATTATTAGTATTCAGTCCCCCGATGTTTTCTACATTTTTTAATTTTTTGTAAAGGTTTTGTTCTATATTGTTATTTGATCACAGTCAGACCTTGCGCTGCAACAGTCCAATTCTGCTTGAGATGAATCTCAAACCTAACCGGAGTTCAGCAGAGGTCAACTGAACGGATTACACTTAGATACCGACCTGTGAGTTTCATGAGGACCAGAAGCCCTTTGCAGACCCACACAGGAGCATTTTGTGTGGATCAGGACAGGTGTGTCAGACAGTGGAACGTAAATAAGACACGGAAGTTTCCTGTTGTTACTTCACTTTCTAAATTAAAGATATTGTCAACAGGCCTGTACAGACACCAACACTAGCTATGAATGGTCTGTAAGCTGGACCGGCTTGTCTCGTGCTGTTAAAAAGACGGGCTGGTAAACTGATGGACGATGAGGACACACACATGCAAAGAGCTCAGATCCCATTGGCTGCTCGTCCCTCTGACGCACACGTCTCTGGGGTCAGGCCACTGCAGACACCAGATCCAACAGATTGTTATGAAGTTGTTGGCATTGTAGATATATATATATTGTTCATATGTTCATATGTTCATATGTTCATATATATATATATATATATATATATATATATATATATATATATATATATATATATATATATATATATATATATATATATATATATATATATATATATATATTTTCGGACCATAAGCGCTACTTTTTTTACGTTTTGAACCATGCGGCTTTTACAGAGATGCGGCTTTTCTATGAATTTTTCTGCAGCCCTCAGATGGGCGCTGTAGATGGAAGTCAGTGCAAACAAAAAAGCGCCAGTTTTTATTCTTAGCGCATGCAACCCAAGACGCACAACAGCAAAATACGGTAATATTTTTACACCCTCACCCCGTCATAATGGAAAACACGAAGAAATTCCTATGATGCAGCTTTTAATTTGAAGCCATCGATCTGGCTATCCGTGAAGGAAATCGAGTGTGACAGTGGTTTCAATGCTCAGGAGGAAGATGAATAGCGATTTGTGGTTTCAGTGCACGACTTTAATAGTACTGCTGTGTATGAATAAAGACTTATGGTACAAAATCTTTTGTTTAGCGCAGCAACTCCTGCGTAATTCGTGAAGAATAAGAGACGTCTTCTCCTTTGGCTATGGAACAAGCCGTTTATTTATAACAAGGACGTTTTTGTCGGCTCTGTACACTCGACATGTGTTATACCAGCCACACATACACGTAAACGCACTCTTTACCGTAATGCGGGTAAAACGGCGCACAGAACATCCTCATGCCTACTGTGAACAATGAATAGGAGCGCATACAACAGATATTATTTCTCAGCCTGGATATTGGCGGCTTATAGTCCGATGCGGTTTATATGTGACAAAATATATATTTCTTTTAAATTTTAGCGGGTGCGGCCTAAATTTAGGTGCGCTCTATAGTCCAGAATTTACGGTATATATATATATATATATATATGCATCGTATACACACATTATATTTTATACTCTGTGTGTTGTGTAAGCTGTTCACTAGAAAAACAGAAAGACTAGTGAGAAACACAGAAGGTCGGCCCGACCTGTGCAGTTCTGGGGAACTCAGACATTTGGTCGAGAATGGGAGAAAAACTGTCGTGGGATGTGGGACAAAGAGACGAGATCGATATAAGGGAGTTTCTGACTGGCAGAGAGGAGACCGGTCTCACCTGTCTCTGCACGGACCCCCACCCCTGCTCTCTGCAGAAAGACGGTGTTCCTGTGTCTCGCCTTGATTCAGACATGTTGCTTTGATGCATGTGCTTTACAATATTCCTGTAGCTTGTTCAAAGTCATTGTGACAATAAATGTTGATAGTTGAATTATATTGATCTGTTCTTATCTTTGCCTCTAACCACTGCAGGTAATTTCAAAGGAACGAGAAGAAACTAGAGATGGTTTTTATTTTACTTTATCCATCGGATGTTGGTCATTTAAGGGGGTCAATGAAGGTTTTACGGGCCCTTTAGATGGTTCTTGTAGCGAGTGGAAAGGTGCTTGGGGTCTTTTCAGTGGTTCTCTGTGTTTAGGAGGCTTTTGTGGCCATTAAACAGACGGGTTGTAATGGACATTAAATACAGACTCTGAGTAAGTTTTCTGGTTGTCCAGTGTTTTTGGGGCAGTGAGGAAGTTCCAGGGGTTCTTTACTTCGGGGGGTCCTTTGGTCCTTGAGGAGGTGATTAATAAGACTCTTGTTGTCGTGAAGCTCTGGTGGTTTGGTGGATCTTCAGCATATTTTAAGGGGGTCTGTGGTTATGATGGAACATTCGAGGAGTCAGTGTAGCGAACACCAGAAGCTCCTCGGTTTCACCATCAAACCTCCAAATAAGGGAAGAAGAACAGGTTTTAGTTCCTCCCGTAAAGTTCCACACGTGGTCACTTTAGCTCTTCTCACTGTTCTCGACACTTTGTTGGATTTTACTTCATTTGTCGCCAGCCTGTAAACACAGTGTCACTCTTAATGGAACTCCGGCCCGTGGTTGTTAGGATCCTACCTCAGATGAAGGTGTGAGCTGACAGGAAACACTGTGAGGACGTTGTATAGTCTTGTCTTGTTTGTTGGAACATGTCACATGAAGGCCAAAGATAAAACTTGAGCTGTGGGGATCTTTTACTTCCACGTGTTTGGTTTGGCGGTTCTCCCACATTCTTTGTCCTGTGGAAACCCCGATAATAAGCCGCAAACAGACAAACGGAGCTGAGGACACTTGAACCATGTCTTCATCTTTCTGTTGTTCATCATTCAGATCTTCACTTCCACACTTCCATTTTTGTCCAAAGGGCGGTAAACCGCCAGCGTCCCTCTGTCTGGAGATTAGGAACATGTTATTTTCATCTTATCTGAAGGTCATTGAATCGCTTCCTTTTTTGTGCACATGCCTCAGGGCGCATGTGTGTAATTCTTTATGTCTGCAGTGTTCAGTGTGCGCAACACAGAGCAACGGAAAATGCATTTACATCACTGAATCTGAATTTATTGTCCCAAGGGGCAAATTCATTTCCACCAAACAACAACAACAACAACAACAACAACAACAACAACAACAACAATAATAATTATTATTATTATTATTATTATTATTATTATTATTATTATTATTATTATTATTATTATTATTATTATTATTATTATTATTATTATAAAAATAGCCACAACAGCAATACATTTACCCTTGTAAGTTTGTTCTGGTTTTTGACAGACAGCATGTTCAACAACTGGAACAAAACATTCAAATGGACTGAATAATACTTATATATGTTATAACGTATTATATATGTATTATATAATATATATGTTGTAATGTATTATATAACATATGTAACATATATAATACGTATATATGTTATAATAATAAATGAGGAGCACCATGAAGTCCTTTATGTTTATGGTCTTTGGTGGCTTCTTTTCTGAATGTCCCTAATGTGCTAATGGAAAGTGAGCGTATTAGGACCCATTCTAATGGTGACGGGTCCCGAGCTGGAGAAATGTCCAGAATCTGTTTTAGTGAAAATCCGTTATATTCTGTTAGTTTGTCTTCTGCCTGTCATTGTGTGATTGTATGGGGGGGTTAACATGAGGTCACTGCTTCCTTAAGATTGTGCATGTTTAAAAGTTCACTCATGTGCGTTATTCCGTACATATGAAATATGAAATGGAATTTACAATTTAAAATGCATTCTTCACAAAATCTATTTTATGACATCTAAGATTTTCTTCTGTTCTAATGAATAAATAAACCTCCAATCCGGCGTCTGAAAACAACGATGCTGCTTTTACCGGCTGTAACTGAACCAACGGACCCGTTCGAAGGTGGGAAACTCCCCTTGTGAAAGCGTCAGGTGAGGTTCACACACGTGGGGCTGATTGGCTGATGTGTCAGTGACCTGATAAGATTATGGACGACTTTGTCTCTGTGAGGAACGGCTCCCCATTCGTACAGAACGTCTCATGTTGGGAACCCACTGTGTCCCGTCCGGGGACGGGGCACAAACCAGCGGGTTGCTGTCGTCCCCTCATCTGCATTGACGGCTCACAGCAACACAGCGTGAGCTCACGGGAAGTTTCACTGGTGAATAAACTTCGTTCCTCCTCCGCCGAAGGACGAATGACTGCAGCTGATAGTGAAGTCTTTACTTATATGGTAACAGAACAAGCTCTTTGTGCCACTATCAGCCTGATCTGCTCAGACTAACAGCATGAACTTTGCAGTAGACAGAATCTGATTCAGCTCTTCACATCCGTCCGTCTCTATCCGAAGGTTCCTCCGATGTTTGTGTGTGGGTCAACACAACCTCGTGGACTTTTCCTTCTGGGCGTTACTTCATTGGTTTCTAAGCCTCTTTAAAGGCTGATGAGCAGGTATCACTTTTTGATTCCAGCTCTGGTTTAGGTAGTAAAATCACTAATATCTACATTAAGCAGCATCGGTCTGCTTGAAACAAATTATTTTGCACAAAGCGTCCCATGAAATGCCACGTCTGAGTTTTGCTCAGAGGGCTTTTTCCTCTAAATACAAAATCTTTAGTGGGGAGGCAAGAATCTAATGAAACAAACGTTCAGCTTTCAGCTTTAGTTTTTGTAGGTGTGGAAGAGAAATTTGCACCAGACAGACCCACAGAATAATTCTCTGCTCCCATTAGTCGTGAGAGGATTTAAAGGAATTATGAGTCAGTCATTAACGTGTAAAACTTGAGGTGATGTCCGGGTTAATTGGACGGGGATGTGAGATTATATTATGTGTGAGTTGCAGTGGGACGGACTGAGCTGCTCATGATGAGAGACTTAAATTAATTCCAATCACTGCAAAGACAAAAGCAGCAGAGAAAAGCACGTTAAACATACTTACAACCTCATCCAAAATCATATACAAATGAATAAACCAGCACTGGAAATGCGATTATCAAAAAAAATAAACATGACGACACTTTTCACTTCAGTTGACTAAATGACGTAAAGAGAACAATACAGAATATTCCTAAGAACTGAAATAAAGTGATTGAATCCCAGCAGCAACATACGATAAAGGATCCCAGATCCCAATCTTTTGCATTATTAGTTATGTATTCGCAGTAGTAGTCTCTCACCATGTGTAACAGTGTGATGGATTACCAGTGTTTCACACTAAATCATGAAGATAGTTCCAGGGACGCATTAGAGGAAGATCGTACCAGTAGTTGTTGGACACCTACTTCAGGTCCTGCTGCTGGTTCCAACATTTTTGCAGAGACCAAACAAGCCAAACACTTTGTGAGCGAACAAGTTGTTCCGTATCATATTGATAAATGGATAATATTAAAGAAACGCTACAAACACTGACCCCGGCACACACATACATTCTCACCGTAGTAACCACACGCACCCTTCTGGGATGGTTTATAGCTCCTCCTAGTCAACAGTGTGTTTAGCACTAGAGGCTCCCTGCAGAGGGACATCTGGGACACGTCCCAAAATCTATAACGACAGATGTTTACCAGTGTTTGACACGCTCAACTGAAGTAATGTCTTCAGATTATTAATTTGTGTCTCCCTCCATTTCCCAGTTTGCTTCTCTGCTCATGGCCGCTACGCCCAGAAGCTGTTCAATGACTTGTTCTCCAACTACACCAATGCTTTGCGGCCAGTGGAGGACACAGACAACATAATTAACGTCACGTTGCAGATCACCCTGTCCCAGATCATCGACATGGTAATCAGACCTTGACTGCTGATCCGTGTGTTGCTGACGTGATGTCCATGCTGATGCTTTCGTGCTGTATTGTCCTTTCCACAGGATGAACGGAACCAGATCCTGACCACCTACCTGTGGATCCGCCAGGTTTGGATGGATGCCTACCTCACCTGGAAGAAGGAGGACTATGATGGCCTCGACACTATCCGCATCCCCAGCAGACATGTATGGAGACCAGACATTGTCCTGTACAACAGGTACATAAAGTATTCTGATGTGCGAGACCTCTTTATAGTGGTTTAGGTTTGGTCCCCTTTTATTCTTTGGACAAATGCAATGTGATCCCCTGTTGATACCACTTCCTCTACCACAGTGCAGACGACGAGTTCTCCAGCTCCCTGGAGACTAATGTGGTGCTGCGTAATGACGGGCAGGTCATGTGGGACCAGCCAGCCATCACCAAAAGCTCCTGTTCTGTGGATGTGGCCTTCTTCCCCTTTGACGTGCAGCAATGCCACCTTACCTTTGGCTCCTGGACTCACAATGGAAACCAGATGGACCTGTTCAATGCTTTGGACAGTGCTGACCTGGCTGACTTTGTGCCCAATGTGGAATGGGAGGTGAGCATTTGTTAATTAGCTGAGGGCAAATCTCTAGTCATCAAACTGTCTGACTACATGAAATCCTTCTAAAGGTTCTGCGCATGCCAGCCAAGAAGAACATCATCCTGTATGGCTGCTGTTCGGATCCATACCCAGACATCACCTTCACCCTCCACCTGAAGAGACGTGCCTCCTTCTACATCTTCAACCTCCTCATCCCCTGCATGATGATTTCCTTTCTGGCTCCGCTGGGCTTTTACCTGCCCGCAGACTCGGGTGAAAAAGTCTCTCTGGGTGTCACTGTGCTGCTGGCCCTCACTGTGTTTCAGCTGCTGGTGGCTGAGAGCATGCCTCCTTCTGAAAGTGTCCCACTGATAGGTGAGCAAACTGAGGAATCGTTGCTGGTCATGCTAAGGTTGTATATGGACTCTTAGTCATGTTTTTGAAAACTAAAACGTGAAGACTTCATGGTCCCTTCAGAGACTGACAGTCTGGCTCTTTTCAGGCTAGAGAAATATTTAATTATAATATTTAATTTTAATTGGATGTACTCAATACAAAACATAAGGACACATGATGTTTATATCAGCAGCAAGTGAAGATGGTCGCATGTTTAAAATCGACAAAGGAAGCTTAAGGCACTGCTTAAAAGCCTTAGAGGCAAAGATAGTGGTGGGTAACACATGGTACTTTCTCCTACATGTCATCTGTTGGGTGAGGCTCTAATCGAGCTTAAATTGTGCAGTCTGAATGTTCAGGAAAATCCATTCTATTTCTATTATACGAGTCCTGCGTCCTGTTCCTCAAGTGAAATTACTTCTGTTACCCCAACATGATCTGAATCTATTGAAATTATTCAAAAGCACAAAATGCTGTCACAAAAAGCATAAGAACGCCTAAATCTGTGTTGCAATATGTGACGAATAAACATCCTCTTTAGGATCTCATGACAGTTAGAATGCGTTTCCCGTTTGCTCTGTTGGTAAAGCAGACATCGGAGAGAACAACCTGCAGTGAGCCGGTGGACAGGGTCACCTATTCTTTGCCTAGTTCATCATTACATGTTTAGATCATCAGTGGAAGAACAAACCAGCCGATCTGCATCTGTGATGTCGAGAATATTTTGGTGTGCACTTTGAGGCCCGGCAGAAAATGACACGTCTCTACCGGCAGCTCGATCCCGCCTGTCAGGGTTTAATTAAATGAAATTAAACAGATCAGAAGTTTATGCCGTGCCCTAAACATGATGTGTTTTTTGCCTTTTTTAGATGTGTCGACGTTTATTCCAGAGAGTTTAACTGTACCTTGTCCAACAGGAAAGTACTACATTGCTACCATGATGATGGTCACTGCATCAACATCACTCACCATCTTTATCATGAACATTCACCACTGTGGGTCCGAGGCTCGTCCCGTCCCTGAATGGGCCGAGCGCTTCATCCTCAACTACCTTGCCCGGATTTGCTTTGTGTATGAGGTTGGAGAGAACTGCCTCAGTTCATCCAGGAAACAGCGTCTGTCACAGGAGGAGTCTGAAGCCCGATCAGCTACCGGCAGCAGCCCCAAAGCTGCGAACTGGGATGTGAATGGACAGACATGGGAAGGCAGGGTAGAGGAGGATGTGATCCAGCAGACAGCCTGGAAAGAGGATCTGTTTGTGATCATCGACCACTCGGAGGAGGGAGGAGCTCCTGGGGGATTTCAAGAGCAGGGAAAGGAGTCAATTAGTGAGTGCAAAGGAGCAAAAGAACATTTGGAAGAAAGGAAAAGTGTAGCAGGTCAAGGAGGAGGCCGAGACAGGGACAAGAGGAGAGAGATCCTGGTGAAAACCCAGTGTGTTTGCCAGCACCAGGGACTGCGCAGAAATGTGGAATACATCGCCAACTCGTACCAGGACCAGCGAGCTGCACAGCTGCGCATCGGAGAGTGGAGGAAGGTCGCTAAGGTCATGGATCGATTCTTTATGTGGCTCTTTTTCCTCATGTTCTTCTTCATGAGCATCGTCATCCTGGGAAAATCCAACTGATGGAAATCCAGCTTGAAGAATCACAAGAGGGTCTAAACGCTCAGCCCTACCAACCTGCCATAAGTTAATACTTAAGACAATTTCAGCTGCTTGGAAAACGTCTCTAAACTTTATTGCATAATCATTAGCTCCGAACCCATAAGGGTTGTCACCTCTGGAATCAGTAAATCCCAGATCCTGGACCCGTACTGCTTCTGAAGACAGGTCGATGCAAATCACCGTGTAGCTGCTGATGTGACCAACATTTCAACAACACCTGACCTTTTTCAAAAGGAAACGCTGAACTAGGTCAGCCCATTACATTTGTGACATCATCAGCGATCTACACAGGTGCATCGGGTTCATGACAGCACGTGAGACTTCAAAACGACATGAAAACCACCTTCAATTCATCTACATCAGCTGCAATGAAGATCTTTAAAACACCCACACAAACACACACATATACATATGCATATTTACTGTACATATAAAAAAAAAAAATCCCCACTCGCCCTTCCCTTCTTTGGGGCAGTATAGTTCCTTCCTTCCAGCTCCTCCACCAGAGGCCTGGGAGCTTGAGGGTTTTACTATTAGCATGAACACACAGGACAGGGTAAGTCTATGCAGCTGCACTCAGACGACCGTGTTTGAAGCTGGTCTCGGTACCAATATTACTGTCATTTCGCATAAATAAAGTTTATCCCAACAAAAACCAACAATTATTAGATTCTACTAAAAGACAACAACAAACATACGAGTTTCCTTATCCTCTGTTTTCTGTGTGTATTCAAAAGTCAAAAGATGAACAAATCTTGCTGATGTGATGCGACGACTGACCCGGGCCCATATTTACTGAAAGTTACCTGAGGCATGAGCAGACTCCGACCTCCGAGTACAACTCAAAGTAATGAATGACTCAGCTTCAGTGAGTTTTTAGTCAACATGCTGATTTAATGCACATTCAGGCAGTAAAATGTTCCTGCATCAATTTCAGATTCATTTATTAAGGTGGATTCAAACTTTGGCACTGATCATCTTTATTTTACTATACATTTTTTACACACCTTGGCCAATTTTGTTACTTCTGATAATGAAAGAAAGCAGCTGAATCTGCATTATTATTGGGTTAGTTTTAGCGTCCATTGAAACTGTGTGTGAGCGGAGGCAAACTTAACTTAGCCTAAAGCCAACAGAGTCACTGCACAGTGCTGGGGCCCAGGGTCAGGACTGTATGGGAGGGTGAAGGCATCTGTGCTGCGGTTGGATTGTTCCATTTTTGTCGGTTTGTGACGGTCTCTAAGTTTGAACAGCAAATCTCCTAATGAAGTCATTAGGTGTTAGAAACCTCTCTGGTTCCACACAATCTCCGTGTTGTTCTAAATTCCATCGCCTGAAAAGTCCCTTATTGTCAGGTGAGAAACTTCCACATTTCCTTTAATATGGCCGCATGATGTTACGGTTTATAACATTTTCATTGTTTCACTGTGACACTTTGGCTTTTTTAAGAGTGAACATTTATTTACAACACGATAAATTCGAGTTTGTTCTCTAGTGTGTGATGTTGATTCTCTATCACCAAGTGTAAAAGTGGAATTTCACATGTTAAAACATGGCACAAAATGTTTGCAGTGTTTATCATTTGTCCACTCACACATACCAATAAATACTTACATTTGACAATAAAACTGAGTTTCGTGGACACTTTTTCAGTGGGGTGGGGGGGAACCACCCACCACACGTTTAGTTTTTTTTTGGCCTAATAGAAAGTTTCATGGTGTTGTTCTTCTGACCCGCTACAATCACCAGGAACTTTATCATGTATCACAATGAAACATCAGCTGTTATATTTATCTATATGTATTTTTTGCCCATATATAAAAATAGGACTAGTAGTGGGGAAAGTATCACATCACAGCAAGACTCAGGTGGAATGAAAACTCACACACTCCACAGATAAAATGATAAAACTGTTCACAACCACCCGTCCCCGCGCTGGGTTCGGGACTGAGGAAAAAAAAACAGCAGTCCAACTTGAATAAGACTGTAGGATTAAAAAGATCATAATTTGTAAAAATGTGAGTGTTTTTATAATAATTTCATAGTCGTTGTGTAAGGAATGTTTATTCCCGATGATGAAATCAGGCTGTCACCCATAGTTAGCAGTGCAAATACGCCACCTACTGGTTGGAAAAAGTCTTTAAAGACCAGACAGGTGGTGGTGTGTGTTCTTGACGTAACCACACACACACACACACACACACACACACACACACACACACAAATCACCACCCGTCCTCCCAGGTCTGACGCTGGTCCCAGTGGTCCAGGGGACCGATCAGGGAGTTTGTGTGTTAGCTCAGACAGAGGAAACATTAAAAGGAACATTAGTCTTGAATACTTTCCCCTTGGGAATAATCTTTCTCACTATGAAAACTGAAGTTTTCCTGATCGACGTGCAGTTTGCTTCAGGAAGCCTGCTAACACACTTTAACTGGCGTTGAATACAGACCAGCTCAGCACCATGGAGGAGTGGTTTTCAGCCAGAAGGAGCCCGCTTCGGATGCCTGGCTGGCAGCAGTTTTTTCTGCACACAGTTCACATGTTCTCCCTGTGCTGCTGCGGGTTTCCTCACACAGTCCAAACATGTGCGTTAGGTCACTGGTGAATGCCCGCGGGTGTGAATGTGAGTGTGAACTCTCTGTGTTGGCCCCGAGACAGACTGGAGACTGTCCAAGGTGGACCCCGCTCCAGCGGATGAAGGACTGGACCAAATGATGGAACATAAGATTCCTCAAAGATCTTCATACAAAGAAAACCTGCATCATTCAGACGTCGTCTTACGTGCCTCTACAGTAAATTATTAAATACTGCTTCCCACAACGTCGTTAACCGAATAACCTTTGCACTCATCTTCCCCTCTTCCAGAAGCACAGATTTAATGAGATGAAGCTGACGTGTATATTAAAAGGAGAGTGGCTCAATGTGCAGACAGTTTTATGCAATAATACAAACTGAGCAACAGATGGAGCCAAAGAATTATCTTTTTAACATTAATCCGGAACCATTGCCTACACTCCAAAAATGAATATGATTAAACCAGGTTTTCCCCTTGATATAGTAATACATGAATTAGTTGTTAACCTAAATTAAATACTCCTTTATTTCTCTATTTGTTGCCTAGAAGTCAGAGATCTGCCTAAGGTTATAACTGACAGCTGTGCTTTTGTTTCTGGGAAGCGCGAACGCGCGTCATTTTAAAAGCTGCTGTAGAAAAGATTTGCAGGTCCACTGCTTCACTATAGCTGGTCTTTACATGTTGGGCAGCTTCTGCTCCTTCCCTCCAACTACTACAAACGTAGGCGCGTTACCCAGAATGTAGAACATATTTCATGTACTGACGTTTACTGTAGGCTTCTGATTACAGAGTCAACACTAATGTTTCATTCCCTTTGAACCGGTCAGTAGAGAAAATACGGAACATTAATTCATGTTCATAACAGACCAATAAAGCAGCTCTGTTAGTTTAGAGAGAAACGCATCATCTTTCTTAGGATACATTTGCCTCTGATGCTTTGACTGATGTGTCTGAATCAGTCAAATGGTAAAAACGGTCATTTCATTCGACCAGTCTACACATTATAAAGTCGTATTGACAAAGTTGCTCAGTATGGTCGGACATTTGACTCCTGCTCCCTCCAGACGTCTTCAGTTTCACAATTGAGGCCACTGTTCTCCTGTGAACACTGAGCTTTAGAAATGGGCTTATGTGATCTGCGCTTCCCAACAAACTGTTCTTTAAGGAGGCCTACAGAGAGCTCCTTTGACTTCACAGCTTGGTACTCGTTCTGACAAAACCATGTTGTCAGTGTGTCATTCACGGTTTGTGCTGTGTATGTTAGTGGGAAAGACTGGTTAGATTAGAGCTTAAGAATGAGGGATCGCACACAGACACGACACTGACCAAACCGACAGCACTGACTCATCACGTAAGCAGACATAAACCTGTGTCTCTTTCTCAAAGTCTTTTGTTTCCTAACCAACCAACTCTAACCATAGCATCTCTGGTAGCCTGTCATTAGCAGTGGACTGGACTTCACCAGTCAACGACATGACAAGCCTGGAATCGACTGGTGCCTTGGTCTTACTGTACACTATGACGCTAAGCAGCCAGTGTCAAAACTGCCTGTGATATAATGATATTTAATAATGTTCTCATTATTCCATTTTACAGATTAAGCCATTGGCATCATAGAAATAGAGAGATGACTTGTGACATTTCCGAACCGGGATTATTTTCCTCATGTTAGCTCCACATACATGTGGGCCCATGGAGTTTGATTCCCACATCATGAAAAGGTGCTGTCACATTCTCCTCCAGCTTCAGCACCACCAAGGAAGTATTAAGGGGAAAATACAAACATTACTTTTGACATGTAAAGCAAAGGTGAAGAGTGTGTGTGGTTTCACATTCAACTTTGTATTTGTGGTTTTTGTGTAGAGCTGTGGTCATTGAGCAAATGACTGAAGAGGGAAAAAACTTTACAGCCAATGTTTAAAATGTAGGATTGTACTGAAGACCAAGGCAATGGCTCTTTTTAGTTTAACTGATATTTCAGCGCAATCTAAAACATGACAGCATCAGCTTTTCTCTGTAAGAGGATACTTGACTAACAGTTCAACTGAACTGGGCTTCCTGTGCAGCTGTGTCAAACTTTCTCGTCAACAACAAAAACTGTGTTAGCGTATGAACTGTTGCTCAGGGGACGACTCTGCCTCCTAAGTGCCCATCGGTGTCATCACTGCGTGTTGAGAGTGTTATTACTGAAACTGACTGATCATTAACGAGCTCCACAGTCGACGGCTTCTTAATTAAACATTTACCAACGGCGTGCGACGGTAATTAGTCCTCAGGGAGCAAAGAGCAAGGCCCAGAGGTTTGTCTCTGCGGTGACTCACTTCAACAACATCCATTAACCTTAGATTCCATACTTTACTTTGGTCAACAAATTAAAAACAGAAAGCCAACTAGTGCTCACATATGGTTAGTATTTGCCAAACATGAACCTTGACCTCCCTTTCAGTGCCATCACACAACATGTCATAATGTGAGGGCCAGACAAGATGGACAGAGAAGCAGGGTAAGAAAGTAAAGACAGAAGGTCTGGCTGCAGGCTGAAGTCTCTACAGAGAGAAAGCACGTCCCTGTCCGTTGTCCCCGACTGCCAAAGTGCAGCTTTTAATTCTATTAGCCTGCAGGTCACTGCCTCCGCTGGGAGCTCAGAGGCCTCAAGGACACCGATTACAGCAAGACTACAGTCGTTTCAGGTCACCTCTCCCTTTCAACGCGTCACAGTGTTGTACATGAAATATGACATCATACATAACAAGCCACGTAGTAAAAAAGTCTTCAGACCCTTCAGTGTGTCCCTCAAAAGTTCCTTTGTAGTTAAATACAGCTCTGACAATTCTGGGCTCAGTCTCTACAAGCTCCTCTCAACTGGATTCGGGCAGTGCCCAACAATTCCTCTCAAGCTCCTTAAGACTGGATGATGTTCAGCAGACGTCCTGTGGGGTTAAAGTCACCTGAACTCACTCCAGACTTGTCTTGGCTGTTTGCTTCAAGTCCTGAATAAACTGAAAGAAATGCAGCACTTTCTTTGGCAGCATTTATCCTTTGCCCAGTTCGGACCATGACCAGCCCCTTGTATTCATGATCTCATTCTTTCCAGAAAACCCTGTCTCCTAAAAATGATGATCCTATACTACAAAACTGGAAACACGAATAGCTGCGTAGTGGTAGCGAACAAAATTATTACGTTCTTTTATTAAGGCACAGGGATCTCCCAGAAGGTGGCGTGTAACGGTCGGGACTGTGGAGCCGACGAGCCCAAGTTTATTCTTGGCCAAGTCAATTCTTATTTTGGACAAAATTCCTCAGGTCAGAGTCAACACTTAAAAATGTAAATGTTATGTATGAGTCACCAGTCAGGACAATCATTTGGAAAATGTGCATCTCTCAGTCCACTAAAAAGGTCACAGTCGATGATCTGACATGTAAGGTGGGAAACAGTTCAAACTACAGACAACCGGGACAGCTTCTCTGGGTGAGCACAGAAAAGCCCAGAGTTTCTGGGATTGTGACTCACTACAGCCCCTCATCTACTCAGCTACTGTTTATCGTGTGACGCCTGGGATCTTCTAGCCCATTTCTTTGTTCTACTTTTCCCTCCACCCGGCCACGCACACAGCGGTAGAGGGTTTGGCCTGCCATCCTTGGAATATTCTGTGTAAACGTACCTGCTGCTCCCCCCCGTCGCAACCACATCACGATACTGCTGGACATCTCTTGGAAACTTTCGTTGTTTAAGGCATTTGTGTAAGGCAATCAGGACTTTCAGGATTGGCTCTCATTATATCTGAAACACAGATTAGTATTAGGTTAAAACCAAAAAATAAACATGATATTTAATCCTGTGCACAGCTCTAAGCTCAATGATCCACAAAGGAGCAGATCTGGAGCAGGAAAATGCCAATTGCAGCCCACAAGGGACATTTGATCCTAAATTTGTCCCTAATTATACATGAACAAATTTACTCATATCAAGTTTCAAAATAGGAAATGTCCCATCTTCCTCTGCCATTGTCCCCTGTGGTGCACCACAAAGTTAGACTAAATATGTCTACGGCAAAAGGAAGAACGCTGGGAGAGTGAGATAGCTACTGCTGTGTAGCTATAAGAACAAACATTTAGGGCCATATATTATTTGTATTCATAAAACTGCTGTGCTTAACCAAAAAAACCCAAATACACACCACAGTGATATTTGGTTATTGTACTGTAAGCACAATAACTTACAGTAATACACTAAAGTGAAGGGGGAAAAAAAAGAAGACGTCACGTTGTACAGCATGTCCGATGGCATTTTACGGAAGTAAAATAGAGACAGATAAACAAAAGCGTTGCTGGCTGCAAATGAGGAGATTAAAAAGTCTCTATATTTTTAACATGAAGATGAAGTCAGTCCTGACAAACTCTTAAAGGTGTCTCCCCTGTTTTCTACCCAATGGGCCCAGTGCAGAACCTTGACTTGAGACTTTATAATGCAATCAGAAAATAAATGTGACAAAAAAAACTTAAATAATAATAATATTCCTTTTGTAAAAGATAAAGAAATTTCACGATTGTGTAAACAGTATATTAAAGAACAAGTTTTGTAGCTTGTCATTTGTTGTAATGAGGACCGGGCAGGACCGAGACGACTGGTGAACTGGACCCATGGTTGAGCCCTGTGATTTGGCCTGGAGGCCCATTGAACAAACCCTCGGTGGTTGAGGGCAGAACTCTGAAATTTACTGAAATAAATAACAAGATCTTCTCTCTTTAACTGTGTGCTTTGTACACTTTGTATCATAATTTTTGCTTGACCTTTCATTTAGGAAATTATGTCACATTTTCCGTTTGTCTTTTCTTCTTCCACTGGAAATTTAATGTCAAATTTCTGGTTTTAGCACTGATTTTTTTCAAGCCTATTGAGGTATTTTCTGTAATCCAAGAAAAACATAATGTGGTGGTTTCCTGTAATTGAACAATGTGAGATCGACCTAATGACAGGTAAGATGGCTGTAATATTTCTTAATGTTGCATCATGCAGTGATGACCAAATGTTGAAGTAAAGTCTATATAAACCTTCCGCAGACCAGTGAGTTCAGTGCGGCTGAGTACTGCCAGCTAGAAAATGGTAACTCCTATTCACAACTGAGAGACTCAAAGTTCTGCAGGTATTACCAGTTAGTGAAAGGTTCTATTTATTTTGGTTTGGCAGAGTTTTCTCATTTTATCCATATCCTCGTATGTAACTGAAGGACAAACAAGTCAATTGCAATTCACTACTTCAGTCTTTAATGTCAATAATGGTTTAGAAGTAGGTTGCATGAAAAAGAACAGAGGTTTTGTATTATGTATGTACCTGTACAATTTATAGGAGAAGCTGAAGGGTTTATGTTGTATGCAAACAGTCGGGTTTTGTTAATTATCTCCAACAACTAGAGTAGATCACATGTGACGGCTGGAACTTTTTGTTCTTTCAGGCTGATGGAAAACTACACCTACAACAGCTTCATACTCCAGCTGGAGGGATTAAACATTGTAGAAGATTTTATCTACCCAGTCTTTTTCTTCTTCTTGTTCTCCTACTTCCTTATAATGGTTACGAATGTTGGCATTGTTGTTCTGGTTTTCACAGACAAGAACCTTCACCAACCCATGTACCTGTTTTTCTGTAACTTGCCATTTAATGACGTACTTCAACACTCTCTCATGGCACCGCGTTTGCTCACAGACATGTTACGGCCTCCACCCGAGCGTCTTATCAATTACTACGAGTGCGTGGTTCAGGCCTTCACCACGCACATGTTCAGCACCACTTCACACACGGTGCTCATGATCATGGCCTTTGACAGATATTTGGCCATCTGCAATCCACTGCGCTATGCTGCCATAATGACCAACAAAATGGTAATAAAGCTGATCGTTTCTGCCTGGGGAGTCTCGCTTGTTTTGGTAGGAATTCTCCTTGGTCTGACCATACGACTTAATCGATGCAGGACTCAGATTTTAAATCCTTATTGTGACAATGCCTCCCTGTTTAAGCTCTCCTGTGAAAACGTGCTTATTAATAACGTTTATGGCCTCACTTTCACTGTGGTCCTGTTCACAGCTTCTATAGGAACCATGGTTCTCACCTACAGTAAGATTACCATTGTCTGTCTGACTACTAAGAACAAGACTATGAACAGGAAGGCCTTGAAGACCTGCAGCACTCATCTGCTTGTGTATCTGATCATGCTGTTTAGTGCAATGTTTATCATAATTCTTCATCGTTTTCCTGAATACTCAAACTACAGGAAATTCTGTAGTGTTTTGTTCCATATATTCCCTGGCAGCCTCAATTCCTTTATTTATGGTGTGCAGTCTAAAGAGATACGAAAAACCTTGTCAAAGTTCTTTGTGCCCAAGAAAATTTTGCCATCAAAATAAATATAATTTGCAAAGTTTATGGGTGGTTTTGACTTTGAACTCTTAGCCTGGTGACTTGGACAAAAACGTGTCCCAAATGACTAAATCTAACTATAATTTGAATTGTCCCTAAAAATAAATAAGTTAAACACAACTTCAACTTTATATAAAAGCTTAATAAAATAATAGAGCTAACACTGTATCTTCCGATCTTCATTGTAGTAATGCAGTAGCAAAACAGATTTTTTATTTTTTTTCCAGTCATTTAGGTTCAAGCTTTAGGTTTTGGACAGATGTGCTCACATTTGCATCTAGACTGGCTGCAAAACAAGCTCCAATCATCACCCCTTCTGCACTGTACCTAACAGTGGGTATGAGAGGAAAAATGCTGTTTTGTCTTCACCAAACAAGGGGCACACTGGGCATTAAGGTCAAACCACTTTATTCTGGTCTCGTTTGTCTGGCATCTGACATTGTTTCAGGATTCCTATGGTTTGTTCACATGCACTTTTGTGAACTTCAGTTACGCTTGCATGTTCTTTGTGGACAGAAAAGGCTTTGTCCTGGAAAATGGTGTTGAGAATTTATCTGTTGAGCACTGTGAGCATGAGCTGGAAAGAGATGGGGTTTCTGTGCTGGGCCAGGGAGAAGCAGAGTCTATTATCAGGTTTGACCAGCACACTTTTGCACAGTCTACTTCCCCAATTACCTGTCAGGGACAGAGACCAAGTCCACAGTTTGAAGTTAAGTCTGAGTTCCAGCTCCTCGCAGAAGCCAAAGAATAAATGTATGATCTCATCCAAATCCATATCATGAGCCCAGGTCAGTCAATGTAACCAGGTGGTAAAGAGAACCTATGTCCTGTACACAAAAGCCCTGTGAACTGGGTTTTGTGGTTTTTCAGTTGTGAAGATTGAACAATGGGATGGATGGACAGACGACCCCAAAACATAGTGTCTTATGGCCAGGGAGGCATAAAAGCTGGACCACTGATTTGTTAAGATCCCAAGGCTGAAGATAGGAACATGCTTTCTGTGGAGGACCAGGAGTAATCTCCTTCATGCCTGTTATTTGTAATGCCCCACTCTCCACCAAACGTAATGACGTGGACATTTATTCAATCCTTGTGTGGCTTAATTAGCAGCTGCTGTTGCTGACAACGTGTACTGTAATTTAACATAACAGTAATAATAATAATTCATTTTTATGAAACATAAGACCAAAACCTAAGGTGGGGCTTAAAATCTACTTTTATCAGTGTCTTAAATCAACCAGTCTATCCTTTTCTGCTTCTCAGTGTTCACAAGCAGCTAGGCCACAAAACAAGCAACTTAAAGTAACACACAGTGCCTGACACAGTGCCTAGCATAGCTAACATAGCTAACACGGTACGTAGCATAGCTACCTCGTGTTAGCATGTAGTCCCAGCATTAAACCAGCCAGCATGTTGCTGGAGTCCCCAACAGTTTTTAACAGGACGCCTACCTGTAGACATGTTGTTTTCACCCAGTCACACACTTTCCTTCCTCCCACAAACCAACTTCCTGGACTGCACTGTCAGCCATGTTTCCCCAACATGCTTTAGGCTCCGCCCTTTTATAGCTAATCTGTAAATAAATATGAATATTAAAGCTGCTCAATGCCAAAGACAAATAGAAACCTCATAAAATACAGAAAGAATGTCTTAAGGGAAACACACTGTTTCAATATGTAGAAATAAAAAACAAACACAATACTGGCAAGTTATACCCAATAAAAGTCCAGGAAGTGTGTTCCTCACAATGGACAGTAGGATGTATTTTCATTTTTCAGTATTCAGGAACAAATATCTACGGACATGCATCAAATGGTCTGAGTGATCCCTCCTTAGTGATCTAATAATGCAGTTTCCAAGTTGCCCAACTGAACCAGTATGTTATTTTCCATATTTTCCCACCTGGTTCTTGTCTCTCCGAACTCCCTGAACATTAGGCCACGTAATGTTTTGTCAGGTAATGTGGAAGCCTTCCCCCGAGCCACAGCCTGCTCATAAAAACATAACTAAACCTGTCAGTGCCTCAGAAAGACTGCGGCGCTGAGGACTAAAAGGTGATGCTAACAGTTTACTGACTAGACCCATCAGATTGTTGATGATCAGATTAATCTGTTTAACAGTAAATTTATACAAGGCATAGAACAATTGCAAACTGCAAAAAGGACTATTAATAATTTGTATTTGTAACTATTTACTGCCACTATACTTTTCAGTTTAGTTTAAGAAGGTAAAAAAATGTTGAAGTTATTTATAAGCATTATTCTAAAGTCTTTTTAGATTTTTTTTTTCCTGCAGGTGTTTGAGATGTTTTAATTTATTAATGATTTTTTTTGTCTTTAAACGTTTTATTTCAGACAAGCTGAGATGGAGAACTTTACATACAACAGCCTCACCCTTCAGCTCGAGGGGTTAAGGGTCACAAACACTAACAAATATCCAATATTTTTCTTCCTGCTTCTCACCTACATTTTCATCTTAATTGCCAACGTGGGCATCGTGGTCTTGATATGGACAGAGAGAAGCCTCCATCAGCCCATGTACCTTCTCTTCTGTAACCTGTCCATCAATGATGTGATGGGAAACTCCCTCCTGGTTCCTCGTCTGCTCTCGGATATTCTGGTGCCTCCGTCTGAGCGTCTCATTCACTACTACGAGTGCGTGGTTCAGGCTTTCACCACACACATGTTCAGCACCAATGCCCACACCGTTCTCATGATCATGGCCTTTGACAGATACGTGGCCATCTGCAATCCCCTGCGATACGCCGCCATAATGACTGAGAAAATGGTGATCAAACTGACCGTTTCAGCGTGGGGATCGGCTTTTATTTTGGTGGTGATTCTGCTTAGTTTGACCCTACGATTGAACCGCTGCAGGACTCTGATCACAAACCCTTACTGTGACAACGCCTCCCTGTTCAAGCTCTCCTGTGACGATGTGTTCCTCACTAACGTCTATGGCCTCACTTTCACTGTGGTTCTGCTCTCGTCTTCCATGGGCAGCATAATCCTCACTTACTCTAAAATAACAGCCGCCTGTTTGGCTAATAAAAGCAAGTCTGTGAACACGAAGGCCTTAAAAACCTGCGGCACTCATCTGTGTCTGTATCTGATCATGCTAGTCAGCGGCTTGGTGCTCATTGTCCTCCATCGTTTCCCGCAGTACTCTGACTACAGGAAAATTTCAGCCATTCTTTTTAACGTTGTTCCCGGCAGCCTCAACCCCGTCATCTACGGACTGCAGTCCCAGGAAATACACAAGTCTTTGTCAAACATATTTCAGCTTAAAAAGGTCAAGCTCTCATTTTAATGTTTTTCTTTTTAGATTGAAGGACTTCCTGAATTCTGCAGGTGAAACAATCCAGGGTTTTTCTGGTTTGTCATCTGGAGGAGTTCTGGAGGTCGACCAAGACAAGAACCTCTGTCATATGAGCAACTAGTTGAAAATACGTGAAGTTTCCCTTTCATGTTTAAAACAGATAGTCACCATGTGTGTGAAGGGGGGAGTTTTTCACTGAGCAAAGATTTTCAATTCACAATGTTTCATTTTTAGAAATGACTGAAATCCCTAAAACCACAAATGTGCAAATCAAAGTGACTTTATTTAAATGAACCTGTTTATTCCGTGATTCCAAGACTGTTGTGATGCTTTGTGTTGAATGTGACATTAAATCCTTCGTATTGTTTAATGTTTATGTAACTAAATTGGCCCTTGTTATTGATGGAAATGTTATTTTCAATTTATTTTAATTCAGTTTTTAAATATTTCAAATTATATTTAATTACATGTGATTTACTGTTATCATATTCTTCTAATATGCTTGTTGTTTAAACTATAGAACTATACAATGTTAAAAATATAGTTGATAAAGCATTTTGAAAGTTTGATCTGTAATAATATTAATATAATATGTATTGTCTGTAATAATAAAAAAATTCGTTATTCCTTTATGAAAACACACAAAATTCTCAAATGTACAGCATTTCTTGAATCACATTACTTTAGTATAAAACTAATAATACTGTGATCACAGTAAAGCACTAACAGGTCATGATCTGTTTTCAGATCTAACTACGTCTCTCTCTGTCTGTATATATATATAGATAGATAGATCTGAAAATATAAAACAAATATATAAATATTTATACACACACACACACACACACATATATATACATGGCCGTGCCTCACCTGTCATCATGGAAAGAAAAACATGTCAAATGAAAAAATGTATTAAATGGTTCTATTTATGTAGTGATTTGCATGATAAAGTTATGTTTTATCTAACTTTTAGATTTCTTAAATTTCGCTGAATTTTCACATGTCCTGTTCAAATAGTGAGGAGGGACGTGGGGTGAGGCAGCAGCCCGATGAGCCTCACCTCGGATTACGCAGTGACTGGGCTAACTGTGCTAGCATGCTACGCAGCGAGAGCGTATCGCTGCCTCCCTGTATGTCGCTATTAAAATGTTCAAACACTCTTTCTATATGGATTAAATGTACATAGTTTAGCTGACTTATATAATGTGCAGAGTTTTTTGTCAAAAGTTTTGCTGAGCAAACCCTAATCCTCTCCTGCCTCCTGATAGGGGCTCTCGTGATCCCAGTGATTCTTCCTGCGACTCCTCGGCTGCAGAAAAACTTACACACACACACACACACACACACACACACACACACACACACACACACACAGTATATAGCCTGGCTCCGCTACCAGAGGCCTGGGAGCTTGAGGGTCCTGTGCAGTATCTCAGCTGTTCCTAGCACTGCACTCTTCTGGACAGAGGTCTCAGATGTTGTTCCTGGAATCTGCTGGAGCCATTCTCCAAGTTCAGGCCTCACAGCCCCCAGTGTTCCTACCACCACAGGTTCCACTTGTGCCTTCACCTTCCACATCCTTTCTAACTCTTGTTCCAGCCCTTGGTATTTCTCGAGCTTCTCATGTTCCTTCTTCCTGATGTTGCCACATCTACCACTACAGCCTTGTTCTCCTGTTTGTCCACAACTACTATGTTGGGTTGGTTGGCCATTACCATTTTGTCAGTCTGGATCTGAAAGTCCCACAGGGTCTTGGTTCTGTCATTCTCAACCACCTTTGGAGGTGTGTCCCATATTGACTTTGGGACTTCCAGCCCACACTCGGGACAGATGTTCCTGTACACTATACCTGCCACTTGGTTGTGGTGTTCCATGTATACCCTGCCTGCCAGCATCTTGCACCCTGCTGTTAAGTGCTGGATTGTTTCAGAGGCACCTTTGCACTGCCTGCACCTGGGATCCTGTCTGGTGTGGTAGACCCTGGCCTCTATTGATCTTGATCAGCTGTGTTCTATGTTTTTAAGCTATCAACACCATCAAATAAAATAGATCCTAAAAGAAATACTTAATGTTGTATTGATCTTTTGCTCTTAAACACAAAGTTCCATCGTTAACAGCAGAACAAAGTTTGTTTTGGCATTTCAGTATGTAATTAAAGTAAAAGGATTCATGTGATTCTTTAGTGAGGTCAAACATCTGATGCAAACGGTCATTAGTGTGGCGCCAAAGACAATTAGGTTTGTTTTTTCCTTTATAGCTACAGAGGTGTTAAAATTGGTCCCTTTGGTATTCTTCTGCTATCCTGTGTAGAACTGACATTTTTAATGCAGAGGACGTGATCTGTGTTTGTGATTAATGCTTTTTTGGTCTCATTAAAATCTGTTATAATTAGAGAGGTTGTTGTTCTTGACGAGACACAATGTGGATCTGAAATGAAGTTCTGCGTTTGACTTGAGCAGCTCAGAGTCTGATTCAGATTGAGTTAAGATGATGATTTTCAGATATTGTAGATATGATATGCTCTCGTTTTTGCACTTTCAAAAGGAAAATGAACATGTGTTTTGTTCGTACCCTGAGGTTTAGATTGTTTAAGGCAAAACTCCTTCTTGAATTGTGTCTTTGTATTTTGTTTGTGCACAGATGAACTTATTTTGCATTCATGTGTTGGCAGCAGGTCTGTCGGTGTTCATCGTCTAGTCATCTATTCATCCGCCGGCTGAGGAGAAATGGAGCTTTTTCATATACTATCACTTGAACCTTCCAGAGGTCTGTGAGGGCTCCTTTGCTTCTCATTCTGCTTTTATTGTTGAAATGACCCATTTTGAAATATCAGAAATATGTTTTAAAAGCGGGTAGTTACACTATATTCTGTAGTAATATGATACTGATACTGGGTTTTATGTGCAGCCTGCCTGATTTGTATTGAATTTAAAATAAGTTAAAGGTCATAGTGTTGGAAATTAAAACTAGCTTAATCCAACAGTGACAGAAACATCTTGAAAGTTGGTCTCAAATTCATTTCAGTTCATCAAACTGCATTTGTACTGTGACAGTCAAAGTCTGTCATTTGAGGTGTTACTGTCCAAACCTTTGTGCTGTATGTAACGTTTGCAAAGTCAGACACATTTTCCCATAGATTTCAATTCTATAATGCTTTAATTCTTCATAATCATCAGCTCATTTCCATTCAATGAACCTTTCTAGGGTTTGTTAGGGCTCAACCATTGATTTGAGTGCCGTTATATTTTTTGATGGACTGATCTCTGGTTTTAGAAATGTGCAGTGTAGTGTCTTAAAATGTCTTGTTTTATTCTATGAGCTAAACCCAAAATGTGTTCTGTTTACCAAAACAGAAAATGTAAAATTATGAAATTTTAAAAGCTCTTTTCTTTATCCTGAAGGACGTGGGAAGCTGAAGAACTTCATCATTCATACCCTTCAGACCATTTAAAGCAGCAGCCATGAACTATATCCCTCATGTCCTGTCTCTAACTCAACACTGTCTGGTTGGTTTTGTCCAGACTCACAGCTGCCTTCATGGAACAACCACAGGTCCAGTTCTAACAGCACCAGGGGGTCTGGTGCCGTCCCCTTCTTCGTCATCCAGGGCCTCAGCAGCCTCGGTGACAAACAGATGATCCTGTTTGTTGTCCTGCTGCTGGGTTACATCATCATCCTGGGAGGAAACAGCACGATCATCTTTGTGGTACAAACCGAAGCCGAGTGTCTGTGTGTTTCATTATTCCCACTTTGCTCTGACTAACATCTGATCACTAACGCTGTATTTTCTCATGCAGACACTGACTGATCCGAAGCTCAACTCTCCCATGTATTTCTTCCTGTCCAACCTCTCCTTTGTGGACATGGTCTACACCACCACCACCATCCCTAAGATGTTGTCCAGCTTCCTGTCAGATGTGACAACCATCTCAGTCCCAGGCTGCTTCCTCCAGATGTTTTTCTTTGTTCAACTGAGTGTCACAGCTCGTGGCATCCTGACAATCATGGCGTTCGACCGCTATGTGGCCATCTGCAAACCTCTGCACTACACCTCCATCATGACCCAGCGAGTCCGGTTGCTCCTCATCTTAGGAGCCTGGTCCTTCAGCGCCCTCTGCACACTGCCAGCAGCAATTGTCACCTGGCAGGAGCCTTATTGTGGGCCGAATGTGGTGAGACATGCCTGGTGCGATCCGTCATCTGTAAGGCGGCTGGCATGTGCCGACACCTCGGTAGACAACATGGTGTCCCTTTTCTTGGCTGTGGTGGCACTGCTGACCACGGGAGTCCTCATCCTCACCTCTTATGTGCTGATTGGTTTCTCAATATCAAGGATGGGTGTCGCTCAGAGGCTGAAGGCCTTCAGGACATGTGCTGCCCACCTGACTGTGGTCACCATCTCCTACAGCTCGGCCTCCTTTGTTTACATTTCCTACAGGGTGGGAAACTTTTCACCTGAGGTACGAAGATCAAATAATCTTTATCTAGTAAAGTAACTATTGTTTTAGTATGTGCAGTTTCCTAATGTGCTGGAACAGCAAAGCAAATTCATTTGCTTCTGCTGTACGAGGAAGACATTCAGGTTTAAGTTTGAAAAATGAAAATGAGACAAAAGTCCAGAATTTCAGGTTTTCTTTGATAGATACATTAAACAACATGGGAGAACTACTTTTGTGTCAGATGACCACAGATAATCTCTTCCATCAGACCAAGTATTAGTGTCTGATTGTAACTGGCCTGTTTCAAAGAATCAGTATAAAGCTGTTCCGATTCGGATCCATATTAGCTTATATTGTCCTGTATTTGGGGCATTATTTTTTAAGTCTTGTGGATTATGAATACATGCTCTGCACATGTATATCTGAACTTTTCGTCTCTCACTTTGATTTAGGTTCATCTTGGTCTCATTAGTCCATAAAACGTCCTGCAGACACACGTGGGTAACAAGAAACACATGTCAATCACAGGATTTTTATTTATCAAGGTGTAAACCCCATCAAATGTATTTAAAAAAAAACTATCAATGACGTGGAGCTTCATACTTAACCCTGGACGAGTTGCTCTGTAGTGATGTTGTTTGTACCAACTGATGCTAATGACAATATGTTTCTGGTTGTGTATCAATAAATTACTGCAGAACAATTAGACAGAGGTTCTGTTAGTTTCACGTATCATCTTTTTCAGTTCAGTTTGACATGAAACAGCTTCACCCATTTTCTTCACAGATGTCCTTTTTTAGGTACTGGGTGGCAGACTGATCAGCCTCAGTCTTACTAAACCTTGTGCATGAAGAAAGCATATTGTGTTTTGTTTTTGTGTCAGGTGCGTATCATTGTGGCTGTGGCGTACGCTGTTCTGACTCCTTTCCTGGACCCAATCATCTACAGTCTGAGGAACAAGGAGCTGCGAGACTCCATCAGCAGGAATCTGAGCAGGTTCAGGTCTGCAGCTGTTTCAACCACGAAGGACATCAACACAGTCTCCTGACAGGAAGTGAACCTAGTGCTCTGCCGTTTCTACTTAAAAAAGTGTCTGCCTACACATAAACACTGTTAGAATGGATCGGATTTCAACGAATTATTTTTATTGTACATTGTACTAATAATCCTGCTGCTGTAGTGTACTGGGATTAAAGGGATCATCATTTATTAACAGTTTTGAGGTGTTTGGTCCCGTGTGGTTTTAATTCTCAGTGGCTCCATGTCAGATTTAGAAGAGGTGGGGTGTAAGTTATCACCCAGTCAGTTGGTTTATCACCTTTGACCAACACTAAAACACAACAGACTGATTATCCTCTGACGTTTTATCCTGTAACATCAGTATTTCATTTGTCCATAAAACTGGATAGTAACATCATGTGGTCTCATTGTCAGTGAGATTTCCATCTGACCGCTTAGTGAAAGAAGAACGTTTTAGTAGTTCTAAAAAAAAGTTTTAACCATATGCTAAATGTCTTTCCTCTATAAAAAAAACTCTCAGTGCCATTGATTCCCAGGATTCATTTGTTTGTTTTGTTTTCATTTCATGAAGTCATTTCTGTTTATGTCTTCAGCTTTGGGCTGGAGGCATTTCGTATTTAAGTTGTCTGTCCCATTCTTATGAATGCAATCCCACAAAGACCTTTAGGGAATCTTTGCAAACTTAGCACAAATGTCCACTTGAAGGTCAAGAATGCGCTGATTAGACTGAGACTGGATACACATGCATGTGACCTGCAGCTGGACCGGGTGGTGGTTTGTCATGCACATGTTTGACCTTCTCCTCAGCATATTTCTACTAAAAGTTCATCCCCTCGATTTACAAACGCTTCCGTGAGATAAACATCGTCTAACATTTCAGGACATCATGACACATAAAGCCTCATCAGACACATAATAGGTAGAACACTAGTCCACTATTTAACCCTCAAGCATCACCAGCATGACAAATGTCCAACATGAACCTCATTTGCACGTAGAGTTTGACAACTATACTGGAAATGAAAAACACACGACATAAATTTGTCACATTATCGAACAAAGACTTCAGGCCTCACTTCGCACATGTTGTGTCAAGATTTGTTCTTTCGACGGCCCCCTCGGAGACCGGATCAGAGTCAGGATTTGGACCAGGTGCGGTGCTGTGGCTCAGAATCAATGGAAACAGAGGAGGGCTGCGGAGAAGAGTACGCCAGAGCAGGAGTTGGAGCAGGAGAAGGAGGTGTTGGTTCGGTCATACTGACCCTAGGTGAAGAGGCAGAATCTGACATATTGATGGCGGAGCTGGACCAACAGGTGCAGGATGATGGACAGCAGCAAGAGCAGGAACAGAACCAGGCGAGACGTTGACTGACTCGAGGACAGGAGAGCAGGTGACTGTGGCTGGGACGAGCATGGGATGTGAGTCTGGGTGCGGGTGTAACATTTTCTATGGCATTTCTGTTATTTTTACTTGGTGAAGCAATACTGGAGTGTATGTGGGGGTTTAGAATTAGCATATCTGGGTCCTTATCTGATGAGGTAAAAAAGAACTCAGATGTTTGTGCCTTTAGCTCAGTCTATATGGCTTTAGCTTCCAAAGGACTTGGAAAGACTGGATCAGAGTTCAGATCCGTCTGAGAGGGTGACAGATACAGGATTCCATTGGTGAGGGAAAGAGGTTGTAGACGAGGGAGATTATTGGAATGGTGCTTCAGATTGATTGCCTCCTGTTTCTCACCAGGTCCAATTTGGCCAGATTGTACTGTCAAGATAAGGGTGGCTGTAGCTCAGTTGGTAGGGCAGTCTGCCAAATGACTAAATGTAAATGTAAGATTTGTTCTTTGGACCCAGTATTATGAGATACAGGAGGCGGGTTTAAGGGTGTTTATTATAAGCAGGTTTAACAGCAATGGTTGACTAAGAATGGGTGAATCTGTTACAGAAGTTGGGGATGATATCGGACACTTGGTAATTCAGACAGGTGTAAACAGGGCAGGAGTCAGTGAAGGATCCTGGACAGACAGACAACTCGAGGAGCCAGTAGGTAGACAGAACGCTAAGCCAGCAGCCAGTAAAACAGACAGGTAGCAGGTGAGAGAGACTGAATGTCCTGGTCAGAAGAAGGCAGGTTACCGGAGGACGGGTTAATGGGCGAGCTGAAGTTGTGCAGGCAGGTCACCAGAAGACTGGTTTACAGAGGAGATTGGCAGGCAATCTCCCAGTAGACAGGTCAGGAGGGAAACAGGGTACCAAGGTCAGTGAGCAGGCAAGCAGAGCACAAAGGTCCAACATGAAATCCAGTGTGGCTTGAAAGCGCCCTAGAGGACTGCAGGGCAG
The DNA here is from genome assembly GCA_033026295.1 of Channa striata. NCBI lineage: Eukaryota > Metazoa > Chordata > Actinopteri > Anabantiformes > Channidae > Channa > Channa striata. The sequence continues at coordinate 726,948 of CM065182.1, forward strand.
TCCTGAGGAAAGACAATCTGGCAGAGACCTGTGGCGAAGTCCTAGTATAAATAGACAGGGGGAACAGGTGAAACCCGTTGAGGTCAATGATAAGGGGTGAAGTTGGCCAAGTAATTGTAGAACCGGGACAGGATATAGAGAAAAATGGGTAACAAAATAAAAGTCCAGGGGAGGAAGGGGAGCTGAGGGGCCGAATGGTGACACCTTGTGTCAAATGTGTCAAAACCAAAGTTTCAGAAAGTCCTGACGTATAATAAGAAGGACTGTCCAAGCTGTGCTCCAAGATAATGAATGTTTGCACCTGAAGGTTTTCTTAATGAGGAGTTCAAACGTCTGAAACCGTAGCAACACAGACAATTATGTTTCGTCGTTTCCCCTTCAGACACAACTTTATATTCACAGAGGCACTAAAATTGGTCCCTTTGGCGTTTATTTGCAGTCTAGTGTATGAGTTGCATTTTTACTGGAACTAATCTGAGGTAAGTTTGTGGAATTAATATTTCTTGATCTCATTAAAATCTTTGTTTCAATCAGCAAAGAGGTGGTTGCACTTGGAAAGATAAAATGTGGACATGACATGACAAAACCTGACACAGCAGTCTGATTCAGACACTGAGGTGAGATGATGATTTTAAAATATTGTAAATATTCTACTCAGGGTTTTGCACAAAGTCAAACAGGAAGATGCTTTTCGTTTGCGCAGGTTTCCACAAAGCAAAGATAAGAGAATCAGATGAAGTTATTCTGCTATATTCTGTTATATTAAGTTATATCTTGTTGTCTGTTGACAGATTCTGTCTGCGTCCACCCTCATCTACATCTGTTCCTCTGTCGGCCGAGGACAATGGAGCTTTTGCCGTTTCATGTTTCACCTGAAAGTTCCCGAGGTCTGTGAGTGTTTCTGAGCTTTGCTGTTTGATACAGCCAACATTTTTAAAAGCAGGAGAACGGAGACATAAGTTAGTTGGTAAAGCGTTAAAATATAAAATACTGTCTTTATCTGCTGATGTGATGTATGTTTCCCTGTGCGCTGCATTGGTTTTTAAACACCTGCCTTTCTCTCTGAGCTGTTTTTGATTATCATTGTGGTCTCACCATGTTCTGGCCTTGCAGTTCATTTGTGTCTGTAATTGGCTGGGAATCCTTGTGTTGACTGCGACACTTTATCTGTGTGGAGCTGCAGAGTTTACACTGAGGGATGCTGAGTCTATTCTGGCTTCTCGACAAAGTCACGTTGAACCATTAGACAAACTCCGTTTTAAGCACTTCCAGCTTTCAGCCTGCGTGGAAAAGGCTAGGTCGGCTTTTCCTCGTTCTTCTTTGTGAAACTGCTCAAACTCTGACAGGCTTTGCTGGATGTAATTGAACAGCTCTTTTCAAGTCCATCCACAAATTGAGGCCTGGGCTCTGCTTGTCTTAAAACGGCTTGTGTGTAGTTTTGCGCGTCTACATTTACAAACTATCTGCTGCAGAGAAGCGTCCTCACAGCACCGTGTGCCCCCACGTCATGAGGTCTGAAGAACTCAAAGCTCCATGTTGCTCTCGTCAGAGCACAGAACCTTCCTGCAGATGTGTTGAAGTGGTTACTGTTTACATCCCCATTCTCCCACTGCCGCTCTGCTCCCAACATTCCATTTTCAAAGAACAGCCTGCATGCACACGGCTGTCCTCCCTGGGGTGGACAGAGACAGACTGGGAGATGACAAAATTTACATTGTAGATATGAACAGGTGAACATGGAGAGCACGACTTTGCTCATTCACTATTTCTAACAATCCCCACACAGACACAATTAGCAATAAATTGTCTGTACTCACAGCTAATGTCCATCAGTCCGTCGCCTGGATTATCACATAATAATCATAAACATGACACAAATTCTTGTTGGTTTTACTGTTTGTTGGAAATGTGTTATCATTTTTACATGTGCGTTTATTGGTCTGGTGTTTACATACGTATACATCCTTTTTTCATGAATGTATGTAAGTAACAAACGTGAAACGGGAACCACATTTTTTATGAACCAGTATGAATTGTACTCATAAACTATGGACCACACCAGATGTCCTCTCAACACAGGACAGTTGTCCTTATGGGTCCTGTCACTCCCTGATCACTCTGTACTTATGTCCAGACTCATGGAGGTCCAGTTCTAACAGCACCAGGGGGTCTGGTGCCGTCCCCTTCTTCGTCATCCAGGGCCTCAGCAGCCTCGGCGACAAACAGATGATCCTGTTTGTCGTCCTGCTGCTGGGTTACATCATCATCCTGGGAGGAAACAGCACGATCATCTTTGTGGTACAAACCGAAGCCGAGTGTCTGTGTGTTTCATTATTCCCACTTTGCTCTGACTAACATCTGATCACTAACGCTGTATTTTCTCATGCAGACACTGACTGATCCGAAGCTCAACTCTCCCATGTATTTCTTCCTGTCCAACCTCTCCTTTGTGGACATGGTCTACACCACCACCACCATCCCTAAGATGTTGTCCAGCTTCCTCTCAGATGTGACAACCATCTCAGTGCCAGGCTGCTTCCTCCAGATGTTTTTCTTTATTCACTTAGGCGTCACAGCTCGTGGCATCCTGACAATCATGGCGTTCGACCGCTACGTGGCCATCTGCAATCCTCTGCGCTACACCTCTGTCATCACCCGTCGTGTCCAACTCGTCCTGATTGCAGGTGCCTGGAGCTTCAGCACTTTCTGCACACTTCTGGCCATGATCATGGCTTTACGCCAGCCTTACTGTGGCCCAAATGTGGTGAGACACGCATGGTGTGATTCGGCTTCGGTGAGACAACTGGCATGTGCCGACACCTCGGTGGACAACTTTGTGTCCCTCGCTTCTGCCCTGGTGGGACTACTGAGCACAGGAGTCCTCATCCTCACCTCTTACGTGCTGATTGGCGTCTCAATGTCAAGGATGGGTGTCGCTCAGAGGCTGAAGGCCTTCAGGACGTGTGCTGCCCACCTGACTGTGGTTACCATCTCCTACAGCTCGGCCTCCTTTGTTTACATTTCCTACAGGGTAGGAAACCTGTCCTCTGAGGTACGAAGATCAGACAGGCTTTGGCTGTGCTTTAGGAAGTATCACACACTTTCACCAAAACGGAAATTTAACTTTGCATATACAGAAAAAGTGTGTTGACCAGGACCATCAGGCTCTTGGTGCCACAGCTGGTGAATCCGTTTCCTTAATGTTAGTCTGCTAGTGAAGGACAACAGTGTCTCTCTATTAAACTATAAGTTTTTTGTTTGCCGCAGTGTTAGTGAAGTTGATGCAGTTCTTATCATGAAAGTGAACTAGAAATTCATATTTGATCTAGATGTCCCACACATTTCAACAGGAACTCAAGGAACTCAAAGCTGCAGTAAGGAAAAGCTGCATTTTGTGCAAAGTGATGATCCTCTCCTAATCCGCTCACTTAAACCACGTTGTCATGTTTTTCAGGTGCGTATCATTGTGGCTGTGGCGTACGCTGTTCTGACTCCTTTCCTGGACCCAATCATCTACAGTCTGAGGAACAAGGAGCTGCGAGACTCCATCAGCAGGACTCTGACCAGGTTCAGGTCTGCAGCTGTTTCAACCACGAAGGACATCGACATAGTCTCCTAACAGGAAGTGAACCTACTGCTCTGCTGTTTGATTACAGAACTTAAGAAACTATAGGTTGTGTTTGCTCATTAGCAATTATTTTGAGCAACGGGGTTCAGTTGCATGAAGATTTTTAACGAATTTTAACTTGTACTTCCTTGATGCAGCTAGTTTTGGAATAAATAAATCAATGTAACGATGTGGTTGCTTCATTTTGAGAATCAGGAAATTAAAGGACATCCAGGCGTTAATGTCTATCACGCAAGTTTGATTACTCACCTGGTGTTTAACTCGGCACATTACCTGCTACCTGACCATAAGAACTGCTAATGCTATGCTAGTGCTACTTACATGCTGTTCAAGGTTAAGTCACATGTTAAAACATGTTAAACAATAAAACACTAACAAGCCTCAGAAAAACTGGACTGTAGAAAGGGAGCTGGGAGTGTGCAGTAAATTATACTGCTGTGTAAATCTGTTAGCACAGATTGTAGGAGAATGGGCCCAACACCCCTTCGACGTATAGGAACCACACAGTATGTTGAAAAGTCTCCTAGTTGTAGTTTTTTGTCCATTTTTTTGTCCACCAGTCTTTTGTCTGGTGGTTTGGTCATGTTGGGCCTAGTCATATCCATTAGTGTGTCTGTAATAACTAGTTAATGGGGTATTGGAGGTCAACACAGGCCTTTAGAACACCACCTGCTGCTAAACCCACACATACAAGCAACTGAAGATAATTACTGACTAAAAGAAATTTTAATAGCATCAAACATCTGAGGCAAATGTTTATTACCATAGCAACAAAGACAATTATGTTTTGTTTTCCTTGTTCTTAACCACAAAGGTACAAAAATGAGTCCCCTGGTGTTTTATAATTATTTTGTGTACGGGTGCTATTTTAAGAATAAGGACACGATTTAAGTTTGTGCCATTAAGGTTTGTTGGCATCATTAAAATTTCCATTTTAATCAACAAATGGCTCAGTTGTTGGTGTGAAGGTGAGTAGAGATGAAGATGAAGAAGTTCTGCATTCGTCTGACTAAACCTGACTAGTTTCATTTGTGTTTTTAAGTGAGATGTGATCAGGCGTGTGCACTTTTAAAAAGGCAAATTTCTCCGTTCTCCTGCTTTTTAAAAATGTTAAATTTATTCTGCACTTGTCTGTTAACAGTAAATCTGTCTCCGTCACCTGTCCACTGAGGAGAAATGCAGCTCTTGCCGTTCGACATTTCCCATGAAACTCCGTCAGGTCAGTGTGTGGGTGTGCGCTTTACTCTCTTTACATCTGACATTTGTGATAAAATTTTTATTTATTGTAATTTTATGAGTAAAAATGGATTTACATGTGAGTCTGAACCTGTCAGACAAATTGTAGGAATTGGACCTTTCCCCATCAAATAAAGGCAATAAGAAGATAATAAATGACAAAAATCATTCTCCCTTAGCTTATTTCTCTTTAGAAACCCTTTAGAAATATATGATATATATATTAATATATATATATATATCAATCAAATTTGTTTGACCGGTTCGATGTTGGAGTATCCTACCTGACAAAATAACCTCAGATGTGATTATGTCTCCACATATGTTGATTGGTGAAAGCTGAAACCAGTGTTTTTTACTTAAACTAAAATTAATTTCTGCTTTCCAAGCGAAAAAGCATTTGTCTTTCCCTAACAAACTGACGTGATGACGTCATAGATCAGTTTCACACACGTGCTCATTGGTGGCAGTAATGTGCTTTACAAACACACACAGAAATAAGTGTGTTGTGCATCTGCTGTAGCCGATGTGTTTCATAGTTTGTGTGTGTGTGTGTGTGTGTGTGTGTGTGTGTGTGTGTGTGTGTGTGCGCTCTGACCTGTTCTAATGTAGCTGCATTTCCATGCACATTATACACCAAGCTTTTATATTTTTCTACCTTATTTGAAATGAATGAGGGAGCAAAACATTAAAACCAGCTCTTCTTCTAATGCTTTAATACGACTCCACTTACCACTATGAGCTCAACATACAGTAAAATGATCACCTTTCTGACAGTGTCATCCTAAAAATTTAGAATTCCTGTTTTGGGTTGTAATAAATTGTACAGGCGGTTGTGTTGTTGTAACTAATCAGTGCATTTTCAAATGTGAAAGGAAATGTGAACATGTGATGCAGAATAAAATGTACAGTGCTGCCGGTGTTCCGACATCCTGATTGTGTCTCAGCACTGATCCCTGGCTTTTAATCCCCAGACTCATGGAGCAGCCACAGGTCCAGTTCTAACAGCACCAGGGGGTCTGGTGCCGTCCCCTTCTTCATCATCCAGGGCCTCAGCAGCCTCGGCAACAAACAGATGATCCTGTTTGTCGTCCTGCTGCTGGGTTACATCATCATCCTGGGAGGAAACAGCATGATCATCTTTGTGGTACGATCGAGTTCTTATTGTTGGAGATTTTAATGTACATATGTGCTGTCAAAGCAAAACAATGTCAAAGGACTTTTAATTTTACTCAGCATGTTTCGAAAACCTACGCGACGACATGGACATTCACTTGACTGTCTGCCTGTTTCCAACATGAGGATTTCTGATCCGGTGTGGTCTGATCATATGCCTGTTTCATTTGACATAAACCTGTCCTGTAACGCCTGCTCAGTGCATCACTATTATTAACCCTTAACCCACCTCTCAGCGCCTTTTAATCAAAACACTCCTATGAGACTATGTGGTTTGATACAGACGAGCTCAGCTCCTGGTTTTATTCCACCTGCCAAACAGCACCAAACAGTGCCGTGGTTCCTCTAAAATCCAGGCATCCTAAAGCCAAATCTGAGCCCTGGCTGAATCACACAATGGTTAGGCATCTGTGGCACTGCTCTGGACTGGTTTATGTCATACTTGGCAGAGAGAGATTTTGAGAATGTTTGGGTCCTCTCTTGTAGACCCCCTTTGACCCAATTTCTTAAACCTACGGTAACAAATCTGGGAGTTGAGGTGGACAGGGCTCTTAGCTTGGACAGGCAGGTTAGTGCAGTGGTAAAATCCAGCTCCTTTGGCAAGAGTTAAATCATATTTTTCCAAAAAGCACTGAGACAGAAATCCATGCTTTTGTCACAGCTTGGGTGGATTACTGTAATTCTCTGTATTTCGGTGTGTTTGACTCGTCCCGTCTCCAGCTGGTACAGAATGCTGCTGTTCTTGAACTGAACACGGAAGAGAGAGCACATTACCCCGGTTTTAGTGTCGCCGCACTGGCTGCCTGTCCATCTTAGAGCCCATTTCAAAGTGATTTCATTTGTTTTTAAATCTTTGTATCTTTTTAAATCTTTTAAACCCCGCCCCTGCAAGAATTGGGCAGCTAGAAAGGTCTCATGCTAATGGCTAACAGCTCAATGTCGCTGCTACAGATCTGCTCTTTAACAGTCATGTGACTAGATTTACACCGTTACTCATAAATCCTGCCAGTCCTCCTCCTTTCCTCTTATCGCTCTCCGCTGTCCTGTCTGCTCGCAGCAATTGAAATTCTTCCACATCTATGGCCGTATCCAGAGTTAACTTAGTTAGCCATGACTCTGTAAATGCCATGATGCTAGATTCCTGGTATTCTCTCTGGTGCCGGGTCAGAGCGGCTAGCACATCCATCTAGTTTGGTAGAGAGCTGACATTTCCCAGGACGATGGATGGCAGATTCGGTCTATACTGTGAGGAACGTCTGGTCTTTCCCGGTGTAGCATTGCCGTGTTGCTGAATGCTAAGAGCTGGTCCCTGGTCTAAACAATGGGACAGTGACCAAGTGCAGAGTTCCCAAAGACAGAAGGAAACAGAGTCCAAAAATGTATAAAAAACAGAGTAAATGCGAAGTTTGATGTTCATAGTGCAGCTCTTACACTCAGAAGAAAAACACACAAAGCTGCTGCAACAGGCTGCTACTCGGAATGGCACCAGGTAGCACATACCTTAGGATTCCTTAAGATATTAAGTGTACTTTTTTTTTATATTTTAATCTTTGATTTGCAGTTTTTTAAAGTGCTTCATGAAAAGTGTTGACTTGAATTAAATTTACAAACCGAAGCCGAGTGTCTGTGTGTTTCATTATTCCCACTTTGCTCTGACTAACATCTGATCACTAACGCTGTATTTTCTCATGCAGACACTGACTGATCCGAAGCTCAACTCTCCCATGTATTTCTTCCTGTCCAACCTCTCCTTTGTGGACATGGTCTACACCACCACCACCATCCCTAAGATGTTGTCCAGCTTCCTGTCAGATGTGACAACCATCTCAGTCCCAGGCTGCTTCCTCCAGATGTTTTTCTTTGTTCAACTGAGTGTCACAGCTCGTGGCATCCTGACAATCATGGCGTTCGACCGCTATGTGGCCATCTGCAAACCTCTGCACTACACCTCCATCATGACCCAGCGAGTCCGGTTGCTCCTCATTGCAGGAGCCTGGGGCTTCAGTGCCCTCTGCACACTGCCGGCCACCATCATGACTTTTTGGCACCCTTACTGTGGGCCCAATGTGGTGAGACAAGGCTGGTGTGACCCGTCCTCTGTACGACAACTTGCATGTGCCGACACCTCGGTGGACAATATTGTATCTCTTTTCTTTGTCTTGGTGGGACTGCTGACCACAGGAGTCCTCATCCTCACCTCTTATGTCCTGATTGGCATTTCTGTAATTATGATGGGTGTCCCTGAGAGGCTGAAGGCCTTCAGGACGTGTGCTGCCCACCTGACTGTGGTCACCATCTCCTATACAGCAACGTCCTTTGTTTACATTTCCTACAGGATGGGAAACTTTTCACCTGAGGTACGAAGATCAGATGTTCTGGCTTTTCTTTGTCTATGAGTAAGGCCTCTCATATGCATCCATCAACAATTTAGAATTGACTTGATGGAAATCTGACCTTTATTTTGTTACTTGTATTAACTTGAGGAAAAATCTTAATTCAGATGGTCATTGTTTAGAAAGAATGGAAATTGATATTGTAAACATTGCTGCTGAATCTCAGGAATTGTCAGTTCAATTTAGAGTCTTTTTTTGAGTGTAAATCATTGGGACTGTTGGATTTTGCTCTGACTCCTTGGAATAATTTTTTAAAGCCCAGCAAGCCAAATATTTCTTAAAGGCTCTTTAAAGAAAACTTTAAATTTGTGGCATTGTAATTGTTAGGTGCCGGCAGGTTCAATCCTGGAGATCAGAAATTATCAAGAAGTGTTTAAAATATTATATATATTATACAAAGACAATGAAGTTTTTCTGCTTTTTTTGCAGGTTCGTAACATTGTAGGTCTGGGGAACGCTGTTTTGAGTCCTTTCCTGAACCCAATCATCTACACTCTGAGGAACAAGGAGATACGGGACTCCATCAGAAGGACTCCGAGCAGGTTCAGATCTGTCGCAGTTTTTGCAGTTTAAAAAACTACAGTACAAACTGCCACTAATTGAGCACAAGAGAACTGAGGCCTAACTGAACATTGAGGCAACTTTGTGTCCATTTGTAATTCAAAATATGACCAGGAATTTAAAATATTTACAAACTACATCCTTGTAAAACGTAATTTTGAATTGAATACTGTATCACTTTATGTTCTTACTGCTGACCTTAAATACCATTTCTTGCACAATTTTAATCTGGGGCTTCAATAAAATAGTTTCTTGTGTACTGACATTTTTCTGATGCACCTTCGGACAATTTCTAGCTTAATTTGTCCTACTGGAAATGGCTGATTTTAGTTCCTGTCTGTAAGGGCTGTGACAAACCAAGTAGACATCAAATAACTAGAAAAATATAAATTTTTGTTCTATTTGTAATGCATCTGTCCGTTGCTCTATCAAAAACACTATTGTCTTAGAACAGATACAGATTGACTTGTTTAATTTGGATTTACAGAAGCAAGAGCTTAACACTAACACAAAGATGAATAAACTAATGGGAGCCACAGGACCAGATCGTAGTTGAGCAGTGCATTTACACCCGAAGAAGCAATTAACTGCCGTATCGGCTCACATTCAACCTGTAGTTTTGACGACAGCTGCACAAAAAATGCATTGAAAGTATTGCTCCTTGTCTGACTAGTGTCGACACTGAGACAAACACCACAAACAGGATGAATGACGCTGGTGGGGTAGGGGGTGGATGCAGCAGGGTGCACCATGGACAGATTATTCATGGACAGAATTAACTAGCTTTGAGTCAGTTCTTTGGTTTGAGAGATAAGATAAGATAAAATAAGAGAAACCTTTGTGTGATCAATCCAGTTTATTGTTCAGGTGAACACCCAGGTATTTGTAAGAGTCCACTCTTTCAATGTCCATTCCCTGGATGTTAACCAGTGGAAGAGTGGAATGTGAGCGCCTGCGGAAGGCCACCACTAGCTCTTTTGTTTTCCCCACACATTGATCTGAACAAGCTCTACTGGCGCCACAAAGCTCTGCATCAGTTCCCTGTATTCTCTGTCATTATCATCCGTGATCAGCCCGACAATGGCAGAGTCCTCAGAGAACTGTTGCAGGTAACAGGATGCTGAGCTGAACATGAAGTCTGCAGTGTAAACAGTAAACAGAAGCGGAGCCAGAACCGTTCCCTGCAGGGCCCGTGTTGCAGACAACTATGTCAAAATCCCAGTCTCGAGCCCTCACATACTATAGTCGATTTTAGTGTACCAACTTATCCCTCAGGAGTGCAGGTTGGATGGTGTTAAAAGCACTGGAGAAGTCGTCAAATATGACTCTCACAGTGCTCCCAGCAACATCCAGGTGTGAAAGAGCTCTATTCAGGAGGAAGATGAAAGCATCAACTCTACCTGGCTGGTAGGCAAACTGGAGTGGGTCCATTGACTCTCACCAGAGGATGGAGATAGGTGAGCACCAGCCTCTCCATCATCTTCATCAGATGTGAAATCAGTTGCACTGGTCTGTAGTCCTTGAAGTTGTTTGGGCGAGATGTCTTTGGCACCGGCACTAGGAAAGATGTCTTCCAAAGCTGTGAACCTTCTGTCAGTCTGAGGTCCTGAGCACTGGGGAACAGGATATCTCTGTACTTTACTCCATTCAGCTTTCCCTCAGTCTCCTAGTCCCTGCTCCTGAAAAACAAGCTTAATGCTGCCACCAGCATGCTTCACTGTAGGGGTGCTAATGGGCAGGTGATGAGCAGTTCTTGGTTTCCTCTAGAGATAAAATTTAAAATTGACTCCAAGTAGCTTTCATTTGTGTGAACTGAGGAGAGGTTTCCATCCATCCACTCTGCAATAAGGCCTAGATCACTTGCTGCAATGATAGTTTTCCACCTGGAACTTTGTCCACACATGATCTCTGGAGTTCAGCCAGAGTGACCATCGGGTTCTCGGTCACCTGTCTTACAAAAGCCACCTCTCTTTCCTACGATTGCTCAGTTTGGTCGGGCAACCTGGGCTGAGCGTAGATAACTGAAAAAACAACGATTAACGTTTAAACAACTGTAGTATGAGGCTGCAAGATAATGAAGGGGGTATGAAGTTTATATACATTGTATTTTGTTATAGAAGATGTGACATTCATGTGAATGTTTTTTAAACCCCAAAATCCAAGTTACTCAAATGCCAAAAAGGATAAAAAAATCTCCCCTTGTCGTCTCTATGGGTCTGCTGCTGAACCATTTAAATCATGTGGCAATAAACAAGTTGACTCATATATTGTTGGTTAAATTATGGAATTTTATTTGAAAAAGACTAACGCAGCAAAACAGAATGTCAGGCTGTCCAAACTACGTCTTATCTCATAATTGCACATCTACTACAGTAACTAACTGTGACTGGTGACAGAAAAGAAGTAAAAGGTGACTTTCTAATAAGGAAGTTATTTCCACCTGATGCAATCTTGTTTTCATGAACATTACATAATGTCTTTTGGCTTCCTCTGAGGACACACGTGTCATAAGAGCAAAGGAGACACCTCAAGACAGAGGCACTTAAAACTAAAAGGTGATCATCAGCAGTTTACTGGGCCAAGCTGATCAGTTGATATTACTGTTACCCTGCCTTGGTTAAGTACTTTTATTAAAGTAATTTTTTACCTAAAAAGAGTCTTAACATGAATTCCGAGCATTATCTTAAAAGTTTTATTTGTGACCTACAGAAATCTGTATTTGTGTTTGGTGACTAATTTCTCCTGCTGTTTTCTGTTTAATTTCAGACTGAGATGGAGAACTTCACCCACAACAGCCTCATACTTCAGCTGGAGGGGTTAACAGTTACTGATAGTAACAAGTACCCGATCTTCATCTCTCTGCTTCTCACATACATTTTCATCTTAATTGCCAATGTGGGCATCGTGGTCTTGATATGGACAGAGAGAAGCCTCCATCAGCCCATGTACCTTCTCTTCTGTAACCTGTCCGTCAATGATGTGATGGGAAACTCCCTCCTGGTTCCTCGTCTGCTCTCCGATATTCTGGTGCCTCCGTCTGAGCGTCTCATTCACTACTACGAGTGCGTGGTTCAGGCTTTCACCACACACATGTTCAGCACCAATGCCCACACCGTTCTCATGATTATGGCCTTCGACAGATACGTGGCCATCTGCAATCCACTGCGATACTCTGCCATAATGACTGAGAAAATGGTGATCAAACTGACCGTTTCCTCCTGGGGGTCGTCCTTTGTCTTAGTGGCCGTTCTTCTCAGTTTGACCCTACGACTGAACCGCTGCAGGACTCTGATCACAAACCCTTACTGTGACAACGCCTCCCTGTTCAAGCTCTCCTGTGACGATGTGTTCATTAATAATGTCTACGGCCTCACTTTCACTGTACTTGTGTTCTCATCCTCTATTGGCAGCACAATTCTCACATATTCTAAGATAACAGCTGCCTGTCTGACCAATAAAAGCAAATCTTTGAGCAACAATGCTTTAAAGACCTGCGGCACTCATCTGTGTCTGTATCTGACCATGCTTTTAAGTGGGTTTGTCTTTGTCATCCTCCATCGTTTCCCACAGTACTCTGAGTACAGGAAGATTTCCGCCATTCTCTTTAATGTCGTTCCCGGCAGCCTAAACCCCATCATCTACGGACTGCAGTCCCAGGAAATACAGAAGGCTTTTTCCAAAAAATTCCAGCTTATAAAACTTGATTTGTAATTTACACAATGATTTATATTTGTATTTGTATTTTTTAAAAATTAGAAAAACAGGATAAAAAGGTGGTTGCAGGATGTTTCCTACTTTTTGTTGTGGCAGCTTTTGATGAATGTGAATTTAAACCCACTTCACTAGGCTTGTTTGAATGTAATAAACCTTAATGTTTTATGTTACATATATTTGTGCTACATTTACCTTCTACAGATCGAAATACTGTGTTTGGCTCCAAAGTTATTTAAAATATATTTTTTATTGTGTCAATTTTCCATCAAATGTACTTGTCTAATAAAACCATAAGATAAAAAAAGACCATAGCCCTTACTCTGTATGTTTTCCTCTGAACTTTCCATGTTCTTGCAGACTTTGTTGCCAGTCAAAGTTCAAGTATTTTTCCAATTAGAAAATTTAATTTAATCAAGTACAGATCAAATACCCAGAAGTGTTTATGTTCCACCTGTTTTATTGAGGATGCTTTGGGAACAGACTTTTGTAGACTTACTGTAGCCAAGTATCCCAGAATACTTTGGTTGTTAAAGACAGGTCTTGGCAGAGAGTTTTAGCTAAGCTGGTAAAAAATTCATCCCATTATTTTACCACTAGATTAAGCATTGATGTTTTTCATGCAAGAAAGTTTCTTTTGGATTTATAATAAGTGGTCTCATTTGTTCAAATTAAATCAGTTGGTAAATTTGATCTGACTTCATTGGCACCATGAGACCTGTTCTGCCAGCAGGCTGCAGCCCAGCTTCTGAGACGATCTGACCGTCATCAACAGTTGGACATCCCGGTGGACAACAGATTGAGTCATAGTTTTACCATCAGCTTTGTTGTCTGTAGCATTTATATGTGTTAATCTTTGCTTTTGAAGAAAAAAAACAGTTAAATTATATTGCTGCTAGTTTGTTTGAAGGGAAATTATATGCACATTTTACTAAAATGACCTTGGACAAATACACCAATCAGGCATAACATTACAACCAACTGTGCGATCTGATGTAATCCAATACAGCAGCTCTGCCATGAATTCTACTTCTACAAGGTTATAGTTTTTTCAGTTTTTAAGTTAAAACAGTTAAAAAAGAAATAAATGCAAATATCTAATAGTTAATCATATGGTAGCAAGTCAGTGCACTTAGAAGTGTGTCAGGGTTTTCATAAGGACACAGAAGTACAGGGCACAGGAAGAAGATTGTGAATGTTTCCTGATGACAGAACAGAACGAATACAGTGCACAGAAGTTTGAAGAGTCTGTTTCAGGAACCAGATAGAGTGGGATGACCAGGTGGGTAGGGGGGAGCAGGATACTGGTGATTCAGACAGGTGTACTCAGGGCAGGAGTCAGTGAAGGTGATTCTGGAAAGAGAGAGAACTTGAGGAGACAGCCGGCAGGCAGAACAATAAGCCACCAGCAAGTTAAACAGACAGGTAACTGGTGTGAGACTGAATGGCCAGGTCAGAAGAAAGCAGGTTAGCAGACAAGCTGCCTGTGCAGGCAGGTTACCAGAAGACGGGTTGGCAGATGAGTTGTGGCTGTGCAGGCAGTAGCCAGATTTGCAGGGAAACAGATTACCAAGGTCCAGAGCGCAAATCACAAATAGCTGGAATCAGATGAGCAGTAGACAGGTGCAGGGCAAAGTACGAAGGTCCTCTCGAGGGTCACACCCAGACACAACACTCTCCCTCACGGTGAACTACAAACACATACACACCTCCAACACACATCTACCACCGCTAAGCTAGCCGGGTTGCTACTATAATTTTACTGTATCTACGTTTATCCTTAGACAGGAGTTATAAAAAAGATTCAGTGTCGCCCGCTCTGGCCCCAGGATAACATTGAACTATTGCCGCTGGAGAGTCTAACTTCATGTTTCTGACTATAGAGTCGCCAATTAGCAGGTTTTGTTCCTCAGCGGCTGTGTTGCTGAGTGGGGAAAATCAATTACAAACGTGAACCGATTGGTGATGAACCTCGGGCGTCTGCTTATCAGACGGATCTCTGACGAACCGTCACCAAGCCGTCCTGGCTTCCGGGCAGCTAACAGGGGTTATGCTGGGTCGGTCTGCACAAGCTACCATGGCTTTACAAGCTGAATTAGTTCCAATTCCATGAGCCTCGCCTCCAAATCTGCAAAACCCTCGCACTTATTACAGATTCCATTATCACTAAAGGAGGCAGAGGAAAAACTAAACATGTGACACACTGAGCAAGTCAGAGGAGAGACAGACGGAGAAGCCGTTGCTAACTGCTAAGTGCTAGGCTAGTGGAGCTAAGATCGCTTAAATTTGGATATAGTTAAAGTTAGGTAGTTTTATATTTCAGAAAAGCAGGTGTTTGTGTATTACAGATGCCACGTCTCAAGTGATAGTTCTGAAATTATGCAGGGAAAATACTTATTTAGGTCAAATAAAAGCTACGACTAATCAGGGAAAACTCCTTTAGCACAGTGAGTGACACAACACCTCTCTGTCAGAACTGAGCCCTGCAGTTCGTGAAACATGGCCCCCATCATGACACCTTGTAGGCTGACGAACTCCCCACATTTTTTTATCTCCTCAGAGAGAAAATACAGACAGTGACCAATGGTATGAAAAAATTCTCAAACATGTTTTTTCTCTTGTGATTTCTATCTGAATCCCAGACTCACTCGACCGATTACCATCTTGTAACTGTTTTCATCTCTGTACATGTCCGACACAATACTTCCACTACTTTCCACTCCCCTTAACCTCTGTTTATTCCTCCTAAGCTCCACTTCCATATCATTTATCTGGGAAGACATCGAAACGGACACCATCTTGCACCCTGTCTTTCTTTGCTGAGCAGTCATCCTTCCTGCCCATCCTGTAAAGGGACCTTTTCTCTCCACATCCTGAACTCATGAAAACTAACACTGCTTAACTGCTACGAGCAATTCAAAGCATGTGAAAACCTAGCAAAGCAAATACACACCACAATAAAGTGACTTGTGTCATTGACTGAGAGACTCATTGGTCCCAAGTCATATGCAAGATTAGTTCACATCGAACGAATCACTCACGAACGATACATCACTACTAAGCAGGGTTCAGTGTCTTGCTCAAGGACACTTCGACGTGTGACCAGAGGAGCTTCTAATCTTCTTCAAACTGTAAAAATACATACCTTTTCATGTAAATACTGCTAAAAGAAGGTTTGGAAAGACCAACACATTTTTGTATTTCTGTTACTTTTTGTTGGTTTTATTCTCCAAAATAATTGTAAATGTGCCCAGTGCAGATCACTCACTCTCCCGTTACATCCCAAGATCCCCGCCTTCATGCTTCACTGAGGTAAACATCTATCATGTTTTTAAGCTCTGCGTCTTTTTTCTGCATCTTTGCTTGGATAAAGACACCCGAAACCTTTACTCGTTAGTCCACAAGACTTTGTTTTTGTCTAGTCCACTCTTTGTCTGACTCTCGGCTCACTGTAACCTTTTCTTCATATTTTCCATTCTTAACATTTCTTTTTTGGCAACTGAGTCCAACTGACCTGAGTCTCTCTTGTTTCAATCAACGGTGCAACCATTTCAGGAGTGGTGAGGCAACTGTTCTCCTCAAGGAAGACAATCATAACTTGACTTCTTGGACAGATGTGTAGTTGGACTTTCCATCGCCCCTTACGTCCTGATTGGATCCAGTTGCTGCATGTCTCTGGAGATGACAGTGTTTAGCTTATAAAGAAATATTTATTGTCTTGCCTATATGTCATAAAGATTAGCTTTACTTTGTCAAGAAAAGTATAGACTGATGAGTTTCTTTTACAATTATGTGCCCAGAATGATGTCAACTGTATATGACCGTATTTAATTGGTTAACCACTTTTTCACTTACTCCTTTCCTCTCACCCCGTCTCTTCCGTCCGAGACAAAGTTGGACCAAGTACATGAACTTGGTAATCAGCGATCAGCTGATCCCAGGTGTATAGAAGTCACTGGTCACGAATGAAAATAGACTTCCAACAATAAAAACAGAATCTCTGTTGAACAGCATGATTTCAGCAGGTAGAACCTTTCTCCCTAAACCAGTTACGTGTCTGAACTTATAAAAACAAGGGTAGAAATGAGACCCTTTCCCTTCCTTTATTTTCAACTCGTCTACAGAGGTGACTTTGGAAACAGTGAGTCATGGGAGTGAAGCGAAGTCTTGACTTTCTGTTTTGTAACAAACTGAAGCGAGTCTTTGTTCTGTGTATTTCCACCTGATGCACCTTGTTGACAGTTTTGATGAACCCCTGAACGGTTCCACGGTGTGCGTCAGGCTCCCTCTGAGGACAACCATGGCATAAAAGCAACTTGCTTTGTTAAACTTTTGGGAGGAAGGACGAGAGTCACATGACTGATGCACTAAAGGTTTTTTGATGCTGGTCAGAACTGGGGTCGACATTTTACCTTTATTTCACAGTGAACTTCCACATGGAAAGAACACGTCTGTAACAATAGCAGAATCAGTTTCTTCTCTTTGCAAGAAAAGACTAATGTTTGACAGATTTTCATATTCATTGAAATCCAAACTGAGCACCTTTTGTTTACTGTAGTACTGTTACTAGTTGTAAACCCAAGAGTCATAATATTTATGAGCTGTATTGTTTCCTGTAGAAATCTGTTTCCATTTCTGTTTGATGAGCATGTAAGTTATTAATTTCTCCTGCTGTTTTCTGTTTAATTTCAGACTGAGATGGAGAACTTCACCCACAACAGCCTCATACTTCAGCTGGAGGGGTTAACAGTTACTGATAGTAACAAGTACCGATCTTCATCTCTTTCCTTCTGACGTACATTTTCATCTTAATTGCCAACGTGGGCATTGTGGTCTTGATATGGACAGAGAGAAGCCTCCATCAGCCCATGTACCTTCTCTTCTGTAACCTGTCCGTCAATGATGTGATGGGAAACTCCCTCCTGGTTCCTCGTCTGCTCTCCGATATTCTGGTGCCTCCTTCTGAGCGTCTCATTCACTACTACGAGTGCGTGGTTCAGGCTTTCACCACACACATGTTCAACACAGCTTCACACACCGTTCTCATGATCATGGCCTTTGACAGATACGTGGCCATCTGCAATCCACTGCAGTACGCCGCCGTAATGACTGGGAAAATGGTGATCAAACTGACCGTTTCAGCGTGGGGATCGGCTTTTATTTTGGTGGTGATTCTGCTCAGTTTGACTCTACGACTGAACCGCTGCAGGACTCTGATCACAAACCCTTACTGTGACAACGCCTCCCTGTTCAAGCTCTCCTGTGACGATGTGTTCCTCACTAACGTCTATGGCCTCACTTTCACTGTGGTTTTGCTCTCGTCTTCCATGGGCAGCATAATCCTCACTTACTCTAAAATAACAGCCGCCTGTTTGGCTAATAAAAGCAAGTCTATGAACAGTAAAGCCTTAAAAACCTGCGGCACTCATCTGTGTCTGTATCTGATCATGCACATCAGCGGGCTGGTCTTTGTCATCCTCCATCGTTTCCCACAGTACTCCGACTACAGGAAGATTTCAGCTATTCTCTTTCATATTGTTCCCAGCAGCCTCAACCCCGTCATCTACGGACTGCAGTCCCAGGAAATACAGAAGTGTTTGTCAAACAAATTCCATTTTAGAAAATTTACCCGTCAATTTAATATGTAATTCTGATGTGTTCATCTTTTTTATCTTTGCAAAATAATGTTTGAATTGTTGACCAAGTAGACTTGAATGGGACATTTTTACTGTGAATTCAACTGTTACCTTTATTTAATTGAAACTATCCCCTTAATGGCAAATTATAAACTTCAACAAGAACTCAATTTAATACCAAAATGTTAAAGAAAACCGAATTGTGGTAATAATTATAATCTAATACAAACGCGAACATGATCAGTACAGTATAAGAATAAAAGGACAGAGAAAAAGGTGGTTACAATAACTACTTTCTGGTGGATTAAACTCATTAATATATGTATTTTTATGTGATTACATGAATCTGTATTTTGTTCATATATGTTGTGTATTTCTAACGTGAACATGAATTCAGAAGCTGAGTGGTTTACAAATGCAAGTTCATCCTACTTCCAAGGACATGGCCCAAATGCTCAAACAATGTTCAGAAGACGTAAAGTAAAACTTACTTTTGTGCTGATATTTTTTTGTAATCAACTTGGAAAAACACAGCGTAGCTACAATCTTTTTTTATGTTTATGTTCTGAGTAAAACAAACACTGCATCAATACATCTTAACAACACAATCAGTCCCCATGGCAAATTAGTTGTTCTGGCATAATCTCCAAAATTTCCTCAGTTTGCAATGAACACAAGAAACAGGAAGAATTTCAAAAGCTCATCACGACTAATGTTACTAGTGGTTCCTCCAATTGTAACGTCAAGCAAAGGGAAAATGAAGTTGTCAAAAATATATTTCTTTCAATTTGTCAAATTATTATAGACATGTCTTTTTTTATGTGCTTAATCTTTTCCACCAACCAAGCCGAAAAAAACTTGGCTGAGCAATTTAACACCAAACGCAAGAGTTTTTGGCGGAACCAACATCGTTGGTGATTAAATTGTCACGATACTCTCCTACATACATGTGCGCGTTGGAGGTTTTGACCGTGTCTTTGAATGACTCGAACTTCATCATTACCTCCTTATCACACCGTACTTATGGTTTAGACGGCAGCTTTCTACCTTCCAAACACGTGATAGTGAGTATTACCAGCATCGGGTGACATAGTAAAGATGGTCAGTGTTACCTACATTTATCCCTGAGACATTTGTAGATGTTCATTTTGTGAGCGTGACTTGTTTCTCAGTGGATTTCACTACATGCGGCATGATAACCTACAGAACCGGCTGGGAAGTAGCAGGTCGCTTTGTGCTCTACAGTTATGGGCTGATCCTCTGTGTTTGCTGAGGGTTAATAAGATAAACCTTTATTCTTTCCCCCAGTGGGGAAATTTCCATGTTACAGCAGCAGAGAATCTGCAGAGTACGCAAAAAAAGAATATCAGAATATAGTATGTACAATCTAAGATAAAAAAATAAAAAGAGCTGAAACTGGCAGAACGGAGGCAGCGTTCTCAAGTCTTTACCTGACTGTGGTCCAGTGCGTTCATTGCTTCCATTATTGAAATAGAAAATAATTATTATTAGAGATATAAAGTGTATATAAAATATAGCATCAGAGTTTAGCTAATCTGTAAATTCTTAAAAGCCCAGTCATCATGTTCACAAACTCTAGCACTTAGAGACAGTCAGTGATAGAAATCCCAGGTATTCTGACGCAGGTGGTCATTACTGTGGCAACAGCAACAGTTACGATTATAGTTTCTTTCAAGAACTTGTTTATTGGCCACAGGTCCTACAAATTGGTCCCACTGGCATTTTTCATTATCCTGTGTATAATTTACATTTAGAGCTGATGTAAGTTTGTGTAATTCACATTTCTCGATCTCCATGGTATTCAGTGAAAAGGCCGATTGTTCTCCAAAAGGCAAGTTGTGGATCTAAGATGAAGTTCTGCTCTGATCTGACCGACATCTGGCCAATTCTGACATCCAGGTAATTTCAAACGTGCTACAACATATGCACATGTTGTTTTTCTGCGCACACGTTCAAACCTTTAAGGCTAACCTGAAGGTTATCTTCGTACTTTGTTCTTCTGTCGACAGCGGTTCTGCTGCTTCCACCCATCTCCTCTTCTGTTCGTCTGCCTGCCGAGGTCGAATGGAGCTTTTGCCATTTCATGTTTCACCTGAAAGTGCAGGAGGTCTGTGAGTTTCTGTCCTTTTCATTCTGTGCTTTACACTTTTAAAGCTGGGATCAAACTTCACATGTTAATATTTATTGAAAATTTAAATGAATATGACACTAGATACATTTTAATATATTATTATATTCAGTTTTTCTGTGCATGTTGCATCACAACAACAGTAATTATTTCCCAATATCTGAACTATTTAGTAAAGGCTGCATTTATCTCTAACATTTGCATAAAGTTTTCTCAGTAACTGCCGTTTTGTGGAGCACCTCTGAATGAGACTAGTACCTTTATTTTAATGCTGTTTAAAAACGTTTTTTCATTTTCTTTTGTACATTAGGTGCAATATAGAACATCTGCACTACTTCATTCTTCTACTTCAGTTAAGAAAAAAATACCAAACCTCAATTTCAAATCATCAAGAAATGCAGTAATTTATGTTTTAACCAGAATACAAGACAAAACTGAACCTACGTTTCGGCATCACTTTTCTCGGAGGAGTCTGGTTTAGAGATCAGAGTTAACCGTGGTGTAATGTGAGAGGATCACGTGGAGAGGTGTGACTGTGGGCACTGTTTACTGAGCAGAGGATTGAATCCATGGACGTAGGGTAGATGAAGACGGGTGAAGGGCTCATATGGGGTCCAGTGAGGGCAATATCCTTGGCACCTGGAGGGGAGGACACTGGTCCAAATACAGGACACATATGTTAATTTCTAGCTCTAGGCAAGAGAGATATTTAGGTGAGGAAAAGCCTGTGAATTGCCTGTGAATTGTTGCTTCCTATGAAGTGACAGCACAGTAGCTGAGTTTGCTCTGGGTGTTTGTCACTGTCAGTCATTTCACTCAATTTATGACGTTACATGAAAAGTGTCTTCACCTCAGAGGTTTGGTCTTACTCTTTACCACTACAAATTCCACAGTTTGTGCAGGATCAGTGAGAACCTTCTTACCACTGTGGTGCAGTGTTGGGTAAGACTGAGGTCCAAGTGGTTTCCAGCTTTGTGGATGGGGGAGTGGGGATCAGTTTTAGACCCCGTTTAGTCAGAGCTGTTAAGACATCTGCAGCCTGGGGTGTGTCTAGGTGGACGTTCACTTCTCCTGCTGATGGAAGCTCATCACAGAGATGGTTGTCAGTGATGTGAACCCAACTTCCCCATCCTGATGGGAGAGTCCCACTGTGTAGGTCGTGTTCTGTGGGGTGACCCAGGTTTTCATAAGTGCCAGTAGCTGCCAACTAAACACTTCACAATTTAAACATTCTCTGGACTTTTTCTGGAGGCAACGCAAAGAATGGAGGACGGAGAAATGCTAAAATATGCTGTAAAATAACATGATCCAAAATGAAAGCACACACTGTCTGAATTATTTGTGATAACACCTATACACTCCACGTTCCATTTTTTTGTTTTCCTGACTGACTCAATACTGATGCTTGTTTACTTTGAATTTCCAGATCCAGACCTGCCCTCGTTGAGTAGTTACAGATCCAGTTTTGGTAACAGCTCCTGGGAGACTGATGCCGTCCCCTTCTTCATCATCCAGGGCCTCACAAGCCTTGGCAAAAACAAATCATTCTTTTTGTCGTCCTGCTGCTGGGTTACATCATCATCCTGGGCGGAAACAGCACGATCATCTTTGTGGTGCAAAGTCGAGTTTATGTTTATTTCACTATTATCACCTTGGTCTAATATTAGATTATCAGTCTTGTAATCCCTGCCACTGTATCTTCTCATGCAGACACTGACTGATCTGAAGCTCAGCTCTCCCATGTATTTCTTCCTGTCCAACCTCTCCTTTGTAGAAATCGTCTACACCACCACCACCATCCCTAAGATGTTGTCCAGCTTCCTCTCAGACTTGACAACCATCTCAGTGCCAGGCTGCTTCCTCCAGATGTTTTTGTTTATTCAGCTAGGTTCTACTGGCCATGCCATCTTGACTGTTATGGCGTTCGACCGCTACATGGCCATCTGTAAACCTCTGCACTACACCTCCATCATGACCCAGCGAGTCCAGTTGCTCCTCATCTTAGGAGGCTTGTCCTTCAGCGCCCTCTGCACACTGCCAGCAGCAATTGTCACCTGGCAGGAGCCTTATTGTGGGCCGAATGTGGTGAGACATGCCTGGTGCGATCCGTCATCTGTAAGGCGGCTGGCATGTGCCGACACCTCGGTAGACAACATGGTGTCCCTTTTCTTGGCTGTGGTGGCACTGCTGACCACGGGAGTCCTCATCCTCACCTCTTATGTGCTGATTGGCGTCTCGATGTCAAGGATGGGTGTCACTCAGAGGCTGAAGGCCTTCAGGACGTGTGCTGCCCACCTGACTGTGGTCACCATCTCCTACAGCTCGGCCTCCTTTGTTTACATTTCCTACAGGGTGGGAAACTTTTCACCTGAGGTACGAAGATCAAATATATTTATTTTTGCATTGTAATATAGTATAGCCTCTTTCACATATCCACTGGAATCCTGAAACTCTCTGGACTTTATCCGAAGGCGGCGTATGCAAGACCACAACTGTCTGAGTAAGACACTCGTGAGATAATTTGCTCTTTTTCCCTGATTGTGCAATTGTGCATGGCTCCAGTGTGGCGTAAACAAAACTCTTTCCTAGAGCTTACGTTTTCTATCTGTCGGGCCTCCAGACTCTGAAGATCTTCTGAGATTTGAAGAACTTTGCATCTAATGTTTTTATCTCCACTATTGTCAGCAGTGTAGTCAGTGAAACAAAGGCTTCAGTGGACTTAGCTTCCATTTCACTTTGTAGCTTTTATTTATTGATTGCAAACATTTGAACATTTTTGCAATATTGCAAGTTCGTTTTTTGCAATTATTGGTGTAGTAGTACCCTAGTTCTTCAAAGAATTTTCTATATTTAGATTTTATTTACAATACCTGTGCAAACTGTCGGATACAGTATGAGTTTACTCAGCTCGGCCGTTGCTAAAGTCATACAACTCAGATAAAGCCGGTTCCCAAGATCAGAAGAAAAAACAAAAGGAAAAAAATCATACTTTTAGATTAGATTAGATTAGATTAGATTCAACTTTATTGTCATTACACATGTAAAAGTACAAGGCAACGAAATGCAGTTTATGTCTAACCAGAAGCAGCAAGTGCAGGATGCAGGTTATAAATTAACTCTAGAAAATATGTACAGGAGAAAATATGGATCATATTTACAGATGCAATGGACATACTATACAGGTTGTTGTTAACTAGAGCAGAAATTTACAGATGGATAAGGTTATATAGTGGTTGCTATAGTAATCAGGAATATGCAAGTAGATATGAATATAATATGCAGTTTGCTATTTACAGACAATTTACAGGTGAGTATATACAGGCTAGTGCAATGAGTATGTGCAATATTAGCAGTGCAATGTTTATATTGCGCAAAGAGGTCAGTGAAGTCAGTGGGGGGCAGAGTTCACTAAGGAGACAGCTCTAGGAAAAAAGCTGTTCCTCAGTCAGGTGGTTGGTGTCCGGGGGAATCTGAAGCGCCTGCCTGAAGGCAGGAGAGAAAACAGTCTGTGGGCGGGGTGAGAGGAGTCCTTAAGAATACTGCGTGCTCGACGCAGACAGTGTTTCTTTTGAATGTCCTCAATGGCTGGAAGTGGAGTCCCCGTAATGCGTTGGGCAGTTTTCACTACCCGCTGCAGAGCAGCTCCCATACCAGACTGTGACACAGTTGGTTAGGATGCTCTCCATTGTGCAGCGGTAGAAGTTCACCTGGATAGCCGAGGGAAGATGGTTTTTCTTGAGTGTTCTCAAGAAGAAGAGGCGCTGGTGAGCCTTCTTGATTAGGCTGGAGGTGTTGGTGATCCAGGACAGGTCCTCCGAGATGTGGGTCCCCAGGAACTTGAAGGATGAAACAGGCTCATCGGCCATCCCGTTAACATGGATGGGATCGTGTGAGCCTCTTTTCTCCTATTATCCGTGCACAGATGCTGGACCTCCTCCCTGTAGGCAGCCTAATCGTTGTTGCTGATGAGACCGATCAGTGTAGTATCGTCTGCAAACTTAATGATGGTGTTAGATCCATGCATGGGCTTGCAGTCGTTGAGGAGGAAGTAGAGCAAAGGGCTCCGCACACAGCCCTGTGGTACACCAGAGTAGAGGGTGATGGTGGTGGAACAGAGGTGGTCTGACCTAACATGCTGAGGTCTGTTGGTCAGAAAGTCCATGATCCAGTTGCAGAGTAATGTGTTAATGTCCAGGTCTCTAAGTTTGGTAATTAACTTAGAGGGCATAGAAGGGTTGAATGCTGAGCTGAAGTCAACAAACAGCATTCGTGCATAAGTGTTCTTGTTGTCCAGGTGTGTGAGCACAGAGTGCAGTGCAATGGAGACTGCATCCTCTGTGCTCCTGTTGCCACGGTAGGCAAACTGTTGTGGGTCTAGTGTGGGTGGGAGACAGTCCTTCAGGTTTGCCAGGACCAGCCGCTCAAAGCACTTCAGAGTGATAGTCGTGAGTGCTACAGGGTGGTAGTTGTTCAGACATGTTGGGCTGGAGTGTTTCGGCACTGGCACAATGGCGGTGGATTTAAAGCATGTTGGCACAGCTGCTTGGGCAAGGGACATGTTAAAAATGTCTGTGAATACCCGAGTAATTATTATTTACATTACACAAATAACATATTAACCATCTTTCCCTTGAGTTTAGACGACATTTGCTCAAGTGAAATTTGTTTTGCCATGTTCCGGGGACCGAGCAGTTAGAAACAGGATACAGGAATTAAATTTCAAAGAAAAGTGGGTTTGTAAAGTACCCAAAATAAAAGATATACAAAATAATTTTAATTATTAACACATTGGGCCCTCAAATAGGTCAACAAAGGATAGCTAAAGTTAAACTATTACAAACTGAAGTACAACACAAGTTCTAACCACAAACCAAGACAAAACTGACCGAACCTGACCCGCAAATGGGGCAACATGGATGCTGGCTGGCCAAACCAGTATGACATACGAGGGGCCGAATATAATATACCTAAACAAATTGTGAACAGCCGCTAGACAGACAGTTTAGCAACACTCTTGCAATTTACAACTAAAAAAAGTTGGAACTAACCAAAAAGGCAGAGAGACACTTTCCCCACATTCAGTGGAGGGGGGGCAGTGCACCGAATGCTGACTGTGGTTTACTTGACAATACACCTCTGCTGAAGCAGCGCTGTTTGTCTGGCACTGAGCTAAGAAAAACACAAAAGATGCCACACAGGATTATGTGAAAGTTATCTCTAAAAACAGTTGACTTGTACTTTACATTTACATTTAGGCATTTGTCAGACGCTTTTATCCAAAGCGACTTACAAGTGAGGAACAAACAAGCAATAAGATCTAAGTTTAGGAGAGAAACATCAAACTTTGAACTTAATCCTAGCAGCTACAGGAAGCCAGTGCAGAGATCTGAAGAGCGGAGTGACATGAGCCTTTTTGGCTGGTTAAAGATAAGGCGTGCTGCTGGATTTTGGATCATCTGCAGGGGTTTGGTCGTGCATGCCGGTAACCCCATCAACAGCGCGTTGCAATAATCTACACGAGTTATGATCAATGCCTGCACGATAAGTTGGGTCGTGTACTCAGAGAGGTAGGGTCTGATCTGGATGTTGTAGAGAGCAAATCTACACGACCTAGAGACTGAGGCGATGTGTTCCGTAAAGCAACTTTAACCATAACACTGATAAAGTGCCGCCAACAAAACATTTGTCAGAGATATGAACGTAAATAATCGGAAACTTTAAGCAAAGTACTTTGGACACGAACAGAATAAAGCACGTGTTTGTGTTTGCTTCAGGTTCGTATCAGCGTAGCTGTGCTCTACTCCATCCTCATTCCTTTCCTGAACCCAGTCATCTACAGTCTGAGGAACAAGGAGCTGCAGGACTCCATCAGAAGGACTGAGTCGGTTTGGGTCTGCTGCTGTTTCAGCCACAAAGGATGCTAACGGTGTCCTGAGTGAAAACAATAAGCCGCCGCTCTGCTAAACGGACACGACAGAGGTTGATATAAATATATATGTATACATTTTATGACAAATACACTCCATAATACCAGATTTCAGATAGGTTTGATCTGTGAGTTTTGGAATGTAGCAGAGCAGTCTCCTCCTGTATTATTACAAGTTTTAGTTGCAGATTGGAGTTTGGATTTAAATTCAGATTTTAGAAAAATACTAGTTAATGATGCTTTTTACTAAATATGTGAGTCAACAGTCCTTTGTGGCAGACTTTTTTTCTTACATATGAATGAATAAACTGATCTGTACATATTTGTCGTACTTCTTTATTAAACTCTCCTGCATGTCAGAAGAAACTGGGCTTATACTTTTCCAAAATAGCCATAAATGTGTTAACACAAACTTTTGTCTTTTATGAATCACCATCATAAAAACCCTCAGATGTGTTCGGAAACAAGTGGCGCAAAAGGTAACATAAAATTAGGTTAAAAGGTGCAAAGCAAAGGAGACAATCGGATTTTTACCAACGGTCACTAAAGGAGAAAAGGAGTGTGGCCGCTTTAAAACACTATGTGGATTGACTGGGCAACACATGAGCAGGAGCTGGAGCTAAGTCAGATGGAAGAGCTGGCGGCGCCGTGAGTGAGACGAGTTCGAACACTGGCCACCTGTCAAGACCTGATTTACATCCATTGCTGATGACGAGTTAAAATAATCAGCTACGATTCAGAATGACCAATGAAGGCAGAGCTGAAATCCAACAGCTCATCCGTTCCTTAACTTGTACGCATTTATGGAAGAACACATCAAGTCTAGTAAAGAAAGAACCCAGCTGTTCATCTCCTTTCCTGCCTTGCAGTAATTCCAGTAAAAGAAACAGAAAGACTGACACAGATGCACAAGTATAACTGTCGGCACCGAACACATTCATTTCACTCTCGCTTTGTTTCTGCTTTTCTGATTTTAGACTCACTACGACTTTTGGCCTAACCGTTGTCGTTTCATCAATGATTCAGGATGTGTAAACTATGGCGGTGAATGAGTTAAAAATTTTACTCAATCAATCACATACTTTAACGTGATTCATTGCACATAATTGACCAACCTGAATTTGGAGCCACTGGAATCATGTCACCTGTTTCGGATGAGAGGTCAGAAGAAGAAACAGCAGGAAAATGGAGGACAATAGTGGCCCAGGCCCCTGAGCAGCCACTAGACTAGACTTCTGCTGGCACCAGAAGAACTAAACGTTCTTCTAAAAACGTCCTTTACGTGAGTAACTGGATACGAACAACAGAGCGACTTTGTGGCCATTTCCCCTGTAACTGCGGCTGTAAGATTGTGTCGTGTTGTTGAGAATCCTCATCAGTTCTGAGCTCTGTTAACTCTGCTGAGGGTTTTCCATGGATTTGTCTCAGTTTGGCCTGTTCACAGAAACGACAGCAGCTGCTCTACCTTTACTCTCAGCCAGCTACTAATGCAGACCAGCTTGTCCACGTTATGAAAAGGCAGAGCAGCTCCCTCTCTAAGCTGATTTCAATGTTCCTGGCCCCCTTCAATGTGTTCAATCTATCACATTAAATGGAAAAGTTACTGCATTCATTTCCCCAGCCGCCATATTAATGTAGCATATTGTCTGCATCTGCATTTTACTGCAGCTTGCTGATTAGATTAAGATGAGGATCAGTCTGAGCACGTAGCGTAAGTTAATACATTTGTTCACAAACCCATGAAGAACATGAAGGTGTAAACACACACAACAATGTTGACTGTGTTACATGAAAAAATAAAAGTAAAAACATGGGCATCACAAAAATAAATAAAATCTATTAAAGTCTTGACTTCTGTGGCTCTGTAGAATCACTGTCCAAGCTTTTTCACTGGCTTTTACAAACCTGGGTCTTCTGTGACACTGGAACCTGATATAGAACCAAACCAGCCGCGAGAACCCAAGTGTTGCCAGCAGAAATTTTAGTTACGTAAGTGGACCTTCCTTTCACTCATGCTCGAGCGTGCCATGCCAGGAATATCTTTATATTATAGTGTCACCGTCATTTCTTCCCTGTCAACAGGATAAAAATTTTCTGTCTGACAACTTTGATTTGCAGTCCGTAGATAAGTGCATTCATAGAAGGGGGAACCACGTGGAACAAGATGGATGCCAGCTTCCTGTGGTCTGATAACTCAGGGAAGCGATGGAGGATGATGATTATCCCGCCTGACAAAAGTAGGATGATATAGACAGCCAGGTGTGTGGCACAGGTCTGCAGCGCTTTAATGTTCAGAGACTGGTTCTTCCTGCTCAGACACACCATGGCGATCCTCAGATAAGTGATCATTATGCTGATGAAGGAGCAGGCCATCGTTGTCATGGAAGACCAAAGTCCATAGATGTGGTTGATGAGAACATTTTCACAGGACAACTTAAACAATGAAGCGTTGTCACAGAACGGGTTCTCAATAATCCGCCTACACCGTGACAAACGCAGGCTGAGGCTCAGGAGAATGGCGATCAAGATGAAGGAGACCCCCCAGGCTGATACTGACAGAGTCACCACCATCTTTTTGGTCATGATGGTGGCGTAACGCAGCGGGTGGCAGATTGCCATGTAGCGATCGAAGGCCATGATCATGAGCACTGTGTGACAAGTGCCTCCAAAAAAGTGAGCACAGAAGGCCTGAATGGCGCAATCGTAAAAGTGAATGTACCTCTGAACAGGCGGCGTGAAAACATCACTCAGCAGGCGAGGGAGTACGGCAGTGGAGCCGAAAACATCGTTGATGCTCATGTTGCAGAACAGCAGATACATGGGCTCGTGGAGGCTCCTGTCCATTGTGATCAGGACCACCAGGCAGCTGTTGGACACCATGATGAAGATGTAGATGAGGAGAAGAAGGACAAAAACAGGAATGGATGACCCGGGGCTGAACTTCAACCCCTCCAGTTGTAGAAAATCCAGGTTCGCAGTTTCGTTGTCCATACTGAAGGAGGGACGAGCCTGCGGAGAAGATCACAGACTCAGAGTTCAAGTACCGCGGTTCAAGGTCATGGTGTTACTGACAGCGGTTGATGATTGAGGAAGTAACTGAACAACTGCAGATGTTGGATAGAAAGCAACAAACTGTGTGTGTGCACGTGGGGACTTTCCTTCAACATTCTCCCTGCATTTTTCAGCCAAACAAAGCTTTGAAATATCTGGGCATGTTCTCTGACACA
Source organism: Channa striata (assembly GCA_033026295.1). Lineage (NCBI taxonomy): Eukaryota > Metazoa > Chordata > Actinopteri > Anabantiformes > Channidae > Channa > Channa striata. The sequence continues at coordinate 756,591 of CM065182.1, forward strand.
TTTATATTCACTGTTTCTTCAATCAATAGTAATATTTTACAGTTTTGTTACCCTCTGATTTCAACACAATCAGAAACTGAATTCACTAAAGATCTTGTTATTAAAATATCAAACATTAGCAACAACATTTAAAAAAAACACTGACATTTTCTATTATTAATTGAATAATTAAAATTAGTAGAAATGTGATGAAAAGGAACAATTGAACGAGCATCTCATTCCAGCTGAGGGAGTTTCAACCACTTCAAACCAACAGGGACAGACAAATTCTCTATTACAGCATGAATGATTTGTCTGATCAACATTTTCAAAACAAACACAATTTAAACAATCCTGAAAACCAACAAGATTACATTTAGACTTTTTAGTCTTAATGTCTAAAAAGTCAAACAGTTTTCATCAGTCAGTCAGCGTCAGAACACCCCAGCTGCAAATATGACAAATTATCCTTTCAGTGAATGAATTAGTCAGATACACCAGGATTAAAAAATAAACTAGGAAACTAGAACAACACTTGGCAGAATATTGTTTTTATGCTAAAACGTCTTTTATTCCTGTATGAATTTGGCATTTTTCATTCCCATTTCTAAATGTCTGCTTTTCCAACAACTGAATGTTATTAATGTAGCTCATGAAAACATTGAAACATTTAATGCAATTATTTTTCATGCAGGAATTCACCTTGGAGTGAACTTCGTATTTGTGTTTTCTATCTTGCCACCGAGCAACAGCTCGTCGTCTTTCTTCTCGGGACAGAACACACACACTGAGTCGTTCAGGTTTACCTCTGCTGACATGAACCGTCTGCAGTCAGAGGCTGACACACAGCTTTTATAAGCTGACTGCTGACTGACTGACTGAGCCCTGGTCCTCCACTGTCACCAGGCAACCGTTGCCGTCAACTTTGTCTCAACATACATGTTGTCAGGTACCTGTACCAGCTCATTGTGGTTAACGCCACTGTTGTTTGGCCCCAGCTGTTTTCACCTGTACATCTGATGAAGATGTGAAACAGCCAGCCTGCATTACGTTTAAGGAGAACATGTGGGAGCCTTCATTTCCCCAACCACCGGACTAATGAGGGCAGCAGCAGCTTCCATGTGTGTTTGCAACCACCCTGGTGCTATGTCCTCCTGTTTAGGTTGAGGCATCATGACTAACCCCTCCGACAACACAGCACGAGTTTTTGCCTTCCATGTATTTAAGGTGACTGCGACGTCCAAAAACTGGCAATTAATAACCAGTCTGCCTTGGTGCATCGCTGCAGTTTCTCAACCAAAAGCAACAATAGAAGAACTTACCAAATAGAAACACACCAACAAAAAGACCGTCACAAAACGTAACTCAGCCCTACAGCATAAAACACCATTTACAGTTAATATGTACGAAATGGAGATGATGGTAATTTATAATATTTACAAAATATACAATAAATACACAAAACTATGGCAAAAGGCCCAACAATCCAATAATCTAAAAAGTGTTCACGATGGTTTGGAGGACGAGGACAGAAGAACAGGTGCTAATGCCAGAGAAGCCATTGTAAATCATGGGAACCAACATTTTCAAACTTCAGGAAGTACACAATGGGCCAATCAACGGCCAGCACTGCCCCCCAGTCCAGCCAATGAGACAGGGCACCTGGAACTCAGACACACAGATCCACACAAACAAAGAGCATTCACTCTCATTCAGAAACCCTCACCCAAAACACAAGTTTCAGGAACAACAGTTCGTCCAAACAGTGGAACGATCAGCGTGAAGGGGGCGTGAAATGGCAGATCCGTGAAAGGCAGCCAGCTCCACTGACAGGTGTGTGATTGGAGTAAAGACTTTTGAGTACCCAACTGTGGCATGTGGAGACTACAGAGTTGAGGTAAGTTAGCCCTGAAGGATTAGCTTGAGTCAGGCTTGAGGCCTACTTGCTGGCTAACGTGAGGTCGAAGCAGAGGGTGGACTCGTAACCCCCCCAACTCAGGGGGGTTACTGGTTGCTTACAAAGCAGAAGATGTTGGGCTGAGTTATTTGACTGACTGACGTAACATTTGAACGTCACATGTTTTATAGAGAAACACTGTGTTTTCCCACAAAGCCGTTTGAATCTTGAAATCTTATTCAGCAGTAAAAAATAAGCTGTAGATGCTCAGAGCAGCACATCCAGCTTCTTTCATTCAGCTCTTTAATTTTCAACTTGCTTTCCCTTACTTTAGTTTATGAATGCTTTTAAACTTCCCTTTCACTTCACATAATAAAATATATTTCGTTTGTCGCTGAAAAACGTGCGGCCCAAGAATTACAGAGATGTTTTTATTGAGGTAAGTCAGAGGGAAGAACTAGTCAAACTAGAAGCAAAAGAACAAGTCAAATGTCAGTGAAGGTCTGTGATTGACATTTCTAGCCTAAATCCGAGCTGTTTGTGGATGTAAACAGGCGTCACTGACTTTTAAAGCAGCGACTGCATGTTATTTTTACTGATCAGAATTTCACGCTGATTCACACCATCGGACTGCACCCGCCGTCAGATCCGTCTCATTATCTGTCTGGCAAAATAAAGGTGGTTTATTTTTCTCGGGAACTAGACCCTGCACCACGTCCCTCCTCATGTGTCTAAATCTACGTCGTCAAAGTTTCTCCTAGTTTGGAAAGCTCCACTACGAAGGGTTGAGAGCTCACCAAAAAAACACCCGTGTGTTTACAGGTTCGGCTTGTGTGATTGGCTGAATAATACTGGTTGCTGCTCCTCACAGGATCCTGCTGGCGAAGGATTAGGTGGTAGAAAACATTCAGGTGCAAATAAAAAAATATTATTTTTTTTCATGTCTGTTAGTGCTGCAGTTACAGGTCGCTGTGGACCCGGAGCAGACGTGCAGGTCTTTCTAATAATGTTATCATATACTAATATCCCAGTGAGTTGTGGCAGGTTGACAGCGAACAAGCGTGGGCCTAGAAACCTTATCAGATGCACTGTGGGAATGTTTTGTTTAAAATGCATGACAAAGGCCAGTGCTCTCTGGCCTACGGTGTTTCAGTTTCATATTTCACACTTCACACTCTGTGTCACACTAGACACAGAGTGTGACATAGGATACGTACTAACAAAACATATCCAGCAGAACTAATAACTGCTTTAAGTTTTTTTTTGTCAAACAGGTATGTTTCCATAAGGAGGCTTTGGAATATGAAAGGAGCATTAAAATATTATGTTTTCTAAACACATTTTATTCCACAGTGAAACTTTCATATAAAAACAGTTTCTTTTCTCTGCTGTATCTACCTTACGTCCGTGGTGTGAATGCATATTAACATGTATTTTAGATATCCCATGCAACACGCTGACATTTTCAGCTCTGTGATTACACTGCTGGAGCCACTTAATCTGGCTGAACACAGCCACAATCCTCTCTCTGATCGTTTTAACTTGCAAACCGTATATATGGGACTGTGGGCAGGCAATGCAACACGTCCCAGGACAGCTGCCACTTTCCTGTGATTTGACAACTCGGAGAAACGGTGCAGAATGACGATGATGAAGCCTAACACCTGATGGATGAGGTAAACAGCTAGGTGTGTGGCACAGGTGTGCAGGGCCTTGCTGTTCAGCATCGTATTTATATTGCTCAAACACACGGCAGCAATTTTTAGGCAGGTGAATGTGACACTGCCGATGGAGGAGCCCAGCGTGACCACCATGTAGCTAAGGCCCTAGATGTTGTAGTGAGGATGTTCTCACAGGACAGACCGAACAAGGAGGCGTTATGGCAGAGTGGGTTGAATATAACCGACCTGCGGCGTGACAGGCAAACACTGAGCCTTATCAGTATCCCGACCAACACAAGGGCTGCTGCCCAGGCTGCAGCCGACAGGTTCACCAACATCTTGTGGGTCATCATGGCAGCATAATCCCGGGGGTTGCAGTCACGGACCTGTCATAAGCCATAATCATGAGGATGGTGTGACAAGCACTCGCACGGAGATGCACACAGAGTGCCGGAATGCCTCAGTCCATGTACTGAATGTACCGCTCTGAGATTGACAGCAAAAGATCTTTAAGTAGGTGAGATACAAATATTGTCGCCCCAAAAATGTCATTTGTACTCGTGTTGCAAAAGAGCATGTACATAAGCTGGTGGAGGCTTCTGCTCCTAAAAATCAAAACCACCAGGCCAATGTTTGACACCGTGATGAAGATGTAAACAAGAACGAGGATGATCAAGGTACAGATGGTGGACTGAGGGCTGACCTGTAAACCCTCCAGGATGATTAAGACAGTGCCACTCAATGACTGATTCTTCATTTCTTATATGTCACACAGCAAAGACAACTGAACTGACCCAAGTAAGAGAGAAGCAGCACATTTTCCCGATTATTCAATGATGAAACGATGAAAGCACTGGTCTGTTTAAAGTTGACATGGACTTTGTCAATGAACAGATTCAAACTAACATTTGTAAGGAAGGAGCTGTTTTAGTCTTGAGACATTCCATCAACATCCTCAAAAAATGTGTTTCCGGTTAAACATCCTACTAACGACAACACGCACAGCAGATGATAATGAATAGCTATCACCAAGTGATCATATTATCATTTGGCGACACGACATGGGTGTGGGTCAAAAGTAGAGACTAATTTTTCCGAATGACAAACTGTAAGTACTTTTTAAGTCGCTGTCAGCTTGATTTGCTATAAAGAGCAAAACATTGCAGCTACAGCTAAGCTAATGTAGCTAACGTGTGAATTTTGTGTGAACATCAGCTTCCAAAATACAATGTTATCAACCCTAAAGGAGAGGAACACACGAGGATGAGCGTATGATACGTTTTAAACCCGTGAACATGTCGCCCCATCTCCAGTGCATGTTATAGGTTTTTTTGTCCCGTTTCAGTTTTTCCCCGCCCTTGTCTTTTATAGCGGCCTTCATTTTTCTGTTTGTGTGTCCCTGCATTACTCGCTCCCTCCTCGGCCGGTTACCGGTGCAGTAACGTTTAAACACGCTCTTTCTATGGCTGGATAAGACGTCCACAACGTTCAGCAGGAATTTTGGAACATTCCTACTTAGAACTGCTTTAGTTCAGCCATTTTCTTCAAGACTTCTGGTGTGAACAGGTGTTTTGAGTTAATTCCACAGTATTTTTATTGGGTTGAGGTCTAGACTCTGACTGGATCACTCCAAAATGTCTTTGAAGTCATTCTGTTCTAGATCTACTTTATTGATTAGAGTCACTTTCCTGCTCCTGTAACAGGCTGTTCAGCGGTTTCCGTTTTTCTACTGTTTTGTCATTCTCTGCACAATGACCTGTTTTAGCCTAGTTGTTAGTTATTTGGAATATTCACTGTAGCATTTTTTGTTTTCTGGTTATATTTTCCTCCATATACACCACTGTTGTTGATGGCATAGAATTAAAAAGATACTGTTGAAATGAATTCATTAGATTGGTTACCTTTTTCTCTTGTAGTATAATTCATATTGAGGATTTTAGAATTTCAATGGTATTTCTACCCAACTACCAATTTTTTTTTGTTGTTGTTGTTGTTGTATTAGATTTCATCCTAAGCGTTACGACATTGATCTGTAATGTTCATTATCAGATCAGACTTTCTTGCTTTAAAATTTAAAGAACCACAATAAAGGCTTATGTTTGGTTGGGAATATTAAGCTCCAATAACATCCCGGAGTGCTACTTATGCTTTTCTAGTTTGTGTTTGCTTTTTGTACTTGTTATATTTCCAGATATGGAGAGTTTTTACATTTACATTAACATTTGCATTTAGTCATTTTGGTTTGTGATAATGTTAGTGCTTTTATTTTTCTAAAGGCTTTAAGAGATACCAGAGAACCCCATCGAACACAGGGATAAATCTAAACCTTATTAATAAAAAAATATATATTAAAACTTATAACAAATAACTTCAGTTCTTTGAATAAAACGGCAAAGACAGGAACATACATTTTTAATGACTCTGTGTCTTAAAATCCATTTGCATTTACATTATAATTGTGGGACAATTTTAGTAGAATGCAACAATTTGGACATTAATCTTCTTATTTCTTGGGACTGCACGCCATAAATGATGGGGTTGAGGCTGCCAGGAATAATATGGCCCACAATGGTGGAAAGTTTTCTGTAGTCCGAGTACTGAGGGAATCGGTGCAGGAAAACAATGAGCAGTCCACACACAGACATAATCAGATATACAAAGAGGTGAGTGCTGCAGGTCTTCAACGCTTTACTGTTCAAAGACGTGTTTTTATTGGTGAGACAGACTACTGTTATTTTAGTGTAGGTAAGAACAATGCTGCCTATAGACGTTGTGTAGAGGACCACAGTGAAAGTGAGGCCGTAGACATTATTAATGAACACATCGTCACAGGAGAGCTTAAACAGAGAGGCGTTGTCACAGTGAGAATTTGTGATCAGAGTCCTGCATCGGTTCAGTCGTACAGTCAGACCCAGCAGAATTCCAACTAACACAAAGGCCACGGCCCAGGCAGAAACTGTCAGCTTGATCACCATTTTGTTGGTCATTATAGCAGCGTAGCGCAGGGGGTTACAGATGGCCACGTATCTGTCAAAGGCCATAATCATGAGTGCGGTGTGGGAGGTGGTGCCAAACATGTGTGAAATGAAAGCTTGGACAACACACTCGTAATAACTAATAAGGCGCTCAGAAGGAGGCCGCAACATGTCTATGAGCAAACGGGGCACCCAGATACAATTTCCAAGTATGTCATTGACTGGCAGGTTGCAAAAGAGGAGATACATGGGCTGGTGGAGGCTTTTGTCCATGAAAACCAGTATGACAATGCCCACGTTGGCTATTATAAGAAACAGGTAAAACAAGGAGAATAAGAAGAAGACAGGGTAAATGGAATGCTTTGGGATGTTTAACCCCTCCAGCTGAAGGGTAAAGCTGTTGAAGGTGTAGTTTTCCATCCACCTGAACCTGAAAAGAGACAAAATAGAAATTTTAGTTTGCCATATGCAGTTAGGATTTTACAAACCAAATGTGAGATGGTGTTAACCACGTACCAACAGTTTTAACTAAAGGCGAGAGTTGAGGAAACAGTTTGTAAAATTCAGTAAAAAGAGAATGAAAATGTCACTTGGATACCTCCAACAAAAACTCACTTACCAAAAACACATCACCCCACCCTCTGCTAAAAGACGACAACCTCTGTCTCAGTTTTATAAAGAGATTTTGTCATCTGGAGACGCACTGTGCAATGTGACATCAAGACATCAATCGGTGGCCATAGAGACCGTCAACAAACAAGGGTAGGCAACATCACTGCTAAGCAAAGTGGTGTTCACTTTTATTCGGACATTAATGTAATTTCAAAAACAAAATCCTATTGACAATGATCACAATTGACTTTAACCTCCAATGCTAGTTCATGTCCCCCTAAGAAAACCTTGCTAGATCAATTAATCAAACACATGGGACAGAACTTGAATATAAACTCTAATGTTCTGTTGCTCCTGAATGAGAATTTACCATCTAACTTCATCCAGCAATTGTAGTCACATTATTGGCCACTATCTTGACTCAACATCACAACTTTGATTTGAAAGAATTTCTGCTGTAGTTTTGTTCGCCATCGTCTCCCACATTTCATGTCACAAAGTGAAGGTTGGGCAGGTTGGTAGGACCAGTAGCTCCAAAGCTGGGGACACCTGAGTACAGGGACAGAGAGAGGGAGACAGAAGACACAGAGTTAATGTCCTGCAGCGCTGACATATAAATGTGGGGTGAGAGGAGGAAAGTGTCTAAGTGCACCAGGGGTTGTTCCCCCAGCATTCTAAGCCTATAGAACTATAAGGTTTTGAGCCTTGTCTTCAAAGTAGAGAGGGTGTCTGCTTCCCGAGTCTGGACTGGGAGCTGGTTCCACAGGAGAGGAGCTTGATAGCTAAGGGCTCTGTCTCCCATTCTGGGAACCACAAGACCTGCATTCTGAGACCGAAGTCTGTAGTGATGCTAGATGCAGCTACAGCTAGGTGGAATATGTTAGACTGGAAAAGGTAATGTACCACATTAAGAACATGGTATCAGAACACCTTACGCCTGAAGCCAGTAATCGACTTTTAAAATTTACTTTTAGAATTGTAGCTGTGTGTCTTAAACTCAAGGGTGTAGAGTGAAGCAGAGCTGAAAAGTAATAACCACCTGGTGATGATCTGAATCAGACGGTGGACGAGGCTGTTGAAAACCCAAATATGTAGTAAGGGTTTACTAAGAACGTTTTCCTGTGGCCCCCGTTCAAGGAGTTTTTAATTCTCACCTCCGAAAGATTTTCTCCAATTTGGACAGGGTATAGAGAAAGACCTTTGCTTGGACAACTAAGTGAGGAAAAGCAGAGGTTAGCTCAGGCCGTGTTTGGCAAGGGAGGAAAACTGCTGGTTTGAATTGGGGACATCATCAGGTGGTGAAAAGAAACTGTTTGTGGAACTCATGTCTCTTGCAGAAATCTGTGTGGTGGTAAAGAAGCTCCTCTGTGGCAAGGTACTAGGAGCAGATGAGATTGGTCCTGACATGCTGAAGGCTCTACACATCGTTGGACTGTTCACATTGGGCCACACTATCACATGGAGGAAGGGTACTGAGCCTGTGGACTGACAAATTTTAATGGTGCTTTCCATAGTTCAAACAGGGGACCAGACGGAGGGCTCAGTTTACTGGGGTATCACACCGGTCTGTTCCTGGAAAATGCCATGCCAAGACACTGGAAAGAAGGCTCTGAAGAACTGTAGAACATGAGATCCAGGAAGAACTGTGTAGACTCTGTCCTTGGCGTGAAACAGTGAACTAACTCTTTATCCTTGCAAAGCTAATGGAGGGTTGAGTGGAGTTTGTCACAGATCCTGTTTATGATTTTCATGGACAGGATTTCAAGGTGTAGCTGGGCTAGTAAAAGCTCTCGATTTTTTTCCTTCAACCTTCATCAATGGTCTCCATATCTGGGTGGTAACAGAGGGAGTGACATCCCAACTACAAGTGGCTGGAATGAGCTTCTTTTGTAGGGTGGCTGGGCCAACCTTAGAGGCAGGGTGTGATATTCTGATGTCCAGAGGGAGCGCAGGGTAAAGGTGTATAGTATAGGTGGTTTGGCCATCGTATCAGGATTCCCCCTCGGTCCCTCCCATTGGATGTTTTCCAGGCATCCAACTTGGATCCCAATTCTGGCACAGTTTTGCAATGAGTTTATAACAGATGTCATATTGGGATTAAGATGAAAGGACAGTTTATCCAGTAGTATTCAGCAGTGGTAAAGAGTTTAATTATAATAAATTCAATGCAAGAAAATGATTAAAGGTTGAAAGAAATAGTGAAAATAATAATGGTGAAAAAGTTTGAAACAAACAGCTTAATCCTTCCAGTAATTAACTGAAGTACGCTTGGCTGCAGAAGATTCAGAACCAGTTCATTTCAGATGTCGATAGTTAATGCACGTATAACTAGTACTAGTGCAAACTTTTGCTGATAAAATTTGATTATTCTATTTATTTCTTTTAATACATTTCTTAACCATTTATGTGAAGACTGGAGAAATTTTGTCAAGTAGTCAGTGCCATGTACCAGATATGACAATTTTCTTAATTTTCTTTCATTGGCTTTGTTGTCTCAGATTATGGTGCCCTGACATTGGTAACGGTGTCTGATTTAGGGACATAAAAAATTAACATTTTACTTTTATCATTGTGTGAATTTGGTTCTTTCCAAAAAGTGAATAATTTAATATTAATTTAAACCCTAAACTTCTAATCCTGTCAGCTCATACAATGATGATGTCATATGAATTATAATAACAGGAAATACAGATGATCACTTGGACCTTTGGAAACATATCCAAACTGTTTCAAACAAAATAACTACGATAGAATAAAATCATAGTGGTGTAGTGAAATCATCGACACTTGAGTTGTTGATTTCTGACATTTTATTAGTTCACACAGTATCTGATCCATGTAGCTACATACATGAAAGTAACACGTCTTTTAAAATGTTACTCTGAAAAGTGAAGACAAAGAGCTCAAATATTTAAAAGCAGTAAAAACAGGGAAAAGTAATTCTGACCATATATATTTAAAAACAATTTCTATTTCCATGAGAATCATGGTCAAATCTTTTTGGACTGGAACAGTGTTGACATAAATTTTCTAATTTCTCTAGACTGCACGCCATAAATGATGGGGTTGAGGCTGCCAGGGATAATGTGACCCATAATTTCAGAGAGTTTTCTGTAGTCTGAGTACTGAGGGAAGCGATGCAGGACAACGATGAGCAGTCCACTCAAGAACATAATCAGATATACAGAGAGATGAGTGCTGCAGGTCTTCAACGCTTTACTGTTCAAAGACGTGTTTTTGCTCGTCAGGCAAACCACTGTAATTTTAGTGTAGGTAAGAACCATGGTGCCCACAGAAGCTGTGAACAGGAACACCGTGAAGGCAATGCCGTAGACATTATTAATGAACACATCGTCACAGGAGAGCTTAAACAGAGAGGCGTTGTCACAGTGAGAATTTGTGATCAGAGTCCTGCATCGGTTCAGTCGTACGGTCAGACCCAGCAGAATTCCAACTAACACAAAGGCCACGGCCCAGGCAGAAACTGTCAGCTTGATCACCATTTTGTTGGTCATTATGAGGGCATAGTGCAGCGGGTTACAGATGGCCACGTATCTGTCAAAGGCCATAATCATGAGCACGGTGTGGGCAGCAGTGCCAGACATGTGTGTGGAGAAAGCTTGGACAACACACTCGTAATAACCAATCAGACGCTCAGAGGAAGGCCGCAACATGTCCACGAGCAAACGGGGCACCCAGATAGATTGTCCCAGGATGTTATTGACTGGAAGGTTGAAAAAGAGGAGATACATGGGCTGGTGGAGGCTTTTGTCAATAACAATCAGTAGCATTATGCCTATATTGACCAATATGACAAACAGGTAGAAGAAAAAGAATAAGAAAAAGATGGGGTACAGCGAATCCTGTGGGATGTTTAACCCCTCCAGCCTAAGGGTGAAGCTGTTGAATGTGAAGTTTTCCATCTAGCTGGAGCAGAAGAAACAAAACACAAATGTTGCTTTGCGACACGTAGTTACATGATACACATACATTTTTACGATGTCAGTATGTTTTAACTACAGAGAAACACCTTGAAAAGTAAAAAAATAAAGCTTTGAAACAACTATAACATTTAAATATCACCTTTTACTTGTCCTCTAAAGTTCTCATGTCAGTGTCACCAAGAACTTACCGATTCGCTTTCTGCCACAAGACCGCAACCTCTGCCTCAGTTTTATGAAGAGGTTTTACAAGGACTGGGCAGGATTTATGCAACGTGACATCAAGTCGGTGGCCATAGAGACCGAGACAAGTTAGGAAAGACTGCTTAATCAGTTAATCAAGTCTAGCAGTGATAAACTTATATGTAGAGTCATAAGAAGAAATAGTAGCACTTCCTGGTTTTCCACAAAATTAACAAATATGTCTGCATATGAATGTATGAACCAGAAGTTGTGGAGAAATGAGTTAAAAAGTGGCTCTACATGTCCCACAATGTGATTTCAGGGTTTGGAGTTAGTAGACATAGAGTCTGTCGACAGATATTGTAGGCAGGAATGCTCATGTGATGAAGTTTAGCAGTGATCTAGGTTTACTTGTGTACTGAACCTATTTCTTCATGCTACAAAAACTAGTTATTTCGGCTCGTGGAAAGATTGTGTAATGGCTTCAATCCACTGAGTGACCGTTTGAAACGGGACAGTCTTGCTTCTGTCATGTTTGTCAGATGCAGGTCTAACTGCTGTACTCGCCCTACATCTTAGTGGTTCCTTTAATCCCTGACTAACTGTTTAACTTGGACTATATTCATGGACGAGGACATGCACAGAAATCCACTCAGATGTTTGTAGTAACACTCTCACCTCTTACTGTCCCTCTATCTACCTGTCGAATGCTCATCGGCCTCTCGCTCTCTCGCTGATAAAGTAAGGTAATCTTTATTGATCCCACGTCGCGGAAATTTACATGTTACACAGTTCCCAGTTATACAAGACAATAAAAGCAGTGAAAGCAACAATAGTAACGCACTTATTAATGTAATGCAATGTGGAGTGTAATGTGCAAAAAAAACTCAGTTAAATAAATTTAAATCAATTTACAAATGTGCAGTATGTAAAAGTACTACAGAACATTTCAAGTTAAAGTTCCAGGAGGTCAGACTGTGGAGTTCTAGAGTCGCAGTGGGAATGAAAGACCTGCGGTAGCGCTCTGTCCTACACTGAGGGTGGATCAGTCGGCCACTGAAGGAGCTGCACAGAGGAGCAATGGAGGTGACTTTGACCCTTCTTGTACAAGGCATCAGCGTCGTCAGTCCAGTCCAGTACTTAAAGCCATCCACCCTCTCAATGTTCACCGGTGTGAATGGTAGTGTCTTTCTCCACAAGTCAACCCCCATCTCCTTCGTCTTACTGGTGTTTAAGCATAGGTGGTTGCTTTCACACCAGTCCACAAAGTCCACTGATGTGACCTGTAGTCGAGGTGTATCCCATCCGATATACAACCAGCTATGGCTGAGTAATCAGAGAACTTCTGGAGATGACAACTGCCAGTGTTGTAGGTGAAGTCCAAGGTATATAGAGTGAAGAGGAACGATGAGAGCACCGTACCCTGAGGAGCCCCCCTGACGCCGATCTTAGCAGTTGTCCTGAACCTACAGTTTGTTGTAAGGTTCAATTCAATTCAACTTTATTTATATGTCGTCCCAATTTACAACCAAGTCATCTCAAGGCACTTTACATAATAAAGTCCAGACTATACAGAAAAGCCAACAAATCCCCTTTAGCAGCTATAGGCAACAGTGGAGAGGAAAAAGACCCTTTAAGAGAAGAAACCTCCAGCAGAACCAGGCTCAGGGTGGGCGGACATCTGCCATCTGGGCTGAGTGGAAAACAGTGGCAGGTTGGTGGGACCAAACCCGGGGACACCTGAAGACAGGGACAGAGAGAGGGAGAAAGAAGACACAGAGTTCATGTCCTACAGTGGTGACATATAAATGTGGGCTGAGGTAAGTGTCTCAGTGGATCCGGGGTTGGTTCCCCCATCAGTCTGAGCCAGTAGCAGCAGGACTAGAACCAACTATAAGGTTTATCAAATTGGAAGGTTTCGAGCCCAGAGTGCATCCCCTTAGTTTGAAATGGCAAAAAGTAGCAAAATATTTCATCTACATTCATTAGTACATGTTTTCCTTCATCAGAATTTAAATGTAATTTATTTATTTATTTAATCAATTTATCAAGATGCAAACTTTTGTACTAAAATGTTTTTTACTATTTTATTTTATTTTTTATTATGTTTTTTTATGTACACTCTATTTTTGTTACTTCTGCTGATAAAGGAACCTGAATGTGGATTTTTAAAAGGTCTTTATATATATTCTTATTATCCCATATTTCACAATAGCCATTATAAAAATTGTTCTTGATCACCAGGTTCTCTAGTGCTGGAGATTTAGGGTTTAGCCTGGAACAGAAAAGCCATGTTCCAGGTCATAGCCCGGAGCTCAGGAAGCTAAAGTCCAGTTCCGCTTACAGGGATCGGGTTTGTCATAGGCTGCCAGCTGGCTGAGATGACTTGGCAGTAGCTTGTTGGAATTGTGCAACATGGTGGAATGCTTGAGAAGCTGAGCGCACGTATTTAAAGGAATACGTGGACATTTTGAGTTGTTTTACTGTCCATTTAGTTACATTAACCACTGTCCTAAAGACCTCACACACCATCACCGTCAGCTTCTTCTTCTTTTTCCCCAGCTCTGGTTCTCTGTGTCAAAGTGAGGCAGGATTGTCAAAAGTACAAATATTTTTTATGATATGGGAATTTTATTAGGTTAGTTAGAACAATGCAAATGAAACTGAGCTTTGGAATGACCAGACTTCAGAAAGTGCTTCAGAGAACCCTGGGGAATGAGTCCGCTGGTCACAGTGTGTGAATCCTTTAAGCTGAGTTAAATACTGTCAAAGATGATAATTAAAGGATTAAAGGTAAAGATGATGAAATGATTAAACGTGTGGCTCCACACAACAGTTTCATGCTTGTGAGTAATTCGTACAGAAAGGAATCAAATACTGTTGGGATTAATTATGAATAGAGACAAACATTTTAAAATAATACTTCCATAAGTGATGTCTGAGCCATCGGTAACATACTCTGAATAGGACCCTCCTTTCCCCCCCCAGTGTTTGTTTTTTGTTGCTATGGCCACAGTGTGTTAATTAGTACCATGAGGGAGAAGGAAGCGAGCAAATCCATCTTCCCACCCCCGACATCTTCTGATGTCCCTAAACAAGTTCCTCATCCCAGACTCAACAAACAGTTTAAGATTAAATGTCCAGTTGGCTCATTTGGTTTGGTCGCCCCAGAGGATTTTAGCCATTTCATCACTTCAAACATCAAACTCTTACTACAACTCCCTTTGTACAAAACCACAACTCTGGGGTTGTGACATCAACAGTTGTAGTTTTGGTATCAGGGACATTTTATGTTTGTCCCACACAAACCGCTCTACACGAGGACTTTTTTAGGACTGCTGATGCCTCTGACTCTGGGTACAGGACAAAAAACCTGCAACCCTTCCATTTCGGTCAATTTTAGCTCTTCTCCATTTGATGCAGTCCGGGCCATGTTTTTTAAACCGCAGTGATGTAATGTGCTTTCAAAAGTCAACGTTTCGTGTGCCCAGCAAAAGTTCATTGGATCACATTGTGTCCTGTCTTATTTTGCCAACTGGCAGCACTGGGGGGACAATCAGCGCCCGTCAGAATTGTTCAGGGATCAGACAATTTTAACAATAACATGTTGTGTACTGCAGCTTGTAATCAGCACTCTGTGGTTATTGTGATTCAACGGTGGGGCGAGTCCCTGCAGGCGCCCGGAGGAGCCTCCATTAGCACCTCCTGTTATTAGTGGGATCCTTTGAGCTCCGATAGGCATCCATGACTCCCTGAGGACTAATTACCATCAGAAACTGTTTTCTAAGTGTTTAGTTAGCAGGCAGCTCACAGTGGAGCTCATTAATAACACTCAGTACTGTGGCAAAGGAAACACGCAGTGATGAAAATGTTGAACCATTGGGATGCAGTGCGAGCCCTGAGCTCCCAGCATGAGGCAGCGGAAACAAGCTTTGACTTTACAACTTTTCAGGATCTGTATGGAACAAACAGGAAAAGGTCGCGAACGTTTCACAAGTGTCTCTGAACTTTTATTCTGTGAGAAGCCACGTCTTGGCCCAGTCTCAAAATCCTAGTTTGTGTGTAGTTTGAACTGTTCTAGTGGTTTAAACCTAAATAAGATCGTGTGGAAACATGACATCTAATGTCCTGTATATCTATTTAACATTACTGCTACGTGGACGCCATGTTTTTAGTTGCACAAACTGAAACAAGACGTAAGTTAATGCGTTCCCCTGCTCAGCCCGGCTTTTCTTTTCTAATTTGAAAATCCTCACATGCACAGAAAGCCCGAAACTTGATGGAGAAAAGCCTTTAGCAAAGGTCCACCTTGTTTTCGGATGTTTTCTGTAAGGGGTTTAGCAAACTTAAAGTAAAGTAAAACACATGTTTTATTAATAAATGTTTCCCTGTTAAAAGCTTATTACTGAAACAATTCTTCACTGGGTTAGTGACATGTGCTCTTGCATGAAATGCCTGAGATCCAGTGGCGATCCCAGAGTCTGTTGGCACAAATGTTTGCATCATGCGGCCGCATGATTACACCACACTGCACGTAGCCCAATACTCGACAGTGATACACGCAGTGACGCAGTGACGCAGTGACGCAGTGACGCAGTGCAGGGGGATCATGTCATTGTCGTGTGTCATTCGTTGCTCAGTGACAACAAAACCTCTGTTCTCTACAAACAACCTGAATGTGCTGAAGCTGTGTCCTCAGCAGGTTTACTGAGTCATCATACTGAATCCCTCATCAGTCCAACATGTTCCAGGTTTGAAGGACCAGAGCAGAGTCAGCACAAACCTCCAGCTGGTCTTCATGTACTTCAGGCCATTGTGGAACTTACTGTAAACAAAGCTTTGCCCCCCCCGACACACGGCTTTGGGCTGAACATCAGGTATGTTTTAATGGATGAAGTCAGGAACCCTGCTATTTCCCTGAACCCCTCATGGGAAAGGGCTGAGTCACTGTGACTCATGTTGCCAGATCAGCAGAACCTGAAATCTTTTGTTTTCTCCTGAACCACCAACGATCCATCTCTCTTTAAGCTGAGACAATCGCTCAGTTTTTATTCACTTTCTGCACCTGTTAAGTGGATGTAAGTTTCAACAGATAAAACGTAGTAACCCATGGTGACAAAGGCTTTTTAGGTTTTTTGCCAGTGTATTAAAAATAACAATATGATGTCAGAAAACAAAAGTTTTCAGACTCTTCGCTGCGGCTTGAAATTGTGTCCAGGTTTGCTACTGTTCATTGCTTGTATTTGTCAGTGATTCCAGAACCTCTCAGAGTCCATCTGTGACAAACTGAAGTGATGGGACCATTCTGACAGCTGCACACCACCATGTCATATGTGGCTCAACTCATTTGCAAGGAGTTTTGGTTTCCTGTTGGGTAAAATGTTCGGCATTAACTGGTATCACTTCCGTTCCCCGCAGAGATTTGTATTTATTTTTCAGCAGCCTTTGCTTTTGCGGCCTTCGATCACGTGAAACAAATGTTCCACTTTAGCAAGTCAGGACTCTTTTGATTCACCAAAATTGAGAAACCAGACACAAAGGAGTTTGATCGACGATGTGACCAGGAACCCAATGGCCGATGGAACAAAGCTCCAGAGGTGTTTACGCCGTCAGTCGTTGAGCAGAGAGGGATGGGCAAAAATAGTTTAATCCATTTAAATGAAATCTAAAACGCAGATTCATTCACGCTTTTGTCCAAAGGAGCAGTTGTCCCACAGCAGTGGCTGCTGCTCTGCTGCTCGTTTCAACATGACGCCAAATCTGAAAAGTGGTCAGTAGCTACAGCTGTCACATAAACAGGACTATGTCCTCGTGACGTGCTGTAAAGGCCCCTGAGCAGCAGGTTTTTACAGTAGATGTGGAGCCTGCAGCCGGTTGAAGATCTTTGATTGGGACTATGGCTCCATCTGCTGGTACATACTATTTTGAGTGTCTCATGTGAAAATGTGCAGCTTTTCCTGGTCTTTAATACAAGTAAATTACATTTTCGGGGTGTTGGACTTATCAGCATCAACACCACAGTTGGATACGCTTGACAGTTTTTTAAGTTATGTTTAATACAGGAGAAAAAAATCAGTAGATTGATTGAAAAACATTTTGCAGCCTTTGCTGTTGTTGTTGTCCACTTTAGTGCTGAAAATGACAGGAAATGGACACACGCCTTAAAGACGTGTATGAAACACATTTCTATAGTTTTGTTGGTCTCTGTAGAGGAAGTTTGGCAACAATGTTTCGTCCACAGAAGAAAAACTGCTTTTGTTTGACAGGTTTCCATCAGGGTTTAAATAGAGTCGACGCCCCGACATTCTTATAATGTTTACTGAGCGCTGCTGCCTCACAGCCTGAAGAGACTCAGAAACACCATCCACGGTTGGATTTACTCCTTTTAGAGAGAAGCCTCATGGGAAGCAGTTCCCAGTAATTCTGCTAATTAAGTAATTCCAGTCTTGGCAATCACTGTTTTTAGGCGCATAATTATTTTTATTAACCCACTAAAATAGCAGCAGAGTTGTGTGGGTTTTTTGTGATTCATTTATCCAGGTAAAAAAAGTTGTGATAAGTTAATAAAATGTCTTTGTTTTTGTTGTCAATGTGTAGGATTCAAAGTCCAGAAAACAAGAGAGAGTTACAGGAAGCACGTGACACACACACACATAAAAGACATTTGTAAAACTATAAGAAAAATGATGTTTCCACAGACATGGTGTTGTTGAATGTCTTCTGGCCTGCGGTTCTTGTGGACTCATGGATAATGGTGCTGGTTGCATTTACACATGTAAACAGATCTTTGCCATGTCTCTGTGGTTTAATTCCTTCTCTGTTTCCTTCTCGAAAGGGTTCAAATTCCTAACTCCACCCCCCAGTGTGACAAGCTGGAGAAGCGTCAGCAGCTATAAGAGCCGAATCCTTCAGTACAAGCCAACGAGAGACAGACTGAGCACAGTAAAAGGAGGAAAAGGAGCTGCTGCTTTCACAGTGAGTCTGAATCAGCCAATTCTGGTTTTTCCTCTCTTAGAGACCTTTCAGGCTTTTGTCTGGGACTAACAAGCAGAGCTGATGGTTCTGTCACTTTCCACCTTGAAATGACACAGTGCAAAAAGAAATAAAGTGTTTAGTTCAGTTTGGGCTGCACATACTCATGAACCCACTGTCAGTGCAGGAAGGTAACAGAAGGTTAACGCCACTTTCAGGCCGTTTCAAGTTGCTTCTTGAAGGAAACAAACTTGTGATTTTGTGTCAGTGAAATGTTTTACTTTCCCTCCGTGTGTCATAATGCACTGAGACCATCATTCAGTCCAGTTCTGGCGACAGGACAGTTGGACTCAGTCTGCAACTAAACCAAAGTGTTGCAGAGAGAGATTAGTTCCAAGATGTTCCAGTTCTACAATATCATGGCTGCACTCAGAGTCACTCATCAATCAGTGGATGGAGTTAAATCCCATGGGAACATGAGAGACCGGACACCACAGGGACTCTGACTAATCCTCTGGAAGCCGTTCAGCTTCTCCATTATCCCTCCAGGTCTTTCTCTTGTGGAAAAACTGTCCGATTGTTTGACATGGGTTAAAAACCCACCGACGCTCGGCTGTACCGTGCAGCACCATACACCGTGCACATTCCTACGTGTGTACGTATGTTCCCAGTTTGCAGACGACTAATTCGTTCATCTGCAGTTAGCTTTGGGGCGGGGAGCGTTTGTGCAGCTGTGAGGGTTCGGAAGCGTTTAGCATCGTGTGTGGGGACTCCGGCCCGGGGCTGAGCTTTGTAGGCGATGACATTCCTCCGCTGATAAGAAAGTGCTTTCTTCCTGCTTCTCCCCCACAGTTGTTTTCAGAAACTTGTCAGGTGAAGGAAAAGGGCGGGATTTGCTTAATTTGTTAAGGGCTGTCCACCCACTGAGAAGAAAACCTCTGTTTCATGTGCAAATCTTTAATTATTGTAGTGTTTTACACTGAAATAAGAAAATGTGCCCGTCGTTTGTTCACAGTAAAATCTTTTTATCTCTTGGGCAGCATCAGGACTGAATTCTCTCAACAGCTGTTGAACACGTTGTGATTAAGTTTGTGATCAGATTGTTTCATTTAGTGCCACCAACTTTTTAATTTGTCTCCACTTTTGGTTTAAATCCAAGCAAAGTCACTAAGTGTTAAATGAGGACTTGAAAACTTTGTACGACATTGTCAGTTATTAGCGTGCACAAAATAACACGTTGCCACGTTCCACATTCCAGCCCCTCATGTAACTTCTGCATTAAACATCATTTACTGCAGCTCTAAAATAACAGGATGAAGCTAATGAAACTGGAACGTTGTTTCCTATTTGTGGCAATGGGCTTTTGTTCTGGACTGTTCATCACCCAACAAGCCACAGTAGAAGTCTGAACAGATGCAGTACATTAATAATTATATCTGTCCATTAAACACTCATGTGACAGAAAGTGAAGTGTGTGAACTGATGGGCGTGTGTGTTTGCCCAACATATGATAGTTGCTGCTCTGTGGGCTGACTGGATTATTTTGGCTCTCTGTGGCTTTCCTCAGCGTTTCAGCAACCTACATTATTTGTCTCCAGCTGTGTGCGAATGGAAAAGAAATGAATGACAGCGGACAGATGATTAGCGGCGCTCTCAGCCGCCAGTGCAGTCACGTCTGGGAGCTTGTGTCTGTGTGCAAACAGCGTCTGTATCTCCACATCTTGTTCTTTTTCCCCCACCACTTGATCCTGCAGTGATTTTCCCTTTGGCTCTCACCCAGACCTCATCCACCCACTGTCAACAGCTTTAACCCTCTTCTTATCTCTGTCGATCTCTCTGTTCACACACACAGCACACGGAGGAAATTGCAGTCGTGTTTGTGTGAGCTGAGCAGAGCTCACGTCTGTTTGAAATGCACCTTCAACCTGCAGTAAAGACTTTTTACTGCAGCTGCTGTGTGTGTGCTCACTATCCTTCACCTATGACACTCTTTGACAGGTTCCGGTTTTCTTTTCAGTCTCTGCGAGAGGGAAATTAAATCATGGTGGCCAACAACCTCAAAATGGACGCTGACCCTCCACGATCCCAAGCTCCTGTCCGGCACCGGAGTCTGTTCCACAACATCAAGGTTTGTGTCTGCTCCACATCCAGAGCTTCAGGCTCTGCAGAAACATCTTTGTTTGTTCAGTTCCTGTGTTTCTAATGAACGTTTGTTAATCTGACTCATAAAGAAATTGTCAGAGAAGGATCTGACAGAAAGTCGCCTAGGGTTTTAACGAAATTATTCAAATTTTCACATAGATTTGCTAAATTCTTTGTGCATTTCTGCATGCGGGTACAGAATGTTTGAGCCCCTCGTGTACATGTGCCTTCAGGTCACAGAGGCTCGAATAAAGCACCAGAGCCACCTTCCTTCAACCTCCTGGATGATAAAATATTCTGTCTAATGAACAATAAATAAGGTTGTAATCCCACTTGTGTCAGTGAGTGAACAAAATACGGTTTCATCTGCAGTTTGTCCGAAGTGATGAAGCCTTTCTGCACAGACGTTAGTTCTACCAAACACCTTTGAGCCCCTAAAATCGATGAATAAACAGTTTTAACACATTTTAGACCAAGATTAAACCTGACAGTGTAAAGTTTAAACATTTTAAGTGGTTACTTCCAGAGCCACAATGAGGAAACTGCCACTGCCCCAACCCTTATGGAGACATTTGTGATGCTACAGAAGCAGCTGAGAGTTCCCGTCCAGTCCTTAAAGTCTCTGACCACCAGCAGCACATCTTTGAAGCACGATGCAAGACTTTAATTCGGATTCTTTCAAAGATCCTTAGACCACAACTGCTGGGTGAACACACCCTGCTACTACAGGAGAAATGCAAAAACACAACGAGGCATTTAGTTTGAAGGGGTTGATTCCTAATTCCTAAACTTTGGGACTGAAGTGGAAAACTTACTTCCTAAGGTCCATCCTGGAATTGTTCTCTGCAGCATTTCCTCTCTGAACATCTTGTCTCTGATGAGCCTTCTGTTCACGTTCAAGTCCATGTAGTCCTGGTTTGACCACATTAACACTTCTTCTCTTCCTCTCTCTCTCTGCAGTTCTTTGTGCTTTGCCACAGTCTGCTTCAGCTGGCGCAGCTCTTGGTGTCCGGCTACATGAAGAGCTCCATCTCCACCATTGAGAGACGCTACGGCCTCTCCAGCCAGAAGTCGGGGCTGCTGGCCGCCTTCAACGAGGTCAGTATGGTGCGGCCGGTTCCTCTATAAGCTCCTCCTAAAATGTCGTCAGTTTTACTAAACAATAAGTTCTGAAACACTCATGAGTCATGGGAATCACTTCTGCCCGACACTGACCGTTTCAAGACTGACAGTTCCTACTTTGATCCGATAAGGCCCCACTCAGCTGCTTGAGTGTTACCTGCTCACTGCACAGATGAACCATGTGGACCAAGCTCAGATCTTTTCCCTGAAGGGAAAATCCACGGATTGTTCAGATACAAACGATTCACATTAAATCAGGGTCAATTCGACGTGTCGTGCATTGTCCGTTGTCTTTCGCATGTGTCCAGGTTGGGAACACTGTCCTCATCATCTTTGTGAGTTTCTTTGGGAGTCGCGTCCACCGGCCGCGGTTCATCGGTGGTGGAGCTCTGCTGGCCGGCCTGGCCTCGGTGCTGATGGCGTTGCCCCACTTCCTGACCGGACCGTATGAGTACACCGACCGGATCAGCTGTGAGACCACAACACACTGACATTTTCAGCCCACCAGCTGGAACAACCTCTGACTTATGGGGTTATGAGAAACTCTGGTTGAGACATTCTGCCCTAAACTCACTGTCTGTGTCCCAACAGCCTCCAGTGACAACAGCTCTGGCCTCTGCCAATCCGGAAGCTCCCTCACTACTCTATCTTCCAATCAGAGCTGCAGCCAGCCGGAGAGCCCTGCCCAACAGTGGGTCTACCCTCTTCTGCTGCTGGGGCAGCTGCTGCTGGGCATCGGCGCCGTCCCCATCCAGCCCTTCGGTATCTCCTACATCGATGACTATGCCAGCAAGAAGAACTCTCCGCTCTACCTCGGTACAAAAAGCTATTTTTTTTTTTTTTTTACCAAAATGAGCCAAGACCTGATGAGTAAAGTGACGCTATGTTTTTATTAGCAGGGGATTTTGAGATTTAAGAAATATGGTACTGAACAAAACCTGTTCAGAAGGTTTTTCTGTCCATAGAACAATTACAGTTGGCTAATTTCAGTTCAGAAAGCTGTTCTGTGGACAGTAAATCAGGCAGAACCTTGACTGATTGACACGCAGAATGGTTCTGCTAAAGAAACAGTTAAAACAGAAGAAATGTGATGTTTGTTTTTGATGTTTGAACTTTATTTACGTAGCAGCTTTCGTACAATTCAAAGTTCTTAACAGAGGATTGCAAGTTGAAGAATGGTGGACCAAAGAAAAAGAATACACGACAAAGAGTGAAACTGTGATAATAATGTCCTTAAAACAGAAGTATTTAAGAATGGAGTGACCTGAACTTAATGTTTTAGAAATGATGTGGACAGGCTGGAAACAGGCAGGAAGACAAACAGCATCTCTGAGCTGCAGCAGGTCTGTGAGGAGTTTCCTCATAAAGAGTTATGGAAACATTTAATGTGACATTATTGTGTCACATGTGTGACATATTGCTGCAAAACAAGGTCACACCTGTTAATGAAGACACAATTGTAACACACACACATATTTCATAGGATGAAAAGCACTTGAGTCCGTTAAAGTGGCAGCTTGTCTTCATCCAGTACGTTTTCAAACAGTGTGAAGTTGGCTCATTAAAAGCAGTCACATTCGTATGTTCTGTCCTGTTCTATCAGGGCGCTGTCATCAGCTCCTTCCTGTTCTGGGTTAGGTTGGCATGAATGGCATTTAGTTGCTGGGTGGTAATAACTTCCTTTGATTTTTTTTTTTTATGTAACAGTGTCATCAGGTTATGTAATATTTTAAAGTTGGTGTGTTCACGTTACGGAAGCTAACCTGTAGTCAAAGAAAGGAAACATGATCCTTCTGCCTGTTCCACCACTGAACAATAGGCCAGACGACACCTCTCAGACACTCGTGTCTCTGCAGTCTGAGGAACCCAGAGTTTGTTCTCCAGCTGTTGGTGCACATGCAGCCTGACTGACTGACTGAACGCACCTGATCTACGTAGCAGAAAGTTAAAAACTAGCAGGACCAGAGTGGGTTCAAGCAGTGAATTCACGCTCAAACACAGCAGCGATCTACACAACAGCAACGTGGACGGTGAAGGATCGAGCAGACAAACTGAACGTCGTTGTTTCTCCTCTCAACAGCCGTTTCTTTTCTCTTGGTGTCTTTCAGGCAT
This sequence comes from Channa striata, assembly GCA_033026295.1. Taxonomy (NCBI): domain Eukaryota; kingdom Metazoa; phylum Chordata; class Actinopteri; order Anabantiformes; family Channidae; genus Channa; species Channa striata. Next base: position 780,187 of record CM065182.1, read on the forward strand.
CCTGCTCGCCATGACCTCCATCGGCCCAGCCTTCGGCTTCCTCAGCGGCGCCGCCATGCTGCGCTTTTACGTCGACTTTGACAAGTTACCAAAGGGTGAGGACACGCCGTTTGCTAATGACGATGAAACACTGGAAATGATTATTTTAAGTCCAAGGGAGTATTTCCTGCGTATGGTCACTTATAGTCATGGGAGTTTAATAATAACATGACATCCAATAACAACGTCATTTATCAGGGTCAGAAAAAACCTGCTGCACATCAAGTTACAGCTGCAATAACATTTGGTTGTTGTGGCTTTTCACCCCCAACTTTGTTTTCATCTAGTGTCAGTCAGACAACGTGAAACTGCCACATTCTGTTGTGCAGAGACATGTCTGGGACAGCACCAAACAGGTCCAAGAACCAAACGATGTTATCAGCCAGACAGAAAAATCTGATAGTGTTTAACACATTTAGTCAAACAACGAAAGTGACGTTGTTAGTTTGTTATGTAGTGAAAGTACATGAGACAAATACAGGTCAGGGTGGAAGCAGTGATGAGGAGACACCAGTCGAGGTCACGACACAAAGACTTTCAAGATGAGTCCAAGTCCAAACACCGACAAAACCACAAGAGTCAAGCCTGAGATTCAGAGTAGTCCAACAGAACTATGAGTCCAAACACCTTCAGGACTGAGACAAGTAGGAGATGTGTCCGAAGACATGTGGAAGGACGTGCGCCCCTAACTGCACCACACGAGCAGTGAGTGGGCGCCGCGTTTCACTGCGGCATCCGGCTCTTACAACACATTCTTTAAACACTGAGGAGCGAGCGCACCCATGACCACACGCTGAATCCGTCAGCTCGAGTTCGTAAATTAAACCGAAGCCGTAATTATAAAACAAACCAGAACAACTGCTTTCCTCTACACCGTGTCCACACTTGAATCATTTCACATGATCATAATAGGTATTAATGGCCCATCCCTTGATTTTTATGAACAAACATAGCAGAGAGATTAATCAGCTTGGAGCTGAGCCCCCCGGCTCCTTCAGTTCGCTTTGGACGCATCCCACCCTGCTGACCTGCCCTGCAGAAGCTGGACACAGATGTGCAGCAGCTGCAGCAGCATTTGTCCCTCAGGATGTTCACACTCCGTGTGTTTACATGCACTTTCTGCAACCGGGTAACAGGAGTGAGCAGCTGAGTGAAAGTAGAAATCACTGGCGGGTGGAAACACGGGACAGAAAAGTCAAAGTGCCTCAGAGTTTTTTTTCTCCGCCTGTGCTGTCACTGCTGCAGCCTGTGAGCCAGGCTTTGAAATGGTCCGTGAATTGCTGTTGCTCGTTTGCAGTCAGTGTGTTTTAAAATGTCTGAGAGTCTGTGGCGACATCCCGGAGAAACTGGATAATGATCTTGAAAGTTTATCTTCCACACTGAGAAAACATCAGTCAGTTCTGAAAAAAGGAAAAACGCAGCCAGCTCCGGTAACTGCTGCTGAACTTACAGTAAGTTATGTGATTACATCGCTGCTTTTTGGCTAATGTGATATCACTCAACGTCAAGGTCAAGGTAAACTTTATTATCGCCATGGAGCAATTTATCTTGCAGCGAACTGTAACCAGTAACATAAACCAGACACATACCAGTACAATCCAAAAAAACACACAATAAGAACATGACACACGTGGTCCGGCTGTTCCACGTGTTCTAATCACATCATCTGATCAGCAAATGGAATTTGTTGAAATGTGTTGACCCAACATTATTGAACCGTTTAACAATAATGGCTCTTGTGGTTCCTGCAGCCGTGGTTAAAATGTCGATTTCCTTCCTTTGCAAACGCTCAGACATCTCAGCAGGACCGATTTCAGGCTTTCCAATTCTACAGTTTCCACTGTTTGGTTGTTGGAATGAGTGCGATCTGCAAACTGGCTGCTAAGAATTGAGTGATTGACATCAAACCACTGGATTATGAGGATCAAGATGAAACAACAGAATAAACTGAATCTCTGAGGAAGAATCCAGATGTGAGATAGAAGGAGGCAAAGAGGAGTTTCAGGACTATGGAGGGAAAATGCAACGTTTGTGGAGCATCGATAGGCAGAATGAAAGAAAGTTGGTGGTCGTATTTTTGAGGAAGGAGATCTTTGGATCTAAGCAGGAACCCTAAGAATAAACGTGTTCATGAGCAGATGTGAGCTGATCTGCAGAGACAGAGGCTGTTTACCAGTGTGTAGCACCACCGTTTCCTCTGGGAGCCACTTGATTTTACTATGACTACTCTACTAGCTGCTCAGCGATCACAGTCTTCATCTTCAGGATGTTCTCAGTAAGGGAACAGGTCTGGGCTTCAGTCAGCTCAGTTTAGCGCCTGTATTGCTGAGCCACACACGTTTTGAATGTGTTCCATTTATTAGGGAAGCCGGAGTTCATGTTTCTCAACTCTTCGCTTCAGTAATGACAGCCTCGCATGGCAGTTGCTCCCAGATCTAGGAATGAAACTGTCACAGTTTCCAGATTCCATTCAGGCACGTTTGATTTTCCATTTATCACATCTTGAGTTTCTTGAGTTGTTTTGAGATGATAATCCATCACTGTCAACGTTCGGTTTGAAACTCGGGCAGACGTCCAAAAACAACAGGCAGGCGAGCAGCGACACGAGCAGCTGCTCAGATGATCTGTGTTCACACGCGACAAACAACTCGTTTTCAGGTCAAACAGGCTGTGTTGCATCACCACCTTTCACCCTGCCTGTTAATTACTGCCTCAGCCCCAGCTGGCCTCATGTACAGGTGACTGTGGAGGGATGTAAGGATTTTATAAGGGTTTTCATTCCTGAGACCAGTTTCCCTTAAACAGCATCGTCCACATCACCAACACGGTAATGTCGCCTTCATTCCAGACTCGTGAGAGTTTGTGCAGTGAGCCACGTCATCGGGTGGAGCAGCCACAGGGTTGCTGGTTTGATCATAAAGGGTCTTTGAGAAAGACACTAAACCCTAACTCAAAGAAAAGCAGCATAAAGCAGTTCCAAAGAAGCAGAAGGCTCCTTGTAACCTAGTTTGGACCTGATGGGCGGATCGCAAAGGTTTGCTGAACCCATAATGACTCAGATATTAAAAACACGACAGGGTTCAGATAAAGAGAGCCTGAGGCTGGGCTGGTACAAGTGCTTTCACTTCCTGTTTACCATCCAACACACTCCAGGTTAATACAGACCAACGGATAACTTTATCGTCAAACACATGTCACAACACTGAAGGTAGAATTTTAGTCAATGAACCTTTTCGGATTGTTTCAATTGTTGTTCATATATTGACTTCCTTTGTGTGAAAACAAAGATTTATTTGAGATCTATTTTTTCCAGAGGAGATCAAACTGGACTCCCAAGACCTGCGTTGGGTGGGCGCCTGGTGGCTCGGTTTCCTGGTGGCGGCCTGCCTCCTCTTCCTCACTGCGCTGCCTTACCTCTTCTTCCCCAGACAGTTGCCCAAAGAGGTGAGACATCTCCCCTGATCTGAAGTCGGCAGCCTGCTCTCCAGGTCCTTCAGTTCTCCCAGGTGGTTGTGTGACAAATGAAGTGTCAGTGATTGTGCACTTGCATCAAACTTTGTTGAACTTTGAGTCTGACGTTTGGAAAGTGTTGGGAAAGCCGGACATTTTAGGCTTGGCGCGATGCACCTGAATGCACCATTAGTTCTGTTGCTTGAGGCAAACGGTGATGCAGGTGATTTTGGCTGATGCCCAGAAACATCCAGTATCAAATGAGCCTGGCTGGATTAAGAGCTGGATCTGCATCAAAGTACACAAAGTGAATAATGGGATAGAGGTCCTATGCCCAAAGTCACACAGTAATGCAGCCTGTGCACATCACACGATTATATAAAATAATCTAGCAAAAACCCATGTGAACGACAGATTCACATATTCTAACAAGCCCCAGGAGGCAATTGAGTTGATTTCGAAGTAAAATCCTGAACAGTATTAAACACCGTTTGTACCCCAGACGGTTTTTCACATGAATCTTCTTATTTGTCTTTCTTTCATAAAGAAATTCTGTGACTATTCATGTGACAAAATGTGCACGATGCACAGATCTACGTCCACATTGGATGGTGTTGATGTGATCAGTCGCTCTGTCAGGCTTTAAACACGGCAGACTGAAAATCTTCCTCAATAAGAAAAACTATTACCTATCAACATCTGAACGTGTGTGAACAGGCTTTGGTTTCTGTGTCCTTTGCTTTAGTCAAAGTTTAGGCTTCACATTAATGAGGCCACTTATCTCAACTATTGCTCAACAGATGTTCCCAGGAATTGACAGAGCAGCAGCCAAACCTCAGCACTTTCACTCATAAACCAAAGCTTTGTCCTCACACCAACAATGAGAAGGTTCCGGTCGCTCACATTTTACACCGCGGCTGATTTCCACAGAGACACACACAAAAGTTTTTGGTTTCAGCATCCACTCAAGCAGTGAAAGTGGAACAGCTGGATTTCCAGCATCTGTGACGGTCCACACAATGAGGGGAAGGGATCTTTATAAGAAATGCCTTCACCAGTAAACAATGGTTTAACCCGCCCCACGTTACAGGATCCGGACCTGTAGATAAAACACGGCTGTGTGGAAGCTGGTGCCAGGACTTAGGAGGAGAAAATCCCCACATCCACCCACTATCTCCTCGTTATTGGTTTAATCCCACAAATCTTCACGGTGGCAGCGTGTCACTTATGTAAAATCTATAAAAGCAAGTAAATCTCTGACAAGTACAGCGATTTTTAAAAGCGAAAGTTAAACTGAGTTTCTTTGTGTGAACTCTGGACTCTGACTGTGTGTGTGTGTGTGTGTGTGTGTGTGTGTGTGTGTACCCGGGGAGTCATTGGATCATTGTGTTGAGCAACATCCTGGCAGCTTTAATGCATTTCAGCGCAGTTACTTTGTTTTGTCTCCGAGCCAAATGTTCTGCAGCAGTTTCTTTGCGAAATGGAGCAGATTCGAAAAACCGACCCTCTGATAAGTTTAGTGATTAAAAAACAGAGCGTGTTTCTTACACGTGTGAAGTCCCACCATCACCTCTACAGCCTGATTAAAGCTGGTTCACAGGAATCAAAAGCAAATTGTTTCCCACACTGATCATCAGTGTCTGGCGGAACCGGTTTAACCTGAAACAGGCAGAGAGGCTGAACCCAAAGCGGCTCCTGGTGTAAATCACGGCTCTGACCTGTGCGGAGAGATCAGCTGTTTGATGGGAGGTTACAGTCCAGGCAGTAAGTGACAAATCAGAGGAGACAAAGGTTTATTTGTCCCACAGCCGGGAAATTTCCATGTTACAGCAGCAGGGAATGTGCAGAGTAGAATATCAGAAAACACAATTATGTTCACAATCATACAAGTAATTGCACCATCAGTCATTTGTTTTGTAATAGGGACGATGGTTCACTGAGAGCAGCTCTGACGGAAAAAAAAAGCTTCGATGTCGCATTTAGGATGGAAGAGTCTGTCAGACAAGACACTGCGTCCGTAGATGTTATCACAAAAGTCATCGTGCATCTTCAGCGTTTTCGACCAAACAAATGCTTGTTCCGTCACTAACTGACAATGACACCGCTCTGGATCTGCGGCACTCACGCGGTCATGAACACAGGCCGCGGCCGCTGCAGACTCTCCTCGGTATGTGATGTTCTGTTTCCATTTTTGTCCAGGGCGGCGCAGACGACGTCGAATCCAGTCCGGACAGTAAACAACAGCAGACACGCTCACTTCAGGAACTCTCGCTCCGTCAGTTCCTCAAAAGTAAGAGTCTTCTTTTGCTTTGCTGTTTCCTGTCTGGTAAGTCTGGAACAAGGTTAAAAAAGGGCGTCAGACCAGCACCGGAATTTAGCAAGAGAAACAATGTTTTTCCTCAACAGAATATTAACTTGTCAAGGACGATGTAAACTGCCCCACTTTTCATTTGACCTTTCCATATTCACTCCCTTTACCGTGTTTGTTGTCTGAGCAATATCACACGAGAAGGAGAGTTGTACAGAACATGATGTTGCTAATAAAATACAATTTAGTTGACAATGATAAGCGACAACAGGTTGTTACATATTAGTTTCTTTAATCGTTTCTGAAACTGTACTTGACGTGTCGATTGCTAAGCAACATAAATAACCAGCAGATGTTTAATGCATGTACTTTTATCTAGAAAACGAATGAATTTCACTAAACATCAAAAGCATCATCCTCTGGGGACCACGAGTATCTAAACAAAATTTCACAGGAATCTGTTTCCTCGAGAATGTGAACGTAGGTCACGCCTTGTAAACTGTTTGGGGCCACGGGCACCGTCTTGGCATCTGTGTGGTCTGTACCAGCTCCTGCTGCAGTGGACAGATTGTTTAAGTGTGTGAGTTTGATGGACAGGTGAAGAGGAAGAACAGGCGTCCTACCTGGACAATCATATCACAGTTGGTGCTGGTAATCGGAACAACTAAACTAAAGAGAGTGTGAGACCTACTGAATGCTTTAGGAAAAGCATCACCACAATGATTTGGATTTATGAAGTGAAGACATCTCATCTTAGCATGACCAAATGGTGACGTATTTCAGTCGTAGTCAAACAGCAACGGACAGGCCATCACTGCCACGATGGTCTATCTGTCTAACAGAGTCTTGGTTTCCACTGTAGCCAGGAGGTTTCCTAAGGTTCCTGTCACACAAGCTGTAAAATTAAACCAACATCACAGTTTAGCAACACGGCGTTGGGGCTAATTTGCCCAGTTGACTCTGTCAGACTAAACTGTCCGTCTCTGTCCACCACTGTCTTCAGGCTTTCCTCGCATCGCTCTGCGGACCCTGAGGAGTCCCATCTACCTGCTGGTGGTTCTGGCGCAGGTCAACCTGGCGGCGCTGCTTTCCGGCCTCGCCACCTTCATGGCCAAGTTCATTGAAAGACAGTTCAGCCTGAGCATCTCCTTTTCCACCATGATGATAGGTGATTCAGAGTCTGTGGCGACGCCCGTGGATTCATCACGCCAGCGTGACTGAAGCTTCTCTGGGTTTGTTTCTTCCAGGAGCGTTTGGAATCCCGATGGCCGTGCTTGGCACCGTCCTGGGTGGGGCTCTGATGCGGAGGTTGAATCTTTCGGTGACTGGTGCCAGCAAGCTGTGCACTGTGGCCATCCTGCTGTGCGTGTTCTCTGCACTGCCGATGCTGTTCGTCGGCTGCTCCACCCAGCGTGTGTCCGGGGTGTTTTCTCGCAGGTAACTACACCGTCAGCAGACAGACGGCGTCCTCCATTTTATCCCGGAAGCAGATCGTGTCACTCAGTGCTGTCAGTGTTTTCTAAATCCTCTGAAAATTGACTACAGTCTTTTCCTAAATTAACAAGTAACAACTGCTGCGCCGGGTGACGTGTCTTCATGTCCAAACACTTCGTCCTGTGTGAGAATTTATTTTACTGCTAAGGTCACTGGTAGGGAACTGATGTCACTCTAAGGGAAAACTCAGTTTCCCACAGTCACCTTCTTTTAGTGTTTCAGCTTTGTCTGATTAATTTCAGCTGCTTAGAGAAAACTCAGGAACGCACCAGAATGGACCTAACTTCCCTTCGTATTTTGAGCAGAATTGAAACACAATCGAATGAAAATGTTTCACAGCTGCTGACACCGCAATCATCAGACTTGAATTATGTTTGTGTGTTTGTGTTGTAGTGCGTCCAATGGGTCATTGTGCAGTCAAGGCTGTCTCTGTCCTGAGGAGGCGTTTAACCCGGTCTGCGGGTCAGACGGCGTGGAGTTCAAATCTCCCTGCCACGCTGGCTGTATCACCATGGTGACCAACGCTGACAACAAAGTCACAGTAAGAATCATTGTCAGTTTACTGCACTCTCCCATCCAGATGGGACTTCCAGACTTACTTGAAAAAAGGCCGGAGCTCAGAGAACCGTTCAGCTGCTAGTTCCCTTTTTTTTTCTGCAAATGCTTATGATTCTTGGTAAAGTGATGTCATCACATTAGGTCTTCTTATGAATATCCCTTTGTCTCCTGTGGGATCTGTGAGCAGCAGAAACAGGGCCCATGCGTCATCCTTTAGCTGCAACTATAATCTGTTCTTAGTCTTTGTTTCTATCCTTTTGTCCAACACCTTTGTGCAAGTGATCTCGATTGAGTCAGACAGTTATTCACACCAAATAAAGCTCTCTGTGCTACTCTCACTAGTTTTAATACGAAACCGGGAGCGAGAGAAAGTGAAAAAACCCGCTGAGGGTTTGTTCCTCTGACAGATTTCACAAGTGACTCCTGGGACATTTTTTTTTCTTCTGTTGTTCACAGTAATTTCAAATTTTTAGACATTAAGTGTCTAAAACGAAAATGAAAGTGGAAAGTAATTGACCAGAAATAAAAGTGATTCTCAGACATGGTATGTGCAGCAGCTGCAGCCAAGTTGAATGAGTAAGAGGCCTTGACTGTGTTTGTAGACTCATTTTCTTTGGCCAGAGATGGAATTCTCCTGTGCCAGCAAAAGCAGTTTCTGTAAAATGGCCCCAGGTTTCATGTGCTTCTTTTCCATGAAGCACAAATAAAACCTCAAACTGAGGTGAATGAGCACGAGACAGGAAAGTGAACACTTTAGACGACGACTTCACGTCTTCACCCACAAACTGTGTTTCATTCGACCCAAACAGGCGTACAGCCGCCTGCCCGTGTGTTTATTGGTTTAAGGTCCGGAACATGATAAGGATTTTCCGGGCCTAATCTGTGGTGCTGATATCACCTGAATGCTGTGGCGACATCTGCAGGCACGGACAGGAGCTACAGGCACTGATGTCCAAACTTCCACCCACATTTACCTTCCCCGACACTAATTTAAATTGACATGTTGAAGTGCCGAGAAATCTTTCCATTGGAGTTTCAGTACAAATAGAAACGTGACTGTAACGTTTGCTCGCGTTTGCCTGTAGCGACCTCCTATCCAGCTGGACCCTGACACTGTCTGTGTTTGTGTAGAACTACACCAACTGTCGGTGTGTTGGCGGTGGTGTTGGCCACGCCTCTCCAGGAACCTGCGGCAGTGGATGTTCCCACCTGCTCCGGCCCTTCTTGGCTCTTATGGCAGTTACCGCCTTCGTTGCCGCCTTCTCCCAGACCCCATCATGCATGATGATACTCAGGTTTGAGAACATATTTCACCTGCACACATCTGTAAATGACCATTTCTGAGCACATGCTGTTTTCTAATTAAACTACAGGCGCTTGTTTAACTAGAAATAGAAGTTCTCCCTTTTCTGTGTGTCAGAACTACGGGAACAATAATCCATAAAAGCTCTTGCAACACTCTTTGAGAACCTTTCCAGCTTCCCTTTCAGAGTAGGTACTTTCCCGGCTGAGTTCTGATTGTGTTTCATGAGAAAACACTGTTTAGATGAAGGTCTGGACAGTTTTTTTCAAATGTCATAATTTGATCCAGTTCACAGAACCTTTTCTGCATCGGTTGAGATTTTGTAGATCACAACAACTCCCGAGAGCAAGCGACTGGTGCCCACTTTCATTTTTGGGAAGGCAAACAGCGTTGTCTTAGCAACCAGTTGGTGACCTTAAAGCTTTAATTGGGGTGTGAATGCAAACAGAAGGAAAGGAGTAGTTCTGGAGGAAGTTCCCACAGGTTACCATCTTCTCCTTTTTGCTGCCAAGAATCATCTGATGACCCAATACTTCTCTGACAAGCAGCCAAATCAACCTATGAATTAGCTGTTTGTCAGAGGAAAGTTGAGGTTTTTAAGAAACAAAAATGAACAAAAAAAAGAGGTTCCCACCTTTTCCTGGGAGTCAAAACAGAAACCAAAAGGTAAGAAGTCATCATGTGGAAGTGTGGGGGATGTGTGCTGGACGTCACTGGAGCTTCTTTGTCAGCTGTGACCCACTTACACCGTGATCGCTGTAACAGATTCTTGCAACACAAGAATCAGGGGCAAGGGTAGCTGAAAATGAGTTTATGCAATCGCACTCTCCACACTCATGAGCTCATCTCGATCTGACCATTCCACTGTGGATCCAAAGCAGCTGCGTGGTCTTCGTGCTCTCCTAACCTCTTAGTTAACCAGCTGCAGCAGCAGTTTGGACGAAAGCTCATCGGGGTCCCGGGGTGAAGGAAATGGCAGGAGCAGACGGTCATGGTGGTGTGTCTGCACACAGACCACAGAGTACGGACGCCGTAATACATGGGATGATAATGGTGGCCACCATGCAAGGTGCGGAGCCGACCCACCGGGAGCAGTCTGTCTTGCCCAAAGACACTTTGGCCTGTAGAGTCACTGAGTGCCATAAACAGAGCGTGCTCACACAGCGTGACACATTCGGAAACTTAAACCTCAAATTAGCCTTTAAGGTCAGAAATGTGAAATGCGTAACTTTTGTCCCATTCATGAAATAAAAGGAAATAAATGACATCTTTAAGTTTGCTGTGTAATTAATGATCCTGCTGTACCTTACACAGGTAAAGACAGGCTGCTCCAAAACTACAGAGAAGACTTTTTAATTTAACAGTATCGTGTCAGTAAAATTGAGATTGAATAAAAATGAACCTGTCACTCACAAAGGTAAAACCTGTTCGGTTAGTGACCGTGGAGGATCTACATGACAGAGGAGACCTGTTTCTGTACACAGCAACCATGTGGTTTTATTCATCGTGACGCTGCGTTTGTACACGTGGCTGCAAGTGTGTGTTTCTGATGGTGACTGAAAAAATTACAACAAACCTCGAGCTGCACATTTTCCTCTCTGCTTTTCAATCCAAACTTCCGAAAACACTGAGGCTGGGGCCAGCGAAAGTCACTCTAAATGTAGAAATGTGTCCCAATTTCAACTTGTTAACATGTCTGGTAAAGTCGTGTCTCGGTTTGATGTCTGAGCGCTGTGACGATGATGTGTCTGCGTCTCTGCTGCAGGACCGTGGAAACTGAGGACAAGTCGTTTGCAGTGGGAGTTCAGTACATGATGTTCCGGGTGCTCGGTGAGTCGCTCGCCTGTGTGGGTTTGATTCCTCACTTCTCTCATGGTTTTTCTGTTCAACACAACAGAACAGTTTTTTCTGTTCACAGTGTGATTCCTGTCGGATAAGAATAAATCCTAGTCGTCAGCCAAGCTTCCATCTAGTCCACAGCTGATCTTTCCGTTTTCTCACCTTCCATCTGCAGCATTTATGCCCGGCCCCGTGTTGTACGGCAGTGTCATCGACACCACCTGCATCCTCTGGGGCAAAAAGTGTGGAAAGCAGACTTCTTGTCTCTACTACAACCTGGACCACTTCAGACAGAGGTGAGACGCTCCGAGGCCGATTCAGCTTCAGCACAAACTGAGGTTCTCCGAGGGGAAGCTCCGTGTTTTTTTTGTCATGGTAGAGAAGCAGAGAATTGACTTAAGTTTAAAATGATGTACTGCCGTGTGTCTGCTGTGTTTGAGTTTGTAGTCAGCACGTTATTAGCTGAACTAACCGTGAGAGCTGTGGTTCTGAGCCTGGAAAGTCAGAACCACAAAAGGTCAAAAACTCCACATCCACCTTTGTGTTTGTGTGTTCAGGTTTCTGGGTCTGATGGTGATCTTCGTTGGCGGGGGGCTCCTCTGTTTCCTGCTGACCTTCGTGGTCCTGCGCAGGAGGGCTGGACTTCAGGAAGTGCAGACAGAGACCAAAGGAGGGTACGAGCTGGTGGACAAGCTGGAGACAACAGATAACACTTCATCCAAAGAAAAAGAAGTTGTGGGTATCAAGACCTGAGGAATCAAAACAGGAAGTGTTAGGGAGGAACCGACTCGGAGAACAAGGACAAAGGAGAAGAGTGGAGTGCGTTGTTAAGATGGTCACTACAGAAAATGGAAGCTACCGCAGTGTCAACGCTGTGTCAGTGTGTCACAAGAATTTTTCTTCTCTTTCGTGTAATTGTTTTACATCCCAAGATTTCCACACTCATCTAACCAGTGGGATGTTTGTAGCATATTCTCACATATATGATGTATACTGTACCTGCTGTCTTAAAATGACACCGTGAGCCAAAAAACCATCACCTCCACTGAAAATGATGAATCCTGTGCGGATTGTATTTACCTGACTGTGAAATTCCTAACTTTGACCCCACGTCCAGTTGGGACTCTGACTCCTTTTTAGTTTGTTTGTGGTTGTGTTGGCTGCAGAGATGATGATGTCAGTCCACCACTTTGGTCCAGACTGAAACATCCGTGTGACCTGTTGATAGATGCTGTGAAAATGTTCATCATTCCACACAAATCCTGTGATGATTCTCTAAATGTTCTGATATTTGTTTCCACAGTTTTCAGCTGGTAGGCTCAGGAACACATCACACCGCCTCAGCTGTTCTTTGTGTAGCAGGTGCTATCATGCTAACATGGTAACTACAGCTGCGCTCAGAGACGCACTGCAACCCTGAACATAACTAGACATTATCCAGAGGAGCTGCACGTGAGAACACAAAGGTCCGAATCCAGCTTTAACCTGTCAGGTCCCGGGAAGACGGGACGCAAACAAAAATGCATAATTGGCGAAACAGGATTTGGGGAGAGTCTCTTGATCAAGGCTAGTGCTGGATTCGTCAAACCAGAAGGTTTATGGTTTGTGTGCAGCAAACAAAATACTGCTTTTTGCCAGTTTAGGCTAATATTCACATTCCACCTGGAGTCCACGCCACATCTAAACCCAACGGAGCCTCCCCAGCTTTCCTTAGCGTGCTTTCTTAGAGTTGTGACTTCCAAGTGGAGTCCACTAGGTGTCTGTCCCGTGGATGTGGGGAGGTGTCCAGTTGTTTGTATGCCCTCAGTACATCCAGCTTTAGCTTCTTTTCTGCTGATTTTTTGGCTCCACCAATGGACAAAAGTGGTCTCATGAACGTACCTGTAGAGTGAGGTGATTTTTGTTGGACGTCCACGAGTTGTATGGTTGTTCACACAACACACACTGTTTGTTGGACAATTGCTGAACAGGAAATGGTGGTAATTCATGGATTATTTTTCTTATTATCCCAAACATTCCAAAGAGCTGCTACTGGTGAGTCAACCAAAGACGGGTTTGACTGCTCATGCCCCCCCGGTCCTCAAATGTGAATGTTCTCTGTGCAGTTCTGTGGGTAAACTAAACTTCATACATGAGACATACACTGTATCTATGATTTGTGAAGATTGAAGAGAAAACTCAATGTTGCCATTTGAGGAATCACGTGACTGCTGGAAGCCAACAAATTATATATGAAAAGTTTTTGTTGTGGATGGTGTTTGTGTGGTTCAAAAACAAGCCATAATCTGAGTGGGTATCTGAGCCAAGTGTATTTTTAGAACTTATTTTGAAAGCCATTTAAAATAAACAACATTTAAAACCTTTGTAATACAAAAAATTGTTTTATTACTATAAACTATGCCAAATATGAGCCAAGATCATAAACCTCATTAGAACATCCAGTTCTTCACTTTAAATAACAATTTAGAGTGAATCTGTTTTATTTTAGCCTATTTTACTAAATTTAAATGTGTATATTCTATTATTCTGTAGATTCTGTATCTACAAATACTTGGTCGCAGACGTAAACACAGAGTGATGCTCCACAGGAACTAACTAACAAACAGCCTCTATTCTTCTCAAGAACCAAGAGCTGCACTGATCATTTCCCACTGCCGCTTTTTTAGGCAGTTTTCTTTTATCATCTCAAACTTTATTTGTCTTTGAGTCAGCTTTGGTTAAAGGAGTTTTACTTCCGTCTTTAGTTTTAGTTGACAGGATCTATCAGGCTCAAATTATGAACGAGCACAACTCATGAGTTCCTCTAGAAACTTTGTCCACATTAAGAGTCTTTGGGATGTTTTAGGGAAGACCTCACCTATTAGTCCCACTCTCCCGTCATCATCACAAGAACATAGGAAAAATTATATTAAAATCTTAGTAAAGTAAAAAGTAATTAGCTTTGTGACGACGTCACAGTGAATGTGTGTTAAAGCGAATTTCTCTGCTGAAGTTATGTGCGACTAATGTACAAATATAACACAAATTCAATATTAACGTTCAATAAAACCAAATGTTTCTATATGTTTATTTACTAATTTTATTTATTTATTTACTACTCTGTTCTGTGTCGTGAGTTTAATCCAAATATGTGCAAAGCTTTGGAACAATCCCAATTCATTTTTTTATACCCCAACATCATTTTTGATTTTTGATCTCCTCACAGCAGAATCATCATAGGCTCAAAAATGTCCCTACAAAACAGGAAGAACATCTCTATACGTCATCCATAAAGAAAAAAATTGACAACAGTTAACTATAATAACCATGTGGATGATGTCATTTTTATAAAGAAATACCGCATTTTTTTATTTTTTTCATATTTACATCTTAACGCAGTATCATGATGTTCAAAAAACAATTTAAAATGCAGTGCATCTCTTATAAATATAACTGATGATCATGTTCGTGCCATGGAGTGTGTTTTATTTGACACTAATGGTATTAAACACATAACGAAGGACTTTCGAAAGGCAATAATATTATAATATTAATAATATTTTTTTAAATATGCATTGTACACAAACATTTTATATAAATAAATATAAATATACATGTATTTTAATTATAGAGCTCCAACCGAAGAATGAAGAAGTATGGCCACATCATTTCTCACTATTTTTTAGCATTTTAGGAAGAAAATTTATGTCACTGACAGAGAAAGACAATTTCACAACTGAAGTTGTGTAATCGCAGAATGTGAGTAAAACATTCCAGATAATCTGCACACAGACAGACAAGTCCAGGCAGCTGAATCATGTCAGGTTTCTTCTGCGGGTTCATACAAGTGCAAGAGTCTGACAAAACAAGGACAACAGTGACAATCGAGATCATTTGACAAGATTTATACGAATGTATGGATTAAATATTGAGATTGTCAGGGTTGATGTTTAACATTAGTGCTGAAAAATGAGCACAGCGGCATCACATTTAATTATGCAGCCCGACATCACAAAGAGCCAAACACCTCCTGATTTAAGCTCATTCCTGTAGGTTCTATTGTTTTTTTAAAGGTTCTGACCTCGTCAGTGATGTTTGGCTCAAACAGGAAACAGTGTTTTAGTCTAAAGGTCTTTTTGTTCCTGAAGACACTCGTCAGTCTGCTGCACCAACAAAAAGAGGAAGTGAGTGTTGTTCCTGTGGATGTCTCCATCTGTTTTTGAGGGATTCGAGTTTCAAGACAAACCGAGTGTGCGTTGTTTAAGGACCTGACACACGCCTCGCGCCTGCGTCGCCACTGACGACCGACTGAGCTTCGACTACATTAGCACCTTTGTGAGTTTCTATGTCATAAAGTTGGTCGTGTGATCGGTGTGTCTGAGCTCAAACACTGCGTCCCACAGGGATCACTACTTGGACCATTTTTTTTCTGTGCACAGTTCCTTCAAAAACACAATGTAAATTATCACCACTACACACAAATGTGTGTTACTGAGAAATACACACTTTCTCACATATTCTATCAGCACGTGATATAAGAAGGAAAAACGAACCGTTTTCTTGATTTGTTTTCCTACTCATCTAGTGGTAATTGAAACGATTAAAATGTTTTTATGTTTCACTTTGGTTACACTCCCTCTTTGTCTTTTTCTTTTGAGGGTGGTGTTTTTTTTTTAACAAAACAACTTGAGCCAACAACCTCCAAGTTCAGACCCCCCAGCCCGGAGACCTCAGCACATTTCCTGTCAGCTGCTTTTTTTCAAAGCTGCCATAAAGTATTTTTCCACATTCACTCAAAGTCTGAGCTTCCTCTTGAACATTCACATGTGGAACTTTAGCGACACTGACTGCAGATTAAAATCTCATATGGAAAAGCAAAGATAAAGAGTTTAATGGCTTAAAATATTTTAAAGGCGGAAAAAGTTTGACTTGGCCCTGGGGATTTTATTTTGGAGGGAAACTATTGCACCTTCCACTGAATCAAACCTAAAAAAACATGCAGTTTGCAAGTACAAAGGTTGTTGGTAGCTTCCTCCTACTTGTCCTACGAAGAGCAAGTGTCATATTTAAGAGCAGATTTTAATAAGAAGTAGCTGGGGTTTTTCTTGCTCCCTAAAATACATTAAATCCTCATTTATTTATGGTCTTTAATTTTCCATAATTTTAATTTTCCAAGACATAATGGGTCGGATGTAGGAACCAGGCCGAAATCCAAACCACAGGTCTAATTTAACCGCAGGGCATTAAACCGAGCAGTCGTCTGTGTACAACAAGGTCAGTGGTTCGAGTGTCCCGGTGTCCGTGGGCAAGACACTGGTGGCTCAAGTAGTGAGGGGCTTCTTACATGTCTCAGATGTTTGATGGTGGTGCTGAACAAAGCTATAGACGGTAAAGTCTGTCCACGTGACGAGTCCATTTCCTGATAAGGACAGAGCTGCTGGATGTGCAGGGTTACTGGGTTTCTGTCTCCCTCTGGAGGCGACTTGTGTTTGTTGAAAGTGGAACATGATTAACGAAAAAGTAAAAAGGAAGCTCCACATGAAACATGTTATTATGTAAAGGTTTGTATCAATGTGGATTGTTGCATGTTTCTCATTTTTTGCAGCTTCAGCACGTGTCCGTCGTGTTTGTCTTTATGTGAATTTCCCCATTGTGGGAAAAATTAGAGTTTATCTTGTCTTAAAAGAAAACGTTGCCTCTTTAATCCGGTGAGCGAGGACAAAAACAGGAGACACAGAAAGCGTTGGCCTACATTTCTAGTAGGTTGTTTCAGTCTTGTGTGGGATTCCAGCTCCTCTTCCTCCCTCCTACTGTCAGCTCCTTGTGTTCTGGGAAGAGATTCAGAAACCTCAGGAATTCTCTCTGTGTGGAACATGAAGACCACATGTCCAGCATCATTTTCTGTTCTGTATTTAACTGAAAACACATGTGGCTTTGGTTTTTTACTCCATCTTAAATGATACAACAATTTAAAAAGGCCTTGACAAAAATATCAGGACCCTTAATCAAATGCATGTTTCCTTCAAATCCATTGACCTTGTAAGAACAGCAGCTGTGGTCCCTGCTTAGACATGCTCCTCTAGGCTTGACCTTCTTGACCTGCTTGGAGCTGATGATGCACAAGGAGTATGGTTCTGCAAAACGTCATGAATATGAACAAAACAAACTTTGACACAAGTTGTTTGTGGTTTGTTGATGGTTGTACCATTTACCACACAAAGTTTCAAAGCACATCTGGCACTTGTATCACATTTGTGTCCAACATAATAATCCACAAATGAAAGTTCTTAAATAAACAAATCCCATTCATCCTGGTGTGTGTGTGTGTGTGTGTGGGGGGGGGGGGTACAATCCCAAGTTACAATCCTTATACTCAACAACATCAAAAAACAACCTACGACGTTTGGTTTTATTGTCGTGTTTATTGCTTTTTACACAAATGACAATATTTGATCTTTTTTAACGATCCTTTGTCGAGCTCAGAGTATCGTCAGTGTGTTCGAGTATCCTGTCAAATTAACATGATCACGCAAACGTGTTTTAACATGAAAAGTAAAAAAATCATGTAAGATCAAATCAAAATCAAATATCCTCAGAAACATCTGCCTCTACAAACACAAAGCAAACACCTGAAATCCCTCCTAGGACCTGCTAAGAGTGTGTCTGTGTGTATGTTTGTCTGTGTTATATTAACAGGGTCTTTGGGTTGACCACCCTGCCAATGAAGAGCAGCGCCCCTGACGTCTCATCTCGGATGAGGAAGAGGAAGGGGCGGTCCACACTGTACGACAGGTGGGGCAACCCCGTGGAGGGGTTGGCGTACTTAGTGCCCTCGGGCGCTATCTCCATGACCACTTTGTGATTGACGCTGCTGAGTGTGGCGGACTGAGCTGAGATCTTCTGTAGGTCTGGGTCCTGTAGCCATTCAGAGAGACCTGGAGGACAGGAGAGCAGAAAGCGGGAAGCAGGAGAAGAAAGAGGTACAGCAAAGGATGAATGAAGGTTCCATGTTCAAATATATAAATGTAAAGCTCTTTGCAGATGATAGCATGTTTCAAGCAGTGCCTTTGTAAGACAATTTGGGATGTCACGAGGACCCAGGTACAGTTGTGGTCGCAGTTTTGTCGACAGTTTAAAAACGTTTAAGTAGCAAAAATGCTTCAGAAAAGAAATTGAAAAGCGTTGGCAAAGCAGTTGTTTGTTTGGACCGACTTGTTTTCTGACTTGTCTGCCACCAGCAGACACACCAACAATGTGCGTCATTGGTTTGACAAAGTTTTCTGACTGAGATGCATGCTCATCTGTTTAAAATCAGTGAAAAGGGTCATTGTTGGTCAGACCCAGAGTCAGCTGTGGTTGAGGACTCACCGATTTCACTGAGCAGTGGCAGCAGGTCTGTGGAGTAACTGAACTTCAGGGCGGGGAGGGTGAGGGACACATCAGCAGGAAGAAGCGTCCTAGAGAGGTCCTCAACAAACTCGGCAGTCAGACTCTCCTCCAGCAGAGTCATGTTGGAGGTGACCTCATCGGGCAGGAAGATGAACATGCTGATATCATCCTGCATCATGATCTGAGCGATCTGAAAACGATTATTTCAAACATCACCACACAATTTTGGAAAATGATGCTCAAACTACATTGAGCACATTTTATTTTGGGTAGTTTACTGTCTGCAATTATTCATCAAATCCACAATGTGTAACTTAAGTTAGCCAGAGCGTGACATTGGAAATCTACCCACTCTCATTGCTCTGCTATGCTTCACCTGTTAGATTTGATCAAATTATAATAAAAAAGAAAATCTCACTAGTCGAACAAATATTTTCAAAAAAACAGATGTTTCTGCGTTAAATGTCCTAAAATCAAAAAATTATCAAGATCTGTGATCACACACAGAAACAAATCACAACCACCAACCGTGCAGCTCAGATCTAAGTCAGCTCCCATCTTCACAGGGTAGCTATCCTGTTGCATCATGGGAATACGGACGGGTGTCCCGCCTTCAACTTGAAAATTCTCCAGCCCTTCGCTCTGACCGAATCGAGTAATCCATTTTCCTGTTTACAGACAGATGTTCCTGCACCTTCAGTTCTACACTGAACATTTAGTGAGTGTGGAGTAAAACTTCTGCACTAATCCACGAAGCAACATCAACCCGTCCCACAGCAGGAAAGAGCACATTGTTCTTCTAACGGATGCATTAACCTTCCTTAAAAATCGACAAAACATCTTTAAACCAGGTTACAAACCTTTAAAGTAGGCAGCGCTCACAGTGTTCACTCCGGAGTTGCGGGGGAACGGCTTGGCCAGGAAATTCTGTACCTTCCCACCCGTCTCCTGAATCACCCAGTCGTTAATTTCCTTCACATCCTTGGCTCCTCCAAGCAGGGCCTTTGGACGAACTCCATACTGCTGCTCCACAAGCGTGAAGAACTCCTGCTTCAGACGAAGTCCTGCCAACAGATGGTTTAATTAGCTTACAGTCCGGACCTTGACACAAACATCAGGACTGGTTACATTACAGTGAATTCAGAAGGTTTTCAGACAGGAATGTTGAAAGTTACAGATCTAGAGTACAAAAATGTTTCTGCTGAACTGCAGGTTCCCAAGAGCACAGTGGCCTCCGTAGTTTTCAAATGGCATAACCAGGCCTCTTCCAAAAGCTTTGTCACCCTAGCAAACTGAACAATCTGTGGAGAAGAGCCTTAGTATGACAGGTGACCAGGAACCTGAGACAGGACAAAGTTCCAGACAACCATCACTGCAACACTCCGCCAATCTGGGCTTCATGGCAGAGTTGTTAAACAATCCAAACACATGTGAAGTGAAGGGGGTCTGAAAACTTTCTGAATGCACTGCATCTACAGTATATCAAACAACAGATTTGATTTTATAACTTTGTCCTCGTTATCACAGCCTTTCCCAGAATTATATTGAAAGCATTTGCTGAAATTATGACACATCTTATTTGGTTGCACAGTAAATGGAAAGAGACTAGAGCAAGAAATGCGGTTGCCTGTTGTTTTTATTCCACCACCCAACCCACATGAACTCACGTCGTGCAAGGTAGATGCGTGCCGCAGTGCTCAGGCCTTTTCCGGTGGTCCTGACAGATGTCAGCAGGTCTTTCAGGGTATTGTGAAGCTGAGGGTCCTGCAGGGTGTGGTACCTAAGGGCCCTGTACAGCTGACTTTGAGCACGATCAGACCCCCCTGGGGGATTGAAGCAAGCATGTTATTTCAAACGCATTGGGCCAGACAAACTTCTGACCAAGTTTGGACATACAGTCGAATACATATTGAGGCTAATTAAGTCCCACAACAAGTAAAAAAACAGATCAACTGTATCTTCTACAGCACTTACGGCTAAAATTCTGTAAACTTTCACATGTAGCTCCACAACAAGTCCAACAATGGCTCAGTCGCTCTCTTTTAGCTGTGATTGTGGTCTCTACCAGCTCCTGAGAGAAATATCTTCAGCTGTCATATGTGTCCGCCTGCTATTATAGATGATGCTTGATTCATAACACATCTACAGTAGGGGGGGTCAGTGGGTGAACAAGTCATCCATGAACCACAAGGTCTGGGGTTCTAGCAACATGCTATAGCAAACCTATACCTGTAGCACCCTGGCAGGTTTACTTGTGTCCTGAGTTCTTTTGGATAAATATCGATAATATAATTGGCTAAAAGATATTTCTGACTATTTCAGAGAGTGAAGATTAAAAGCGGCTGATGGAATCAGTAGCTTCCACCGAAGCGTTTCTGACCTGTACGGCCTTGTGCTTGATTTTGTATGTGTTTTGAAAGTGAAGGACAAACTTGTCCCTATTGTCTTTGTCATATTATCCCACAGTCCCAGCCGTAAAGCTACCCTCACCATTAAAGATTCATGTGACCATAATAAGCACCTGATAGCTGCAGTGCTTTGGGTGAACAGCGAATCAAACTGAAATTTCTAATTGCTTTGGTCCATAAGAACCACACAGCGGGGGCCAAAGCAAAAGAACCAGTTTGGTTTTAGTTTGTAGTGTGTTTGTGTCTTCACCCATGGACAGCTGCGTCAGCACTGCAGACACACTGATGGGGGCCAGGAAGACGTTGGTGGCAGCCTCACGGCCCGCCATTGCACGAAACAGGTTGTAGCCAAAGTCTGAGGTGGCAGCGCCCATCTTGGTCACCACTGTGGTGAAGAGCTCCACATGTTCCTCCTCGCCACCTGTCTCCTCGACTTCCGCCACCGACTGGAACAGATCAACGAATCCATACAGCAAATGAAATGTTGTGCACTCGTTTTTCTGCTGCTTGCACATCTTTGTCTTATTTAGTGCATATTTTTTGCACCACCCTAAAAAAGTAGTTTTTATAATAAATCGTCGATTCTCGTCCTTCCTCTCTAGAGCTGAAAATGTGGGTTAACCCATCGCTACACACTAGCACAGTGTTTCCTTCTGTTTGTTTGATTAGAACTGCACCGAGCAGCTGGTTTGTAAGACATTTGTCTGAAGATGGAATATACGGAAACACGCCACAATACCAGATGTATTTCATGTTAAAACAGACTTATGACCTGTGGTGACGGGGGATGTGAATACCTGAGGGTGACAGAAGCTCAGCATGAGTCCAAACACCAGCACAAAAGTTGTTTGCTTCATCCTGAAAGACAAACACACATGAAGGTGTGAGCGTGGAGGTGGGACACGGTGGACGTGTCCCTGCAGGACTCAGTTACGTGTTAGTGTGAAGAAGCAAATGCTAATTCAAGAGTTTGTTGATTCGTTTCATGTGCAGAAACGTGATAATATCTTTGCTCAGGGAACATTAGGGAGCATATTTTATTAACGTTGAATAAAGATGTTTCCCTAAAGGCCAAAGGCAGAAAAGTTTCCTGCATCACATGTGATCGGATTTAAGATGTAAGGACAAGTCAAACCAAGTCATCACAGCATCACAGAGATAATGTGAAAACCTCCACAGAGCAGAGACATCCTGCTACTGGACTGTGTCCAGCTTCAGGGACAGTGAGGTGTGTCCCAAACAGTTTTCAGACAGTGTTTCCTGTAATTACAGTGTAACACCACAAAATTATACAACCTGCTGAAACTTCCCCAAGAAATACAAACTGACACGTCACAACCAGGAGAAAATGTCCAACACACACACACACACACACACACACACACCTCCACAGTGAACCAGTCATTTGACTGTAGCCTCACACTTGTTTTAGAGAGACACACAGTGAGGCCAAAGTTCAAACACACACTTTCCTTTCTTCGTCCTCTCACATCTGGACTAGCACATCTGGTTGTTGTAGTTTCTGCAAAAACAAAAGCCTGTGATTTGAAGCTCACACCACATGCCTGATGGGAAACAAAGGCTGCTGCACCATGACGAGACTGTCACACCGAGTCCTTTTATCAACAAGTCATCGCAAAATAAAATGCCCGTCGAACAAATTAGACTGATTCCGTGCTCAGAGCCTTGTGAAGAACAAGGAGGAAACGAGACAAAGATAGAGACAAAACAAACGGATCATCAGTTTTTCAGCACAGCAGCACAAAAGAACTGCTGATTCTTCCGGATCTTTGAACTGTCAGAATAAATCTGACACTTAGAAGCACAAACTCCTGAATTAAGAACGTTTGTGTTTAAAGTGTGACCACATTGACACACGAGGTCACGACCCCGAAACGATTCCACCCAAACACACACACACACACACAGATTGTGTGTGTGTGTGTGTGTGTGTGTGTGTGTGTGAATCCCTGCATCTGTTAACTTAAACGATTCTTCACAGGCTCCTCTGGAAAACCTGCAGCTGTGGACTCGGACGCGGACTTAAATGGAAAAACTGAACTCAATGACCGGAAACACAACGCACGCCTAATAAAACACGTTTTATCCAGGAGCAAAACTCTGATTCTCCGCACGACCATCGCTCGGATCGTGCGGCACCAAATCGGGTGTCGGTGCGTTTTGCGTCAAAGCGCAAACCGAGCCACGCAGCGCAGGCAGCGCACTCACCTCCGCTCTGCTCCCGGACGGTCCACGTCGCTCACAGTCTGTGTCTCTGCACAGGAGACGAGTCCTCGCCCCGATGACGCCTCCTAGCGCGCACACGTCGGTGCGCGTCCAGCTGCAGCTCGTCGTGCCTCGGGAACGCGGATGAGGACGCGTGGAGCAGTGGACCGCGCGCACGAGAGACACGGCGTCTCCTGGCTCATGGTGAAATGTAGCTGAGCCTGTTGATCAAACATGATTATTGGCTCCGACATCCTTTCAATATTTGTCCTCGGTGACGTTTTGAAATCAGTGCAAATAGCCAAATCCTGATGGAGGCCCCACATGTGCCTCTGAATCCAGAACCCCTGGAACTAGGACTTAGTGAGAGTGATGAGTGATGAATGCACTCCATCAGGACCACTGATCCCTCTGAAGATTCTGGGAGCCCCTACGGGTCTAATGAGTCCACTGTGTGGACCCTAATTTCCAGAAGAGTTGGGACACTGTGTAAAATTTAAACAAAAAGAGAATCCAGTGATTTGCAAACATTCAGAAGTGTAAACAGTCTGAAGATACATCAGCTGTTGAAATGTTATTGCGTTTTTAAAAATGTTTGATCATTCGAATTTGACGGCAATAACATGTTTTTAAAAAGTTGGGACAGAAACCACTTCACCACTGTTGCAGGGGGTCTTCATGCTGTAATACTGTTCTGCACATACAGTGCTCGTCTTTTTGGTCATTTGTCAAGGCAAGAAACTAAATCCTTTGTTTGAATGTTTTATGTCAAACTGGATCAAACACTCATGTGAATAAACAATACAAAACAACAGGAGGCTTCATTTTTGAGAAAAGTATTGAGAAATCCAACATAATCACATCCACTCCATCTGTCACAATGTGATGTGATTTTTTCATTTCCACCAAAATGAAAAGCATCACATTAGACTGCAATGTAGAACCAGCTGCAGATTTTTGGTGGATTTTGTTTCCATTGAATAGATTTTTTTCAGACTTTATGCTAATCATGCTAATCTAACCAGTTACAATCATGTTTCTCAAAGAGAAAGACAACAAGCGTCCTAAATGTCAAACCTTTTCTTTAATGAATCATTTGAAATTTCAGGCTGGTACAGAATTGTCTGGGTTGCGGCAGGTTTCGTTACCCTGTGTCTTCTTCTGCCCGGCACTGCTCTCCGGTCCATTAACATGCTGTGGCTGCCCCTTCTCACCACATATGCTGCTGACTTCTGCTGAATCTGTCTCGCTGCTTGAGCTGCTGCTCATGTCTGTTTGCCTGTTACTGTCCGTCACAGCTTGGTCGCTCATGGTGTTGTTGCCATAGGGATCGTCATTGAGCATAAGTTCCTTGTCAGGGGCAGGGTTTGTGACTATACCCATAAAAAGGGGGGCCAGGGAGGCATCATCGACAAGGGCGAAAAGGAAAGGGGAGTTGACCGAGAACAGGGAGACAGAGCGCATGGAGCTTACAGCAGTGGTGGCTGATGCTTCCACGCCTTCCTCGCTGAGCTCCACGGTGCAGGCATGTCGGACGCTGGACACTTTCAAAGGCTGGTCAGAAATCCCAGAGAGGTCAGGACCTGAGAACAGAGACCCGAGGCCTGATGGAGCAAAAGAAAAACAGAGCTGAGAGAGTCTTCACAGACTGCACCTGTGGACCTCAAGTCCACCTGGAAACTTCAAAGTCCAGTATGAAACCAAGTATTTTTTTCACATGAAAGAAGGAAAACTTGTTTGAATCATCGTATGAGTGGCAAAAACACTGAAAAATTTAGACTACTGTTAACTGAACGAGTCACTGATTGATTGGTTGATTGTGTTCCACGATACATGTACCACATGCCATTTATATCATCAGACCTCACGGAAACAACCCTTAATGTTTCAGCTCTGCGACTGACTTAGAACCCAAACTCTGATTTAACAACCTGACAACGTTCAAATTATGTGACGCTAAGCAACAGCTGTGTGTTGCACTTTACATATTTGAGTTGTGAAATTACGTTGTTCCATTTTGATGTAGTGGGAATTTTATGCTCACCCATGCTGTTCAGCGCTTCCTGGAGCTCCTGACGATACTGTAGCTTCACCTTCGGTAAGTTGACCCGCATCGATTTCTCCTGAGGTAGACGTCTGTAGAGGTCAGAGATGTTCAGTTTTGGGAGTAACGAGGACACGTTTTCCCTTCCTGGCAAAGGCAGGACAATTAAGAAGCTGGTGTTTCCCTTGAAAGGAAAGCTGGCAACCTGGTCAAGAGAAAAATTATTTCTTCTTATTTCGCTTTGCAATGACAGACAGTATCTGAATATTAAGGATGTACACGTGAAAGCCTGTAGTACCTGCGCTTCCAGCTCTGGATCATCCAGCAGGCGGAGGGGGTAATGGGCAGACTTCATCATATCCACTGATACAGAGTTCTGGTTGTCCAGGTAGAACACTCCCTTAGAGGTTACATGAGGGTCAAATCGTGTTCGCCATTCACCTGACAAACACAGGGAGCAGCAAGAAGGAATCGTTCTTTACTTGAGTCTATAAGGATCAGCATCTGAGAGCATTGTTTGTTCAACAAAAAAGCCACTTGCTCACTCCAGCTGATAAAAAGCATTTCCCTCATTTGAAGGATTCCTCTTGAAGTGTGTGGAGGAATCGTGTGAATTACTGTTGTTACAGGCAATAGTTAAAGTAAATGAGGCTTTGACTGTGGTTCTGAAGATGACTGTGCTGCCTTGGGTGATTAAAGAAATCGACATGATGGTCTTCACTGTTACTCAGACTGAACTGTGGGTGTTTCAAACTTATTGCTTTCAGTCAACTGTTCAACAATGATGAAGTTGTTCAGTCCCAAGTTGGTGAGTTCCTCTGAAGGCCTAGTATAGATTATACAGCTCTTATTGCCCATCTGGCCAAGGAACACAGAATCTATCCACCTCTATAGTGGGACTAAATCGGCACAGCTGGTAAAATGAGCTGCCCAAATTTTGTCTGTTCTTCAAAGCAGAAGTAAAGCCAACAGTTCAAACACTGTTCACTAATCACAGGAGTTCTGGACGTAGTAACACCACAAATTCTGAGGAGACCCAACTTTTCCTTGTTCTAGGATGGCATGAATGCAACCTGATGCTTGCACCAAGTACAATGATATGTGTGCTAAAAAAGGCCAAAAAAGGGTCAGAGTTTGGGTGATAAAAGAGAAGCATGGGTGGTCCATAAATCTTTGATTTGTTACATTTAGCTACAGCAATAAGATAAGATAAGATAAGATGGAACTTTATTAATCCCACATGGGATATGCTTGTATTTTTTTCCTTTCTTCAGTGATTCTAATGAGTGGTTGTTTGTGGAATGGGTCACCTTTGAAGTACACAGCATTCATGAGCATAAGTACCACGTCATGTGGAATACTTTCCAGGAAGTTGGGGATGTGACCATTGGTGACGTTCTCTACCCACTGGTTGACCTCCTCCACAGAGACTAGAGGAACAGGCTGCGATTTGTACCTGAAATAATCACATCTTTTCAATTCTACAGCAAATATAACTCACGTAGTTCCCTTCAAAAGTAGTGAATGAACAAGACCAATTCATCAGATTTGGCTTTACAATGAAGAAATCTTAAAAACACCAAGAGTAAAACCAACCAGTGGTTATTTAGAGCTGGGATCTCATAGAAAATGCTTTATTTAACTTGTCCAGGTGTAAATACCATCAAACAAAAACTGGAATTCCGAACATTTGTCTCATATGCATCTTTGGATCTTGTACCCAAAGTTCTTCATTGTAAAGCAAAGACAATTTATTTGGCCTTGCTGCTCCCATACCTGTAAGAAAATCATCTGTTTTTACAGATTTGACTTCTTGCAACTCCCATTATCTTAAAATGTGTGGTGTCTTATATTGGTATTTATACTGGCCAGTATGTCATTGTCCTGTCCCATGTCGTCCCATTTTGTACATAACAAGCACTCATTACTTTTAGCCATTAGCTTCAGATATTAACTGTAAAGCTCCTTTTTTTTACATTTTTGAACATCTGGCATTTTGGAAATGATCTATAATTGGCAGCTTTTTTGCTTGCCATGAGGTGGAGTAGACTCAAGATACACAGGAAGCTTTTAATTAAAAATAAAAATTAGTGTGGGTGAGGTGCGAATAAAGTGGATACCTGGCCAGAGAGTCCTCAATAAATGACAACTTTACGTCAAATCCTGGGAGAAAATAAAGGAAGATAAAAATCAAAGCATGGATAAGATGAGGTTTACTCTTGAAACCATCCTCCAATCAACAACAATCACTACACACCTGGCTTCAGGTACATGCGTGTTGCCACATCCAACGACATGTTGCGGAAATGAGGAGTGAGGCTCCCCAGTGTGTGATGGTAACATGGCACATTTTCAGCATGAAGGCTCTTCAGAAGCAGCATCTCTGTCTGGTTACGAGCACCTGAAAAACATTTCAACCCACACAAACCATTTCTAAAGAATGAAGATATATGAAACAATGGTCTACTCCCGATGCACCCATCCATCGACGGATGGGTGAGCCCGGATAAAATGAAGGCGTCCAATAAAAACAAATGAATGTGCAGGACATGTTCTGCTGTGGTGACCCCTGAGAAGTAAACACGATGGATCATAGGTGTTAATTTTGGTGGATGTGAACGTCAGCAACAAAGACACTTAGAGGGTGTAACTGGTTCTGGATTCTGTCTAGTTAGGACAAAGAAATGACATCTAGTGATATCAGTTGATCTAGTGGTGAAACCGCTTGTGATCTAATCCTACTGTACCTAAGGTGAGATGAGCAAGGGCCAAGGCCAGGCTAAGAGGTGATATGATCACATTTGGCTGCTCTGGACCAACAGGAAGATTTTCCAGGAGCTGTAAACCCAGCCTCTCTATGGTGCCCCCTATTGCCCAGTGTTGCTTCGAGCTGAACAGTCGCCATCTTTCACAACTTTGACTTGTTGCATTTCTGCCCTTTGTCTCGTCCTCTTCATCTACAGGACCAGAAACATCAACTGGAGCTGGTGCATCCTGAAGAGAAACCAGGCAGAGTTCACCTTCCGAAGAGGACCATCAAAGTTAAACACCAATAACGGATTTTCCATTTAATGCTTAAAAGGGTAGTTTACTAGAATGAGCTTCTTCTTACAGTCAGTCCCAGGCGGAAGAGACAAAGCATGAAGAGAAGACACAGCTGCATTTTCAAACACCCAGCCTGCAAACACACAGAAGACATCAGAGACTGTGAGCGTATCGCACATACCCGCCGCAGTATCTGTACGTTGACTCTAGTTTGGCCATTTATTTTCAGTTTTTCATCGAACTGGTTTCTCTCTGTCTACTGTACCGAGCAGGTTTAGAGTCACTTTAGGTTCCAGACATGGCTGCCATGTTTACCAGGAGACTAAAGGTTACTCTTTCAGGGCTTTTTTTGTTGCAATACACTGAATACACACAGAACAGAATGCACTGAACCACATGAACCATAATTATCTGACCATAATTAGTTCTCAGCTTCATGCTAATATAAAAACTGCACCTGGATCTCTGGAGTTTGCATCTTCAGAGACTTTTTACAAATCTACAACTTTATTTTTGTAAATAACAGATTGTTTCAGCAGGGCTGCAAATGGTCTGCAGCAACTTTCCTTCCAGAGACAACTCAGAACACAGTTAAAGAACGTTCAGGTGAAATCAAAGATGGTCCCAACTCACCTGGCCTGTGTCTAATGTGGAGCCTGCCGATTGGGAATACAGGGGATTAAAGGATCAGAAGAATATTAAAAGAGTAAAGACAGATTGATCAACCTTCTCTAGGCTGGTGAGCGTAGACTCAACATCTGCCGCCCCCCTGTTGGCTGGTTAATCATCAACCCTGGACGGATCGTGGCTGTGTCTCTAGTCACTGCACAATGTAAAAAAGCGGCATAAAAGTCTCTATAGGATCTGGCACTTTGGCCTCAGCAGTGTTCAGCTATGGCCCACATTGGAGGACTACTCCCTGTATTCCTTATCGTTCCCGTAGTGAGCACATTTATCTTCAGTAGTTTGGCAGCAGTAGGTGGGATAGTGTGGGACTTAAAGGTGGACGCTTAAAGGGATGCTCTTTGCTCCTGGACGACCCAGAGGACCACTGTGTCCAGGAAGGGAACTCGTGTCAATTCACTAATCACAACTTAATCTTAACCCTTTGTATGCAACAGTTTTTAAAGGTGAATTAGAATAACAATGACAACAAACTGTAAGCTCAGAACAAAACAGTATTCTAGCTCAGAACTACAAGTAAGAAGTGTAATACAGAGTGTTCAGAATCATTCCTGGTAAACATAATCCAGATGGTGCATGCAGACATTTGGCTGAGTGAGTGGGCGTGTGTTTGTCTTGTTCAGACCACCTGGTTCCAGCCGAACGCCCCCACAATGCAGCTCACTTACAAACAGCCCTGCTTTCCCCTCTGTCCATCCTGATGTTTCAGCGCAGAACCACAACGGACACTGTGGACCGCCTCAGTCACTTCTCGGAGTAATGTCCACGTTGATGTGAACACAGCTCAAACCGCTCAGCCTCAACTCAAGCTACTTGCACAGTATTATTACAGAAAATTAGAGCATCTACACGTCCCACCTCCACTGGCTGCTGAGCAGTAACAACAGGTATTTAGCCAACTGTGCACATATACTGATCCGCACATTCACTCACATCCAGTCATCAGCGTGAAAACCAGATCATTTCAGTTCAGGAGAATCAACAGGTGACAGGTTTAATTCAGTAAAATCAGCAAAGACTCACGACTGCTGCTCAGCTGTGTGCTCTACACAAACCATTGACCAGTTAATGCAATCGGTCGGTTACCGACCCATCTATCAGACTTGATTCAGAGCTTTGTTTCCTTTTACCACGTTCTGTTCTGACTGCGCCTTAGAGTGACTTTCATGTAAAGTCTGGAAGTGAGATTTATTGGTCTAACAAGAGCAGAACTCATGTTATTTACAACACTATCGCATAAAGCGTGTGAAGAATGTGCTACTGTACAGTCATGTAGCATTTGGACTTTTATGTCCCTCATCACTTAATTGTTGGGAACTTGGTTGATTCTCAAACCGATTTGTCTACACTGATCAGCCAATACATTAGGACTAATTGGCTTAAAAATTTGATGGAGGACAAGAGTGAGCATGGCCACTCTGAGCAGTATGAAGCCCAAAGTAAATGCTCTGCACTTCTACGGCACTCTCCAAAGCCCTTCACGCTCATTCTTATCTACCCATTCACTCAAGGACACTTTGACATGTGACCAGAGGAGCCGGGAATTGAACCAACAACTGTAGGACTGGTGGACAATCGCGCTACCAACAGGGTTTGGGTTTTAACCACTCTACACCAGCACTCACGAGTTCATTTGTATTCCATGAAAACAGATAATGACTTCAGATAAAAACCAGCAGGTGGGGTTGATGTTGTATTAAAGGCTGAAAGTGGAATCACGCAGCTCAGGACGAACTCCGCTGCCACACAGCAGACTCCAAACTGTGAAGCACGTAGGCAGAAATTCGGAAAAGCAGTTACAGAAGAAATGATTCTCTTCCTTATATTATTCCTAGCATGATATAAAGAAGCGAACAGATTGGTGGTTTTGGTGTGAAAACGGGACTTTACGTCTGGAGCTGTTGTTTTTACTTGACTGTTAACTAGTTTACTCTGCTGGTTCCCAACATAGGGGCTGGGCCCCTTCAAAGGGTCACCAGGTAAATGTGGGGGTTCATCAGATGCTGGGGGACGTCAAAAACACAGTTCTGACACAGAACTGATCTGCTCCGTGTTTCTGGACTTTTTGATTTTGAAGGATTTGCAAGAAATCACAGCTGCACACTCAGGTTTTGTATTGTAAAAGCTCGATGTGTTCATGAGAGAAATATACCGCAGTAAAAGGCCAATGTGTGCTGTACAGTATTTTCATTTTCACTTCACGCTGTACATTTCTTTGCTTTCCAATACGAACGATTTGTCGCACTGTAATACTGAAACACTGCACCTATGACGCATGTACTTCCTGTTTTATACTGTTACTGTAAGTTCAGCATCTTCAGGGTAAAAACAGTTTCATCTTGTCAGTTTGCTTTTGTTTGGCTTAAATTGTGATTTACGGTGCAGTGGTTAGTGCTGTCGATCCACAGCTAGAAGGTCACTGGTTTGAATCCCCCTGCAGTCTGTCTGTCTGGACTCTGCCTCTCAAGACATTTAATCTGAATTATCAAAACTGTAGGTATTTGAGATGGACAAAAGGGCTTTGTCAGACCCAGCTGGTTCTGGATAATCTGTCCTAAACACAGCAGGAGACAGACAACAAAGACACAGAGGTTGGCGAGGAAACATGTGTGTATTAGTTTACATCAGCTGGGGAATGTGGAATTTTCATCTCTCGCTGTGTCAAGCACTTGTACCGGTCCTAAGTAGAACTCATGTTTCCCCCTTTCACTCTCATTGTGGGATTAAGAGTGACGTTACCGGGTCGTTCTGGCACCGCTTGTATTCTGCTTTACTTTGAATCTGGTTTAATGTGTAATACTTAAATGACCTGATTCACTCAGTGTGTTCACGAAGATAAAAGGTGAGTCCAGCCTGACGCAAACGGACCTGATTTCCTTTCCCGTGTTTGCTCTGGTGAGAGTTTAGATAAAGTCTGCACGTGTGTGTGTGTGTCCAAAGTAGTTAATATTTAGTGTGGACACTCAGGAATGGGGCGGCAGACAGAGTGAGCAGCGAAGACAGGAGACATTCTCACAGACACTGCTGCTCTCTGACGGAGACATTTCGACGTGCTCATCTTCATCTTCTTCACCAACGATGTCAGTTCTTCCTCTGCGGGTGAAAATGCTGCGGCGTATCTGGAGGTTGAAGGGCGTCGTCATCCTCGTCTGCAGCCCGTTCATCCTGCTGCCGCTCGCTGTCAGCACCACGGTGAGACTGGCTCCTCCACCAGGTCAACTTACCAGTTTACTGAGAAATACCAGCAACCACTTTCAGCTCACTAACCAGTCTAGATCTTGTGTTTCTTGACCACTGACTACTTTCATTGAATTAATTTATGAAAACCAAAGAGTTCCATTTTCCAGTGAAATATTACCAGTTCCAGTTAATATTGAACATGGTGAGTTTAACACACAATTCTCACCTTAAGAAATATCCATTTTACTGAGCACTGACTTCATCCTATCATTGACGTAAACTAACTAGTTTAATGGATGTTAACGGGTGGAAATAACTCATTCCCTGAGCACTAACCGGTCTAAACAGTCCGTCTATTGATCTCTGACTTTAGTTTCACACTTTCCAGACTCAAACGTAGAACCTTACTAAAGCTAAACTGCTAAAAAAAACTTCATTCAAATTCATTCAAATTTACCAGTTGAAAGCTTTAAAAGTTCTAGAATGTAGGAAACATAAATTTCAAGACCGGGTGTATAAGCTAAAGTTACCAGTGAACAGTCAAAGTGATCCGCTGATCCACTTGAACTTACTGGTTGACTCTCATATAAGAAGATTTCCCTGAAAACGAACCAGTTTTTACCAGTTGATGTTACTGGTTTACTGAAACAATAACCAGTTAAGAGTAAAATAAATAACTAGTGACTTCATTTGAAGTTTCTAGTTTATAGTGTCAAGTCTGAACATTGGGTTCAGGTCTAAACATTCACAATAAACTATGTACTCAGTATCTTCATGCACAGGTACTAGTGAACAAACCGACTAGCATTAACTCGTATAATGATAAGACATCACAGCTGACGATCACCAACCACAGCACTAACTAGTCCGAGTGGACACTGAATGACTAATGAACCGTTTCACCAGCAACAAACAGCACTGACACGTCAGAGTGAGCAGCCTTTGTGTTTTCACTTCAGCTCTTTGGACATCAGCTGCTTCCTGTCACTGATTGACCAGTAGAGTCCAAACTGTGTAAGTGAAAACATCCCTGCTCCCATGTTCGGGCTAACGTCGGCCTCGTTCCCTCTGAACGAGTGACTGACGACAAATGCAATATCACGTGCTACAATTCATCAGCAGGAAATACTAACTAACCCAAAATGAATCATCGGCTCTGTGTTAATGTGAAACAAAAGGTGAGAGTCACCCTCAGGAAGGAGGATTCGTTGCAGAATTGTAGGATGACGTGAACTTCCAGTTTTCACATTTTTATGTATATTCATCAAAATAAAAACAGGTTCATATTTTTGAAACTAATTTAAAGTGAAGCAAAGTGTCAGCGTCAGGTTTGATGAGTTCCCCCTCGAAACCTTCGCCAATATCACAGTAAAACGTCCTGCAGAGGTTCCCAAAACCCTCTGGTGTCTTTTCCCAGAAACCCACACTCCATTCATTCAACATCGCAGCAGGTGTGAGTGTGTGCAGCACTGTGCACACCAGTGAAAACAGAGACCGTGTGTTTGGACAGAGACTCTGCAGGTCATCACGCCTCAGTCCTCACAATCAGGTTTCCACCAGTGAACGAAACAAGACCTTTAATGTCTCAACGCAGTTCAGCTGTTCGATATTCGCTGAGGACAAAACATGAGCATGAGACAAAACGTCCAAGTTTCAGCTTTTATTTACACCACACATGCAGTCACACACCTGAAGGCGTAAGTTCTACTTTCAGGGTTAGAATCAAACCTTTGAACCAACTCCTTTCTCATGTAATAGCACATCAATCAGTAAGAATTTCAAACGAGCTTTCCATGACTTTCTGAAACCTGATGGATGTTTGTGTGTGTGTGTGTGTGTAGGAGGCAGCCTGTGCTTATGTCATAGCGCTCATGGCGGTTTACTGGTGCACTGAGGTGTTGCCGCTACCAGTGACAGCACTGCTGCCGACCGTCCTCTTCCCTGTCCTCGGCATCATGGAGTCTAAAGACGTGAGACGCCAACACTGTCAATATATTGAAAATCTGATGGACAGCAGATGACGACAGCTGCTAATGGAAGTTAAAGCGCTGTCTGGTTCTTAATATTGTGCGTCTTTGTGTTGTTCAGGTGTGTATGCAGTACCTGAAGGATACCAACATGCTGTTTGTCGGGGGGTTGATGGTGGCTGTGGCCGTGGAACACTGGAACCTCCACAAACGCATCGCGCTTCGAGTTCTGCTGCTGCTCGGGGTCCGGCCCGCCCTGTGAGTCCAAAGATGTCATGCTCTGTCCTGAACCGTGATGACGTACAGATTCAAGCAAATCATTTTTGCTTCATTGGTTTTAAAACTAGTCCCGGCTGTCGTTACCCTTTTTTTCTTCACCTACGTCGGCCAGGTTGATGTTGGGGTTCATGGGAGTGACGGCCTTCCTGTCCATGTGGATCAGCAACACAGCCACCACTGCCATGATGGTTCCCATTGTCCAGGCGATCCTGGATCAGCTCCACGGCAACGTAGACTCTGAACCTCCTTCCAAGAACCAAACGAGCCCTGTTCTACACCAGGAAGAGGAGAAAACCATCAGCAACCTCCAAACCCGAGGTATACGGCAGCAAGTTGTCCCTTGTTTTTCAGATGTTAATCTTGTTAGACTTTGGCTTATAAGCCTGACCAATGCCTCTCCCTAACCCTAACCATCGTCATGCCAAAGTCCTTCTTGTACCAAACTAAACCACTTCTAACTAATAGCACATCTAATGAGGTTTCATTACAAGTTCCAGCAATTACACAGCTGTCAGTCACCTCTAATCATCACAAAAGACACCATCATTTTGGCGGGTCATGTGGACCAGAACATCTCATCCATCATGATTCTAGGCAGAGAACATTTGAACCACCTTAAGTACACTGTCTACGTTGTGACACCACTACCAACAATGCATCCATGCTTCGTCCTTGTTCTTCTAAATTGGTCAGGTCAACCCAAAATCTCTATCACATTTATCTTGTGCATTAATTGTAACTTTGTCTTCCCTGACTGAAGTACTTCTGGCCGTTGTTGGTCTGTACCCAGATTCTATCCATCTAGTTTTGCGTTGTTTTCTGATGGTGATAATCTCTCATAGTCCAAACACTGAAGAGAGGATCTATTAAGGTTGACTAGAATCCAGAGTTTCCTGTGTTTCCTGACAGGCATGAATGGGGACACTGAGACACACTGTAAATTAGAGACAACCGACAATCCACAAGACAACACATCGTCTGAGCAGAAAGTCAAAGAGGTGGACAGAGACGAGACAGTCAAACCTGGTAAGTCCACAGAGGAGAAAATCTAAAAGTCTTTGTCTTAAACAGATCCGTTTTCAGTTGATTTCTCTTTATTCCCAGCAGCTATAATGTTTCAAGAAAAGGAAATGAACTTGTTTTGTGTGGTTAGTAAAATCCGACATTGTTTGTGTGTGTGTGTGTGTGTGTGTGTGTGTGTGTGTCGCAGTGGTTGTGTGTGTGGAGGACGTCTGCTGTCAGATGGAGCTGGAGGAGCTGAGTGACGTGGAGGACGAGAGGACGAGGATGAGTAAAGGACTCCTGCTGTGTGTGTGCTACGCTGCCAGCATCGGCGGCATCGCCACTCTGACGGGAACTGGACCGAACCTGGTTCTGATCGGACAGATGGGCCAGTGAGTCCTGAGACACAAACACACACATTCTTTCCAGGAACAACCTCCACAAACTTTTGTGTGCTAATACCCTTAACAACTTACTAATTGTTGCAACAAATGCCACATTCAGGCCAATAGTGGTTCGGTCTTTGTGGATTCTCGTCTCTGCCGGTTGGTTTCCTGAAACCCTGAGTCTCTGCAGCACCAACATACTAACCAATGTCTTATTGTGAAATGAAACTTCCTGTCTCTACCTTTCTTGCAGACTCTTTCCACAGAACGGTGATGTGATCAACTTTGCATCCTGGTTTGTATTCGCCTTCCCCATCATGGTGCTGACGCTGACGCTCGCCTGGTTCTGGTTGCAGTTTCTCTACATCGGCTTCAAGTGAGTCAACACAGCGTCCGAACGTCACTTCCTGTACTGGAATCGAGTGCTCAGTCCTTATTAGTTAGGATGTGAAGCGTAAATGCAGGTGACTTCTGCATCAGCGTCACATCATTGGCTGACTGAAGAGTTGCCACATTAAGGGCATTTCCTGTGAACATGATGAGGGCAAAAATGAAGCGTTTATTTACCGCTGTGTTGCAGCCTGCGAAGAACGTGGGGATGTGGGGCGGTCCGGTCAGAGAAGGAGCAGGCAGTCTACAAGGTGATCAGGGACGAGCATCGGCGTCTGGGACCCATGAGTTTCGGGGAGGTGAGCGTCATGGCCCTCTTTATCCTCATGGTGGTGCTGTGGTTCACCCGAGACCCCCGCTTCATGGATGGCTGGGCCACGCATGTCTTCAATGCCAAGTCAGAGTGAGTACAAGCGGCAAGGGGCTGTTGGAAGTTCTTGAAAATGGTTCACAACTTAGCTCAGAGCTTTCTTCAGTTTTGACTGAGGTGGCAATCGGTTTCCCCGCCGAAGCCTGTCACGAGAAAAAGTACACTGATTTATTGATTTCATGAAGGAAATATTTTTGAATTGAGTTCTAAAAACCCCTGAGGGAAACTTGCAGTTTGATCTGACTACAGACAGTTGTTAATTACATTCTTTGTTGGATTTCTACATACTTCGTTCATTCCCCTAATTCAGGATTTTTTTAATGACCATTAATAAGCAGTTTTACATTTGGACAGAAGAACCTTAAATGAAAACGCTGCACAAGTTTGTGTTTCTCATAGACTGGAGAACGTGTCCACACATAAAGCCTCGGTTGACTGTTGAGCACTGTAGGAATGAATGTTGGTCCTGCATTAATGCAAAGAGACAGAAGAGAAAATGAACCTAAACTGTTTCTAAATGCAAACTCTGAGCCGAACAAACAGAGGAAACGTGTCCTGGGTACAAACCGTAAAACTTCAGTGTCACGCAGCATCCCTGTATGCATTATCAGGCTGCCTAAAGGCCACTACAGGGTCATTAATGACTTTGTTAATGATTTATTCATAATTTTCTAATGCAGAGACAACAAACTTTTGGATTGTCACACTTTGAAACTGCAGAACATCTGGACTAAAAGCCTTTTGATTTGACAGTTGGTAAATCTATAAGTTGCACAGCTGCAAATATCTCGAGAATCACGTACACGATGGTCTGACGTCGGTTCCAGTCTAATAGTTCATGTGCTGTTAGATGGAAATTCACATTCACGTGTCAAATTTGCGTCACTAGTGTGTTTTTGCACGTCAGGTCGTAAATACAGGGCCAGTGCTCGTGTCACCTGGCTCCGTCCCCTCACCTATCACCTGCTTCCTGATGGGTCCAGCTGGAACACGGGGTGGACATCAGTCACCAATCTGTTTGTCCTGTTTCCATCCAGTTTTTTCTAATTGGTTTCATTCAAAATGTGTCAAACCTACATCAAGCAGAATCTACCGCTGTGTGTGAGGACAGATGATGTTCAGTGAGGTCCAAAAGTCTGAGGTCATTAAAATCGTGGATGTTTTCCTGTCAACCTGTAAATAATGAAGCAGAGGATTTAGAGACACAGGAAGCAGATTTTTATTTGCTTCGTACAGCAAAGCTCAGGTCCCTGAAGTTTTTAACTGAAGCTCGTCAAAGGCTTGTTATTGAAACCAAACGGGAGGAGAGAAACCTCACGGCGGACTTAACATGAGCGTTAATGTAAAGTAACGCAAAGCTTGTTCTGTTTCTAAATCCTCAGACTGTAGGATTGTGTCCAGGTTTACGTGAAAACATCCGATTTTCAATGTGGTCTCAGACTTAATTATATTTCGTCAGACACTGTTTGGCTGCACATTCACAGCGGCGTCATTTCATTGAGCTTGTCCGATGTCAAAACGCTCATTTCATGTGGCATGAAAATTTCATAAAAATGTCGTATTGATGATGGAAGAGTGGAACCACAGTAACGTAGTTGTAATTATCCAGTAGGAGGCTCTGGCCTTCTGTCAGGTGGTTTGAACCCTGAACACACGCTGTGTGGTGGTGGGCCCACAGATCCGTAAAAGAATCCTATCCTCGAAAACACCAGGTCAAAGGTACCTGGAGTCTCCTGATCGGATTTTATGATCACATTGGACCTGCTGTTTGTACAAACCACTGATTTCAACATGTTTCCTGTTTCCACACATCGATAGCGAGACGTCCTGATTGTACACAAAGCTCCGCTGATAGCACTGATGAGCCTGATAAGACTTTATGTGGAACCACAACTGGCTTTAGGGCTTTTTAGACACAAATGCTCAGGGAAAAATCATCACTCGATCAAGTACCTGCAGATTTTTGGTAAACGGACAAATCGCTCCGTCGACCAGACTGAGACGATCAGGTGGCGCAGACTAATAATCATTTCATAATGGCAGGTGTAAGTTTTAATGTCATCCCATAACTGCAGGTGAACTAATGAAAGTGCACAGGAAGTGGATTTAGAAATATCCCGGTGCTTGTTGATCGATGGGTCCATGCAAATACAAATAGTTTGTGGTGAAACCTCCATTCATGAACGATCTGACCTGAGCAGAGCACGTTGGAGAGTTTGGCAGCAAATCAGAATCTATCATGTCAAAAACAGAATAAACACGAGGAGGAACTGGAAATAAATGTTAATTGACCTTTAATGCAATGTCACCACATTTAGTGGATAATAACACCATTAACGATCAGATGAAGAAGGAAATATGTTTCATCTGTGACCTGACTGCCCACAGATCCATTTCACGTAAAAGTAAAGTAATGACGCGGAGAGTCTGACTTTCATCAATAAACACAAATTTACATAAACATAAATTCAGTAACACGTTTATATAATCAGACATCAAGTAGGTCTCGGTTGAAAGTCCGGGATGAACTGTGCTGGAACTTCCAGTGCCTCTCTTAGTGAAAATCAGCCCATTTCACGCCTTTTGATAAATGATGTTGCAGTGATTGGTTTTCTTTCTCTGCAGGTTTGTCACTGATGCGACTGTCTCACTGTTTGTCGCCGTTTTGTTGTTTGTTCTTCCCTCGGAGCCACCGCGCTACCTCTGCTGCTGGAGGAGCTCCGACACAGGTAACACACACACACACACACACACACAGCAGCAGAGACATCTTTAATCAGTGTGAATGACGTCAACATTTTTATGATGTAATCAGAGTCCCAGGACTCCAGAGGCCCCGCCCCTCCCCTGCTCACCTGGCAGGTGACACAGAAGAAGATGCCGTGGAACATTGTCCTGCTGCTGGGAGGAGGCTTTGCCCTGGCGAAGGGCAGCGAGGTGTGTGAGTTTTTTGTGTTGCTCTTCAGCTTATAAAAATGTTCAGGAAATTTGGGAAGAAAATGAAATATTCTTAAAAAGAATTTATCAGAAAAAGACATTAGAACATTCCTGGACTAAACCAACACTCACATTTTTTTTAAGTTGGGCCATTTTTGGGAAAATATCTTTAAATTGTAATAAATGAGGACAGGTGAGTAAGTTTGAAAAATGGGTAAAAAAGGGTAAAAGAGTCAGATACAGTTTTGACATTTCAAGACATTTGCTAAGTGGGAAAATCAAATTTGATAATTAGTAAAGTAAAAACAGAATTTGTAAAAACGCTTTTTTTATTGTGAAATTGAAGAGATTTTTGGAAAGCACATCTGTCATAAAACTTCACCCTGAAAGAAAAGTTTACATCCTTCAAACTGCAGCAGAAATGTGTCTTCATCAAACGACATGTGGACCTGATGAATGTGTGGTTGTGCTGTCAGGAATCCGGTCTGTCCCGGTGGCTTGGGGATCAGATGGCCCCACTCCACTTCATCCCTCCTTGGGCTATCGCTGTTGTCCTCTGCCTGCTCGTCACCACCTTCACTGAGTGTGCCAGCAATGTTGCCACGGCAACACTCTTTCTGCCCATCCTGGCGTCCATGGTACCGCAGACACACGATACTGACCATAAATTGTATCTAAGAGGATGATTGACGCTTTTGTATCCGTACATTTGCTGACATGACACTGTTTTTCTGGGTGTCTCGGACTCAGTCCCAGTCCATAAACCTGAACCCTCTGTACGTGATGATCCCCTGCACACTCAGCGCCTCCTTCGCCTTCATGTTACCGGTGGCTACGCCTCCAAACGCCATCGTCTTCTCCTACGGGTTCCTCAAAGTGTCGGACATGGTGAGTGTCGTTTTAGTTTCCTGGGACGGGGGAAAATCCCCCCCGGCCATGAAGTAATAACACCCACGTTCCCTCTTTCTCGTCTGCAGGTGAAAACAGGTGTGGTCATGAATATCATCGGAATTGGCTGCATCACTCTGGCTATTAACAGCTGGGGTCGGGTCATGTTTTCTTTGGACTCGTTCCCTTCCTGGGCCAACAGCACAGCACCTGTGTAGGAGGCGTCATGTCCTCCACATGGTGTTTAGGTGATTTTCCCGGCAGACAAAATGTTTTTTATACATATATATTATATTCATACTGTAGTGTGAAGCTGATCCTGAGCCGCCAGAAACATCATCCTGACGTTTGGACTGTTTTTCTAAGGATTTGTGTGAAACCACCACAGAACCAAACACAGTGGATTTCGAATATGACCGATGCCCAGCGAGAACAGATGTCTCTAATAAAGGCTGGGGTGAATTAGATGAAGTCAGTCAGTGATCCCCAGCACATAAAGGAGGATGTAAGTCCTCTGAGTGATCGGAGCCACGTCTGCGGCGTATATTGTCAGACCGAAACCTGCAAAGGTTCATGTATTTGACTGTGGATTATCACTTATTTTTTGGCATCTTTTTGATACTAACTGTTTTAGCATTAGGTGGATTTTTAACTTGCATACACAGATTTGTGGCTGCAGTCGTTTCTATTTTGCAGGTTCTTCAATACCTGCCAAGGGAAATTTCAGGGAAATTTTTCATATTCAGACTGCATTGGAAAAACAAACTGCTAGTACAGTCCCCAGCTGTTCCTTTACCCTATATGGACATGACAGTGTCTAAAATAAATGTGTGCAAGTATTTCACAGGTTGTTAATTGAACTTTTCCTGCATTTGCAAAGAGTTTTTGTGCAGCGTGCGGCTCCCTTCTAATGAGCTCATTAAAGGTTTGATGATACAGTGATGCCCTTTGTGCCGCTGGAGCCTTTTAATGTCCAACCTCGCTGTATCATTAACGGTGACCTAACAGAAAAAACAGCAAAGCCAGAACGTGTCCCATAAATCATTTACAACGTTCTGTCCAGAAGTGTGGAGTTTATGGACAGGAACGTACTGATTTGTACAACGATAATCTGGAAGTGACGAGAATTATTTAAGAAACTAAAATATTATTAGTATTTAAAAAACTAAAATGAGACGTTGTCATTTTAATATTAGTAGTGGACAAAACAGCTGTGATCCCTATTGGCTCATTTTCTTTGGGAAACTGACTGGACAGGACGACGCATCAACATTTGTCATGTCAACTGGAATCATCTGAATTATGTCAACAATATACTGTCCATTTTATGTTGTATTCTATTTAAACATATGAGATTTGTTAAGTTTCTGGCTGAGTGAGTATGTTCTGTACATATGTTTTGTATCATCGTGTTACTAACAGTTGTATTTGGTGTTAATAAAAGCACCTTTAGAAAAAAGTACCTTTGACTGTGTATTTAAAGGAACATTACTGTTGTAATGCAAAAATTATATTTTGGAACATGACATAACATTTGTTGTTTCTTATTTTTCCATTTTGCATTTAGATTCAAATTATATGAATGACTTTATCATAAAATACACCTCACATAGATTGAGAATTATTGTTCTAAATGCTGTTGCTCATAACAACACAAACTGAATGCAAAGCTTTAATGTAATTAACGCACATATGGAAATATAGAAATATGAAGTGGTGGAAAAAGCACCTGACGTATTTGCTTAAACAAATGCATTGGTGCCACGACGTAGAAGTTACAATTTAAAGTCATGAATTTGAAAACTACAAAGTGCAAAAGCATTGACATAAAAATGCCCTTAAAGTACAAACATGAAAGAGCTCAATTTTATAAATTAACAACATGATTCTGTTGCATTATAGTTACTGCTGATTCACACATAACTAATGTTGAAGCTGATGTGACTCACAACTTAAACCACGTTAAGTAATGGAACGAGGCTCAGCCATAATCATAAAACTGAACATTTTACCACTTGGAGTTTCTGTTACTTCGTACAATCATCTGACGTCTTATGTATATTGTTCAATGGTCGAGCAGTTTGTTTCAGAGTTTTGAATGTAAAAGTTGGTATTTTCCAGTATTTACTTTGTCATTTTGTTTGCTTTACTTGAGAAACACGTCAAACGCTGATAAGGATTTAATGACTCACGGTTTATGAACGAAGAGTAAAGTGCTGAAACAGAAAGAACAGAACCAGCGGACAGAACATTCAAACATACGTAGATGTTTGAAAATTAATGACGAGTTGGTCAAACTTGTTGAATAAAACTGGACCAATGATGTTTAAAACGATCATCTGTCTCCCTCCAGCGGTGTGACAACGAACGGCAGTGCCACCAAACCATCACAGGTGTCGTAAAGTGATTCCTGACTGTCGGCAAACATGGCGTCGAACGCTTCGCGGCGGTGATAAAACGGCAACAAAGGCCGATGAACAAACGATCTTCTTCGATTCTTTAGTTTAACAATAAGACGTTTTCATCCAGAGACCGTGTGTCGATTTCTGGGCCTCACCTGCTCGTAACCATCGCCATGGAAACAGGTTCGAGTCGTTTTTGACGTTCCACGGTTTGCTATCGTTAGCTTGCTAGCATAGCACATCAGCTTTTGTTGTTGGTGGTGGTTTTTATAATTATTAATATATGATATGTTAAGTCATATGTTAATACTTCACGTAATACGTCAAATGTTGAATATTTGAAATGAATCTGGTTAATGTCGCGGTGTTGGGTTTGGATGAACTTTACACACATTCTGCTTTTTCATACGACATGGCACAAATATTAAGTCATTTTAAGTATGAATATTGCAGTGTTGCATTCTGTTAAAACGTGTTTCATAACTGAAGTGAGACTAGAGCTATAGAAAATGTAACTTGTTGTGTCTCTGGTCCAGATGAGCAGGCCAGGAACCGTTTCCAGTCGGAGCTAGAGTTCGTCCAGTGTTTGGCCAACCCGTACTACCTGAACTGTGAGTGACAGCAGGCAGCAGGCAGCTGTTCCTCACGTCTCAGCGTGATTTACAAGTTCATTCACGCGCTCATCTGCTTGCGAAATGGAAACGCAAACATCACGGCCGATAACTCTGATCTGTTTGCGTCTGCAGTTTTGGCTCAGAGAGGTTATCTGAGGGAAAGACCCTTCATCAATTACCTGAAGTACCTGCTGTACTGGAAGGAGCCAGAGTATGCCAAGTTCCTCAAGTAAGGAAGTCTCTTCACATCCTCTGTTTTCCGTCTTTTCCAATCCTGTGTGCACGTCTAAACAGCAGGAGTGTGTGCGTCTTATTCCTGGACGTCCTAGATGCTGCTGAAAATAATCCCCAACAAATGCACCAGGTCCACTGGTTCCTTCATTTTAGATAAATACCATTTGATGCTGTAGTTGGATATT
Source organism: Channa striata (assembly GCA_033026295.1). Classification (NCBI taxonomy): domain Eukaryota; kingdom Metazoa; phylum Chordata; class Actinopteri; order Anabantiformes; family Channidae; genus Channa; species Channa striata. The sequence continues at coordinate 823,787 of CM065182.1, forward strand.
TTTGTAAATGATGAGATTTGCATTGAAGCGCATGAGCTCCACAACAGACATCAATCAAATTAGCGAAAGATTTATGTGATAGTTTCGTTCTTTAATTATAATTTTCACACAGAATAATTTACTTTTTTTAACACCTGTGTGTTCGTGTCATATTTTACTTTAACCTCATCACTCTGTTAGCATTCCTTTTTCTGGTTTGGGGAAAATCAAAAGGTCTCTTTGTAAAGAAGGAAATACATTTTTATCATAATGCATATTTGTGTGGATATATTTGCAGATTTATTAAAATGATATAAAATACATAATTATAGCAAACTGACCTGGCATTCCGTAGTTTTCCTGTTTACAGCAGAAAGTGTTGGCACTTGTAAAATGCAAAGAGAGATGGGGGCTAACACCTGACCCTTCTTCCCAGGTATCCTCACTGCCTGCACATGCTGGAGCTGCTGCAGTACGAACACTTCAGGAAGGAGCTGGTTAACGCTCAATGTGCCAAGTTCATCGACGAGCAGCAGCTGCTGCACTGGCAGCACTACTCCAGGAAACGAACTCGATTACAGCAGGCGCTTGCTGAGCAGCAGCAGCCGCAGCAGCAGCCGCAGCCACACGGGAACGCAGCCGCCAAGTGATGGCATCACCTGAGGCGGCAGAGACGTGTGTGGATTGTGGATGGACTCTGGGAGTTTTGAGGCTGATGAGATTTTCAAGTTTCAAAAATCCTGACACTGACGTGTTTCTCTTTCTCTCTCTTTTTTAACTCAAACATTTAGGTAAATTTTGAAATACCTCAGAGAGAAACGGGCTTTTATCTCTGATTTCTACCATTCACTCCCTCCACATTTTTCTTTTTTCTGCTTAATTATAAAATGGGTATCGACGGCACAAATTCACATGTGCAGCATCAGAAACGTGTCACGGGTTCCATTTTCTGCTGACTTTTCCCTGAACAACATTGACTGAAAATGAATCACTTCTCATCGTAATTAATTTAAAACAAACCAAATTGACCACGTCAGCTGTTGTTGGAGGCTGCACATAATTCTAACTTTGTGATGTAGCTGGACCTCTGCTCTTGAAACTGCTCTTACCTGAAGCTGAATGTGCAGTAAGCTGGGAAAACATATGGCTGATATCAGCTGATACCACCTGCATGAGATGATGTTTGCAACCTAAAATGTCCGGAAGCTATAGAGTAATTACAACCATTTTTGCTGTTAGAGTCAGTGCGAAATAAAACCAAAAATGGTGCAGGACGACTTGCTCACTGCTGGTGTAATTACTGCTTCTGCTGCTGAATGGGAGATCTGTTGTTTTTCAGCAGTATTTAACATTAATGTGAAATAGACATATTTTTTTAAGCAGCTTTTAGATCTCCCGCCTGGTGAGAACTTCTTTTTGTTTCTGATTGCCAATACTTTACCTTCTTTAATACTTAGTGTTACCTACTATTAATTACATGCTGAAAACATAGATAAATGTTGCCACCAAATGCAGCACTGTATTATGGAGACTGTAGTCCGGGATCAGGGTTATGAAAGACCTTTGGGATAAGTGATGCCTGAGGGGGAAACGTTTGGTTGTTGTCCAGATCAGCTGCATTTTGGTGTGTTGTGTGACCCTTAGACTTTTTCACACTTTCTTTTCTGTTTATGAAGAGTCTAAAATAAATGAATTTAAAAAATCTACCTTCTAATGCCATTATTATAAAAAGTTCTTAACGTTTTTTTTAACGTTTTAGTGTTATGAATTTCACCTTTAATATTTCCTCCAGTAGTGAACTTCATGGATTAAATATAGTGTTAGCAGCTTCTGTCCGTCTGTCTGTTCTTTAAAGTTTTATTCTGAAGGGCTCGTAGCGGAAGTAGTTTAGGGACCGTTTAAATCACGGACCGTTTGCCTCACTACACCTCCTCCGTGTGTCTCACTGAAACATGGCCGCCCGCCGCTTCTCGTAGCTAACGAACAGCTACGTAGTCCCCCCCACCCGGTACTTGTCTCCGTGGACCGGTGGAGACACGGGACAGACAGACAGACGGTGAGTGGCCTCTCGTCCCTGTGGAGACGCCGCAGACGCCCGGAAGAACATCTGTCCTCACGAGGAGAAAGTCCACAGGTCCGGTTACTAACTTTGTGGCGGGTTCTGGTTCTGTAAGAATCAGGGACATGTCCCCTTTTCTTTCTAATGCTCTTCCTCATTTTTGTCCCTTTATTGTTTTACTTGTTATTTCTTATTATCTTGTTTTTATTTCTGGTACCGGTACTTTGTTCGGCCCAGTTGTTTTAAAGGTCCTAACTAGTAAAGTCACAGTGTTCCTCTTTTTCTGGTCCTTCTGTCTCTCTGCTTGTAACAGAACTGGACTCGGACCTGAGGCCTGCGTGGCCCCCTCATCCGAACCTGCCCCCGTGTGATCTTGTGGTCCGGTTTCTTCAGCGGCGTCTTCCCCTTTCTCGGACCCAGGCTCATGTTGCCTCGAGCGGCCGTGGTCGGTGCCGGGGCGGCAGGACTCTGCGCGGCCCGGCACATCCTGTCTCGGCCGGACACCTTCGCCCCCCCGGTGGTGTTTGAGCTCACGGGCGGCGTTGGCGGCACCTGGTGCTACGACGAGCGTGTCGGGACGTATGAGGACGGACGGCCGGTTCACAGCAGCATGTACCGGGACCTCAGGTATGTGGAAGACCCTGGGACCCGAACGGACCCAGCCGGGTCGACGTCATGCGCCCATTCACGGTCTTTGATGTTGTGGAGCATCGAGGCGATTCTAAGCACGTGACTTCTCCGCTCGTCATTGGTTCGACAGCGTCCTCTGGCGGACGGGTTCCGTAACCACACGTGGTGGCGGGCGGCGCATGTTTACTGAAACGTGGGATTGTTATGATTGTTGACCTGCTAAACATAATTCCTGTTGTGGGTCAATTCATAATTAGTCCAGTAATTGTTATTTCCGGACATCTCTGACTAAATTGGCCTGGATGTAGCTAATTATTGGCCTCTGTCTCACAGTATGAATCATGGTCCCGATTGTTGTGGCTTGTTACTATCATTTGTTCACCTTCTAAATATTAGAATTTATAACATAGAATCCTGGTTAGTATTGATAGTGGCTAATTGCTGCGATTAAGGTTAAGATCGTACTCTGCCGGGTCAGACTGGTGGACCTCGACATTGCGCCGTAGGTTGTGAAGACGCTCCCCTGGTCAAAACGTCCTGTGTGTTCTCTGTTCACGACCCGCGGACAAACCCACACATCCACTCACATCTCTTCTCCCGAGCCTGATTCTTTGACGGAAATCGATTTCCGCATTGGCGCGTGTAGCCTGATGCGGAGCAGTGACACTGAAGCCGGCAATAACGAGAATCCTAGTGCTTTTAATTTCCTGACCTCCCTGCAGGACCAACCTGCCCAAGGAGGTGATGATGTTCCCCGACTTTCCATTTGACGCCCAGCTGAAAAGCTTCCTGACCCACCAGGAGGTCCAGAGGTACCTTGAGAGATACTGCCAGAGCCACGACATCCGGCCTTACATCCGGGTGAGTCGTCATCCTGCACCGATCATCTGATTGTGAATGTATTGAAACGAACGGATTTCAGATGTGAAATGTCAGATGAGTCTGTCACCACTGTAACATCATACTAACATATGACACTTTAATAATTTCTAGACCAAATTATGATTGGTAAAGTAAACGCTTGTTTATGCATTGTTCTTCAGTTCAGGACCGCTGTGGAAAAAGTGGAGCCCGTTGTCATGACAACAGTGGATAACAAGACGCAGATAAAGTGGGAGGTGACGTCCTCTGATTCGTCAGGGATTCAGAAAACAGACGTCTTTGACTCGGTCTTTGTCTGCTCGGGGTAACGGGGCTTCATGACACTTTACTGCCTGTTTTTAGATTTTCATGTAACATTTTATTGGTTTTAATTTTTTGCTTTGTTTAACTTTTTTCCCACAGCTGCCACTTGGTGTCACCACAATGATGCGTTTTCCTCTTTCTGGACATCCTCACATCTTCTGTTTGTGTTTCAGGCATTATTCCGATCCTCACATCCCAGAGATACCAGGGATAGAACACTTTAAAGGTAATAAACTAATAATACATTAGACATTTTAATTGTACAGGAGACAATACATCACAACAGCAGCATTAGCGTTTACAGTATTAACACGTCATAGTAACAGACTGGGCCTTTGCACTGATGATTGTCTTTTTAATCCAGTATCTGCTGGATGAGTTAATTCCTGGTGTCATGTGGACATGTATTCACAGCCTTTGTCATTGTCCGTCTTCTCATTATACGTCCCATTTTGTCTCGCCCTGCTTCAAGCCTTTGCACTAACCTAGACTGAATGTCAACTGGTCCCGTCTCTGTGCTGGAGAGACTGATGAAAGCTGATGTTGTCTCTGTTCCTAGGACAGGTGCTCCACAGTCATTCGTACAGGTACGCAGAGCCCTTCTCAGGTCGGTCTGTGGTGGTTCTGGGAGCCAAAGCTTCCGGTCTGGACATTTCCATCGAACTGGCAAAAGTTGGTGCCGAGGTAAGAAACGGCACACGGTGGCTAAAATTCACTCTGTGGGATCCGCTTGTTTCAAATGTTCTAGTAGTTGATGTTGTCTGCGACGACTTCTGCCGTAAGCACATTGTCTAGGCTGTCTGGGTGGTGTCCAGAAGACGATGTGGGCCACGTAGACAGTCGGAAACGTTTTTGGGGGAAAACCGAGGCTGATTAGGAGAGATGGCATCCATCCTGCTGCGGGTGGTGCCACCGTCTTATCTAAAATTGTGTCTGTTCCCCAATCAACTAAATTACATAAACCGAAACCGATCACGAGAGGAGTTAATCATAATAACTTAAAGTTAGGACGACTAATCCAACTGAACAGAAACCTAAAACGATTAAATGTGGATTATTAAATTTAGTTAGTAAATGAGTTGACAAGCGATCATCAATTGGATATATTCGATCCATCGGCCACTGAAGGCCGACTGATCCGCCCTCAGTGCAGGACAGAGGTCTCTCATTCCCACCGTGGCTACACTCTAAGTCCACAGTCTGACCTACTGGAACTAATATTGTATATGTCCTGTAAATCTTTTTTACACACTCTGCATTTGTAAATTGGTTTAAATTTAATTTTATGTTTAATTTTTTGCAAATTGCATTACATTTTACTTTTGTTGTTTTCATTGCTTTTATCGACTTGTATACTTGTGAGCTCTACAACAAGTAAATTTCCCTGATGAGGGATCAGTAAAGATTTCCCTTACCTTTACCGTCTCACTGAAACCTGGTTGCAGAAGGAAGAATAAGTTTAAATGAGTCGACCCCCCAAGTCATATTAACTATCATGTTCCTAGAAGCTCAGGACGAGGAGAAGTAGCAGCAATCTATCACTCAAGCTTACCCATAAACCCTGGACCTAAACATAGTTATAACTCATTTGAGAGTCTTACTCTGAGCCTGGAAAACTCCAAATCCACTTCTATTTGTTATTGTGTTCCTTCCTTCAGTCCATGTGCCTGTAAATGAGCCCACTCATTGTTTTAGTCTCACCCAGACCTTGTCCTTACATGCGGCATTGAAATTGATAAACTAATTGTATTTCCTCATAATTCTGTTCTCTCTGACCATTTTCTAATAACATTTGAATTTAATCCCATGGATTATACAGCAGCTAGAAGAAAGTGCCACTTTAGCAGGTGTTTATCTGAAAATGTAGCTGTAATCAAACCTCTACTTAAAAAACCTAGTCTGGATCCAGGTGTCTTAGCCAATTACAGACCAATATCCAATCTCCCCTTTATTTCTAAAATACTTGAAAAAGTAGTTGTAAAGCAATTATGTGACCACCTGCACAGAAACGACTTGTTTGAAGAATTTCAGTCAGGATTTAGAGTTCATCATAGCACAGAAACCGCACTGATTAAAGTCACCAACGTTCTTCTTCTGGCTTCAGATAACGGACTTGTCTCTGTACTAGTTCTGTTGGATCTTAGTGCTGCATTTGACACCATTGATCACAGAATATTGTTACCGAGACTAGAACATGTAATTGGATTAAAGGAACAGCACTAAATTGGTTTAAATCGTATCTATCAGATAGATTCCACTTTGTTCATGTTAATAATGAAACTTCGACACGCACAAAACAGAGTTATGGAGTTCCACAAGGCTCTGTGTTAGGACCAATACTTTTAAAATTTATATGTCTCCCCTTGGCAACATTATTAGGAAACATATTGGTGCTACATATAAAAAATAGATTTGAAATTAAATTGAATATTAAAAACATCATCTTAAAATATTTACAAGCCCAGGAATGGTAGATGGATAATTTCTCTGTTCTAACTTTGACAGAGAGCTGAAACTGATGAGACAGCAATGTCACACGTTCACGGCGTGTTTTTCTCGGCCTCTTTCTTTCCAGGTGACTCTGAGTCACCGTCATTCTCCTCTCACCTTTCCTCTGCCGGTCGGCATTCGACAGTCCTCTCCTGTGGCAGCAGTCGATGGTAATGGCAGGATTCACTTCCAGGTGATTAAACCCAGCAATGAGCCACACTTACAGACAGAAGGGTCAGTAGTTCAATGCCCGGTTCCTCTGCCCCAATCCTGAAGTGTCCTTGGGCAAGACGTTAGACGCCTAGTTCCCCTTGAAATCGAATATTATATTACTCTTAATTTAAGAAACTGAATTTTCTTGTGATGTCCTGGATTCAACTCTAATATCACCTATGTTTGCTCGTTGTTCTTTGCTTTATTTGTGTTGGATCTTACTTCTTTTGTTTATTTGTTGTTAAGTCTTTGAGACACGCGTGTGTAAACGTTGCTGTATACATAGAGATTATGGTTGTTGTTCAATTGAGAATGATTTTTTGCAGGACGGCTCTGCGAGCGAGGCTGATGTCCTGATATTTTGCACCGGGTACAACTTCAGTTTTCCATTCCTGGATGCAGCTCAGCTGGGTCTGGAGATCCAGGACTATGTTGTGTCACCTTTATACCGGTTCTTGATGCCGCCTGCCTTCCCCTCACTCTTCTTTATTGGCATGTGCAAGATTATCTGTCCTTTTCCCAACTTTAACTGTCAGGTGAGCTAAAACGTTGTGTGCAATTTCTACCTTGTTCAGATGCAACCAGCGGATGTTATAGATTTATGATATAAAGTAAGCCAAAAAACATCCAAGTAAAGTTGAGCCGAATTGAAGTCGTGCCATAAAAACATAAAACAGCACAGAGTTTGAAGTACTGAAGGTGTGACTTGAGTGGAAGCATGGGTGGCTTTTTTCAAGGTGACACAGTCTGGTCTGTGCAGGTCCAGTTCGCTCTGGCCGTGCTGGACGGCACAGTCACTTTACCACCTCAGTCCGAGATGGAGGCCGAGGTTCGCCGACAGCTGCAGGCAAAGGCGGAGCGTGGCGTCCAGCAGCGCCACCTGATGGTTATGGACCAGGATCAGTGGGAGTACTGCCAGGCTCTGGCTCGAGCTGCCGGCTTCTCGCCACTGCCTCCAGTCGTTCGCAGCCTGTACGAGGAAGTGTGGCGACAGAGAAGAATTCACCCGGAAAACTACCGGAGCCTGAACTACAAGCTGATCAGCGACGCAGAGTGGGAGCTGAAGCAAGACTGAGCAAAGCTTAAAGAGCAGGTTCATACAATCAGGATCATCTCTGCATCACAGCATTTTAGCTTTTATGAAACGCCCAAATATTTTGGAAAAATTATAGAAAACATTAATTAATAATAATCAAGAATTAATTTTCAAATTAACACAGCGATGCTATCAGATAGTATCAGTTCGAAACATCACAGCAGGTGAGCGGTGCAGATCCAACAACAACTAGTCATGCGTGACCGGATCAGGCCTCGTGGTGTTGGCCCAGCCGCTGTGTAAAGATCAGGCGGAACGCTGCTGAATTTCATTCACTGCCTTGATCTGCTGCGGGCTGCGGGCCGTCCAGACGCCGCACTCGGACAGTGATGGGCGATTAAAGCCCAAAACGACTGTGGCGTGAAATACTTTTTGTCGACTACCTGCAGAATGTTCGCCTGGCCTGTAACGATTGGTTGTTTCAAATCACACAGCTTCACTTCAGCTGTAAACAGCCGGATCCAAATACTCTCATTTTAAGAGTGGAAATATTAAAACATGAGCACTGAGATGTTGCTCTGCTCACATATTTAGTGCACGGACATAATAGATATAAGACACAGTGCAGCGTTTTACCAAATAAACAAGAAGACTAGATACGTAGCGTATCAAAAAAAACCTCTAACTGACAGGAGGTCGTGTTGTTCGGGGTTTTCAGCACTGAGGTTTTTTTCACTTCTCTCACAGTCACATGTCAGGCCTTTATAACAACAGGATATAACGTCAGAAACCGTAGCCTGGCCTCAAAACTGGGTGAAAAACAGCTGCAGGTTGACGTGAGACGAGATGACTCATATCCACAGATTTGTTCTCAGTCTGCTGGTTCACAGGTTTAAATCGTTAACGACATGATCATGTTGTGATGATACGTTTTCACTGTCAACTGATAGGAAATGACCGTTTTAAATGATATTTTTATCAATGATCATAAATATTTTTAATGCACTCATGAAAATCACAGATCACAATCAACTTTAAACTGGAAGATCATTAGTAAATGTTTAATGAAGCTGGGTAATAGAATCAGTGTTTTCTTTGCTCTGTTCACTTCAGAGTGAGAATTCAATATGTATTTTTCTTTGTATTTCTACAGAAAATAGAACTACACACAAATAAACTCGCTTCACTTTTTACATCAGTTCTACCACCGTGCCTCTACTGATAGAAACCACAGTCGGCCGTGTTTAAACGTTCTTTAATGACGTCAGACGGAAAGATGTCCATGGGACAGTCCGGTCGTCTCTAAAACTACATCTGCTGCACACTAGGTGCCTTTAATGTGGACACACTGTGAGAAGGGAAAAATCGTCAGGACGTTGTTGGTCTGTCCAGCACGTAACGGACTTTGTCCCTTCAAAATAAAACATTATGTCTTTAAACTAGCTCATCAATTTCATAAAAGTCTCTGTACTACAGAATTTAGTTTTATTCAGTTTGTTCTGGAGTCTTTGGGTGGCTATAAACACATTTTCTATCACTTATTGAAATTCACATTAGATTCCAGCGATGAAAACTCGTGAGTCTCCTCGACCAGTCGAAGCCCGAGCTGACTATGTTTGGAGGTTTAACTCCACTGTTTTCTCTGTAATGATGTAAGGTCTTATTGTGTAAAGTGCCTTGACATGATTTTGGTTGTGATTAGATGCTATATAAATAAATATTACATTTATTTTGTCATTTGGCAGATGTTTTTATCAGAGTGAGGTACAGAAAAAATCAAATCAAAGTTCTATGAGAAGAAATGACATTATTCAGATGCACTGGCAAGGCAGGACAGAGGTGCACAGGAAGTTTTGAAGATTATTTTTAATTTTGGCAGTGAAGCTGCTGAGTGTTCGGAGTTTGGCACTTGTTCCATCGTGGTGGGATTGCTGAGCTGAAGAGTTTTGATTGGTGTCTTGTGTGTGGTGATGGGCGGAAGAGCGCAGTGTCTGCACAACGAAGTGGGCTGCGTGTTCAGAACCGTGGGATCTGATCTTTCTGAGGGGAATTCTGCTGCGTGTGGCCACGTTGTAGAGCCTAAATGTCAAACCGCTGCATTTCTAAAATCAAATACTAGTTTTTAGCCATGTTTGCAACATGGCCTGACAGATGTAGGTGGGACAGTCCGTCTGCGTTGGTCTGTCTTCTTGGTATCAAATTTGATGCATTGCTGTGAAATCTGATGCAGGTACTAAGTGCTAAGACGCTGAACCCATTTGACTTTGGCGGTCAGCTGACTGTGGTCGTACAGTTGCTGTTGGATTTGTTAAGATATTCATGTTCCTCATATTCATGTTGTGTATGATAACCGCCTGTTCTTTCTGCCTCTTCGCTGTCAGCTGTCTGATCTCAGGCCAGAACACCTTTGTAACAGCCTGTCGGGATAAACTGACCCAAGCGATGATACTGGAATGTGTGCGAGACTTTGGTTTATGGCCACATGCCTGAAATTTCCGTCAGTCTCAGCTGTACTTTGCTTTACTATTAATTAACATGATAAGATAGTGAACATGGAAAAGATTATAGGTGTTAAACATCAGCCTACTGTACACAGCGCCGTTAGAGCAGATAAAAAAGCATGTCCGTGTTTCTTTGTCAATTTGCAGCTACAGTGACATAAATAAACAGAAGTGAAGATGTTAATAAGCACATTGATAAGGAAATTTGCCAGTTGGAGAGTTCGATCAATTCTGTGCACAGGAACAGGAAGCCCACAATTGATCTTATGAATGGCTCAAAACAGCAGTAAATGAATCATCGGCAGATGACTGATTATAGCTTAGAAACCATTAATAAAATGCGCCTTGTGAGAAACAAAGTGTCCGTGCAAAGCTTAACATTTTTATTCCAGCATTTACACGCCACAGTTTCTGTCTTGTTCAGCATCAACACGTCACTGTGATTTTCCCGCTTTTCTAACTCTTCTATTTTTACCTTCAGTGAATTTAAGCTCATTGATTTACTGAGACATTAAGTGAGCGGAGCAGTAAACGTGAGCTGGTCAGTTAGTGAAGAATGGACGTTTGCTTTGTTGCTTTCTACAGAACGTTTTTAACTTTGCCCAAAATGGTTTTGTATTGTATGTCAATCTTACTGTATTGATTTTAGTGAAATTCCTCTGCCATGTCACCTACAAAGCTATGTTTGGAAATCACAATTTTAAAGTTGCACAGAATAAAAGAAAAAGAAAACTAAATTCACAAAAAACTGAAATTAAACAAAATAATAATAAGACGGACCGCACACACTCGAGTCAGACGATTGATGTGTGTCCAGTCTGAATATAATGAGCTGACGTTATCCTGGACAAAAGACTGGCGTGACGTCATTAGACGTCCACATTTTCTGAGCTGAGCGTTGGCTGCAGCATGTTCAAAAGAATCAGTGTGTTATTAGGGTGAGATGTGGAAATATGCAGAAAAAAATTAAATACACAAAGTGAATTGCAACAAAATGGTGTTTCAGATTTTGTGTTTTTGATTTAAAAAAAAACTAAACATGCATCAGAAATGTTTGGAATTCAGTTTTTGATTAGAACGCAGTCATGTGTGAGCCACGAACGAGGACAAAGACAAAGGGAGCTGATGTCAAACCACATTTTAATCCAAATATTGTGCCACAAAACATAAAAAAATGAGGTCTGATGTTAGACACGGACCTGAGCTTAAAGAAACGCCACCACCACATTAAGCAGAAACATTCATTATGCAAAGTGAAGCTGGTCGAAGAGAATACACGGAGCGACCAGCACCGGTCAGTAACACGGCCGTGGACGAGCACATACTAATGACGTGTTCCAGGTTGATTCCAAACAACACGTTAATACTCGACAGAACAGTGTCACATTTTACATCACACGGGCAAAGGCCACCGTCTTCTTCAGCTGCGTGTTCGCAAGAACAAACGAAAACAAGTTCCTTTACTACAGAGCCTATTACAATAGGATGGGAGTTTTTAAAATGATTCTTAAAAATAATAATTAATGCCATGGCTGTCTCTGTTCTTTTGTTTAACAGGATGTTTAGCGGGTTTGAGCTAACGGTCAGATAAAACCTTGAATGACATTTTTACTGTAAAAGATTGACAGTGTTTTCATTCCAAACTAAGACTGTGGAGAAAAATTAAGTTTATGATCATTTTGGAAAATGCATTCATACAAGGGTACAATTCAATATTTTTTGGACCTAAAATGAGTCACTCACAGTTACAAATGACTAAAATTACAAAACAAAAATTCAAAAAAAGAGTTTCACAATGATCTAGTGTCAGGTTGTTTTCATGAACATTAACTAAACTCTGTGCTTGGTGTCATGGAGTAGATGAACCGTGGTGCTGGGTGCCGACCTAACGTTACATGTTCATCACATTCATTGCAGTATTCTTTATTCGTCATATTTTATCAAATCTTTCCTGACTTGAATTATAATTTTTCCAATCTGAGAAGAGCGTCACTTTGAGAAATGCTGCTGTACAGTTTCCCATGTATCAGCAACACCTCCAGTAAAACACAAAAACATCAGAGGACTCAAATTAAAATAGGACAGAATATTTGACATCGTCTTGGGGAAACCTCTGCTCTTGCAGTAGTTTAATAGTACTGACTGGAGATAGAAAATTGACATAAGTTCACATTTTCTTTTCCCAATTGTCTAATTTAAATTTGATCAAATCACCAAACCCAAGAACATCGAAACAATCAGCAGCACCACTGAGCAGCTTCGGGTTTATCTGCTAGATCTTTTCCCGGTGCATCACAGGCTGGTCTAAGTCTTGAAAAAGAATTTAGCCCTATAATGTTCTAGAAAATGACCCTTGAAGACTTGGATTCATTTTCCATGTGCACCTCCCTTTCAACCTTCTCCACCACCTCGTGGTCGTCTTCTCCCACCGCCTCCTTTTTTAGGATCTTCAGTGGCCACCAGAAGGAGCCGCTCCGATGGTCTCGACGGACAGTGTGTTCTGGCGACCAGCAGCAAGGAGCTCCCTTATCCCCTGTCAGGAAGTACAGGAGGGCGTTGAGCCAGGCGTTGCAGGAGGCCAGCGGCCGGGTGACTTTGTAGCAAATGGAGACAGCCTTCATGGCGTTGCAGCCACCGAGCTGCCCTCGCCGCAGGAGCAGGAAGAGGGTCCTGGTCACGTGGAACGGCAGGAAACAGAGAGCAAACAACAGGGTGATGGTTAAGATGGTTTTAATAGATTTTCGCCTCCGACGGATGTAGTGGGAGTACTGTGAACCAGAGATGGAGACTGAGGTTCTGTCCCGATCTCGAACTCCCTCTGTCACCACGTCCCCCACTGGACCATCCTCGGCACCCTCTATCGAACTGGGAGGGGAGCGCAGAGTCTGAAATATCGTCTTGACCACCTGAGAGTAGCACCAAGCGATGATGACGAAGGGCACAAAAAAGCCCAACACATGGAGGACAATGCCATACGGGACATAGTCCGCAAACTCGCTATCAATGGCATCATCCCAGCAGTTCATGTACCCCTCAGGCTCTTCCCCTGTCCTGTTGCTGTCCTCCCGTGGCCCAACAACCCTGCCACCTCCTCTTTTTACATATCCAGTCTGGGCAAACCTGAAAATGGGGCAGGTGAGAATAAAGACCACCACCCATACCAACGCACAGGTCCCCTTTACCACCCGTTTGCTCTCCAGAGTGATTGTCCTCATCGGATGGCAGATCCCCAGATACCTGTGGAAGACAACTACTGGTAACTTTGTATTCGTTGTAACTTTGTATTGTCTCGTTCTTGTTTAGTCTCAGTGATGGGTTTTTAAATATATTTCAACCCCAGTATACTCTCACAAGGATGAATGTCAAGACTACAAAAAGACATTTTCATCTGTAAGCAACTGCATTCTTTTTGGAGATAAGTCCTGTATATCCGAAAGCTCCATTTATCTCAATCTCTAACTCCCCCACTGGACCATCCTCGCCACCCTCTGTCAAACTGGGAGGGGACAGTGTGACTGAAAACCTTTCTTTGTTTACGCTGAGCAGACACATAACCATCCCAAAGTAATCAAAGGTTGATTCATGCAGGCATTTGTGACAGGCTGCACAAATGCCTGTGAAAGCCCACGAACCTCCACAATTACATAATTCCAAACAGTTTGTGTACAGACTGTGCACACGCCTCTGAAAATTTTACACTTTGCAATTTTGCAGAAGACGTTGACCTTGTGTGCCTCTTTGTTGATTATTGAACAGACATAGCGGACATAGGCCTGGGGGCCATGGGGCCCAAGGACCAGAGTTTCCTAATGATTCTCTTTGGAAGGTCAATCAAACAACAACAAAGAGACAGAAAACAAGTCAAAAAGTTTTGACTTGTATGAGCAATTTAATAATAATTAAGATTAATAATAACAAAACGACACTTTGTGTTAAAAGCCAACTGAAGTCAGTGCCATATCTAACTGAAATGACCCAATCACCAGACTAACCTTTCATTGGGTAAAACTGCTCAGACTGTAGGAAGGTTGCCCAAATGATCACGAGTTGCCCCAAACACGTTACCTACCCAACCAGTAGTGAACAGTGGCTTCCAAGACACGCAACACTGGGTCCCCAGATTTGAAAACCACTCAAAATGGTACAATAAAGACCAGCAGCTTATCTATGTGACTGGAATTTAATTATGAGAATCTCAAAATTGAGAACAAGATACAGAATTTGTGAATCTCCCGTTTGCCTGGGTGCCCTACCTGTGCACAGAAATGCAGGTGAGGAAGAAGATTGAGCAGTAAAGGTTGAAGTAGAAGAGGAAGCGAACGAGGCGACACATGAAGTCCCCAAACACCCAGCTGTCCCTCAGCACGTAGCTCGCCACCAAGAAGGGCAAGGACAGTCCGTACATCAGGTCAGTGGTGGCCAGGTTCACCATGTAGATCAGCGAGGTATTCCAGCGTTGTCCGCTGCCACAACAGCCTTCGTGGTGGCGGCAGGAGCGCAGCAGGACCACAGAGTTGAGGGTGAGGCTGAATAGGAAGGTCAGTGAGTAGCAGACGGGCAGAAAGACATACTTGTAGGATTCGTCAATACTACAGGACGACGGAGGGAGAGATGAGGTGGGCATTGTGCCGGAGTTGTTGGGGTGGTTGCTTGGAGCCACTCCTGCCACCAAACTGATGTCTGGAGTGACACTGGAGGTTTGCATCAATCCCATGACGAACCTGTGAAGGCAATTGTGTCAGATGTGGATTAATTCGAGCTCCTCTGGCATCTCCTCAAGTCTTCTTACTCACTGATGGCTCCTTCATTTGTCCTCAGATAAACCGATTTTCTAATTGTCTGTCCTGTCTCTATCCGTTGTTGACTGATCCATGTCTCTGGAAATCGGGAATTTCTGTGACCGAGGAGAAGAAAACACACCGTCATTAGTTTGAAAAGGCTCGTTCTGAATGTACTGCCACCGTTTTGCTGATGAAGACTCTGTCTCGCTCTATTAGCCCCTGAATCATTAACAAAGCTTTCCGTAAAGCCCTGTTCATTCATGTAGCTGTTCTGCACTGCAGGGAGGTGGTCTGTTCCATCTGTTGGAGCATCTGGGTCAGGGTTTAAATTTAAGCTTGTATTTTGGAAAAAGAGCCACATAATGTTTGCGTAGAGGTACATGTGGCTCGTGCATAATGTAAATGATGTGTCGCACGTGCAGAAACCACATCGTCCCAAAGTTCAGGACCCGGACTTGACCATATTTATTACATAACAACTTTGACATGCTTATTTCTTCCAATAAAATCGTTGTGGACAAAGTGAAATTAAAAACCTGTTTAAAATATTTTTCTATTTAATCGTTACCTAACAAGGTTAATTCCAGTAAGGTCGGCAGCCACCTCATCAAAGGAGACACAGCCAAGGGGTCATGGGGACATTTTAGTTTGTCCTGCTTTTATTTACACAATTAAATATCTTCAAGTTTGGATTTGACAGATGGTCATATTCAACTTTATGTCGTATATTCTTGAGCAGGTTATTGCCACCGTAAGAACGTCAGCATTTATCTCAGCGCGCTGCTTTAATTTAGAGGCTCGGATGCGTTTTTACCGAAGACGAAAACATATTAAAGAGTTGCTGCTCGAATAAAAATAAAAAAATTACCTGCAAACCTTCAGTGGTTTGCTGCAACATCACAACAACAGTTTAGGGGCAATGGCAAACTCTTTTGAATATATTATACAAACCATTACTGTCTTTTGGACGGTGTGAAAATTATTATTTTATTTTTGGTTTTGTTTAAATGTTATTTGCAATATTATAATTTTTATTTAAAATGGGCTTAATGACTTTAAGTTTATCACAATGATTATCTTTAAACTGATCAGTTCAATACTCCCTTTACCATGAAATTCACATTCACCATCAATAGTAGAAGAAGAAGAAGAAAGGATTTAAAGTAATTGTAATTATTGTTACCACACTTTGGCATATTTGAATACCTTGTTTTGTCCAACCAACACTCCACAGAGTAAATACGATGGTAATGAAGACATCCTACCTTCAGTGTCCACATTTCTCCGTGAGGTTTTGGCTCAGACGTGTGTGTTTCGGGGCGAAGGGTCTCTCGGGGTTTCTCCAGTGACCTTCAGCTTCTCTGTAAATAATTGATCAACGTTCATTCAGTCAGAACTGCAGGAATGAAACCCAATACAGGGACTGCAGAGGAGGAGGAGGTGCAGCTCCGAGCTGCTGCATCTACAGGAGGAATTAGTTCCAAACGAGAAAATCCTCCTCGCTTAGTCCTTTCTGCTGCGTTCACAGGTGTCCTGCTTAAAATCCGACCTGTTCGTTTGTTGAACTCATTAATGAGATTTCATTGTTTGTCATTTACGCAAAGAGCCTTTGTTCTGTAGACGCAAATGAGCTTCAAGTCTGTCTGTCTGTCTGTCTGTCTGTCTGTCTGTAATAACCACGTTAAACAGCAGAACGCGTTAGTAAGGTGTGAAACAGTCAAGATGTTTCCTAGAAGAATATTTTACCTTGTATTTTAAAACTGTAAAAAAAAACTTATTTGGTGAAAAAACTGCCAATATTTGGACAGATCTAGTCCATAACTGCTTTATGATATTGATCATTTCCCATTAAGACAAAGTGGCAAATGAAGGAATGAACTCACTCACCTTTTCGTGCAGAAACGCTGATGTATTAGCATCGTCCTTTCTGCTGCCCGTCTCCGTCTTCATCTGAGCCTTTAATTAGAAAGTGACTCCTCCCCAACCTCCAGCCCTTCTGCTCTCTTCCCTCCATCCTCCTCATCATCACTAGCTCTGATTCATATGGTAAATACTCAGCTTGGCCTCCTTGACAGTGAACACACACTTAATGTGTGTCAAAGGTGTAATTAAACACAGCAACACACTTGGTGTTTAAACAGCATGCGGGTCGCACAGGTACGAGCAAACACGGTCCCAACATCAGATCACATTATTACAAACCAAGTACCTGCTACAGATAATGACGAGAGCTGAGAACTGTGCAGAGGGAGCTGACGAGGAGGATCAGGGAAGGAAAGGCCTGTTACAGGAGGAGGATGGAGGAGCAGCTGAGGCAGAACAATGCCAGCAGATTGTGGAGGGGCCTCAAAACCATTACTGCTCATAATGGTCCCAGTTCTCGGGCTGAGGGGGTCAGGAGTGGGTGAGCGACCAAAGCTCTTGCTCACCCGGATAAGGCTGGGAGCACAGTGAGAGTCGTGTTTTTCGACTTCTCCAGTGCTGCTAACACCATCCAACCTGCACTCCTGAGGGATAGGTTGGTTCACATGGGGGTGGACCAGCATCTCTCTACCTGGATACTGGACTACCTCTCAAACCCACTGCAGTATGTGAAGGCTCGAGACTGTGAGTCCGACGTGGTTGTCTGACACACGGGCCCTGCAGGGAACGGTTCGCTGTTTACGCTACAGACTTCATGTTCAGCTCAGGATCCAGACACCTGCAGAAGTTCTCTGATGACTCTGTCATTGTCAGCCTGATCCCAGATGACAATGACAGAGGATATAGAGAACTGATCTACAACTTTGTGGACTAATGCCAGTGGAGCGATTTCTGGGTCAACACGCTGAAAACCAAAGAACTGGTGGTGGACCTCTGCAGGCGCTCACACTCTTCCACTGGTGAACATCCAGGGAATGGACATTGAGAGAGTGGACTCTTACAAATACCTGGCTGTTCACCTGAACAATAAACTGGACTGATCACACAACTCTACAGGGAAGGACAGAGCAGACTCGTTCTGCTGAGGAGACTAAGGTCTTTTGGAGAGCAGGGAGCTACTGAAGACCTTCTGTGACTCTGTGGAGTGGTCTGCTGGTGCAGTTACCTGCACATCTCTTCTCTGCTAAGAAGTGTAAATGCTTCAGATTTGATGGAGATGAATCGAAGGAGCCCACCTGCAGCACAGACAAACAACTGATTCCTGGCCACAGGACTTTGTCCGGGACTTAAGGTTGGACATAATCTGATCTGAACTGATCTT
Source organism: Channa striata (assembly GCA_033026295.1). Classification (NCBI taxonomy): domain Eukaryota; kingdom Metazoa; phylum Chordata; class Actinopteri; order Anabantiformes; family Channidae; genus Channa; species Channa striata. The sequence goes on from CM065182.1 coordinate 841,905, forward strand.
TTTTGGACTGACACAAACGTGTAACTCTGTCTGCAGCTGTTTGCCTCTCAAAACATATTTCAGAGTGAATGGGCACATTTACAAACATATTTGTAATTTTATTTACATTTTTAAACATGTCTGTAAATATTGTCATCAGCACTTTTGGACATAATTATTTGCTACATCCCCCAGACTCAATGATTTATTACATTAATTCAGCTTTTTGTTTACTGTCGTAATAAAAACTCAATTTAATTTCTTTCCCTTTACAGTACTTTGCCTTCCATTAATATGACATTCAGCATCTTATCACAGGTCATTGTAGGAGAATGTGGAGACGATCAGTATGAAAATATAATTTCTTTACACCACTAGAACACATTGCTAATAGTGGCTTAACAAATTAGCTTAAGAGCGTTTTTGGGTAAAAAACCAGATGGTGACATGAACATCAAGTTAAATTCAAAGAAAAGCATCATCACATTTATTTGTCTAAAGTGGATTATGCCCTTATGTGAAATAATCGTTGACTGTACCTGAAGTGTTGAGCATGAGTTGAAGAGGGGGAACGCCACATGGAATCACGTAACATCTGGACTGTAATTAACAATTATATATGAGCATATCATCAGTTTTTTTAAGTAGTCTGTGGCCACCCCACAGAGAAAACATTAAAATGAATGAAATCATTTCTTTGCTTGAATATGATGATGGAAAAAAACCCTTTGTTTCTTAACAGATAATAACACATATACTGTAACTGTACTGTATGATATTATTTGCTGTGTGAGCGCACGGCTCCCTCCTTTTCATCTCGCACACAATTAACAATATTGCAACAAAAAAATTTAATAAGTTAGAATCCCTCCTTTGCGTAGAAATGAATGGTTTTCCTCTGTCAGTCAAGGAGCCAAATCCCCCCTCAGTCATAAAAAATGCGGAGCTGCGGGAAATTAAGGCAAAAACTACAGTCACATGTTATTGACCAGCAAATGAAATGAGTGTCTTTTTCAAACTTTTTTTTGATTGTGTGGACCTCACCACAAATGTTCAAATTAATTTCATTTAGCACTGATTAAAACGTTTGTGAGTAGAAAAAATTTTTTACCATTGCATTAGTTTTTAAACTGGCTTTTGCACATCAGCAGGATGTGAATGTCATGTTTCGGAGACACAGTTGAGCTTGAAGGATTTTTATCTTAACATCAGGTTCGGACTGAAACGACACTGCACCTTGTTCCCCTGACGCTCATTACTCGTCGCCAGGCATGAAAACTAACTTCTGGTTTTCTTTGCCTTCATTCACAGGTGCAACGCAAAGACATTCGAGGCTCCGATCCTGAGTAGCTTAAGAGCCCAAAGCTTTAACACTGCACAAATGTAACAGGCTGCTGAAGAAATCCCGACCAAAGCCGTGTAGTTTCACAGACCTCGTAGTCCATCACGTTGAAGATGAGTGGAGATATTGATGAAGGAGTTTGTCTTCCCCACTATCCAGCAGATTTGTTGACGTGTGTTTGCGGCCTGCAGTCGTGCTCCAGCTCTGACACAATCGTCCCTGGTGTCAGTCTGATGATCTTCACCTTCACCGGTTACATTTTGTTAAAGTACACAAATCCTGGGCTGATGTGGATGAGCAGCCCGACCTGGTCCCAGAGAGCCAGAGCCAGAGCTTGTGTGGACGGTGCAGTCTGTGGTCCCGTGTTAGGTCAGGTCCTGGACGTCCAGTAGCATGGCGTCCTGCTTCGTCCTCAGCTGGTCTCGTACCAACAAATGAGCCACCAACTCCGAGCTCAGAGCTGCAACAGAAGCACAAGCTGGTAAAACTGTGACTGAAGAGTGCATGAAGCAGCTGGGACTTCCTCAGGTGTTCAACCCTCTTCTCCATCGAAATGATCTGCTATCTGCTTCATCCCTGGGCTCTATCATCCAGTCCACTACTATCCTGACAACAAATCCACCAGATGTCTCCACTGAGAGAGACATTTCAGCTCAGTTCTTGTCTTCTCAGCCAGACCTTCAACACAGTAAAGCATCAGAGCATCAACCCGGGATCTTCAACTGACCTTTACTGACCACGTCCTCTGTCTCTCAGCAGCACATTGGTCCTCTACACCATCAGAACCTACGTTTCTAAATATGAAAGCCAGCTCTCTGTGCAGACACTCGCTCATCTTGATCACTGCACTGTCATGTTAACAGAGCTACACGCAGCACGACTGAACCCTCCACACGGTCCAAAATGGGACAGAACGTCCAAAAAGGACACACCCCTGTTCAGACCTCTGCTCTGACTGTCCCCTACAGAGCGGTCGACTCAGTGGAAGATGAATACCTGAACTCATCCAGCCAATGAACGGTGCTGTGGTGCCATGATTGTGGAACGAGCTCCAAACTCTGCAGCCTCACCGCCAGTATTTTAAGGAAAACAGAACCGTACCACAGCTTCCTGTGCACCTAAAATCTGTCTCACAAAAGTGCTGAGTTTCAGTGACTGCAGGAACGGTCTGGGAGAACATTACGGGAGATTTCCACTGCATATTCCGTTTCTTCCTTTAAAAAAAAACCTTCCTACTTTTTCTTTTTCCTCTACTTGCATCTCATGAAAGCGTAACACTTGTTTGACAGCACTTCACTTTGATTTTATTGCTTGCCTGTTTCCTCACTTGAAAGTCGCTTTGGATAAAAGCGTCTGCCAAATGCCTAAATGTAAATGTAAATGTAAATGTACTGTAAATATTAAATATGATTTGGCTTCAAGCTAACCTTTTTTGTTTAAAGTCTGTGTCTGTGTGTGTACCATGGACTTCCTGTTGCAGCGATGCTCTCAAGCTGCTGAGCTGCTGAACTGAACACTCCTGCAGCTCCCAGTGATCCAGATGTTTCCGCTTGGCGACACTGCTGCTGCCGGCCAGCTGCTGCACCACACACACACACAATGAGTTATTACATGTGTCCTAACTGCATCTTCAGAAAATCATTTAATACCATTCCTGATGATATTAGGTTCTGTTATTCTGTAGTTTCTCACGTCCCGCCACATGTTTTCTGTCTGACTGGCAGAAGTTTCTTTGATGTTATAGTTTTATTGTTTTGTCTTATGTTCCATTAAGTCTTAAAGTTAATTTAATACTTTAAATGTTCTGCACTTTTCTACACGTTGGTTCTCACAGCACCTTACACTGCTTCTTTTTTGCCCAGTCACACACCGATGGGGGAGCTGCTGGCCGACACTCACCGACAGCAGCTAAGAGGGGGTTCGGTGTGTGGACACTTGGACGTGTGACTGGAGGAGCCGGGGATCGAACCGACAACTGTCGGATCGGTGGATCGCTGCGCTACCGACCGCCGTCGCCCCCAGACCCTCTGTTTGTTCGGGTGCATTAGGCTCCTTTTTAAGAAGAGCTTTTTACCTCCGTCTCCTTCTGTTCAGCCAGCAGTTTGTCCCGCAGCGTCCTCAGGGCCGTGGCCACTTCCTGTTTCAGGCCGGCAGCATGGCAGCCATTGTGTCCCGTCCCCGTAACCTGATGGAGAAGTGCTTGGAGGTAAATTCAAATCTGCAAACAGTCTAATTGTGTCAAACTATCGACATGAAAATAAGCTCTTATGTCCTCAAGCAAAATATAAATAAAGAATATATTTATGTATATATTATTTGATTATTAAGAGTCAGCTACACGTGTGTTCAGCCCTAAAAACGAACATAAAAAGTTGATTTTTTTTTACTAAACTGCTCGAACCATAAAATTCATGAAATGGAAACAAAGAATATCAGCAGAAGGGAACTTAATATCTGCTCAGATGTAATAAAGGTCAGAAATTGACTCTGTGGCTGTGTGTTTAATGAATATTGCTGTTCAGAGTTTTAGTCACTGTCCTGGTTTTCGCTGATGTGAAGAAAAGCCTGTCACACAGAAAAGTACCTTCTTGGACACGTCCTCCTCATCCTCGCTGTCGCTGTCGTTGATGAAGCACAGCTGCAGGTTTCTGTGGTTGTGAAATCTGCAAACCGACAAACATCCTGAAGCTCCAACAGGAAGATCCACATGCACGAGAGGGGCTTTGTGTTACTGCTGCTTTCAAACATCAAATGTCTCCCAAAGCTGAAACTGTTTATGTGACATCACTCTGTTTATTCTCGATATCCTCGTCAGCCTATTCATATTCGTGAGCTGCAGTCGGGCTTCAAACGCATGAACGTTTTAATGACGGAGCCGTTAGACTTTATTCATTCCTACTCACGATGCTGTAAAGTGAGTGATAGTGATCAGTCGGTGCTAAACCGAATAAACTAGTTTGAGCGATTCACAAACAACGACCACAGAGCAGACTCAAACGAAACTGTCCAGGCTTTCAGCTGTGTAGCTGCGTGTTACCGTGACGTGACGACAGCGACTCGGCACCTCCTGAAGTCTTCCTCTTCTTCCTTCCAGACATCTCTCCACACCCCCTCCTCCTCCGCTCTCACCCCCGTCCCCTTCTGTAGGGAGACAGGACGGACTGATCCATTAATCTGGTTTTATTACAGTGTCTGAGTGGATTCTGAAGAATAAAACATCCGTAAGCAAACAGCCAAGTACAGATGAAGAAAACTTTGTTCAAACAGATTCGTAACCAGTCACCAGCGACACAGATGTGATCGGCAGAAAGGAAACTGGTGCGGAGACGCTTTCACTGCACCACCCCAGAGTAAACAAGTATGCAGCTACGATCCGCACAAAGAATGTCTGAACGTCCGGGCTGGGAACTGATCTGGTTTTAGCTCCTTCCACAGTGTGAATTACACATTCACAGACACAACAAACACGTTCCCATTGTGATCAGGCCCAGACAAACACAGCAGTGGGACAATCTCCGCACACATTTCGCCTTTTTCTAAGAATAGAAGCCGGAACAATGTTAAATACATCTTCACACATTCATAGAAAGAGTAACAATCGTTTTTCGACACAATAAAGTCCAGACTATACAGACATGTGGAGAAAACCCGACAACAGCAGCTATAGGCAACAGTGGAGAGGAAAAACTGCCTTTAACGGAACAAACCTCCAGCAGAACCAGGCTCAGGGTGGACGGACATCGGCCTTGACCCGCTGGGCTGAGTGGAAAACATTGGGCAGGTTGGCAGGAGTATTTGTGGGTCTGATCTGGTTTTTGTGGTTGTTTTCCACACGCTCCTGCTCATTGTGAGTCTTTCTGTGGTTATTCGGGTCTTTGCATCTATTCTTCCTCAGTCTGTCAATGTGAGCAGTTACTTTTCCGTAAGACCGGATGCGATGGATGTTTGTTTTGGCGATGACTGTGTTCTTTGCTTAATGGGACAAGACAAGTTTCAGAAGCGTCTTCGGACAAAATGACACATAATGATCAAATCAGATCTGACCTTTCGAACACTGTTCTCACATCTTCAGCTGCTTTAAACTTCTTCTCTCAACAAAACCTGAGTGGGACATTTCAGTTTGACACTAACCTTGTGTTGCAATCAAAGCTGAATGTTACGTCTTTAGAGGCAGGACAGCAAAGAGGCTCTTTCATTTTTGCAACTGACCTTTGACCTTTCTCTCCTCTCCTGCTCCTGTTTCTCCAGCTCTGCAATCCGCTGGCTTAAGTCCTCCCAGTGCATGATGGGAAGCTCCTGGTATTCGACAGAGGACGCGGCTGCGATGCAACAGTGAAGCGGTTTGTCCTTCTCCTCCTCCTTGTCCTCGGCCGTCTCTTTCTCTCCCTCCATCCTCCTCTGGAAACAAGCAGAGCAAATCCAGAAAATGAGGAAAAGATTCAAACAACATCACCACAGAAGAGCAAAGCCACTTGGAGTGTGATGCTGATCTGAGGTTCTGGTCGTTTCCTTTCAAGCATCTTTTGCCCGGATTGTGCAGGTGGCTGAAAGACGACGAGCAGAATCTTTGGTCACGCAGTATTTCCGCAGTACTCGATTACTTTTACTGAGGCAAACGGCCGGAAACCAGCTGTAAATTGACCCAAACCCACCTAACACGGGTTCTACGGCCAGTCGGAGTTTTTTTAATGAAAGCGGTTCTGAGAGAAGCTGATGGAAATAACGGAGCAGATTCGAGTCCTGTGCTCCTCATGTTTACACTCCTCTGAACTGGACCCGAGGATCCGGAGCTTCCCCGCGGTTGTTTACCAGCAGCGGGTCCGGCTCGGAGCTTGTTACCCACCTCCCTGTCACATTCCGGCGGCGTCCTGATCCAAAACCCCCTTTACAGAACCATGAAAGTTCGGCTGGGAGAAACGAAAGTGGCCTAAAAGTGGTTGAAGTGCGACTGAGGGAGGAGGCAGGACCGTCTTCCCTTTCCTCCCCCTCCTCCTTCCGCCTCTCCCACTCTAAGCTCGGGTCCTCGGAGGAGGAGGGTCCGGACCCAGCGGGACCACACACTGATGTGGACTGAGAGTCCAAACTGCAGAGACTCAACATGTTTCCCCCAGAGAGGATCCGGAGGAGACACGAGTGTCCGTAAAAGGACACACACACACACACACACACACACACACACTCGCAGCTGCAGAGACACAAAGTCACACAAGAGACAAACACACTGAAGTTGGACCTTTATTCTAACTCGGGTCAGAGCCGCTTTTGTCCCAGTATAAGGACAACATCGAGCTTTAAACGCTGCCTCGTGCCCGGTTCTGGTTCTGAAGGGGTTAACTGGGCCCCGGTGTCCTGTTTCACCATAGTTTGGAGATGACGAGTCGAAGCAGATGGAGGATTTGAGGATTCACAACAACAGAGAAACACAGAACTGTCCTGCCCATGGGAACGACCCACAGAACCGAACGTCTCTGCTCAGGCGTCTTTACGGCCTCGTGATTTGCCTGTAGAACATCTACACGGGCTCGTGGGTCCGGTCCCGTCCTTCGAACGTGTCTCTGTGACGTACTGCAAATGTCCACGTACCCAGATGGTTCATGTCTTTGTAGTTTAGGCCCAAACAGGAGAGTCACGAACTTTTATTATTCACGTGCTTCCTTGTCCCACTGGGACACGTGGACATGTGTCCCACTTATCTCAGAGCGCAGAATGTGAGAAGACGTGAGAGTTGACGTCAGCTGGGCTGGGGGACGTGTTTTTAGACACTGTGTGGGACAGACCAGGATGCTGGGTCTGAGGGACGTGATCCGATCCGTCAGACGGTTCTGTGTGTTTACACATTTCGTGGTCTTGTATGACAATTTGGGTAAATGGTCATTTGAATATTGCTTGATAAATACGTTATTTTGATGCCATTTTCATCTTTTTACATTAGTAAAATGATTCATAAGTTTCAGCGTTTCATCCACTTTTGTGCGTCAGACATTCGTTCATTCATTTTGTGGATCTTCTTGCGGCTCCAGTGAATGTTCCACATGGAGGCTCGGTCCACTCTCTCGTTTCCGGCCGTGTGGCCGCGGACTTTCCTCAGACACCACGAAACTACTAAGGCGTCCGGTTCCGACCGCGGCCGCACGGCGGCGCCGTTTCCCCGCCGTCCGCTGCCTGAGTCTCCGCTGAAGGACCGTGTTGTAAAATCTTTCCAACTCTTCGTTTGCGGCGTGTCCGCGTGTCTTCCGGGGGTCCGCTCGCCGTCTCCGGGGACAGTGTGGCCGCCTCAGCCCGTCTTGGACCGTTGCGGGCTGCAGCTCCGGTTTTCTGCGCCGTGACCTGGAGCTTTTCGCCGCGGACCAACTTAACGCCGTTAGCTCGGCAGCTAAGCCCGAAGTCGCGTCAGCTGCGCGGACTCGAATGGGAAGTTTCTTCGCCAAACCGGGACCGCCGGGGGGGTTTTGAGTGTGGGCGGGTACGGAGCTCGGTCCCCGCGGTCTCTGCGCGGCCGCTACGGTCCTCGGTTAGCGGTAAAACTGACGTGAGAGGCTGCGGCAAGTGAAGCGTAGCCGGGCTAATAAATGTCGCTCGCAGCCGCAGCCGCGCACCGATAATCGGCTTCTTTTCGGCAGGACATGCGGTAGAGAGAAACCAGCGTCGGCGATCGGTCCGCGGACTCGGCGGCTCGGGGTTTGCTGCTCGTGAGGCCCGCGGCTCGGGCTTCCACCGGGCTCGAGTAGAGCCCGACGCCGCCGTCGAAGGGTCTGAGGCCGGCAGCGGGTGTTGCCACCGCCGGGCCTGCGGACCGCGGAATGGAGCGGATGGAGGTGGACCAGTGCGCAGGCGCAGCTGGAGGGACGGGAGGGGGCGCGCTGCGCAGGTCGAACAGCGCCCCCATGATCACCGGCGTCAGGTCAGTGTGTGACGCCCGAGAACCGCCCCCAGGCGGCCAGAGGACGGACACAAGTCCGGTCCAGAGAGAGAGACGCAGGCCTTTGTTTTCCTTGATTCCACCGTTTCATTTCGTTGTTGGAGGGACGGTGATAACCAGCGTACGATCAGTCGGTTTCAGATGGTGGATGTGTCTCTGTCGTTTATGATAAATAACAGAAAGTTATGGACGACCCAAAGAAATGAATACACTGAATTGTCCGTGTCTGTTTCCCCATAATGACGAAAGCTTTACGGAGTAAATACTTTAATAATCCTAGAGGCAATTTCCTTATTCAGGAAACTTTTCAAACTGAAAATTCATGGAGGCTTTCTGCTTTATTTAGCGTTCAGTCAAAGCTTGTGAATTCTTTGAATTCAGTGGTTTCCAGTGCTGGTCCTGTTTGTGCGCCAGTGATCTCCACCCGTCTAGTGCAGACCCCCTGCTGATTGCTTAGATTTAATCCTTAGTCCTTAAGTGGAAGCTGGTTAGATTAGAGTGGGATGGGGACGAAGACAAAGCAAATGAGTGTCTTCCAACTTGTAATGGACTAAACTCACCTGATCCAGGTTGTCAGCTGTAGGTAGGGGAATTATTTAGCAGCGATAGTCGGAAAACCGCTGTATGACGTCTCGCTTTTTCCAGAGATGTTGATCTGAAGCCTCCATGAAGCTGATCTCTGTATGTAAATGAATGTGTTGTTCTGTCTGTTTCACAGTGATGGGATGACGGTCTTCAGTCCCATATCTTCGGCCCGATACCGACGCAGCAGTGTGTCCATCAACCCCAGCTGCCCTTCACAGGTCAGTGTTTGTAACAAGGGAAAACTTTTTTGGGACCCGTTGCTACAGTGACAGCAAATTTAACATAGACATTGTTTTGCGTGAGCATCATTTGAAATGAAAAGTCATAACGTAAATCTGGACCTGAAAGATTTCTCTATTATCAAGACCGTGTCAAAAAATGTATATCTCAAGTCCAGTACAGCTGTTAGTTAGAGGATCGATTTTTCAGATTGTAGCTGGTGTTGAGAGCTGAACTGAAACGGGAGTTTCCTGTTTGCATTCTAGTAGTAATTCAAAATCCCACTGAGATTTCCAACATTGCTAATAACCACAAATCCAGCAGCTGTTTTTCACTGTGTGACGTGTCGTCTCATCAGGAGACAAAGACCTGACGTTAACACAAATGCCTCGTCGCTCTGAATATCCCACTGCAGAGAGACGCGGTAGAAATGTCACACAGTCTGAAAGAAGCTAATAACCACGTAACAAACGGCTTGTGGGGTTATTTCCAGAATTACCAGCGGCTCTTTTCGTCTTGACCTTCATCCATTACTTCTTTTCTTGTCTCCTTCAGCATGTTCCTCTCTCTCCTTTCTCTCTGACCGGAGACAGACTTGACCAGAAGAGACAGGTGAGGACACATTCAGACATTTTCCTCTGCCACAGCACCTGTCTTCTCTGTTCATTCACACCAACAAAGCAGTGTACCGAGCCAGAAAACGGACTGAACCCAAACTCAATTCAACTTTATTAATATGACACCAATTTACAACAAGGTCATCTCAAGGCACTTTACATAATGAAGTCCAGACTACACAAACATGTAGAGAAAACCCAACAAATCCCCCTTGAGCAGCAGAAAAACTCCCTTTAACGAAGAAACCTCCAGCAGAACCAGGCTCAGCGTGGGCGGACATCTGCCTTGACCCGTTGGGCTGAGTGGAAAGTTAAGAGAGAGAAAAGAACAATTAGCAAGTTAAATATTTTTCACTTAAGAGAAAGTCACGGTCAATCACTTCCTCGCTCTTTTTATATTTGTCTCAGATTTAGTTTGAAGTTTAGGGATGTCCCAATTTATATTAGGACTACACTGTCCTTGTGTACTCGTAAACTTCGCTGATACCTCATCTCGTCCGGTGCAATCCTTACAGCGGTAGGCAGGCAGGCATGCTGGGAAAGTCTCTGCTTTAGATGGGTTGTAAAAACGCCGGCAGCAACACGAGAAAGGGTTAGTCTGAGCCATGAAGCTGACGTCTCAGCTGCTGCCATAATTCAAACATGTTTCATATTTGTGGTGGACATCAGTGACAACTGAGGGAGATCAATAGTAACTGCAACTTTATATCAAGTTCCAGAAATCCAACCTCCACAACTGTGTGATCTTGATGTAGGTTCCAAAGAACCTGAACCTGAACATGGTGTTTGTTTGTGTTGGTCACAGGAGGACAGCATGGAGGTGATGCTCAGAGGGAGTCTGCAGAGATTCAAGTACAGCACATTACGCTTTAAAAAGATGCAACAGGGTGCTTAGACCCAAGGCAATTAACCATTCGTCTTTCTCTCCCAGTGCTTCCAGTCTGATTCCAGTTCCTCCAGTCACTCAATGGCATGACCACACAGCAGTGGTGAGAATCTCCACACCAGCTTTTTAACTACCTGTCTCTTATTTTGATGATTTTTAGTTATGGTTCCTGTGATTTCATTTCATGTTGCAGCAACTAAAGTCCACACAGGAGGTTTCCGACTAACGTCACACGGACTTAATTCAGAGTAGATTCTGTTTCATAGGTTCAAGATACATTCAGGTCAGAGGAGTGCAGATCCGTTTGTTCCATGTGAATCAAAAGTGAGTTCAGACAGATGTCTGGGATTGGAGCCAGATCAGAAGGTTTTGTAGGAGATTTCTTTTTGACAATTGGGATTAATTTTATTATTCAATTTGACTAGACTAAGTTAGACTAGAGGATTAGGTCTAAATCCAGATCACAGAGTCCAGCCCAAATAATTATTGTAAAAAAAGATCATTTGAAATTTATGATGATCTAGTTCAGACTCATAAGACTAAACACACATTGAAAGGTTCAGACTAACTCCAGCTCATCAGGTTTGTTTTGAATCCATGTCGTGATCTTTAATTAGACCTTTTATGTCTTTATAACCAGACCTGAGGTTTTTTTCTGATCATGTCAAATCATGGAGTTGAGACTGACTGAGATTTCTCTTTTCAGTGGTGTCAGTCACAGGACAGTGGTGTCACACCTAACTCATCCCCTAGTCCCACCAGGAGGTTCAGGTACACGCAGAGAAACCTGTTATTGGCTGTATTTTGTGTTTTCTTGGGATTCCACTCACGTGTCTATTTATTGTCCAGCAGACGAGCAGTCAGTGCAACTGTGAGGTGGCCTGCTCTGACTCCACTGAAAAGAAAGGGTAAAGGACTTGTGTGCTTTGTGAACAGTAGCCAAGCTTTAGTCAGTTACTGTATTTAAGGACAATTTGGATGTCATTGTACTTAGGTGTTGACATTTTCAGTACAAAATAATCCTAGTATTGTAGGATTAAGAGAAGACTTTATTGAATATGAAACATTAATATGCAACAGCTCCACCTTTACTGTTTGTTAGTTGCATCCCTGCATGTTTTTATACAGTTTATATTTATCAAGGTCTATAATCATTTTGTTGAAAAATTCATTATGCTGTTGTTGATTGACAGAAGTAGACCTGGAAATTCAATTCAATTCAACTGTATTTATATGTCGCCAATTTACAACAAAGTCATCTCAAGCCACTTTACATAATAAAGTCCAGACTATACAAACATTAGAGAAAACCCAACAAATCCCCCTTGAGCAGCTATAGGCAACAATGGAGAGGAGAAACTTTTATGGATTTGTTGTCTTTGGTTTCTGTTGCGTTGTTGTTATAAATGTGTTAACCTTTGTCTCTCAGGTGGCGTGGAGTCTGATGGACCCCCAAAGAAGCTTTTTGTTGCTGGGGTCACAGATCCCACCCATCGTAGCAGCTACACGGTCAGGTAAGGATCACCTAAAACACACTCGGTTTCTTCCGAATCAAATAATAAATGCAATTGCAAGAACAAGTAATGGCACTGTAAACTCTGACGTTATCCTGTAAGTGACCTCCATAAACTTCACAACTACAAGTGATGCTGGTCCGGAGGCAGTGAAGCAGCTCCAAACCATGATCCACTGTACTTCACTGTCAGCATGATGTTTTCCATGCGGGTTCTGTTTTTACACCACACATGATGCTGTGTGTTGTGTTTCCTCAGTGGTGTCCTTGTCAGGAATACCATGATTCAATTCAGTTCAAGTCAACTTTATTTATATAGCACAAATTTACAACATTGTTACCTCAAGGCACTTTACAAAATAAAGTCCAGAATATACAGACATTTGGAGAAAAACCAACAAATCCCCCTCGAGCAGCTATAGGCAACAGTGGAGAGGAAAAACTCCCTTTAACGGAAGAAACCTCCAGCAGAACCAGGCTCAGGGTGGAAAACGTTGGGCAGGTTGGTAGGACCAGTAGCTCCAAAGCCGGGGACACCTGAGGACAGGGACAGACAGAGGCAGACACAGAGTTAATGTCCTGCAGTGGTGACATATAAATGTGGGCTGAGAGGAGGAAAGCGTCTCAGTGCATCAGGGGTTGGTCCCCCAGCAGGACTAGAACCAACTATAAGGTTTTGAGGCTCGTCTTAAAAGTAGAGACGGTGTCTGCTTCCTGAATCTGGACTGGGAGCTGGTTCCACAGGAGAGGAGCTTGATAGCTAAAGGCTCTGCCTCCCATTCTGGGAACCACAAGTAGTCCTGCATTCTGAGACCGAAGTGGTCTACTAGGATGATCTGGTACTAGGAGATCTTTTAGGTTGGATGAAGCTTTATAGGTAAGAACAAGAGTTTCAAATTCTATTCTGCATTTAATGGGAAGCCAATGGAGAGAAGCTAATGAAGGTGAAATATGATCTCTCTTACCAATCCCAGTCAGTAATCTTGCTGCAGCATTTTGGATTAATTGGAGGCTTTTTAGAGAGTTACTGGGGCAGCCTGAAAGTAGAGAATTACAGTAGTCCAATCTAGAAGTAACAAATGCGTGGACCAGTTTTTTCAGGATCGCTTTGAGACAGGATGCTCTAAATTTGGCAATGACTGTTAAATGTTTTGCTTTTGATTGACTCAGGGACAGAGACATTAATAAACTCCAATAAGTCCTTCAAATCTCTAGCTGCTACTCTATGGACGTTTTTTACCATTATTTAATCCTCAATAATTTATTCAATATTATGGAGAGTAGCCACAGAACCAGAAGCATCTCCGTTTATGGATAATATGCAAAAAGCCTTTTCAGATCACTTTTGTTCGGTGTCAGGGCAGATTTGGTAGGATAAACTCATTTCCAGAACAGCCTGGTTTTGAATGTGTGTGTGTGTGTAAGCATGGCCAAGACAAAAACAGTACGTTAGGGGATATTCTGTGTAACACTGCATTTTTTTTTTTATAATTTAAAGCTTGTTTACATTGAATAAAAAAGAACAAAATGAACTTTGGCAAAAATGAACTGCAGCCCCATTTTTCAGGGCCAATCTGAACTTTATCCACCATCACTGTATGTTTAATGATAAAGACAAAAAAGATGATTTCTGTGTTTTATCAGCTTAGAAATATAGTTTGATATTTGTGACACTGGTGAAGATCAGATCTGATTTTATGACCAAATTACGTAGAAAACCAGGACACGGCAGCGGTGCCATTACCTTTTCTTGCTCCTTTTAAAAAAACGATGAAATATGCGTCTTTTTCATGCCTCTCCTCTTTTCTCCTGCTTCTTTGCCCCTCAGTGTCTCGCAGTCAGTGGCAGACTCTCCCCCTGCAGGAGTTGTCAGTCCCCAGTCCACCCCTCTGTCTCTCTCCCCCCCCCCCTCCTTCACCCCCTACACCTCCCACCACCACCCTGGACACTAAACCCAACCTCACCCAGACTCCTGACCCTGTCACTGTGGGTGCAAACCAACCACCAGCAGCTCCGGAGACTTAAAAAATAACTGGAGAAAGATTGACCCTCATGCACCTTACTTTTGCTCCAGTCATCTGCCAGCATCACTGTAAATCCCGCCTGTTCCTGTGAGCACATTTGACGGACAGAAGAACCACAGACATAAAGAATTTAAGGTTGAGACTTTACTTCAGTTCAGTCTAGTTCCCATGTTTCCAACCTGGGTTCATGTCATCCCTTGAGATGAGATTTTCAAGGCTTTAGTTCTACATTGGAGTTATTCAGCTGCTCTTTTTTTTTTTTGGCCGGCTGGATATGTAAGCACTCATTTTGTTTTGCAAAATTGCAATGCCTTTCAGTTAATCCTGTTTCAGTCCGGTGTGGTCTAACGTTCGCCTATGTATCTGGGTGGAAAAGAGTCACATTTCCCTTTTTTCGATTTAGAACCTGATCTCATCGTCAAGCTGGACAGTGTAATCGAGAATTTATTATCGTCATTGATGAGATGGTGGAAATGTTTTGGGAAGCTCTTTGGAAAACACGCTGGTTGTGTTGTTGTCGGACCCCTTGCAGACTCACAGGGAGGGTAACTGGGTTGTGGGCAACATGTTGATGTTGGGTCAATGTGGTTGGTTCAGAGAGAAATAAACCATAGTTATAATTTAAGTTAGCTTTTGTAGCAAACAACAAAGAAAGAACGAAGCATCGAAAGTTTTTGAATGACCGTCACATTCAAAGTAGCCTGATCCAGCCTCAAGACAATCTCATTCATCAGCTGCAATTGAAGTAGGACTAACATGTCAGACATCGTCTTTCATGGACATTGAAGGAGCCTAAAATATGTCTCCGCTCATTTTGATGATTCTTGTTGGGATAAAATCTTGTGCTGCCCACTGGAGAATACTTATCCTGTCCAGTCTGACAAACGAATCAGTTCCTGTTCCAGATCTCCTTGGATCAGCTTATACAGAGGTTCAGGAAAAGTTCTAAAAAAGTTCAAGACACGACACAGACACAGGCTTTGAGATCGCTGATCCAAATCAGATCTAAAGAGTTTGAGGCACTTCAAGAACATTCGATTCCACCTTTATTGATCGAGGCATCGTCAGCAGGAACTAAACCACAGAACCTTCAGCTGAAACTCAGCTTTTTCTCCTGGAAATGTACTTGTTGGGAGTCAAGTATGTATACTTATTGATCTTTCTAAAAGGAAGATGTAGAAATCATCTGATTTATTAGATGAAGCAGGTTATGAGTGTTGACATGAAATCAAATCGGTGAAGGAGGCTCATGCAGTCGCTGTGCATCTTTACAACCTTTCAGTTTGATTCATTTGATGATGAGTTTTGCACCTTTATCTAAATCCCAAAACCATAGGAAGAGGGTTTAGGGATTTCTGATCCCAAACCAGATCTGAGTAAAATGTCAAGTTCAAGTCAGTGAAGCCGAAGATTTTCATGTTTGCGAGTTTGTTTGTCTCAGCTGAGTCCCCTGGAATCTGGTTTTTATAGAAGGTACTTGGCAGACTGTAAATGTTAGTTTGTTCAACTTGTGCATGACTGGCTCCCAGTCAGTGCAAGTATGAAGAACTCGTGGTCACCATATGTGTTTGTTAATAGTGTATCTATATGTGAATATTGACAGTCAGAGCAGCTGATAAGTGCTCACTTTTCTTTAGCCTGCAGGGTTTGATTGTACATATTGAACCTGCAGGAAGCAAACGCGCTTCTCCTGTTAAAGCTGCATTTACACCTTTATGTTTCCTTTTCCCACTGATTGTTTTCAGTCTGAGCGGTTAGTGAAGGTCATGTGTTTGGTTATATCCTCCAAACGCGACTACTTCCGAGCTTGTTTCCTTCTCCTCTTTCTTTTTGGCATTTCTGTGGCAGTAGTTTTTAAAAAGGTTTTCAGTCTGTTGACCTTCCACTGTTTGGTCTTGGCCCTTGTATCATCCCCTCTGGATTTTTCCTTTT
The DNA here is from genome assembly GCA_033026295.1 of Channa striata. Classification (NCBI taxonomy): domain Eukaryota; kingdom Metazoa; phylum Chordata; class Actinopteri; order Anabantiformes; family Channidae; genus Channa; species Channa striata. Next base: position 857,921 of record CM065182.1, read on the forward strand.
TTGCACCTCAGAACATCAGCAGACATCGTGGTAATCCAAGGGCTGGGCTGACTTAATATTATCAAGTTTGTTTATCTTTGGACAGATCTGCCAGATTGTGTTATATGCCATTATCAGAAAATATGCATGTTAATATTGTGATAATATCGTCAACTGTATCGTCAAACCTTACATGGTCTTGTTAATATCGTGATGGTTCATTCCAAACTTTAGAAAGTCAGACATGCAAAATTCACACCCACCAAACCTGTACAAGAATCATCATGGCACCAGTTTCAACCCCATTCAGTTTCATTTATATAATTTTTTTAAAGTATTTTTCAAAGCACTTTACATAGATAGATCCAAACATTACCAATTTATTGAGAAACCCCCCCAAAAAATCCCCTTCAAGACGCTCTAAGGTGACAGGGGAGATGAAGAACTCCTTCTAACAAAAGAGGCTTCCAAAAGTTGGGGGCTGAGGGAGGGAGGGGGGTTCCAAAGCCAGGGCTACCTGCAGAAAGGTACAGAAAGTTAATGTCATGCGGTGGTGACACACAAATGCCTGGGGAGGGCGTCTCCCCAAAGTATATGGCAGCATAATTAAGAGGACGTTTGGCGTGACGGAATATATTTAACTTTGAGCTTTATCAAAAAGGAAGCTTTTAAGCCTGGTCTCTGAGCTGGGAGCTGGTTCCACAGGAGAGGAGCTGGATGGTTGAAGGCTCTGCCCCCCATTCTACCTTTGGAGAGTCTAGGACCTTGGCCTTAACCAAGTCTGAGCCATGTGAGATACTGTCCACTGCTCTCGTTCACGCACATGTTTCATACCTAAATGGGTTCGGAAACCTTTGTGTCAGCGTTCCTTCTGGACTTCTGACCGTTCTATTGTGCAGTCCGTCCTTCGTCCCAGTCTGGTCGAAATCATCGTGATAATTCAGCACGAGCGCACAAACTCGTTGAGTAACAGTGTGATTCATGTAGCTGCCTAAGCGGAGAGGTCACAGGTCGTGACCGTTTCAGAAATGAGCTGCAGTTCTGCTTCCAACTTTGCACTTTTTCACAGTATTGTACAGTTTTGTATTATCGCTCATCATTGTGCCTAAACATTTCGTCGTATTCTGGAGGCCTGGCGGTCGGGTTTTCTTTTAAACATCGGTTCTGATAGACTTTACTTCCCGTACTTGACAGATAGCTTGTTTTAAAGAGCGTCCTGGTCTTTCATGATCACCTGACCTGTCACCTGTGAGATACGTTTGTACATAGAGTCTGTATAAGCTGTTTTTATTGAAGTGTCTTTATTCCCGAAAAAAACAAACTATGAATTGATGTAAGTCCGTGTGTGACAACGCGGCTAATTTCATCAAAAAATAACTTTCCAAATCTTTTGTGACAAATTCAACATGTATTTTGCATTATTACAACTTTGCACAGTACTCGTAAAAATGTTTCTGTTACATGATTGTTAATATCGACATGTGAGAAATGTCGTTCAAGTTTTAGCTGCTTTTTCTGTTCTTGCTTTATTTCTTGACCTAATAGCATCTTCTTAAGTCTATCCTGTTTCAGGCAGTTGGATTTGGAAACAGTTAAAGCTCTTTCTCAGTTGTAGACACAGGTGAAAATATAGCTTTAAAATGTTCAGTAACAATGTTTCCAGCAGGGAGTCGTATCATTAACTTTCTGGACCATTTTTACATCGTCAGTGCTGGGTATCCTTTAATCAAATGTCATAATCATGAGCTAATACCATAGAGTTTTATTTAATAACAATACACCTTTTTTAGTACAGTTAGAAATACAAACTTTTTCCAACAAAAACCGAATTTGAACTTCAAACTACTTGTTATTAAAATGTGTAATCACAAGAAACTGTCCAATTATGTTTTTCATGCTGAAGTTCAAGACTCCAGTGCTTGGTGAGGAGATCGGATTGGCTTTTTGCAGAGGGAGTCAGGCTGCAGCTTATTGCTGGATTCGTCGTCCCAACGGGACTTAACCATTTAGTGTTTGTAGCTCCTGAAAAACACCGTGAAAAACACAGATCAGCCTGTGTTTTGGTAAATGTAGAAAGCGGATTGGCAGATGTATTGTCGTGGTTGTAAGTTAACAGAGTTATAGGTACGTGTCCCCAAGCAGGTTTTTATGCCACATAAATGTTTTAGCAGTAATATCTTGCTTTCCTTTAGAACAGTGTAATAACAGCAGAGAAATCGGAACAAGTGATCTAAATAACTACAATTGATCACATTTTCCAATAGTTTTTCATTTGAATTCTTAAACGCTGCGTTAATATCCAAACATAGCTGTAATAATTATTGTAGTATCAGTGTTATCAGTCTCCTCATGCACATTCAATGAATATGTGTTTTCCAGTCAATTAACTGTTTTATCTTTTTAATATCAGCATGAAAAATATTTTTGTGTTATGGACATGTGTCATATGAAAACAAATCCAGTCCAATCCAATATCCAGTGCTGCATTTTGACAAAGTGTTATAAATTGTCAGAAGGAATCATTTTAATTTCATAAGCACCATTAATTGAAAGAAGAGCCGAGAAACAGGATAGACTTAACTCTGAGGTAATGACATGCTGCCAAATTCTTAATGCTGTACAAACACAAACTCTAGCTTTATGGCAAATCTTTGTATTATTGTTTTTATCTTTGCACGCTAACCATGCCATACTGTTTTTATGTATGGATCAAAAATGGGACAAGGACTCCTCATCATCAGTAGTTTTCACTCGGTTGCTTGTATGAAATTCTGCTTCTATGAATGTTTGTAAGCCAAAAGTTCTTTATCGCAATGCAACAGATTTGTAAAACGAATCCTGCGTTAGCTGTAACACACAGCGGGCAGAACAGTGTTCTTCAGCGTGTCTTTAAGTTTCTTTTTTGTCTCGTTCTAACGTGTCCCATGGTATCACAAATAGGACGTAAGAAGGTTTTTTTTTTTAATTCAATATGTATTTTACCCCCAAATTATCACCTGATTTATACATCATAAAGTTCAGGATGTAGTTTATTGATTTTACATGCCAACATGTTATTCTGTCCAAACGTTTCTTATATCAAGAAATGTCTAGGAAATGTTTGTTAATGATGGATTGGTTTTCTGCCACAAATTAAAACGTCACATTTAATGTACAACATAGAATATATATATACACAGCACTTTTTTGTCACGTCATATTCAGACAATAAACACATGAAGGTTCTTTCAGTATTAAAGTGATGTTCCACTGTGGCAGCACCCGCCGGTTCCTTCCTGAGATCTGATGTTCCATAGTTTTGTTCTGACGAGACCGAAACAGAGTGAGAAGCTTTTACTGCAGCGGAAGAGTGAAACTGACACCTGCAGATAGTTTTTAACGCTGCTTAAAAATATTCTGCAGTTAAATTACAGAAATGACCACAATCTACCAGAGATGGAACTTTGGGAGTTTTATTTAAGATGAAAAAGGGATGAAAAGCACACGTATGGAAGCGTTCACATAAGCATTTTCAAAGTGTAAATAGTTTTTCTTTGGACAAATTCTCTACAGACAAACTAGATGATGTATTTTTATGCAAGTAAAAATTAGTCTATTCAAATGTTCATTCCCTCCTGAGGAGCTCGCGGCTGTACAAATGATGCAGAATGACCTTTTAGTTTTTAGTGGAAACAGTTCATGTACACACTATGAAAATATATTATATTGTATATTAAAACTATCAATAAAAGAAAAACTCTACCATAACAGTAATGTTTGTCTTTTTAAACAATTTCTAATGTGTCAAACTTTCCAAGCAACAGTATAAAACATAGTTTAACTATTTGATGTTTACATGGATTGGGTGGAGTGGTTAGCACGGCCAGGTCACAGGTTCGATCCCACCGGCTGTGGCCTTGTGTAGTGTGGCGTTTGCATGTTCTGCCTGCGATTGCCTGGGTTTCCTACGGCTCACTCCACAGTGCAAACAATTGCATGTTGGGTTATTTGGTGACTCAAAATGTGTGAATGTTTGTCTCTGTGTGTTGACCCTGAGACAGACTGGAGACATGTCCAGAGTGGACCCAGCTTCAGCCACGCTGCTGCCCTGTATATGAAGAGGTGACAGATAATGGGTGGATGCTGTGCTTGTAATTGTAGTGTTATTAACTGACCGGTACAAAACTCAAAGACCCAAAACACAAACACAAACACTTTTATTGTTTACTAAATGTAATTATCACTGGCTGAATGAAAAGTCACACAGCAGATAATATAACCTAGCATCTATCATCGTTATCGCCAACGATCAGAAAACAAGACTCCTCTTTCCTCAACAAAGTCCATGTTCACAAGTCAGAATGTCCAGCACCACCCAAAAAGTCCCAGCAGCTGAAAGTCGTCCCCAGCAGCTGAAAGTCGTCCCCAGCAGCTGAAAGTCGTCCCCAGCAGCAGAAAGTCGTCCCCAGCAGCTGAAAGTCGTCCCCAGCAGCAGAAAGTCGTCCCCAGCAGCTGAAAGTCGTCCCCAGCAGCAGAAAGTCGTCCCCAGCCTGCCCACCAGCCGTGTCCTTGAGCAAAACAGCCAGCGCTAGTGTCCCGGGAGCTGCTCTGCAGCTGCCCGCTGCTCAGAGGGACGGGGGGGGGTTAAAAGCAGAGAAAGACTTTCATTGTAACATGCATGTGCAATATGTAAAACATGTGCTTGGAGTTTTTCACTTCATGTCTTCATGTGTTTTTGTTACACTGTCTGTCTGTCTGTCCTATAACTGATGTGCTTGTATGTGTGAGAGATACTTTACCCCGTCTTTGTTTCTCTGCTGGCGGTTCCTTGACCAGCTGATGTGCTGGTTGTGTGTGTTTGGAGTATCTGGAAATGAACCTACACTTTGCAGATTGAACAGCTGCAATATTTTGGCTGTTTCTGGTTTCACAATATTTAGTGAAAACTCAACCCTGCGTCACACATTTGCGCCGTTTTTTTTGCAGTTGTCCTCCAGATCCACCTAACCTGTGCCGTCTCATCCACGCCTTTAGAGATGCATGTATATTATATTATTTAGTTCTGAGCTCTGAAGGTCAGAAGTGGGCACTAGCCTTGCTCAGATGTCCTCCCAGACATTCTGGGTCACGTGGCTGCTGGCAGTCAAAATGCTCCTGTCAGCTTTGTGCAACTATAATGTGTTTGCAAAGATACTGTATCAGCCAGCTACAAATGAAGATAAAGCATCTGCCATGCACTAATGCTTCACATGAAGTCAAACTTCACTACATTTCCCTCTGCCACAGCTCGAACAGGAATCTAAACAAAAACCGGGAAAAGTGTGTCAAACTTTCAGTCCAAAGATTTTTTAAATAGTATTTCCAAAGATCCCCACAAAATGCTCGGTTGTAAGATGAGCGTATGCCTAATTCAGAGCAAGAGCTCGTCTCTTTTAGCACAAACATCTGTTTTTAAAAATGCCTGTCGACCAGAAACAGCGTCTGTGTGAGGGCTGTTCAGAAGAATAATTCAGAAAATGACTGTATGTCAGATGTTTTAATTCAGACTTTTTTTTATTGGGTTTCAAATATATTCTTATCAGCCCCATCATACATGAGGTTTAGCACAACAGCTCCGAGCTCCACAATTCTTTGCAGATGAAGTATCTTTGAGATACCCGGACTGGGAGCACAAATTAGGAAATGATTTATCATCTATTTTCCTACGGTCACCAGTGTTTTCTTAGGACGTACAAAAACTGAAAAAGGATTTCTGATGATTTCTGAGTGCTTTATGTCTGATTTTCTTTACATCTTCCCAGAAACATGATCATGAAAACCCTAATTCTGCTTCAAACTGCTGAAATTGTGCTGCAACTAATAAAGAAAAAACCTCAGCCTGAAGTTCATTAATCAGTATTTCTTGAAGGAGGAACCAGCAGGGTATCAGTTCCTACAAAGACAAATGTTTATTTTTTATTTTTACCACTTTTTTCTATTCATTTTTTAAATGTAACATAAACGGAATGCAGAGAGCTGCAGGCATTGTAGAAATACTGATATGTGAACGTCAGGAGAGCTTAACAGGAAGCCTGTCTTCAAAAAATGAAAATATAGGCGCTTAAGACGGAAGGAGGGTCTACATGATGCTTCTGCGGTCCTGACTCTCGTCTCTAATAGGCAAAAGGTCAGCGGGAAAGGAGAGGAAGGTCACTGGAGTTCATGATGAGGCTGGAGTCCAGGTTCAGGCTCTCTGCAGAAACACATCACGTAAAACTTCAATTATTCCATCTGCCCTGACAGACAACACAAATCATCTTACAACTGCTTCATATCCAGCAGCTCTGCCACTGCATTAATAATGAATACTGCCAATTATCTTACACTGTGACTTAGCACCACCAGGTCTGACTGATGCAAGAAATGAAGGGACTGAATAATGCAAGATAATGGGAATAAGATGTTCTCGGCTTGAAACCGAGAGACTGATGAGGATCAAACCAGCAGATCAGGATGATCTGAGGAGAACGACCCGAGACGTTCAGCTTTGGCATCATATACCGTGCTGCTGCTGCTGCGTCATCATCAACATCATCGCCGTCGTCAATGATAAAATCATCGTTGAAATCACTCACCTTGGTCAAAGTTGAGCTTCTTGTTGGAGGAACCGTCGCCGAGTCCTTCAATGTCCACCAGGTCACTGTTGACATCCGAGTCGTTCAGAGCACTGAGAGTCACGTCTGCATGTGGGGATGAAGAGCAGGATATAATCGTATCTGAATGTGGGTCAGTCTGCCGCCTCATATTCTAAACTTAAAGCTTTAAAGCAGTTTCCCTGTTACAGGTTTGCTGCAGCTTATTACTACCTGTGTGAGTTTCTAGTATTTTTATGTGTAATTTAAGCTTTTGTGATGTAAGAAGCGACATGTTGGACAGTGTCCTGAACATCTGCGCCACCGCTGACAGATTTAGTTGTTACTAACCTGCTGTCTTCTGTTTCTTGATGGGCGGTGCCATGGAGGGGCTGCTCTGCATTCCTGTCGCCACGACAACCTGGGAGGTCGGAACAGAGACCATGGTGGGAGCAGCCGGAGCGGGAGCCACCGTCATGACCACGGCACTTTTCTTGACCGTCTTCTTCGGGGATTCAGAGGAAATGGGGACTCTGCTGTCCTCGTACAACTTCCTCTTCACGGTGCTCTTTATCTGGGCACTGCAGAAGAAGAGGAAGAAGAACATGAGGAGACCTCCACACCTGATTCACATGCTGGATGTGTTTACAATAAAAGTTCCAGGACTGGAACAAAGCCAGAGCATAGTGGAAAGGGCCATTTACAGATTGCTAAGCGTCCGAGCAGCGGCCAAAACACAAAGACATTCCGTTTACTGTGAAAATGCATTAGGGTTTCAAAGGTTCTGTCCTTTTTGATGAATGCTGGATGATTAAATGTTTAATCACTTGTAAAAAGTAAGGCGTTGGTAAAACATTTGTGGATGTGAAACATAAAGCTACGGCTGAATGTTATTTTAATGTGCAAATGATCATAAAGGGCACCCCTTTTATGATAAACAAGTTTGTTTATCAACGCTACCATTGCTGAATCGAATCAAGCTGAAGCCAAATTTGGGCCCAAAGACGGGATCCTGACACAGGAAGTGGCTGTAGTAGAGTTTCACCTTACTTCCCTATGGAGCCTAGAAAAACCTCTGCTACTGCATAACTAGCTAATGCCTTCATTACAAATAGGCGAACGGGTCCTTTAACACAGTTGGACTTACACAGTCCGCTCTTTGATCACACTGCTGATGTTGTTGAGGTCGTCTCCAAATCGACGCACTGCCAAGCGAAGCATCTCGATCTCTGTCTCTGTCCACTTGGCTCTGAGGACGAAGACAAAGAGAGAATTTCCTGTCAACCCACAGCGAGGACACCTGCGGTGGACATCTTGTCTGTCAGTGTTTATAGCTCAGCTGTATTACTGTTACCTCCTGTTGCCTGTAAGCAAAAGCCTTCATGAACTCCAAACACCTCCGGTAATAAATTCAAATTTACCTCTGATGTCAGGCCTAAACTCTGCTGTTTTATCATTCATTTGTTGTTTCAGATTTTTGCACAACATTTTTCACGATCCCTCTTTAGGTCTGGTACATTGGCTTTAAAGGTAAGAGGATTCATTTTCAGTCTGGTCCGCTACCTCTCAACTTTCCTTCTATACAGGACATGAGAGTAAAGGTGCTCAGTCAGTCAGTGTAAGTGCCTCACCCTGCAGGGCTGGAGTCAGACACAGGATGCAGCTGCATGGTCAGCTCTCCCAGTTTGGTAAAGGCGGCGCCGGCTGCGGAGAAAATCTCCCCCACCTGCAGAGAGGAGAATCATGTGCTGTTTGGTTATAGGCAACGTGAAAGGTTAAACTGACGGACACTGACACACTGTGTGTACACGGAAACAAAACTCCGTTAACACTGTAAGCACAGTAAGAGACATAAAGATGACGACAAAGGACAAATGAACAACACACCAGTTATACTGGAATAAATACTGAATGTGTAACGTGTTACGTTACAGAACCACCTACTGCCTGTACATATAAAGAATTAATTTTTTAAGAGTGCTTCATAACTTGGTTAGTTTAGCTTTATAGGTTGGTAAGTTTGCAAATGAATCAACACTTCTAACTGGAGCTGTGACCTGTGGATTAGTTTAGTCTAACAAACAAAACGGTCATTTGCATTGAAGTTAACAGTAGGATAATCGGAACCCTCAGTTTAAGGATTTGCTGCCGTTTTTGCTCTTACATCAAATAAATGTAACAATTTGGTGGAAAAGGGGATTTCATGACATAATCTTGGACTCTAGGACAATGTCTCTTCTAAGGAATAATTTGTCAATGAATCATTTCAGTCTGTGAAATGCTGTGACTGAGGTTTGGTTTTGTACAGGTGAAGGTGCAGGTATTTCTGGCGCAGCTTCTACTGTCAGTCTGTAGGAAGAAGGTCAAACCCCAGCAACACGTCACTGCTCCAACAGATACTTTCACTTTTCTGCTTCTGGACTGAAACGAGCGATTTCACCTTGACTAGCTGCAGCCTGTACTGACAGTTTGTAATCGGGTTTATCACAGCAAATGAGCCGCCAAGTTATAAGGTTATTGGGTCACATATAAGGTAAATCAATGACGTGCCGAATCCAACAGTAGATGGGAAACAAAAGCACTTACTTCACTTTTCATACAGACTCTGTTGGCGCTATGAGCCTATTCAATCATCCCAATCCTGAATGGACTTTTGTGTCCTGCTCGTTAAAAGTTCGGCTTGACGCACATGGGCCCACAGGCTCCATCCCCACCAGGTAAGAACTCACCTTAGCAGATGCAGACGTCATTTCTGAAGATGTGAAGCTTCTTTTCTTCAAATCTTTTTCTTTAATCAAAACAATAACAACACGCAGCTAGCTGCTAGCTACAGTTAGCTGCTCTAACGTTAGCTAGCTCGCTGTCGTTAGCGCGCTTCCATTGACACTTTGGCGAAATCCTTTAAAGCCTATACAACATACTTAGCGCTGTGAATAATTTGGAATTGTTAATAAATTACATATTCAGAGGGAAATATAAATATGATACAACAAAGGTAGACAGGATAAAGGGAATGTTCCGCGACTTTGGAAGTTGAATTCTATTGGTCAGTCTTAGAGGAAAAGGCGGAGCGTGTCCAAGTAGACTGTTTAATTGGTCGCTCCGCGACGTGGTACGATACTTATCGAACGCCGCCGAGTTTAGCCGAGTGGGGAGGATCAGCTGACCGTGAGGCTCGGTCGGAGTTTTGTCCTGCTGCGGATTTTTTTGGTTCGTTTAATGGATAAAAAATAAAGAACATCGACTGATTGAAGACAGACATGCCGTCGCTTTTGTTCTGCGGGCCCAAGTTGGCCGCTTGCGGAATAGTAATCAGCATCTGGGGGGTCATCATGCTGGTAAGAAACATGGATCTCATACACAGGCTATTTCCTGAAATGATTGTCGGCGACAAGGAGACGTTTACCGAAGGCGAGATATCGGATTTTTCCACTGTCGATATTTATCAATTATATAAAGTTTTCAAAATGATGCAAAAAAAACCCCTATTATTGATTATTTGTAGCAGAGTAATCCGCAAACATGCATAGTTCAACGGTGAATAGACGGAGCCCAAAAGGCCCAGGCAGATGTCACCACGTTAGGAAATATAATGACTGGATTTTAATGCAGTGTCATAAATCAGTATTATAGCTGCCGATTAGTCGTTTGGTCGAACAACTCAGATAATTTTCCCTACTCTAATAATCGACTCGTTATTTCTGTCACTTTTAGACACAAATGCCCCAAATTAGTCGGTTTCGGCCCGTTAAATGAGACTTGATGCAAATAACGTTCGGGTTTTGGATTGTGGGTCGATTAAAATCATTAATCTGAACCACATCCCACCGGACTGTGAAAATTCGAACATGTTTTTTAGATGTTGTGTGTGGGTCAGATTATCAGACATTGAGAACCTGGTTGAAAAAGTCACTGATTTACAGTGTTTACAGTTATTGTCTTATTAAAAACATTTCTCCACCGTCACCGTTTTAAAAAGAAACACGTTTCACCGGGACGGTTAAATGGAAGAAGTCGCGAGTCAGAAAATCCGCTTCGGGAACGAGTCATGTGATTTTTATTTTTGCCCTCATGTGATTCAGTTTCAGAGCAGGAAGTCGGTGTGTTTCCACCGGCCCAGTGTGTCCAGTCAGGAGCAAGTGACCGCAGAGGTTTTAATAGTAACCACACTCCGACCGATGACTCCATTATTGCTCAGCGTATTCATTGTGATAAGTTTATGTATCATAGAATGTCAGACATTCTGTCCAATGTGACATCTTGGAAGGTAATTTCCCCGTCGTGGGATCAATAAAAATTAACACGTTACACAGCTGCCAGATGTACAAAGCAACAAGAAAGTGCAAGTAATGTGCAAAAAATTAAAATCAAATCAATTTACAATTATACAATGTATAACTACTACAGAATATGTACAATATTTGAAGGTCATGTAGGTTAGACTGTGGAGTTATAGAGTCTAACCGCGGTGGGAATGAAAGACCTCAAATACTTTAATAATCCCAGTAGGAGGTCCGAGTGTTAAATGGTCTTAGGAACTGTAACTCCATCCTTTTAATAAAGTGTTTTAAAAACAAGTATATAACCATCGAACCTGCAGCAAACAAGTAAACATCGTAAATTACTGACAGGTTTTACATTTAGCGTTTGATCGCTTCATTATTTATTTTCTCCAACTAGTAGCTGATTTAAAAATGCCAGAAAATGTTCGAGAGAAGTGCCTGAAGCTGGAGGACCGATCACAAACGTTTGTTCTAATTTATTTGTTGGATTGACGCCTCCATTAGGACTCAAGTGAAAATGCTAATATCCTGCTAGTAGAAGTAAAAATTCTCTAGTCATGTGCGGTCTAGTGCAAACTTGTTCCACATGTGCCTCACGAATAAAGTTTCTGCTAAAATCTGAAATATTCAGGCAACGAATGACAGATTCCGTGTTGCAGATTGATGGACGTGTTATTGTAGTGTAAACATCAGTGATGCAGCAGCAGGTGAAAGTGGAGCTGATTCTAAGCCCTTATGTACTGCTCACTGCCACATTAATACAGCAGCGTTTGTTAATTCAAAGTTGTAGTTCCTTTACTTTTCAAATATACTTGAAATCTTTTAAAATCCTCTTTCATGTCTGAGCTTCTTTTTTTGACCATCACCACCAGATGGTGCTGCAATGAAACTGTTCAACAACTTGATGCAGAATGATAAGTGTTAAGGATGAATCAATGGTTTTAATGGGATCTGAATTTGTATATAAAGTGTGTTTTTCTCAGTCCTGCTTAGGCCTTGATGAAGGTTTAAATCTAAACATTGGTCTTTGATTCTGAAAGCAGGAAAACCTCCAACCTATGATTCAGTTTACAGGGACATTGTGACAGTATCAGGAGTTTGACATGATGATGATCATATTAGTGATTAAGATGTAAGAAAAGCCGATGATTCATTTTAAAGACAGATATTTGTTAGTACTCACAGACTGCACCGCTTTGGCCTCACGTTGACCCCGTGTTGTCGGGTTTCAGGCGCTGCTGGGAATCTTCTTCAGCGCGAAGTCGGCCGTGCTGATCGAGGACGTCCCGTACACTGAGGAAGACATTATGAACGAGTGAGTCATCATAACCCAACAGATGTACTGTACCTGCGTGTTGTGGTGTTTTCATTGTTTGCTTCATCTACATAAGCTCAACAATATCACAGAGACACGATGAGGTTCCTGGTCAGGACGTCCAAACTGAAAGTCTGAATTGTGGAAATTCAAAAACAACTATATTTGCAAATAAAAAGTTTGAATTGTTGGATAAAGATGTTAATGTGAATACGAGAATAAAAGTCTGAATATGAGCTCCTGACTGTTGAGAGCTCCTCCTGCTGCTCCACTGTGACCCGTCTGCTCTTCTGTGCCGCAGTAAAAATCCTCCTCAGAACATCTACAGCCTCTACAACCAGGTTGGCATCAACTGCTTCATCGCCGCCGCTGTCTACGTGGTGGTGGGCGCCATCTCGCTCTGCCAGGTCCGACTCAACAAACGTCAGGAGTACATGGTCACATAAAGAGCTGCGGCCACGACCTCTGACCCCTGAGACCAGAGGTTGTTTCCTGTCCATAATGTCCCCGTCACAGCTTCACCCGACCGGGGGGAGCGTCAGCTGGATTATTTATTTTCTCTTTGTCTGTTGTGATGTTTGCTGTTGTTGTTGTTGTTGTTGTTGTTGTTGTTGGATGAAATGTAAAATCATTCCTGAGATTTATGGAAACGACCAAATGTAACCAGCCAGATGGAGTAATTTTTTTTTTTTTTTATTAAATCGGATCAAATAAATTCATTACAAATGAAATTGGCAATGGAAAAATGCAGCCGTGAGCTGCTTATTACCGTTTGCTGGCGGAGACGTCTTGACTTTTCTGAATTTATGACTCGACAGTGACAGTGAATCACCTTTCAGATCCTCCTCCGGGTTTGTGGCGAGTGTGAACAGTGAACGTGCTGTTTGTCAAACTGTAAAAACGTTAATGGGGCAAAACTAGTACGATGGATATTCTTGGCAATAAAGTTTGTCTGTAAAAAGATTCAAAGGGGTTTGAGGTTCTTTGTAAGGTTCTAAAAGAACGTAAGTGAACATCCACCACATCTGATCGGTTTGTACGTGAACTGACAAACTGAGACAGAATACAGGAAGTATCTGTAGCCATGGCTACACTTCCGTCTTACTTGCGGCTACTGAACTTCCGTGATCCCGCCAACATCCTCAATCTGATCTCCGCTGTGCGCAAACGTTCAGTCACGTGACGCTGTGACGTGTGGCCCGCTGACGCCACGGGGACTTATGGGTAATGAAGTACCGGCGAACCGCGTCGCTTTAATGGCTGTAAAACGCACGACACGTGGAAGAGCTGAGAAAAACGTTATACAGAGATTTTCACAGGAACTAGTAAATGGCTAACGTCCACATTTACGTGAAATTGCCCTTATTTCAAGATAAAGTGCCCTTCGTTACCTTGTTGTATGAAAGAGGAAAACGCTGACTACTTCCGGAAGTAACATAAATAATTGTCACTGTCAGCTAGCTAGCATAACATTTATATAATGGTAAGACAAAATAGGCAATGTAGCGCTACGTGACTGAAATGTGAAAAATCAAAGAGAGAAAAATAGCAACAAAAGGTGACAAAAAACATTGAGCAGGTTGGTTGGGTTAGTAGATATACAGTAAACATCACGGTTTATGTATCTCAGCCTAAAGAGGTACGAATCGGACTAGAAAAAAAAACAACAAGCTACAACAAGAAGGGACAGAGACCAGCTTCAACTAGGAATGAATAAAAAAGGGATGCAAAGTAAAAGAAAGGCAAACATATGCAAAGCTACCACAAACAACTAAAACAATACAAAAACAGAAAAACGGAGTAAAAGGAAACACAAGTTAGCACAGAGAGACATGACATGGACGACCAAAACAAGTCGACAATAGCAGCGTTTTTGGTGCCGCTGGTGTACAGTACTTTGTCTATTGTACTAACATTAAAGAAATGGTCACGTATGAGGACTTACTTTTTTCAATACTTACTGTTCAAAGGAAATAATGCATTACATTAAACACTGGATATCATGAGTCACATCTACACTTGCAAAATATACGCTTTCGGTAATTTCAGCGATTTAAACGACTTTAAACGAAACAAGTCTCCAAAAGCAGTTAATCACCAAAACAACAGAATTACTCAAATGACTTTCAGTCATCAATGCTAAGAAGACCTGAATTTGATGTGTATACTGCTTTTATTGTGAAAGGTTTTGTTTCCCTGTCAGACACGAACATCCGTGTTACCATTTTTGAGGACAGTGCAGTTTGTCAGTCCGTTATTTTAGAGGGCGTGTTACCTCTGTCAGATAAGTCCTCTGTTAACTTTGGTTAATGCAGTTTGTAGTTCTACCATTGGTTGATGCCATTTACCTTGATACTGAACTCTGGAATACTGGAAGGGCTTGTGGTGTTGGGCGTTAGTCCACAGTTCCCAGTAGACATAGTGTCTCTCACATATTTCTCTGTTGGGGTTTGTTGGAGCCTTCGCTGTGTGGCTATTGCTTACTGAAGTTATCCTTTCAAAGACGCCCCAAGCCTGGAACGCATCAGAAGGTTTTTAGGCTTTACTGTAAAGTAGGCAGGTACCAGGGGGTTGCATTCTTTTAATTAAGCACTCAGGAGCTTACTCTCAATATTCTGTTGAGAGATTTGTTTGCATTAAATTTGGTGTCCTGTGGTGGGCTGGATTGGGGGGCAGTGTCACAAGCTGACTGGTCCATCTTACACTTCCTGAAATATTTAAAAGTCGGTAGCGTGGCAGCAGTTTATTAACGACATTTTACAACCCCCCAAAAATGACCAGAAGCTGAATGCTACAAGCTTCATCCAGTTTTGCACAGATGGTAAATCTGATAGGAATTATTTGTTAGGTGAACTTGCCCAGGTGGAAATTGTGGATTTTCACACCTCCAAAGTTTGAGGTCATTTTCTTTGGTACTGGTTGTGATACAGGCCCACAATGGGAGACCCTCACACCTGGACTGGTGCAACACATTTAATGTAAAGGACTCCTGTACAAATACAACAGCCTAAATGCTGTGGACTAGCAGCAATGTTCATATGATCTGACATTCGCTTGCTGCACAACTACAGACAGTACGAATGTACAGTTCACCCAGGCTCGGTGACATTTTACATGTGAGTAAATAACAATGTTACAAACTGTAAAATATGTTCAAATACATATGCATACAATTTTGCATCATTCACCTTCAGTAACTTCTGTAGGTACAGGTTGAATTCTTTATAGGGCCTTTCTTGAACTGCATACACTGCATGAAATAAACTGCCCTGTTATACAGGTAAAACTGTGAATATAGTTTCCTGGTAAATCTACTTCCTTACCAGCAAACAAGTTTTTTCACTGCCAGCTTTTTCAGGCACATCTGTATTGTGATTCTCCACTGTCCCTCTCAATTTATCAGCACAAAACTGTGTCCAAAACCGGATATTATTATGCATTGATCCCCTTTCAAAGTCCTGAATAAGTCTCAGGATTGAGGTCTTGCTGCCAAGATCAGAAATAGCTGTTTTGTAAGACGTCAGGAGAAATGAAATATCTGTCCTCCTTAAATCTTTAAGATGCTTGAATGGAATGAGAATTTAGATTTTACTTTCTGTTTGATGTTTGTTCAGCCCATTTGGTTTCACTTTCACCGTCTGTAAATGTTTAATGACGTGAAAAGTAACTGCTCTGTTGAGAGGAATGAACCACTGTTCCCTAGGAGGGTCGGCTGTGCCTCAAAGCCTAGATGTTATGAGGGATTATATTAAAAATAAAACCTAATAAAACATGAAGACATTTGTGCAGCTATTTTAATAAATTGGAATGACAAGCAGAGTGGTGAACAAGGTTTCTATATGCGACCTGTGGCACACCACCTGCATACACCCACCCACAAAAAATTCAAACTTTTCCCGCCACTTATTTTGAAATGGTCAAAGAGAACGGTTTTGCTGTAAACAACGAAGGAGGAAAAAAATAGAGTAAGTAGCAATGAATTTACTGCTTTATTGTTTTAAAATAAACTTTCAGTGGGAAACGTACTTTATTTCTATTAATTACAAAACAAACAAAAAGCTAATAGTAATAAACTAATGCTTATACAAGTGTAAAAACCCAGTGTAACAAGTCTCAGACAGACCAGTATTAACAGTTTAGACAGGCTGGGAACTTGAAAGTGATGCTGCATGTTCACGTCACATCAATTTAGATATTATTAGAGATATCTGGTGTTTTTATTCTGATGGGTGGTGTTAGATAATGTGTGTGATACAGTGGCTCCTAGGTAGAAAGCGCAAATGCAACATAAGATAAACCTTTATTTGTCCCACAGTGGGGAAATGTCCATGTTACAGCAGCAGAGAATGTGCAGAGTATGGCAAAAATATCAGTATATAACATTTTCTACACACACACACACACACAATCATTCAGTAATTGCGTTGCAGGGTTCAGAAAACAGTTTCAGTGGAAGCAGCTGTGACTGTAAAGTCTGACAGCAGCAGGAGAAAAGACCTTCGATGTCGCTCCTTCACACATTCAGGGTGTGAAGGAGCTGTTCAGACCTGACGCTGTGTCGTACCTGGGTGGGAGTCGTTCTCCAGCGGATGATAGTGTCCAGGGGCGTCCACAAAACCGAGCCGGCCTTCCTGACCAGCTTCTCCAGTCTCCACAGAAGACAGCTGAGGCCACCACAGAGTCATGAAGGTCTTCAGAAGTTCCCTGCACTCCAAAGGATCTTAGTCTCCTCAGCAGAAAAAGCCTGCTCTCTCCTTAAAACGGCAAACAAAACGGAAACAGACAGACAAAAGTAAAAATGGGATTTCTTAAACAGGAAGTGCTCTGTGTCACTATAGTGTGCAGCACAGTGGACAATGACCAGCCATCTAACGTCAACGACAGAGTTTCACATAGGCATTATTTGAAAAAAATCGCCTAGATGTTCTAAATCTAAATGGTTATTTTCTCATTTGAAAACTATCAAAACTATAAAACTATATAAAGTGACTTAATATTGGTTCTAGGGTAACCTTTATTTCAGCTTTGAGCCTAGCTTAGAGTTCCTGCCTCCACAAGTCATCAGTGCCCTGAGACACAGCGCACTTCCCTTTTAGGACATTTCTTTTGCTACATTTCTGTGCCATAGTGTGTTTCCTTTTCGATTGCACTTTTCTATCTGTGCATGTTTTTGCCCCAAGAGCCACTGTAGTGTGACACTGTGGACATCCTGTTTGGACGTGTTCAGACAGTAACGTGGTTTCGTTGGGTTTAGTCGACTGCAGCACTTTGGATGAGCGTCACACATTCATCTTAGCTTGTTACCTGTACTTCTGTGTGTGTGTCAGAGATGGCAGGGATCGTGGAGCAAGACTGGAAATCAGCTCTGACCTCCATCATCGAGGAGCTGGATGAGCCCCAGTACAATAAGATGCGAGAAAGGTTGGTAAAAATCCCAAGAAGCCAGAGGACTGAAGCCACCAAAGAAAAGATGCCCCAGTTAATCATTGAGCATTATGGGGTGCTGGAGTCCATCAGTGTCATCAGTGACACGATGGAGAAAATTCCGAGGAGGGACCCGACAATGCAGGAACTGTTACAACCCTTTGTCCAACAACTCCAACAGCTGAACAGCAATCACGAAAAAGGGAACAAAGGTGACTAGGTGATTTATTGATTATTATAATTGATTTATTTAACATTATTATTTAAAACAAAGCCATTTCATGTTCAGCATAATGTGCTAAATTTCAAATAACATACTTATTTAAGTTGGGCCAACTCATTGCCTTAAAGAATTAAGCATAACTTTAATATTCCAAATTTCTACTTTGTAACTGCCTCATTTGATGTTACTGTACGTGATTGATTTAAGTTGGCGTCACAAACAATGAGTAAAGAGTTTTTCAGGTACCTCTAGTTAACTGAGTAAAGTGAACAGAAAAGAACTAAGTTAGGATTACTATTGGACTTTGCAGGATGCAAGCACAAGGGTTTTATGGTGGATGAGGAATTCTCTGAAACAATACGTGGCAGGAAAGAAAAGAACTTTGTATAATAAGTGTATTACATATATAAAAAATGTTACTGCTTCTACAAACACAAATGTGTGAAGCAAAGTGCAGTCACAAAAAAAAACCATGACTTAAAGCGTCTTTTTGCGGTTTGCTGCTGTAATGCTGTGTGCACCTCTTGGTCTAAGCATTTTAAATAATTTTGGAGATGCTCATTCATCACACATGCCAAATAATGCGCATCACCAGGCATTTGCTGTACTGTTGTACAACAAACAGACTGTGTATTTGTTTCCATGTGCATTTACAGGGAGGAAAAGGAAACGTGGAAGTGACCCTGAAAAGGAGAAAAGAAGGCAGGCAGCAGGTAATGTGAACGGAGCACGCCTTCAATGAATGTAACAAACAACATGTGTTAAGTTATTAGTTTTGAGGAAACTAATGTTGCTATTCTTAATGACAACAGACTTACTGAACACAGAAATGTACGTAAGTCAATAATACACATATGTGCAGGTTCCATTTAAACTAGAATTCTTATTTTTGATCATGAAAAGCTGTGAGCCAAGTACATTTCTCACTGTAGACTTCGCCAGCTGATCTTCGCAAAACTGAACATGCCGCTGCTTCTGCCTCTGAAAACAATATAGAGCGAGACTGAACGGAGGAACATTGCACTGAACAAAGATTCGTTTTCAAGTGAAGACAAAGCACCACTGCCGTGACGCGTGTATCTAAACATAATTCAGACCGGTGCTGTAGTCTGGGAGCGTGTGGCTCCTTCTACTTTGACTTAGTCCAGTTTGTCAGCACCAGTGTCATTAAACTGGCCAAATGCCACATGAAAGAATGTAAAACGATCAACTCCACTTGCGACGCAATGCTGGTTAAGGAGGTCACAAACGTGAAATCAGTCTGTGTGAACACATGATTCTTCATTTTCAGGCAAAAAAAGGAAACGTGGAAGTGATTCAGCAAAAGGGGGAAAAAGGTGCACAGCAGGTGGGTTAATAGAGACAGTACAAAGGTGTCTATTTGGTTAATGCCTCATCTGTAGAATCCTCTAAACAATCATCTAAACCGTTTTTTATTAACTGGCATATTTTATAGATATTACAATTCTGTTCCTCCTAAAAATATATAGATACACTGCAAAAAAAAACATTTTTTGTCACTGTAATCTTAACTCAGTTAGTTGACTATGATTGACTGCATCACAATGACCGCTTCCAAATATCTGAACAGACTGCTTTCGTTCAAATGTACATTTACAGGGAAGAAACGAAATACTGGAAGTGACGCAGTAAAAGGGACAAAAAGGCGTGCAGCAGCAGGTAGGTCACAGGCTTGGAGCGGAGAATGCTTTTCTCTATGTAACAGAAAATTACAATACCTCAGCGTCATCTGGGCAGCTAAATTTGATTGGTAATAAAGTAATACTCAGCGAGTGGTGGAAAAGTATGAAGAAAATTCTAAAATGATTTTAGCTGTCTTTAAGAACATGGGATAAAAGTGTGCCATACTCTGCTGTCAAAAACGGAGAGTGAACAAATAAAAAGTATGTATGTCAGTGGACACAGTTGAGCCTCGGGTGAACATCAGTTTGCTTTGCCATGTTTGCTGACATGAAGTTATATGGTAAATGCATTCTGCAGAAACACTGAAGCTTGACTTTGTCTCTAAAGGTCCAAAGAAAAGCTGCCCCACGGACAAGGTAGGATGTCTGAATTAGATTTCTTAGGTAAATGAAGAGTTATTCACCTCAGTATTCAGAAAGTTGGACACTTTATAATAGTGGATATTTAATGGGTGACTTTACAAATGTTTAAATTGGTTGCTATAGTTACACTCTGAGAAGTACATATGTATAGATCCCAGTCGACCCAGAAAACCTCCATAGCATAAACAAACAGATGACATCATCCTAACTGCGAACCACTTAAGGTTTCCCTTAATTGTAAAGGGATAAAGACCTCCACAAAAATGTGTAGTGATAACGCGCAGGTCAGAACAAGAGAGGGCGACTGGTCAGAACTGTCAACAGAATGATGAATGCAACCAAAAATTACATTATCTCTCTTAAATGAGAACAAAGTAGTGTGTAAAAAGCGAAGCACTCTCAAATGTTTGATGTGTTAACTGTTTCATAGTAAAATATGTCTCATTTATCAAAACACTGCCAATGAAATATTTAAATAGCCAATAACCTTTACACAGATAGTTGTAATAACGTGTTCCTTGCTTTACTGGAAACTGACCACGGATCAATTGCTGTTTTCCAGAGAAGAAACACTCATTCATGGGTAAGTGCTTTTACTTATTTATTCTTAGGTTCTACTTTGGATTTGGTCTGCAGATTACTTGAATTTGTCAAAGATATAGTCCATGATTCAGAAAAAAGAATACGATTTTCACTTTGTTCACTTCCTTTAGTAAATCATACCTTGTATGATTGTGTACATGACAAATAGAATTTAAATTTGAATATAAAAGGATACCAAACTCTAACCCAGTTATTTCTTTGTATTTGCAATATGTTGCTTCACTTTCCTTTGTACGCAGAAAAAAACCATCTTGGATCTTCAGTCCAGCTCTGAACTTCTTGAGACAGATGCAGTTGTTGGGAACGTTGTTCAGAAATTTGGGCTGCAGACATACCAAACCCAACACAATGTAAAAAAGACACACTTTTATCTGGTAATTGCTGATGAGACCGCCTGCATTAAAATGACTGTGTATGGAAAAAATTACTATAAAGAAATCATGGAAGGGAGATACTACTTGTTCCGGAAGATGATGAAAGATGGAAACGGTGTAACAATTAACACACTGAGCAAAGTGTCAGAGACGAGCGCTGTTGACGTCCCTGAAAAGATCCTGATACAAGCTCAGAACCTCGTTTGTCCAGAGAGGCGAGTTTGCTCCATTGCAGAGGTTAAAGCATCTGACAGCAAGACAGAAGTGAGTGTTGAAGGAACCATTACAGAGGTAAGTTTCAATTGGACAACATGTGATTTATCCTAAGATATTAAAATATAGCCAGAGGAACACACATAGGTTTTTATAACAGCAATGAAAACAATGCTAAATATGAGATTGCATCAATTACTAAAGCTAATGGGACGGAATGTATCACAGACCCGTCATCACTTTGACTCTGTAGAAATTTCTGCTACTGATAAAATCTGAGCAGGGTGAAGGGGTACACCATCCTTCAAAAAAACAAGACAAATTCAAGTCATAGATTTGTCACCAATAATCAATTTCAATGTTTGTTTTTTTTTCCAAGATTTTAATTTTATTCTGTGGATTTGTTTAGATTGATTCGGTTAAAACGATCAAGAGGTCCAAGGGGAAAAATACAAAAAGGCAAGATTTCCACCTGAAGGATGACACGGGATTCATCAGGATCTGCATGTGGGCAGGAAACACGGAACAATGCAAAGAAATATCAATTGGAGATGTAGTCAAGGTGCTCAACGTGAAAATCAATCACTACTTTAATATCATATCACTAAACTCAACGGGATTCACTAGAATTCTCAAGGTATCTACATCCACACACTGACGTGGCCTCTATCTAAAGGTATTTTGAGCATATGTTCAAATATTAATGTCAACCTTCCTTTACGCAGGTTCAAAGCACTGGAGTTCAGAATGTGAGAATCGAGATTATCGGAATCATAAAAGCCAATAAGTCAAACGCTCACCTGGAGGTAGATCTCCACGACCAGCTGCACACGTTTGTTGTGTCTTCTGAACAGTTGGCAAAAGCATTTAACCTAAAACTGGATGCTGATATTAAGGAAAGACTTCTTAATAAACTGCCTATCTCAGCAGATGTGGCAATACAAGGGGAAAAGATTAAACAAATTACAGCTGCTTAAAAGAAGTACAATAGAAATTATTATGGACAGCAAAGCTTCTTTTGAAGTAACTAAGTGCCAATAACAGACTATGATTCAAACTGTAAATTTACCACAGTAAGATTTTTTAATGCTCAGATTTCAAATGTGAGAAAAATAAGAATAAAGAGGATTTCATTGTTTTCTCTTTCATGTCTTTTTAATGTGGGTCTTACATGCATACTACTAGTTTCAAGTGAAAATGAACTGCTTTACAATTTTAAATATATATATTTTAAAGATACTATTTATATTATAATTTACGGATTATTGTGTTTGATCATTTCAAATGTTGAAATAATTGGGATTAAAAACAATGAAATAAAAAGGCTCCATCAACCCTGAATTATACGTTGATAAGTTGCATATGTGATGTGATATTGATAAGGTGATATCAACTTGTGTCAAAATAATTTACTTTATCAGAATATTTGACGATTAGACCTCATGTGTATGTTATTTTGTAGCCAACATTAAACCCTGAGATTTGGAAATAAACACCAGAAATCATTTCACTTCTACTTGACTTAAAAAATATAAAAAAAAAAATCACAGTTTCTGTTTAACAGGAGAACCTACAGCCATCATATAGAACTTTGTTAGGAACCAGAAACTGGCTGAAAATTGGGAGAGAATGTTGGCAATAGCTCAGCAGTTATTGTAAGAAAAAAAAAGGAGAAAATGAAAATGTGAAAGTGAAGCCTGTCACTCAAGTGAAAATGCCAGAATCCTCCTCAAAATTACCTCCCCTGCTAGTAGAAGTAAAAATTCTCTAGTCACGTGCGGTCTAGTGCAAACTTGTTCCACATGTGCCTCACGAATAAAGTTTCTGCTAAAATCTGAAATATTCAGGCAACGAATGACAGATTCCGTGTTGCAGATTGATGGACGTGTTATTGTAGTGTAAACATCAGTGATGCAGCAGCAGGTGAAAGTGGAGCTGATTCTAAGCCCTTATGTACTGCTCACTGCCACATTAATACAGCAGCGTTTGTTAATTCAAAGTTGTAGTTCCTTTACTTTTCAAATATACTTGAAATCTTTTAAAATCCTCTTTCATGTCTGAGCTTCTTTTTTTGACCATCACCACCAGATGGTGCTGCAATGAAACTGTTCAACAACTTGATGCAGAATGATAAGTGTTAAGGATGAATCAATGGTTTTAATGGGATCTGAATTTGTATATAAAGTGTGTTTTTCTCAGTCCTGCTTAGGCCTTGATGAAGGTTTAAATCTAAACATTGGTCTTTGATTCTGAAAGCAGGAAAACCTCCAACCTATGATTCAGTTTACAGGGACATTGTGACAGTATCAGGAGTTTGACATGATGATGATCATATTAGTGATTAAGATGTAAGAAAAGCCGATGATTCATTTTAAAGACAGATATTTGTTAGTACTCACAGACTGCACCGCTTTGGCCTCACGTTGACCCCGTTGTCGGGTTTCAGGCGCTGCTGGGTTTCCATTGTTTTGTCCATCATTATGAACGAGTGAGTCATCAAACAGATGTACTGTACCTGCGTGTTGTGGTGTTTTCATTGATTGCTTCATCTACATAAGCTCAACAATATCACAGAGACACGATGAGGTTCCTGGTCAGGACGTCCAAACTGAAAGTCTGAATTGTGGAAATTCAAAAACAACTATATTTGCAAATAAAAAGTTTGAATTGTTGGATAAAGATGTTAATGTGAATACGAGAATAAAAGTCTGAATATGAGCTCCTGACTGTTGAGAGCTCCTCCTGCTGCTCCACTGTGACCCGTCTGCTCTTCTGTGCCGCAGTAAAAATCCTCCTCAGAACATCTACAGCCTCTACAACCAGGTTGGCATCAACTGCTTCATCGCCGCCGCTGTCTACGTGGTGGTGGGCGCCATCTCGCTCTGCCAGGTCCGACTCAACAAACGTCAGGAGTACATGGTCACATAAAGAGCTGCGGCCACGACCTCTGACCCCTGAGACCAGAGGTTGTTTCCTGTCCATAATGTCCCCGTCACAGCTTCACCCGACCGGGGGGAGCGTCAGCTGGATTATTTATTATTCACGCCTGGGACAGATCCAGTTTCAGGATGTGGCGTCGGTGCTGAAATCCTCGCCGCAGTGTCTCTGTGTTCAAGCCTGGAAGGAAACCGATCGACTGACAAGCGATTCCAGCCACGTCTGGTTCTTCAAATCCCGCACAGCCACGTCTTCGGGTTGACAAGCCGAAGCCTTCGGGTCGCAGTTCTTGACTGTGTCTCTAAAACTGCTTGTTGTGGACTTGTTCTGTTTCCCCACATGTGAACTTTACTGAAGAAGGAGCAAACGGAGCAGTTTGCCCAGGAGCCCTAAGACTAATACATAACCCGAGGAAAAACTACAAGTAAGAAAGAGGGTCACAAAGAAAACACGTGAACAATGTGAAATTCCATCATCCTGGAAAGATGCGCAACTAATAACAAAAGTGTCTTAGTCAGTTATGGCAGATTGGTTAAACTAAGCGAAGCTTCCGGTTTCACAGCTGCAGCCTGAGCTGTAGTAAGTCACAGGTTCTCAGTAAAGGCAGCAAAGTTTGGCGTCTGTTTTTTGTGAAGATACACATTTAACTTTGTGTTTAATGTTTCTGTAGGAAAGTCTGACGATAGAACAAATACGAACGAGTAATTTGTTTGCTCAAAAACAACAATTGTGCAAAGACCTGAGGATCAGACATTGTCTTGTTGTTGCTTCCGCTCTGTACTGAGGCTTCACGTCCAACACGACTTTCATGTTTCTGTGTGTGTGTGTGTGTGTGTGTGTGTGTGTCAGAAATTTCATCGATGTTGGAAAATGACTGGAAATCCGCTCTGACCTCAATCATCTGTGAGCTGGATAAGTCACAGAATAACAAGCTGCTGGAACATCTGTGGGAAATCCCCTCAATCCGAAGGACTGGCCGAACACAGATGGCTCAAGGAATCGTTGAGCACTACGGCAAGGAGGAATCCATCGCCGTGATTAATGAGGCCATGGATCGTATTGCAACGAGGGAGCAGGCGATCCAGGACCTGCTGTGGCCCTTCGTGAACAAAGACGACAAAGAGGGTGAGTTCAGTCAGCGCTTCTCTGCTGAAAGCTCGACATGCGCACGCAGGCTTTGATGGTCCGGGCACGACTTCCTGAAACAGCAGGTGGCAGAGAAGAAGAAACCTTTTTCTTTGCAGACAGACAGTTGAGCATTAGCTTATTGTTTAATGTCCAGGAAAGATAAAATGAAAAACATTCAGTTTAATTGCAGCAGTTTAACACATCCTTTGATCCTTTTTGTTACTTGTGATGAAGCAAGTCCATTAGTACCAGCCGACTGCTGGGTTCTTGGTTAAAGTTTACCAACCATCCCACACCTGAAGCCGAGGGGAACACAAACCGATGAATGATGAATCCATACATACAGTGGAAGCAGACGATAGCGCTCAGCTTTGTGTAACTGGACAGTGACTGGACTATTGGACGTACTGACTACGGTCACTGAATACTTACCCGATTATTCTACGGAAGGTTCCGATCCGTCCACGTTCTCTTACTAAGTTTCTCATTATGAGGAGATACGCATTTGAACTCATGAGCTTTTGCTTCTTTGTGTATGTTGGTCGTCATTTTCGGGCTCCAGCCCAGGGAAAACTTGGAGAGCGGGAGCTGGACCTCGCAGGCCTCTTTGAATATTCCTCCACATTTCCAGGAGAGAAGAACTCAGCTGTGGGTAGGTACGTTTTTGTGACTTTCCCACGTCTCAGAACTTCTGACACTAACAGGTTTTTTCTTTCCCTGTGTGCAGAGAAAAAGCATCAGTGATCTGAAATCGAGTGGTGAACTGCCTGACACACAAGCCATTGTCGGTGAAGTTGTTCATAAGTCAAATCTGCGTCCGTACTTATCCAAAGACAGACATCGAAGACGGTTGTTTTATCTGGTCATTGCTGATGAGACAGCCAGCATCAAAGTGCTGGTGTATGGAAAGAAGCGGTACGGAGAAATCGCAGAAAAGAAATCCTACTTGTTCAGGCGACTACTAATACATGGGAATTGTCTGAAAGTTCCCGCTCTGGCCAAAGTGTCAGAGACGAGCGCCGTTGAGGTTCCAGAGAAGATCGAGGCGGAGGCCCAGAACCTCCTTTTTTCAGAAACGGAGGTTTGCTCCATCGCAGAGATCCGAGCGTCCGATGAGAGGAGAGACGTCAGTGTCCAAGGAACCGTCGAGGAGGTGAGTTTCCCGTGGACATTTCCTGGACTCATGGAAGCTCAACTGCTCTGTTCTTTACATTTACAGCGACTTCAAAGAGAATTTAGAACGGTTTACTGTTTGCACTACTGACTATGTCGTTCACTTAATTTGGAACGGAAAAATCTATATTTTTCTATCCACAATAACCCGTAATGACTAAATTACATGGTGCTTTTAAAAATTTGATAAAACCCAGAAGTTACATTTCTCCTTTAGTGTTCAGAACCTTCATTCAGTAATTTGTAGACGCCCCTTCGACAGTATTTACAGCTTTGAATCTTCTTGTGTGAGTCCCCACAAACTGCAGCCGCTAAATTAAGGATATTTGTGTTTTCTAATAATAATTGGTGGCATTTGTATTTTAATGTTTGTCTGCACAGATCGATCCTGTCGGGTTTGTCAAGGTAATGTCACCGCTCGTTGTTAGCACCTTGGCTTTTCAGGCTTTGCTTGCCAGTGCAGTAACGCGACACCTCACCCTTGATTTCACCTGACTAAACCAGAGCTGCAGAATGCTCAGCACTCTTCTGCCTGTTGGTACAACTGCTTCTTATTTACCATTCACACACACACTGGGAGACACTAAGCTGGGATTCAGGGGGAGCCCGGGATCAACCCAACGCCCCTGAGGTCGGTGGACAGACACTCTAACTCATGTGCCAGAGTCGTCCAGACACTGCAAATAACTCCAACACCAACAAATACCAGATGCACGTCATATGGAGACTGTATTTGCAGCCCCAGCTTTTCAGCATTAAGACACTTCCTGTTTGCTTAATATTTGCCTGGAATTTCACGTTACTAGCTGCTAACCTCTGCCTGTCCCTCCACCGGCTGTTCCCCTTTGTCGCAGTCCTGTTGACGTGTCGTTACGCTCATTCTGTACCTGAGTAATGACTTTGACGTGTCCTTCACATTGTGACAGACAAAGCACAGCATGGAAAAAGAAGGAGGCAACATTTGCGAGTAAAAGATGAGACCGGATCCATCTGGGTGTGTGTGCGCGACGAAGACACTGAGCAGTGCAGAGACATTTTAATTGGAGATGTCGTCAGGTTGGCCAACATGAGGACCCATCACCAGTACGACAGAGTATCACTGACCTCATCTGTATTCACCAAAATCTGCAAGGTACCTGCATCCAGACCCTGCGGAGCTTTCCAAGTGACGCAGATTTGTTCCGTCTCTGGCTAAAATGAGGCACAAACACAGTGTCACAGGTCATTTGACACATTACATGTTCACGTTGCGAAATTTAGTAGACGTAAATGGTTTTTAAGGGATTTTTCAGCATCCCCTGAACTTTAACCTGTGTTTTTGCAGGTTCAAAATGCCGGAATCCATGAAATGAAAATCGAAATTCTAGGAATCATAAAGACCGATCCGGAGACTCACCTGGAGGCGGAGATGTACGACAGGCTCCACACATTTGTCGTGGCTTCTCCACTACTGGCAAAAGCAGTTGACGTACAAGAGTCTTGTAATTTCAAAATGTCGCTGCTTGAAAAATTGCCCATCACAGCAGCTGTAGAATTACAAGGAAGCAGGATTCATAAAATGACAGTGATGAAATCATCATAAAAAGAATACATTTTATTTTTAGGCACCTTTCATGACACTCGAGGCTGCCGTTCAGATCAAACAAAATATCAGGTAGGGCGCGTTTAGAGGACGAGCGACTGGAAGAAAATGATTTATTGAAAGAGAATGAATGAAGTGAATGACGTGAGAGGCTTCGGCCGGTAGGAACACCCGGCTCACGGCAGGGGAGTAGTAGACCTGGAGGTGGGAAAAAGACAGGTGAGTAGATGAATGACAACAGAGGGGAAACTTCTGAATGAGTAGTGTCTTACGGAAACTGTGGAGAGCTGGCAGGATGACGGACGGGTTCTCTGTGGTGGAGGGGAGTATATGGCAAAACTAGGAGAAAGTGAAATCGTCTGACAACGTCAGGGAGAAAACAGGCAAAGTAACAACAGAAGATAAGTGGAAAAGTAACAAAACAACGAGTCAAGAGCTCAGACAGGAACAGTAACAAATCAGATACTCATGAAGGTTCTGGGAGTCGTCGTGGCCGTGGTGGAGAAGAAACACAGACTAACAAGATGAGTGGTCAAAACTGAGACGAGGAAAATTCTCTGGCTATGAACAAACAGACTTGGCAAAAACTTGGCGTGGAGCGAGACATGAACGATAATCTGGCACTGGGGAAATGTGCAGGCATGGTTTAAATACGGGAGACACAGGTGAAACATATGGAACTAACGAGAGGGGAGGAGAGCAAGGCGGAGACAGACAGGACCGTAACCATGGCAACACACATCAACACCGAGACCGTGACAAACAAGAAGAACAGTTACGTTTGTTTGTGTTTCCTTTTTCTCCCTCCACCTGTTGCACACCTGGATTCAGTCGGTGCTCAGGTGGAGGCAGGACGAGGGAGTTCAGGCAATGAGAATTCTGTCAAATCAGACGCAAGTGTGGTGAATGAAAAAGGACAAAAGTGTGTCAAATAATTAGGCATTTAATTAAAGAACAAAAAGTAACAAAAGTCTCTCCAGAAGGGAGAACAAGAAACATCCAACAAAGCCTTAAACTTGACGAACTATGGAGACAAATGACTAAATGAAAACTAAGGGGAAAAGAATATGCAAGAACTAAAGATCGAAGTGAGGGAGAAATAAACTAACAAGGAGAGATAGAAACAGCCAAAGCAAAAGACGGAGGATGATCGACCATCAGCGCGGAGACACGAGTGAGTGACAAACCAACTGAACAGCGAGAAAAACCGAAGCAACCAAAAGTCCAGAATTCGGACAATTTCTGATTGTGTTAAACTGTCTGACATGACCGAGATATCAAACCATTTACCCCCTTTTGTAATTTTCAACATGTAAGTGTGTGTTACTGTCTGCTTATGTTTTTCTTTGCTTTGTTAAATATAAAAATAAAAATTAAATGTTGCTTCATCTTGTCCATTTAAAACATTTTTAAATTATCTTATGAAATAAGATTAAGAATCTGATAAGACAAATTTCTTACGTTGAGCTTTTCGAATGTGAGAGAAGTGACAGAAAGCAGCAAATCATCACATCGGAGAAATATTTCGGCAACAGAAATTAATTAAATGACGTCCATTTGCTACCAAATCATATTTCTGTTATTCCAAAAATGACTATTATTATTCTATAATTCATCGTCAGGCCTGGGATCCATGGCTTCCTTTTAGCGTGAACGTGCTGCATTAAAGGTTCTTTGGATACTGTCAAATTATTTTATTGCTAATATTTCAACACAGAAATACTGAACTCTGTATTTGTACTCATCACCTTTAGAGAATGGCACATTAATTACTGATGAAGGTGAACTGACAAGCTGCTGCCCCCGATCTGAAGCGGAATTATTACAGTCAGACATTATACACGATGGATATGAGCGTAGACATGCCGCTGACAGCGGCTTGACTCCCTGGTTCCTCCCGGTGAAGCCCAGCACCTGGACTCGAGTGAAGCTCTCGTCACCTAGTGGAGCCGGAGGCCGGACGTGTGTCCACACTGAGCAGGACAACAGGAAACGGCCAGTGTCCGAGTCAAGCCGCTGCACAGGACATGAGGACGGGATCCGTCCATCAGGGCAGCCGCGAAAAGAAGCTGCTTCTAAGGGTTTACTGGGTTCGGTCCGTTCAGCTACAATATAACTGTGTGTAATATGTGCATCAAAGTCGTGCTCATAGACGTTAACGACTATAACAATAATCTTTGTGTTTATCAAAACATAAACACAACATACTTAGTGCAGGTCAACGACTGTTTCTGCTCTTTTCAGTGGGACTAACGTTAAACGGGCGTTTTGATAATTTAGTCCAACTCAGACACACTATGATATCTGCAGATCAAAACTGAGTTCTGCTTATTGATTCATGTCATGGCTGACAGGTGGAGAATCTGACTCCTTTAGTCACTGTAAACTGGCTTCATGGAAAATTCCAGGATCAGCAAATCTGAAAGGAAACATCCAGAAATCATGTGGCTTTTTACATTTCCCTTGATTTTGTCTCTTGTCAGTTATTGTCCTGCATAAATGAAACCAAGGGACAAAGAGGAAGTCTGACATTCGTTGGGGCTTTAACGAGGAGCCGCTGAAACTAGAAACCAACCAACCCTCTTTCCGAGGAGGACGGAGTTTATTGGGAAGTGAAAGTGAAGCATCGTTTACCTGATCCGGGTTTATGGATACAGGAGGAACATGCAAGTGATGAAATACTGAGCCACAGTTTATTATTTTGTATTCTTTTCTTTTCTTTCTCTCTTTTTTATTCTTTAAATCCTGTTCCACACCTTCTCTTCCGGAGAGACGAGAAACAGGATCCGGACCGACCGGCGGTTTGCGGAGGACGAGCTCGGATCAAAGGTGAGTGACGCCGAGTTCGGTCCGTGATCGACCCGGGTCCGTTGTGAACGTCTCGCTGACATGATCCCGGATCTGCAGGTTGTGCCAAAGTCTTATGTTACGAATATTAGAGTCTCGACTTTATTCTGTAAAATGAGATGATGATGTTGTGAATTGGCGCCATAAAAAGGAAGCTGAATTGAACTGAATAGATCATATAAAAAGACTTTTATTCTGCTTTAGTATTTAATATTTTACTTTATTGCATCATTTTTATTTCATATTAAATGCTTTTATTTTTTCATCACCACTGAATTAATGGTTTGCAAGACGGAACTTCCTGTTCTGTGACGGCTGAGCAGCTCCCACACAGTCGCTGAGTGATGGGTTTCATGTCAAAGCCACGTCCACCAGAACCAGCAGACACACAGTCGCTGAGTGATGGGTTTCATGTCAAAGCCACGTCCACCAGAACCAGCAGACACACAGTCGCTGAGTGATGGGTTTCATGTCAAAGCCACGTCGCTGAGTGATGGGTTTCATGTCAAAGCCACGTCCACCAGAACCAGCAGACACACAGTCAAAGCCACGACCAGAACCAGCAGACACACAGTGGGTGATGGGTTTCATGTCAAAGCCACGTCCACCAGAACCAGCAGACACACAGTCGCTGAGTGATGGGTTTCATGTCAAAGCCACGTCCACCAGAACCAGCTCCCACACAGTCGCTGAGTGATGGGTTTCATGTCAAAGCCACGTCCACCAGAACCAGCAGACACACAGTCGCTGTCTTCGCATTCATGTTATTTCAGGGCCCAGATTAACACACAGGCTCCGGTTTCCAGGTTCTCGTGTTCTAATCCTGTCGGGTCACTGCTCACGTCCTTATGGATTCAGCCTCATTTTTTTTGTCTCACTCTTTCCTTAAATTCTTCGTAGAGATTCTTCCTCCCTGAGGAACTGACTTAACCAGACAATCTGATCTTGGATCTGTTAGGCCACATGTTCAATGCAATGCAACTTTTTAATATAGCACCAATTCACAACAAAGTCATCTGAAGGCATTTTGCATAATACAGATTTATAGAAAGAGGGTTCTGCAGAGGAAAGGAGAGGCTGCGTAAAGCCTTTGTTGCTCACTTCTTTCCAGAGGCTCCACAAGCTTCAAAGTGTCTGAGAGCAGCAGTCGGAGTCTTTCTATGGGACAGTCACAAAAATGGACCAATCCCTGAGATGAGATGATGAATGAAGGATGGATGAATCTTTTCTCTTCATTTTTTCTGTCTGTGTTGCAGATGTCTGATTTAGAGAATAAATGGAAGAAGAACTTGAGTTCCATCCTGGAGGAGTTGGATTCTCAACAGTACAAAAAGACTTTGCTTTTATTGGACAAAATCCCAAAAAGCTTCCGAGGTGGAAAGGCCAAAGAAAACATCGCCCAAAAAATCATCGAGCACTATGGAGCGAAAGAGTCCATCATAGAAATGAGAAGAATCATGGACGCGATCCCAAGGAGAGACCACGCAGTCCAGGTCCTGCTGAAGCCTTTTAAGAAGATTAATGACCAACCCCCGAAAAAGAAGAAGGGTGAGTTCACGGTATATTTGGTGCTGATTTACAGCCTCCATCAGTGCAGCAGTAGTTGGAGCTGAAGATTCAAAATCTGTATAGTCTGTTTATGTAAGTGGTATTTTACGTCTGGCTTTAAATACGTCGTCTCCACAACGTTGGTGCAAAACGTCAGTCCGAAATCCAGTGAGTGTGGAGGGGATCAACGCAAACTGAGCCATCACAGGGGTTGACAGCAGTTCGACTGCACGAGAACAACGTGGGCAAGAGGAAAAGAAGCGATCAGTCATTCAAAGATCAATACATATTTAGTTTTTAGAATTTACTTTCATCTTTAGAGTGATCCTTCATACGTCACAGCTAATATCCCCGGCATGTTCCTTTTTTCCCTTTCAAATAAGACGCTAAAACAAAGCACTTGACATTCAGTCAATAAAGGATAACACAGTTTTTGTGGAGACACTGGTTTTTTAAATATGTTGGACAAGATAAGGTCTCGATTTCTTATCTTTGGTGAATGCAGTGCACTCGAGAATCAGATTAAAATGTATTTTTTGCTTCATTCTTTTAATCCAGTCCCTGGAAGCAAATAAGTGGATTGAGTGTGTGCAGCTCCTGGGCTTAGACCCCCCCGTGCTGTTTAGAGTTTACTGTGGGTCTAAATGGGCTTTGTCCATGGATCCAAGGGTTCGGTTCTTAGAGGGGGAATCAGGTTTTAATTTCTGTTAAAGAAATAATAATCATAGTTGACGTTTCTTTTTTCAGCTCCACAACAGAGCAGCACATCTGGGGGAGGAGGACCCCAGAGCAGCACATCTGGGGGAGGAGGACCCCAGAGCAGCACATCTGGGGAAGGAGGACCCCAGAGCAGCACATCTGGGGGAGGAGGACCCCAGAGCAGCACATCTGGGGGAGGAGGACCCCAGAGCAGCACATCTGGGAGGAGGACCCCAGAGCAGCACATCTGGGAGGAGGACCCCAGAGCAGCACATCTGGGGGAGGAGGACCCCAGAGCAGCACATCTGGGGAGGAGGACCCCAGAGCAGCACATCTGGGGGAGGAGGACCCCAGAGCAGCACATCTGGGGAGGTAGGACCTGTGAAATAAAGCAATTACAAGTATTACATTTTTGTCCAGAGTCACTTAAACCTGAATAATGCCAAACATTATTCGTTTTTATTATTTTTCACATCCCACTGCAGTTTTGTGTCAAAATGAGACCCCAGTTTCTCCTGTTGTCCTTAAAACAGCGCGTAGACCAGCCACTGACTGACTGAACACACTAAATTAATTCATCATTTTTTGTATTTCACAGGCAAATACTGACTGTCCATACACCACTTACAGTGTTAGAGTGGGCAGGAGGCCTGGAGCCGAGACTCACAGTCTGAACACACATACACAGACAGAAAAGCGGCAGTCAGACGTGTTTCTAACCAACAGCAGCAAGTTTTGGCTCATCAAGGGGGTCGTGGCTTTCCTTCCCTCAGAAAAGCTCAGCCTGTAAAGATCAGTTTGAAAAGGAAACGTTTGGTCAAATTCAATAATTTGATGATTTTTAGAAATGAAATAAAACCCATGCAGCAAACAAACGTTAAAAATGAACATTTAAATACCCTGAAATGGCTTATTTGCACTTACATATTAGACACATTATATTTCTGTTATTACTAATAAAGATTTAATGGGAACAAAGTCCAAACTGTACAGATACAAACGGCCCTGAATGAATGAGTGTCTGTGTTTCGTTGTTCAGGTTCAGACTGGCAAGATTAAGATCACAAAAATCATAAGATCAGCTAAAGCGTACACACAGCTGGAGGCAGACATCAACCAGCAAAAGCAGAAGTTCAGGGTGACGAATCTTCGTCTGGCGAAGGCGTTCGACGTCGCACCCACACCAGAGGACGGTCTGAAAGAGAGACTCTCGGAGAAACTTCCAGTGTCAGCAGAAGTGAAAACACAGGGAAATATCATTAAATCCATTAAAAGGGTGTAAACAAAAAGGCCCCGGGCTGTTCGCAGTGAGCTGGATCCGATTTTTATGTTCATTTTCAAACTGCAAACCTGCATTTAAATGACGATTCTTCTTGTTTTTTATGTGTGAGACTGAATAAAGGACCAACTGTTCCAAAAAATGTAGATTTAATTCAAACATTAGATTAGATTAGATTCAACTTTATTGTCATTACACATGTACAAGTACAAGGCAACGAAATGCAGTTTATGTCTAACCAGAAGTGCAATAAGCAGCAATTGCAGGATATAGGTTATAAATTACCTCGAGAAAATATGTACACAAGAAATTATGGATCATATTTACAGATGCTATGAACATACTATACAGGGTGTTGTTAACTAGAGCAGAAATTTACAGATTGAATATGCAAGTAGATATGAATATAATATGCAGTTTGCTATTTACAGACATTTTACAGACGTGTATTTACAGGTGAGTAAATACAGGCTAGTGCAATGAGTATGTGCAATATTGAATAGTGCAATGGTTATGGGGAGAATGTCGGGGTGTGTGGTTGTGGCAAAGAGGTCAGTGAAATCAATGGGGGCAGAGTTCAATAAGGAGACAGCTCTAGGAAAAAAGCTGTTCCTCAGTCTGGTGGTTCGTGTCCGGGGAAATCTGAAGCGCCTGCCTGAAGGCAGGAGAGAAAACAGTCTGTGGGCGGGGTGAGAGGAGTCCTTAAGAATACTGCGTGCTCGACGCAGACAGTGTTTCTTTTGAATGTCCTCAATGGCTGGAAGTGGAGTCCCCGTAATGCGTTGGGCAGTTTTCACTACCCGCTGCAGAGCAGCTCCCATACCAGACTGTGACACAGTTGGTTAGGATGCTCTCCATTGTGCAGCGGTAGAAGTTCACCTGGATAGCCGAGGGAAACATGACAAATGTTGGAACCTGCCTTGAGTAAACTGAACTGGAAAGTTTCTGTTTGTTGTGTTTTCATTTTGGGCAGCGAAACCGCAAAAACGTGAACATTCTGAAAAGTGGAGATTCTTTTTCAATAACCAGTTTATCTTTATCTTGTTGTATCTGGCATTAACAGCACAGCAGCTGATGTTACAAACAGGCATCACAGTAAATGACACGAGGATTCACTAAAAAGAGCCAGAGATTCGTCCTGTCGCATTTAAACTGCTGAAAGGCAGATGACGGGAGAAATACCAGCAACACACATTAAAAGCCTCTGGTTATTTCTTAGGGCACATTCCTTTTGTTCTAAAGCTCCCGCAGTGACGCAGAGTGAAAGTGAAAGTCCTGCACTTCAGGGACTGTCGGACGTGGGACGTTCCCACTGTTCACTGAGGGGGAACGGTGACTTAAACAAAGGGACGTTCCACACGTTACAGTCAAAGTCAGACCGACTAAAAGATCGGAAGAGGAAAAATCTCTCCGTGCAACAGTAACAACATCTGAGTTGTTACTGTAGATCAGCGCAGGCTGAGACATTGATGAGGACTTGGTCTCTTCCTGACGTGCTTCCTGAAAAAAGCAACAGAGCTTTTCCCGCCTTTGACATTCAAACAACCAAGAAAGCAGTTCAGCTGGTAAAAGAAAAACTACAAAGTGAGTATTCATTCGTTTCTTTACTGCTCACCGTTACTTTGAAAACGCGCCTTAGTGAGAAAGACGAATCATGTTAATTACAGAACAAACGTGAATGTCGAGGTTTGACTGGACTCGTTTCATGGTGCCTGATGTAAAGCTGGAAACATTCCTGGTGCATCAGTTTGGAATTTGTTGGGATTCCAAAGCGGGTTGGGAACAGTGTCCTCTCCATCCACAGATGTGGAAATAATCTATTTACTCCATATACGCGTAAAACAGAAATGTCCTGTATGGAATAAGAGACAGGAAGACTCAGAGATCAGCACGAGCCCTGATGAGGGCTGGACCCCACGACAAGTACAAGAACTCGAAACGGTCGACTTCAGCACATCAGTTTAACATCCAACACCTTCAAACCACGATGGACTTTATAAAGGAGTTGATTGTGTTTGTATTTGATGTTGTTCAAAACAGGCCTCAAAAAAATATTTAAAATATTCTATAAATCTGTTTGACAATTTCAAACATGGGCATTAATGTAAGACATCAGCTCATTACTGAAGACGTTTGTACTGCAATACTGGGAAAATCTGAAATGAGACGCGTCTGTGTGTGTGTGTGTGTCAGGGATGTCGAAAAAGTTGGAGAAAGATTGGAAATCAGCTCTGACCTCCATCATCCAGGAGCTGGATGCTTCACAGTACGATCTGATGCTGGAAAGTCTGCAGAAAATCCCCAAAGGTCGAAGGACTGACAGAGAGAAGATGCCTCAAATAATCATCGAGCACTACGGGGCGGAGAAGTCCATTTCGTCCATCGCTGAAGCCATGGACGAGATTCCAAGGAGGGACTCTGCAGTCCAGGACCTGCTGCGTCCCTTTCTGGAGAAACTGAGGAACAAAGGTGAGTATTTACGCTGCACAGCTGGTTAATGCACCTCGGAAGAAAACGGTGGGTGGCTTTGGATTATTTAGAATGTGTGTGTTAAAACTGAGTTTGTGTTACACACACACACACACACACACATAAGACTCGTCTTCAGGTGTGAAGTTAATTGTAAATTAGATAAATAATAACTACGACTATGACACACTGATAACAAGGCAGCTGCTGACACCTACTGTCAAAGCTGGTGAATATCTCGCACACACAAACCATCTTTAGTGAGAATAACCCAGAAATTACCATTGTTGCTGTTTTGCATTCGAGCACCAACAGCTGCAAGACGCTGATGTGTCCAGCTGAAACCTCATGACCTTCAGAGAGTTCAGAGGTCACCTCAGTTCAGTCGAAGCCGAACGGAGTCTGATATTTGACCATGTGAGTCTGGGAGGCTCACCTGCGTCTTCACTAAGAGAGTCGGATCTCACCAACGCAGGTTTGTCCAAGTGTGTCACCGCTTCAACAACAGGTTTCTCAAGAGTTCGAAGACGTTCACCCAGCTGGAAGGAGTTTGGCTTTACGTTTTTGGCAATTTCCAAATAAGGGGAGGGAAATGTTTGCACCCAGCTGTATCAGCGTTCAGGAGTCCATCAGGACGACAGAGGACATGTCAGAGCTGCAGGAAGGAGCTGCTACTCTCCAAAAAGTACATCCAGTCTGTCTGTCCGAATGTCTGTCTGAATGTTCTGTGGACGGATGTGAGCAAAGTAGAAGTCCGAACTCTTCAGTGCAACATCCCACCCGTGAAACAAATCGTCAAGCACCTGAAACACACTTCTACCAAAGAACCGTTAAAAAGGACAAATGTGATGATTTAGAGTCAAAGCCTGAACTTTAGTTCTAGCAGATGCTGTGGAAGGACGTGAGCAGGCAGGATGGAACGCCACGAGCCGATGGAGTTACGGAAACTTAAAGCTGAACGCACGACGACAGAACAGACGTCGCAGCAGATACTGACGGCTCATTTTAGAAAAACGAGTAAACAAATGAATGAATGATGTAAAACTTGGTCTTTTTAATTGGTCTATTTTATGCAGAAATTAAGACAATTCACAAACTTTCAAGCTGGATATTTCTAAAAAATGTAAAATCAGAGAGGATCACTATCGACCAAATGATCGCAGAAGAAAAAGAAACATTTCTGCTTTTTGTTTGTTTTGGACAGGAAGTCGCTGTGAACAAGGACAAGTTTTTAAAACGTGGTTTTCCAGAAAGAGGAAACACGAAAGCGACTCAGAGCCAGAGGACGTGGACGATCAGCCTGAAACAGGTGTGTAAACCTGCTGTTGCGTGTGTGATGTGCTGGGTCCCAGCAGACGAGTGACACCAGGCTCGTGGTGAAGTACAGTTCACAGTTTTCACACATCTGACTGTGCGTCATCACCAGCTGCAGAGAAATTACTGTTCGTCTCCTGATTTAAAATGACATTTTCAGGGTTTCGGAAGAACAACATCGTGAGTGACTCGGAATCTTCTGATGAGGAGCAGAAAGCTGCAGCTGGTAGGTTTGTTCGGCCTCTTCATCTGTCTGTTCTTGTTGGACGTCCGTGGTCCCACTAACCCAACCTAAAACCAGCGCGACCTTCCAAGCACCTCACTTCACCTAACCTGGTCCTGACTAAGTTAGAAATAAACCTTCATGGACTTTTGTTTGACTTACTTTCAGTTTTACAGTCCTGACCTTGACCTGAACCGGAACCGGAACTTTAAATAAGCCTCACCTAAACTATGTCCTCGCTCCAATATTCAGTTCTGGACTGGCCCCTTCTATAAAAACACAGATGTCCCCTCAAGTGACCACCATGTAACACACACACACACGCAGATGGATACACAGACCACATCCATAACAGCTGTCATTGCACAGTGAGACATCACGAGTGACAGTGTGTCAGTGATTTACGTTTGGCTAAATGTTGGGTTCACCAGTGTGAGGGACAGTTTCAAGTGCAGTGAGGTGAAACCCGTTCACAAAGGAAACCCGACCAACTGCAGCACATCGACCCACAACAGTGTCAAAGTATATTAATGTTTGCTTTTCCTTTCACAGACCCCCCCCAAAAAACCTCGTCTGACACGGTAGGACTTCAAGGGAAGGAACCTTGTTGGGTTAATAACTTAATAATGCTGCCATTGTTTGACATGTACATCCTGTTTGTTTTTTTCTAGCAAGAAAATATTCCACCATGGGTAAGTGGATTTTTATTCTCACTGTCTCTGACTCTGTGCTGGTTGATTCACACGTCTTCCGTCACATTTGCTCTGTGTCCATGCAGAGAAAAACCATCAACGCGCTGAAGCTCAGCGGAGTCCTTGACAAAAAGCTCATAAGAGGCAAAGTTGTGCAGAAGTCTGGGCTGCGCAAATATCGGACAAAAACGAAGGTGACAAAGTTTTTCTTTTACCTCGGGGTTGCTGACGAGACCGCGAGCATCAAGGTGATGGTTTATGGAAAAGAGCGCTACCAACAAATCAAAGAGGGGAGCACCTGCCTGTTCAGAGATGTGATCATGGACGAGAGTTTGATGAAAGTCACTAAACTCAGCAAAATCTCAAAGACGAGCCCTGCTCACATCCCAGAGGAGCTGGAGCTGCAAGCTCAGATGCTAATTTACCAGCAGTGGCCGGTTTACTCCATTGAAGAGGCCAAAATGTCTGAGGACAAGACAATGCTGAGTGTCGAAGGAACTGTCAAAGACGTGAGTTTTCATGAGAGCAATAACAGGCCGGGAGAAGGATGAGCTGTGTCCTGTGTTCTCATTAACGTGCATGTAAAGGCTTTGAAGAGCTGAATCTGAGCAGGCTGACGAGGTCTTTTCTGTGTTTTCATGTCAGGTTATAGAAAAGGTTGAATGCATCTGTGTAGTTGCACTTTCCGGAGTAACACTGGGCTCAGTCTGAGCTTTAGTTGTGTTGGCCGGACCACCTCTGCTAAACATGACACAACCTTTGTATTTCGATCGGTGACACAGACAAATTGTGCTGTTGATTTGCTCAGATCGGTCCTGTCAAAGGCGTCAATCTGAAGAAACAACCAAAGAAGAAAGAGAGGCGGGACTTCAGACTTGAAGACGGCACAGATTCCATCAGGATCAGCATGTGGGGCGGCGACATCATGCAGCTCAGAGGAATATCGAGTGGCGACTCGGTCAGGGTGACCAACGTGAAGACCAACTGCTACTACGACACAGTCTCACTGAACTCCACAGATTTTACCCGAATTCACAAGGTAGCTGCATCCACACACGGCACACTTCACATTAAGCAAAGGGGAAAGTTGGGGAGAAAAGGACGATTCAATTCCAAAGGGAAAATTTGTATTTTTACACTATGTTTTCTTATGTCTTTATGTTTTTATTCATGAACCTCCAATAATGTTGGTGAAGTTACTTTAAACAAGACCTGACATAGTTTCTGTGCTCAGCTGAAAGAAGGACGTTCGACTAAAGCTGAGCTACAGTAGCTTCCTTATCCTACGTTTGAAAATGGCCGGTAGGAATCTCAGACACATTCTGTTGAAGTCTCCGTTCCCCTTCACATTCTGGATCGGACTCCAGTTTTCAAATCACTATAACCTGGAACATTAAAGCCAGAGACGCTGAATGAAACGCAAGTACGGGGGGGTGGAAGGCACCGTGTTTTTGTGCCAGTCTGCAAAGATGCAGAGGGTTGTGTCAGGAAGGGCATCCAACGTAAAACACATGCCAAGTTGACGTGGAGGAGGAAAGTGAATACATGGTGTGTCCAGGAGTCCGGGTGGAGCAGCTCAAGCTGTTTTACAAAGATGTGGATGGAAGAGAACTGGAGGATTCATACTGACAGAGTTTGTGAGGAATGTTCTAGAGGTGAAACGAGAGTCAGATAGTGTGATGAGTCTGAAGCTGGTGGGATGTGAGTTAGAAGAGGAGGAGAAATTGGGGGAATGAGTTAGATGAAGTGAAGCAGATTTCAGCGGACATGTTGGTGAAGGGAACAGAGGGGACAGGCTTGGTCTCCGGGACAGGAACGCAGAAGGACAGACGGTGGCGGACTCTGCACAGAGGATGGACATGGTGGTGGTGAATAGTTTCCACAGGGTGAGGGAGACGCGGCGCTCAGGTGGACGACGTGGAAAAAGACGAGAGTGACTGACAGTGTCTGTGTTGTTCATTAGGTCGTGTGTTCACACATAATGTGGCCTTACGCTAATGGAGAAACGAGGCTTTAATGAGGCTCATCAGCGAGACTGTTAATGTCCCGTTGTCTTTGTGCAGGTCCAGAGCGCTCCTGTTCACAACGTGACAATGGACATCATTGGAATCACAAAGGCCAACAAGATGAAGGCCGAGCTGGAGGCCGAGCTCGGCAGTAACGTGCACACGTTTGTCGTCGCTTCTTCTCTTCTGGCAAAGGCGTTTGGAGTCAAACTGGCAGATGATTTTGAAGAAAACCTCTTTGAAAAAATCCCCTTCAGAGCACAGGCACAAATACAAGGGAGTAAGATTAATAAAATTGCACCGGCTTCAAAGAAGTAAACGGACGGCGGTTATGTCCAGTGATGGTCAGCGAACAATCGCAGAAAAGGACCAAACTGGTGTTTGATCTTGTCCTTTAGAAATGTTTCTTGTACTTTTCATCTTTTGGTTTTAATTCTTTCATCATAACTCATCTTCTAAACACCATTTAGCTTGTGGAATTTAATTTTATTGCCAAATAAGAATATTGATTGTTGTAGGTGGATCTAATACAGAAAGAGCTTCAGCCAAGTGGCTGCAAAACTGTCAACCAACAACGACCTTGTTGTGTCATAAGTGATTTTGAATAAACGTGTCTAGAAGTCGACATGAATGTTCCTGAAATGACTTTGATTTATCTTTAATTTTGCTCATTAAACTTTAACTTTTATCAACAAACTTGCCTTTGCAGCATCAACAGCCTGACGAATCTGTGACATTCTAATAATCAGTTTTAAACATATTCATGTGTCCCACCCAGGACCAGGAGCAAACTGAAGCAGCTTTCCTCAGAAACTCATTAGTCTTTACGTGTCCAAGTTATTTTCTACGAGATATAAACACAGAAACTAAGACGTACCCTGCAGCTGGGACCAATCAGGACAGGAGAGGGTTCCGCTTTTCATAGACCGCTTGGTCCTGGTGCATGACCCCTGTCTCGCGTGGTGTCCCTGCTGATGGAGTTTGACTTTGAGCACAGGTGAAATGGGCACTACTCCTCTC
Organism: Channa striata; assembly: GCA_033026295.1. Classification (NCBI taxonomy): domain Eukaryota; kingdom Metazoa; phylum Chordata; class Actinopteri; order Anabantiformes; family Channidae; genus Channa; species Channa striata. The sequence goes on from CM065182.1 coordinate 899,908, forward strand.
TTCATGAGGGTTTTGTTCTGATGAGCCACAGATGAAACACAAATCAGCTTGATTGTTGTCGTGTTTGAAATTTTGCGTTTTTAATAAGACAGTCTTCTACATCCGGTCCTCGGGCTGCTACAGCTTCCTGTCAAACACACTTTTTATCTCAGAGTTAGTACCGTGGCGCTAGAAACGTCCGGAATTTTGCGTTCTCGGACACATGTGGACTCCGTGACGCACGGCGCGCCGTGGCTTTGGCGGGCGTCGTTTCTCGGGGGGGCCAAATAATCATCAGCTTCATCCTGCCGAGTCTTTGTGTGCAGCCCTGTAGCTGAGTGGCCTCTGGAGCCACTGCGGGTTTCCAGGTACAACTCAATTTAAGGTCAAGGTGAGCGAGGGGGGGCCCACGGAGGAAGAGGAAGTCAAATACGAGTGTTCAGTCGCGTGTCAGCTACAAGCGCCTTTAAAGCTAAAAGAAGAAAACAGCTGGATACAATGAAAGGAAACAGGAGCAATAATTTAACATATTTTATAAAATGTCGAGTTTGACCAAAATGGGTTATTTTGGGATAGTACAAAGCTGAATTATAAAGCCAAATATTTAGTTGTGAAGTGAATTCAGGATAAACACGGAGGAGAACACTTCATTTTCCGTGTTCCTGCTCTGTCCCGGACAGATGTGCTTCTGAACACACTGCGTCAACCCTCGTCCGAGCAATTCACCGGTGTCACGGGAACACCCACAGAACCGAGCAGAGTCAGCACCAAGTCAAATCTTTTGGCTGCACTCGGACAGAAGTCCAGTCTCCACTGGACTGGGCCGGATAGAGAAACGTGTCGTGTATATTCTAGCAAACATAAAAACCCATAATTAGCATCGACATTACACACAAAACCTGAACATCAGAAGCATCATACTCCTGCCGCGCTGACAAACACCCGGACATCAACTGGGCTTCGTCTGGAATATTTTGAAATGTGAATGTTTTTGGGGCGTTTCTTATTCCCTTGACCAGTGGAGTTTATTAATCCAACCCAAGTAACATTATTAATAAACTCAAACTATTTTCTTCTCAAAGTCCATCGTCTACATAACTTTTCTCCTACTCCCTGCTATGGTTGGTAGTCTGCCATTTTGCCTGGTTGTATTCTACTGAATGTGAAAAATATAGTTGCATTAAAAAGTTACAGGACATACTTACAAATCAGGAAACAGACGTTGAATTTAGCACGAAGTCGCCGTGGAAACAGCCTGTGCCAAGTCAGTTTTTTGGGTCCAGGTACGTCACACATACACACCAGGACTTGAATAGCTGCTGGAATTCAAACACACAGAAGCTGCTTAAAATAATTTAAAAAAAACAATATTTCACCATTTCTGATGTGGGCAGATGTTTCCAGGCCAGGAAAACTGGACTGAAAGCTCCGGCTTTGAAATTAAATCCTAAAGTTCAGAAATAAAAACAAGAAACCGTTTTACTTCTACGTGACTTTATTAAAAAATATTAACAAAATCATCTGAAAACATGCCGCACACACACACACACAGCCATATTCATCCATGTAAACCACACACACAGGTTCTGTTTAACAGGAGGACAGACATCATATAGAACTTCCTGTTAGGAACCAGACACTGGCTGAATATTGGGAGACAATCTTGCCAAGCTCAGCAGTTATTGTAAAATAAAGAAAAGGAGAAAATGAAAATACAAAATGTGAAAGTGAAGCCTTTCATTCCAAAACACTGCATCCAGTTAATTCACAATTAAAGGTGGAGGATAAAAATAACCTGATGTTTGCCGTTTGATTTTCCAAAAATATACAATATTTATATAATTACAGGCAGTGAAATCTCTGGTGGACAGCGGCTTTTGGAAGGAAACGCTTCACGTGCACCCACACTCGTTCCATTCAAACCAAACTGACAAACAGGAAATCTGAAAAAACAGACAATTAGTCATTTAAACTGTGCACGTTCACTTGCCCCCCACCAAAGGAAAAAAAAACACTGTGCACATCGAAGCCACTTGTCTTTAATATTACGATAATTTGTCTTTATTCACATATGGACACAGGATCAGATGCTGCTGTTACACTACACCAGTTTCCATGTACTTCTAATAAAAGCTAATCAAGACTGCGGCACTTCCTGTGCAGGTTTCAAACACGAAGAGAACCTTTGACCCCGTCCGTGTTGGCCCATTTCTCTTGCTCTAATTCCTGTCACTGCACGTTCTGCAGGTCCGTTGGTTCTGCAGGCAGCTTGACATTTGGCCTCCGGCTCCATTCGTTTCAGAAGAACGTTTAAAACCCCCCTTAACAGATCCCTTGATCTCAGCGCATCTGTCATGAAAACAGCAAAAATTCTAAATGTAAATTTGGACTTGATAAAGTTTTTACCCATTTCAAATGGGACAGAAATCAGTAGATGCCTGGACACATGGAATCAAGTGGATTCAAATGTCTAAAGCAGTAATTTAACTCTGTGAAATATCTTCCCACGATCCCTCACGAGTGGTTGCACGTAAGAAGAGTTACAACTTTTTTCTTAAAATAATGCACTGACACTCACACACACACACACACACACACACACACACACACAGCGGTCAGGAATCACATGTCAAAGCCTTGTGTCCTTTTTCCACAGGACAAACTCAAAGCGCTGAGGAAGCTCAAACAGCATCTCAAACGTAACTGACTCCTGGTTGAGGTTTTCTTCCAAAAACAGTACAAATTCTTTTTCCGTGTCCAAATGATTATGTCATCTGAGCTGGGCAGCGCCTTCGAAGCGCCACGTTGCTGTGCTCTCATTGGCTGACGATCAGCTGTCTCAGGTAGGATTGCGTGAGGCCTCGCAGCTCCTCCAGCGTGTAGTCTTCCGGCATGGGCAGGCGAGTGATGTGCGGCGCCAACTGGGTGATGGGGATGCTGAGGGAGTCGGAAGCCGAGTCACCTTGCTGTAGGCTCAGCACCACACGGAGGATGTTGGCCACACGCTTCGCCATTTCTGCATGGAGGGGAGGAGCAGTGACTTCACCTAGTAAAGTATTTTTTTTGCCCACTTATTTTGAACTAAAACCTCTGAACGAATATGTTTGACAATAAATCAGGCTCTTATTTGCACATGGTGCAGCTGGTGACTGTGGCTCTTCACTCAGCTGACAGTTGCAGTGAAGTCATTTAAGTGTGTACATACAAACCATGGCCGGACTGACTAAATAAATAAGGATTCTGTTTATAATCTGTGGCAAAGGAGACAAACGCTGCAGATATTCTGCACACGTTTGGATTATTACAAAGCTCTTGTGGTTTTACCTGATTGGGCGAGTCGGTCTCTGGCTGTGCTGCAGGGCAGCAGCTCGATCCTGCTGCACAGAGACGTCACGTCGGTGTGGAGACGCTCCAGTTCATAACCAGCATTTTCCATCTGACCGTGAGGAGAAATAAACTGTTTGCACATTACTTCTATATTTTGAGGTACTTGTATTAGATTTCAGTATTTCAAACTTTGCAGATGATTAAACCCTAAATAATTACACATTACAGTTTAACATTTGTTGACCGTTGGAAATGATATGGGGAAATTCAAAAATGACTGTACAACGACATCCACTCCATTGCAAGCTGATTTGTTGTTGTTTACATATTTGACACCCCATTATGTGTGTGTCTAACGGTCAGAAAAGACCAAATATCTTAATTTTTCAGAGTAAAACATGGATGGAGGATGGATGTTCCTCTGAAGGTCAGGTACCTGCTGGATTTCCTGCAGAATCTTTATGACTCTGATGTAGTCCAGGTAAACGCTCCCTGCAGTGTCCCAGTCCTGGATGGTGGCACAGTGTTCGGGGACCGCCAGGCCCTCCAGGAACTCGAGCAGGTAGTCATGGTTGTCATTGATGATGCAGTCTACAAACGTAAGGAAGGGAGAGAGATAGTTTTACAAATCTTACAAACTAAATGTTTGTCTTTCAAAGAGCTGGCAGGATGAAAAAGGATTAAGGTGATGAGGGAAATTCGACTGTTCTGCCGAACTACTGAACTTTTTTAAACCTCCTCATCTAAGCATAAGAAAATTCCAACCCATGGAAGAAGGAAATCCTGAATAAATTCAAAGGTCTATTTTTAGATAGAGGACAAATGGTAAACTGGGCTTTTAGAGAAAGACTAGGAGACTTTTTTTGGAGCCTGACTCATCTACAACATTTGATTTCTACACATGCACAGAACTCCCTCCCTCCCTCCCTCCCTGGACATAATGCTCTCTCTTCCTAACATTTGATTTTGAAATGGCTGACGGTGCTACTCTAATCCAAGAGAACATAGAATCGTGTGTGGAAAAAACGTTACAACCAGTCAGATTGTACCTGAGGCCAAGTGGCGAATGAGCAGCCGGTGACACTGGTTCCAGTATCCCGCCCGGTACAGGTGCAGAGCCTCCTGCTGTCTGTCACCATCTCGCCGGGCTCTTGTGGCCTTGGCCTTGTGGATCCACTGCTCTGGGATCAGCAGCCTCTCAGTGAGGAAGCGCTCCCTGCGAAGCGACTCCTCCGTCTCCTGTAGGGGGCAGTGGAGAGTCAGCAGCTCCCTCACCGCTCGCTCCCGCTGGCTAATGACACAAGAAAAAAAGGCTCCGTGTTAACTCAGTCAGTTCTACTCGCACAATCAACACACAGTGGACACAGTCAAAGACCGAGACATGCAGAAATCCCTCTTGATGATTTTACTTCCATAATATTCGTGTTAGAGGTTGTGTTCTTTGAATGTAACCCCCCAAAGCAAACTAGTAATTTGAGATTTTGAGTAACACATAAAATTTGAATGTGAGAAAGACCAGATATTTGTCAAATACACTTTTAGATAGACTGATCTTCAGCTGTGGGTTCTTTGTCTTTATAGGTAGAAGCTCCATTATATTAAATCACCACAAAAATAACTTGCAAAGAAAAATTGGGATTCTACACTCCAAACATTTTCTACGTTTGATTTATTTAATCATTACTGCCTTGGAGAAACTGGGCTGCAGGAGATTCATTAATGATAAAAATAAAATTGTAGTTGCCGCCCTGTATTCAACTCGTTTCATTGGTCACATTAACTGATGTACCATTTGAACTAGGAAACAAACAGAAAGGAATTGGGCCCTTCGTCCCTTTACTGTTTCCTGTCTGCAGTAAATGAAGCAGTGAACGCACGTGTGGTCGGGGATGTGCAGCAGTATGAAGATGGCCATGTGCCACAGGCCGGCGCTCTCAAGCTGGGCGGCGTAGCTGGCGTGAAGCAGTCCCTGCCGTGAGGAGCTCAGGTGGGTGTAGTGCAGCGCCTGTAGGACGCCCCAGAGGTGCCAGCTCAGGCGGTAGTCCAGACGCTCCCATGTGACTGTCAGAGGGTCCAACAGCTCCTGTAAACTGTAGTGTCTGCAGAAGGACACGCACAGACACATGAGGCACTAAAGGAACGTTACAGATTTTCACACTTTGTGGTTTGTTCTGAGCTTGTCAGAAAAGTAGAATGTCTTTCCCTGTTCCAAGCACGTCTGAGCACAGAGTAACTAAAAACTTCAAATATGAAGTTGTTGTTGGAAATCAACAGCATGTTGATCATTTTTTCCAGAGATTGAAGTGGGGATGTTTATTCTTAAAACGCGTTCATGTCCAACAAACCAATAACGGGTTTTTATTTGGCTTTTCTTGCAGAGAGCGACCTGTTATTTTCCTAAGAATTACAACCCACACTGACCCTTTCCCTCTAACATTGCCAATACGACTGGCTGATTAGTGTTCATGTGTTGTATTGGCATTTTCCATTATTCAAAATCTTGGTTCGACTCATCAAATCACAAATTTGTGGCTGTTTCTTTGGCTTTTTTTGAAGCTGTGACACATTTAGTGGGACACTGTGCACCCAGGTGGCATCGTAGATCTATGTGACATTTTTTCAGATACAGATGTGTACAGTGGGTGAGCTAGGTTACCTGTCGCTATAGAGCTTGAGCAGATGGAAACAGATGTCATAGAGTGGCCGTTTTGACTCTTCCTCTTCCTCCATTTCTGGCTGTTCCATCTCCAGGTACGGAGGCAGGGGGGCACAGCTGTACTTCCCCACCTCACATGCACCCTGTGATGGACATTAAAAAAACACCAGGAAGTGAAGGCTACTGAAGTCTGTGCAGAGAATAGAACTGGGTCTTGGTAGAACTCTGACAATACTACACGTATAACGATTCACAGCTTAAAAATCCATACAAACAGTACGTTTTACTTCAAAGTACCAAAGTAAAAAGAATAAAAGAATTTGAAACCCTGAGCAGGTGGCAGCTGCTCACCTTGAAGGCGGCTTCGTATCTGGCGAGAGCGTCACCCACAGAGGCCATCGGAGGCAACATGAACCAGAGGTGGATGGCCACACATCGCTTCCAGTCCAGCTGAGAGCACACATTCACCACGGACTCAGACGACTGCCACACCTGTAGAGTGACACAGCAAACACTATCACCATAAACCTACAGACACTTTGCCTTGACACAGATGCATCTTAAGACACATTTCAAATTATCCAAAGTGGCCCTTCAATTATTCCATGGCCTTTTTTTCCAGTCAATTAACTAAACCATCCCTGAGATTTTCAATCTCTCTTTAAACAAACTGAAGTTGTCATACAGGTTTCCCAGCCAGCAGCGCAAAGATGCGCAGTCTCTCCTCGGGCAGGTAGCAGTCAGTCTGCATGCGGTTCCAGTCGGTGAGCTGAAGAGCCAGCAGGTCCCGGCAGTACTGAGATCCCACGGCCTGAGACAGCAGCAGGGACAGCCGGTGGTCTCCTGGAGATGAACATCAGCATGTTAGCAGAGCTAGGACATGTTTTTGAGTCCATCGTAAGTGCAACACTAGTGAAGGACTGGAGTTGCTCTTACTTAATGTTTATTACAGACAAATTCCAACTATTTATACACTGAGAAATCTGTAATTTTTGATTATAGTTCTAGATTTAAAGCTGATGTAATACAAAATTTTCAGATGTAAACGAAAAAATGAGTTTTAAATCTTTTTGTGTTTGGCTTCTGTAGACGATAAAATCATTCCTCACTGACACACCAGCTGTGAACTTTCCACCTCCACCTCACCTTCCTTCTGTGCCAATCGACACGCCTCACTGATGCGGTTTCCTGTCAGGTAGCTGAATATGGCTTCCGTGTGGCGACCCTTCCCTGCCAAAGCCACCTCCTCTTCCACTCTGCAGGTGGCGCCACGCGACAGCCAGACAGAGAATGTCCGCCTCCTCTGCAGCTGCTGCTCATAATCGCTGGATGATTCCCTGTCTAGGTCCTGGTCTGCAGGGCCCAGCCGCCCCCACAGGGCCTCACACAGGGTCCAGACCTCAGCCCAGTAATCCAGGAGAGCTGCGGGAGAATAAGAGAAGAGAAAAGTAGGAATTCTGCTCCTGTTTGTTAAGAAAATTTAAAGAAAAAGCATGTTCAGCAGAGTTTAATAATACATACAAATGGAGGCTTTATTACAACCTCACACAAGCTCCAAGATGGTTGTAATCTCCAAAAATAAAAAAAATACTAAAACTGGTATCATTGACACAACAGAAAAATACTGCAAGAAAATATATATTTTTTTTAAGTAACTGCAGGAATTCTGGCAATACACTGGAAACCCTTCAGCCCTGGTTATACACCATCCTCAGTGTCTGAGCTCTGCTACTTACGGTCGTCGTGTGTCCGTTTGTCCTTCAGCTCAGTGATCCACTCTGCGTACTCGTGCAGCGCTGCCACGCCAGGTTGCGGTCGGACCATGGGGCAGGCAGAGGCATCTGTCGTGCTGACAGTGCTGTGCTTCAGACAGATCTCTAGGGGGCGCTGCATCACTGCCTGGCTCCCTTCTTCCTCTTCCTGCTCAACAGTTTTCACTGATGGAGGCTCAATCGCTACCAGCTGCTCCAGCACCACCTTGTAAGGAGTTTCTGCCAGTCTGCAGGAAATGAGCGCACAAATCTCCGTTAAATTCTATTTTCTGTTGTGTCTGAAAAGTTTTTATATTTCAGCAAAACACAAACATTTCTCGTCATTCGCAGGTCATTTGACATTGGACTGAAAACAGGCATTTTGTAGGCGAAAGGATATAGATTTGTAATGCAGAAGGTTTTTCTTTACAAAGAAACTGTGTGTGTGTTTCTCCTACGGTTTGCTCCTGGCAGGTTTTGGCAGGAAGCTGAAGTCAGTCTTGGCAGCCACTTCTTGCTGGTTAAGCTGTTTGGAGGGCAGTGAGCTCAGCTGCTGGCCACAGTGTGCCAGAGTCCACCCCGGACCCCATCCCACCCGAAAGGAGCGACCCACAAACAGCCCTGCGTCCATCAACAAGCTCCTCTGCAAAAACAACATCAACATTAACTGTGTTTTTAAATTGTCACGATGATCTGTGACATGTCCGGTAAAGAAGCAGCACTTTTCACCGATAGACGAGAGTAAACGAACCTCACTCTGCAAAAAAACGACACTGTATTCACAGTAGGACGCCTGTTGTCTCTAACAGCAAGTTTAGCTTAGCAAAGAAGGGTGAACACACTGAAGACTCTGTGCCTGCTATAATAAGGTCTGAGCAGTTACGTATGCATATAGGAGGTATGTTAAGGCTTCATGAAGTCCATGTCATCAGCCAGTTCTACATCATTGAGCGTAGAATTCGTACAGTATAAATAAAGCAAAACCAGTACTGACCTTCCCTTGAGTGACTGAGTGTTTCAAGGGGACGGGGCCGCCCACTCGCCTGACTCCAACAGTCCTAATCGAAGGCTCTGGAGCTCGGGGGGGCAGCAGGAAGGAGGAAGGGCCCGGCCCGGCCCACTGTAATGACCGGGAGGGTTCAACTGCTGCCGGAGAGACCGGGACAGAGGAGCACGGGGAGAGTCGGGCAGCTGAGAAAGGAGTCCGGAGGTGAAACGAGCCTGAAGAAGTCCGCCCACTGTAGAGAAATTCACACTTTCTCATCCCGTTGTCGTCACAATGTTTTCCCCACATGCAAACACTGTCACATCCTTTATTGCATATCACAGTACACTGAACAGCTCAGTGTTTGATCTGTTGCCGAGTAAAAAACAATTTGCAGATCACGTAATCACTATCCACTGACACTTTAATGTCTGAGTGAAAAGTTAAACCATTGCTCAGCCTCAGATTCTCCGACTGATCTCAGCCCGCTGCTACAAAACTAACAAACAAAAAGATAACCTCCAAGTCCACCAAGCAGCAGAGCGTAAAGTTAGAGGTTTGCGTTTCTTACCGGCTGGCCGGCTCTGAGCTCCTGGCACAGCGAAGCGAGGAGACGAGACATCAGTGGAGAGCCTCATCACTCCCTGATCCTGCAACATGTCGCTCTCCTCCTCATCCTCAGCAAACAGAGATGCCTTCATTATCTGCCAACAGACCAGAAGAAGAATCAGAGGATTCAACGCTTTTACGCTGGCGGGCAAACTGATGAAATGAGGCAGTTCCAGTCTGTGACCAGGGACTGCGACTACCTGGAGGGTGTGGGGGTTGATACCCAGAGTTGACGCTATATGGCTCGACGCAGAGATGCTCTCATGTTCTGCTGAGGTCAAACCCACAAGCTTCCCAGCCAGTGCCGTGTCCATTTCTCCCACCAGCAGGTCACCATCGTCCTCTCCGCCCAGCATGCTCTCTGTTGGAAAGGTCTGGGTTATGTCAGCCATGTCGCTGTCCAACTCTGCCAGGCCACCCGGAAGATCCAGGACTACTGTGGACTAAAGTGACAGACACACAGGATTCATAATCATTGAGTGTATTATTTTTAGCCTCAACGGGCTCCAGTAACGCTTCTACAGTCCTACAGGTCAATAATGTCGCCTAACCACTGTTAGAGGTAAGTGACTCAACCACTCACTGGTGTCGGTCAGTGAATCGCTGTTTCAGCGTAGGCATTACATTTTAAAAAGGTCTCGTGTTACTTGGGTGGAGGAGTTAGTGGAATGAGTGCCGTTCTGTGCATTATATTGTGCACTTTTTTAAAAAACAGCCGTGTTTAAAACGCTCAAATGTTAAAACAAGGTTCGATCCAGGTTTAAAAGGTCGAACCAGCACAGCATTTTTACAGGAACAAACTTTACAGACCAAAGATTAAATATAATCTTCATTTACTTTATTTCTGTCATTTATTGCAATTTAAGTTTGGTACAATAACGTCACATCTTAAGGCTAGAATCTACATTTTTTACTGTTAAGTTTAACTTGATATTTAAATGACAGGATATTTTTGGTACAAGTCAAGTTTATCCTAAAAAATACAAGCTCATAATACATTAAAATACCAACAGCAGCATGTAAATGTGTTGTATAAACTGCTGAAGAACAAAAACCTTCATCATCAAACATCTAACAGAGACTGTATCTTCCATAGAGAAAATAGTATATTTCTTAAACAAATAAAGAATTTAATACACTCGCATGTTTGTTTAAAGCTGAATCGGCAACAGAATAAGACTTGAAGACATTCAGATTAACTAATGAACTCTTTTTTTCATTCACAAATGCAAAGCAAGAAAAAAGTCAACACAATATGTTTGACTGTAACTTTCCCCTTTGAATAAAAATAAGACCTGTTATTTACTGATATGTGTTACATCAGCACATGACCAGCTTTGGGCTTGAAAGCCAAAGCAACACGGCATTTACCCAAAAGCATTTACATAATCATAAATTCACAAAGTTAAAGTGACTCATACTAACAAGTTAGCATCTGGCTGACTATTTGCTGACACCCAGCATATAAATATAATGAATATCATCAATACCACTTCTACCTTTTCCCACCTTGTACTGTGAAAACATTAACAACCTTAAGATAGTGCTCAACAGAATATTTGTGTCTTAACATTACACCTTTTTTTTTCATCTATTAAAAAGGACAAACTGGGTCCCTGCCTGAAAAATATAATCAGCAAGCAATGAATGTAAAGGAAACCGTTCCTAGCATCTAACAGCTGGAAACAAGCAGACGTTTGGCTGAATGAATCACTTCAGGTGTGTCAGTGAGGGTGGTAAGTGTGGGGGCACAGGCTGCTCTACCTGAGCCTGTGGCGCCACCTGTTGCTGCTGGGAGGGAGGGAGTTGTTGCTGCAGCTTGGAGGGAGGAAGTGACATCATCGTCTTCAGCTTCTTGGGGTCGTTTTTAGGTGGAACTTCGTCGTCCTCGTCCGAGTCCTGGAGGCCATATTTGGAGAAGTGAGCCACCTATAAGAAAGAGACAAGTCAGTTACACCTGGGCAGTAACGGTTAGGATAAAATGTTATGATTTATTATGATTTAGAGGCATTTATATCTAATGGGGCCAAACAACATCTAAGTGGATTATGTTGGATCTGTTTTCAACCAGTAGACCAGTTGGGAAATTAGGATTGTTTTTTTTAAACAAAGTAGATTCTGTTTTGTATCAGTGAACATTAGATTTATCTGATGTAAAAAGCACTTGGGCTCATTCATCTAAAATCCGTGACAGCAGCAAACACTGACCTCGAACACCCAGGATCCGGTCTCAGGTCTGTACTCCAGGAAACGGGCTCCCTGCTTGCGTGAGGCCTTCTCTAGTCGACCCTCATAATTCATGTCGCTAAGACGCTCGGGGCTCCGGATCTGAGTACAGCTCGTCTTGTCATTTGGCCAAACACCATCCAGAGTTACCTCAGCCCGTCTGTGAACACACAAGACAGGAAGTGGACCATTAACAGAAAACTGGGCAGGTCACTAGTGAACTATTACAACTATACAACATATTTGTTTGATGGTTGTCCGGCCCCTCACCTGTTCAGCCCCTCTCCTTCTGGCGGCTTGTTTTTATCATCCGGATACACAATAACTTCCTTGCGTCTGAAGTGGACAATCTCATCGAGGTTCAGCCCCGTCACATTGACCTCACCGGGCAAGAAGATGGATCCATAACCTGCAAAGGCCAAACAGTGAAATGTCTGTCCACTCACAGGTATAGTGATGAAAATTTAACAAGTGCTTGTGAGCCTCTTTAGGAAATCCCTGACAGGTAGACTGAAATTCATTTTTTAATTAACTGTGTTTTAATCATCAATTGACCTCTCATTTTCAAAAAAAAAAAAAAAAAAAAAATATTAATAACACGTGGAGTTAAAATGCAGTAGTGATCACCTTACCTTTTCTGCCAACAGTGAAGTTTTCCACAATACACTCTCCATTTTCATCCACCATCTCAGCTAGATCCTCCATGGAAGGAATGGTGTAATAACCAACACGGTTTAGGACAATGCCTAAGAAGATAAAGCATTGAAACAAAACCTATTAGTAGACGATTATATCTTGCATATTTTCTAGTCCAGTGAAATAAAACTGAATATGCCCATTGCCACTGCAGCAAAACATCACACAAAGTATGTTGACCGACACTAAATCCAACTTCCAGGTTTTCTCAGGAAGGAGAAATGCAACAGCTGGTTTGCAAAATTTAAACTGAATTTATATTTCGTATAATGGGATTTGTCTTTAGAAAAGCACTGCAGGAACGTTTGTTGAATACACAGCGTGTTTCTAAATTTGACATGATTGTTTCACTCTCTCATTACTGCTGCTAGTTTCTGCAAAACATTTATAAACTATCATAACTAAAGTTTTAGTCTGCTCTTGTTTATGATTGTTGAGGTGTGTTCATATTTTTCTCTTTTTAATAACTTTAATGTGTACCCACTTTTGATATGAATAGCAATTGATATAAGTGAAGACAATGGATTTCACTTAAACCATACACCCCGACTTTAATAACTTTAATTTTCAATATTGCACATACTCATTGCACTAGCCTGTATATACTCACCTGTAAATAGTAAAAAATAGCTTTTGATATAATCTGTAAATTTCAACTAGTTAACAACACCCTGTATAGTATGTTCAATTGATATAAATTTGAATATTTTCACGAGCTTAAATTGTAGCTGTAATAGTATAATGTTAAATTAATTAATCTGCACATTTTCTGGGCTGATGTAAGAGTGATCAAAGTTTGACTAATATGACAGAAAGGGTCAAATCTTTCCTGTTAAAAACAAGTTGAAACTACAGTGGCTTTATAGGTAATAATTAAGACAGATGTGTAGACCTAATAAAATAAATAAAAATAAAATAAGTAAATAAACGATAACAATTTTGTCCAAACAACATCTTGTAATGAGCTGCATACACCTATCACCCCCAGAATCATTTATCTACACAGTCAGGCTACCTATGGAGCTGTCCTACATTATGGTGGAAATGAGAGTGATTTCCTGCCAAAGTTTTTAGAATTTTGAGGATTTCTGTCCAGTTAGGACAGATTTTTTACTTTGACACTTAAATATGGGCCCTGGTCCATGGTTAAAGTGAAAACGACATGCAGCAAGCTACCAGCCCATTAGTACTTCCAGCTCCTGTGACTGGTGTTTTGGAAGTAGCACATGAATATTTAAGGCCTGTTTAAAAAAATATATATTTTTAAATGTCGATGAGGGTTTGTCCCGGACCTGCTGGGTGAGGAGACTGTTGATCCTGATGCTCCTCCTCTTTCTCCTCCTGTAGAGACTCCTCTCCCAAAGATGCTGACACATCATCGCTGCTCAGCTGAGGAAAAAAGAAAAGTGAGTCATTAATATTTTGCTTAACACTACACCACATAAATAACACTTCATATAATCCAGTTTATTATTGCACTTCCCTGTTGTGTTTTTTTTCCATATCTGTAACTAATTACACACATCTCCTGTGAAACGTGTACTCACTAAATACTTTACGTCCAAACAAAAACATACCTGTTAAAGCATGTTAAAGTACACACTATTGTTTTGTGCTTTTGATTGTAACATTCTAACTCTTAAAAAGGTTAAAAACAGCCAGAGATGCGTTTACTGACCTCCAGGCCATTCCTGGCTGCTTTGTGCATGTTGAGTTCATTGATCGTGTCCTGGAGGCTGGTCTGGGTGCGACCCTGTGGGATCGGCTTGGCGATGGGGTTGACGTAGAACTGGGTAACTTCGGGGTTGTCGTCTACACGGCTGCTGGGGCCTGCCAGCTCCCTCAGCTCCTCCTCTTCTTGCACAAGGCTGCTGACCAGAGAGCAAAAGAAGAGTATGTCCACATTATCATGGCATCCAGAATATTTCAGTTACAAGCAGGCAACAAAAATTCTTCTGACTTAAAATTAACTCCAAAGCAGAAATTAATTTATAACCTTGGTTACGGTTAAGTTGTTTCCCAGTATTATTTAATTTGATTATAATTAGAATCAATTATAAACAAAAGCTCAACTTTTTCTAAAAATGGGAATTATTGTGAGGACAATTATTACAAGTCAATTACTGGTTGAAGCATTAAGCGATAGAAACTCATGTCCAGATGCATCAGTTTTTCTACTCAACAACATGGTCACGGTAAAAGCAACAAAAGAAGAGCCTTAAATGTGCAGGTGGAAACGTTCTCAACAGAACAGAAGGCTCAGAAACTATGTGTGGGTCTGTGCTGAGACCTGTGTCCATTTGGTGGATACTCTGATGGGGAGGCAAGGTCATCGGTCTCTTTGTTTATTGGACTGTTGTACTGACTGTTGTTCAGGTTCTTCAGAACAAGCTTCTTGATGCTCTTTCTGTATACAAAACACACACGGAAGAGAAACTTTAAAGGGCGTTTGCACTGTGACACGTTGTCATAAGTCAGTTGTACATGATTTAACTATTTCATTTAGTTATTTGGCAGATGCTTTTCTCCAAAGCGATTTACAAGTGAGGTACAAGGCAGCAAAAACTAAGGTGAAAACAAGAAAGCAAAGGGCTAGAAAAAGAAGTGTTTCCATTTCATAAGATGCAAGTACAAAAAAAACAAAAAAAAGACAATTAGATTTTTATCATTTTTACGGTGAAGGTGCTGTAGCAGATTGTAATCTGTAATTCTCCTCTGTAGGTCTTGCAATAAGACCTGTAAAAATCCAAAACCCTTCCCGATATTGTTACTATGGTGACACAGGCACTGCTGGATGACTGATACCTGGGAATGAAGGCTCCATTAGTGAGTGATGGCTCATCGTCGTCCAGCCCGTCAAAGAGCTGCGACTTGGAGGAGCCGGATGATGTCAGTGCTCTGGGTCGGACTCTGGTTGCAGGTCGGGGAGTTAGCTTGTAGTGGGTGGGTGTGGTCAGAGCCTTCTGGGCAGTGGGATTGGTCGGTTTGAGCCGCTATAAAAACACAAAGGAACAATTATAGCTTTGTTTTTTCAATAGTAAAAGCTTTAGATACATTTGAAACTTATTTATGTCATATCAAATACACAACTCCACCTTAAACAAGCATAAACTGGGGAAAAAAAGGAGCACAAGAGCAGGTGCCTCGGGGGGAAGAAAACACATTTAAACAACATGCGAATTAACCCAGACCGTTTCTCCAGCTCTCACCTCCTCTTTCTTCTTGGGGTCTGAAAGTGGGTTTCGAAACAGGGGCGAGTCTCCATATGGTGAATACGCCAGAACATTGAGCTGCTGCTGAAGCGCAGCCTGCTGGGCAGCTGCTGCATTTGGATCAGTGAGAGCTGAAGGAGAAGTAAGAAAAAATAATTTTTAATTTTTAGTTAAACCCTTCTGTAACAAACATACACTTGTACACACCTGTAACAAATCACACTCCCTCTCCCATTGTCCCACACACCAAGTTAGTCGACTACAGACGCACGGGCTGGAGCCTGGCTCCACTGCCCCACATACGGTTTGGAGGTTGCATTAACATGAATGAACTGGTTTGTAAATCAAGAACTTCTTCACAGCTCAGGGGCATTTTTAAATGGTGGAGGACATTTACTTCACAACAACTATTCCTGCCACCCATTCTTTTGTTTAGAAACAAATTAATCTTGACGAAATTACTGTTATGTTGGAACTCATTATTGCTTATCAACTTCAGGGTTTGTTTTAGCCTATGCAACTTTCACTACAGTTAAACTTGTTTGACTCTTAAACTTCATTCATCCACTCTCAGTCGCTTCAGCTGCAAGGACACTTCTATTATGGTAGCAGGTAAAGAAAATAATCACAGCTTCTACAATTCAAAAACTGAGATGCCTGTTAAAATGACAGTATTAGTTGCTCAGCCCAGAATCTCAGTCAGTTGCTCTGTGGCTTCTTACCAACAGGCTGCTGTGGAGCTCCAAATCCTAGCGCGTTGTTTCCACTGTTGAATCCAGTAGTCCCAAACGTTCCCATTGTTCCCAGTGTGGTTCCCAGTTTGTTCTGGTTATTCCCAAACAGAGATGTCTGTCCTGTGCCCACTGCTGAACACATACAACTCAGTATTAAATAATCTTAAGGAAGTCATGGGTCACTTACAGAAAGTTTTAGCTGATTACCAGACTGACAAAAAAACTATTCTAATAATCTAGTAAAAAACAAGGAGAGTCAAAGAACATCACACCTCAAACGTGTATTTATCCTGATGTGAATTTTGGTTAAAGAGCTTGTAAACCAGAGTTTTTGATTGGTGGTGTTTTTTAGTAGTCATCAAGGAAAAACAATTTATTCACCCGCTCTTCACGTACTCTTCCATTATTTGTTAAATGCCCTACCCTTTTAAATGTTGGTATGCGTATGAACACTGGGACAAGTCATTTTGGGCTGACGTTTACATTATTTACTCCAATATGTAAACTGATTAGCCATTAATAAATATCTAAATACTGTGAGAAAATGCCAGTTACTTTCTACAGTTGAAGTTGATTTATCCTGGTTTACCTGTTCCAAAACTGGTTCCCAATCCGGTCCCCAGACCTCCAGTGGCTGGCTTGTTCCCAAACAGACCCCCTCCAGCAGGGTTTCCACCAAAACCTGCACCAAAGGAGAAACAAAAAGTGATTAACAACAATTTAAAAGGTGTGTAATGTCTCAGATACAACAGTCATATAGAGCATTATATTAACGTTAACAGTTGGATAAAGTACATCTCAAGTCAATGCTTCACTGGTGGACTTACCAAATGTGGAGGTGTTGGTTCCCGTTCCTAGTGTTAGGGCAGGCTTGTTGCCAAACAGCACAGTGCCTGTGCCAAAGGAGGGAGCGCTGGTCGTGGTGGTGCCAAACCCGGACGTTTTATTCCCAAACAAACTCTGCTGTTAGCATTCAACAAACAGCACAATTAAAACACATTCACAGCAACTTTCCACTTCAGAGTTCAATAAATGTTTTCTTAATTTTAATTTCTACTGATTGGCTAAAAAAATTAATTAAGGATCATTTTCAATGAGTAAATCAAGTACAAATTAGTTACTGTCAACTGGGATTATAAATTTACTCCTAAAAATCTCTAGCAACATTTAAACCAGCACGGCTGTAGCTCAGTTAGTAAGGCTCCCCAAGGTCTTGTCCTCGGGCAAGACACTGAACCCCAAGTTGCTCCTGGTGGGTCAGATACCACCTTGCGTGGCAGCCGTCGCCATCAGCGTGTGACAACGAGTGAATGAAAAGCTACTGTGAAGTGCTTTAGATAGAAGCACTATCCTACTATAAGGGGACATTTACCATTTAAACCCCGCTAGGTTTGAAATTGACTTTAGTTTACATACATCCCCCTCCGACAACTGGTAAGTTGTTAAAGATTAGAGTTTAAAAATTTAACAACACAGTGTTGAGAAAACATTAATGACTCCAGCAAAATTGAACCACTACAGCACTTTTGTTTATTAAATCCAATTGAAACTTGACCATTTATCTGATGTGATGAATGAGAGCTCAGGCTATACTCAAGCATTTCAGGACTACCTGACATCTGTGTTACCATGAGCAGCAGTCAACACATTACTAAAGATATACCGACATCTTCTCATATTGAGTGCCAACTGACTGGAACCATGCATTTGTCCTATTTCAAACCTTCCCTAGTTTGTTTTGTACCTGTGTGCCTACGTTTCCAAAACCGGTGTTGGTTTGCCCGAACAGCCCAGTGCCCGTCCCAAACCCAGTGGCAGTGCTGGTCTGAGCCGTGCCGAACAACCCGCCCGACTGAGTCGCGGTGTTCCCAAACAAACCCTAAAACATAGGACAGAACAAGTATGAAGCAACATCAGCTAAATTCTTTCAGAAATGTAAGCCAACAAAGTGGCACGGAGCATCGGAGAAAACCAAATGACTGTCACCATGCTGCTGGTGTTAGCCTGTCCCATTGTGTTGGTGTTGCCGAAGGTGAAGCCAGTGCTTTGTGCTGTGGTGGTCTGACCAAATGGCTTAAAGAGGCTGCTGGGTTGTTGCGGGTTCTGCTGACCGAACAGGCCACCTGTGGTAGTACCAAAACCACCTGTAGCTGATACAGAAAGGAAACAGACAGCAGGTTGCTGACAAGCGTTCATCAACAGGTCAAACATTCTGGGTGAAATTAAGATGCCCATGCTGCTCAAAACAGCTGAGCTGACACCAGACTACATATGCACATAACCTGTTTCTGTTGTTCTTCCCACTTACTAGCTCCAAACGTGGTCTTGTTCTGTCCAAAGGAGAAGTTGGTGTTGGGGGCAGAAGAGCCAAAGAGGCCAGTAGCGGCGCTGGATGTTGGTGTGGCTGAACCGAACAAGCCACCTGTCCCTGCAGCCATTGGGTTGGCTGGGCCTTTTCTGCCTGCCTGGTAGTCCTCAAGCCTCAACTCCTGCAGCAAAACACGAGAGAGAAAAGGAAAAATTCAGAGAAACAAAAATATTAGTTTAACCTAAGAACAAACACACACAAAAATTAACCTTCTGTATATTTTGGACCCTGCATTTATGCTTTCGCTTTTTTTGCAACTGTGCCGAAAGTTCAGACACCTTGTGATTAACTGTATTCATTTGTAGACTTTTACAATTTCACACCGTTCAGATTAAAAAGAGAAATAAACTCCACCTCTGCTGAAATCTCAACATGCATACACAGCCTTTACTCCCTTGACTTGAGGTTTGTTTTCCTCTGAAACCTTTATCACAGTTTGATCTATGCAGTTTCAACACCACCATACAAATTAAATGTTGATACTATTCTAGCCCATTTTATTATTACTGAGCATGTGTAGATTCTTTATTCCTCAAGAAGAAGCGAATGCAACCAAAGCCAAAATATGAAATATAAACAAAGATGGAAACAGACAGGGCAGACCGGGACATCGGAATCCATAACAGAAGCAGCTCACCTCAGCACAAAAACTTACCTCCAGGGATTTGTTCTCATACTCCTTCATGGCTGTGATACACTGGTGTTTGGTGTTGATGCTTGTTGTCACGCCAGCTTTTACCATTGTATCACTTCCTGTTGGAGGCTGGGGGGGAGAAATTAGTTTTTACAGATTTTCTCATAACTATGCTAACTGTGATGACAAAGAAAAGCATTACATCATAAAATGTATGAGGATGTAACTATCAAATATTTGTGAGTTTCAAACTCATTGAAATGTATGTAAACCTTTTAGTGCAAAAACATTCGGAACATACTCAAGAAATTAACACGTCCACAGGTGGGACACAGGTCGTGTCCCGTGTCCCCTTTTGTTAACAAAGATGTTCTTACATTGAATTTTACGGTTGTTCCTGGTTGCTGAGTGGCAGAGAACCCTGAACCTCCAAACAAGGAGTTTGTTCCACCAAATGGGTTGGAGGTGGTGTTGGTGGACCCAAACAGCCCACCACTGCTGGTGCTCGTCCCAAAACCTAAAGCACACAACAGGAGTCAGACATTTTCATAAGATCCAGACATTTCATTAGTCAAACTAATCAAACTCACAGTTTTAAACAGGAGCAAAGAATCATTCATTTCCATATTGTTTGACTAAATGTTAGATTTAGAACATTTATGATAATTCTGCTTTTTGTGCAGATTCGTACGGCTTAAATGTAACACATTTTTTATATTACGTGAAAATTTAACAATTACACAGTATTAAAACCTAAACGTTTATACTTTGCATTCTGTTTTTGAGTTCCCCAGATGGACAAATATAAACTAGGAATTCTCTATTTCATTTCCGTTGAGAAAATTGTGAGAAACTGTACAACAGACAAGAGAGGTATGGAGGGTTCTCACTTCCAAAGGTCGTAGGTTTGTTGGCACCAAAAGCATTGTTCTGCTGAGAGAAGAGTCCACCACTGGTTCCTGTGCCAGTGTTGCCAAATAAGCTGGTGGAAGTGCCACTCGCTGTACCAAAACCAAAGCCAGTGCTGGTGGAGGAAGTTGCCGGTTGGCTGAATGAACTGGAGCCAAACAAACCACCTGAAGAAAAGTAAAAACTATTTAATTTAACCTATTAATTTTTTTTGTATACAATTACTTTGAATAACACATTCAAGCAACAAGGCAAATCAATCTATTTTACCTAAGACCGATATAGAAGAAATTAAGAAAAGATTCAAAAGCACAGAAGGCAAAGTAAAAAAAAAAAAAAAAAAAAAAAAAAACGTGAAGTATACAAATAATTTATTTTTTTAGTTCTAACTTTGAAGACAGTAAGCAGATCTGACCCACTCCATTTATGATTACAGATTGTTCTGAACGTAGCCATAGATAAAAACAAAGTATAAATATAAATATTACTACACTAAAGTGGTATTCTGGCTGCTCTAATCAATAAAAAAAGAACTGCTTTTTAGAGCATTTGTTAACGTCTGGGCTGGTAAATGCCGTCTCCCCAGAAAGAAATGGTCCACAAGTGCCAGACTGAAACACAAAACAAAATAATGGGTCTGACAAACCAGGTTTATTCTGTGTGGAACCAAACAATCCTCCAGTGTTGGTGGTTGCCCCAAACGCAGATGTCCCAAAGCCTCCCGTTGCCCCAAAGCCTGTGTCTGCAGATACAGTGACACGACGAAAGGTCACGCAGAACGATGCGTCAAATCACCTTATAAAACTTCAGAAACTTTAAAAAGCCAAACTAGACGCTCAGGATAAAAAATAAATAGCACTTTGAAAAGAATGCAATGCTGTTTGACTTAAACAATATTTTAATATAACCACATACTTAAAGTATTTATATAAATGGCAGGAACAATTTCAGACAGTTGTACAGATTTAACCGCAATAAATGTATTAACAAATCAAACACACAAAAAAATAGGGGACTTTGTTCTACATTTGTTTTTAAGAAGCAACAACTGCTGGTTTGAATCCCAAACTTTGAACAACTTACTCTGCTGTCCAAAGGTCGATGAGGTGCCAAAGCCTCCCGTCCCTCCACCGAAGGGAGTACCAAATGACTTGTTGAACATCTTGTGCTGCTAGCAGAACAGCATAAGCCCTCTGTGGGTAGACAGACAATAAAGTGTGTTTTATTCACTTTTTAAACAGCTGTGTTCCTGCTATAACAGCTTCCCTGCTCTGACTATACTCTGTAGAAACATGTGATCCCAGGATCAAAATACCAATTGAAATAAAGTGACACATGTTTTGATTTTAAAGGTTACTGGAAAAACATCAAATTAAAACGGAAGCATTCCAGTACAATAACAGTCAAGCTGACTCAAGTTAAAGTCACTTGCCCAAATACTTTAAGCCAAATGTTGAGTGAATGAGCAGCTGAATATGAGAACGACGTTTTTCAAAACTGTCAGCAGCAGAAAACAACATTGGCAGACCCTCGGCCCACGTGCAGCTCACGGGGCGGTGGCAGCAGTTACGTTAGTTATTGTAAAATATGATATTACCGTCGGTCTCAGCCAGTCGAACCGTGTTTGAACCGGTTAAGAACCAGGTATGCCCAGAACTGAGTCAGAGCCAGATGAGACCAGTTCCAAACCGAAAACCAACACAGCGACATGCCAGCCGCAAAATATCCGCTTTAGTTTTAATATTTGCTACGTTAATTCACAACACATCTTAACTAACCAAGATATTAAAAAAGCCAAATTGTACCTGCTCAAAGGAAATGACACATTTAAAGTTCACGTGAACGCTCCCTTCTATCTGGACATTCACCGTGTTTGAACGTGCGTCAAGCTAACGTTAGCAGGCTAAGCTAGCACTCCCGCTAACCGCTGCTACGTAAACGTTAGCAAAACAACAGCAACACTGACTAATAGTTATTACTTTTAGAAATACCTTCAACAACGCTTATACAGATGCTCAGCTTCTCTCCTGCTCGTCCTCCCACAGAAATGTAGCGATGGAGTCCAAAATATTGAGCGAAAAAAGTGCTTCACCCTCAGAGCCGAGCAGCTTTGTGTCGACGAGGAGGGAAAACTGTCGACCAACCAACGTCCTCACGCATTTTCATACGTCACGACGACGACACACGCTGCAAGTTCTTCTTCTGTAGTTTCATTTGCGGTTGGCGGCCAGCTTATACGCGCATTACTGCCTCCTACGGATGTTTGCGTGATCAGGAATTCAGATGACGTCAACGGGGGGGGCGCTCTAGAAAAGCAGATTGACCATGATTCCATACACACATGTTTCATGTAGTGAAAGTCACAGGGAAGTTTAATGGTTTTTATGTACAACACAAACTTAAAACAAACACGTTCAGAATTAGAGAAGGCGTTCTGTAACTGTTTCATTAAAACTCTAAATCGTTTCCTCAGTGATCTTCCTATGACATACTAAAATGCGCAGCTTCCACTCTGGGGACATTTTCTTGTGTGAGTAGCACGTGTTTAACTGTTTCCGGGTGATTTCAGTGTGGACCCAGCCCGCCGTGTGCTTGCCGTTTCTGCAGAGTATGTGGCCTCATTACTTCTATCAGTTCCTGGCCTGTGTTCATGGTTCTATACATTGTAAAAATGTTGTAAAAATGTCCTGTGGCATAGATTTCCCATTAATCTTGCTAGACATTATGCACAGGTTTCTTGATAATAATTTGATCTCAGACTTACTTACACAAAGTCTAGATTTATTGGCTGTGATTTTAATGATTATTTGGCCAATATATCTGCCTCTTCATTACCTTCAGTCCCTACATGTATGCAGTCTAACCATCAGGTGAAATCACTACAAGGATCATAATCCTGTCTGGATGATGACTTCTCAAGACTTTACACAAGCCCTGACAGACTATATATGAAGCTATAATATGAATGTCTTCCACCCAGTGTAATGCTGAAACATTGTTATTCCTTCAACTGAGTAAAGTGACAGATTCTCTGTCGTTCTCCTTTTAACAGCAAATTTACACTATGAAAAAAAAACAGTTTTTTTGTGGGGGGTTTTCTAAATACCAAGCGGGCACCTGTTAATACTTGGCTTTAATTTTATGCTGCATGTCCATGAATAATTTTCAAGGCAAAACAACCAAGTCTCAGTCTTTCAGGCTTCCTTCCATAGCATGTCAAACGTTTTTCCCACATCAAAAATTATTATTAGGTTCTGATTCTGAACACACAATGTTGCTTCTCACTCAACCATTCACACACCAGTGGTAGTGACTGCCATGAAAGCCACTGCAGATAGCATGGTGGGACCAGGGATTGAACCACTGACCCTGTGGCTCATGGACAACCGCCTTACCAACTAAAGCCCTATGTATTTTGTGTATTTTTTTAACACATACCTTCTGGATTTTTAGTTTAATTAGACTAATTTTAGCAGGTTTCTAAAAGTATTATTTAAGAAAAGTTGAGGACGTCATCTTTAGTTACATTTGTAAATGTCTTACTTTGTTTCTCCCCCCGTTGTTGGATACACTAACTTAAAGTACATGGTCTGTACTTATATAGCACTTTACTACATTATCACTATCCAAGACCCTTTGTACCGTTTCTTATTCACACATTCACACAGATGAGGGAGCTGCTAAGCAACTAACCTGGATTCAGTGTCTCGCTCAAAGCTACTTTGACAAGTGACGAAAGGAACCCGGAACGAAACCACCAACCCACTAACTGGACTACTCTACCTCCTGAGCCACAGTCGCCCTTGTGATGAAGGTCAGCCAGAGGACAGTAGGAGTTTCACCAACAAATCGAGACGTTAATTCAGTCCACGTATCTTAGAGTGAGGTCTCAGCCTTTGCTGCGACGGCAGAGATTTTCAGTCGACAGCACAGGTGGTACACAAGAATGGACCTGATGGTCTGATCTCTGAGCCCATAGATGAGGGCGCTCAGACACCTGGGGAGCATAATAAGAAAGACATATAAAACACACTGGATGCGGACAAGTACTGTCCTGGTAAAAACCTTTGAAATGGCAACAAGGACTGCGTTATGTACAGTTGAGGAGAGGCTGAGGCCCAGCTGCATCACGTGCAGCAGCAGGGTGTTACGAGCCTTACGGGCTGAAGCTTTGTTTGTAGAGGCTGACCTGGCTGCGACGGTCACACCAATATGGGAGAAGATGACTGCTACTCCAGCTGATAGAAACACAAACGCAGTATAGGCTTTGTCATAATCACTAGACACTGGCCCAAGAAACATTCCAAGTGTACTACACAAGTCCTTCATTTGCAGACTCGGCAGGTTTGCTAATTGATATTCTAAAAACAGAACAACTCGAATGAGGACATTAAAGGAACAAAAAGCCCAAACTACAACGATGGCCAACTGCGTGTTTCTCATGGTGATGATGGATGGGTGCCTCAGTGGGTAGCACACAGCCACAAATCTCTCCAGAGACATGGCAACCAGAGTCAGAGGGGAGATTTCATTAGTGAGATTAGCGAGCATGACCAGCACACCACACACAGGATACGTCAGCATTATCCTACACGAGGCCAGTAAGTACAGTAACTGGCTCACTGCCATCTGCACAGTGTCTGCAAAGAGAAGGTTAAACAGAAGAATGTAACGGGACGTCTCACGCAACACCAGTTTGTTCCTCAAGGCAAACAGCATGGTGCCATTAATGAAGATGAATATACAGCATGGTGCTGTAGTCAGAGAGGAAAGAGTTATTCTTTCCAGTAACCCCGGTGCAGTTAGGTTGTCCAGAGACTGAGCAGCATGGGACATCTCACAAACATTCAGCACCTGAGATATTAACCAACTGAAGCTGTAGCACAAAAGCACAATAAATCACAGCCTGTTTGTTTTCTGTGGACATTAAAACGCATGTATGCTGTTGTCCCACGACTCTCCCACGGCAGATGGTTAGCTATTCTGCAGAGCTTGCCTCCCCTCACATACTATTTATAAGCTATATCCTTCACTGAGTTCACGTGACATAATGGCATATCAGTTTGGACCCAGAGGCAGACTTTAACATCAAGGAAGAGCAGGCAAGAGAGAGCCAATTAGAAACCTGGTCTGAAAGAAATCTACCTTGACAAATCAGGTTTCCCTAATCCCCTTTACCGCCGATTTCATTTATACATGTAAGCTATATTTAATAAATATCAAAACTCAATTAGGTTTCTTAATAATTATTAACAAAACGTTTTTCTTCTACACCCCCCACCTTCGTTGTTTTTTGTAAATAAAAACAAATTTTGACTTTGATGCCTCACCTATAAAATATTCAAGAAGCACTAATTTAGATGATTATAAAATGAGCAGGTTAATTGGAAACAGCTATAATCTTTGTAAAGATCTTTCATAGTTCAGCACTTTATGCCAAAATTCAAATAATTAGAACGTGACCCAAAAGTTATTAAGATTGAATGTTTTCTGCATTGAGGGCAATTTAAGGGCCCCACATTCAAAAGTGACGAAGCTCCTCAATTTTAAGGTTAAGGTGACAATTCTCAAATGAGGAAAACAGGGTAGAGGATTTTAGTGAGGATTTGAGGGGGGAAAGAGTGGAACCTTAAGAAAGCACAAACAATAAAACAAATAAATCATCTAATAACATTTATTTTGTGAGAGTAATCCTTACTAAGCCTAAACAAAATTTAAGAATTTCTTTAGTAGCTTATTTAAGTTTATTTTCAAGTTAAAAAGAATGAGTCTAAATAAATCTTCACTAAAGCAAAATAAGTTACATAAAAGATGTCATAAAGCTAAGCACACACTTATATGTTCTGCAAGAGAAAATGTGGAATATTAATAATCAACTATTTTTTTTCCCATGTGATTTTAAAAATTACTTTGCAAATGTAGGACTTTTTTTTCTCTAGTAAAATCACTTTAGGCAGTTCTTTATATTTATGAAAACAACCTCCACAGCCCAGTTCGATTGATTACAACTAGATTTAGGGATTGTAAAAAATCTAAAACACGCAGGACAGTGAGTCAAATTGGCATTAGCTTTATTAGTTATTTGTTTTATTTGGTTATTATAGTTAAACGTAAAGGGGGTGAATGGGGTGTTGGAGGCAATGAACATGGGAAAATTGGTTTTACTTTTGTACAATCAACAATCAGGTGCCATATTAAGCCTGAAAGACGTTTTACTTGGAGGAACCTACTCAGTGTCGTGGGCAAAAATTGGTCCTCCATTTGTGCAAAAATGTATAAAACCTTTGTCTGAAGATACGAAAAAGCTTCAACTGTCCAAATGTGTCACAATAATTGTACACGTATATTGTCCCAGTTTGCAGCATTTAGTTTGCTTTTTTTTGGTTACTTCTCTTTCATTGCAACCCAAAAGGGAGACACAGTTACAGGAAACAAAGTGACTGAATTTTGGACTAGAAGCACTTAAAACTGTGGAAGATAGATTGATTTATTAGACCCCGACTGTTCAGACCTTGTCTTAGCGTATGATACACATTTGAATATTTTTCTGCAGTAAACAAGGAATGAGAATTTTGTATCCCATCTCTTCCACTGAAAAGTTCCCATCTAAGTCTTGGCAGAGACAACAGGGAACTTCAGCTGACAGCACAGATAGTGCATAAGCACCGGTCTGATGGTCTGATCTTTGACACCATAAATAAGGGAACTCAAACACCTAGGAAAGATGCAAAAACACATATAGAAAACTATGTGTACGCGCACTAGTACTATCCTTGTTACAACAGTTGAAATAGCTGTAAGCACAGGGTTCAAAACTGTTGAGGAGAGAGTAAGGCCCAACTGGACTAGATGCAGCAGCAGCGTATTACGATTCTTTTGCGCTGAAGCTTTGTCTGCAAACACCGACCTCGCTGCTGTCATCACGCCGAGAAAGGAGGAAGCGATCACCACACCAGCTGATACAAACAAAAAACAAGTGTAGGCCTTGTTATAGTCATAAGACACAGAATCAAGCAGCATGGCCACGTCAGAGCAGAACTCTTTCATCTGCAGTCTCTCCGTGTTTTTAAAAGCAAACTGTAGAATAAGAAAAACTCGAGTGAGGACGTTTAGTGAACTGAAGGCCCAAACTACAATGACTGCAACACCTGTGTTTCTGACTGTGATGATTGTAGCATGCCTCAGCGGGTAGCACACAGCCACATATCTCTCTAAAGACATCGCAACGAGCGTGAGAGGAGAAACATCATTAGTGAGAACAGCAAGCATGTTGAGAAGGCCACACACAGGGTATGTCAGTGTTACCCTGCATGCGGCAATCACATACAGCAAATGGCACAGAGCCATCTGCACAGTGTCTGCAAAAAGCAGGTTAAACAGGAGAATGTAACGGGAGGTGTCACAAAATACCGCTTTGCTCCTCAAGGTGAACAGCATGGTTGCATTAATGAAGAGAAACACACAGCAAGGCAGCGTGGTCAGAGTACAAAGCGTCACTCTTTCCACTAACCCCTGATACTGCTGTATACTCAGAGATTCATTTGCATTTGACATTTTAGAGAAGCAGTTAAGTTCTTAATGTTGCTGGAAAACACAATAAATTGCTTTCAGTTTAAATTCCTTCAACGAAGAAGGAAACGTCCTCTGTAGACAGTTGGCCAGTTTCCATGTGAGCAGAGCTGGTCTGCAGGCTTTGCTTTGACTCACATACAGGATAGGAGCTCTGTTGTCATACCCGTTTTACGTGGCACATCACACGCCTGCCTGGGTAACAGATTATGATTACATAACCTCTTCTCCAACCCTAATATACCCAAATACCTTTGTCAAGTTTTAGAGCTGACACAACTCTACAGCAGCAAGAGGAGGAAAAGATTCTGGCTTTCAGTGAAGAGTAAAATCTTTTCACCAATTTATTTGGATAAAAACTGCAAACTCTAAACTATTACTTAGACGTGCATGAAGAACAATGTAATAACTAGGTCAGAAGTGGGGTAAAATTATTTTTATCTACTCATATTCTTCTAATTCTTACATCTAGACTAACCTTCTGCTGAACTCAATTAATGTTCTCTTTATTTAACAACACTAAATAACTTCCATACCAAACACTATCAACTAAATAGTCCGTGTGTGTTTTACACACAGGCCTCTTTAAACCAACCTAGTCTCCTAAGTGGACCAATAGGAAGAAGAGAAGGCGCCTGAGTTCTTCTTGACTAACCTTGAGCTCTGATGGGGCCTCAGTAGTCTCTCGTCACACTAATGTTCATAAGCCCTGTTGGGGCTGTAGCCCCCCTGGGGATCAGTGTAGAACACTGGAAAAACTGGAAGGGCCCAAAAAATGTTTGTAATGAACTAGGTCATTTCTTTCAATAAGAGCTATGGATGAATTATTCTGCTGTGGGTCAGTTATAAAAATGCAACATTAAAAGAATAAACATCAAGGCATCGAGGAGCAAAATGTGCTGCCCAGTGTCAGCAAACTTGGCCTCAGTCGAAGGTCCAGCAATGGGAGAGTGACCCAAACCACACAGCTAAAAACACACAAAGACGGCTAAGAACAAAACATCAGACTAAAGTCTTGTGAAGTGGCCTTCTATAAGCCCTGATATAATTCTATTTAACATCTGTGGAAAAAACCGAAGCACCAGGTCTGTAGAAGGCATCCTTCTGACCTGAGACAGCTGGAGCAGTTTGTGAGGTATTTGGGCCAAAACACCTGTCAAGAAGAGCAGAAGTCTCACTGAAAATAATAGAAACTGCTTGATTGCAGTGATTGGCTCAAAAGGTTGTGAAACAGAATATTACGTTAAGGGTACCATCATTTTTGGGCTGTTATGTCTTTGATGGAGAGGCACCAACAATTTTATCCACATCTGTATAAACTAGCCGAAATTGTAGATGCTGTAATTAGAGGACCCAAAAGCAGAAGCTGAGATGTGCCGAGAGTGCAACAGGTTAATTAACGCATGAACTACTGTTACAGTTATTACATTAAATACTGAGACTATAATAATCAGCACTGACTTTTGAGGTAACAACAATATTATCTCAAAGGCAGACCATAACAAAATCCTGAAGTACTGAGACTATCAACAGACTCACAAACAGTATTAAGAACTGGAGATCTGGAAAGGCTGAAAAAGATCAGGGAGATGCACCAGAACCAGGGCCTGCTGCTCCGCCTGCCGTTCCAGAATTCGCTCATCAATAGTGATCACCAACTCCATTAGATCATGTAGAGAAGCGGGTGAGCAGCACGTTGCCATTTCATCTTTAATGCATCCTGTAATCCCTCATAAAACTTGTCAAAAAGTGTCTGCGGTCCATGCTGTTGAGGCAGCTAGCGTGCAGTGGATTGAGTTAGCTTGAATAGCTAAAATGACGCAACCCTGCATGGGGCTAATGGGTTACACACAAAGGTTTAACTCCGTGGGAAAAGCCTTGAAAGTTAAACAGCACGCAGACCCCTTCTCCCATTCAGCCATTCCCCATTCCAGAATCTTCCACTAACGAAACAGTGTGAGCAACCTTGCGCTGCTCCGAAGCAAATTTGTTTGGTTGGAGATCAAAAAATATCTTGTTATCTATCAACAGACTTACGAACAGTGCTCAAGGCTGGAGATCGGGAAAGGCTGAAAAAGATTTGGAAGACGCACCGAAATTAACCACGACACACTAGCAACCACAATACTAAACACAAGGCCTTCAATACAAACATGGATGGAAATATGGATGATGACGATGAAAGGCAACGGTGAGTGCACTGGTAACTAGCTGAGGAGTACTGCATGGACACAGAAACAGAAAAATGAATGCCTACATAAAAAATAACAGCAGTGAAAAACTGAAACAGGACCAAAAACACCGAACTTATACCCCCACTAAATCAACAACAGATAGGCTTTGGGAAAAACAATTCACGCTAGTGTTTTTCCTATTTACTGACATTGAATCATGGGGTCTGAGAATGTGTTGCTGTAAGTGCATATCATAGGTTGCAGCTGTGCACCTGTCTCCCTTACTGATATTCAGTTTGGTAACTCGTTGTGGTGAAACATAGACTAAAGTCTTTCATCCACTCCTGATTCCCTCAGTCTGAGAGCTGGGACCATTTTGACCAGTAAGGATTTTCAGGTCCCTCCACACTCAGCTGAAATTGTTCAGCTGCAGCTGGTCCTCCATATTACTCTTGTAGCAAGCCTTTCCTTCCCTGATTGTCCTTCTCAACTCTCTCAGTCACAGTTCTCAGCTCTTCCTTGTTACCTGATTAGCTGAAAGGACTCTTCTTCTCCTTTTAGGGGAGCCTTTATACCAAGGTTAATCCATATAAACTTGGTGGGAACAGTGTTCTCCACACAGAAGTGGACATAGTCCATGATACAGTCTGTATCCTTCCCATGTGGATTGCACAATTCCTCCCACACAGTTATTTCAAAGCAGTCTGTCAGAGCCTCTTTAGGCCCATCAGACCATGTCCTCACTGGGCAAGAGACAGCTGATTGCCTGCACGGAAAAATTAAAATTAAAATTGATAAGGGCTGTGACTATACTAGGAACCTACACTAGATGGAAATGCCTTGGCTTTCCAAGCTACTGTACCTGGAGTGTCATCAGAAAATCGTGTTCACCAATGTTCAAGTTGACCTGCATTAATCTGAATACAACCCACATAGCATAATGAAACCCTCTTTCCCCCACACTACTACCACCACAACAATCTGGTACGGCAATCCATGTTACTTGCTATATACAGTAACAAGAAAGGTAATAGCACTCTTTACAGTTTCCTGGTTAGCTGCATAAATTGGTCATGAAATGTGATCATCTTCATCAGTCACAAATACCAACAACCATAATGTTTCTAAGCTGTTAGAACACATCATCTTTCATGACTTCACACAAATAATTAGTTTCATTAGCTCTTCTTAAATGGATATCGAATTAAAATGAACAAATCAGTTGAGTGAGATGATTCTCCATTCAGCATGGCTGTAAGTATCACACGTTCTGTTTTAGGCAACCTGTCACTAGTTTGCTGAGGCGTGCAACTGGTGGAGCTGGATTTAGTCTGCTGGACTGCATTTCAAATGACATCAAGTGCCCTGTTGCGCCTTCAGAAGTACCTATGTACATTTTGTATTCTAGTAGGTCATTACTGAATATTTTTTTTTATACATTCAAAAGTTCCAATAAAATTCAAATAAAATGTGACAGCCCTATGAGCTACTGCATCAGTAGCATTAATGACTCAAGGCAAAAAAACATAAAACTAAAAACTTTATCCCAACATGTGCTGAGGTCCAAAAGACTACATTGAAATTCAGTGGAATTATTTCATCTCAGCACTCAAAACTCACTTTCTCAAACATGTTTGGTCTGAGGTCGATCCTATCACAGAGCTTATGCTCTCATTTTCTTCACATTATTTCTACACAGTCCAGATTTGTTCTGACCGGCTGACATGTCACATCATGTACAATATATGAGCCAAAAATACTGACTAGGCAGTATAAGTTTTTTGGGGCGGAAAAGATCTTCAGAAACCAAACAAAAGGAGCAAGATTATACTGTATGAAATATTCTGTTTACATCTACTTCTACATAATTTGAGATGAGACATTCCTCTTTATGGAAACTCAGAATCTATATGTTTTCAACTGCAGCTTGTCAAGCAAATTTACTAACTTACTAGTTAAGGGATGACATTAAATATTGAAGTTAATTTTATTATTCTACTTTGGACTTGTTTGTTTTGCTAAAGTTTGTCTTAGTTTCTCCACCAAACAGGTAGAGAATCCTATTAATAAATACCCAGAGGACACACTCATCACGTCAATATTTACAGAAGACATTCATTAGCAGTGGTTTGAATTTTTAATGTGTCTAAATAAAATATCAAGAGACTCGGTCAGATGGGAAAAACTCCTTCTGACAAGCCAGAGTGTGTTCAGCAGCTGACAAACAAAAATGTTTTCAATGAAGAAATTAGCAAACAAACCTGCAAACAAACACCCTTCTGAAAAGTTAGAATGACACAAACTGAAACAGTATGTTGGCACAAATCAAATGACCTAAAGAAAGTTGAACTTTTCTTTGAGTTGAATTGTCTTTGGGCCTGTGGCGATTAGTTTCAACACTAGGGCTTTGCAAGAAAGCTAGACGCTTTAGATATTCAGTGAGACTATTTGACAATACTTAGGTAAGGGTCATAAAAAAGCAATATAATACAAATAACAAATACTGCCCTACTCTGATTTTGGTAACCGGGTTTCCCCGAATACATGACACTTAAGAAATCAGCTTTCCCGAGAACGCCAACTGTAACCCCGTAACTAATGTCCACATCAATACACTCATTTTCTGGAGTAACACAATCCCAATTTACTTTTATTAACATCTTAATAATTTAGGCAACTTGAGTTCTGAATAAGATCCTTATGTATTAGGAGATCAAATACCTCATGAAAAATACTATGTCCTTTGCAATATTTTAGAAAAAACTTTGAAAGCTTTGAAAAAAACTGTTAGAGGAATAAAAGAGCTGGGTCAGAATCATAAAATATCCCTTATTTATTGATAATGTCATTTTTAGACCCTTTCAGTTACATCTCA
The DNA here is from genome assembly GCA_033026295.1 of Channa striata. NCBI lineage: Eukaryota > Metazoa > Chordata > Actinopteri > Anabantiformes > Channidae > Channa > Channa striata. The sequence goes on from CM065182.1 coordinate 932,612, forward strand.
GCATAAAAAATGAATATTGCAAAATTAATTAACAGGCTAATTAATAGTAACTGTTTCAGTAAAGCGTCTTTGGGCCCAAGGACACTGAACCACTGAACCACCGCCATTGGTGTGTCATTGTGAGAATGACAAGCAACATTGTAAAGTGCTTTGATAAAATGCTCTATAGAAGGGGCCACTTACCATTTACCAATTTTACCAGTCTGCCACCACATAAATACCTCTATGCTAGAAAGACAAAAAGCTTGAAAACAATCAACTGAAAATTTTTATTAACATCTCTACAACAGACTTTAGGCTTAAGATAATTAATTTAGAGGATCAAATTAGGAAGAAATGCTCACTTGAAAAAAACTTGTGTAAGGGAATCCCAAGAAGACCAAAAGGAAAAACAGGAAGCTGGACTGAGGCTATACAAAATAAGTCCACAACAGGAAGTAAAAATGAAAACCAAACAACAGTCCATAATCCTGACAGCTCTTCTATTCCAAATAGGTATTTTGATTAAAGATTTATTGAATTTCGGAACACGAGGAGAAGTTTGTCCCTATTAGGACTGAACTGTAGTCTAAATACAGTGACTAATTCTGTGTAGATTGTAGCCTTTCCAGATCTCTGTTTGTGAGTCTGTTGACCAAAAAAGTTTATTTTACAGGTCGTGAACAGATGAACGTGATTGGCTTTTTGGGAGCCAGACTTCCTGCAGCAGCTAAAAGACCCTGAATGGTGGGATTTCTGAACAGGTGTAATGAAATATCTGCTGAGGTGCTAACGTTCCCCATGAGGTTGACCTTGATATCGTCCACTGAAAATATTTTGAGAGTTTCCTCTGGAAAAAAAACATTAGTTCTTTACACTTTCCTTGTTAGTCTCAATTGATTTCACCTGTTTTCCCCATTTGTTTAAACTCAGTTCTCCCCACACTTGGTTGCAGTTTGTCTTGATTTTGACATTCACTCTATCCACAGGCCCACTCATACATACTCTTGTCTTAGTCGGAGCTTTCAGCCTTTGTTTGTACTTGTTGATTTATCCACTTTGTAGGTTAGTTTTTTGATTTTCTGTTGGACTCTCGTTATTTGTACCACGTCACTCTCGGTTTATCAAGAATTTTGTTAGCACTTTCTCATCCTCCTATTGGAGTGATTTTTCTGATTAGTCTAGCCCTTCTCATCATCTCATTTAAGTCTTGGATACACTAAATCTCTCAAAAGCAATTACAATGAGGAGGTTATACCTAAATACACCATCTATTAATGAACTTTTCATAATGAAAAGAATCATCTTCTCCACGAGGTCTCAGAATTTCAAGTTTTAAGAAATGTGGAAGGAGTGGATGAAATCTAATTCCCTATTTCCCTGATCTACTTCCCTTCCTTAATTTGCTCCATCCTTGTACTTCTATTATTACTGTCAATATTATTATTTTAATTCCCTAATGTTGTCCTTTTTTTTAGTTTCCTTTATTCAGCATTTTGTTTCACCTCATGTTTTTTGTATTTAGAAATGATTGTAATAATTTGAAAACATGTATCTATCACGCTATGTGCTTGTGTGCTAAGATCTTAAATAAAGGCCTTCTATTTCATTGTGTTTGAGTTACTTACTCAGGGTGCAGGTAAATACAAGTTCCATTTCAGCAATACATCCAAATTCAATATGGATGGATTCTGGATCAGGATAAGTGCTTAAGAAATGAGTGGACTACTTACTGTAAAAATTAAACACATTAATTTAGATACTTACGACCGAAGAAAACATATATTTTTTATTAGACATGGAACACTGAAGTTTCTAAATTGGTTTTTTCGACTGGTAGATTGTTTTGTGCTTGTTAAACTTTGCCGTACTTTGTTTCCTCACAGGTCCTCATGATCCCATTACAAGATTTCTGACAAATCCCAAAGAAGCCAATAATTATGTCATTGTTTTACTGAACGCATTAATGAGTGAGGGTATGAATATTTAATGTGCCTAAATTAGTTATCAAGGGACTGGGTCGGATGCTGGGATTTGTCAATGAGATCTCTATGGGTTTATATATTTCCATAACAACAGTAACACCTCATTAGGTGGGTCTACTTTCAACTCACTTGCATGTTAGCCCATTATTTTTCTTTACTGTTTGTTTTGGGCATTGAATCCTGAAACATAGGCCAAAAGGTAAAAAAATAAATAAAAAAGAAAAATAATTTATTAAACATATTTTCTTAAATTTCTTTTTTGTCTGGAAATAGTCAACACAAAAATCAATTCAACTTTATTTATACAGTATTTCGCCAATTTGAAACAATGTCATCTTAAGGCCCTTTACATAATAAAGTCCAGACTATACAGACATTTAGAGAAAACCCGACAAATCCCCCTTGAGCGGCTATAGGCAACAGTGGAGAGGAAAAACTCCCTTTAACGGAAGAAACCTCCAGCAGAACCAGGCTCAGGGTGGGCGGACGTCTGCCATGACCAGTTGGGCTGAGTGGAAAACATTGGGCAGGTTGGTTGGACCAGTATCTGGACACTGGAAAACACACAGCTCCAAAGCCGGGTTCCAGATCCTCCTGTCTTCACTCTGTGACTTGGCCATCTATGGTAGACCTCTGACCTGGCTTAGGTCTTACATAGCTGGATGAACCTTTAAGGTATCTTGGCAAAGCCACATTTCTAACTCTTATGACCTCTTCTCCAATTAGCCAAAGAGCTCAGTTCTAGATCCACTTCTTCTATCTGTACCACATCTTTGGCATCCTTAATCTACTCACAAGGATTTTAATCGCTATGCCAACTACATATCCTGTCCTTTGAATGGTGAATGGTCTGTACCTATATAGTGTTTTTCTACTTACTGGTACCCAAAAAACGTTATACTTCTTCTTAGTCACCCACTCACACTCAGAATCACATGTTATGTAGCTGGAATGCACTAGTTAGGAAGGGGCCGACAACTGCACCGGCCCCGTCGCTGAACTGACTGACCTTCCATCTGCTGTTGTCACCAAGCTGACCAACGGTTTGCCTGAGGTGGTCTCCACCCATCCCCTGGAATCGCCCAGTGCTTCACCAGTCCCCGTTCCTCAACTGAGCGACACAACAGCAGCTCCTGCCCCCAGCCTTGGGTCAGCCATCACTCTTCATGCATCTGCTTCGAGATCAGCTGGCATCAACCAAATTTCTTCACCTGCCAGTGGGATGGTCAGCGCTCTGTCATTTCCAGCAGCTCGGCCACGGTAGGGCTCCTGCCACTGCCACCGACCTCCAGCAGATCAAACCATGGAAGACCCTTGTCATCATCGCAAACGTCCAGCAGTACAACCCCCAAGGGGCCGTCATTGCCGGCCTCCTGCTCGGCCCCCTGCATTTTCTGCCAAGAGGCTCTGGCTCTGTGTTTTTCTGGGATTGTATGTTCTGAGAAATCTGTTATGACCCTCCTCTGTATGGACCCATGGACTTGCTCATATGTGTTTCTAAACGTATTACTTTGTCAGGTTCCTCTTGTCAGGTCCCTATTTGTTACTGTTTAGATTCTTACCCCAGTGTTTCTTCCTGCTAGGTCACTAGTTGGTTAAGTTTTGCCTGGTAAGTTCAGTCTTTGTATTATTCGGACTCCTGAACTGTCATGCAGTTTTTCTGTCCTCTGAGAAGCGATTTCAGTTGGCCTTTCATTTTAGCAATAAAGTTTGTTTTGTCACCACTCTCCCTCTCGATTGCCTGCACTTGGGTCTATTCCAAAATACTAATATTGACAAGTCCCCATTCAAAATGACTAAACAAGATTTTCAAATATGAATGGCAGAAAATCCTTCACTCCAAGTGTGCAAACCTTGTCAAGTCATACCTAAACACTTGAGGCTTTAATCAAAGTTGCTTTAATAAATGTCCTGAGGACATTGAACACTTACATATGTTTAGTAGTTCAGTTTTCACTTTTTCAGTATGAGCAACAGTGTAAAATTTGTAAATTAATGAGAAAAAAAGAATCTGAACGACTGCATACTGTACAAGGCCGATCTTCAAAAGTTGCAAAATATTCAAAAGCAGATTACAGTATAAAATTTTAAAAAAGTGTATTGTTGCAGCTCCTGCTGAAGGCTTGTAAAACAGCATTCAGATCAGGTGACAGACAGGGGTACAGTACATCCAAAGGCCCAGCAATTCCATCCCTACAACTACAGATGTCTCCTTCCTCAACAAGCTAAATCCCTTCTATGCTCACTTCTAAGGGGACAACAAGGAGACAACAACGACAAGGATCAACGCACACAAGTCTGCTGGCCCCGATAGTATCCCCTGACACATGCTCAGGGCACGGGCTTAGCACCTTACTGACAGCTCACCCAAGCAGCTGTACCTACATGCTTAAAATCCAGTGCCAATGCCAATGCCAAAGCACTCCAAAGTGCCTAAATGACTACCGTCCTGTAGCACTCACACCCATTATTATGAACAGCTTTGAGCAACTGGTCCTGGCACACCTTAAGGACAGCCTGCCACTGGAACCCTACCAATTTGCTTTCTGCGGTAATAAACGCATAGATGATGCAGTCTCAACAGCCCTGCACTCTGTGCTCACACATCTGGATAACAACAGCACATATGCAAGAATGCTGTTTGTTGACTTCAGCTCAGCATTTAACAGTCATACCTTTTAATGACCACTTCTCTGTGGTGTTACAATGATATTAAATATCTAGACCACTGTAAAACAGATACTGATAAGGACATTTCTAAACAGTGTCGAAACATATATGCACAAGCTAGCATGTTGCTTTGTAAATTTAGAATGGGTATTGTGTGTGTTAAGATCTTGCTTTTTGTATACCTCCGATTTGTGGTGTCATTCCAGAAAAAGGTGGTTACAATCACTTACTGCGCCTTAAGTTAGTAGAAGACTGTCACTTAACGTCCCTGAGGGCTGCACCACAGGCCACATGTTTGTCAATGTTGGTGAATCCGCTTGTGTGTCGACCGTACAGAAATCATTGTATAAAACTATGTGCAGGGCTGTCTGAGTCTGAACTCAGTTTTGACTTGAAGCTGAGCTCTGTTTTTTTAGTGACACTGCAGGAAACATCACAAGCTCTGAGTTAGTGGGATCAAGCATTTACCTCGAACCTCACGACTTGACTGCTCTACACTTCAGTGTGATTCTACACTGCCTTCAGTGTGATTCTGTGATGTCAGTGCTGCATCCTGAGGTCAACATTACTGCTGGTCTGCAATATCAAGGATCACAGGAGAAAGCGTTGGTTGGGGTGTTATGCACAGGGACAAGCTGTTCTTTCCTTTACATTAACAGTGTTTTACTCTTCACCCTGAGGAGTAAGCCGGTGTTTTGTGAGACATCCCGTTACATCCTGCTGTACAACCTGCTCTTTGCAGACACTGCTCATATGGTAACAAATGTTCTGCTGTTCTTACTGGCAGCTTTGAAGATAATAATTGCTTACATCCCATGCTGTGTCCTTGTCCTGCTCTCGGGTTTTACAGATATAATCTCTCCTCTCACCCTGGCTGTAATGTCAGTGGAGAGATATGTGGCTGTATGCCATCCACTGAGGCATTCTGCCATCTTCACAACGAAAGTACGGGAACGGCCATTGCTCTGGTGTGGGCCTACAATTTCATTTACATCCTCGTTCAAGTGTTTATGCTGTTGTATGTGCTCACAAAAATCTACATCGATCTGCATTTGTATGACTTCTGCTCTAAGGAAGCCATTTTTAGTGCACCAATCTTTACAAAGTTTCAGCAAACATATCATGTCACTGTCTTTTTGCAGCAAGTGTAACGATCATGGTGTCTTACATTGGTGTAGCAATTGTGGCCAAATCTGCCTCAACAGACAGAGCCTCAGCCAGAAAGGCTCTTCAGACACTTCTGCTTCACCTGATTCAGCTGAGCTTAATTCTCACGTCCACTTTCTTCACCACCATCATTGCAGCCTATGCTACAGTGGGGAGATTAACTCTTATCCGGGTTTACAATGTATGCTTCGTGTGTTTGAATATCCTTCCACGGTGTCTGAGTGCTCTCATCTATGGAATCAAGGATCAAAACATCAGACCTGTATTCATGAAATATCTCTTCTGTCAGGGGAGGTCCTCAGTTATCCTTAACAAAAAATGATTTTAAACATGCTACAATTGAGTTCTTACTGATATTCACAAAGCAATTCACAGATTGTTTTATATGGCATACCCTACACTTTTCTAATGTACAGTAAAAATGACAAGTATATTAACAACATTAATGAGCTCCTATGTACTGTTTAAAGAAGTGTTTTTTTTTATTGTTAAAGTATGTGTTATTATATCTGCATTTATTGCATCACATTAAAATCTATACTGTGTTGAATGTGGCAAATTATCGGTTTTGTGGAAAATATTTCCAAAGTAGATTCACATTTTGCTGACCATTTAGCGCTGATTGGTGCTATTTCTGGTTAAACCAGAACTGAGAGGTGAATCCACACAGTCTTTAAACCTCTCCCTCCTGACAGAGTTAAACTATGCTGGAGTTGAAATAATCTGCCTGAAGTACGTTACTTTATATGAAACTGCTATAGTCCAACTGTGCCACTGTTAACAAGCATCCACACAAACATGACATATTACTGTTTTTATCAGAAGGCTGAAAATCACACTGATCTTAAAACTTGACTATGAAGAATCCTTTTACCATCCATAACACAGGCCCAACCTGCAGCTATCTCTGCACTTGTTGCTGCATCAAGCAAGGGACCATGTCTAGTGACTGATATCTGTAAAACTAAATCTGCAAATAAATCAGCTAATTGTTTTAGACAGAATCTTCTTATCCTGTTAAAACTCTCTTTTTAGCATGATAATGTCATGATTTAGACCTCATGTAATTTAGGTGTAACTAAAGGATGAAATAACACTCATGCCTCAGTGTCTTTTTATCTCTTATTCAGATGGATTTTATTAATGTCAAGGCCTCTTATTTATGTCGTGTCAATTCTTAAGCAACAAAACAATATTTGTAAATATCTAGATAATTACCTTCTTAAAATTCACATGTTATTTTTCTGTATTCTCCGGTTTTATCTTGAAGTGGGATCAGTATTATAGCACTATGCTAACAGTAACACTTTTGTCTTCTCAATCAACAAAAAACAAATGTTGTTATTTTTTGGTCTGATACTACAGTCAGCCTTACAGACGACTATGTAGACTGATGATCGATTTAATGATGGCTACTTTCAGTTTTTACTTCTCTACATTTCAAATCAAAGTTGTGTTACACGTTACAGTCACATGACATTTCATAATAAACCAGTTTCTTGATTTTTTTTAAGAAACAAGTGACAGGAATGGCTATACTAAACCAGGCACAGGCAGGTTCAGGGTCAGTTCCTCCTTCCATGATCGTATTTAAAGACTTATCTTAGCCTGAGCTGGTACACAGTAATTTTAATCTTTAGCCTGTTGTGCTGAGTTTGGCCTGTTTACTGACATCTGCCTTCACTGCACAGGAGAACACACAGCTAGAGCGAAAACCTCTGGACTAGTGAACTAATTAGTGTGAAATACTGATAGCTAATTCAAAATAATTTATCTAAATATTTAAATTGTTTTCATTTAGCATTGAGCTCTATGGGACCCTTTGAAGCCTTTCATGTGGAGAGGGTTCCAAGAACTTTCTGTGCTGAGAGCTAGTTGTCATTCATGTCATGAGTTCTTTTCCATTTTTAGGGACCCCTGACCAGTTCTCTGAAGAAATCAACACAGAACTAGCTGTTAATAATTATTATTAATCTATACCTACAGAATATATGGATATATGTTAACATTAGTACTGCAAATAAAGAGTTGTCTTTGATTGTCTGTACACCAACATTTATATGATGTGATTTTGCACAAATGATCAAATAAAAGTAGAAATTTTATTTACAATTTATCTAAACTTGTATATCATAAAATACAGATATACCGTAAATTCTGGACTATAGAGCGCACCTAAATTTAAGCCGCAACCGCTAAAATTTAAAAGAAATATATATTTTGTCACATATAAACCGCATCGGACTATAAGCTGCCAATATCCAGGCTGAGAAATAATATCTGTTGTATGCGCTCCTACTCATTGTTCACAGTAGGCATGAGGATGTTCTGTGCGCTGTTTTACCGGCATTACGGTAAAGAGTGCGTTTAATGTGTGGCTGGTATGACACATGTCTGTACAGAGCCGACAAAAACGTCCTTGTTATAAATAAACAACTTGTTCCATAGCCAAAGAAGAAGACGTGTCTTATTCTTCACGGTTACGTTGCTGCGCTAAATAAAAGATTTTGTACCATAAGTGTTTATTCATACACCTGAACCTGAATGGTGCCTGTAACACGGCAGTAAAAGTGCTGATCACACAAAACAGAAAAGTCATGGTTTTATTAATCTTCCTCCTGTGCAATAAAACCAAGTTGCTTTATTTTTCTTCCTCCTGCGAACTGAAACCACTGAACATCACTTTTTCTTCCTGCGCACTGTTAAAGCGCAACTGCGCAACTATTAAAGTCGCTTCATTCTCCCGTGCACTGAAACCACAAATCGCTATTCATCTTCCTCCTGAGCATTGAAACCACTGTCACACTCGATTTCCTTCACGGATAGCCAGATCGATGGCTTCAAATTAAAAGCTGCATCATAGGAATTTCTTCGCGTGTTTTCCATTATGAGGGGGTGAGGGTGTAAAAATATTACCGTATTTTGCTGTTGTGCGTCTTGGGTTGCATGCGCTAAGAATAAAAACTGGCGCTTTTTTGTTTGCACTGACTTCCATCTACAGCGCCCATCTGAGGGCTGCAGAAAAATTCATAGAAAAGCCGCATCTCTGTAAAAGCCGCATGGTTCAAAACGTCGGAAAAAAGTAGCGGCTTATGGTCCGGAAAATACGGTAATATACAACTCCATAAAGGGGTCCTGAAAACAAACTTATATATTCAGAGAAATGTGAACATTCTGCCGATGCAGTTCTGCTCTTCGAAGGTTATTGTGGATTTAAACAAAATGTTTTATAAAATAAAACAATTTATAATATTTATGAGATCAATGTTATGCAACATATAAATATAATAAGATATAATTATTTTTTTCTCTGCATGGGAGTATAATGACATTATATATCTGGCTCATTAAAGAACAAATGTTAGACATTTCAAAACAGTCTCGAAGATGTCTGCAAAAGCTAACGTGGTTTTGTAAATTTAGGACGCGTTCTGTGAATGTGAAGCTCTTGTTAAAGTTATTTGTCCACCCTTGTTTACCTCCCACTTGTGGTGTCACTACAGAAAGAGACATTTACAAAGGCTTACTGTGACCGAAGTTAGTTGTACGAGCCGATGATAGCTTTCTCAGTGCTTTTGTATTTTCCTGCAGTCATGAATAAGTTAGATAAACTAACAGCTAATGATGTGTTCTGTAAAGCTCAGTTTGTCATTGATGGTAACCTCCAGATGTTTGGCCGACTTAGTGGGGACAATCACTCCAGATGCAGTGTTGATGCTGATGTTGTGTCGAAGGTCTGGCTGGGAAGACCAGTACTTCAGTCTTGGAGAGGTTAAGCTGAGGTGTCTTTCTCTCATCCAAGCAGAAATGTCAGAGAAACAGGCAGTAGCGTGACAATACAGTAGTCTTCCGGTGAGAAGGACAGGAAGAGCTGTGTGTCGACCGCATAGCAGTGATAGGGAAAGCCATGAGAATGATGGAGTCCAGGGAAGAAGTAAGATGGAAAAAAGAAGAGGACCAAGGACTGAGCCCTGCGGTTCAGGATTGTCTAGACAAGTAAGACTGAAGCCAGGCTAGAGCTGATCTAGAGATGCCCAATTTATGATCTGATGGCTCACAGTGTTAAAGGCTGCAGATAGGTCTAGTAGAATTAAGACAGAGGAATTACCTGCAGCTTTTGCAGCCTGTAGGAATTCCACAACAGTCACGAGTGCAATCTCTGTGGAGTGACCACTCTTGAAGGCAGACTGGTTGACATTGAGGAGGTTGTTCTGAGAAAGAAAGTTTAAGAGTTGATTGAAGACTGCTTGTTCCAGGGTCTTGGCCAAAAATGTAAGAAGAGAGACTGGTCTGTAATTCTCCACAAGATAGGGATCGAGAGAAGGCTTCTTCAACAGTGGAGTAATCTGGGCCTTGCTGAACGAGGTAGGAAAAGTGCCTGTTGTGAGAGGTGTTGATAATATGTGATGGCAGAATGCATCATTTGCAAATCTCACTAGACAGAGCATGAAACTCTGTCTGCCAACTTCTCTCTTACAAGATAATAAAACCCTAAAAGACATCCTGGATGCAAGCTTCTTTATTGATTACACCCAAGGTATCTGTAACCGGTATTTGTCAATTTTCTCAATGACAAGGACATAAACAACAAAGCGGATGTAAAGCCAGAACAGCATATTACTCATCACTAATAGAAGAAAACAAGAACAACCCCCGGTTTCTTTTCAGCACTGTAGCCAGGCTGACTAAGAGCCATAGTTCGGTTGAGACTAGTGTTCCCTCAACGGTATGTAGCAATGACTTCATGACCTTCTTCACAAACAAAATCGTAGCCATTAGAAATAAAATTCACCAGACCCTCCCCACAAATACAACAGAATTAGAATCATCAGTAAGTCCTCAGTCCCTTTTAGACTGCTTTGTGCCCATAGACCTTGCTGAGTTAACTTCAACTATTATGGCATCTAAACCAACAACATGTCTAGACCCTATTCCAGTTAGACTGCTCAAAGATGCTCTACCCTTATTTGACATGTTTGTATTAGATATCATTAATCTATCTTTACAAACAGGATATGTACCAAAGGCCTATAAGGTAGCTGTAATCAAACCTCTACTTAAAAAACCTAGTCTGGATCCAGGTGTCTTAGCCAATTACAGACCAATATCCAATCTCCCCTTTATTTCTAAAATATTTGGAAAAAGTAGTTGTAAAGCAATTATGTGAGCACCTGCGCAGAAACGACTTGTGTGAAGAATTTCAGTCAGGATTTAGAGTTCATCATAGCACAGAAACCGCACTGATTAAAGTCACCAACGATCTTCTTCTGGCTTCAGATAACGGACTTGTCTCTATACTAGTTCTGCTAGATCTTAGTGCTGCATTTGACACCATTGATCACAGAATATTATTACAGAGACTAGAACATGTAATTGGATTTAAAGGAACTGCACTAAATTGGTTTATATCGTATCTATCAGATAGATTCCACTTTGTTCATGTTAACGACGAATCTTTCACATTCAGAAAAGTTAGTTATGGAATTCCACAAGACTCTGTATTAGGACCAATACTCTTTACTCTATATATGTCTCCCCTTGGCAACATTATTAGAAAAAACACGCAGTTATATCTATCTATGAAACCTGATGAAACAAACCACTTAATCAAACTACAAGCATGTCTAAAAGACATAAGGGACTGGATGACGTATAATTTCCTTCTTATAAACTCAGATAAAACTGAAGTTATTGTATTTAGGCCTAAAAGTCTAAGGAACATGTTTTCTAACCATATCGCTACTTTAGATGACATGACTCTTGCCCCCAGTAGTACTGCAAGGAATCTCGGAGTCATCTTTGTCCAGAATTTGTCATTTACCTCACACATAAAACAAATCTCTAGAACAGCCTTCTTCCACCTAAGAATCATTGCCAAAATTAGGAGCATCCTATCCCAAAGCGATGGTGAAAAACTGGTTCATGCATTTGTTCCTTCTAGATTGGACTACTGTAATTCTCTACTTTCAGGCTGCCCTAGTAACTCTCTAAAAAGCCTCTAATTAATCCAAAATGCTGCAGCAAGATTGCTGACTGGGATTGGTAAGAAAGATCATATTTGGGTTAGAAATTAAGTTTATATTATTTTCTAAACAAAGAAAGCAGCCAAGAGATGACATCATCAGTCAGATGGACAAAGTGATGTAATGTCCTGAAAGTGGGCTGGAGGACAAAGCATTTTTAGTGACGCTGCAGGAAACATCACAAGCTCTGAGTTAGTGGGATCAAGCATTTACCTCGAACCTCACGACTTGACTGCTCTACACTTCAGTGTGATTCTACACTGCCTTCAGTGTGATTCTGTGATGTCAGTGCTGCAGCCTGAGGTCAACATTACTGCTGGTCTGCAATATCAAGGATCACAGGAGAAAGCGTTGGTTGGGGTGTTATGCACAGGGACAAGCTGTTCTTTCCTTTACATTAACAGTGTTTTACTCTTCACCCTGAGGAGTAAGCCGGTGTTTTGTGAGACATCCCGTTACATCCTGCTGTACAACCTTCTCTTTGCAGACACTGCTCATATGGTAACAAATGTTCTGCTGTTCTTACTGGCAGCTTTGAAGATAATAATTGCTTACATCCCATGCTGTGTCCTTGTCCTGCTCTCGGGTTTTACAGATATAATCTCTCCTCTCACCCTGGCTGTAATGTCAGTGGAGAGATATGTGGCTGTATGCCATCCACTGAGGCATTCTGCCATCTTCACAACGAGAAGTACGGGAACGGCCATTGCTCTGGTGTGGGCCTACAATTTCATTTACATCCTCGTTCAAGTGTTTATGCTGTTGTATGTGCTCACAAAAATCTACATCGATCTGCATTTGTATGACTTCTGCTCTAAGGAAGCCATTTTTAGTGCACCAATCTTTACAAAGTTTCAGCAAACATATCATGTCACTGTCTTTTTTGCAGCAAGTGTAACGATCATGGTGTCTTACATTGGTGTAGCAATTGTGGCCAAATCTGCCTCAACAGACAGAGCCTCAGCCAGAAAGGCTCTTCAGACACTTCTGCTTCACCTGATTCAGCTGAGCTTAATTCTCACGTCCACTTTCTTCACCACCATCATTGCAGCCTATGCTACAGTGGGGAGATTAACTCTTATCCGGGTTTACAATGTATGCTTCGTGTGTTTGAATATCCTTCCACGGTGTCTGAGTGCTCTCATCTATGGAATCAAGGATCAAAACATCAGACCTGTATTCATGAAATATCTCTTCTGTCAGGGGAGGTCCTCAGTTATCCTTAACAAAAAATGATTTTAAACATGCTACAATTGAGTTCTTACTGATATTCACAAAGCAATTCACAGATTGTTTTATATGGCATACTCTACACTTTGTTAATATATAATTAAAATTGACAACTGTATCAATATAAACAATAACAGTAACCAGGTGCATCTCTCCTCTGTGCTGCAGTATGGTGCAGAAGCTGTCTAAACCTTTTCCTTAAGTAGTGTATTTTACATTAAAATGCCAAAGCATTACATCTGTGGCATGGGTCACAAACAACATCCATAAAGTAGGTTATTACCATTTTCTTATAATTAATTTTCTCTAAAAAATGTTTCTTTAAAATCACAACGTTCCCTTTAATTTGGATGGAATAAAAGATGGAATAACACTCCTGTCTGAACGTGTCGTATTATTCATTATTCATAGATCTCCTATGCTTACTGATGTCATGTCCATTTTTAACCAACAAAAACTAATATTTCTATGATATAACTATGTGTTCTATAACAAGTACTAATATTTGTCATTTTAGTATTTGGATAAATTATCTTGTTAAATATACATTGGAAACAGATGTAGTGTAGATGAATTAATGTGTCAGATACACCTTTAATAACCATGTTGCTGTTGGTGTCATTCTCAGAATATATCATTATAAAGAATAAATCATTATAAAGTAAAGTCATAGTATCTACAACTAATAATATGTGGCAATAACAAGAGCTACAGTAATTCCATGGAAACACCTTTGGTTGTTTCTGTGTCATAGCCATGAAGAAGAGCTGTAAAAAAACTAACTAAATGTTTCTACTTAATGTCATGGTAACAACTGCAGTAATGAAGATGGAAGACATGACAGTTCTTCAGAAGTGAAGCTATCTTAAGCCTGTGTTTAATATGTTTAATAAACCCTGCCCAAACCATATTATAGCTATACAAATATCATCATGCTGATTCAAGATTCTGATGAGTTTGTTTCTATAGTCATTTTAAATGCCACAGATATTACGTCATTTTTAAATTTTGTTTAAATTCTTTATTTATGTCTTTTGTATTTATTTGATTGTTTGAGGCAGGCCCAGAACAATATTTAATTTGTGTTCCCCACAGACACTTTTTGGTGTTGCAAGTTTTGAGAAGAAGGCATGTGGAACTAAAGTAGTTAAGCCAAGAAGTTAAGGTGTTTTATTTTTAGATTCATTCCTGCAGCCAGTGAGATACGTATTTACTTTGACATCCTGCTGTGTGTTTTTTAATGTATTCATTTGTTTTGCAAAATGTGCCCCAAACATTTCTGACATCATTTCACGGTAATATCTGTAGGGTTAAAATTGAAGGGATTGCATCTGTCCAGAACTGAAACTATTCTAAGCCATAGTCGTCTTCTCGTCCTCTTGCCTGGCAGCTCCATTTCCAACATCCTTTTCTTTACAATGTGTATTCACCGTGTTACCGGTTATGTGTTTGAATAATTCGACAGTGCATTTTATCAAAGTCAAGAGCAATAAGAGCGACAAGAAAAAAATTAATCAGTAATTAAAGAACCGCTTTGTTGTGTATTCCTGGAGCAAATGACAAGCTTGACTATTGTCTCAAGTGCAATGTTTGCAATGAATACACAAATTTTTTGAATATTGCTTCCTTTTTCGTGCTGTGGTGCATTTCGTGTCACCTGTCAATTAAGCTAACCAAATTAACCTACATCTTTTTATATTAAATAAATTATATTAAATAAAAAACAAATCTAATCTAGCCACAGGGGTTGCAAGCCAGTAACTTCTGTGCCCGTCCCAAGCCCGGCAGGAAGGGCATCCGGCGTAAAACTTGCCAAGTACAAGCATGCGAGTCATCCATACCACTTTCATATCGGATTGTCAGGGCCCGGGTTAACAACGACCGCCACCGGTGCTGTTAACCTTCAGGGTGCCAGTGGAAATTGGACTACTGTTGGTCGAAGAAGGAGAGGAAGCAGAAGGGTTCATGGTCAGAGAAGGATGGGGAAAGGCAGGAGCTTAGATCTGAGAGGAGGGACTCTTAACATTGGCACAATGACAGGGAAAGGTAGAGAGCTGGCAGACATGATGGAGAGAAGGAAGGTAGATGTACTGTGTGTGCAGGAGACGAGGTGGAAGGGCAGCAAAGCACGTAGTATTGGAGGAGGATACAAACTGTTCTACCATGGCGTGGATAGGAAGAGAAACGGAGTAGGAGTGATCCTGAAGGGGGAGTTTGTGAACAATGTTCTAGAGGTAAAAAGAGTCTCAGACAGGGTGATGAGCCTAAAGCTAGAAATCCAAGGGGTGATGGTGAACATAGTCAGTGGGTATGCTCCACAAGTTGGGTTAGAAGAGAAGGAGAGATTCTGGAGTGAGTTTGATGAGGTTGTAGAGAGTATCCCCAGAGGAGAGAGAGTAGTTGTTGGAGCAGACTTTAATGGGCATGTTGGTGAGGAGAACACAGGTGATGAGGAGGTGATGGGGAGGTTTGGTGTAAAGGAAAGGAATCCAGAAGGACAGATGGTAGTGGCCTTTGCTAAGAGGATGGAAATGGCTGTAGTCAACACTTACTTCCAGAAGAGAGAGGCACACAGAGTGACATACAAGAGTGGAGGTAGGAGTACACAGGTGGACTACATCCTATGTAGACGAGGTCATTTGAGAGGTTAGTGACTGTAAAGTGGTGGTAGGAGAGAATGTAGCCAGACAGCACCACATGGTGGTGTGTAGGATGACTCTGGTGGTCATGAAGAAGAAGAGAAGAAAGACAGAAAAGAAGACCAAGTGGTGAAAGCTAAAGAATGAAGAAACTTGTGCGGAATTCAGGCAGAAGTTGAGACAGGCTTTGGGTGGTCAGGAAGAGGGCATGTTGGAGAAGCGTTCTGGTGCCGATCTTTAAGAACAAGGGTGACACGCAGAACTGCGGGAACTACAGAGGGATAAAGCTGATGAGCCACACAATGAAGCTGTGGGAAAGAGTAGTGGAAGCCAGGCTTAGGAAGGAGGTGGAGATTTGTGAGCAGCAGTATGGTTTCATGCCCGTAAGAGCACCACTGACGCCATTTTCGCTTTGAGGTTGTTGATGAAGTACAGAGATGGTCAGAAGGAGCTGCATTGTGTCTTTGTGGATTTAGAGAAGGCGTATGACAGGGTGCCGAGGGAGGAGCTGTGGTACTGTATGAGGATGTCGGGAGTGGCAGAGAAGTACGTCAGAGTAGTTCAGGACATGTATGAGAGGAGCATGACGGTGGTGAGATGTGCCGTAGGTCAGACAGAGGAGTTCAAGAATTTATGTGTTCAATTGAGCAAATTAGGAAGCCACTTGCAACGCTTTGAATATTCTTACCTTTTTTTCGAACATTAAGTCCCCCGTGGTAAAACATGACACAAAATGTGTAGTATTACACCAATGTCAATGGCTCAAATCTAATTTTCTAATTCAAAATACTTCAATCTAATAGAAGTACTTTGAAAGTCCGGAAAGACCTTTTACAGAATTCTGGCTGGAGTCCAGCAAAACTTGACTGCATTGATTGTGCATGTCAGTGTTCAGATGAGGGGCAAGCTGATACAATGAATTCACCTGAAATTGGCAACTAGGCAACCGCCAGCTTTCAAATCTCGAGTCTTGCTTTCCTCCCTGTTCACAACTGCATCCACATTTGACTAACTTTGTCTAAACTTCTGACTCAGTTTAATTCAACTTCATATAGTGCCAATTCACAACAAAGTTATCTTTGCCAACTGTATTATCAATGAGATGCCAATCTCGAGTCTTGCTTTCCTCCTGTTCACAACTGCATCCACATTTGACTAACTTTGTCTAAACTTCTGACTCAGTTTAATTCAACTTCATATAGTGCCAATTCACAACAAAGTTATCTTTGACTTTGTGATGTTTTGCTAACAACAAGCCCTGTGCGTATATTTTTAGTTTTAGTACAGCTCTACTGAGGGGCAAGCTGATACAATGAATTCACCTGAAATTGGCCACTAGGCAACTGCCAGCTTTCAAATCTCGAGTCTTGCAGGAGCAGGAAGGCTGCAGGACTGGATGGGATCAGCCCCAGACTGCAGAGGAACTGTGCTGACCAGCTCTGTGAGATGGTCACGTACATCTTCAATTTAGCCTCAGTCTGGAGAGGGTCCCTGTCCTGTGGAAGACTTCCTGTGTGTTTCAGGTTCCCAAGATCACTCACACTAAGGAGCCAAACCACTATAGACCTGTAGCCTTGCCCTCCCATCTGACTTTTGAAAAAATTCAAAATGCTCAAGTATACTTGGTCTCAACTTTGGAGATGGAGGGTAAATTTTTTCCCTTAATCGTTTCTTTTTCAGCTCTCTATGGTTGCGAGGGTTAATTCAACAAATGCTGCCATCTTTGCCACAATGAGCAATGTCCTGTAATATAAACATTAGTGAGATAGAAGTTTAAATTGCACGTTCCCTGAGCATCCATATAGCAACGTTTCAATTGATATGCATATTGTCAATACGCCGCTATATCTAAATGTTTACACCCAGCCCTGCATCATTGCAGCCTGTGGTACAGTGGGGAGATTTCCACTAACTATGGAACATACAGCTTTACATTCTGCTCAATCAGTCTGCTCAATTAATAGCAGACACCAGCTTATTCAGTGTTTGTCATATGTTTTAATAGCAATTCAGGGATTTCACATACAATGTATTTATTTCTATTTAAAATTGCACGATTCTCTTGCCTACACTTAATCACAGATAGGGCTAATCACAGATAATCACAGATATCAATCCCCTGTTGTTTGCCAGTATGCACAACAAAATGACTTGCACAAGGGAAATAGTAAAAAAAAGTAATCCAGTTTTATCGCCAACAAACAACATGTCACCTCATTCGAACATGTCATGGTGTCACGCGAAGAGGGTGGGAGGAATTAGCTCATATACCCTGTTACGCCCAGCAAACCCGTCAGAGCAGCCCTGCCTGTGTTGGGACATACAGGTTCTAGCCTGCTAACTGCACAGGATACATGTGTGTGGATTAATATTGGGTATTCTTGTGAGCTGGTAGTTATTTCTACTCTTATGATAAATGTAAGACTAGTTGTGCAGGAAAATATTATGTTTTTGTTTGTCCAAGATGTTTGCAAATTGGACAAATGTCAGTGTTGGACTGCAGTATCAAGACTTACTTGGACTCGTGTTATTTTCTGTTCTGTCAACTGTGACATGTTGCATCTTTCTCTTCATTAACGGGACTATGCTTTTCACTCTTAGAAGCAAACCACTGTTTAGTGAAAGCCCATGTTACATTCTTCTGTATAATCTCCTTTTTGCAGATACAGCTCATCTGGCACAGAGTCAGGTATTGTACCTTCTGGCTGGTTGTAGAATAATGCTGACATATCCTGCATGTGGTGTTCTTACTATGCTTGCTAATCTGACAACTACGATCTCTCCTCTCACACTGGTGGTGATGTCTATGGAGAGATTTGTGGCTGTGTGTTACCCACTGAGACATGCTACCGTCATAACCATCAGAACCACAGAAGTGACTATCCTTACAGTATGGACTTTTAGTTCAATAAATGTATTTACTCGGGTTATTCTGCTTTTGAATTTTCCATTTAAAGACCTGCAGAGTCTGCAGATGAAAGACTTTTGTTCTCCAGAAAGCTTGTTGCTTGATCCTACTTCTGCCCTTTTTAATAAAGTCTTTACTTATTTTGTGTTTGTATCAGCTGGTGCGGCAGTAAGTTTCTCCTATATTGGTGTGACCATCGCCGCCAGGTCAGCCTCTAAAAACAAAGCTTCAGCCCGTAAGGCTCGTAACACCCTGCTGCTGCACCTGGTGCAGCTGGGCCTCAGTCTCTCCTCAACAATATACAACCCATTACTCACAGCTATATCCAAGGTCCTAGACAGGATAATACTTCTGCGCATCCAAATGTTCTTATATGTGTGTATTATCATTCTGCCAAGATGTATGAGTGGTCTAATCTATGGCATCCGAGATCAGAACATCAGACCTGTCCTTATGTACAATCTCTGCTGTCAGTGTAAGTATTTATCATAGTTTTCAGCTTTTACAGACATGTTTAAGCACTTCTTTAATAACTGGGATATAATAAAAAAAAGACTTCACATACAAGAAATAATGTGTGTGCTATTTTTGTAGATTCATCTCATTATGTCGAAGGTTTATCTCTAACTAGGATAGGATAAACGTTAATAATAAGAAGAAAATCTGGTCTATTCTCTACAGATATGATTGTATTTAATACATTTTCTGACTGTTTCAAGTTATAACGCCTTTCGAAAATTTTGCCCCCTTACAGTGTGGCACTTCACAGCTGTCAGAGGGAGATTTTCAAACACAATGTTTCTATTCAACATGTATTTTTGGCCACAGATTTCACTCTAGAGACAGTGCCAGTAAACTTGTTTCACTAAAATACATTTTAGAACGCAAGTGATTTTTTTTCAGTGAGAAATTGTTAAAATGGCATTTTGATATTTCTGGTCTACTCACAATTTCCTTCCAAAGACTCAGCAAAGGATTGTCTGTGATATATTACATCTTTTTTTATGGAGTTATGTTTTTTCCTTTGTAAGCCAAAGTACCAAAATACCTTCAAACTGTAATTAAGTCAGAATCTACCACCAGCCAAGGCTCAAGATCGGATTTTTATTACAGGTCTACACTTAGTGAAGATACACTGCAGTATGTCGCAGTTATAAAGCACCGGTCTTAACATGAGATCATGAGATGTGCAATGAGCTTGTGATAGCGCAAAAGTAAAAACCATATGTTTTAACATGAGCTCCATCACCTACAGTTTTAAAGCCTTTGAAACAAAAGCCTTTTATTCATTTTTCAAAATAATCACATTTCTACAGCAAAATGAACATGTGGCTAATTCTAAAGTAAAACACATGTTGTAATATTAGCCGATAAGTCACTTTGAATACACGCGTCTGCCAAATTAAAAAATGTAAATGAACCACCTACAGGATTCACACCTTTGAAATACAAGGATTTATTGGACATTTCTTTCAAAATAACAAGGGCGGAATAAGCTTGGGGTGACCTGATGTTTTGAAAGACGTTTTCAAAACTTTTATTTAACTACTTTAACAAACACATTTGTTACAAATTCCTTTAAAGTAACAATAACTTATTGCCTCAAGAGCAATAATATAAATTTATAGGTTAAACATAAGAACTGTTAATGACTGAAAAAACAACAATATGTGCTTATAAAACTGCACAGCTAAAGGTGTTGCTTTAATCAATGATGAATTCAAGATCTGCTGTGTCTTTTATTAGACTTACTAATTAGTATCATTATGTTAGTAGTCATTCATGTTTTTCAAGATAATTTTTCAAGTGTTTTTTTTTATCTTTGACTGACATCGGCAACAACATGGGTTTATATATACACACACACACACACACACACACATATGTGTGTGTGTATATATATATATATATATATATATATATATATATGAACCAGAAAATACCTGCCTTTCACACTTTTATACCAACCACGGGTTCTTCAAAGAAATTCAACTTCGACACAAAAAAGAATTCTACTTTCATTATAGCATATAGCAAATACAAACTATGGTCCGTAATCAGAAATGCTAAATTAACATTTGAAAAACAGTTGGAACTACATATAGCATCTAATGATACTTTATTTATATACTTTATTTTTATTTAATATTTATTTATTAGACATCATGGAGTGAGTACAGCTGTTCTTAAACTATGTGCAGCTCAGGTAGCTCCAGTCTTCACCTACATTTTCAACAAATACTGAATGTAAATGTAAATGTAAATGTAAAGAGCAGTTCTGCTGGACTGAAAGACAGAACGGAGGTAGTAGCAATAGTAGCAGCTATTAGACATGTAAAAACTATGACTAGACCTGTAAAAACAAGAAAAGCAAGTCTCGTAAGGACCCGTTTTTGTTAGCTGGCTGTCTAGCTGCACATGGTACACGGTTTTGTTTAGAGTGCATGCCTGAGTGATTTTGTTATAGTCCAATTCTGTGCCTTTGAGTTAATATAGTTTCAGTAGAATATGAGTTAAATATATAACTGTATCAGTAGTTCACGTCTTAATAAACCTTCTGACAGCTTTGACATGCTGTACGAAAAGCAAATTCCACCAGCTGGAAGTTTGGCCATTATTAAGTATTCTGATTCGGATTTACGTTTGTCCTTTGTTTGTCTTTTACCCCCTTTACTCAGTTCTGTTCGGTGAAAGTTTAGTTGCATTTATGAGGATTTTACTGTCTAACAACTCTTTCCCAAAACCAAACAGTTTAGTGCTTGTAACAATATTTTTTATTCACTGACTTCTAAAAATGTAGGTATTTGTTCTTGTCTTCAGTCTGGAAAAATACAGTAATGGGACAACCCTACTTAAATATAAACACATTTTGCCTCTTAAACAATTTTAGATATGGTTTTTGTGGATTTAATACATTTAATGCACAAGTAAAAAATAGAAAAATACAACAAAGGTGTGTGGTACTGTCATGGTATAAAATACATTTCTATTTGCTAATATGCTACTATTGGTAAAAGTGATGATGTCACAAGTGGGTGTGTGGACTGACTTCATATACTCGTCAAAGGCTGGGAAACCTTGCAGACCAGGACTGCATAACTGTCTGTACAGGATCATTTCTGCTTTTTTCTTTTGTGAACCCATGCATCTCCTCTGCAGACAACAATCATTGTTAATAAGGACACAAGTTGAGGAAAAGTATTTGTCTTTTGCCATCCTTTTATGCAAACAGGTTAATATTTTTAATTTATTCCGTTTTTCTTTGCAATGTTGTTTGCAACCCAATCTCGAACTAACATCACTGTTGTTCTGCAGTATCAGGGATTAACAGAGTTAGCGTTGTTTTCTGTTCTGTCTACAGCACCATCCTGTGTGTTTCTCTTCATTAATGGAACCATGCTATTCATCTTGAGGAGTAAATCAGTTTTTCGTGAGACTTCCCGTTACATTCTACTGTATAACCTCCTTTTTGCAGACACCGTGCTGCTGGCACAGAGTCAACTACTGTTCTTACTGGCTGCTTGCAGAATACGGCTAGTGTATCCTGTGTGTGGTGTTCTGAGCATGCTTGCCAGTCTAACAACTGCGATTTCTCCTCTCATCCTTGTGGTGATGTCATTGGAGAGATATGTAGCTGTATGCTACCCACTAAGGCATCCTGGCATCATCACAGTAAAAAACACAAGAGTGGCGATTATCATAGTTTGGGCTTGCAGTTCATTTCATGTACTTTTGTATGTTCTTTTACTGTTACGTTTTCCTTTCGAAGATCTGCCAACCCTGCAGATGAAAGACTTTTGTGGCAAAGAAAGCATGATACTTGACCCCATTTCTGATCTTTATGACAAAGCCTTGACGTGCTTTGTGTTTGTATCAGCTGGTGCGGCAGTAAGTTTCTCCTATATTGGTGTGACCATCGCCGCCAGGTCAGCCTCTAAAAACAAAGCTTCAGCCCGTAAGGCTCGTAACACCCTGCTGCTGCACCTGGTGCAGCTGGGCCTCAGTCTCTCCTCAACAATACACAACCCATTACTCACAGCTATATCCAAGGTCCTAGACAGGATAATACTTGTGCGCATCCAAATTGTCTGTTATGTGTGTATTATCATCCTCCCAAGATGTCTGAGTGCTTTAATCTATGGCATTCGAGACCAGAACATTAGACCAATCCTCATGTACAATCTCTGCTGTCAGTGGAGATGCTCACCTTTCGTGTCTGTGATCCCAGTCGAAGGAAAAGTCAGCGTTGGTACAATTTAAATGTTATCAATTTAAAAATCTGTTAGACCATGTTTAAAATGAAATATTTTGTCATTTTGTAACGTACATGAGCTGAGTCTTGTAAAGGCAGATTTATCTGTTTCATTTGTTCGTCGTCCTTCATGTTTATAAGTGTGGTAGGTCATGTTTGTGAAGTGACAATTTATATAGTTTATTCAAACAGAATGGCTTAATCTCAGTGTTCACAAACACTTCGCTTTTTACAGTTTTTTTCTATCTGAGCTATTAAATCATTCCTCTTATCGTTTTAAGTGTGTTGGGCTCTACAACTCGCTCGATGTTCCTACAATATCCTAATTGCTCTTTTTCTATTCTAATATTTTTATATTTTTCCTATAACCTTGTGTATTCTTTTCATCACTATCTACAGATTAGAGGCTACACATATTTTGGGACATGCTGCTGTCAGGAGAAAAGAAAGACAACTCTGATAAACATTTATGAATGTACACAGTAAGGTGTTTTGTTTCTTCCTAATATTTTTCTGTTTTAGCAGACACTAATGGTCTTTGGAATGGATGGGTTCTTTCTTCGGTAACCGATCTGTTTGTGGTCATTTAACTGTTGCAACATTACTGTGTGATGACATCACCACAGTCCAATAGGAGTTGTCAGCCTCAGTGTCTCACCTCAGAGGGATGTGTCCACACCCGCTGTAGCTAGGGTTGCTCTGTGTAGGAGATGCCCAGGCCTCCTTTAGACAGTGGAGCAACTGCATAGGAAACATCACTACTATAATTCCTTGTGATAATCTCACTCAGTGCATCCTTCCAGTTCAAATAAAATTCTGATAATGGGCAGGCCATCATAACTGAACCCGCATTAAGAGCATCAAGAATAAACTGTTATTAAAAAGGAATTTCTGTTAATGCATTATGACTTTAATGTTTGCAGCCCTAAGAATGTTTTTTTATGACCAGTAAAAATGAGGAAAAGAAAAGAACACAAACACTCTTGTAATTCCCAGTTCAGGGTAAAGCTTGGTTTGATCAACCAACGCTGATCTATCATAAAATTCATTTGAAGAAAAAGGTCAGATAGAAGGTTAAGACAATGGTCCCTTAACTGGAAGGTTTGTCTTTTTATACTGTTTATGGTCATTGAACACCGCTACAAATAAAGAAATTATAATTTAAATTTAAAACTAGCACTAGCACTTTGTGATAGATATTACTGTATTGACAGCTCATGCCAATGCTCACTACAAAACACGAAGGCAACTCTGTACAGTGGCAACGAGAAGAGGCACTGCTAAAAGACGGTATGTGTACACCACCAGGCAGAAGTTTGGAGCCACCTTTACATTAATGCTTTTCCTTTATGTTCATGACCATTTACATTGTAGAGTCTCACTGAAGGCACCAAAACTATGAATGAACACATATGGAATTATGTTGTGAAGAAAAGAGTGTGAATTAATTCAAAACATGTTTTCTATTTTAGTCACACTTTGCTTCGATTACTGCTTCGCACTCTTGGCATTCTCCCTCTGAGCTTCACGAGGTCGTCACCTGACGTGGTTTTCACTTCACAGGTGTGTCTAAAGGAAAACCATCAGAGAGACAAGGCGTCCCCAAACTTTGGACTGGTGGTGTCCTTCACACAAAAAGCGTCAAGGACACTGAAAAGCATCACATACCTTTGATATTAGAAGCGGGCAGCTGGTTCACCTTTCTGGCATATGTTCAGGTGGTGCACGAGGGCTGCTGACAGTCTACATGGACACACATCTTTGGCCTGCACACAGTCATAAAAGATAAAGCAGTGTGAATACAATTTAAAGTGACTACAAACACTCACTGGCCACTTTATTAGGTACACATGTACATTCTACTACAATCCAATACAGCAGCTCTGCCATGAATTCTGGTTTTACAAAGTTCTAATTTGTCAGTTTTTAAGCTGGAACTCTCACAAAGGTGATCATTCTAATATGTGTTTATGACTGAGATCAAAGTGGTTAGTGGAGTTTTACTGGAGTCCATTATAAGAGGAGATGGTTATGATGTTTTACATTTTTCACGTTTAAAATGAATGGTGTGGCCAAAAAGTTTGAATGTACAGGTATACCAAATTAAGTGGCCAGTGAGAGAATAAATAATACTACCAAAATATGTACAAATAGTTAGCTGTACAACTGTACATTTTCAATATGCTGTTATTTCCAGGAGGTGCGGCAACCTCGTCATATGTAGTATTTGTTCAAACTGCTGCTCCCAACGGCACATCAAAGCATATAGAACATGTATCCTGTTTGCCTTAATCATAATGCAGACTAAACACTAACAACAAAGAATGAAAAGCCCCAAAGCCCAGAGCTAGCTGTATTTCCTGCTGAAATACTGCAGTACAATGCTCCTAATGTTTGATAAACCTGTGGTGGCCAAGAAATCTTTTCCCTTTTCTTGGCGTGATGTTTTGTTTGGGAGTATGGTTCTTTTCCTTTCTTTTGGAGCAAAGAGGATCTGAAACAAGCCAAAGCAGTTCCTCTGTTTAAATACAGAATCTTAACGTAGCCATAAAGAATATCACGACTGATGATATTTTACTTTTCATTTTTAGGACCATGTTTACTACAAATGAAAGGAAAAAAATGAAAAAACTGACACCTCATACAGGTACCATATTTAAGATATGCTGATGACATGACGACAAGATAACTGGGTGGTCTCATAGTGTCATGTGAATGGGGATGGAAACGCTGAGCTAATAAACAGAATGTGAATAGAGACAAACCCAGCAGACCAGATCTGGATGGAAACGAGCTCAGCCTCTTACAAGCTCAGTGCCAACACCGGGAAAAGGACTGCACACGGAGAATTTGTCTGTATTCTCAATATAACATGGCTATATTATTTAAGGAATACTGACAAGACAAAAATTGTTTCAACTCTGTGGCGCAATCTGTGATTTATATGTTTGTTCTGTAGTACTTCTCTAAAATGTCATATGCAAATCAATCTCAGGCTCTCAGTGTCATCGTTTTCAACATCACTGTGGGACAGCAGTATCAGGGAGTACTGGAAAGAGTGCTGTTTTCAGTTTTGACTGGAATGCCATGCTGCGTGTTCCTGTTCATTAATGGGACCATGTTATTCACCTTAAGGAGTAAAACTGTGTTTTGTGAGACCCCCCGTTACATTCTTCTGTACAACCTAATTTTTGCAGATACTGCTCAACTCGCATGTAGCCAGTTACTGTTCATCTTAGCTGCTTGTAGAATACTGTTGACATATCCTGAGTGTGGGATTCTTACAATGTTCACCAAGCTGACAAATGACATCTCTCCTGTCACACTAGTGGTGATGTCTCTGGAAAGGTATGTGGCTGTGTGCCACCCACTGAGGCACGCTACCATGATCACCATTAGAAACACAGGGGTGGCTATCATTGCAGTTTGGGCCTTCAGTTCAATAAATGTAGTCACTAGAGTTATTCTGCTCGTACATTTTCCATTTGAAGGCCTGCAGATGCAAGATGTTTGTTCTGATATCGGCATGTTGTTTGAACCATTAACGAGTCACTATGACAAAGTCTACACTTCTGCTTTGTTTCTATCAGCTACTGTGGCCATCATCTCGTCCTACATCGGTGTGATGGCAGCAGCCAGGTCAGCCTCTACAGACAAAGCTTCAGTACGTAAGGCTCGTAACACGCTGCTACTGCACCTGGTGCAACTGGGCCTCATCCTATCCTCAACTATGCACACCAATATTGTTCAGTTACTCTCAACAATCTTTCAGAGGTTAGTGATAGTACGTATAAAGAGTGTTTCCTATGTGTTTATTTATATCCTGCCAAGGTGCCTGAGTCCACTCATATATGGCCTCCGTGATCAGACCATCAGACCTGTCCTTTTGTACCATCTGTGCTGTTGACTGAAGCTAAATCCTTCCAGCCAAAGCTGAGGTCTCATTTCAAACAAAGTATACTGGTTTATCTGAGGCTGTCTACTGTAAAGTATGTGTACAATAATCAACACATTAGTAATACAACTGTCATTAATAATAACACTCTACTCTCCAATATCCTCTTTTCCTGTCCAAGCCTGTGATGAAAGCATTTTTTACGATAGCTGCTAGTTTAGAAGGGAAATAGGGAGGAAGTTGTATAGATATAAATGTTATAAGCTAAATTACATGCAACATATTTTGAAGTAGAATGCACGTTATGTTTACAGAAGTTATTTTCGGCTAGCTTCATATAAAATTAATTAGGCAACTATGCCCTAATTAGTTGAGCCATTTTCCACAAACCACTTGGTTCACGGTTCCCCTTGGTTGCCTGCCTGCCAAAGTGTTCCTGGGTCACTGAACCTCACTTTGCCTCTTGTGTGTGCACTCCGTTATTTTCATTTCTGCGTTTTAATGAGTTGAAAATTAAAGTTTAAACCCAACAGACTGCCTAGGTTTTCCCTTTAAGCTATACAATATAACCCGGCATGACCGCGTGAAGCTTACTTTTAGAAATTATTGAAACTTCATTAATAATTAAACAAGTCTGCCATACATACAATAGTATTCAGGTGTTTGCAGTTTTCTGGAAATGTGGCAGGTGAACCATCATGTCAATAGAAGTACATGTTTGGTTAGAATTGTGTGCCACATTGTCAACATATTCACATTTAGGACCTGATCATAACTTCTGCCAACCCCCCAGGTATGGGTGAATTTTATCTGTGGTGGGTCCCATTTCAGACACGAACTCCAGACATTTGTGGCAACAAGCATCGTCGGCATTAACTTTAGAGAGTAACCACAATTTTTGAAGGTTTTTTTCTGTCTTTGTCACTAAAAGCACAACTTCTCTGTGTATGCTCTGGGTATAATGTAACGTACAAGGCATCAAAATCCATACCTAACTGTAATTCACAGCATCTTTAAATTATCAGAGAGATTTTATCCACCTCATAAAGTCACAGTCACAACTACTGAGCTCACCTGAGAGCCTGTAGCTCCACCTGCCTCCCATCACATGTTACTGCAGCTGCTGGGTCCCTGGGTGAGGTCATTCACAGACAAGTCAGATAGTGTTTATGACATACAGCTAAATTTGCATACACCAAAACAACATAAGTTGTGCTGAAAATAATAATAATGAAGCAAATGTATCAGCAATCTCACAGGCATCAGTGATATAATTTATTAAATTTATTATTAGTGTGTCGTGAATGTGAGAGAAACTCTGTTTCTTACTTCCAGATAACATCAAACATTTTTAATAATTGTGATAATGTAATTAGATAGAACATCATGGATTTGACAGAATATTACTTTTCATGTCCTGGACCCACTTTTAATTTTATTGTACTCACAATAATTACTAAAATAATTTGGACAATTAATGACCACTTCCAAAGAGATTACAGGTGAACTCAAAGGTCAAACACAACAGTGTCCGATCCTGGACTTCATATAACGCAACTGAGGACACTGGAGCTACTGTGCCGATACAAATAAATCTCCAGACTATCGTGGAGTCTGGAGAAGGCACAGCGGGAGCAGTTTGCTCACGAGGAGTAGGTCAAAACACCTGTCGACAGGTGCAGACGTCTCGTTAGGACTTACAGAAATCGCTTCATTCCAGTGATTGTGTAACTAAATATTAGGGTTAGGATACCATCATTCATGTTTGGCCAGTTTGTTTTTTTAAATATCCTGTTCAACCACAATTCAAAAGCAATGTTGGATTTTGATCAGTGAATGTTTTGTTTGTTTTTTTTAAATATAATCTTTGTCAGTTTTAAGTTATTTCAGTGACCACTGTGGCTTTTTCTTTCTTTAACAGTAGGGAACCAACATGTCCACCCACGTCCGTAACTGTTGGCTAGTAGCTAAATGCCTTATCTTACAGTTAACGTGAGGCCCATCGATGAGACATTTATGTATATTTAGGAAAGATTTTATGACCTAAATGAAACCATAAAAACAAGCAGAACAAATGAAGAAGTCAACACTTTGTGGAAATATAAAGTAAGTACGCATGCACCAGAAATGTTTGCATCACTGAGACTTTGCACTACATTAGCCATTACATTATTTTTGTCATAAATTCGTCTTACATCATCCATTTCTATTTCAGATCAATCATCTGACAGGACAGTGAGCTCTTATTTTCTTGATAAATGATTTAAACTAAAAATAGCGTAAAGTGTGTAAGGTCAACACATCAGGTAGTTTGAATAAAAATGATACTGCAGTAACTTCAGGTAAGACAGATACGCCGTTATTGCAGAGAAAAGTTAATTTCATGTCCAATATCGGCTTGTGTTTTATGTTAGCTAACGCCGGAGGAGCGTTTTTACAGGAAACACTTGATTAAATTAAACTCACAAAACGTCAGTGTTAACGCTGCGCACTTTCCCTCTTCTGTTTCTTCCATCTCTGGAACACAAATTAAAAACATACTTCATAAGCTAGCTGGCTGCGTTCATTTTCCTACCGACGTTCCAAACTTTTTCAGAGAACACAAAATGGCGGCGACCGTAGAAGTAGAAACCGCGCGAAAGTAGCGTCCCCTTTGTGACGCAATAAAGCCGCCGCCATTATCACCGTTTCCCGTCACTGTTACGGAATATTCACCTGAAGAAGGTGGACGCGGCTCTTTGGGTTGCCAGATAAATATTCGTATCCCCGTTCCTGATTGCACGTTACTCTTTTGCGTTGCTGTTATCTCTGCTTAATCATTTTGGGCTGATTGATATTTTCAGTGTCAGTCATATTAATAAATAGTAGTAGATTACAGGTTAGCTCACTGATGACAGTGCTATTTCTATGTTATGTACCATTAACAAAACAAAACCAGTGTGAAAAAGCCCCCGTTTGTTCAAGATGTGTGTGACTTAAACGCTATAAGAGAAAAGAGCGTCACATTAATCCAGTGGCACATCTGTCCGCGTGTGTAACATCTGCGCGGTCGGGATTTTATTGTTGAAAGGGGAACCGGAAGTGTGCGCGTGTGCGTGTTTCGTCGTCCCCGCGCACGGACTCTGGTCCTGCTCCTCCTGCTCAGCTTCCTGCGCTCGTCGCCATGGTGCTGATGATGGAGTCGCAGTGCGAGTATTTCATGTATTTCCCGGCGGTGCCCATCACGGATCTGTCCGACCCAGCGCGCTACCGCACTCTGCCCCGCAGGAGCCACCTCTACCTGGGGGAGACCGTCCGCTTCCTTCTGGTGCTGCGCTGCAGGGACGCGGGGGCCACGCCGACCGAGCACGGTCACGGTAAGGAGGGGCGAGCCGGGAGGATGCCCCCGTCAGGCTCCGGGTGGAAGGGAGGAAGGTAGCGCAGTAAACAAAGACAGGCCCGTTTTCTCCGTTACA
This sequence comes from Channa striata, assembly GCA_033026295.1. NCBI lineage: Eukaryota > Metazoa > Chordata > Actinopteri > Anabantiformes > Channidae > Channa > Channa striata. The sequence continues at coordinate 962,815 of CM065182.1, forward strand.
TCCATCCGGGGGAAGAACTGGGCTTTGACAGCCGACCCCCAACACTCATGTCTGGACTAGGTGTGGACGTGTGTCTGCGGAAGGATTTCTGCTCATCGTTTTTAATGGAGGCTGTTCGTGGCACAGAATTCGTATAAATGTGTTGTAGTCCACGACTCGGAGATAATGACGTACATAGCCTGACATTGAATTCATATGTTTAAATGCATTTACTCTGATAATATGAGAAAGGGGTCAGAAAAGAAATATCACAAGTGCAGGGAGTTTTAGTGACAGTGTGTCTGTCAACGTCAGAGTGTTCACAGAGTCTCTGAAACCCTTTCAGTAACTGATCGTACAAAATCCACAGCATGCACATCAGAGAATCGTGCACCCAAACACACTGATCCAAAACAGGGTTAAAGCCCCATCAGAACACTGCACCAAACCTTATTTCAGACACAGTACAACACTGGACCACAGCAGAACACAGAAACAGAGTGGTAAGGTTTTTTGAATTATCGTAGCAGTTGAAGGCTCTCGTAAGAACGACTTTACGGCTGTGTGTGCTCTTCCGGCAGTGGGCGGTGATAGTTTTGGGACAGAGTCGGCCAGTAGCCGGGCATGGAGAGAGCTGGCCGGCTCCCTGTGTGCCGTGGCCAGTGTGAGTCCAGGTGAGAGCAGTCGCCACCGAGGCAACCACCAGCTGCATCAGCACGACTACCAAAGCAGCGGGGAGGAGGCCAACGAGGACGGGGAGGAGGACTACATCGCAGCGGCCGAGGCAGCCATCGCTGCGCTGGGCAGCAGGGTGGACTCCCGGTGTCGAAGCTTCAGGGACTGCAAGCCGCTGCTCATCCACAACTCATCCGGAACAGCAACGAGGGAGTTCCGCAGGGCACCTGTTCAGGTACAGCGACCTTAACGCCGAGTTCAGAGAAAGCAAATAAACAGAGAGAAAAAAGGGGCTTGTCGTCGTCGTCAGACCTGTGCTTGGTTCCAGGCCGAAACATATTTTATTATTTATGTATTTTGTTGCTGTGGCATTTCTACAAACATTCATTGTACCCAGATGATGAACCCTAGAGACTTTCCTGACGTGTGTTTTGAACTATTGGAAGGACTGCGATGAAATTTGATTGAGATAATGGATCCATGGTTCCCCAAGAATGAATCCTGAATGTGTCGCCTGACCTGCCCTTTAATGCCCCCACACCACACACACACACTTTTAAGTCAAGTTGTAATTTTTCCCCAACTGGTGTGTGATGAGATTCATGCAAAACAGTCCAACAAATATTAGATGGATTGCTGTGGAACTTTTTATGATTTCCAGAACATGATATCTGCTTCAAAGTTCCCCCCGAATATTGATTGTTAGTAAACTTTTAGTAACTATTTCATGTCAACATGAATTGTAATGACTCTCAAGTTTTAATGTTGCTCCATCATCAGCTTCAAATGTTGATTTGTCAATTTGTTTGGTTTATGACTAAAGACTGTAATTTTTGTTTACAGCTACCGTATCATATCGATACGTGTACTAAAACTGAGCCACAGTAACAAGTGACTGTAACACAAAATTACTTATTATTTTGATGTTTTATAACGTTTGAGTTCTTTGTTCTGGATAAAGTTACTGGATCCACGGCAGCTGATGGTTTCTGTGTCTGTTTCTCTGTCAGTCTCCTCTGGATGAGCCGGTGGTTTTGACAGATGAAGTGATCTTCCCTCTCACCGTCTCTCTGGACAAACTCCCCGTCAGCACCCTAAAAGTCAAGGTCAGAAGGAACATTTCTGAGTCTGTAATATTTGGGTATTTTCACACTTAGACATTTTTACAGAGCTGAGGCCATTCTCAAGTGTGAGGCCTGTTTGGACACTCGGGCACAATCCAGAAACCTGGATTAGAGTCTACGAGAAAACACAGTTATTCTGAGATATTTTCTGGAGACTTGTGTTTGTGTGCATTCAGGTGATGGTCACGGTGTGGAAGAGGGAGGCAGAAAAAGCAGAGGTGCAGGAACTTGGCTACCTGAGCGTCCTGCAGCAGCGAGAACCAACACACACCTTCAGACACGACCTGAACACCTTCAAGGCTCAGGGTATCATCAAATGGCCTTCTTCCTTTTTTGGTTATACACCTGTGTCCATCCTTCCACTGATTTGTTGACTGGGCTGAGAAAACACTTTTCCCTGCGTTGGGGTTAGTATGATTGGATAGAAAAGTCTTGGATAGGAAGTGGGAGCAGGTTTGTGAGCAGGTGGGAAAGGCCAGGGAACTGGAATTAGGACAGTGACAGAGACCAACATGCAAAGAACTAAGCGTCTTTGGGCTGCCTCTTTCACTTGTCACTAGTCTCCAACATTTTGTAGAATTAATGTCCTTCCTGTTTTCACTCCATTTGAGGTCCCCACAGCAGATCCCCTGGTCTATGCAGGACTGTGCAGCCTTGTTGTTTGGAGCTTTACACTAACGAGCGATCACTTTACCCGCTGATCCATCACTGCCGCCCCCTCTTTAAAAAGTTTAATCAAACATTTCTTGGCTTAACGAATGTACTCGTTGGCTGTAGCCCTGACAAACACCCTGGGAGTGACTTTTAACCTACTTTCTTCTCCTCCCACCTCAGTCAGCACCACCCTGACTGTCCTGCCGCCTCCAACCATCCGCTGTAAGCAGATGACTGTATCTGGGAGGCACCTTGTGGTCCTCAAAGGTGAAGAATCAGCTTGTCCAAATCTCTCAAAGACCATAAACAAAATCCAGTTCAGATGCTTGATCATCTTGATCTAAAACAAAACCATTTCTCCCCCCTCAGTGTTAAATGAATCCTCTCAGGAGGAGGTGAGTATTCGTGATGTTCGGATTTTACCAAACCTCAACGCCTCCTACCTTCCCATGATGCCAGATGGCTCGGTGCTCCTGGTGGACAACGTGTGGTACGTACAAGAGTGTTCATGTTGTGAGGTGTAACGTGTCACATGTCACATACTGTTGATGTCCTAAATATTTAGTGTTACTTATCATGCATAAGTTTCTGTCACATTGCTTTCTCCCGTTGCTTCGTGTTACGTGTCAGTCTGTTACTTTACATCGATAATGTCGTGTTTCGTTCTGTTGCCAGTTATGTTGCAATTATATTTAGTTATTTTCTGTTACTGGGTTACGCTGTGTCACGTCACATTTATTATCCATAAATACATTCTGCTGTTACATTTTATTACGCTTAATCCCATCTTCTATCAAGTTATGCTTTGTTGTCTGTATCATTACAGCCTGTTATGTTTTACTAAATTGAATTGTGTCACATTTTGTTGTGATGTCGTGTGTTTAAAATACTGACAGTTTCAAAGTATTTGAAACACACTCTTCACATGAGTTTAAACGGCTGACCGCAGCTCACAGTCTTTCCTTGTGCTCTGCAGCCACCAGTCTGGTGAAGTCGGCATGGCGTCATTCTGCAGGGTGGACAGCCTCGCCTGCCGCCTTCCCAGCATGCTCAGTGCTTTGGAGGAGCATGACTTCCTGTTCCAGCTACACCTTAATGACATGCCGCAGGATGACTCCAACGAGGTTAGGATATATTTGTGTAGCTGTTTTTAAAAAAGCAGTAGCTCTATTACCTCCACATCCACAACAGTTTTTTCTAATGCACCGTCGAAGGACCTTCACATGGTGGTACAGAAAGCCACAACGCCACCTGCAGCATGTAAATGCTGCATAGATTTGATGCACAAGTGTAAATGATGTTTTACAGCTCCTGCTTTATTAATTAGTGTGTAGCATCAACCCAGGTGCAGTATGTGAGTGCAGATTAATATACAGTTTTTATCATTTTCAACCCTGACAGAGGAAAGTGATGACTGATAAAGAAACTAAACGTTTGGGTTTTATCTCTGTGTATGTGTTTGTGTGTTGATTTGCGTTTAGGGGTTAGAGGTTCCTTTGGTCGCGGTGCTGCAGTGGTCAACTCCCAAGATGCCTTTCACCAACTGTATCTACACTCACTACAGGTGAGGACCGAGTATAAGATTTGCAAAATCCCCAGACATGTACATGTCCAAGTCTGTTGTAGTTAAAAGTATGGCACCCACCCGCCCCAGGTTGCCCAGCATCCGCCTGGACCAGCCACGCTTCGTCATGACAGCAAGCTGTCCGAGCACCGTCAGGGTGAAGGAAAACTTCAAGGTCAGATACGTTCTTCTCAACAACCTGCAGGACTTCCTGGCCGTACGTCTCGTCTGGACTCCAGAGGGTCAGTAGGTGCAATTATGATGTGATTTTTTTTTTAATGGTTGAGTTACACTCACGAAAGGAAAGCAAGTCCCCGGGAAGTGGTTCTGAAGCAAGCAGAGCATTATCGTCGATCAGCAGCCTTCTCCTTGTCCCTTCGGGGGGACAGGCTCCATAACCCTCTCATTGTTTATCCAGTCATGGGACCAGCACCAGGGTCGCCCTTAGTGGCTGGGTGGGGTGGGATTCTATCCCACGGGCTTCTGTATCCTACCCCGATGCTCTACCACTGTTCCACTACACTCCCTGGGCAGAGCATAGCCTACTAATCCTAAATGCAGTCACATGTTCCGAGAAGCCTTATCGTTGTCTAAATGTGAGTTTTCAGGTCGTGGTCAGGGGGAGGACGTCACACTGGCTGCTGTCGTCTGTCACACTCCTCTCAGTAACCTTGGCCACTGTCGGAAAGGAAGCACTCTGTCCTTCAGTGTGGCTTTCCAGATCCTCAAACCAGGACTGTACGAGGTACTGAAACCTCAGAAACTCAAGTTAGAATAAATAAAAACTGTTTGACGTTATTGCTGCGAGACGCTTCAGCTACATGTGAATATTGTAAATGTTTCTTCACCTCACATAGGAAATTGTTTCCTTCTGTTTCATTTCTTCCTGCAGCTGAGTCAGCACATGAAACTGAAGCTTCAGTTCACAGCCTCAGTGTCCAACCCCCCCCCTGATGCTCGCCCCCTGTCACGTAAGAGCTTTCATTGCTTCGCTGGCATTAAAAAATATGTTTAAAATCATTGTTAGTGTTAAACTGTGATGGAAGACATAGAGAAATAGATGCCCTGCTTTCAGAATGCTACTCACATACGCATTATCAGGAAAAATGTAAAACGGGCCATGTTCCTCCTGCACCACTCAGGTAAAAACAGCCCTTCCAGCCCAGCAGTTCGAGACCTGCTGGACCGACACCAAGCTAGTCTGGGTCGATCTCAGTCCTTCTCCCACCAGCAGCCATCTCGATCTCACATCATGAGGTAAGAAAAAAATACTCCAGTCCTGTATTTAAAATCTTACCTACGTAAAAACAGAAAAGCAGGAAGCATTATTGAAGAACAGCTGATTGTAACATTATCACAATACTGAATAGGGATTAAACAGTCATTGTTAGCCCATAGTCATGGTTTGGCAGGTACGTACTGGCATATTAATTCTGAGAGAGATGTGTTTTCTCCAGCCCAAACAATCTGATTTTTGTATGTATTTGTAACAACAGCATGTATATATTAAGGCCTACTGAGCCCACTAGAATTTACAGCAGGTACCTGCTGGACTCTGGACATGGTTCTGTCAAATAATGGCCACTGGATGATGTCATAACACGTGCTGAAGTTCTGTACAGGACTGGGAGTTAATCCTAAAGATTGTCCTCACTGATTGTTACGTCCAAACGTCCAACTTCAAACAATAGAATGATTAAATCAAAAGCATCATGATGTCACATGTACAACCAGAAAATATTTTAACGTTCCCAAATCATTTTTAAGTAGACAAATCCACAGATCCTTTCATATTTACTGTTGGGTTGTTTATGACAAGGTGTATTAATTACAAAATGTTTGTTAGTACAACTCTGGGTTAAATGTCGTGCAGTAAAGTAAGACAACGTGCCTCCCGTTTGTACTTGGTTACTGTATTTGACTAAAAACACTTTGGACAAGAATGAAAGTCCCTCCTTTTATATGACTTTGACCAAATGTTTCATTAACGTGGTGGAAACATTTTTTAATTTGAAAACAACAGTAACTATATTAATATTTGTGTCCTCCTGTAACTGAGTAACTGATGTAAATACATCAACAAGTTCAGAATGTCTGATTCAGCTGGTAAATCTGTGTGAATATTAGTAAATACTTTTTTCCACCATATTTGTCAGATGCAAAAGTTTTGACAACCAAAATCCACACAAATAGATTTTTCTTAATATCCTAATTAAGCTAAAAATTGCAGAATATTTTTGTGGACTAATCCATTAGTTTGCAGCTGTATTAGTGAGCTCATTCGCAGCATGTAGTGAACTATATAAGCAAAAATGTGAATTTGTAGCGTAACGTAAGCTCTGGGATACATGCAGTGCAGTAAAACTTGTAGAACTCCTCTCCTGAGTATGAAGTGCCACGAAAAGAACACAGTGTAAAGTCCAAGAACCTCAAATGATGACACATAATTAACTTTCTAATGACATCTGTGTGTGCGTGTGTGTTTGTGTGCGTGTGTGCGTGCGTGCGTGTGCGTGTGAGGACGGGCAGTGCCATGGAGCGGCGAGCCATCACTCCTCCTGTTGGCTCGCCGGTCGGTCGCCCGCTGTATCTGCCGCCCCAGGACAAAACGCTGCTGTCACTGGACAAGATCGCCAAGAGGGAGTGCAAAGTCCTGGTGGTGGACGCTGTCAGCTAGGCAGCGAGGAAACCAGGAGGAAAGGAAGGAAGGCAGGACGAGGTATCAGTGAGGCGAAGGTTTTCAAGCAGCCACAGACACAAACAAATAGGCTGATAACAAGACAACAGGAAGAAGGAGTGGAGGGAAGGAGGGTCGGTTTCCGTCTGAAACTGAAACAGAGTGTGAAGCTTCCAGTGACTGCAGGAAGTAATTACCATCCTCACTGAGAAGCTTTCATTAAAAAACAAACTGTGGACTGGGATGAACTGACTTTACAGGCTTTAAAGGAAATAGTTCATGTGACGTATTATAATGTTTCTGTATTATGAGGCACTTTCTCACAGCGCATCAAGATTTACGTGGTCCGTGTTCCGGCTGCAGCGTGGTCGTGCAGCCCAGGACATTTCAAGGTTTTCGCTACATGTATTCTGGACAGAAGCTGCTTCTGAAAACAATTCAATTCAACTCACTCATCTGATAGTGTCCTCATGAATATTTACTGTTTTCTATGTGAAATATCGAAGATTATGATGCGGATTAATGTGTTTTTAATATCTAAAACATCACAGCTGCAGCTTTTGTCTGTTCCAATAAATGAGGAAAAAACAAAAAAACACTATTAATTGCGACACAACGTTATCACCAGTTACTGAATCAGTAAATTGCACCTTATAAAAATGGTGCCTTATTGGAAAGTGGGACAGGAAACACAAATTTTAAAGATTTCGAGAAATAATCACAGTGGCTTTTCAGTGAAAAGTAATTTAACATATATAACAACGGATCACAGCTTTCATGCATCTTCCACGTTGTAAAATGTTTCTGAATTCTTCGAAAACCCAGTTTTGAAGGACGCCTTCACTGATATTGAACCTGCTCTTTTAGCTTTGAGTTTGAGTAGTCCTGTAGAAAAATGGCATTAAACCTCCCTCTTAGTTCCCTACATGAAAATGTAGCTACTTCTAGCTGAAAAACACCTCCAGATGACATCACTTGGAGGAGCCCTCAGTTCAGATTATGTCATCTTGTTGCTCACACTGTGGAGGATGCTCCACCAGATGACATCATCTGAACTCCAAATGAAATGTTTTCCTGCAAGGAAGTCGGAGGTAAGTTTAAAAGCACTATTTCACGTTCCAAACTGAGGCCGTGGACACGGAGCTGACAACTGCTGAAGTCGTTCTTCACTGTTAGCATCTTTGCTGACATTAAGGGTATTAAATATGACCATGTTAGCATTTAGCGGCACTCTGAGGCATGTTCACATTATCCATGAACACTGCAGCGATGACTGCTGTTTAACAAGTAAAATATTAATTTGACCACGATCTGAATTCACCAAATTGAACAATAATACCTTTCCCTCGTATAACGATGGGACAAACACTGTTTAACTGAGGAAATGTCTGTATTAGCATGCAGACGCAGCTAACGATGTTAACTAGCAACATTAGCAAAATAATGTGAACAGGCCTGTGGTCTTAAAAATACTATTTGAATTGTTGGAGAATAATTATCTTTTTGTTATTTTGTGGTCAGTGCCATTGCTTTATTATTGGTTTATGTAAGAAATTTACAGTACGGAAACTATTCACAGTGCGGTGAGGTTCTGCTCCTCCGCCGTATGCGGGTGTTTGGGGTGGACAGATACTACAGAGGTCAACACTACACACTAAAAGTTTAAGTTTGTGAAATCAATGGAAACAGTGCATTTTCTTTTGAACAACTTTAATTTTTACATTGAAGATTGGATTTATTACATAAATTTGTTCAAATTGTGTTACACCTTCTAAGTAACGATTTAATTGTCACTGAAACAGAAGCTGTGATGAAATTACAGCCATTTTATGTTTGTACCGGTTACAAACATGGATTAAATGCAGATGAGGGGCCATATGTTTCCAAAAAGAACTATATCCATTAGCGAAATGAAGACTGAGAAAACTGATAATCACATACAGCTGCTACGGATTGTAAATAAAATGAAGTAAAATGAAAAATCTCTGTTGCTGCTACTGTACTGAAGAATGCAAGAATGTTCCTGATTGTGCCAGTGCAGGGGATCTTCATCAAAGAGCCTGACGAAGGCCCTGTGCCGAGGCGGCTTGTCCACCGGTGATGTGGTGACACCCCACCTCTCCTGCTCTGTCAAAGAAGGAGCGTGAACTTAAATGGCAACGCTGTTCTCGATGCCTCCGGGACTGAGGTAAGGATATGGCAGCTCCAGTTGGTTGTTGCGTTCTGCGATGTCAGTGGAAATGGCCTGGAGTTCCGCCTGCACCTCCTGCACCAGGCTGCAGTGGGCGACGTCTCTGAAGACGGCCTCCTTGTAGTGACACAGAGGAACCTGCAGAGGGAGACGCCAAGCTCTTTGACTCGGTGTTCTGCAGATTTTCAGGTTTTTGAATTTTACACTTTTAGCTGACAAACGTGTTCCGTCCACAAAACTTTGATTGTCCTATATGTGTCATCACAAATCAGCTCAAAACAGACCAGTCAACCAAAGTCTCGACTGTGACTCCTCTGGATTCTCTTCTCAAAGGGACCGGATCGGTTTTTAACACACTCGGAACTGTTATGTTTGTGGTGCGTTTTTTTCTCTTCAAATGTGTTTATCATATTAGATCTCTGTGTGTGTGAAGTAATTAGATCCCGTAAAATCATTGGACAAGATCATAATATTCTATCACAGAAGAACTGTGAGGTTGGTCAATATTACCAATATTTGCTCAGTAATCAATCTTCAGCCTAAAAATTATGCAGCCCAACTTTGTGCATCTGTTCAATCAAACATCTATTCACAATAGATTATAATGTTCCAACATGAGATGTGGATGTTGTCTAAACATTTTTGAAACAAGGTCATCATGTTGCCAACAGGGCTGGAGCCAGAGGGATCTATTAATATACAGTTTATTATTTCCCAAAAGGTTTTTGCATACAAGTTTAAAACCTTTCGGTGTGTGCCCCAATAAAACAATTCTAGATCCGCCCTTGGATGCCACGTTTTACGAGGCCTGTTTTTTTCAGATTGAAGTGTGTTTGATTTTTCCTGCAGAGCAGACAGGATTGTGTGTGCTGAGCCTCACGAAGTCGGCGGTGGGCTGCGACAGTAGAGCCAGCGTTATCAGGACACGACAGGTCGAGTTCACGTCCGGCAGCAAGGACATGATGTCGTCCTCAGTCACCGCGGCTTTGACCTGTGGAGGAGGACACAACATGTAGGCTGGACAGTTTGGCATCCAGAGAGCAAAGTCCAGCTGGAGGACAAGAGGAAAAGACAAGGGTTACATGAGTCTGAGGGAAGAGAGAGAACAGATTTTAAATCATAAATATATTGTGAGAAGGGTCCGAAAACGATGAGACATTCCTGCAGTTTTTAAATGTTACCGGATGAAGCTTCGTGTACATGTTGGCTTCAGTCTGACTCACCTGGGAGAAGTTGACCGCGGCGTGTAGAGCCGAAGAGCAGTAAATCAGCATGGTGACAAATTTGGACACTTCATCTTTGGTTTGGAAAACCTGAGGGAAACCTGGAGGAGGTGAGGAGACACAAACCAGAACGTCACATTTTCAGCTGCAGCGGCCTCGTGACACAGACCGTGGACCAACACACAAACCCACCCGAGCTGAGTGTGAAGCCGTGTGTGTTGAGGTCACTGAGCCAGTGCTGGAGCTCAGAGTCCCGCTCTACCTCAGCGTCGCCACTGTAATACAGGCCCACCCAGCTTGCCACAAACCTGCCGCACACACACAGATGTTGTAACAGTTGGGGGACAAGCCAAGGATCCAAAATCCAGGTGTACAAGAACCCTCGTTGAAAAAGCATCAGCTCCTCTCAGCAGGTTGGTTTACCTGTGCACCGCGTCCCACACCCTCAGCGCATCCTGGGCGTAGTAGCTTTGGGGAAGTTTGTCCACACCGCGGTCTTTCACATCATCAGGGACACACAGGGATCGGTAGGAAATTCTCTGAGTCGCTCGAGAGAGGAGAAAGGGTAAGGCCTGAAGGCCACAGCCCACGGACTGCAGGACAGACACAGGTAAGACTTAATGTGAGTCAGGGCGACAGATACAAACGTCCAATGGAGAAAGACACACAGACAAATCAAGGAAAGAAGGAAAAATAAAGCACAGAGCTACAAGAAGAAATGTTTCTGTTTCATGAGACACAAGATAGGACAAATATTAAAAGGTTCTTCATTAGATAAAGTAGAATATTTAATATAAAATGTACTAATGCTGTACAAAGCAACCCACCACTAAGAACAGCAGCTGCAGGAGATAATTCAGAAACTAAACTGCAGCTTGAATTACAGGAGACTGACAGGCTGAGATCTTAGCAGACGCCCTCTCTACTTTCAAGACGAGGCTCAAAACCTTATAGTTGGTTCTAGTCCTGCTGGGGGACCAACCCCTGATGCACTGAGACACTTTCCTCCTCTCAGTCCACATTTATATGTCACCACTGCAGGACATTAACTCTGTCTGTCCCTGTCCTCAGGTGTCCCCGGCTTTGGAGCTACTGGTCCTACCAGCCTGCCCAACGTTTTCTACCCTGAGCCTGGTTCTGCTGGAGGTTTCTTCCGTTAAAGGGAGTTTTTCCTCTCCACTGTTGCCTATAGCTGCTCGAGGGGGATTTGTAGTTTTTTCTCTACAGACTTTATGATGTAAAGAGCCTTGAAATGACGCCCTTGTAAACTGGTGCTATATAAATAAAGTTGAATTGAATTGAAAAAGTCTATACTCCAGAACCACCCACAGTTACCCACTGACAGAAACACAGTCCGCGTGTTTCAGTATCACCGCAACTAAAAAACATTAGTGAGGTCTCCCTCATAAAATAACCTGGCAAAGCTAAAGCTGCGGTTGTTGGCTCATTACTCTTTGTAAAGCTAAAGGCTGCAGGAAGCATCAAACCTGTTGAATACTGTACCTTATCAAACACTCCGTTAGCAGCCAGCAGCTCCGTTCTGGCTCTGTAGTTGATCTGCAGTGACGTCCTGACATGTGGCATCAACAGCTTTCACAAAACCAGACGACGAGAGGACAACCATTAAAAACGACACCCTGCACGTCACCGAGCCAACGACAACTAGTGTCTACAAAGACCAACTGCTTCATGGACTCGTGCTTGTTTGACAGCTTCAGTGACAAGAAGAGGATCTGGGGCCGTGGATCTACAAACTGTGAACACCACTCTGGTCCACCACAGATGCTTTATAACTGCGTCTGGTTAATGTTTGATGAGAAGTTGCAAATTGTTCTGACATTGTTAAAACTGTGGCCTCTTCACATGCACCGATTTGCTAAGCTGAACAGTCGTTCACAGTTAAATTGGTTAACATTTTCACATTATCTGTGACAATTTCAGACGTTTCCTATTGTGCAGGCGATTGACCCTGAAACGTCTGAGGTGGGTTTGTGCACCTGGTACAGTGGGTGGACCTCTGGCAGCTGTCGCAGCGTGGCCACGCAGCACAGCTCTCCCAGCATGTGGGTCTTCAGGTAGTGGGAGGCCAACTGGTGACAGTAGAAGTCAGCGCTGTGAACCCAAATCTTAGCCAGCAGCCAATCACAGCCCGGGTCAGAGGGCAGGAAGACCGGGTTCTGAGGGCCAGGTGTCTGCTGCAGCTGAAGAAGAAGATCACTGATAGTGATTAGTTAGAACTACAGATGATGAGGCGGAAATCCTCTGTCTGTTAAAACTGAAGAAACATTTTCAAACTCTTTCCTTCCAGCACCACCTGACATTAGCATCTGTTGCAATCAGGATCAGGTTTGTAGGGAACAGCTTCAACTCAGTCAGCTCAGCAGGCAAAGAAGATGGTTGTTTGGGTGAGTAAAGTCTTATCAGTTTGATACACCTGCTCAGATTTTGAGCATCAGTTTGAAACATCAGCAGAAGATGATGATGGATTAATGCACCATGTAGCTTAACTGTAGGTGCAGCAGCTCCCTACTTAAACCACCCTGGGCTCACCTGGATGGCGATGGGTACTAGTTGTCCCTGCTGGTTTAGGTGGAGAAGGCACAGCGGCGCACAAATATACGACTGCTTGCCATTGATCACGTTGGCTGGGATACCATCCAAAACCTCATAGTCCAGCAGGTAGAATGATCCTTTCTGTCACACAATAGAACAGCAAGATACAGAAGATGAAAACAAATGCAGAGCTGGAGGCAAAAAATAGCTGGAAGTCAGGGGACAGCATGAACACCTGTAGCTCCTGTTCGAGGGAGGAGCCTTCAGGCAGGAAGGGGCGCAGCATGTCCGAGGTGACGGGCAGGTTTGGAGGGAGGATGCGGGTCTGACGCAGCAGAAGCGGGTTGCAGCCATTTAGACACTGGTAGCCAAAATACCAGTCCTCCTTCCAGTGATCCTTGACAAACCCTGCGAGAGAGAACGACGATCAAGATCCACGTCAAATTTACGACACTTTAGCACAACACCGAGCCCATTTACTCTGGACACTTTAGAAAAGGTTTGGTTTCGGCTGCGGCAGCACAGTGGTTGAGCGGTTAGCACCGGAACCGGGTTTCTTTGTGGTAAACCATAAGAGACAGAGCTGTGTTTACAAATTCAGCCAGTGTGTTTTGAACGTTGCATCTCCAATAAGTCAGCGGCGCCTCAATGATTTAATGCTGGGAACCATCAGGAAACCAACAGCTCCTCTCCAGAACGCTGGCATGTTACAGGCCTCCTAGAAAACTTCTCCTGATGACCAAGCAGCAAGTGATTTAATGTGTCTGCATAAAAAGTCTGAATGTGTGCTGTGTCACTGCTCACTGGCGGTGCTGTTCTGGTGTCCACTGTGGGCGAAAAGCATCTCCAATTCTTTGAGACTTGTCCAAGGTTCCGCTCGTGCAGCGAAGCCTTTCAGATGGTGCAAGTTAAAAGCTGGACTGAGGACAAACAAACAACCACAGATCAGACTCATCTCCTGTGTGACCAGATTTCACTCACAGCAAACGTCAAATGTCTAACTTCACCTCTTGTGCGTGTTGCTGAGGTTCGGCCCGAGTTCAGACACACTGTTCAGGTCAACACACTGTGGAGCCCCATCGACAAATGTGTGCCACCTGCAACAATAAGACACACACAGGATGTATGTTCTGATACTGGTCCTGGCTCCACGTGGCATCAACTGATTTTAAGTGTTTTCAGAGATTTGGGTTTAACGTCAGAACAATTATACAACAAATGTGAAATGTCCTCATCTCTCTTTATTTTACAATATGCAGATGTGCTCAAAGGTGAGAAGCTAAAAAAATGACATCAGTTCATATCCGACTGTTCTGACAGTGGTCACTGTATGTCTGGACCACATGCAAAAGTGGTCCTGATCTGATTTAGCTATCAGGCTCCTCTCCTGTGGAACGAGCTCCGAGTCCAGATTCAGAAGCAGACACCCTCTCTACTTTGAAGACGAGGCTCCAAACCTTCTAGTTTGTTCTAGTCCTGCTGCACCACCGTAGGACATTATTAACTCTGTGTCTTCTTTGTCCCGTAGTTGTGCTTCTCCCTCTGTGTCTCCCTCTGTCTGTCCCTGTCCTCAGGTGTCCCCGGCTTTGGAGCTACTGGTCCTAAAAACCTGCCCAATGTTTTCCACTCAGCCCAACGTCTCCAGGGGGATTTGTGGGGTTTTCTCTGCACGTCTTTATACGCTTGACTTCGTTACGTAAATCGCCCTACGATGACCTTGTTGTGAATTGGTGCTTTGTAACGCCACAGGTGTGACTAGTTACCTGATGAGCGTCTGCTGATGTTGCAGCTGTCTGAGTCTGTGCTGCTTCAGCTTCTCTTCTGTCTCATCTCTCAGCAAACACACTGCACAGAATACAGCATAATAAGGTAAAAGGGTTTGGAGTTCCTTTTCCAAGCTCGTCATTCTAATCATTAAGATTAATGATTGTCAGCAAAAGATCAGAAACACACTGTCAACAAACTCCCTAACACCTTTTATTCCCTTCCTTCTGCAATCAAGCTGCACAGGTTTAATTCAGTATGTAAGACTGCGTTATCCAGTCACATGCATGTTTTCCTCCTGCTCATGTCGAGATGCTCAGGACCAACGTGGCTTCTGCCTTCCCGTCCCCTGTCTGTGCTGCATGGTCAAGTTCTCTGCTTTGAGCTGTTCAGCCTTTACCGACGTCAAATGTCGCATGTGATAATATCTTACTAAAGTTTGCGTGCCAGGGACATTTTACACTTTAAAGGCCTCTGTGGTCCACAGCTCGGGCTTTAGCTCACATTTCCCACTCCGCAGCTCTACGTCTCCATCCGCTGTTTGCAGCCACCTGTTGCACAGGAACACCTGTGTTTCTGGACCTTCAGGCCCTGACCGCTGTTCTTCAGCCAGCCTGTGGACCTCCACGCGGCTGCAGTGCCAGTTCAGGTTGGGGAATCCGGTCTGAACTTCCAGACGGAGCCGGACCAGAACTACACGACCCAGAGCACCATTGGCCCGAATCCGAACGGGACATGCCTGTAGGGACAGAAAACGGAGAGGTCAGGGTAAAACACTGAGAGGATGAAAACTCCCCCAAAGGCAGGATGATGCTATTATTAATATTTAGCAAAACAATATTCTAACAAGAAGCGGAGCCATAAAGAAACGCACTGATCCGGACAGGAGATGACGGTCGTCCTCGTTCACGACGATTGGTGGAGTCTCCCACTGTGAGCCAATCAGGCTGAGCCACAGGCGGTTGAACGTTCCACAGGTGGGACCAGGTGAGGTGTGAACGGTCACTTCAAACTCCTGACAGGAAGCCGTCATGTTGGACAGGATAGTGACACAGCTGCTGAGGACAGGGACATGGGTCAACTTTACCAGTGAAATATTGTTTTTTCTTAAACATTATAATTTCCTAAGTTGGTATGACTTATCTTGAAAGATAAAAAATTGGTTTGGTAAATGTCACAACTACTTTCTCAAAGGAATTTTTAAAAATAAGTGAAAAACAGAAAACTGAAAACTGAAAAACGCCAAAGAAGAAATTTACTGGAACATTTTGACACTGACACCGGAGGAATGAGTCTGTTTGTATTTGGTTTCATGGCAAAACCAAATGTTGTGGTAACACCATCCTCTCGTGATGAATCAATCTTTATACGGCCACTTTTTTGTGTTGTAACGCTGAAAATGTGTTTGGTGACGGCGGCTCACCCTGAAAACACTTCATTTGTTTACCACACTCGTATTTGACTTGGAAATGAACAACAGCAACAGAGTTGGTATTGAGGCCTATGACACGTGCAGTTAACACACTCTGACATGAAAAACAGAAAATAAAATCTAACACTGTACCCTTTCATGTTAAAGGTCACGTCGTTTATTTTTGTCACCTGGTGGGGACACTTCCTGTTCTGGGTTTACTACACTGAATATTCCAGTTGGCTTAAAGAATCAGTTTTTTGTGTCATGTTAGAGATGGACCCGCATAAACAGTTAATGATTAACATCTGCCATATACAAAGTTAAAATACCAAGTAGTACCTGCCTCAGACATATTAACCAACAGGACGACGTTTTCCAAAAAACAAACATATGAAAGGATTCTGTTTTTATACAGTGACACATGCAGGTTTGTAGTAATTCAGGGACAACAGGAATTCATTTGAGAGAGCAGCTCGATTCAAACCCAGATCAACATTCAGTTAATGTTAGCCTCCCAAATGAACCGTCACTTTTTGTTCAAAGTTATAGGAACGAAAAGTGAAAACACAGGATTTTTTTGCCAGCTGTTGTCTAAAAATATAATTTAAGAAAATTAAAAATTTAACAAGCACTTTTTGTCACTTAAATTAAGAATGAAAGAATTCTGGGAAGACATTCCACTTTTTTTGTAGCTTACGAAAACCTGTGACTAATGACTTTGGTATTCATAAAATCATCTTTAAATATATCCACCAGCAAACAGAGGGGAACACGCAGACGGACAGAGGAACAGACAGGGGGACAGACAGGGGGACAAACAGGGGGACAGACAGGGGGACAGACAGGGGACAGACAGGGGGACAGACAGGGGGACAGACAGGGGGACAGACAGGGGACAGACAGGGGGACAGACAGGGGACAAACAGGGGGACAGACAGGGGACAGGTGAGCCTACCTGCAGAGCTTGTCTTTGGGCTGATGATGTGCTGAACTGAGGCTGCAGGTACTTTGCGTGTGTCTCTTTTAAACCTCCCACCAGCGTCACTGTTCGAATCCAGCGGGTCTGCGTTTGCGTGCGCACGTGCAGATCAGTTGGCGCAGACTCTATTTTCATATTCATGAGATAACGTATAGACATAAAAATGTATGTGGGTTTTGCTATTGCGGGAGGTTCCATAGTGTAGCGGTTATCACGTCTGCTTTACACGCAGAAGGTCCTGGGTTCGAGCCCCAGTGGAACCACGTTCCACTTTTAAACGAATATTTTTTCAATCTGCGTCTTACTGATTTGTTCCCACATTAACTATATATTTCGTCATAACTGCTTTAAAGCAACAAAAGCTTAAAGAAACAGTTGCGTAGCACCGTTTCCGGTTTGTTAAACCCACATGCATTCGGTTAAGAAGGACGCTTCCTGTTAGAAAGTCCAGTCTGAATTACATAATTGTATCTATGCAGCATTTATTTTCACTTTATTTTAATGTTCAAATTTGTTTATTTATTGTTATTTTAGTTTAGACAATGTATTAAATTGCTACATATATGGGATTGCTCTTTGATTTACAGTTGTTAATAAAGTTAAGAAAAAAACTAGCCGCGTGACACTTTCTAAAGAATTCCGAACATGTCCGAACGAGGTCCGAACGCAGGTCCAATAACTCCAAACAAACGGGGCAAAAGAGCCAATCAACACCTAAAGGGAAACGTCGCCAAATGAACCAATCAACTGTCGCATTTCCGGTGCACGCCGCTGCTGATTGGACGTTTCTTCTTAGGCGGGAGGGTCGAACAGTTGATGACGCTCAAGCTTTAAGGCTGCTGTTGTGAGTTATTTGTTTACACCAGTGTTTCTCAAATAGTGGGGCGCGCCCCCCTGGGGGGCGCTGCCAGGAGGGGCGCGTGAGACCGTGGGGAACATGCTTTTTTTCCGTACTAGAATAAAGTGTAATTGCACATCCAGTCCAGTAGTTGGCAGTGGCGCTCTCATTGTCAGAGTGTGCCGCGATTAGAGTCACGGGGGCCGCGAATTTTTTCATTCCGCTAGGGGGGGCGTCACAGAAAGTAATTGAGAAGCACTGGTTTACACCAATCCCGGCTGCCGGAAGTCACAGGTAAGACAACAGACGACAGTTCCTTTGTTTCAGCAGCAACAAACTTTAGTTTAACATTAAACCAGATAAAAGAAAACAACAGTATTAACTGTTGTTTAATAAATTAAGCATTGTGCATATGTAACAGTGGAAAATAGAACGTCCTGGTTTATTCCACATTGATGCGATGTACAGAATGAGCGACGGTAGCGGCACTTCCTGCACTGGGGTGGGGGGGTCATTCATGATGGATGGTAGTTTGTCCCGGGACAGAACTGCCTCATTTGGTAAAGCGGAGTCAGCATCTAAAGTTGTATCTAAAGCCCTAATGTTGCACATGGGGGGGATTTTTAAATTGGAAAGAGCTAGTTCTAATATTGGAACCACCCTTTTTAAAAGGCGTAACATTCGGTCATCATGATGAAGATGATCATAATGATGATTATGATTATTATAAGTAGCAGCAGCAGTAGAATTGTGTGAACACTATGTGCTAGAAAAACAGTGTTAGAATTGAGTCTTGGTGTCAGGTGCAAACACAAAATCTACAGAAAGAAAAGTCAGGCACAAAGGTGGGACACAGTAGGAAACATGTACAGAGATAATATAATACAATAAGAGCCATTACTTCGAACATTATTTTTTTTTCAAAATGACAAAAAGACGATCGGCGTCTGATGACGACACGTAATGATCAGGCGTGTGGCAAGAAAGTACAAAAGTAAGTGGAGATGCCGGGGATTGAACCCGGGGCCTCATACATGCGAAGCATGCGCTCTACCACTGAGCTACATCCCCCTTCAGCGGACAAATTCCGCCACGGCATCCTACTTATCTGTCACACAGCTCGGCGTGTGGCACGATGTAGTTTTATGAGCATGCGCAGACTGAGCTTCGGCACGGAGTGCGTTTGTCGCCGCATAACGACAATATTAAGGAAAAGCAGAAAAACGACCATAGATACACAGATACATATACATACATATGAAAAGTATAACTGCTACTGTGCAGTTCCCTTATGACGTAGGCTGCGATGGCCGAGTGGTTAAGGCGTTGGACTTGAAATCCAATGGGGTCTCCCCGCGCAGGTTCGAACCCTGCTCGCAGCGACAAGCTTTTCTTTTACAATTTTTTTTTATTCCTCATTCAGAACATCTGTCAGTAACAAAATGTATTAAAAACCACACGTGAAGACTGTGGACACTCACTGATGGGCAGCTGACAGATGACATTTCCTGTGAACTGGTAAAAGGCTTAAAAACGATTCTGTTATCAAAGATTTTGTCCTTGTGTGACTTTTTATCTTCACACCTAAAGTGCAAGTGAAGCAGGAGCTGGTACGTGGGCTGGACAACTGGACGGATCAAAATAGAAAAAGTGTGGACACAGAGAAGTTATCACACAATGGTTCAGTTAATGTGTAGTTTATTTTCTCAGTGTGGGAATTTTTGTTCATGCGCACTTTATATCAGCAGCTCAAAACATTGTTGACGAGCTCCAACAATGAGTTAATGTCTCCACAGAGTTCACAGGACGGCTCAGAGCTTCACGCTGCTCACACTTGTCTGGACTTCTAATACGCAGAGAACCCGCAGCAACAGTCACGTGAGCTGGACGGCTGTTGGCTGGTGTGAACAGGACAAGTCCTTAGGGCTTCTCCAGTCCCTCTTGGCCCCCGATGGGTCGTTAGATGCGACCCCCTAATGGACGTGTGAAGTGGTCTTTGTCTGGCTGACGACAAAAACAGGAAAACCTTCTCCTCTGCTGAGGGGCCGAGTGAACGTTTACAGTCGATCCTGCTCCTGAGCTGAGAAGACGTGAGAACTGCCGCATTTCTGTTTTACTGAAGCATTCAGGACACAGGAATCCGACTTTCCACGTACAAGGACACGTGCGTAGATTTTGGTGATTTGGATCTGTTGACCTCTGTGCTCTCTGGCCTTTAAAAAGATCAGATCAGACAGATTCTTTACACCATTTAAAAGAAACACATCAAAACCTTTTCCACCATTCGAAAACACAATGTTACAGTCCCAGGAGACACAACACACGCGCTCCCAAACTGGACCACAAGTGTTCGAGCGCCAGACAAACTGTCCTTTGAAGACTTCAGACATGAGGTCGATAGAGGTGCTGCCGTGTTTGTCATGAAGGTTTCTTGTTGTTGTGTGTGTGTGTGGCTTCTGGCGGAGGTGAGGCGTCACGCGGCTCGACACAGATGGTCTGAGCGGCCGCGTCCTGACAGTTTGTGTGTGAGCTTGTGTTGGCACAGAAATGTTCCAGCCCCACAGTAAGATATTAACCTGCTGCACAGACGAGTGTGTTCAGGTGTGTTTGTGCAGCTCAAAGCTGCAGCAGTAAAACTGTCACCGCACACACATTCGGTGTGAACACATGGATTTCAGGAGGCTGCTCTCAAACCGCGAGCTGCTGTAGGAGGAAACTTACGGTCTTAAAAAATATCACCATCCTGCTGCCACCAAAGAGAACAACTTTCTTCTTGAACAACCTTTCAGTTCCATTTTTACGCGAAACAATTATTGTATCTGCCAACGTAACAATTGCAATGACGACTTCTCCTGTTTAAACTCTCATTTTTTCACAGTTACACCTGCAAAACACCGAGAGCCATTTTCAGTGTGGAGTTGCCAAAATCTAGTTCTAGTTGGGAGAATTTCAAACATCAAGTTTTTCTTCTTACCTGATAGAAATCAGAACGAAATACTAATTATTAGCTGATCCCTCGTTACATTAAATAAACCCACACTAACTGACGTGTGCATTCATGCATTTACCTCCATGTTTTATGTATGAGAAGTTTTCAGACTGACAGAGTCTCTGCAGCTTTTCTGCTTCGTCAGGGGGGTAGAAAGAGAGAGGACATCGTGTGAACCTCCACCTCTATTCACTGCCTATGTCTCTCAGCCTCTCCCTCTCTTTTCCGTTTGCTGGCTGTGTGCAGTGAATTGAAGTGGGAGAACCATTATGGGCGGGAGGAGACAGCGGGAGGACAGGGAGAAGGGAGGGGATGGACGGAGCTTGTAAGGAGGGTTTCTGATAGAGATGGAGATATTTATAGGTGGAGAGACGAGGAGATAGAACAACAACGAGCGAGAGAGAGACGAGGGAGGGAGGCTGAGATCCGAGGAGAATCCAGACACAATAAGAAGCAAAGGCAGACAAAGAGGAAGAAGGAGACCATGCTGAGGAGGAAGAGGAGCGTGTCGTTCGGAGGCTTCGGATGGTGAGTGTGTGTCGATCCTTTAATGAAAGGCTGAATGAGCTCATCACTCGTCTTCCTCACACTTTCACGGGGTTTCAGTCGGTTTCCCATCTGAGCTGCAGATCCCTCATTGAAAACAGTGCGTGTCCCACCAGCTCTGCTTCGAGGGGCTGCGCTTAAAACGTGAACTCTTTGAACTGGCTTTGGTTGAAAACTTTCTCGGCTCCGTTGGCCCGTCAGCGTCCTGAGCATTCAGTCCCTGTTGTCTCTATTTGTTTCCAGTTGACTGAGGCTGAACAAAAAGCCTTTTCTCTGCTGCAGTTAATAAACAACTTTCACTGTGTGATCAGACACGATTCAGAACCGTCAGAAATGGTCCCAATTAACAGCAGGTTTAAGTGCTTTGTAGAAGACACAGAGATTAAAGTGATACTAAAGAGACACAGGGTCATAGGAAAAGACGTAACCAGGTTTCATAAGGAAGAGGAGGCTCAAACCTGCTTCCTGCAGAGGACCAGGCTCAGTTACCCATAATGCTTTGTAGGGTCCGCTTCTTACTGATGACAAAATATATATCTCCCTTAAATCTTCAGAGCACAGATTTCACAAGGTGCTGGAAAATGATCCATGAAGGCATCATGGTGTAAATCTCTAGTTCCACTACATTTACATTCATTCAGATGTTTTTATCAAAATTACTCGCGAGTGACGTAGAAGCAGCAGAGACCTAAGTGCACACGCAAGAAGATAAGATAAGATAAGATAAACCTTTATTCGTCCAACAATGGAGACATTTCCATCTTGCAGCAGCAGAAAAATTTATATTTGAACACATATATGATGTAAAAATAAAAGTATATCACATATGTAAATAAGAAAATACGGATATGTTTTATTTATTCAGCGTTTGCAGCTCGTTTCACTGCTGTAGGATCACTGAGCTGGTGTTTTGCTGTGGTGCTGGGACCAGCAGACGTCGTTCACTGGCCGAGCGCAGTGGACGCAAAGGATTGTAGACCTGTATGATTGAGTTTAAGTGAGCTGGACGTGTAGAGTAGACCACTCTGTAGGCAAGAGACACAGCTTTGAACGTAATCCTTAATCCTTGTGACCTGAGTCCTTTTCGGGCTGGTTAAAAATGAGGTGCGCTGCTGGATTTCGGATCATCTGCAGGGGTTTGGTCGTGCATGTCAGTAAACCCATCAGCAGTGCGTTGCAGTAATCCAGACAAGATCTTTTTGGTGTTGTAGAGGGCAAATCTGGATGACCTGGAGTCTGAGGCGATGTGATCTGTAAAGCTCAGATTGTCATTGATGGTGACCCCCAGATTTTTGGCCGACTTAGCGGGGACAATCACTCCAGATCCGGGAAGACAAGAACTTTAGTCTTGGAGAGGCTAAGCTGAAGATGTCTTTCTCTCATCCATGCAGAAATGTCAATGAGACAATCAGAGATGTCAATGAGATAGTGGATCCATCGCGTGGGAAAAGGACAGGAGGAGCTGTGCGTTATCAGCACAGGGGTGAGAGGAAAAGCCGTGTGAATGGGTGATAGAGCTCAGGGGTGTAGTATGGATTTAAAAAAGGAGAGGACCAAGAACTGAGCCCTGCTGTACATTGGTAGAGAGACTGAGAGAGTTAGAAACCTGCCTCTGCCCGGACACGCCAAACTGTACTTTAATAAATAATCAGCAAAGAAAAAAAGCAAAGCAGTCGACTGAGAAAGAACAAATATGCTGGTGTTCACTGAAAGTTCGTCCTCTCTGAGTGTCTTAGTGTCTGATTGTTGTAGCTCTTCGCCATTGTCCAGTAATCCATCCGTAGTAAACCGACAGATTCTCACGCTATGACTGACCAGCACCGTCCTCAAGTCCGTTGGTTTGGCTGCAGCTTGAGGATGTCGTGTTTGTGGATTCCTTTCCGTGGGCCTAAAACTGACGCCTTAAATGTGAAGACGTGATGTTTTCAGGTAGAATATGTGGACGTGATGTTGGCGACTGGACAGGAAGGAACCGACTGAGAGCGGGAGGAAACGTCCAATCACTGCTCCGTGTGTCGTTTTGCCTCAGTAAATCTCTGTGTGACCAGAATATAACAACCAGCTGTGGAAACTTGCACAAGCCTCTTTTCAATCATTCACTCCCCATGTTTCCATCTCTGCCTCTCGTCCTCCTCCTCCTCTCCTTCCGTTCATACCTTCCTGTTTAGTCGGACAACTCTTCTATCCATCCTTTGTCTCTTTACACTCCCCCCGTATATTTTATCACACCTTTTATGCGTTACAGGTTTAATTCCTTTTATAGTCTCTGGCCTCCTATACATCCCTTCACACTTTAATTCCTTAACATGCCTCCTCCTTTTCTTCCAGTGCATCCTATGTTCTTTCCTTCTGCACATCCTTGTCCCCTTCACTTCTTCATACTTTCTTCTCTCCCTCTCGTCCTCCTCATTTCTTTCTGTATCTCCTTCCTTTCAGCCTCCTCTTATCTCCTCTTGATTGTTTTTTAGTCTCCTCGTGATAAAAGCACATGGCACACGGTTACACTTTAATTGATGCGGTTTCCTTGTGTCCTTTCCTTCGTCTTTCCAGGGTTTAGACTGAGCCGACTAATAGAGTTGCCATATTTAATAATGCAGGAGCAGCTTCGGGGCAGCTGCAGGAACAGTTTATATTAAACCCGCTGCACCTCCATTGTTCCCACATTCATCGGAGCTCCTCACATTAATTCGACATCTGTGGATTAAATCAGGACAGAAAACCCCTGACTCTAAAGATGATATGATTGTTTTTAAGGTCATTTTGTAATTACCTGGTTTTCTGCATAAACTTGTTATGAAATGTGATCTGATCTTCACCAAAGTCACATTTTCACAGTCACATTAAAGACAGAAAACAAGAACCTGGACCTGAATCTAAACGGTTCAATGAATTTTAAAGGCAGCACCACAGATCCTGGTTTGGAGCGGCTTTTTGCCTTTGGGCCCCGACAACTTGTCACTGTGAAGAGAAAACGAACTTCAAAGTTTACTGAAGTTTACTGAAGTTTACTGAAGGTTACTGAAATTTACTGAAGTTTACTGAAGGTTACTGAAGGTTACTGAAGTTTACTGAAGTTTACTGAAGGTTACTGAAGTTTACTGAAGTGTCCTACAGGACAAAGTCAGAGTGAAGAAGCTGTTGATGCAGCAGGACAATGACCGTGTACACTGAGGTAAATCTACTGCAGAAGGACTTCAGAGACACAAAATCCACCTTGTAGAGTGCAGACCTCAACTCAACAGACCTTCTTCACGCTTCCATATTCCTAAACCTAAAACGGGCGGCTCTACTTGAACAGTGGCAGGACTGGAGCTTTTGTAGCACAGCTGCATGTTCGCGTTCGGCGCAAAAATCGGAAACACTTGTCGTCTCACTCGTTTCCAACAGCTCCAACACAGGCTGAGGCGAGACAAACGACACAGTTTTAAGGTTCAAAGAGGTAGAACGTACGTTTGTAGTCAGGACTGAAGCAGGCAGCAGTCGTCCCCTAAACCGAGTCGTCCCACAGCTACTGATGCTGCTCAGCAGGTTTCCCAACCCCCCCCAGGCAAGAAAACGTTAGATTCAATATAATATAAATGGCTGTTATGGCAGAATTTCATTTTCAGTCTGTTTTGTCGGCTCTAATGTAAAGCTAACACACCTACCCTGTAGGTTAAATCTAGCAAGCGTCACATACTTTAAACTATCGCTCATAATTTAACATTACACATCCTTGTTTGAGATACAATCTGTGAGCAGGAGAGAGATAAACGATTAAAGAGTCATAATCCATATACGGAGTCGTTACACAGCACGTCACATGAAAATATTCAGACATGCCGTTATGACATCACAGCGTCATACAGTGTCCGTTCTTTGTGAAAAAGGTCAATGCTGATGCTGTGGAATGACCTGAAGGGAAACATCTGCACCAGACGTCCTGAAGAAAGTGGCTGAACTGAAATGGTTCCCCAAATCCTCCGAATATTGAGCAGGTCCAATCCACAGACAGAGGAAGTTTATTTGAGGTCATTGCTGCCAAATTTACTCTCTCTTCCCACCATCGCTGTGTGTTTAATGGGTTTGTTCCATAGAGACACGAAAGGTCAGGAGTTTTTGCTGAAAACCCGTTTATGCAGAAAAGCAGGAGATTACAAACAGTTACAACTGTATCTGGATCCTTCCAAACGTCCTCCCGGCGATGGAGTGGCATCGATTCCTTGGCCTGTGGCCCGGCGGCCGTTTCAGGACGTCTCAGCCCTTTCAGGCTCTGTCACACTTGGCTCCGAGATAAATGCTGATGTTTGCACATTATGAAGGACTGAACGATGCAGAAAACAGTTTCCACAGAGCAACATGATGATCGATGTGGACTTGGACTGTGTGTGTGTGTGTGTGTCCACTTGCAGTTTCCAGAAAGAAACACATCAATCAAAGAAATGAAGAGGAGCCTGAGAACACGGTGCAGGAATGACTGTAACTCAGTCCTCAGCATCTGTCTTCACACACGGTGGTGGAGCGGTCACACAGCTAAAGGTCCCCGGTTTGAATCCCGGCTGATTGCGGCCTTCATAAATGCGTCTCTTCCTGAACTCCACGACTCCTTCTTGTTCCAAGTTTCCAGCCCAGCAGACGCACAGTCTGAGGAGAAACACTCTGTTTTAAAGGAGACCATCATTTCACAGATGATCAGTGGGGAAAATGCGTGAGGGTCCAGATGAGAGCCGGGATCCGAGGCGGGGTTGGACATTTAGTCTGCGAGTGTCCTCACAAACAGAAGTGGAGACGTGGTTGTGTGTGGACATTTTTAGCAGCACTGATGTGTTATTTATGGCCTGTGGGAGCTGAGTTTTCTCTCAGACGTCGCACACACTGGCTTTTAACTCTGAGGTGGATCAGTCTCTCTCTCCTCTGATGACGTGTGCGAGGGAGGGGGGCAAAACCTCGGCTTGTCAGGAGGCTGAGGCAGACGACGGGTGGGGTCCAGGAACTGGTTTATACCTTCACTGCTGCCACTAATAACCTGGTCGTCTCTGTGCCACAGCTTTTACTTAGACCGTTGTTAATCCGTCCATGGGGGGACATACAATAATAAGAATGTATTCACCAAAGAAAGTTCGTTAGACACATAAAGACAGATAGATACATAAAACCATTTAGTAGTAACAGTAAGAAAAAATGCTTATTGAAAATGCAATTTGAAAAAATCCTAGTCAAAATGTAACTGGGATTCATTCTGCAGCATCAGGGTTTGGCCAGAGGACGTCATCCACGTCCCAGCCAATATCTTTAACAA
Organism: Channa striata; assembly: GCA_033026295.1. Classification (NCBI taxonomy): domain Eukaryota; kingdom Metazoa; phylum Chordata; class Actinopteri; order Anabantiformes; family Channidae; genus Channa; species Channa striata. Next base: position 989,263 of record CM065182.1, read on the forward strand.
AGACAAGGTCAACAATGGTGTCCCGAGGTTCGTCAGTACGGATTGTTCTCGGTCTTCCTCGTCCATCAGCTCGCTGCATATTTCACTGTGAGCTCACTCATATCCTGCCTCATCACGTCTTAAACGTTGGTTCGTTCGCTGTGTTGGAGTCGTGTCCACATTTTGCTGCCAGTGTTTACAAGTTTGCGACACGAGTGTGAAATGAGTTTAGTGATTTTCACACTGGAAACAGTGTTTCAGGTCCCACTGGGAATTTGGTTCAGACAAGAAAGTTCAGTGTTTTAGCAACTGATGTCCCACGTCCCACGTCCCACGATGTGACATGTCCCACGTTTGTTTTATACATTTCCTAAACTTCTGCTGTTTGGATTTTTTTCTCCTGCATGATGGGATTTTATTTATTTACTTTGTTCTACAAATTACTTTATTAAAAAATTAAATTCTCATAAATATTTCTCTGGTTTGATGATAATTTGGCTAAAATCTTAGTTGTGCATCAATATTAGTGACGTTTTCAAACAGTGTGAGCTACAAGCCAACGATCAGTCAGAGAAACTGATGAGGAGACACAGGAAGTCTCTGCTGTCTGAAACAGTTCACAGTCCATCACACTGTTACAGGTTTGATTCTGACTATATGTCTGAAAATAATAATTAAATATATTTTACATTTAATTTAAAACAATTAAAAATTTGCAAAAAAAGCTTGAAGCCTTCAAAAATAACTTTTCTCCCACACGTTGTTCATGCAGATGTTAATAAAACGAGGTTTCACTGCTGTTAAACTGTGTCCAAATGTAAATGTGTCCGTCTCCCTCTGTCTCTGCAGGGTCGACAAGTCTACAGTCAGCGCTCTGAGAGCTCGGTGAGTAACATCCTGGGCTGTGAGCACCTCATAAAAACACGGGTCCAGTTAATCAGTTTGAATCCAGATCCTGCCCCTCAGTTGAAGGGAGAATCTGATCAACGGCAGCAGGAGAACAGCAAGTTCTCCAGACACGGGGACGTCCTGTAGACAAACGTCCCAGCCCCTGGTTTGACCATCGACTCCACAGTCATGCACGTTTGGTTTATTGGTGACTCTGAATTGTCGTGGTTGTCTGTCTGTGAGACAGACTGGACGCCTGTCCACAGTGGACCCTGCCTCTCGTCCAGGGACGCTCTGTCAGCTACGTGTAGGATTGTACACGAGCCAGTGATTGTGGCACCTTCAGCTAACGCTGTGGCGTAATCAGGTAAAATGTTCTGCGGTTCCTTACTCTGTGGTTTCTGCCGTCGCTGGCTTTCACCCATCAGAGGATACAAACAGGAAGTTGAGGCTGCTGGAACTTTCCCTCGGAGCTGGGTTCAGTCTCAGCCACTTTCTGTTTTCAGCCCCACTCTGCCCCTGCTGGACAGACTCTGATCTCCAGCCGTGTGAGCGTGTGTGTGTGTGTGAGTGTGTGTGTGTGTGTGCGGTGATGCTCGACCCAACTCCCACATTCCTCCACAGTGTGGAAATAAAAGCCTTCACCGTCAGCCGCAGCAGGATCGAAGCCTTTTGATTTCACTCCTCAGTCTCTGTTCTTTTCCTCCTGGTCTTCCTGTTTTCCTCCATCTGCCTGCCCCCCGTCTCTCTCTCCAAGTGATTAAGGCGCTATAATCCTGATGGTCCTCACGTTATGGGGGGTGGAGATAAATGGAGAGAGGGAGAGCTGGTGTGTTAGATTTGAGCGAGATGCTCAGTAACCGACAGAAACACGACAATGCCGCGCGTCAACTGGTGAGTCTGGCATTTCCCCTCATCCTCCATCTGTGTGAGTGTGTGTGAGTCGTTCCTTTTCGAGTCCCCCAATGTAAATCATTATATTTATGATTATGCCTATGTTGAAAGTTGGTCATCTTTGTACTTAAGCTTTGAGTAAATCAGGAAATGAGGATAAATCAGTGTAGTGTGTGTGTGTGTGTGTGTGTGTGTGTTGGTCTGCAGATAGTTTCACCCTGAAACGTGAAGAATGACAGCGGTGACCAGCACATCCCTTCACGACTGTGGCTTTTAATAGAGAACGGAAGAAGTTCAGGAACATTTTAATTTAAACACTGGAGAAACACAACCGAGACGGAGAGATGGAGATTTGGAGAAATTCACAGATTTCTGCACACAATCCCTCACACAAACACAAATGTGTTATTATTTCTGCAGCTCCACATTAGTCAGATCACATTTCCCCAAAAAGCATTAAGCCTCGACTGTGTGTGTGTGTGTGTGTGTGTGTGTGTGTGTGTGTGTGTGTGTGTGTGCAGATAAAGGGCAGACAGTCCGTCTGTCTCCAAACAGAAGCCAGCGTCCGTCCGCCTGCTGCTGCTGTGGTGGATGTCTTCTTTTGTTTTTTACGTTGTTGTTGTTGACAGCACTGACTCATTTAAACCTAATTAATATAATTAGCCCCCCACCTCTACCCCACCCCCGAAAGAGAAAGGGAAAGACAAACGCCGTGTGGCTGCAGACGGCGTCCCTGCAGGCTGAGGAGACACACGAATCGGTTAGAGTCACAGATTCATGGATGTCTGTGCAGCACGAGTCTGTAAACGTGTGTGTGAAAGGTGCAGTGGCGAGCACAGGTGGGGGGGTTGGACATCAGCTAACACGGTATTTCAGCGACGTCCACGTACCGTTAACGACCTAATGCTGATCCGTGACCCATCATTCGTTTCAGGCTTCGTCTGTTCGTCCTGCTGCAGGAGGAGACACATTTCTTTATCTTCGGCCGCGTGGTGAATTGCAAAATGCCAAATTTTGGGAGCTGAAGCTGCAGGCCGAGCGCTGAGTGTAACACCCGCCACTTTATTCCCTCCAGTGAAAACTTTGCAGGTTCACGACCCCCCGTTCCATCAGCTTCGGTAACCTCTGTGTGAATAAACGGAGAAAGTTTCTTCTTCCATGTTCTGAGGCTGGTGTCCAACCGTGCAGCTCTGGACAGTAGGAGTGTGTTGCATTGTGGGAATGTCCTCCAGCATTTGACACCAGCGTATCATGTCCAAGTGTGTGTGTGTTTGCTGCAATGATGTTATGAGCCGTGACGTGCAGCTGGCAGCAGTGATAACGAGCAGCTGAGAGTCAAGTTGAAAGTGTTTTTATTTTACAGTGAAGCTGCAGAGGCTTATATCACACACACACACACACACACACACACACACACACACACAGCTGACCTTTTCTCTCCCAGCTGGTGTGTGTTTCCTCCTCTCCGTTCACGTCGTCTCCCGCTGACCTTTTTCTTCATTCCTGGACATCTGAAACCTTCTGTCAGGGTCAGAATTACCCCGTGTCCGTGTTTTTATGTCGATGAACACAAACTAATATCTGAGGACAGACGGTATCGTCCTCGGCCCAGTGTCCTCGCTTCCTCTCTTTCTCCTGCTTTTTCTGGACTTTTCTCACACGTTTTTATGGAACATCCCTTATTTTCTTTGTCTCGCTCACACAAACACACACAGTGAGACAAGGTCACCAACCTCCCTGTGTGTCCACTGGCCTCTGGCTGTTCCACTTTTATCTCTTCTCAGTGAAAATGTCGGTTTGATGCAGCTAATTTGGATTCGTAAAGGGAGGAGGATGAGGAGGACAAAGAGGAAGGAGTTTTACAGGCATGATGGGAGAGAAGGATCAGATTACGTGCAGCTTTACAGCCGCTGTGCAGAGAGCACGTACGGTGGAAATGCAGTTTGCAAATGCAGACATGAGACAGGTTGTAGTTTGAACCGTCTGTTAAAACGATAAGGTGACCGGTCTCACTGCTGCGACACGATCCGCTGTGTGGAGGGAGGACGCCGCACAGGAGACCAGGGCTCAAGTCCAGAGCAAGACAGAACTTTATTCTACTGCTGCAAGAGTCCGACGGAACAAGTGCTTAACGTCACAGGTGAATCAACGGCCGAGTTTCAGGAGGGCACTGCAACGGTGCCTGTAGCTGTGAATGTTTAGAGACCCATCCAGGGTCTGTGTTGTCTGTAACGAGATCCTAACTCCAACCAACCTGCTGCATCTCACACTTTAAACCCCATGTTGTAAGAGTTGGCTGAGCAGACAAGCCAGCGAAGCAACAATATTCAAAAGTCATACAAATAGCATAAACTGAACGAGATACTGATCCAAACAAACAAAGAAAACTGAAACTCAACAGAAAGTAAACACGTGCAACAGAATCCATCCAGTATCCAGCTTTCCATCACCACGAAGTGTTTCAGGTGTTTCAGAACCTCCTGAGCACCCCAGACGAAGCTCCATTACGTCACGCGAAAGTCCCAATTCTGCTCATTCACCTGGAATCTGGAATTTCTTACGACAAATAACAATCACAGCACTTTTATCATTCACACGCTAACACCAAAGGTTTGCCGGCAGACGTCTCCATTTTTACAGGGTCAAATGTCTGAAGCACTGAACCATTTTCAACACATTTGCTTCATATCGGTTCGGAGCTTCAGAAACTTTGACTTTCTTCACCACTACCAAGAACTAAGCTGGACCCAGTCGTGCTGGGCAACTGGCAGCAGGTCTGAGCTGCAACAACAGTCTCAAGGCGCGTCTACTCCTGGTCTTATAAACCAGAAGGGTTAGGGGAACCCTTAAATCCACCCTCTGAAAGCCCTCTTGTATAGCGCTTTACAATGTAGCTTGTCATCCTCACCCACCAGGAGCCACTCGGAGTTCAGTGTCTTGCCCGTGGACACTTGGACACGTAGCCAGGAGGGGCTGGAGATCAAGCCGCTGACCCTGTGGTCCGTGGACGACGGCCTTACCCACTGATCTACAGCCAGCCTCTCTTCATTATAAGGAGCAAGTTTGAGTCAGCGGATCAACATTCACGTCACAAGTCAGATATGACTCATCAGTATCAACGGACGACTCAATAATACTCCAGGAAGAGTCGTCTGTGTCCAAGTTGGACTCAGTAATTTTGGAACCTGAGTGTGAAGGAGCTGTTCAGACCTGACGCTGTGTCTTACCTGGGTGGGAGTCGTTCTCCAGCGGATGATAGCGTCCAGGGGCGTCCACAAAACCGAGTCGGCCTTCCTGACCAGCTCCTCCAGTCTCCCCCTTTCTGCACCAGCAGACCACTCCACAGAAGACGGCCGAGGCCTCCACAGAATCATGAAGGTCTTCAGAAGTTCCCTGCGCTCCAAAGGATCTTAGTCTCCTAAAACAATGTGGCGTGATGTTGGAGTCCCTGATATTTCAGCATGACTCGGCAGTTTGCTGTGTCGTAACGTGTTGGAGCCTGAGTTTTGAAGGTCCAGTTGTCCAGATTCAAATCCAAGTATGATTCAGCCATATTCCAGTGTGACGAATCAATATCCAGGTCCATGCCAAATCATCATCAGAATTCAGACTTGAAACCATAAAAGTCTCACGTAGAACTGACGACATGATGGTCTGCTGAAAGCCTTTTCTAGAAGTTGAATCCAGGTCAGTGTCTCTGTGTTGAACACCTGAGGAAACCATGGCAACTGGGGTGAGCTGTGTTTGCAGAATGGCCCGAAGGCGGAGGAAATGGACGGTCCCGCTCGGTGCAGATGATCACAGTCATCCACGGCTCCTGACAGACGGGCTCTGTCTGTAGAGACAGACTCGTGGCTCTTGTGTGACAGAGTTGTATTGCACTTGATGACCAAGTGTGTAAAAGGTGAAACCAAACTTCCACTAACAAAGTGATTGTTGTAGGAATCCGTGCCGCTCAGTTACTGATGAAAACGTATTCAGTTGCTGCTGAACATGTGCCTCATAAATATGGTTTCTGCAGTTTTCTTTCTCCTCTTTCAGCAAACAGGAGCTCCTCACCGTCTCCAATGTTGCTGTGGCAGACTGCCCCCCCTCTCCCCCTCGCACCGCCCCGCCCACCATGAAGGTATCAGACACATTACTATTTGTTTTTCTTTCTGACAGTGTTGCCGTTTTTCGTTGCGTTCCGCTGTGCCTTGAAGCATATTTCAGCCAGCGTTTGTTTTCATTTTGGATTATGAATTATGCCAAATTTGCTCTGAACAGCTGCTCTCTCCTGCTGTATGTACCAGTGAGCGTACTAACAACTCTTACTGCATCACTGCGACTGAAGAAAACACAAACACTAATACTGCAGCATCTTCTGGATGGCCATCAGAGGTTATAATATCTTTTTTAGGGAAGGCTGAGTTATGCGCGTGATTCTGAAAACAAATCGCAGAAGTTGCAACAGTCTGATCCCACGCTGATTCACTTTTTTGAAAGTGTGTGTAGATCGAACCCCCCACTGTGTCTCATGTACCAGAATCCTCATAAACTGCCCCTTCAAATGCATTGATGATTGTAGAGGTTCACATACTTTTGCCACACACACCTGTGTAGATCATTATCCTTTGTAAACAAATTACTAAATGTATTTCTGTGTTTCATTTGCTCGATAGCGTCGTCTTTATCACCTTTTAGGACTGATCATACACTTTTGAGCATCACTGTATGTAAAAATCACTTCACAGTATCCAGGAGTTCACATCCAGCCTGGCAGCTCGGCTCCTTCGTCCAGCTCTGTGACTCTTCTATCAGTCTGAACTGACCTACAGGGCCTGTTCTACCCTGAGAGTGTGTTGGGTTTCAGAGTTTTACATAGAAATCTGTAGTGAAACCTGCATTTTATCATCTGAAACACGTTAGCAGAATTAGATATGTGATGTCCAAACCTGACCTCTAACAGTAACAGGACACAGAAAACTTTCAGCCAGTTCCTAAAACTTTGCCCTGGATCCCAGTTAGTTTTCAAATCATTTTTTTCATCAGATCCATGAGAAGCAGCTTTTAGATTTTAGCTGACGAACATTCAAATGTTTTGACTGTAGATGTGAGACGGACGTGTTAAAATCCTGACTTAAAATGTTTCTGCTTTCCACGGCCTGTGTCTGAATGTTTCACTGATTGTCTGTATTATTATGTTATTAAATGTCTTTTAATAGTTTCATTTGTGTCATAGTTTTATGTATTCAGTTCAGGTTAACGCACGTCTCTCTGCTTCTCTGTCCCCAGTCGGCTCATTTCTTCGACACGATGGAGAAAATGGAGGTGAGGATTCAACCGGAACCTCGGAAGCGTTTAGCCCCCGGGTTGTTTTGTTGTGTTGAGGACATGCACGGAGCTTCAGGCAGGATTAAATGAGTCGGGCTTGTGTGAGGTGAGACAGGACAGTCGTGCTGATGTGCGGCCGAGCCAAACCACGACGTTTTCATCCTGCCAAACCTCTGGGCTCGGCTAAAATCACGGATTATTACACGTTAATCAGAAGGTTTTGCTTTCACTTGATGGTTGAGGTGCTTTTGTCACACTGTGGGGTCTTTGTCTCTTTAACGTGACTGTGTGTCTCTGTGTGGTTGTAGCTTTGTGTCTTGTTGTGGTTTTGTGTCTCTTCATAGTTATTTTGTGTTTCTATATTAGTTAGTGTCTGCGGTTTTGAGTCTTTCTGTAGCTTGTGGTTCTGTAAAACCTCCATGACTCGACTCCAGACCCTGTTTAAAGACACGAGCGGCCCAGGATGCTGCACTGACCCACCAACACCATCAACTCGCTGTACTTGATTTTTACCGTGTGGTGTGAATGCGCCGTTGAAAACTGTCTCAGATTAGCAGAAACTGAAACTCTGTGTTTGTGAGGTGAGAGCCAGAGACCGGCAGGTCGTTTTAACGCTGTCTTCTCTTCCTGGTGACGACACAGCAGGTGCCCGAAGCTGCAGAGATGAAGACAGTTCCTCAGAGACAGAAGGCACGTCTGTCCATCTGTCTGTCCCCATTTCATCCCCTCACAGCTGTTGTTGAGTTAGAGAGGGCAGCCTGCACAGTGACAGTGGATTTGAGAGGTTTATAAAACTCTCAGGAAGAAAGTGTTTGTTCATTTGTCCGATAGGTTTCATTTGTCACACAAATGCTAAATTTAGAAATGTCTCAAATAAACCACTGACTGAACACAAAGTTCTGCCGTGTGTGTAGCACCGTCATCAGAATCATCACCTGTGCGTGTGCTCGGCCGTGTGCTTCATGTGTCTTCCTTTCTGTCTTTCAGGACGACTACATTCCTTATCCGAGGATCGAGGAGGTGAGACTGAAGACGTACGAGGAGAAAATAATACACACTGAGGCCACGTTTGACTTCTTTTCACATTTCACTTCATTTGTGCACACGTGGTCCGTTTTTCCAGAGGACCAGCTCGACAGCATCAGTCAGGAATCATGAGGACGATGATACTCGATATCCAGCACCCGTTTGTTTCTGCCTCATGTAGTGACCAATGTAGTTCGACGTGTGTTTGTTCCGCAGGTGCTGGAGCGAGGGGCGCCGTACCCTCAGGTCATCCTGCCAGAATTCGGAGGTTACTGGATCGAGGACCCCGAGGCTCCTGCTCCCTGTTCCCTGGAGAGTGAGGGGGAGGTGAAGGAGGAGGATTATGGTTACCAAGTGGAGGAGATCAACAAGGCTGCACGCGCCTACAGGAAGCACTTCTTAGGCAGGGTGAGATTCGTCCATCAGCCCGCGGCTTTGTTTGCGTTAGGAATCAGTCTTTGTCAGCTTCTTTCCTGTTGGTGGGAGGGACGGCCCTGATTGGTTGTTCAGCTTAGTCAGTCGGTGCTTGAGAGGAGACCATGAGGTCTTATCAACAGCAGAACAACTGTAGAACGTGGCAGCCCACCGAAGAGGTCATGTGAGGGTCAGTTGGCAGGTTCGTGTTGGTGGTTAAACTGATAAACGCTGATGTCTCGGTTTATTTTCATCAGGAACATTTCAACTTCTCATGCTCAGCCAGCAGCCTGGGAAACCTGCTGCTGTCTGTGAGGCACGAAGAGGACAAGGAGCACGAGTCGCTCCATATCATCATCAGGTACAAACACGCATTTATTAAATATTAAACCCTGTTTTTTGACCGGTTGGAGAACATTAGTGAGATCCTGAGTTTTGGCTTTTCATACATTTGAATTGTGCATGTCATCCCCCATCAGGGGCCTGAGTTTCTACTTCGTCTAATCCTCAGAGAATAATACAAATAATGAGAAAGACACGTTTTTTTACGACTTTCATCACTACGTGTGTTTATTAATCTGAAATGTCAAAAAAAGATCCTCCTAAGGACAAAGCGTCCAAATAGAAAAGCACGAACAAAAAGGAAACACGATTTTTTAATCAATGTAATATTTACTGCACATTCAGCTACCACAGTTAGCTGAATGTGCATTTCTTACTAATTTCTTACTAATTTATCAAGGCAGACACAGACTCATACAACGTTTTTTTTAACACTCCTGGATCATTTTTATCCCTTCTAACATTTGTACCAGCTGGATGAGCATTGGTATTATGTTAGGGTTATGTTTGCATCTCCTTGTATGAAGATTATATGAAGTCCCTTAATAAATGAGGGGACGCAAATGTTTGCACCCATCTGTTTTCGTGCTGCGGGGATGGAGGATGTTACAGAGGGCAAAGAGTTCAGACTGAGGCCAGATCTGGGGAAAGAAGGAAATGATTAAATGTATTAAAAAACACTCAAACTCACTTCTGTTTCCACCTCCTGCGACTTACTCCCTGCAGGACGACTGGAAGGTTCATAAAGTTACAGGCAGGTTTGCAGACGTAATCCCAGTACTCACGCGCCGCATCATTGACAGTATTTACCTGAGCTGAAGTAGGAAAGAGATTTAAACCTTTTTGAACTTGATTGTGCAAATGAAGGAATGTGGAAGAGTTTCAATTAATAGAAAACACTTTTTATAGTACAAACCTGAATACTGACTGACATACAGGCGATGGTACGTACAAAGACTCATGCTGTGGTGTCGTTTTGCTGCTTCCCCATCAGGTATCGGAGCAGGTCCAGGGCTCTGGTGTAAAGTTTGTCTCTCTTTTTGTTTCAGGTCTCGGGTTAAAAGCGTCTACCACAGACTGTCGCTGACAGAGCTGCCAGACATCCCCAGTGTACCAGAGCTAGCCAAGGTATCACAGCTCGACAGGATTAATCACAGGAAAATATAAAACACATCAAACACGGGATTATTTGGCATCTTCTGCATGTGTCTGTTCGAAGTCTTTAGCCGGAGAATAGACTTAAAATCTACACTAGAAAAATACAACCCATAAAAACACACAGACATTCAGGTTTACGTTGAGTCATTTGTGACAAGTGGCAGGAAAAATCTAGGTCAGGGAGAAAAGCATCAAAGCAAACGAGGGTGACGGCTGCCATGCAACGTGCTCATCTTTTTAACTGTGTGTGTTGTTGCTCCTGAAGTTGCTGTGCGATGAAGCGGCCGGTCTGCGATTCAGTCCTGTCGTCTACCCGAAGGTGAGCTCAGAGAACGTCGCCTCGGTTGTTGGCGAGGCATCACATTTCCTCACACCTGTCTGTCCCTCTGTCGTCAGGCGTCTCAGCTGATTGTGAACTATGACGAGCACGAGGTGAACAACACCTTCAAGTTCGGAGTCATTTACCAGAGGTTTGGGCAGGTACGAAATGACTCACTCTGAGCCTTTCTGCTGATCAAAGATCAGCCTGTGTAACTGATAACGCAGCAGCTGTGGTCCAGCCTCAGGCTCTGGGGTCATGGGTCACAGATGGGATTTTGTCATTGACCTGTAACAGTCCACCCCCTTCCTGCTCTGAGACCCCTTTGCTCCTCTGTTGATGTTCTGCACAGCCCTTCAGGCAGTTGTACTCATCAAACTGAAGCACAATGAAAAGGTTTCCAAAACCCACTGTCACGTACGAGTGCTGTGATTGGTTAGTCGGGTGAGCCTCACTCAAAACCCGTTCAGACGTGAATATGTCTGCACCTCTGCCAGTCTGTGCCACGAATGTTGGAGCATGTTTCTATTCAGCATGTGGCAGACGGTAACGTGGACAGTGACAGATGTGCCGGTGTGTGACCTGTCCGTCAGGTGTGCGAGGAGGAGCTGTTCAGGAACAACGAGGAGACGCCGGCGTTCGCAGAGTTCCTGCAGCTGCTGGGAGACACAGTGGAGCTGCAGGACTTCAAAGGGTGAGAAACACACTGACAGTAAAGTCCTCGCCCTCAGGACGGGTTCGCTTCCGCTTTACCAACGTTTAAATGAACACCACCTGATTGCAGGGCGCCTGAATTAGCTCACAGCATAGCTGCAGCTTCCTGTGCTGGTGCATGTAACACACGTTGTTCTTTCTTTCTCAAATACCAGTAACAGTTGAGGGGAGTAACTTAATGTTAGGAATGAAGAAAACGTTAAACATCACTGTTGAGGCCGTTTACAATAAGTTAACATTCAATAAAAAAAAAACAAAATCAGCCTCCCACGATAACCTTCAACGGGGAGGAAACCAACGTGTGGAGGTTTTTCCGTGTAACACGGCTGAATTGTGAGTCCAGCCATCAGCCTCACACAGAACAGCCTCCACTCTCCTGCTCCTGAGACACACTTGGTTGAATAACTGGTAACGACTAACAGTCCTCGGTCTGTCTGCAGGTTTCGAGGCGGCCTGGATGTGTCCCGCGGTCAGACGGGTTCTCAGTCTGTCTACACCATCCACAGACAGCGGGAGATCATGTTCCATGTCTCCACCAAGCTGCCTTTTACTGAAGGAGACACACAGCAGGTAGGCAGCATGAGAGCCAGCACGACACAGCGTTAGATAACACGAGCCAGTGGGACACAACGCCGCTCTGGACGACACGGCGTTCTCAGCAAAACACATGACGCAGTAGGGAAAGTAACACACGTCCAGGAAGTGCACGGTGGGACAAAAGAGCGAAAGGTTGTTGAGATCTTTGAGCACAGTCCCCACAGACTCAGCTTCACGCAGCTGCCCACAGTTATCAACTGCACTGCACTATCACGTGGGACATTAGGTGTCGCGTCAAGTTATACGATGTCCAAACTTCTTGTTCTTCAGCTTCAGCGAAAACGTCACATAGGAAATGACATAGTGGCGGTGGTGTTTCAAGAAGAGGCCACGCCGTTTGTCCCAGACATGATCGCCTCCAACTTCCTCCACGCATTCATCCTGGTGCAGGTGGAGGAGCCGTGCTCAGATGACACCACCTATAAGGTGAAGCTCAGCACAAACTTTCACTCTGCGTATTTATAAAAAGCGATTCAGTTTGAAATGTCCCAGTGAAGGGTCGTGTGTTCACTTCTCTATTTTGACATCAACTCGACTGACCCTAGAAAATCCTATGGTTGATTGACAGGTGTCCGTTACTGCACGAGAAGACGTGCCACAGTTTGGCCCACCCCTCCCAAAGCCGCCCGTCTTTAAGAAGGTCAGACTGAATTTTGTTCACGTTGTCCGGTTGAATTCGACAGCAGAGAAACTGTTAATAACTATTCACCTGTTTTTCAGGGTCTGAAGTTCAGGGAGTTTCTTCTCACGAAACTTATTAACTCAGAGCTGGCCTGCTACAAGAGTGAGCGCTTCGCCCGGCTGGAGGTAAAAACATTCGTGGTCTGGACACTTTTGGTTAAAATAAAATGCCATAATATTATGGAATTGTGCTTCTTCGTAATGTGAAGAGAAACAGATGAAATGTCCTTTTGAATCTAAACGAGGTTCCTGATGTTTTCACGTTGTCCTCTGTGTGGATGATCTCCGTCTCTGAGAGAACTGCAGCAGCGTAACCAACCGTCCTGGAATCCAGTTCACAAAAATAAATGACTGTCTGTTCAGGAGCGGACACGGGCTGCTTTACTGGACGGCCTCCACGACGAGCTGCACAGACGCTCCCAGTGCATGCTGGGACTGACAGCAGGCCTGGAGGAGGAGGGTCGATCGGAGAATGGACACGCCCACGGCGGCTTACTGGATTCCATCAAGGTGCGTTTTCACTTATTCTATTTCTTTAAAGACTTTTTTCTTCTTTTCTTCACGTATTAAATAGTGTGAACAGACAGAAACGACTGCATTTTGCCATTAAGTCGATTCCTCTTTGAGGCGTCTTCAGTTATTTCAACCAAACTACAGCTTGTCGTACAACATCCCACTTTTGCATTGATGTGCTTCACTAGTTTTATGACTCACACAATGTCGTTGTGCTTCATGTAAAACATGTAAAAGATTCATTTCTAAATCATCTCAGAGAGCAATGCGAGGGCGGAGTGTTTCCATGGAGACCATGTCACGGGGTGGGGCGGGGCTACCTACCAGCCTGAGTGGGGGGGGCCTGGCCCACCTCAACGTGGAGGTGAGCAGTGACCATTGTTCAGCATCATTACTGAGAATTGTCGTTGTAATGACGTGTTTGCGTTTGACCTCAGTGCAACGTGAAATCTCCTGTGAAGAGGCGTTCAGGAATCTTCCCACGTCTGCTGAGTGTCGACAGCCAAACGGAGAAGCACAGCCACAGAAGGTGAGCGAGGTGTCTCCTGTTCACCTGCGTTAGCTACACTGACACCGAAAATAACAGGTGAAGCAGACGAATCAATTGAAGGTGTCGCTTTCCGTCTCTTCACGTCAGTCTCCTCAGTGAGCAGAGGAGCTTCGACAGCTGTCAGCCGATGCTGGAGCTGCCGTCCAATCCCAGCTCTCCAGAGGCGGGACAACGTGACAGGTGAGTTTTTTCTTTTCTTTCTCAGCACCTGCATCATTACATCAGTTGGACCCACATGTAGTTTTGACTGGGCCCGTGTATTTTTTGCTCTCATGCACGAGCACACAGGTGATTCTAAATCCCCCGATCCGCAGGTGGTAACTCGCTGAAAAACACAGTGAGGTGTCAACAGTGAAGAAGATGAGGCAGGAAAAAATAAAGTCTTTTGAAAGAAGTTCCAACAATTTTTATCATGTTTTGGCGTTTGGTGAATGTAAATACCCAGTCTGTGCCTATTTACAACAAAGGGTATTTAAGAGCTTTAAGGTTTTATGAAAGGGCTAAATGAATATGGAACATAAAAAGAAAAGAAATCCAGAAATCTGAAACACTAAAAATTATACGAAACAAAAAAAGAAAAAAAGGCTTTGCAAAACGTTTTTTTCTTCTTTGCAGGATCCACGTGAAGAGGGAGAGTAATAAGATTTCCAGGTCCACATCTAGCACCTGCACCTTCAGTGTCACTGCTGACGACACACACCTGGTGAGGATCCATAGATTTATTGTATAACCTGCTTCGATATTCAGCTGCCGCATCCTGTAGAACTTTTACCGTCGCTGCATCAAACCAAGCCCACAGTGAGGGAGGAAATGTGTGCAGGGCAGCAGAGGAAGAGGAAGGCCTCGCAGGCTGATGCTGAAAAATGTCCGAAAATACCAGATTCACAGAAGTGTGAGCAGGAAAACCCAACAAAAATCTGTGTAAATATCGAGTGTCGCTTTCAGTGGAGATCGTTACACAAGTCTGGGAAGAAAATCTCCAAAAGTGTTGTAATCCACATCACACACAAACCCAGACTGGGCTCACAATAGCAGACTGTGTTTGTTACTTAATGATTTGTCGAATTTGTCTTTATGTTATTCAGGCTGCAGCAGCCGAGGGTCAAAGTTCAACTCCGCTCATCGTCTGTCGCAGCCCCACAGGTTCAGTAAAAAACACAGATGTTCGGTGTCAGACACTTTAGCTCCTCTGTCTTTGTTTCACGGTTTTCCTGCTGTTTCTTTTCACTTTCAGAGATGAAGAGTAAAAGTTCTCCCAGATCCAACCTGAAGTTTCGTTTCGACAAGCTGAGCCATTCTGCAGCGGTGAGTCTGTTTGTGCCGACGAACAGAGAAACTGAGCTGCATTTGCGTCCGTTTGTGTCGCAGCTCATTTTGTCTCTTCCATCAGCAGGGACATTAGACCGTGAGCAGGCGGGAGGGAGGTATGTACAGCGCCACGTTTGTCTCCTGTTCTGGTGTGAAAATGATTTCAAAAGAAGTGGCGTCGTTCATTGGAAGTGAGGATGTTTGTAGACTCCGAACCTTTAAATACGGTTAAATCTTAATAAAAACGGTAACGCACATCAGAACAACATTGTGCATCAAAACTGAAAATATCAGTGGTGACACTGAAAAATTTGGATTCAAAAGAAGAAATCTTAAGAATATGGAGAATAATTTAACTGTAGTTTTATTGCGATTATTTGTGTATATCACATAAATAAATTGATATTAAATTTTTATTACTGTTGGCATTAATTTTACCCTATGCCTTGCGTGAGCAGAGAGAGTTATTTTGCCCCGGTTTTTGTTTCTCAGGTTACATACATATAGTTTAAAAATGAACTTGGTCATATTTTTTAATAAACCGTATCCACACTCATGCTCCAGATGATAAAACTTACATTAAATCTTCTCTACTCACGTTTCATTAGGTGTTAACCTGCAGCCACTGACCTCAGCCGCTCATGCACGAGATCTCAGTTGGTGACTTTCATCAGTTTAGAAATAAGTTTTTACGTCATTGTGGTCGAACATTTGGAGACGACTGTTTGGGGTTTGCTTCACATTCGAGTACGAGGAATCCCACACATACAGCTCGTGACGCAGCACCGAGCCTGACAGGGATACCTGCAGACAATTCCCCGGGTCAAAATATGTGCTTCCACTGTCTGAAAATATTCTTACGAATATTCAGCTAAAACAAGTACAGTAAACATATAAATACATCTGTCAGACACTCGGTTTCACTTTGAGTTACTGAAATGATATCGCACAGGTTAACGAATGTTACCGACCCACAACAACTCCAGCAGGAAAATCTCTCCAGTCCTGCTTTTTTAACTGAGTTGTTATCTGAATGGCCAGAAATATAAAAGCTGAAGCAAAGGGTTTTGTTCTGCGTTGCATTGAGAATTGACTTTTAATTTTATTGTCTTTATTTACAGAATATCAACAAGGTCCCGACACACGGCAGCACAGAGAAGATGAAAACACCGACAGACTGTCACCAAGCTGAACCTTGAACTACAAATGTGTCCACACACACACACACACACACACACACACACACACACACACACACACACACACACACACACACACACACACACACAGACACACACACTCACACACACACACACACACACACTCACACACACACACACTCACACACACACACACACACACACTCACACACACACACACACACACTGGATAAAAGGGAAACTCTACATCTGCAGAAGCCTCAGCTGCATCCGACCTGCCGGACTGTGCGCGTCAACGCGCCGAACCACGTGAACCTGAATGGTGCAGACACACACACCCCGAGGTCAGTTTACATGTAAAACGAAATGTCGTTTTAAGGATCATTCCACTAAGTTTTTGATCAGTTTACTAGTCCTGGACGAGGAAACGAGCCTGATGATGTCATTCTGTTATTCTATACGTGGCCACAGTTTAAAGGGAAGATTTGATGATCCGAGTCCTTTAACGTCAGTTGTCTGCTGCGTTCGTCCTCATGCTTATATTGGGTGGAATGTTGCTAAATCATAAATGAAATACTTGATCCTGACACTGGAAGTGCTGGTTGAACATGAACCGTTTTATCTTTTTGTGCAGATGTTCATTAAAACAACTCCAGTCAAAGTGTAACACTAAAAAACACTTTGTCACTACAAAAAGAAAAAAACTAATATTTTGTACACACATTTTACTGGTTATGGATCCACTGAAATATGCCTGGACCTGATGTAGGTTCTTTGGACGGATTTCTGACCACTTGTAGATATTCACAACTGATAAGCTGTTCCCAGTGAAAAGTTACTAATTATTTCAGTTGAAGAGGAAACGTGTGGGTTCATAATGAAACTGATGTATCGTTGGGCATCAACAACAAACGACGACTAACAATCAGAACAGACAGATCAGCTGCCGACTGAAATCTTTTCCAACCTGTTGCAGTAAAACCGGCGGGATAAATCTGACGAACCTGAGCTGGCTGAAGGCTGATGTTCACTGAAAACTGCTTCTCTTCTTCTCTACAAACATGATTTACACCAAAGAATTTAAACGTTTAACCCTGTTACGTTCTGTCATTTGTAGTAATACGTGTCTAACATATCTCAATATTTGCTTCATCTTGTAAACTTTGAGATGATTTGAGTTTCTACACAGGGTGTCTGCAGGTAGCAAACAACCTTGAATTCAGTATCCTCAAACGAAGGTCTTCGTCAGGGCTGAGAGAATAACAATGAATCTAACAGAAAGAAACATTTAAAATATGATTAAAGCAAATATTCACAACCCTTCCTTAACTTTACAGACGCATGTTTTGTCTGCACTCTGTAATCTCTGACTGGATCCTTACCTTCAACAGTCAATAGTCTTCCGGTTTCCCTCCTATTGCATGAACCTTTATGAACGTGTAACATGTTTTTCATGATAAGGAACTTTGCTTGAATCTTAAACTCGCTAAAAATGTGCAAAACCAGCAAATGGTCAACAATTCTCTAATCTGACTGCAAAGCTGGTACAATATGCTTAATATTGCTGACGGGTGTTAGTCACGACAGTGGGCATGTGAAATGGAAGATACAGGTGTATCGCTGAATTGTCCTACTGGGGACAGACCCAGGAGCCGCCCTGAAGCCTTTGGCCACTAAAGTTACTGTTCATGTTTCTTGTTCATGATCTCACTTAAAAAATGCCACATTTTCCAAACTACTGAAAAACGATTAAAAAGAAAAGGACCTCGTCTGTGCCCAGGGACACATTCTCCCACAATCCCTCTACTCCTGCAGTCCTATGGACCACGTTATCCTTTGTGAAGCTTAAACTGCTTTAGACCAAAACCATTTCAAATATCATTCTATTATGTGTTAATAAAGTTATGAACCTGCAGAAACCCAGATGAAACACTTGCAATAATAAAAACAAGGTGACAACATTGTCATTTTTCCAGGCTTCCTGCTGTGGAAAGAATACTGTCCATTTCAGTGAACATTCAGCGCCATGCAGCTCTGGATCTGAGAAACTGTCTGCCAACTAAATAATGTCATTTACATGCCACACTCACTGTTTTACATTCAAACACGACACTCAAACTGTGGATTAAGACGTGGTCATTTTCATCATTACATTTTAAGAGCCCTGACAATCCAGAACACACTGTGATTCCTAGGATAGGATCGAAGCTTCAACCTGCAAAAGGAAATGGAAGCTCAACTACCATCTGATGCAAAAACTGTCTAATAAAAACTGCCAAACATGTTGAGGAAATGGACCAAACTCCGTCAGGAAACAGGCAGCAAAAAAGAAAAAGGATAGCAATCAATGAGGAACAGGCAGGAAATGGTCAGCCCACAGACTTAAAACTGTCAGAAAATAGGTTAAACTGACAGGAAATGCTCAGCAAACACACTGGAATATAAAAATAGATAAGAAACTGAAAACAGGCAGACAATTCACTGAAAACTAACAGGAAACAGGCAGGAATCAGGGTAAAATGATGTAAAACTGGTAGGAAATGGCCAACAAATCATGCTTGAGTGTCTAGGGTATTGCTCAGTGGGACAGGTGGACCGCGGTCCGGATCCGGACCCTGAAGCTCTCCCATACGAACCCGGAGCTACAGATAAAATCGAACGCTTTGATTCAAAATCTAGCAGGGCACCTTAACTTTAACCGGCGCCGCTATTCTCATCTTTACAGTAGTTATTTAGTGGAGCCGAGGACGCATAGGCCAATTGAATGCGAGCTAAGCAATCCCACGTGACTTCAATTAGCCAATCGATTCTGTGGATCACAGGCGGTCAATTTTGCGACCGGCAGGCAAGAGAAAGTTCGAGGTTGCAAAGGAACTAATAAAAAATTGGGACGGGATTTATAAATAAAATCTAATTTTCTGGAAACTGAAATGTACAGAATATGAACAGGAAAAAGGCAGAAAAACAGAAAATGAATTTTCAAACTTGTAGAAAACAGAAACTAGACTTAAGATTGGCTGGAAACTGGCTGGAAGTGGTCAGCAAAAAGTCTGGAAACAGACAGGACAGCGGCAGGAAATGTATGACTTTGCACTAAAATGACAAAAAGCTCTGTGGATGTTAAATATATTACATAAATACTAAATATGTACAGACTGAACCAGGTCACTGACTTAACTGTAATTGTCCTGATTGCACTGAAAGCACAAATTGTGTTCCTCCTATTCTCACTCTGATTTTAGGTGTAAATCTCATTTTACCTAGAGTTTTTCCTTAATACCCGTATTCATTTTATTTGATAGGGTGTGAGAGGGAAGATGTAGCATAAATACAAAGATGTCTCTGTTTATTTTCACTGATGTGCATCATAATGGAAATTGCAATTTTCTCTGTAAATTTAATGTTGTAATGTTTTTGCCTCAGACACTTTCTTACTTTGTTTTACTAATTTTGTGTATTTGTATGTGTCAGCTGTGCTCATGATCAAATGTCATTCAGTATAAAGATGGGAAATCTAAACACAACTTCAACACCTTTGTTTTGTCCTCACTAAAACTTTTTTTCTGATTGCACACTGATTAAGACGGCCGTCGTCTCATAAATCCAAGTAAATGTGTGGCTGCAGAGGAAACTGTCTCGTCTTTGTCCAATGTAAATGTAGAAGCTTCTCAACAGGATCCCGATTGGTTTCCTAACCACCTCAGGTAAGAAGGATTAACAGGAACCATGTAAAACGTTAGTTGTCATATAACGTAAATGGCTGTTATGTTGGAATTTCA
The DNA here is from genome assembly GCA_033026295.1 of Channa striata. NCBI lineage: Eukaryota > Metazoa > Chordata > Actinopteri > Anabantiformes > Channidae > Channa > Channa striata. The sequence continues at coordinate 1,008,898 of CM065182.1, forward strand.
TTTTCAGCGTGTTTTGTTGACTCTTATGTAAAGCTAACACACTTAGCCTGTGTGGTAAGGCAGCACATAACATAATGTTACACATCCTCGTCTGAGATACAATCTGTGAGCAGACACAAGCGTAAAGTGATCATGATCCATTCAACTGTGCGTGATTACGTTTATCCAGCATGTCAGATGAAAATATTCAGACATGCTGTTACAGCAACCAGATAAACTTTATTATCTTTGTAACATTATCATATCCATCATCAGAGGAGGAGCTGAAAACACGTGCAAAGCAGGTTACATGCAGCGTTAGGCGGAAACAGGCTTACGCGTTTGCCACGCACTTCCTGTTTTTGTGACTCGCAGCACCGACGAAGAAGAAGCCGGAGGACAAGGGATGACTTCCGGGTCAGGGTTCAAGGCAAACAAGCGCAGCAGCAGCGGCCGTTGTTCGCAGCGAGCTCCATGGCGGCCGTGCGCAGCTTACGGGTGTCGGTGAAGTCGGACAGCGGCTCCGAGCGCTCGGAATCGGACTCTGACTCCGAGTCGGAGCGAGATGCCCGCGAAGCCGAGCCGATGGAGGTGGAGGACGGAGAGCTGGAGGCCGACGATGTCTCCGTGAGCCGGTCCCTCAAGGCGCTTCTGCCGGTGAGTGTCCAGACTAGGCCCCGTCAGACCGCGGGCTGCCGTCATATGCTTCAGCCGGCGGGACCGCGGGAAGCGCCGGCGTGCGGCGCCTTAAACTCCCGGCGTTAGCACCGTCCGTCTTTAGGCTAACGGCTAATAACGTCGGGGGCCTCCTGACCGCCACAGCTTTTAGTCCAGGTCGTCGCCGGTTTTCTCGGGCACTTGTTGCTGGCGAGTCGCCGCCGTGATGAACCGCGTTCGCTTGGGGACCAGCTGACAGGTTCGGTCCGTCCGTTGGAGCATTTGGGCCTGTTCCTCCTCACCGGGAGTTCCTCGTTCATGACAGAATATCTTCTGTTGTGTGGAGGTTCGTTTTCATCCAAGTTGTAGATCGTTTGCAACGAGGAACGTCTCCTCAGATCTGGTCACTTCGCTTTAGTGTTTCCATTGTCCTGTTTCAGCATTTCATGAGCATCTGTCATCGCAGCCTGTGGGAACCTGGTCAAAGTCTGTGTGTCTGTGTCAGTCCAGTCGTTTACATTTTGGACAATCATCTCATCTCCAGGCCGACACACACACGTCGAACTGAATTAACAGTAGGAGATTAAACGATCACCTGTTGGACGCTAATTTTCAGTTTGAAGCTGCTCTTGGTCGACACAGGACCGAAACTGCAGCTGTTACCGAAGCTCTTTGGGAAACGAATGTGAGGTGTCTGTGCTGGTGCTTGTTTTGCAGGATACGAGCCGCAGGTACGAGAACAAGGCCGGAGCCTTCATCACTGGGATCGATGTCAACTCAAAGGTACACACAACTTTTCCTGTTGTTTCGTCGTCGTGCTGAAATGGATGTAGTTTTCCAAACAGAACAGACTTTAAATGAGCTGAAACACGTCATGTAAACACAGATTAGACTTTATCTGGTTTAGTCCAGATGAGCCCAGCTGTTACTCCACTTTACTGGAGCTCAAGACGCTGCAAACTGAAAGCTGCGTATTACAAAGTGTGAGTTTGTATGTTTCTATCAGGAGGCCATTGAGAAAAAAGAGAAGCGAGCAAGACGTTTCCATTTCCATGGTGAAGAGAGCATCGGTCAGAGGAACGTTTTCCTCAACAAAGACGCCATGAAGAAAGGTACCAGCCCAAAGATGAAACGTTTGTGTGTGTGTGTGTGTGTGTGTGTGTGTGTGTGTGTCTGTCTGCACTTTTCTGTTAATGTTGTCGTCCTTTGTGCCACATAGCCATCCCCAGACTGCGCCTGGAGGCCATTCACATGACAGGAGTGGACGACATGAGCACACAGGACGTCTTTGGATATTTTAAGGAATATCCTCCAGCCCACATTGAGTGGATTGATGACACTTCCTGTAAGAACACATCACACACCTGTCCTAAATTCATTCAATGTGGAAAGATTTGATCCGTGGTATCGAATTCAAGTTGCAAGTAACAACGATATTGGTTTTTTAAAAATAAATAAATAAATTCCCATCAGCTTTGCTAACTACGGTAATTAATTTAAAAAAGGGGTCAAAGGTCACTTACTGATTTTAACCCATTATGAGGGATTATATCAAAACGGACAAGAGTTGAGTTGAAGTTAAATGTACTTTTATTTTTCTGTAAAAATTAGGAATACTCACACACCACCCGATTGTTTCCTAGGTAACGTGGTTTGGCTGGATGACAACACCTCCATCCGAGCCCTCATCAACACCAGCCAAATGCGTGACCCAGAGGCTGTTACCACGGAGACGGAGAGCACCAGCCAGCCGGGTGAGCAGAGCAAAGGTCAGCGTGTGGCCAAAAATAGACCTACCAGGTTGTTAAATGAATAAAGATAAAGTAACTGACTTGTGTGTTTTTATCACCTGACAGATCGTAGGGGTCAGGGGTCAGATGAAGAGGACGACGAAGAAGAGGAGGGTGAGGTGGATGAAGACGAGGAGGAAACTGTGAAGAAGAGCAGCGAGGAGATTGAGGGGAAAGACATTGACGGGGATGCAGAGCAGAAGACGAAGGCAGAGGGCGGCGGTCAGGTAGAATCGCATGTCCTTCATTAGAGCGTTTATAAAAGATGTGAGCTGGTGAGCCACAGGACGAGGGTCGACTTTCACGATTGAAGCTTTAGGACTAATTAATAACACGTGTAATCAAAAGCTTCGTGTGGACAGGTTTGTCTCATGTAAAACATAAACAGTACGACGGTTGTTAGTGAAGGTTTGATCCATATGTTGCAAATTTTAAGTGATGATCTAGTCTTTATTTGCAGATAATTAATAATATTGGGAAGTTATCAGCATTAATTTCATTCAGATTAGAATGTCTTCTATTTTGCTGACACATTCTGCTGTAGAGCAAAGATTACTTTTTAAAAAGGCTGGTTTCGGGAACAAAATGTCTCACGTGTCTCAGCTGGACGACTTGTCACGGACGGAGAGAGAGTCTCTGCTGAGAAATGACCTGCGTCCGGCCATCAAACCCTTCAAAGGAAACAAGCTCCTGCTGCGGTTCGCCACACAAGGTCGGTGTCTCTCACTCTCACTCCCTCTCTCGCTCACTCATTCATTCACACACGTTTGTATTTCTATACTTGTGAGGACACTCACTGACATAATACAATGCATAAGCCTGACTCTAACACACAGTCTTGACTCTCAAAAAGTCTTTTGAAATTGTGTGGACCAGCTAAAATGTCCTCACAACAATCTTCTGTCCACAGAAGAATATAAAAACATGAACGCACACACACACACACACACACGCTGGTCCCAGCACATTGCCTTTATGATGCTGTGCTTGGTGACTCTAACCAAAGAAAGCCAAATTTCTTTTTATTTTTAGGAAGTAAGTGGATGAAGGAAGGTTAAGACCAAAATAAGTTTTACTGCAGTGTCTGCTACATTTGGTGGAAATGGCCTCAACAAAAGCAAAGGGGGATCTCATGGAAGCAAGAGACCCACAGTGACGTCACGTTGGCCGTTTGTGTATATTTCAGTTTTAGGTGAGAAGATGCATGACAGAAAAATGTGTTTTGCTAAAGCGACCACGCAAGCTAACGCCACAAATACTCACTCAATAAGGAACGAGTTCATCAGAGGGACAGCGCACGTTGCCTGTGTTAGCAACAAAGTCAGAGAGGCCAGACTGAGATGGTTTGGACATGTGCAGAGGAGGGATAGTGATTATATTGGTAGAAGGATGTTGGAGATGGAGCTGCCAGGCAAGAGGGTGAGAGGACGACCAAGGAGGAGATATATGGATGTTCTAACAGAGGACATGAGGTTAGCTGGTGTCAGAGAGGAAGATGCCCAGGATAGAGTGAAGTGGAAAAGGATGATTCGCTGGAAGAGAAGTAGATAGAAGTTCACTGCCTGCAGTCTGGAGAACATCATTGCTGGTGTGAGAGAGGAGCTACATTAGTCACCTGGAACCTTGATGACATGCTTTTGTTGGTTGGTATTCTCCGTTTTTTTTTTTTTACACCAGCCAATCTGTGCAGGAAAGACAGGACAAAACTGTAATAAGAGAGTGAATGAAGACACAGTGGTTGAATGAATAAACTTGTCTGGGTTTTCGTCAAACTTTTAAATGTTTTTGACTCTGTGTGTGTGTGGGTCTTTGTGCCTGTTCATGAAATGTATATGCACGGCCTACACAACCATAGATATTCTAAGCTCGAGTGAGTTAACATCTGTAAATGAGGCTTTTTAACAAAATTGTGTCTCTCTTAACAGAAGTTATTCTTTTATGTATTTTAATGCAAAATCTTTGAATTCTACAGAGGACAGGAAAGAGCCGGGCGCTGCTCGTCGTAGCAGATACTACATGAAGTATGGAAATCCAAACTACGGAGGCATGAAAGGAATCCTCAGCAACTCCTGGTGGGTCTCACACTGTTTGACGGGTTTGTGTCGCTTTAATCTGAACGCAGTGAAAGCAACCATGAAGGCAAAGTGACGCCAAACGAGAATATGTTGATTACATTTGGATGAAGGTTACATTACAGAACATTAGAAACACCCGTCTGGGTGAAAGGAGCCAAATCATCTCCTCTTTGCTGCTGCGTTAAGAGTTTGAGACCATTCTGAGTTTCTCCTGTAAATGTCTTCAGGAAGAGGAGGTACCACAACCGGCGCATCCAGAGAGACGTCATTAAAAGCAAGAAGCCTCTCATCGGTGACAGCATGGGGCACACACCTCCGTACACACACAGACATTCGGGTAAGAAGGAATGGCACGTCACACACGCTGGATTGGCTTTATACGCATGTGCTAAAATATGTGGATTATTTCTCCTCCTCAGCTGATCTGGTCAACCTTCCAGAGGAGCCCATAAAGGAGGAAGAAGAAGAGGAGGAGGAAGAGGATGGTGACGAGGACATGGACTCTGATGACAGGGTGGTGGAGTACAGGGAGCGAGGCGAAAGAGGCAGCAGCTCGCGGTCACTGGGGGCAGGGCTTCGTGGCCGGGTGGAGCGCTCTCCATCTCCTTGGTCGGAGTCGGACGAGATGGACTACGACCTGGAGTTGAAAATGATTTCCACACCGTCGCCAAAGAAGAGCAAGAAGATGACGATGTATGCAGACGAGCTGGAAACTCATCTAAAGAGCATCCGGTAAGAACCAGCCGCCGTTTAGTGGTCACTCGTGCAGCAGTCGTGTTCTGTTGTTCCACCCAGATCCGGCATTACTTTATTTAGGATTTTATTCATTATCAATAATAATTATTGTTACCCACAGCTGGGACTCAAGCATGTGATTTAATAATTCTAAAAAGCAGCATTTCTACTATTTTCTGTCATACAGTTCAGATTTTACATCAGATTTCAAATGTAAAATTGAACACAAAAGAGTTTTTTCCATTATTTTTCTGACTTTGTCTTGTGAGTAGGAACCGGATCGGTGGGTCGGGGACACAGAGCAGAATCAAGTCTTCATCACCCACCAAGGTGACAGATGTGCGGCAGCTGCTGGAGGAGAAAAGACAGGGGCTGTCTCAGCACAGACAGCCCCCCCTGGTGACAAGCAGCGGCAAAACAGGTCTGCGGCTAAACTCAGTTTGTGCTGGTTTCACCTGCTTCCTCAGGACGTCTTAACATGTCCGACCATGTGTTTGCAGATGTACGGCAGCGGTTAGGGAAGAGGCGCTATTCTCCTGACAGACGACGCTCCCCCTCCCCCGTCTCACCCAGAGACACCCCACCAGCCAGAGAACCAATCAGAGATGTGCATCGCAGACTGGGTATGCCCAGTCAGGACAACAGAGTCAACTTTTCCAACTCGTCCAAAGACAGAAAGACAAGTAAAGTCTGCCTTGTTTTTATTGTGTCACTGCCAGGTTTAAGGTTTGCATTAAAGTCTCAATTCTGGCCTTGTTAACAGAAATAACTGCCCCCCCCCCCCACAGGCAGCCTGTGGAGCAGACTTGGCTCCAGTGATGACGACGCTGGCCATCACAGTTCGAGCAGCAGGTCAACAGGTTTGTTCTCCTCATCAGGGCCGACTGACAGCGGCAGCAGCAGGAGGAGACGGGTCGACGGGGAAGATGAAGCAGAGGAGGTGGAGGAGGAAGACGACTCGACTCTGCAGAGGATGTGGGGTGCCATGATCAAACAGAAACAGGAGCGTCTGTCCCACAAGATGAAGAAGAGCCGGCTGGACAACCTGCCATCGCTGCAGATCGAGATCAGTCGCGACAGCAGCGATGAGTCGGATGCCTGAAACTAAGCTAGCAACGGAGGGGAAAATCCGCCAGTGTTTGATTCCCTCTTTTTCACATCACTCCTTTGTCAAAGTACTGAAAGACAAAGACGTGAAAGAGAAGGCAGACCTGAGGCCAGCGCGGTGGGTTTCGACAGGAACTGCTTTTGTTGTGTCTCTGCAGGTAATGGACCGGTTACTGCAGGTGGGCACAGGACCAGCAGCCTGTATTAGAAGGGATTGCTAACATTTCTTACTAGAGGATTCAGTTAAAAGTTCCCCTTTGTTTGTCTTTGTCGGTGGTTTATTTCACAGCTGTTTCATTAGAATTTCCAGAGAAAAATCCACAATTCAGCACTAATTATAGTGATTACAGGTTCAGTCTAATCGGTCAGTTAGGTCAGCTTGACTTGGAATATTTTGAGGAAGTAGTTTGTGAAAAAAAACATGCAGATTAAAAATGTATAAAGTAAATTATTTTATCATATCAGTCTCAGCATTCACAGCATCTGAGTACTAAGTGACCCGGGTCAGGATTGGGGCCAAACACCCATAGCACAGTTACTATTAGCACCGAATATGGGGATTCCAACAGCAGCTCCTGACCGTTGTTGTTCTTTTTCCTTTTTAAATTCCATACATTGTTGTAGCGATCCAAACCCTGAATTTGTTCACTGCCTCGGTCTCAACTGGAGCAGAATGAAATCAGCATGTTTGTAGTTGTCGGTCTTCTTCAGTGCGGAGGTTCAGTCTTGTGTAGGAGGACTGGCGATGTTTTTATGTCTGTGCCTACGGAGCCACTGGTTCTTAATGCACCCATGCTCCTGTCAGTAAATAAATATCTGTGCAGAAACACTCCCATGGTTTAAAAAGCTGCTGTTAGTCAGTAAGTCATTCCTGTGACCATGTAGAGATGCTGTTGTCTTCTTTTCAGTGTGAGCCACCAGATTTACTTTGTGAATCTGAGTTTTTTTCCCCCAAAACTACAGAACCATCAGTCCTGGTAGTGGATGTGTTTCCTACACTTCACGTCCGGCTGCAGCTCAGTTTCAATGTATTCACAAGACGATCTGTACAAAAACTATCATTTGAAAAATGTGTGTTCATACATTTTACATGCTCCTCTGTCTAAGCAGAGCTGTAATGATGGTAAAGTCTTCCCTGTGGACAACGAGGGGAAGATGGAGACAGAAAAGAGGGTCCGAAAAAGAGATTTTTTTTTTTTTTTCCAGAAATCTCTTCACTTTGTTGTTTCTCTCAAAACTGAAAGAGATTATAAACTCTTATAGACACGAGAGAAAACCGTCAAATCAAAGACTGATGTGTCTGCAAGATTATTTTCTGATGCTAAATATGCTCAACACTGTAATTTACATCTGCAGTATGAATCTGGTGTTGGGGGTTTTTTTTTATCTGTTTTGGGGGCCACAGCAACTGTAATCAGTCAGGTGACATCAGATCATACTGCTAATTCTGACTTTAAATGCATATTAAAATGTTGGCTGATGCTTTATTTTAAAGACCTGCAATTTTGTAATTATTTCTATGAGTTTTACTATAAAGTCTTGTCACGTAGCGATGATCACAGAGAAGTGGTCAGGCTTTAGTTTGTGCAGCAGAGGTTTATATGTAGAATAAACTTTCCTCAGAGGTTGAACTAAGGCTGCCGCAAAATAATGTTTTCAATATGAGAAAATGTGCAGTAGCTGACACCAGTTATCTTGTGGCTTTTTGTTTCCCAGTACGTATCTCATAATCATATCTAAGAAATCTGGGATCCCTGTGTCGTAAGGTGCAGCCCACATCCAGTCATAAGCTATGGATTCTTTGCAGCACACAGGTGTAATTAGCTACTTCTATGGAACATTTTTCTCCCTTTAGCTTATGTTCAGGGGAAAAGATTATAGAATAAATATCTTTATTTGTTATCGGTAATCTACAAATGAAAATACCATGCCAAATGGTTTAGTGGTGACACAATTCCAACCCTAAATTAAAAGAATTCTATTAAATTATTGTAAACTAATAAATATAACTGGTAATTTGTAGCTCTGTTTTAGATGGAAATGTCTCTCTTGAGGAATGCTGAACAACAATATAGATTTGTCGATTCATTGCTGATGCAGCATCTGTCCTTAGCAACATTAAACGTGTTACGTCTGATTATCACGTGTCATCAACGACACGTGAATTCTTTTTTTCTTCTTCAAGAAGAACAAATATTACAAGCAATCAATCTCTTTTCATAGGAATACAGTATATATACAATACAGGTCAGGAAACCCTTATGAAATGGACTTCTACTGAAGGCCATACAGAAAAAAAGAAATAAAATTATTAAAGACTTCTGCGTGGCGTCTAGTTAAGCGATAGACACGATAACCAGTCATAAATACACATAGCAGTCCTAGATGTAACTAATTTCAAAGTATGTAGTAAAATAAACAGCAAAATGTGGGGCAACTTTAAGCCATTTACATTTGTGTACAACGTATTTGGCAAGTATTAAATAATGACTAGGAATTCTAACTCTGAGTCTGAATTGGATATAACTAAAATATGGGCCTGGGATGTCCAGTTTATTATCTTTGGTGGAATAGAGAATATATTATTAGTGATATATATTTGCAGCTAACTTTCTTAGAGTCTGTAGGCTAAAGACCAGTCATTATATACCTCCTTTTCAGAGGAGAAGGGAAACATGCAGACCGCGAACATGTTGTCAGGCACGTTCAGCTTCCAGCTAGGGGCTGGAATGATGGTCGAGGCCTTAAGCAGCCTCCCTCCCACTACTCACACAGAACACAGAACTCTTCCACAACTTCCTGTACACCTAAACTTAAAAGCGTTTCCTATCTCTTTTCTCTTGCACTTGCATTTCATGAAACACCTTTTTCTTACAGCACTTTGCCTTAGAAGAGGGACAGACTTCCTCTTTTGACAAAAGGAACAGAACACTTTCACACCTTAAAAAAAGCTTTTCTTTTTGCTTTCTTGTACTTGCATATCATGAAACATTAACACTTATTCTGATCTTGTTGCTTTGACGTTTTCTCCTTGACTTAGATTTCTGCTGCCTTTGTAGTTCAGGTCGCTTTGGATAAAAGCTCCTGCCAAAGGGCTAAATGTACACTGCAGCATGAACCGAATTGGATAATCAGTGCCAATAACCCCCCTTCTAGTTCTCTACGTAATATTTTTATTTCTAAAACCAAAAATACAATAACTAAACAAAATTCTGACACTAACGACTTTTCACCTAATTTCCACATTTCAAAACATAGGCCTGATGATTGTATTACAATATGTTTTTATCTTTATATTTTACTACATCCCAAGTTTATATTGCAAACATATACTATTCCTTCGACGAGACAGGTTTGGAGATTTTGCCATATTGATTTTGGGAAGCCACACGTTCGCACTGGACCACGTTGTGTCGTGTCCTCAACTGGCCTGCGTTTCGTTACGTAATAGTAAGCTCACACAGATTCAATGTGACTGGCTCCTTCGTGTGTCCTATATTCTATCGAGCCAATCACATTCAAAGCCCCGGTCCAAACCAGCCTGAATCTAGCCAATGGGACTATATCTAGCGTGTGACGTATGAGGCCTTTTACAGTCGCCATTTTCTTGTTTTCCACAACAGGCAAAGGACAACGACGGGCGGAGGCTGTAACAAACCCCGGGAACCTGTGTTTTTTTGGGCCGACTTACGACAAACCCGTTAGCCACATGAGTTCATGGACTGCCTGCTAATCTCTGGTTATGGTATTGATAAGGTTGGTGTAGGTTTTCGCGGGTCGCTTAACGCAAAGATGGACGACAACGCGGCGAGGGAAGACGCCTGCCGAGAGTATCAGTCCTCGCTGGAAGACCTGACGTTCAACAGCAAGCCGCACATCAACATGCTGACCATTCTGGCCGAGGAAAACATCAACTTCGCCAAGGATATCGTCGCAATTATTGAAGCACAAATAACCAAGGTTTTTATGAATATAGCACACTTTCAATTTCTTCCGTTTTTTGGGTCGGTTGGTGTAGAAGGGCCAGTCGACGATGTGCTGTTAGCAACTAGCGAACATGGCGCCTCACGTTCTGTTACACAACATGTTACTTAGAAACGTTACATGTCGTTGTTGTGGCTGGCAACACGGTCCAGCGGCCTGACGGAGATTAATCTCCACTTTATGTGTATTAAAGAGAAAAGTCCGCTGATACATTTCTCCGTTTAGTGTTCTGCACAGGAAGGCCTTTAAAACGGGTTATTACTGAAGTAGTCGAAACTCGACGCATTGATTTGAAACCAGCTTTAATTTAATGTCTCTGGTTGGAGTAAAGTGAAAATCCACCGTAATATCAAGTGTCTTTAACTTTAAGGACTTACCTGAGTTTGATGTGGGGACATTGTAAACTAATTTAAAAAAATAAGGTGCTGAATTTATTTCTATTTATCTGTTGATTACAGTTCGACATAAAGTCTGCGATAATCCCTTTATAAGTCGGCAGCACGTAGGTGGGAGGTTTGAGGGACACGTGACGCACGTATCGAGTGAGGATGAACACGGAGGGTTTGTAGGGGGGGGACACCGGGAAATGTGGGGACACCGGGAAGTGGGGGGACACCGGGAAATGTGGGGAACACGGAGATGTAGGACCTGAGTCTGATCAGCTGTAGGAACGAGACACTCGGACCACGCTCTGATTTATTATAGGTACAAAAATCGACCATATTAGTTTGGACAATTACGGTGGATTTTCACTTAAATGTGCAGCCCTGACTTTTTCACCGCCGGTAGAGGTTTTTTGGGCTCTCGTGCCTGCTCTCCTTCTTGTTTTAAAGATTTCTTATTGAGGCCAGGCTACATCAATGTTTTTCTAAATGGTGTTCAGTCTGATCCATTGTCATTTAACACTGTCGGCTAAATGCTGTTTAACACAGAAGATGGGGCCTGTTCAAAGGGCCCCTCCACCCTTCATACAAATGCATTTCAGTCAGTAGTTTGCTTTAGTTACCAAAGCTTTGGGTACTTGAAGCCTGATCGCATTTACATATACACATTTCTCTGCATTGATTCACTAGCGAGTCTTGAATAACTGAAATGTCATTGAATGGTACAATGTTATAATAAAAAATGTGAAATGTGCTTTTTGTCATTTTTTTATTTCCCAGTGTAATTTATTGCTATGACTCTGGTTTACATTTACTGACATTGCTGAGCCTGACTCGACTTGTACGGACTGGTTGTACAAACGGCGTTTCCTCAGCTCCGACTGCTCGGTTTAGTAACAGACTCAAGTGTTTCCCTGCAGTCTGCTGCCTATTCCACTAAATGGCCACATTTCACTCGTTCTATTTTCTAATGGTTGTTGGGGTTTTTTTTTTTTTTTTTTTTTTTTTTTTTTGAAACACCTGAAGAAGAACTTTTTAAAGATTAAAACTGAAAGTGGGTGAATAAATCTCAGCGGGCGTGGAGTCAAACTGACCAATGTGTCATCTAGGTAACGTACAAAGAGCGGTTGAAGGCAAAAACCCTCTTTGGAGGTAAAACGATTCCTAAAGGCTTCACTCATTACCACTCAGTAAAACCTTCACTACATCATGGACACTTTTCCCCCTTTTGCTTTCCTCCCCTCAAATGTTTTTGGCCAAGGATAATTTCTTCTGGGATCATCTGTACAGATACTGGACTGACTACTTTTGAAGACTTTTTTTGCCCCTTTAACTGTTTTTTTGGACTGATGTGAGCTGCTCGAGTGGAATTTACCTGGATGTTTTTCCCTAGCTTTTGTTTTGATTTTAGAATGAAGAAACCTTGTAGTGACTGGACTGGATTTTGCTTTCACCCATCTGATGTTCAGACCCCTTTTTCAGGCTTTTTGGGCTTTTAGACTTTTTTTTTTTTTTCTCCCAGTGGGTGGTGATGGGGCAGGGTTATAATCCCCGATTAAATTTTGTCAAATTGTAATCTGAGTATTTGTTCTGAAATGTTGGTTTAACCCCTGTTGTGTTCTAAACTTGTCAAGTTCTCTATTGCTCCAGGCCCCATCTACCGAGAAGCTTCCAGTTTTGTACTTAGTGGATTCCATAGTGAAGAATGTTGGAGGAGAGTACCTTGCAGTGTTTGCTAAAAACCTAATCACTTCATTTATATGTGTCTTTGAAAAGGTACAGTTCTCTTTACTGCTGTTTTAGCTTTTTTTTTTAAATTAAGCACTAAAACTCTTAGCAGCCCACTTCACATCCCTACTGTTTTTTGTGTTGCTTGCCTATGTGTAGACACCTGCTCTGCTCCCGTGCACTTAAGGTCACAAAGTAGCTATGTTAATAAAACTGGGGAGGGGCTTTTGATGCCAGATTAACTTTTTTCCTTGCACCAGAATGTTTAAGATTTGTTTACTGTAAACTCTAGAAAAAAAGACAGATTTTACAGCTTTTGTTGGTAGCTGGCGACCAAGTCATGTCCTTTGTTTGTAGGTGGATGAAAACACTAGAAAGAGTCTGTTCAAGTTGCGGTCGACGTGGGACGATGTGTTTTCTCTCAAAAAACTGTACTCGCTGGATGTCCGGGTCAACGCTCTGGACCCGGCTTGGCCTATCAAGCCCCTGCCACCCACTGTCAACGCCAGCATTCATGTCAACCCCAAGTTTTTAAAGCAGGTGTGTATGTGCTGCTAACATCATGCCAGGCTGGCAATGTGCTTTTGTCACTAACTCTGCTTCTAGTAAGAAACATTTTCAGCTTTAACTGATTTTTGCAGTATTATATTGTCAGTATCTTAGGAAACTACAAACATTGTAAAGTGCTTCACTCGTTCCTAACTTTTTTCACTCACACACGTTTGTCTCTATACTTGTGAGGAAACTCATTGACATAATACGATAACTAGCCCCTCACCCTAACTAAAACCTCATTGTAACCCTGACCCTAAAACCCTTAAAAAATATTTTTTTTGGGTCAAAAATTTGATCACTTTACAAAAATGTCCTCACTCTTGGTTAAAAAAATTCTTTGGTCCTCACTGAGGATGCCAGACGGCCTCGCGCACACACAGATGAAATTGGAGAAATTTAAAGTACCTGAGATCTTCCAGAATCTAGAATGCATCTGCCTTAGCTTTTGGTGGATGGTGTTTGACATTAGTACATTTGGGTTTGTATTTCACTTAATGCAGTGTTTAAAGTGTTTATCACGATTTAGTTGAGATTTGAGAGTTATAACCTTGTTTACTATAAAACAAAAATCTCATTGGAACTTCAAGGTTCGTTTAGCTAACTAATGATGCAGCCCTTTAAAAAAAGACCTTTGCTGTGTTTATTTTGTCCCTTGCTTCCAAACTGTCTAACGTTCCCCTTCCTCTTTCCTTACCCTGTCCCCAGTCTGAGGAGGTGTCCTCTCCACAGCCAGCCCCCACGCCGGCGCCGGCACCTCCACCAGTGGCGGCTCCGTCCCAGCCGACCGCTGCCGTCAGCCCATCCAGCCTGACCCAGGAGCAGCTGATACGGCAGCAGCTGCTGGCTAAACAGAAGCAGCTTTTGGAGCTCCAGCAGAAGAAGATCGAGCTGGAGCTGGAGCAGACCAAAGCACAGCTGGTAAAACGATAAGACAGTCCACAATCCGTTAACACAGCTTTCTTAGCATTGTAATAACTTAAAAACGGGTTGTTGTATGTGCTGCAATTCTTCGCATGGAAATGTCTAAAACATGTATTTGATCGTAAATAATCTGATCGGGACTAGGCGCTAAAGACAGACGTAGAAGTTATGTGTAGTTTTAATGTGTTTGAGTTTGCCTCTTTTAAAGGGCCACTTAAAACATGTTTAGTAATATCCAATAGAAATATTTGGTCTGAAATGGATTTTCCAACATATGATGAAATTCAACTTTTTTTTAAATGCTGTTTACACCTTGATGCATTAAACACCCGTACGTGAAACTGAGACTGAACTAAGCACAGGAAAAAAACCCCATCAGTTTAGCATTAAAAAGTAACCACATCTTATCTTAAAAATGTTGTTGTCTTTGCATTTAGCTGTTTTCTGTGAGTGTGTAGTCACATCTGCTCATTCACAAGGCTTACGTCTATAAAATGTTGTTTAGTAAAACTGTTGCACCAACAATAGTTTACTGTGTCTGCAGGCTGGTGGATTTATGTTACCATCACAAACTCCAGTTTCCTCACCGGCAACACCGAGCAGTGCCCAGAAGCTCACCAGCCAAACTTCTCCTGTGGTTCGACCCAGCATCCTTCCTCCTCAGGCTCAGACCGACACCAAGCCATCCACTAGAGACCCCCGTCTAAACCGCTCCGCCCATCCTGCTGTATCTCAGCCTAAAGAACATCCTGCTGGGAAAAAAGACAACCCTCCAACAACAGGAAGTCCTGTTCTTACACCTGAGAAAAGGCTGCCAGAGAAAAACACTCGGCCAGAGAAGACAAAGACCCAGAGGAAGGAGCCTTTGGAGGAGAAACCAAAGTCCAAGTCACCATCTCCGTTGGCTAAGAGTGTCCAGAGTAAAAACAAACAGGTGGAGACAGAGGGCCAGAAGTCAGCTGACAGCACAAAGAAAGATCCCAGGCTGAGGAAACGCACCCAGGACAAGACTGGAGAGGTAAAAGATGATGAGTTGAAGGAGAAGAAAAGATGCAGTGACAAGAAGGAGCGAGGGGAGGAGACTGTGCGTGGAGCAGAGCCGCAGAGGTTCAACAAAGGGAAGTTGGTTAACGGTTCAGTTGCCAAACACGACCGTGAGCAGTCTGCTGAGAAGGTCGAGTTCAAGGCTGGAGGCAACGCCCGAACCCATGCCAGAAAACGCACCCGCTCTCGTTCCCGGTCACGCTCACCCATCTTGTCTTCCCCAAAGAGGAAGGACAGACGGTCACCCAAGGGAAGACCTAGGAGTAGCTCCCTGTCCCCATCCCCCTCTCACAAACCAGGCAAACTAAGGAGGCCCCACACTGATGATCCACAGCATGTCAAGCCAGGACGAGATGATCGGCTTGTTCCCAAGAAGAACCAATCAGAGAACCGGAGGTCAAAGAGGCCAGTTGAGGACCGGCACTCTGAGACCAGGGACTCTCACTCTCCACGAAGTCATGATGGAGGTGGCAAGGAAATCAAAGAGGCTCCTCACCGCTGGAGGAGTGGCTGGGAGGAGAACAAACAGTGAGTAGTACATTGTGGTCTTTGATAGTGTTTGTAGAACTCCTGGTGGTGTCTGTTTCTAATGTAAGAAACGAAACAATTGATAACCAGACTTGTTTCCTCTTCAGTCTGAAGCTGTCAGAGGACTCTCATGTGAAGCCTGGTCCCCAGAGGCACAAAACATATGGCACCCCCACGCGTCCCACCACCCCCCGAACTCCAAAGCACCGCCTCAGTGTTGACGCCAACCTGCAGATACCAGACTTGCTGAACTCTGCCTCTAAGAAGGATCTGCTAAGAAGGGTAGGTGAACAACTTCTCGTCGTGTGGGTTTGCTGTGGTTTGCAGGTAACTTCTCTAAACCTGCAGAAAGACGACAATTATTTCTCTAAAAGTTAGTTTTTATTACGCTCTCAAAACTCTTATCTGCTCAGCGCCAAACGGAGACAGTTGTGTAAAACTTGTCTCAACTAAGGAGGAAATAATGAGACTTAAAGCAGAGCTAAAAGAGGGATTGTTACCACACTTCTCAAAAGTGGGAACTGTCAATTTTTCAGTCCTGACGGAGGTTTTAGAGGTCTTTGGAAAGCGACTCACTTTTTACTTGTAGATAAAGTTATCTTTAAAGTTTTTTGTTTTTCTTTGCAGGCCAGTAAGAGCCTGGAGAGTGGGGAGATTTCACAGGAGGAGTTCCTGAATATGGCCCACAAGATCAAAAATTTCTTCCAGTACCAGGAGGAGAAGCAACAGCACTCTGAGAACTGGGATGACTCTAGCAACTTTCCTGTCAAGAAACAGCCACTGCTGACTAAAGCTCCTTCGCCTCTGCCACGGCCCCATGACAGCATGGATGCGGCAGAGCTGTCATACTACGAGCATAAGTCCAAGCTGAGGAAAACACAGGTCACTCACCGCGCAGCCGGAGAAGAGTGGGATGCTGAGGAGAGTCCAGAGGACGTGGATGAATCAAGGCAGGGAGAGAACACCGGAGGCAGCCAGAACGCGTCGCATAAATACACCCGGGTGCCGCTGGACAGACCAGGTGAGTCGGAGGATGGGTAACAACTAGAACTCAAAAGTTGACTGGATAATTAATGATAGACATTTTCAATATTTGCCACATTTTATATGTAAAATTATGAGCGAAGAATATACTCGGCACATTAGTCAGTGATTTAATGATGAAGCAATAAAAACGTCTTTGGTTTACATGTTCTCCTGGTGGTTACAGGCGACAGACGGAGTAAGGATTGTGAAGAGTCTCGTCCTCCACTTGCCCCCATGATTGAGGACTACAACCATGGCAAGGAGTTCCCCAATCTGAAATCTCTGCAGGGCCTTCGTTTCAGGAGGAGAGCTGACCCCAGAGAGTCCAGTAAGTACACTTCTTTTGACATATCTGTAATGTGCAAATATTATCCATTATTAGTGTGGATTAGTGACACTTCAGCAGGATGAGAGGCTCTTCTAGAAATCAGCTTAAACAATAACAAGAAGTTAAGTTCACATCTACGCCAAGTTGCAGTCGTGGCCAAAAATATGGGCACCCTTGCAATTGTACGAGACAATGCAACGCTCAAGGAAAAGTTTTGGTGTTCACGTGCTCATAGTTTCACACAAAAAACACAAAAAAATCACACAAAACTCAATAATGGACTGGACAAAACCATCGGCATCTTGTCATAACTCTAAGAAATGATTGTTTTCAAGCATGTGATGCTCCTGTAGTTTGTAATTGTACACACCTGTCGCAAAACTGCCATTCAGAAAACCTCTATTTCTGTTGTTTCCAGATGAGAGAGAGTGGAACTCACCGCTGACTGAGCGCCAACGTTATGAAGATCATGAGGAGCAGAAGAGCAGCTATGATGCTCCGCGGAGATATGCCCCCCACCCTGACCCTCGGAGACTGGAGGGACCCGCTCCCTCTGGCACGATTGTCCACAGGAACTGCCCAAGCCCTGCTGGTCTGGATACAGCGACCCCGAGATTTGAACGTGAACGTCTGTCACCTCTGCACCAAAAGGACTCTGCTGAGATGAGCCCAATCCCACGCTTTGAGAGCCCCAACAGTGAGCACTCAGACGACGGGCCCATCAACCTGGATGTGGTGCCTCCTCACCTTCCCCCCAAATCCATTCTTAAAGTGCCACCCCGTGCAGGGCCGTTGTCCTCTGTCCGACAGCACAGTAACTCCCCGGGACACACGCCTCCTCATGATGGAGGACACCCACCCTCGCGGTATGAGGGACCAGGACACATGGGTCCCTCCAGGCTCCACCCTCAGGGGTGGTATGACGACTCATCACGGTTTGAAGGGCCTCGTTCACAGGGTCCTGGCAGGTTTGAAGGTGGGAGCCTGCCTCATCACAACATACCGGAGAGATTTGATGGCCCTGGGCAGTGTGAGGGCCCCCACATATCTCACGGTCCAATAAGAGGTGGCCCCGGAAGGTTTGATGGTCCCATTGGCCAACAAGCCCCAGTGAGGTTTGTCGGACAGGGGCCAGGACCAGGGCACTTTGAAGCTCCAATGCAGCGGTTTGAACCACCACGGCACTTTGATAATAGCCTGGCTCCTGGACCGATAGGCTTCCAGCAGCAGCGGCCAATGCGCTACGAAGGCCCTCCAAACCAAATGGGCCCAATGAGGTTTGAAGGCCCCAGTCGCTTTGAGGGCCCCGGCCAGCCGGGTCCCAGATATGACATGCCTAATGTGTCCAATCAGGGAGGACCCTCACGCTTTGATGGCCCACCTGGCCAGCAAGGCCCCCCAAGGTTTGCTCCCCAACACAATCTGCAGCCCCAGATGAGGCCATTAGGTCCACCTCTTTATGACAACCCCATGGCCCCGCAGCAGAACTTCAACGTACCCCCCCAGCATTTCCAGGAGCCCATGAACCCTCAGTTCTCTGCAGGGCCGATGACGTTCCCAGGGCAACCGAACATGCAGCAATCGTCAAACTTTAACATGGTGCCGGCCCCGCAGTTCAGCCAGTCGGCCCCTGCCCCCTTCTACAACCCTGCTGCCCCTGCTGTCAGCATACAGCAGCCGGTAAGTGACGCCTGTCAGTCAGTCAAAGGCGTGGGATTTTTTACATTTCGAATGGATAATAATTTTTCTGTAGATTGCAAATGAACTTGTTGTTTTGTGCTGACACATTTTAAAAATATTTTTAGGTGAACATAATGGGAAACATGAACCAGCCCTTCCTACCTCAGAACCCAGTGCCTTTCACATCACAGGGTAAGATCATTCACCTGCTGGTTTTCACTTCATCATAGGCTCAGGTTCTTTTCCAGTCATGTGTCTTTAGAAGTGGTTGAGAATTACGGTAAATATTAGCAAGTACAAACTTAAGGAGTTAAAAAGTTCAACCATCTTATGTCACCAGTGAATACCTTTAAGTTCCTGCAGTGTCAATACACAATATGGGGAAAACCTGTGATTAAACTCATTCGGTTTCCTTCGGAAAAGAGAATTAAAGTAATATTGACATTTCTATTGGTGACAGTTGTCTTTGTGTCTCTGCAGCTCCACAGGTTGCTCCCGAGAACCACTTGGCTCAGGTTGATGTTAATGATCTGCTGTCTAAACTCATCTCCACCGGCATCATCAAGGCCTCCCAGCCTGACACCACACAAACCACTGGTCAGTCAACAGTTCCAACATACTTCCAACATAGCATCGGTAAAACTGCTTCGTTGGAGACAGATGTTTGGATTTATGATGAAGTGTTGTTCTCTAGTCTTAATTGAATTCTTTTTGCTTAATACATATTTTTGAGGACAAACGAATAAAACAGACGATGGCGTTTTACACGTCCGTGTGATTGTTTGCTATCGTCTTGGTTTGTTTTTGTATCTTTGCGGCCTTTCTGGGTCACATGATGACTCTGAACATTCGAATATAATTCTCCAGAGCCGACTTCCTTGGCTTCAGTTGCTGCTCCTGCAGAAGAGGAAGAGGAGGAGGAGCAAGAGGTGGAGGAGGAAGAGATCCCAGACCTCACCAGCTTCAGCATCGATGACATGAAACAGTAAGTACAGACAAAATGTAATCGAATTAAGTCAGCAAATAGAAACAGAACTCGGAGAATACAGAATGGATCATGTCAACACTGACACAAAAAGATCCTTTGAGCCTCAATCATCCAACTCATTTCAGCTGCACTGATTCTACAGGTGTTGTCTCAATTTTAGACTCAGACTGTGCATCAGTAATGGTGAATGGTTGGCTTTTATCCAAAGCACTTTACAATGGAGCTTCTCATTCCATAAAAAGAGATACAAGTTCGGTTTCAATATTTACAGTCATTTTAGGAATCAAAGCTTTGTGTTGTTTGATCAGTGACTCGTTCTCCTTGTGTTCCGTCTACCTCCAAGGCGTTACGAGAGCGTGGTGACTAAGCTGTACTCAGGGAACCAGTGCTGTCTGTGCAGCATGAGGTTCACCACCGCTCAGACCGACATGTACGCCGACCACCTGGACTGGCACTTTAGACAGAACCACGCCGGCAAGGTCGCCAGCAAGAAGGTCACACACCGACGCTGGTACTACAGCCTCACGGTGAGAAAATGCATCTAATCAACCGGAGTATATTGCTCACAATAAAGGCAACTTTATGCATAATGGCACATTTAATGCCAAAAGGCTTCATGTGCTTCAGAGTACACAGGAAGTTGCTCAAAATGCAAACAAATTAGTCCGTGCAAAGGAAACAGAATGAGAAGAATAGTAAGTGCACGTTAGAGAAATAAAATTGTAGCTCTGACTTTTTAAATTAAAATACATTTATTTTAAAGCTGAAAGTAACTCCAGAATTCCTCTAGTGCTCATAATCACATCCTTTTACAATGAGGTTTAATAAAAGATACAGACCTGATCTTATTTAGATTATTTAAGATATAAGACTTTATTAATCCCACAGTGGGGAAATTCTTGTGTTTTAGCAGCCTCAGACAAACAACAAAGAATCTGCACAGAACAATGTGCATTTTTATTTCAACTAAAGAGGCATTTACAAACGTCCATCTTTGTCCCCATCAGGACTGGATCGAGTTTGAGGAGATTGCCGACCTCGAGGAGCGAGCTAAAAGTCAGTTCTTTGAGAAAGAGAATGAGGAGGAGGTTCAGAAGAACCAGGCGGCCGCAAAGGAGAAGGAGTTCCAGAGCGTGAGAGCCACAAAGGACCAAGTGGGAGAGGTGAGTGCCCACGCTGACAGTCGGCTGCATGATCATGGTGACGTTCTCTCAGATGAACAGTAGCCAGCTCTGTTCATATGCAGCTACATAACCACTGCAACTGCCAAACACGGGCCTGTAAGAAATGAAATGAACCGTGACACGATTTAACCTTTTTCATGGCGTAAATCTCAAAACTCAGTGTTTGGACAAAGGAACGGACAGTGTTGCCTCCTATGGACCTACAGCTATTTTCACATGCTACACATCAATTTAATCCTTCCAATGTATGTTTAAAATCCATATCAACTAAATAAATTGGGTATAACTGTTAATTATACAATGAAATTTATGTTTATTGATCAGTCTCTGCATAAAAACTTTTACAAGTCTCTGAGGATGATCGAATCTGTCTTTACACACCTCGGTTTTGTCTGCACACAGCACCAGCTGACATATCTCTTAATTAGCGATAATCACCACCTCATTGTGCGTGTCCTCATCTTAAATCGGCTGCTCAGAACCCTAATTATTTAGAGTAAATTAAACAATTCCCCTTTGCTCTTTTATTTCGATCCCCATTGGCTTCTACTTTATTTGTAAGTATATTTCTTTGTGGGGCCCATTGGAAGAAGAATCTGAAGCAGTTTTTACCGTTTGTGTTTTAGTTTTTTGAATCATTGAATTTCCTGTGAGAAATCTGTTACAAAAATTACTAAATAAACTGACGTCCTGTGTTTTCCTCCTGCAGTCGTGTGAAATCTGTCAGGAGCCGTTTGAGACGTACTGGGTGGAGGAGGAGGAGGACTGGTTCTTGAAGAACGCGGTCAGAGTCGATGACAAGGTACAACTGAACCAAACGTTTCACCTCTAATACTGATAAATGGTCACAATCCACTTTCTAACAGGCTTAACTTTAGGAATTAGTTACAGTTTTGTGCTGCTGCGATAAAGTTGTTTGTTTTCTCTGCGCAGAACTTCCACCCGTCCTGTTTCGAAGATTACAAAAACGTGAGTAACTGAAGATCCTGTGAAAAATAAATATATAAAAACAAAATACATGTAAAGTTCTGTTGTTTGAGCTGCTGATGTTTCTCCTCAGACGTGTCTCGATGTCACACCGTCACCAAACAAAGTGCTCACCGACCACCCGCTGAGCGCCTTCATGAAGACGGAGGAGGATGGGGGCGCCTCCTGCAGCATGGCCCCTGATGCCTCAGTCAAACAGGAAGTGGAGTCAGACGCTGTCAAACTGCCTGAGGTGGTAAAGGAGGAGGAGCAGGAGGTTTTAACAGAGAGAGTGCAATCAGAAGAGAAACTGTGACCGTGCTGCTGCTGCTCTCAGCCTCTGTCGCCTTTTTTGTTTCTATTAAAAAGGCGTTTTATAGAGTGGGGGAGGGGAGACGAGCCCTCAGATACTTACACTTAAATACATTTTTGTATTTGGACTCTGCGTGACCATTTCAGGTCTCACTGAATTAAAAGTGTTTATGAAAACAAAGAAATGTTCTGTTTCCTTTGGGTAAAAACTGTAAATGATTTAATTTATAAATTAAAGGAATTTTTGTATCTCTGGTGTAACAGTGATTGAATTCAACAGCTGCCGTTTGCTGCCTGTTGCCGTCTGTACGAAGTTGATTGCATTGATTGGTTATTGATTGACGGGTAGTTGCAGGTGTGTTAAAGGTAAGGATCATCTGATTGGACGACTGAAGACGCTCTTCAGAAGCGGTTGTGTCAAGGATCAAGTTGCCGTCGTCTCCTTGTTTTTTGTTTTTTTTTTTTGAAACTTCAATAAAAGAATCTGAATCTTTGTGTTTGAGCCGTGATTTGCTCTTTACTGATCTGTTTTATTGTCATTTAGGTTCACAACTGAAATAAAGCGTCAGTGGTTTAGAAATCTGCTTCTTGTGTTTTCATTTGGTGTGACTTTACTTTTTGATTGAAGTCAGTTGTGCGGTCACGGCGCTGTGCCGTAGAAGCAATAAACCACCGCAGATGTCTAATCTCTCCACCTGAACACATTCTTCTGATCCTGTAAAATGTTAAGTCCTGGGATTTTGCTGCTCTTTCTGAAGGCGTCACTTTGGATGTGACATTTCTCTACTAATCTACTTCTCTTTGGGCTTTTCCCATCAGGGGTCGCCACAGCGAATGATGCGTTTCCACTTCACTCTATGCTGGGCATCTTCCTCTCTGACACCAGCTAACCTCATGTCCTCTGTTAGAACATCCATATATCATTTCTCTATTAATAACAACCCTAAAAATGAAATAAAGCAGGAAAACCAGAGATAATTCAAAACGTTTCACTGGTGACGTCCCAAAAAAAATGTAGAAACTGTCAGTGTGTTGTGCTCAAATGAAGGCGTAAATGAGTGTATTTATGAGGAAATGTGTATAATGTCACAATGTGCCTGGAGATGAAGCTAGAGCTGATTTTCTGTAGTTACAAAATTACAGTTAATGTCACAAGTTGTAAACGTGCTAACACAGAATATTCTGTGTCAATTTGAAGATTTTCAAATTAACTGAGTTTCACTGAATGTGGAAACAATTTAGATACCACTTTATTGTGGTTCAGGTAAAACAATTTTTGTCATCTTTATTAAAAACATAAGTGAACAGGTTTATTACAGATTTCATGTTATAAAATTGTCTAGTACAGTTTATTCGTAGTTACAGCCGGCAAATCAAAAGTGGTTTGTTACAGCGAATAAATATTTCAAGTTAGTAATTGGAACGACACAATACATCTGCCTCTTCCAAACTGCCATTTGAGAGTTGGCATAGAAAGGCAGAAATGAGCTTTTTTCGAAGACACGACCTCCCATTCCTCCACGTCTGAAAAGTTTCCAAACGTGCCTCTGCTGGATCCTTCACCTCCAGAACCGGTAGACGCCCAGAGCGATAGCCAGGCAGGCGAACACCGTCGCTGAGGAGGAGCACAAGAGAAAACATCAACCTCCCACACACGATCTGGGGTTCAGTCCGGCTCGGTTCAGCCTGGTTACCTGCGAGGTAGCGGACTGTCTCCAGCTTGAGAGACTCCAGGACAGTTTTGAGTGAGGCCACCTGCAGGTCGATCTTCTTGTTGATCTCGATGTTGTCGTTTTCGAGGTCGGCTTTCTGAGCACACAGAGCCACAACGAGATGTCATCATAGCAAAATCCTAAGAACGACCTAGTACGAGGTGCTATTCCACGGTCTGCTTACTTTGTGATAGAAGTCTGTGCTGGCCTCCATCAGCTTCTTCTCCTGTTCAGTAAACTGACAGAAAAACACACAACTGCAGAAACAAGCGAAGATGAAATGTGGCCACATTTAGTCAAAGTGCCTCAATAAATGTAGCGGAATTATCAGGATGTTCAGACTATTGTCACTTTTACTGTGATACAGAAGAGAACTTGAAGTTTCTCAGACAAATTCTGCAGAGAAAAGACAGAATTTGTGGATTCTGGACAGGCGTCAGAGAGGGTGGCATCCTGAGGACGTCACACTGACTCTAAGAATTTTCACGAATGAATTGAAAACAGATGCTAATGTTCGCGCAGATGTTTTTTTACACTGACTGTTGATTACACTGGCTGGACAAAGCCGAGCACTCACCATGTCAGAGACTCTGCTCCTCTCCAGGTTAATGTCGAGTTTTGTTTCTGCTCGGACTTTCTGACTCTCCTCCTGAACGAAAAAATCCACACGTTATGAAACTGTCACCATAGCTATAAATAAGTAGATTCGTCGACATGGCTCCAATCCCAGGACTCACCTTCAGCCTGTTCTGTAGCTGCTCCAGTTCCCTCTTTATCGTCTGCCAAACAATTCAACAGTTAAAAAGAGGTAAAAAAATTAGGAGAAGAAAAACTGGATTTTGAAGTATCAGTTGAAAATATGCTGAAAATACAACACGACTGAAAAATTACAAACAACTTGAGTTATGGAGAAACTTAATATAAATAATAATCTGACATGTGAGGATCAGATAAAAATGAATTGAAACTGTGAATAATTAATATTTACAGTGATGAAAACTAAACTAAAATGAACAAAATCGCTGTTTCAGTTTTCAGTTCTGTTAACATCATTAAACGGATGAATAATAACATATTTAATTATTAGCAGAAAATATGTGTACGCTTGTGTATTCTGACATTTAGACTTGAAGCCGGTCTCGGCGTGTGTGCCATCTATTTTGAGTAACTTTCATTTACAGAAACAATCAGATTCGTGTACGTTGATCCAAATTGTAAAAGAGCAGCACAGTCGACGGGCAGCATGTGAGTACATAGGGAAATGATGTTGTCGTACTGCGTTTTCCGATCGAAGGTTGGCGAACTCGCTCTTTTCCAGGATCACCATGTCCTTTCTGATGGAGTCCAGGTGAGCCATGATCTGCTGCACCGCGATCTCCTGAAACACACACACACGAGGGTCAAAGGTCGCTCCGTGTCCCCACAGGATCCCGAAGGCAGCGCAGAAACGGCTGCTGACGGAAAACGTGCGGAGCCGCACCTGGTGGGATTTGGTCACCATGTCTTTGTAGACGACGTCCATGTTCGCCGTGGTCAGAGTGACCAGAGCGGAGACGATCAGCTCCGCCTGGCGCTTCTCAAAACCTGCACATACATAAAAACAAAAGTGGCGTCAAAAGCTGAAGCTGTTGGCTGTTGGCTGTTGTGGTCAGGGTTTACATTTCACAGACTGAACACTTCATTCTCTTAGATTCTTGCTCTATTAATCTGGCTGCAGTTTGGTCCCGCCGCTTCCTCACCGCTGCTCTCCAGCTGCGTCACCATGGCGTGGGAGTCGAAGGTGAGTTTCCTCTGCTCCAGAGGCGTCAGCTCCACTTTCCTCACGTCAAAGGTCGACGCGGGCGCTGACACGTGGAAATCTGCCACACAAACGTTTGGTTTTTCAGTAAAGGAAATTTAAGGAAGCAGTTTGACATATTATATTTGTCTTTAGTGATCACACACGAGCAGAGGGAGCCAGTAACAGCTGACGGACTCACTCAAGGCCTGTTTGACCTTTTCCATTTTCTTAACTGATGCAGATTATTAAAACTGCTGTTCTCTTCATAACATAATGTAGCGACGTGTTTGTTGTTTCTGACTGAAAGGCTGGAACGACATTAAATCCGCACTGAACATCCTGTGTTTGTGCAGAAACTTTGTTTATGAGGCACATGTGCAACGACGTGCGTTGTGGTGACGTCAGCGGGGTCGTGTGTGTCTCGTTAGGTTCGTGTACTTCAAAAACTGTGTTGCTGGTTCCTTCTCTCCACTGGTTCTGTACAACACTAACAAAAGAAAGTATCTGGACGAGACGTGACAGGACGGTTTGACGACCGGGGCCTGATCGGTTTAACCTTCATGAGGAATAAGAAACAAACGCACCTCTCCACGTTCCCGCCCGCCGGAGGCTGCACCGCCGCAGCAGCGCGTTCATTCTGCTCAGTAAAGTTCCGTTTAAAGTTTAGAACAGAACACAACAGAACAACACAAGTTAAAGTTCTGCGTCCGACTCGGACTGACCCGGAAACAGTCTGAGGACTCACGCTGCTTTCAGGGAACAACGGAATTCTCACACTCACCGAGGTCGCTGTCAAGCAGCAGAGCAAACTCAATGCAACTATTTGCTACTAAAAACTCTAATGAACAAGATCGTTTGTTTACTCCAGTATTTTAACCCGATAACTTTAAATATTTCTCAGATTCATATTTACAACACAGTGTAATCATTCAGCTTGTAACTGGCAGCACGTGAAGTAGCGTTGATACAAATAAATAAGATAAAAGAAAAAAAAATAAATGTAGTTAAAGTAGAAAATATCACAACATGAAAATATTAGCTGGTAAATTTGATAAAGCCACGACGGGTCAATCATTCAAAATCTACCGACACAAACTCGTCAGTCAAGTTGTGACGTCAGCGGCCGACGAAGTGTCATGGCGGCGGCGTCTGTGGCGGAGAGCCGCGGCTGGTTCCCGGCGTTGGCGGCGGCAGTTTCCCTCCTGAAGTGTCTCTTCATTAACGCCTAGTGAGTGAAACACTAGTTCCGCTCGGCGGCGCAGCTTCGGGCGCCATTTTATCGGCGGGACAAATGTCGCCGGGCAGTAGCCGGCTAACAGCTAGCTCACGAGCTACAGCAGTTTAGCGCCGCAGCTAATGCGGCACGTGCAGCCGGCAGTAACCTGTGAATATGAAATATGATACGCTAGAGCTCGTAACGGAGCGAAGCGGCTGCTGGCGGCGCCGGAACTCCGCGGTTCGATGCGGGTCAGGCTCAGGAGCAAGTGTAAAGAGTTTGTAGGAACTTCACAGAGTCGCTCTGACTGGTGCCAGTCGGCGGAAAACAACAGGAAATCTGCCAAATTAAGACATAATGTTTGTCATAACACAAAGCAAAATATATACTCGGGTTTAGGACCAACTGGTAATTTAGATTTTCATTCATTTTTAGATGGCTTAATTATTGTAATCTCTCTGCGACACAAATGTTTTTAAAATCTAAACTTCACTCTAATGACATTTACAAAAGCAAAGTGTTAATGTCTGTCTCAGCCAAAACTTCTTTTCCAGCGTCCGTGTCCTAAAGTAAAAGTGAAGGTTTCCCCAGACTCAGGACACTCGTCATTTGAACATTCATCAGGTTCACGTATTTAAAGTCGACTTTGATGCATGTCTGTGTTTGCACGCTGACCAAATGCAACAGAACAATCTCGGAATGAATGTGTGTTTTTCCTCTGCGTCTCTCAGCCATTCCACAGACTTCGAAGTCCACAGGAACTGGTTGGCCATCACTCACAGTCTGCCCGTGTCGCGGTGGTACTATGAGGTCAGTATGACGGAGGACTTGCTCTGATCAACACTGCTGGATCGGTTCCTGTACTCTTCCTTGTCCTTACAGAACACGTCAGAGTGGACTCTGGACTACCCGCCGCTGTTTGCCTGGTTTGAGTTTGCTCTTTCCCACATCGCTAAGCACTTTGACAGAAACATGTTAGTGGTGGAGAATCTGAACTATGCCAGCCCCTCCACTGTGCTCTTCCAGCGGCTGTCGGTCATCGTTACCGACGTGGTTTTTATCTGCGGCGCCAGAGAGTGAGTGTGATCAGTCTTCAGCCCTGTCATCTCTGAATCCTCATCACAGCCACAGACAGAACAGGTTTATTTGTGCTGTACCGGTCGACCTTAAACGGCTGCTTGTTGTGTTGACTTTGAAATCCATAGAGCGTTTGAGTTCCGTCCATCATAATCTCACAAAATCCTGTAGGGAAACAGTCACTGTTAACATTTGTTGTTAGAAAGTCAATCAAATGACTACAAATAGACTCAAAAAAGCCACAAAAGGACCACAAAGAAATCCAATATGGCTGCAAAGACCCACAGTGACTTTTCTGTATTAAAAATGAAGTGGACAGCAGACTGTGTAGCAAGATCATACTGAAAGAGAATTTGTATTTTCTCAGAAAAATTAGGAAATCAGATGGTGTCTAAAAGTTTTCCGGCACAGCCCCCAGCAGGTGTTTCCCTTTGCTTGGTTGTGATTGGCTCTGTCCCTCCCAGGTGCTGCAGGTGTGTTAAAGAGCGGAAGGGTTCGTGCAGTGTTTTGAACCGGCCGTCCTTCATCTTGGCCGTTCTACTGCTCTGGAACTTTGGCCTGCTCATAGTTGACCGTATCCTCCAGCTGTGACACCACAGCAGAGTATTAAAACAACCTGAAATCAGAGACCGTTAAGAAGATTGGACTTTGTCTGTCAGGATGTTTTGTTTTTGAGCATTATTTTAAATGAAGACAAAGGTTAAGGTGAAACTTTAAAAATGCAACAAACAAAAACAGGTTTTATCGTCTTTATCTCATTTAACCCGGCAATTATTATTATTAGCAGACTGCAGCTCTGTGAAATGACGAAATTTACCTCAAATGATCCTTCACCGTTTTGCTCAGATATTCATTTCCAGTATAATGGCTTCTTGTTCGGCTTCCTGCTGCTGTCAGTGGCGAAACACCTTCAGGTACAAACATTTCACTGTTCGTGCCTCCACAGCGCTTGAAGAAGATTCTCTAATTCCAACAAGCCCCACGTCAGTTCATGTCGCTGTTGTTTGTGTCGGGCAGTCTCAGCACCTGCAGGGGGCGCTGCTGTTCTCCGTGCTGCTCAACCTCAAGCACATCTACCTCTATGTGGGTCCAGCTTATGGCATCTACCTCCTGAGGTGTTACTGCTTTACTCAGGAGAACAAAGGTAGGAGACAGACACAGACGCACACTTTTACTGTTTTAGCTGAAGTAGCTCAGTTGTCTCAAACAACTTCTACCACTGAAATGTTACACTAATGAGGTCTGACATACATTCTATGCAGTGTATTATTTTAAATGTACCCTTGACACTACAGGAAGACTGTAACTGTATAGTGCACCTTTATAAACCACAAGAAGAACCTTCTGATTGACACGGTGACGGAAATTTATATAAACACCATTGGATTTCTCAGTAAATATTGATGTGCATTTGAATGTATGACATAACTCAAACTCCCAACATCTACAGAACCGGTATTTTTGGCATTGGCAAGTCAGGTGATAACACTACTTCAGCCACTGTAGTGACAGCAGCGTCTCATCAGCGGTTTAACAACAAAGCAAAACCTGGCCCCCACCAGTTCTCCTAAGTCAAACACATACTCGTGCATTGTAATCGTTCTTTCGTGTCTTTGTGCAGACGGTTCTGTTAGGTGGAGGAGTTTCAGCCTGCTTCGTCTGCTAGCTCTGGGCAGCATCGTGGTCTCCGTCTGCGCTCTGTCTTTTGGCCCATTCATTGCCATGGTGAGCAGAGGCTTCGTCTCTACGTTCATTTAGCTCGTTTAGCTTCAGGCTGCTGAAGAGTCTGTGGCTGATCATGACTGCTAGACGCAATAGTTGGAATACCACTCGGAGTTAAGTGTTGTTGTGGCTCCGTGTCCTTCATTTCCGGTCTTCCTCAAATGCAAACAAGATGGGGTGGGACAGAATGGGTTTTTTTATGAATGCTTACTGTGGCCTTGTACCATTAGGCTCATAATGAACACGTACTGTTTCACAGGGCCAGCTCCCTCAGCTCCTGTCCCGCCTTTTTCCCTTTAAACGGGGCCTGTGTCATGCCTACTGGGCCCCTAACATCTGGGCCCTCTACAACGTGCTGGACAAAACCCTGGCAACGCTTGGTGAGAGTCCACCTCCTCTGTGTGTGGAACTGAAAACCTGTCTTTGCTACTAAGTTTATTTAGTATTAGAATTGAATCTTATTAATACGAATGATTAAATTATGCCTAATTATGTGGGAATTTAATAAAAACACTGATGATGGCAATTCATATTTTTACTTAAGGAAATTTCTATGGACCTGTTTAGCAGAATTTGAAAGTGTCAGATAAAATCCATAGCTAGTTTTCTAGTTGTTAAACTACTCCAGAAATAGTAGATTTCTAAATCATAAAGGGAGTTGTTTTTAACTCCCTTTATGATTACGGATGAAAAGTGTTTACATTTATTTCCTCCAAACTTTGTGTAACATGTCTGTCCAGGTGTGCGTCTAAGGCTGCTGGAGGAGGCAGACCTTCCTCGAGCTTCCATGACAGGCGGGTTGGTTCAGGAGTTTCAGCACTCGGTGCTTCCTTCCATCTCTCCCCCCATCACATTTGTGTGCACTCTCCTTTCCATCCTGGTGAGTCAGCAAAATCTCAAATCAAAGTATTGCTTTAGTTTAGCAATACTTTGCTGTCTTAATGAAAATGGTTTGGTCTATGTGCTGATCCTGAGCCTGCTCAGTATTACCCTAAGTTAAACCTGACCTGAACTGTTGCCCTAATGACCTACAGCAGCTGTGTTAAATTACCCCGTCCTTCCTGTTGTCCCTCTGACAGCCGGCCGTGGTGTCCGTGTGGCTGCGTCCTCGTGGTGCTCGGGGTTTCCTACGCTGCCTGGTGCTCTGTGCTCTTGGCTCCTTCGTGTTCGGCTGGCACGTCCATGAGAAGGCCATCCTCATCCCCATCCTGCCTCTCAGGTCAGCCGCAGAACCGTCCCGGTATTACTGACTGTAGTCCAAGATCAACGGCTTGATGGTAATGAGGTTTTCCTGAAGCCCTTCCCCATCCTCCCATTATATCAGGGCTCGGGACCGGCACCAGGCCTTATGCATCCTAACCTAATGCTATTAGGACTAATGCTAAGTATTTTGTCTGTATTGCACTTTCATCGGGCTGAAAAACGCTGAGAAATAAGTTTTTCTGAAATGTTTGACCGTTGTTCCCCCCCGTAGCATCCTGGCAGTAGAGAGCAGAGAGGACGCCAGGATCTTTCTGCTTCTGACCACCACGGGCCATTACTCCCTGTTCCCACTGCTCTTCACGCCTGCAGGTAGGCATCAGTTATTAAGCAAATGAATATTGTAAACTGTTCATTCAGTTCATCCCTATTGTTTTTCTTAATATATTGTGGTTCAGTGGTAGGGAGGGGGTCTGGTTTACTGTAAATTCTGCTATTATGGTTTTGTCCTGCGACAGAACCTGCATTAATGGCATCAGAAAATCCTGGTGTTAAAATGAACGTCACATTAACGTTGACAGCCGTGACTTACACTGGTGATGATGTTCTGTGTTGTACTATAATAATCTAACATGAGCAGAATATATGGGAACAATCAGTAATGTTCACATGGTCTCTACTGTTGGATACAGAGCTGTTTATTTTATTTTTATTATATCAGCTACATGCTAGTCATTGAAAAGTCCACCTACTTAGAGTTTCTTTCCTTTGTCACTTCCTTATGAACCTTACTATTTTCAAATGTTTTGGACTTTGTTGTTTCTCAGCTTGGATTTTTAAAGTTACATTCAGTTCCAGAATGTATTTAAGAACTCTTTACTTCTGCTTTTGAAACCAAAGAAATCCTGAAACTTGTTCTTCATTTTTCTATTGATGTATCAGGATATAAATGTTCTAATAACCATGTTTTGCAGAACTGCCCGTCAAAGTTGTTCTTATGCTGATTTTTACGATTTACTCCTTCTCTGCTCTGAGGAAACTCTACAGGTGAAGAAATATGTTTTTAAAATGTATTTGTACAATGTGATATCACTTTACTTTATTGAACTGAGTCCTTTCCCTAGTCCTGATCTATAGGGACTAATGATTGACTGCATATTTGATATTGTTTCGGGAGAGTTTAGTCAATTAGAAACCTGATTATACAACAAAGATTGGAGGACATATTCTAAAATATTACAAATCATCATTAATGATGAAAGACATTTTTCCTTTTTTCTTTTTTTGATTATGAAATATTTTACCTTTTTAATGTTTGTCATATTTTAACTTTACCTATACCAGAACTTATTGTGGCTTTTTCCATAAACATTTGAAATTTTTTTTTTCAAATGAAACGCCTCCCAAATTGTCTATGAAGAAATGAATAATTTAATAAATAAACTTCTTTAAAAGTATTTAAAGTATTTGATGCAAATGATCAGGCCTCTATGAGACTCATTTTCACTTGGTTTGGTGCTTGTATTGTTATTTTCTTACTGTATTTAAGAATCAGTTTATTAATCAGATGACTGTCCTCTCAGTGGTCAGGGCTCTCTTCTCCATCCACTGGAGGTTGTCTACCTGCTGGGTCTGGTTGTTGTTGCCATTGCCTGCGAGGTCCTCTGGCCACTGTCACCGTGGCAACAGAGGCTGCCTTTCCTGCCCCTGCTGGCGACCTCTGTTTATTGCTCCATGGGCACCTGTTACTCCTTTCTACGCCTGTACATGAGTCTGCTGCGGCAGCAGGAGAAACACAAACAGCTGTGAGATGCTGCCCTTTACCAGAGAGGTCACAGGTTAGATCCCCAACACACCCACATCTGTCCTGCACCATGTGCTTTTTTAGCAAGATGCTCTGGCTACTAACTGTGCAGATCAAAAAAGACACAGTGATGCTTCAGCATTTTGTTGGGTTTAGCATTTTTCTTCTTCTTATGGAATATTGACACACAAACCACAGCTAGATGTTTCAGCTACTATGTTTGGAAAAAGGAAATAAACACATTTTTCAAAAGATTTTCATGCCAGAAATAAACAGCGTTCGGCTCCCATTTGGACAGATACCCGGGCCCTGTTCTTTGTACGTGGATTACAGGCCGAATAACTTTGTTGACGACTTAACGTGATCCTGGATCTGTTGGCTCTTCCAAAGTCATGTTAAGCTTGTTTCAACAAGCAGCAGATCAGCATTTCAAATCAGGTTTATTCTCAGCTTCAGTCCATAAATACATTACCTCCCAGATTTAAACAGTGTTGGACCAGAAAGGTCACCCACCTATAGATGAGCTAAACTACAATTTAAATAAACGGAATAATTGGTATTGTGCAGCCTTGGTCACACTCTTAAAGTGTTTTATAGATGTGAATGATGTCTGTGATTAGTCCAAGTATCTGCCCCCTCCTAACCACTGCATGCCGAGATAGATTCATAAATAACAAAATGACCACAAATAATTCTGTGGAAGGATGCAGAGGGTCATGCACAAAATTAATTTGAAAATGTTTAAACCTGAAACCCGTGAAACTGAAACTGGAGCCAGCTTTTACATCCGGGTCGGTCGGAGGCAAAGTCATTAGTTGACCGCAGAAACAAAAACTACTAGAAAAGTGTTCTGTGGACTGAAAAGTAAAATCTTCAGGTGGACAAATGACAAGGCAGTTGTGATGTGGACCAAATCAAAATTGAATGACTTTACATTTTTTTTGTAAATAAAAAGTGAAATCATTTTATCCGTTTGTGTGTGATGCTGTTTTTTTTTAGTGCTTAATGGAGCCTGTTTTTTCAAAGCCCCCCCAAAAAAACTGGTTTAAAACCAGTAAAAATTTTAATCTCAGAGCAAGTAAGTAGAAACATAAGTAATCATAATGTTTAAATTGTGTTGATGTCAGACTTAAACTAGACAAAGTTTAACACTTTAATGATAAGGCAACACAAAAAGTTTTAATTTAATGTAACAACATTTTTTATAGGACACATTTTCAGTGTAAAAGCTGTTGGCGTTATGCGAACGTGCCCGTCAAACTCGACTGTACAGCTAACAGTCTGCAGCTTTAAGGACAAGGTGGCCGTTTTTACTTTACCTCCAACATCAAGTCTGAGTTTAATATTCACTGTACACAGTCATTTCCATCATCTTCATTTTTATATCTTTCTCATAAATTATAGTATAAAAATAAAGATTTAAAAAGGTCAAATCATTCTCTATATTCAGTTTTACTTGAGAATAAGAGACCAGACACTCTAAACTACAGTACCAACAACTGAAAAGAATGTGCTAACACACGTAAACTGTCTGGAACCATTTGATTAAAGGGGAACATCCTCTGAATTAAACACTGGACGTTTTCATATGTGTACAATAAAACAAAGCACAAAAAAAGTGTTTGCTGACCCAAGTCAATATTCAATCCAATATTCAAATGGGGATTAAATGGTCGGACGAGTTTCCTTTAGGAATCTGAATCCATCATTTTAACTCCTTCATGTGTGGTGTAACATGGTAGCTTAGGTTTTTTTTGAACGTGTTTCAGTATAAATGTTTGTTGATTCAGCCCAAGAAGGTTTGAAAATGCTACATTGTGGTGCTTCAGTGTTTCTCGAGCTATTCTGAACTGTCCCCAAAGGTTCTGCTCAGTGGCAGCTGGACCTGCCTGTGGTTCTCCGAAGGCTTCATCAGGTCTGAGCAGCTTAGAGTGACCAGTATGGAACTCTGTAAAGTCATTAGGTCGGTTTCACCTCGGGGTTGTTGTTTGTCTAGAGGTTCAAAAACCACTTGAAAAAAAGCATGGCACAACACAGGAGAACCAGCTCCTCAGGACAAGACTCAGCAGTCCATCGGCATCCGAAAGACAAGGGTCACTCCTTTATAGACTCGTCCGCATTCTAAACCGAGACGTCCAGTGGTACCGCCGAGGGATTAAAGAATCTGTTCGTGTCAATCTGGAACGACCCCCTGTTGACCGGGAAGGTGCCTCTGACATCAGTTCTTTCAACATGCTCCATATGATTCAACAGCGATTCGCACTTGAACGTATGTGACTCGGACGCACATGAAAGGACCACCCCCAGGGTGACCATCAGAGTGTTGGTGACCTAATGATTCCACAGTCATACAAAATATTCAGTGGCCGGAATTTCTTAGGTGTCATGTAAACGGGAAGGCTGAACTCAGACTAGAGGATTCGGGGAAACCTGGTTTCCCAAGGTAAACTGTTTTTTGTGCCAGGTTTATGCACAACCAGGTTTCCAATCAGCTTTGTGTAACAAGGAAAACGCAGGTTCCTCACTGCTTCCTGTATGCCAGGTTTCTTCAGTCACTAATCTAAGATCTCAGGAGGTGGCTAAACGTGTGATTGACGGCACTAAAGGAGGTTTCCCCCCCACAGTCTACATGCTTGTTTTCCCAAGGAGGTCACGTGATGTGTAGGAAGTTCATACCAGCTGCTGCTGCTTCTGCTGTGTTGCTTTCTTTCGCCTTCGTTGGGTCAGTAAAATGTAGCCCATCTAAGGCTCTTAAAGCAAATTGTTTGCGGGATATTAATAAAACCGGTGCCTTGGTGGCCTGCTTTGGCCAGATGGAGCGAATAAGCGAAGCTTTGCTCAACTTTCCCGTCACATCGTAGCACAGAGTGAGTGGTCTTCAGCAGCGTGTCGAACTTCCTGTTGACAATAAATGGGCAGCTGCTTTCGTAGTGCAGTACATGAACTGATGTTTCTAGCTATCTGTCCACATATCTACATCGACTTGTTTTCAGGCCTTTTGTTTGTAATTCACTCTTACGAGTCTCTTTTAAACCCGTAAATCCGCTCCCTGACTGCTCAGGCTGCTGAGCCGTTGACAGCATTAGAAGAGGATCAGCAGCTTGAGAGTAAAAAATATCTCACTGCAGGACTGGACACAGTGGCTGGGCAAAGCCACTATTGCAATATTAGCAAAGATATGGTGGTAAAATTCAAAATTTGTGCAATGAAGCTTGAAGCTCCGGCTGACATCTGTTTTCTTCCAGCTGCTGCTTTCAGATTCTCGGCCATTTATAATCCTGAGTCTCGTTAGTTTATTTTATAAAAGTGAGTACTGTTAAAAATACTAATTTAGAACAGAATTGATGTATACACTCTCTGGTCACTTTATTAGGGACACCTGTTTAACACAAACCTCTAAAGTTTCAGATGTAATTGCTTAATTTATCAGCTTCAGGCTAAAAGGTTAAATGTCTGTCCTTTGCATTGAAACGTGCCTCATGGTCACAGAAACGCTGTCGGAGTCACAATGGACACAGTCTGGTGCATCTGTGAGAAATGTCTAATCTGCAGTAATAAATTTTTAAGACCACGGACACCGGAAGTAAAACCGCTATGGAAACTAAACATTTCCTGTTGTTGTTCATTTACATTAAGAGCATTTCGTAGTATTTTGGAAGGAATGTTAGGAGATGAAACGGACACATAGAGGCTCTGGTAATAAAGTGGCCAGCAAGTGTATAAGGACATCATTGAGTAGCAAACTGCAACAAAATCTAATAAAAAAAAATATATGTAAAAATGAAAAGCTTTACCTTGAACAGATGTTGGGTAACTGAGAACACCTCTCATTAACTTTTCATTTTAAGGGGGAAAAAAAGTTCCTGGACCAGGAGGTTTTCGCTGAATGTATTCCTGCTGTGATTTTGTCCCTCCTGCTCTGTGCACTCTGAAACTGAAACCGTGAATTTCCTGATCAACAGTTTTGATTTCATATTCAGCTGGTTCATGATTACTTATCATTTCTTAGTTTAGTTAAGTGTTCATTGTGTCTGGGGCAACAAGAAAATACCCGAGTGAGAGTCGAACTGCATTTCTCTGCCTAAACGTGATAGATCTTGGCGAGTTTTCTCAAAAATTGCTCATGTTTTTGTCCTCACACAGTAAAACCTTGTTGCATTGAATCTAGTTTAGACTAACTACACTTTTGAATGTTACGTTCTCTGCCATTGTCACTAAAAGAACGGTTTGTGTGTGTGTGTGTGTGGTGCACAGTGCTTCCCCGGCCCTGCTGAGCCCAACCTCAAAACACTCATTTCTTTCATGAATGAGGCCTCATGTTTTTACATAATTTCGTAATTACACAGTTTGTGTAATTTATCAAATTGAAATGGAGGTTTGTAGGTTTTGTCGTGTACATGTTTTCACATAATTTAATGTTTAGACCCCAAAGACATTGTTTGAGTCTGGTGAATATTCATCATTCAGCGTAAACCTCTGCATAACCAAACTTTTGTGAAAACTAATTTGTCAGATGTTTGACAGTTTATGTCGTTGCGATCCACAAGTAGCATCAAAGTCTTCAGGCTTCTTTGTCAATTATTAGTCCCTTTCCAACCTTGTACTCGGAGGAGCAGTCGCACCACAAGCTTGAGGTCAAACACAGTCCATCAGAAAGTCTGAAGCTGCTTCACTCTGATCAGTCTTTTCTCTTGTATTGATGGAAAGTGAAGGTTGATTTCTCAGTATAGACTGGGGGAAGGGAGAATTTTTGCATCAGTCGGTCTTTGCCATCCTTTCACCGCCCTGGTCCTCCACTTTCATTTCCCTCTGCCCCGCACAATAATCTCCAACACCGGCGTCAGGTCCATCAGGTTCTTCAGCATATCCATGATGTCCTCATGGTCTTTGGCTCCCTCAATGAACTCTTCAAGGGTCAGCTCACCTGGGGGGACCAAGAACAGCAGACAGTTGGCACAAATTGACTGCACAGTACTTATCTTACCGGGAAGCGTTGAGGCTTATGAATGTCTTACAAAATATTTGACTTTACCTTGTACTTTTATTGTTAAATGACAACCCAATATAACCTTCAGGTAGCAGACTGTAGAGTTTAGCTGGCACTGTGCAAAACACTATTGGCAGAACATGCGTATCGGTTTCTAGCTACTTACGGGGTGTTCAAACACACCACTATGGAAGTCTGGGGCCGCAGCTGCTGCCCATTTATTGAGAGGCCTGGGAGCTTGAGGGTCCTGTGCAGTATCTCAGCTGTTCCTAGCACTGCACTCTTCTGGACAGAGGTCTCAGATGTTGTTCCTGGAATCTGCTGGAGCCATTCTCCAAGTTCAGGCCTCACAGCCCCCAGTGTTCCTACCACCACAGGTTCCACTTGTGCCTTCACCTTCCACATCCTTTCTAACTCTTCTTCCAGCCCTTGGTATTTCTCGAGCTTCTCATGTTCCTTCTTCCTGATCTTGCCTCATCTACCACTACATCCTTGTTATCCTGTTTGTCCACAACTACTATGTTGGGTTGGTTGGCCATTACCATTTTGTCAGTCTGGATCTGAAAGTCCCACAGGGTCTTAGCTCTGCCATTCTCAACCACTTTTGGAGGTGTGTGTATATCTATATAGATAGATCACTTTACATTTAGGCATCTCTTTACATTTTGGCATATACCTTCTCCCTTCACATCAATCCTCTCGTATATGAGTGTGACGATGTCCTCAGGGTCGATGTCCCTGTTTCGTGTGATGTCCTGGATGGCCTGCAGAAACGATCACACAAAATTGGCAGAAACGATCATAAACTGTTTCTACTCTTTATAAGGATTCTTCCTTTAAAGCCAATATTTTTGCTCATTTCTAAATCAAGATTAATTTAGATCTTTCAAAACGTTTCTCATGAGAATGTGATTGAACATTAAGGTTGTTTTCTGCTGAGACATTGACCTGATGTAGCAAATTAATGCTTGTCTAATTTCAGAATTAATCCAGCAGCGCTGATGAATCAGTGTTGGTGATTGACCTGCGCTTGTCATGTTATTTTACCATCACGGATAAATTACTGTGCTAAACAACAGTAACAGGACCAGTATCACCTTATAAAGTGGAAGTGAGAAAGAGACTCAAAGCAACAACGTATAGAAGAACTACAGCAAGTCTGAACTGACCCAAATCTGATCTTTGCCTTCAAGTTGCTGAGCTTTTTCTGCATGTCGCCGCTCTCACAGTTGAAATAAACACAGGTGATTGGAGAGATGAGGAACTTTTAGATTGGCTGGTTATTTCTGTTCAACCTAAATTGAAAGCAATTTTTGATTTGACTGTTGCACAACTGGTGACAACAAAAACTAGAGGCGTCAACATTACCACGAAAGACCACAGATTGGCAAAAATTGTTGTGAGCAATTTTGCCATTCTGTGTTTGCTTTGTGATGCAAGGCGGGCACATCTTACCATTATAGATATATTCTATAAGATATTTATACTGGCTTATTTTTAATTTGCATTAATTTATTCACGTAGGAGTTAGAAGAGTTTAAATTCACTTGGGCTTTGGAGAATAATGAGAATAATGATTCAGGATCTGAATTTGCTGCTGTTCAGCTGCTTTGAGATTATTAATTACCGAGAAGATGGTTTCCAGTTCTTCCTTGTCAATCTTGCCATTGCCGTCCTGGTCGAATAGTTTGAAGTACCACTTCAGTTTCTGGTTGATTTCTCCCTTCAGCATCAGGCTGATGGCTGCAATATACTCCACAAAATCAATATAACCGTCCTGCAGACAAAAAGACAGAAGCATGGAGGTCACAATTGGATCTGTATGTATTGCACTGAACATGCTCAAATGCTGGTTCCTGATGATTTCCATCTGAAGTCGGCTACATATAATAGAGAAACAAAACGTCAAAGTAAACACAAGTCCAGTATTGGAACCAGCGGTACAATGGCTCTATGTAGTTATTACAAAAACTAAATTTGTTTTCAAAAAAGCTGATACAAATATTAAGTTTGCACGTGCCACTTTTTTAGGTATATATTGCTAGTATCAGGTTGGACTTGCTTAATTCTTTGTGGCCTACTTCATTGTGGCATAGATTCAACAAGTTGTTAAAGACATATTCTAGAGATTGTGGTCTCTATTAACATGATGGCATTAGACTGTGGATGCAGATTTATAATCTACACATCAATGATGTGAATCTCTCGTTCCACCACAACCCAAAGATTCTCTACTGGATGGAGATCTGGTGACTAGACGCTGTTTGTTCACGTTCAAGAACGCTGTTTGAAATAATTTGAGCTTTTGAGATGTTGCATTATTCTGCTGGAAGTAGGTTCCACTGTGGTCATAAAGGGATGGATGGTCAGCAACAATACTGAGGAACCATCTGTGCTGCTTTGGTACAAAGTTTACAAGAAAATAACCCCCACACCCTTAAACCACCACCAGCAGCCTGGACTGTTGATACAAGGCAAGATGGATCCATGTTTTTGTATCATATATGCCAGATTCCAACACTATTATCATGATGCTTCGGCAGAAATCAAGACTCATCAGATCAGGGGACGTTTTCCCAATCTTCCATTGTGCACTTGTGCTGAGCCCTGGTGAACTGTAGCCTCAGTTTCCTGGGACACGCGCTGTGGTCTTCTGCTGCTGGTCTGACATGTTGTGCCTTCACAGATGCTCTTCTCTTCACCTCAGTTGGCTCTAGCAGTTCTTTGACTTCCTGTTGCCTTTCTATCCTCTTGAAGCAGTCTGTCTGTCTCCGCTGACCTCTGGCATCAACTTGACTTTGTCATGCAGAAAACTGCTGCTCACTGGATATTTTCCCTATTTTTTTAGACCACTCTCTGTGAACCCTCGAGGTGGTAATGTGTGTTACTCGATGGATAGATGAGCAGTTTTTATGTCTTGTTCAAAGTAATTCAGTCACCTTTCTTCCCTGTTCTGATGTTTGGTTTGAACTCCAGCAGATCTTCCGGACCACAGTCTACATGCCTAATTGCTTTGAGTTGCTGCCATGTGACTGGCTGATTAATGAGAAGTTAAACAGGCGGAATGACAGCTCTCAGAACCTCCTCACTCGAACATCACAACACACTCTGAATCCACACACGCGTTAGGGATCGTAGTCCTGCACACTGAAGTCCTAATCCATTTTTATTTTACTTTTTTTTTTTATTAAAATTTGTAAATTAATTGACATCTTTGCAATACTGTAACCTAAAATGGTGCAAATTATGACTCCTAGTTTTAGTCCCTCAGCCACCACAGTGGAAGAGCAGAGAAACTAGTGCTTTTTTTTTGCCTGGTTATTCCCTCCTACGGCTGAGTACATTGACTCCTTTAACACATCGTTGCATGTGCTTGAGACAATACCTGCAGACAATACTTAGGGGAAAAAATGTAATCTGTTTTTTCATTTACATTTATTATTGTTCACAAAGACACTGGATTTGAACATCATGAATAAGTAAATTAGGAACATGAAACAAGTAAATTGTTTTCTAAATCCCAAATTATTCCTGAATAAAATGCCTGGTTTCTATAAAAAGTGTTACAATAAACAAATTTTTAATGGCCATGTGTTTTTGTTACCCATTTTTATCCACATTTTACCATATGACTTTCTTTAAGCCTGTAGTACTTATTTTTTTCGTCCACTTTCCAGCAGATTCATGAAGTGAGAGTGAAGCAAAACAGTAACATGGACACTAAACCGTGAGCTGCAGCTTCAGGTAACTCTTGTCAGCCACTTTCATAACGTAGATATAAAAAAGCTGGCGCTTCACCGCAGACTGAAAAGATGGGGATGTGTGTTGCGTTCAGTGGGAGCAGTGGTGGAGGTAGGACTCAGATCATTTATTTCAACACGATTAGCAATATCCCACTGTGAAACCAAATTTTGTAATTTTCGCTCCCTTTTATTTTGAAAACCCCGTGTCTCTACATAAACTCACCCCGTCCATGTCAAAGGTGAAGAAGACCTGGTCCACGTAACTGTTGGCGTCCTCACTCAGACCTTTCAGGTTCAGAATGGCCTTCAGCTCAAACAGCGTGATGAGGCCCGACGGAGACTCCCGCATGAACATGTTGTACCAGTGGTGCATGTCCTCCGCCAGGATATCGTCCAGGTTTGAGCCGTGGTTTCCCATGGACGCTGTTCAGGGGGTGCACAGAGGTGAGAAGAGAGTCCTCCCACTCTGAGAGGACAAAGACTGGAGGAGAGCGTTTTCTCAAACAAATGCAAGCCTCTTGTGATTCTTCTGTAGACAACAATTGGAGGCTGTTTGAGGAATCTACACTCCTGTTCTTGGACCATCCACAGGTAGATAGAAAATAAATGTATATCCGTGGTGATAAGGCCAGGAGAGTCGAGGCAGCTCAGCTCCAGGCTGCAGTGGCTCTGCAGGCAGAAAGCAAACCTCAGGAATCTCTAACCTGCTTAGGGTTTAGAGAAATAATCAAAGAAGCTCCTGAAATAACTTCCTAATGAGATGAGGCTGCCCTGCTGCAGGGTGCTGCTGCCAGAGGCCAAGCCAAGAGGCTTTACTGGCCGAGTTCAGCTGAGGGCGCCGGGCTGGTCCTGGAAGCAGATTGGTTTTGTAACAGGCTCATCTAGGAATCCCGGTTCTGAGGAAGCGAGTCCCTGATGTGACGCTCACACATGATCTGTCTTTGTAAGGAAGATGGTGATGGGTGTGCGGAGTAACCATCGTGATCCATCAAAAACAGTATGGACAGAGCTGGAAATTCTGTGTTGGTCACAGTAGTTGGATGGTAATTAGATACAAGTAAAAGTGTCAGTGCTGCACCAAAGAAATACAAACGTTACAGTGAAAGTCCTGCGTTGTCCAGAAGTCAAAGGGCAGAAATATTCCCTGTCAGTTGTTACTGTTACAGGTCATATTTTATATTGTGCAACATTGATCAGTGTTTTACTACTGTAGTTAGCTGGTGTCAGAGAGGAAGATGCTCAGGATAGTGAGGTGGAAACGGATGATTCGCTGTGGCGACCCCTGATGGGAAAAGCCCAA
The DNA here is from genome assembly GCA_033026295.1 of Channa striata. Taxonomy (NCBI): domain Eukaryota; kingdom Metazoa; phylum Chordata; class Actinopteri; order Anabantiformes; family Channidae; genus Channa; species Channa striata. Next base: position 1,051,409 of record CM065182.1, read on the forward strand.
AGAGAAGCAGTAGTAGTTTCGTAAAGTCACACTAATATTTAACTTTAGTGGATACACCAGTCACATGTTTGTAGTGCTGCTGTTCACCATGAAGCAAATGGGACTAATTGTGTCACGAAATAATTTCATTTGTTAATAAGAACAAAAATGTTCTTATTTAAATCCAAAATCACCAAATTTAGATGAGCGACAATTAGTGTGAAAAGCCGTTTGACTAATATATTGTATAGGGGAACCAAAAAGCAATGGAAATACTTCACATCTGCTGGTAATTAAAATGCACTGAGCTAACCGAGTGGACACAAACACGGTTTCACATTTTTTGTGAATCTACTTCCTGTTGAAAAAAGAAATTACTTAAAGTTGTTAATGTGTCGTTTTAAAAGGGCACGATGTGGACAAAAAAGTAGTGCCAGTATGAAATGTCCTGTTTGTTAAAGCTCAAATGAACACAGCTTCCCTCCCAACGGTTGGATTTATAGGCCAGTTAGAGTCGAACGGGTCTTTAGGCCAGAATCCAGTTTTCACTTGTATATTTTCATTGACGTCTTTTGTTTCTCTGAATGTCCTTTTTTTTTTGTGAGCTGTGACTGTGTATTGTTGATCCAGTAAAAGGGTGGCTGTAGCTCAGTTGGTAAGGGTCAGTGGTTCAATCCCCAGTCTCTGTTTGCTGTGTGTTGAAGTGTCCTTGGGCAAGACACTGAACCCCTAGTTTCTCCCGGTGGGTCAGATGAGCTCCCTGCGTGGCAGCCATCGCCATCGTGTATGTGCATGTACCAAATTACTCTGTAAGTCGCTTTGGTTAAACGCGTCTGCCGAATGACTAAATTTAAAACTTCACTGCTAAACAGCCAGATTAGCAGAGCTTGGAAAATACAGGATTTTAGATCTGCAAACGTATGTCACACAAAAAAGGAGACCAAAGTACAATATTGAGATGCAAATTTGGCACAAAGTAAAAAAGCAAAAGACAAATCAGACAAAACTACCACAAACTAATAAATGAATATGAATGGACACAAAACTGCTACGATGAGATCTAAAATGACTCCAAAAACTCTGTACCTGCTTGATTTTAATGTTAATGTGAGAAAAGGCACAGCCTCAAAAAATGATCCCAAACAACATGAAAACAGAGACACGATGATCATCATAGAGAGAAACTGTGACACATTTTGAACGTTAGCGCCGACGAACAGACCAGCTTCAAATTACCTGGTATTTTTAACGGAAGAACAAATAGAACATCACTATTACGTGCTATTCATATGGAGCCTAACACCTAAACTCAGATCCAGAAGTGGATCAGCTTTACTGAGAAGCAATGTAGGAGCAGGTTAATCAGATCGGTTGGTGAGCAACGTGTGCTGCCAGCAGGTTAAATCAGAGCTGCGCTGTAATCAGACCGGAGCCTGTAAAAACCCGCTTTAACGCCTCAGACTGTGATGGACGTTTCTGTCATTCCGACTCCAGCGGGACAAAGCTTTTGTGATGATCGGATGTTCGTATCGGCAGTAGCTCCTGTCCTGGACACGATCTTTGACCTTGCTCTTTTTAACCAGTGAGGCAGGAAATGTTCAGCTCGGTGACTCTCTGTTGGGACCCCAGCAGGCCTCAGCGCTCGGATTTGTAATTTTTGGCAGTGGACCTTCAGTTTCCAGAGCCGCCGCCTACTTTGGGCTCGTCGGTTTTATTTTGGGCATCAGTGAGACTTGATGTAACTGTATCAGGGGGTCAAACAGATTATCCCCATTCAGATTTAACTACAGAGAGTCACGGCCAGGTCTCCTGTTTTCCCGGTGTCCTTCTTTTCCAGGTAAACCTGTAGATGTGGAGTTGTTTGGAGCAGGGCCAGTTGGGGAAATCACTAAGCTGTAAGTATGGAACACTTAGATATTGACAACAACCTCAGGGTCAGTCTTCAAATGTAGGTGTCTCCTTCCTGGCTTAGGTGTCTGTCTGAACCTCCTATAGACATTTCGGTGGTAAGTCAGAATGATGGTAGCTGCTCGTTTCAGGCTCCTAAAGAGATCCAGTTTAGCAGCTTTGCTAACTCAATAAAACCACTCCACTCAAACGTAAATTTGTCAGATTTTAAACATGGAGTCTTTAATCACCTTGTGGTCGACATCACAGAGTCACTTTTGTTGGTGTCACACGTCAAAAATCTAAAGCATGTTACTTCCTGTGTTGGTTTTGCATATTTCACATCACTTCTACAAATGTCCTGTTTTCATCTCTCATAGCTGTTTCTGCAGCTTTTCTGCAACTAAGTTTGTTCTGCAGAAACTGCTGCACATATCTACTTCCCAGTTTTGTAGCTTTGAGCCTGGAGCTCAGCCCTGCAGGTGCAATCTGGTCATTGGCATAATCCTGATTGAGTTTGTCCAACGTGATAAACAATAGAAAGCTGAAGACAGAAAAACAGTTGAACTTCAACTTTATAACATTTATCTTGTACGTTTTTATCTTCAGTAAACGAGGGAACAGGACGCGGGACGGGATCGTAGCAAAACAAGTTTTATTTTCCCACTGTCACACAGAACTTTCACATACAACCACATTTCTTTGTACAGCTGTAAAACTATCGTTACATCAAAAGGCAAAGGTATGGAAATTTGGAGTAAAAGACAAATGTACCGTACTGTAAAAAAGGTTTGTGTGCTGATATACTGTAACGTGTTTAAAGTGTCGTCCTCAACACAGTAATACAAATGGTATTCATCCAGTTCTGTACCAGGACATATCAGTATTTACACAAATACTTGGAGATCACACGTTCCTACTTTCCTCTGTTGTTCCCTTCACACTTGTTTTCTCTCACTGTAACATTTCACTGATTCACACTTTGATTCATTCCAAATCACTGCATTTTAAAGTGTTTTCAGTACTTTCGAGGCGGGTCATCAGCCACAGCGCTAAAGGCACAATCAGCAAAAAACTTGTAACCAAAGCAATAAATTCACATTCAATTCTTACAAATCCAGTGTTGCAGTGTAGAAAAAGGGGGTTGCGCGGTCGAGCTGAGCGTCGTACTGGATTAAAGCCTCCAGTGAAATTCCTTCAGGTTTCAGTGATTCCGCTGAGGCGGTTCGTCATCAGATATAAAAGAGACTTTCCTAAATTTTTGTCAGCGCCGTGTTCGGACTCTGACAGATCCAGTCCTTCAGGCCTTTGCTGCTGCAGTGTCTCCGTCCCAGAATCCCCTGGGGGGGGTCACGGTGGTCACACCGACCTAGCTGAATGTTTGACATTTCTTCTGGCTAAATTCCGACTCCTGTGAGAGAATGAAAACACAGTAATTATAATCCACTTTACTGCCGAAGAAACAAGCGAACACACGAAGAAACTATGTTCATAAAAATGTAATGGCCGTAAAATGGACAAAATGTCTGTCTGAAAATGATCGGAACAGCTGGACAAAACATTCAGCTGTTTCCTTTGGGCAACAATATTAGTCAGCGCATGTATATGTGTATGAAACCAGATGAGACACGTCAGTTAGCTAAAGTTTGAGCACGCTGAAACGACAAAGGCCTGCGTGTGCTTTAATTTGCTACTAATAAATTCAGACAAAAGGTTTCGTTTTTCGGCCTACAAATCTCCGAAATATTCTGTCCATGTAGCCACGTTACAGGGCACAGCGTTGGAGTGTGAGGAACCTCGGAGTTGTTCTTGGCCAGGATTTGTCCTTCAAATCTATTGCCAGATGTGGGAACATCCCGTCTCAAAGCGACACGGGCCACGCGTACTTTGAACCATGTCACAGTGAGAACTGTTTTATGAGGCCGTTTTATGGACTGTGGACAACCATACACAGGACTTCTGTTTTTGAACGGTCCAGACCAAATGTTTGAGAATGTTATTCGACTCTTTTGTTGCTTAGCTTTTTTTAATGTGGTTTCGACAGAGGTTGTAGTCCGGCTTATTACAGAGAGACATTCGTCGATTTAGAAAGACCCTGTTCATGTTCTGTTAATAAATGTAGTGATTCTTTAATTTAAAGAAATACACTGTGTTAGAACAAAATACATCAAATCATGCTCCCTACAGTAATATAGTTTACTCCTCAGTAAATGGGACGAATATTTTTGGGAGGTAAAAGTTGGTGAAAAATTTAAAAACAACGATGTGCTGCAGTTTCTCAAAAATAAGTAGGTGTCCTCGACATATTTGAAAACGTAACGTGAAACTTTCCTGACAGTCCACAGTCAAAAAAGCAGCAAAGTGGGAAATGAATGAATCAGAAAAATGATTTTGATGCGATTCTGTCGTATCGATGGAATTAGTTCAGCGCAGAATTAATTTGTCAATGTGCATAATATGTTATATTTAAACCAACAAATGAAACCCCAGCAGATCAGAATGTGTTTCTCCTTAAATATTGTCTGATGTCAGACATATTTTCACCTAATCAACAAATATTAAACTTGTTTTGACCTCTAGCTTGAAGGAGTCATCTCGTTCTTTTCTTCCTCTTTTCCATTGGTGTCGGTCACTTCTTCAGAGGAAACTTCTTGTTTGTCTTCAGACTTGTCCTCCCGTTCCTCGTCCTCTTTTCTCTCTGATGAAGACCTGTCGTCTCCTATCAATCTGTCCTCTCCCTCCTTCTCGTCTTTTCCTCTGGGCTCAGTTGTTGACTGATCTTCTTTGCTTTGCTCAGGACACTTTGAAGCAGCCGTGTTGTTCTCCATTTTGTCCTGCACCTCGTCCGTTTTGTCCTGCACCTCGTCCGTTTTGTCCTGCACCTCGTCCGTTTTGTCCTCCGTCACCACCTCCTTCTCCTCGTCTGTTTTAGCTTTCTTCTCGAAAACCTCCCCTTCTACCTGCTTCTCGCCTCCTCCCTCTCCTCCTCCTACTGCTGTCGTTTTGTCCCCTGGTTCATCCAGGGAGCTCAGAGTCGTCTCTACTACATCATTGACAACACCGACCTCATCTCCACTGCTGGACTTTCTGTGGCGGCGGGATGGAGGACGACGCCGGAGCGAGTGACGTGCTCGGCTCTGGAGACCAATCAGAGCACAGACAGAAAGGTGAGTTAAAGGTTTCATATAAATAAATCACTTTAATCGCTTTGATAAATGATGAAATGATCCCAATAAATAGCTGCTCGACACAGACGTCCCTGTGCAGACATCTCGTCTATGATTTGCAGGGTCATTGTTTGTCTTGGTGGACTGTCTCTGTCTGACCTTGTTCATGCTCGGCAGGACGGATCCCTCCCCTGCAGCGAGGGGGTCTTCGAAGGAGACGGGCCGTTCCTCCTCGCTTACTGGAGTGGTGGCAACTGGGCTGGTGGGGGTTGTTTTGGATGATGCGGTCCCTGGGGTGGATCCAGGAGCGGGTGGGGCGAAGGCGGGAGGCAGCAGCCTGAAGCCGGGGCTTTTTGGAGAGGTCACCTTGGCCGTGGGGGAGAGAACGAGTTGTGCCTAAACAGAGAGAGACTGAGGTCAGAGTGCAGCTCTCCCCCCACACACGCAGAGGGCAGCAGAGTCCAGACCTGGACTCACCTGGAGCTTCTCTATCAGAGAGTTCCTTTTGGCTGGGGTGGGTTGAGAAGTGCCATCTGGCGACTGCTGACAAACACACAAAGACACTCTCGTCATATCTGATCATGTTCCAAATCTTTCAGACGTCAGAACAAACAAACACTTCTTTCTGGGGGGCAGGAGCCTCCACGACACAGCGATGTTCACACTGATCCGACATTAACCGAAATGTTTTTGTTCACAGTAGAAAGTTGGAGCTGTGACACACCTTCATGTTGTTTCCGCTGGACTGTCTCAATATTACAGGGAGTTTTTACTTTGAGTCATATCTGCAGATGTGGGACTGATTTTATCCCCAAAGTAAATGCACACAGATCAGCCCAGTGATTAAAAAAACACTACTTGTTGTAGATGCTGAGGGTTAAACCAAAAAAGTAAAGATCCTGATTCCTGTCGCTGATCAAATCAAAGAGTCTATGAAGACGTAACGGGATGTTTCATAGTTCCTCTCTCACCTCCTGCTCATCTGCTGCAGGTTTGGGGATATGTAAAGAACGAGGAGGTCGTCGTCTGACCGGCTTGTCCTGGCGAACAAACAAAACACAATAACTGTATTAAACCACTATTGGAGAGAAGAAGAGGAAACATTACACCACATACAACAGGTGAGTACTGGGTTCATATTAAGAAACCTTTGACTTAACGCGACGTGTTTCACGAGACTAAGAGTCTGTGCATCCAAAACACGGTTTCATGCCAGTGTGATTTTAGCTGGTGGTGCATTCAAAGTGCTCTGACGCCTGTCCACGGTTCAGACAATTAACATTCAAATCACCGTCTCATTTGCAGCAGCGTCCTGTGGAGGAGCCGAGCCTTTGAATTTCCCCGCAAGTTCAGCCACAGAGCGTCGGGATGGAGCCGCCTCCTGAGGGAAGGGAACACGAAGGTAAAGACAGACCAGAGGCTGCAGATCACACAAAGGACGTCACAGAGGAACCCAGAGAGGACGTCGCTGCAGGTACACATCATTACAGAGAATGTGCCACTGGAGCTACAGTTAACATGCTACATAAAACGCAGACGATACTCGAACAACACAACAAAAGAAAAGCAACATGAGCCCAAAGATTCAAACAAAAGGACCAAGTTACTCAAATGACCATAAACATTCACACAGAGACGACAAGTGGTGGAAGGAAACGCAAAATGCACAACAACCAAACTGCTACAAAGAGACACAGCGCCACAAAGAAGACAAGTCTGAGGGATCTGGTCAGTTGTAGGAGGAGTGTGTGTGTGTGTTATTAATGAAATTATTACAATATTTCAAGTTGTGGGTTTGGTTTATTGATTACAGTAAACATTTTATTATTGATCAGGCCTTTTTTTTTTTGAAGAACCAGGACTTTAAAGGTGCTTCTTTAAGACTTTGTCCCCAATCTAAACCACCTCTGGGCGCTGGCGTCTGTTCCCCGGCCACTACCTCGGATCGAACCCCAATCGGACTTTTGTAGGTTATTTAGTCGTGAGCAGTTCAGGCCCAAGACGAGGCAGGTCACGGTGCAGCAACACTACTGCTGTTGGGACTGCACCACTACAGTTGGTAGCTCCCTGTGCTGCAGGTTACTTCCTGTCTGTGACAAGCTTGTGACCATGTTAGGAAGCAAACGTGAGTGTGATGATCAGGCAGCTGCTCGTTACAGACTCTGACAGAACACGAGCGTCAGACTCAGTCTGACAACGGCGACAAATGAAACAATAATTTACTTGTTTTTCTTGCTCAGTTTTCAGTGGTTTGTGGGAAAGTGTAAGACCGGACACACTAGTGTTACTGCAGGTTTAAATGCACTTTTATAAAAACTATAAATCCCTGTTTGTGAACACGAATGTTACTACTAATATAACTAGTACAGAAGAAACGGCCTAACTTCTGTTCCTGCTGCTTCCCACCAGTTCTTGAACCAGGGCTGCTCCTGATCCTGTGTTAATGCTGCTGTTCCTGCTCCACCTGGACTTGTGCTAGTTGGACTTCTGGTACTTCTGCTGCTCCTGCTTTCAAATCTTCGACTACTCATGACAATGCTGCTGCTTCAGCGACTCACCAGTCAGCATGTACTTTACATCCACTGCTCCACCTGGTTCTTTATTTCCACTACTAGAACATGTGAAATTTGTCCTTCATTCCATGGTTGGTACATGCAGTAGAACCCTCACTGCTTCCTAACAATTAAACCTTTAAAATAATCATTTAAAAACCGATAATAACACTGCAATAATCAGCACTCATGACTGCATCAGTCCAAACCCGAGGACAATACGAGCACACACACACACACACACACACACACACACACACACAAACAGCTGTTGACGTGGGGCTGATCCACGTCTATTTCAGCTGAAGGTCTCACATTGCTGACATTCATCAGATAATGGAATCACATTGGCTGGAGGACACACACACACACACACACACACTCTCACACACACTCTCACACACACACTCACACACACACTCATTCCTTCCACAGTGTCATCGACCCATCAACTGAAAGCAGAAAGATATGAAACAGCAGCCGTTAAGCCACTTCCTGTTTTCAAACTGAAGTTGCTTCTCTTCAAACTGTTTAACATGATTTTTTTTAAAACGACAGTTTGTTTCTAGAGCTGCAGGATTTATTCACATTTCTTGTAATCATTAATAATTCTTGTCTTCATTTCCTCAACAAGTACAAGCTCCCATGAGGCTTTGAGGTTGCGACGTTGACAACGTGCTTCCTTCCCATCTCCAGCTTAGCTCCTCTGCCTCTACTAAAGCTAGTCTGACCCAATATTTCTGTCCTCCCTGATCCTCCTGTTCAGAAAGTTCAGAAACAAAATTATTTGGGACCAGAGGTGGTTTAAAAATCAAAGGCACATGTGTAAGATGAGTAAAAGTGTGTGAAAGTTCTGCATGTTGGTGAAAACTGAACAGACCTTGATCAGTAGTTAAACCTGAAATGGTCTAAAATGAAATGTCCCATTTGTAGTTGTGTGTCTTTGCATCTACAGTTTGTCTTTTTGCAGCCTAACTGTTTGAATCTTTGAGTGTCTGTGGTCAGTTTGCTTCACTTCCTCTTTATGTTCTTGTTTTTTGCTCTGTGGTTGTTACATTGACTTCTGCCCCCATTTCACACAGCTCTTCTCTGCCCAAACCTCATGGAGATTCTCAGCAGGTGGTGCATTATTAAACAGCCAAGGCTGCGTTTCTACAGTATGTTACAATCACATCAGGAATTTCTTTGTCTCGCATGATTTTTCCCACATGGTTATTACTGTGTGATGAAGAGGAATAAAACCTTTTTCTTTCCATCAGATGCAATTATCCGCTGCTTCAGAAAACAAGGTTTTCTAGCAAACGTCAGCGTTTGTGGTGAATAGTGAATGTGTTTGCATGTGTGATAAATACTGTACTGACAACGTGGGTTTTCCTCATCACACAGGTGTGTAGATTTATCGCTGTGCTGCTGCTGTTAAGGAATGTGCCTTCAGTGACCTGCAGTAACCCCCAGGTCAGCCCACACACACTGCACGTTATTCCACTGAATTAAAATTAAAACTGAATATTGAAAATATGTGACACGTGGTGAGGAAATGGCTGCACAAACATTGTTTTCGGCTCCCTTGAGAGGAAATAACCAGTTTTTATGGCGCTTATTTATCAGTAAGCATAAGTTACCAGGTCAGCGTCGTGTTTCACGTGCAAGATCGTTTGAGTTTTCTGCAGACGTTTGTCACCGGGTGCAATGTCCTTAAATATGTGGTCGACAGGCTTTTTACATGCGTCCATGTGGAATTTAAAAGACGGAATCCTGACTTTCTGATTAGTCGACAGTCTCATCCAAACACTGAACTGTGAGTGAACCAGATTTTCAATTTCATAAATATAAAATATAGTTAAAAACCTGTCAAACAAAACTGCAGAAACACAGAATTAATAAACTGTAGTAAAACCTTTTTAAACGACACAAATATTTTGTTGAAATCTTGTGCAACTTTTGAGTTTCCTCCTGTGTGTTTGTCTTCTCTGTAAACTGCCATCAAATCCAAACTGAACAGCAAACACACACACACAAACTGCAGCGCAGAGAAAAGTTAGACGTTTTACCTCCATCCTGCTCGTCGTCTCTCGGCGGATTCGTTTATGTCAAGTATGTGTGAGAGAGAGAGGGAGCGAGAGAGAGCAGGCCTGCAGGTTAAATATAGAACGAGAGTCACTACTGTCACATAGTGAGAGAGAGAGAGAGAGAGAGAGGACGGCTCATGTTCTGTCACATGTGGATCATTTCTCTCTGTTTGCTGCTGCAGCTTCGTGTTATTAATTAAAGTCGTGAGGCAAAGCTGTTTTCTGTTTACAGCACATTTCAAAAATGGAAAAATGCATTAAAGCAAGAAAGACAAAAACAGACAAACAGCAAACTAACCTCTAAAATCAACGTAAAACAGTGTCAACATCCACTAACGTACAAGTGGCCTCAAAATCGAATTACAATATGAAAAGCAGTGATAAATCAACCCGGGTATGGTTCCCTCTAAGGGGTCATCAAATAAAAAACTCCTGAGTTTGGAGGAATGAGGCACAGATCCCATCTTGTCTTCCCTTTTCAGACCCACAGTCAGTCCTTTTCATAGATCTGATCATGCAGATCCTGCATCATCGTTTTCATCGATCGTGGTGGCCTCTTGTACCCTGCCCGGACTTGGAATGTTGGTTGGGATTTTAATACTATGTGAATGCGGGATGTTCTTGAGCTCATGGCCAGTTGGACCATTATATCATCATTATCCCAGCTGCACCTTGTATCCGATGGTTTTTATTTCAATTTAATTCTACTTTATTTATAAAGCCCCAATTTACAACAGTCATCTCAAGGCACATTAGGTATTAAAGTCTATAGAAAAAAACCCAACAAATCCCCCTTGAGCAGCTATAGGCAACAGTGGAGAGGAAAAACTCACTTTCCAGCAGAACCAGGCTCAGGGTCTTAAGGTCCAGCAGTCTAAGCCTAAAACAGCTTGACTACAACTAACTATATCTTTTATCAAAGAGGAAGGTTTTGAGCCTAGTCTTAAAAGTAGAGACGGTGTCTGCTTCCCGAATCTGAACTGGGAGCTGGTTCCACAGGAGAGGAGCTTGATGGCTAAAGGCTCTGCCTCCCATCCTGGGAACCACAAGTAGACATCCATTCTGAGACCAAAGTGGTCTATTAGGATGATCTGGTGCTTGGAGATCTTTGAGGTTTGAGCTTGATTGTTTAGAGGTTTATAGATGGTGGAGGAAGTTGAATCACCGCAACAACAATATCCCTATTGTTTTTTCTGCTGTGACTCCTTTTTAATGTGCACTGAAAGGAAAGTTTACAGATGGGGGACTGAGCCCTAGTCTGCCCTCTAGTGCACAATGGTTTGAATCCTCTGGACAAACATAAAGGTGCAAGAAACTATAAAAGCAGCAAGGCAGATGATGCATTCAGTTTCCATGTGTATGGGGTGGTAAAGAAACGATACACACTGCAGAGGTGAGTGAACATGTGAGTTAGGAAGGTATTTCTCCCTGACACCTTCCTCCTGGGCGACATTATAAAAAACTAGAGCTCGGCTGAATGTAGCAGAGCAAAAGAAACACGATAGACTTTAAGTGGTTTCACTAACGAACTCCAAGCTCACCAGCTCTCAGCACATGGCTCAGGTGTTTCTGTTATTTTGTGTGAAGTTGTTGCATTTTTCACATGTCGTGGTAACGATGATGATGAAGAGGAACCTGCGGCCTGTTGCTGCCCTGCAGGATGTGTCCTGAAGGGAAGTGGAGTCACACAAGCAGAGGGCAGAAAATTTCCCTTTTCATTTCTGCTTTTTGTGTTTCTTCACTTCTGTTTCTGAACTGAGGGGAGTTTGAAGCGGCTTTGCTCTGGTTGCGTAACACCAGCACCAGCTAAGCCAACATTTCTGGTAAATTTCAGGGCAGGGGCACAAAGAACACAGCAGGATTTTCTAGCCGGGTTTTGAATGGGTCAGATTCAGTTTCCTGTTGCACATGGTCTTACGAGGCAAACAACATAAGCTCTTTTAATACAAATTTGGTGGAAGCAGAAGATGATTTCATCATGTATTTCTGTTTATCTTCTGACCAATCGGTGTTGGTGGTTTGTCCTTTGAACAGAGACTCAGCCCATGGTTGGGAGGGAGGAGTAAAGCAGACAGGAAGAAGGACTCTGGTATAAAGGAAGATCCCCTATAAGGTAAAAATGTGACCAGAAAGATGTTGCACAACACAAGAGCTTCTGTTAGTAACACAAAAAAACATTTACGTCGTCTTAGCTTCTTTGTGACTTTGACTTTACACCCAGTAATTCATTACTTCACTTGAACTTTGACTTTTCAACCTGAGTTTACACTGTAGTCAACACGAAGGATGACACTGTTGTAGTTTTATTTAAACCTACAAGTCACGAGGAAGCTGAATACAATGTTAATTAAAACTGAGACCAAAGACTTGTTGGTCCTGACTTACAATTGAATTTGGGACCCACTAGTTTTAACTTGAGACATGATTTGGCACTTGTTGGTCCTGGGTCCAGTCTTTACTTCAGACTTGAGTGTTAAACTTCACTGGTCTTTGCTTAGGACTTGACTTGGGACCTTTTGGTTTTATTCAATTCAGTTCAAACTATTAGGATCATCTGGTACTAGGAGATTTTTTAGGTAGGGTTTAGCTTTATAGGTAAGAAGAAGGGTTTTAAATTCTATTGTACATTTAATGGATTAATTGGTTTGTTTCATCTGGTTTCATAGATATAACTGCGTGTCATCAGTGTAGAAGTGAAAATTTACAGAGTGATAATAATGTTGCCAAGGGGAGACATATATAGAGTAAAGAGTATTGGTCCTAACACAGAGCCTTGTGGAATTCCATAACTAACTTTTGTGTGTGTGGAAGATTCAATATTAACATGAACAAATTGGAATCTATCTGATAGATGCGATTTAAACCAGTTTAGTCCAGTTCCTTTAATTCCAATAACATGTTCTAGTCTCTGTATTAATATTCTGTGATCAATGGTTCAAATGCAGCACTAATATAGAGACAAGTCCGTTATGTGAAGCCAGAAGAAGATCGTTGCTGACTTTATGCCCAAGTGATCTCATAATTGCTTTGCAACTACTTTTTCAAGTATTTTATAGATAAAGGGGAGATTGGATCATGTTTTCAGTTGATACTCATTGATCCTGACTTGATCTGGGACTTTGCATTTTCATCAGACCTGACTAGAGACTTCACTGATCTTGAGTGTTTGGTGATAAATTATATTGTTTTCAAGTTTGAACAATAACATAAAATAAATAATTGTATCTTGGGTTGCAGCTTAATTCAATGACCATTTGGTTTGGACTTAGAACTTAAGACTTGTTGGTGTTGCCTTGGTAACTTTGTGTTCAGTAGTGACTCAGGGGCCTGATAGTCTGCATTTGGACTTGGGTTAATAAGTGAGACATTAAACAGCTGCACATACAGTTGCAGTTTCCCAAATAAATTGCTCATGTCACCAAAGTTCAACTGTCAGCTGTGAGGAGTCAAGTGTTAGCAAAGCTGAAGTCCAATCAGCGAAATGAGGATGGAGGTTTAAAACCAGTGTGTCGTTCACAAGCAGCATCAGCTGATTTTAGTAACGCTTTACAAATCGAGACTTCAAAGACCTACGATCAGTTTTTTGTGGATTTGCATCAGTCCACTGTAAATGAGCCGATCTGGTTCTGTGACTCTGCTCCATAGAAGTGGGGGCCCAGCTGAGATCACTCCAAGGACAAAACTCGGAATCCTCAGTGAGGTACAAAAAGATCCAACGTTTTAACTTTTTGAAGGGAGAATTAGGTGCCAAGTTTCTGAAATTGTCCTACAGGACACTGCAAGCTGAAGCTCAGAAGAAGAACCTTTATTCCTCACTGAGCACATGTGCATATTACACATACATGTTACACCGGACGCTTCCTCTCCACAAAAAGACAGGTGTTGCAGAACGCCTTTAATTAAAAATATTTGCAAAATGTTGCACAATGTAAAAGTGCTTTACATCATCGAGTTAAACTCTTTATGCTTACAATAATTTAGAGTCGTGATATCATGAGTACTTTCACAGTGAACAAACATCTGGATTTGATCCTGATCTGAGCTAAATGAAACGTTCCCTCCTGCTCAGCAGTGACCCTGTGCTGCCACCCGGTGGGTGGACGTCTGTCTCATGCTGGCAAACGTCCACCGCAGCTGACAGGTCATTGAATGCACCACCAATAGTCAATATTACAGAGTCAACAGTGAGACGGAGTTCGGGCTTAATGACTTGTGTCAATATTAACTCTGAGCTCAGAGTTCATGTCTTTCCAACCTCCAGCAGTTGTTCAGTTGTTAAATATAAAAAAACGATACAGCTTCTCTCCTAAAGGGAAACCCAACACTCCAGCCATGTGTTGTGAGGGTTTTATAGTTTTGTAGCTGCTCCATCACTCCAGTGCACTTAGATTTCTCCGCACCGTTGAGGTTTGTTCTGACTGATGTGCAGCTTCAGTTTGTTTCGATCCACCTGTTTTTTCATTCAGAGCTTGTGCGTGACAAACCTGCGTTGCAAGTTGTGCAGGAAAAAGTTTGTGAGCCCTAAAAAAGACGTTTGCGAGTCAGAACACTGAAAGCACAGAGTATAATGGCAGGATGACCTGGTACATTTTAGGCGGAGGGTTAATTAACGAGCACTCATAAAGTCTGAGTGCACACGTAAATCAGGAGTTTAAAAAGCACAAATTAAATTGTATAATGGCACAAAAACTATTTGTCTCGTTCGGGAAAGAGAAATTCAGCTGTTTCAGAGCAAAGTTTATGAAGGCAAAAGCTCAAGTTTGATTGTTCAGGAGTGAAAACGCAATTCTTCAGAAGCGTGATTATTAATTTTTAGAGAAAAATTCATTAATACATTGTCTCGGTTCAGTAGCGTGAGTTAGTAATTACAGAGCACGAATAAAAATATTAGAGCAGAATTTAGTAAATACTTTGTATTAGTTAAATCATTTAAGAACATGAATTTAGTAATTAGATTGAGATAAATTCAGTTTTATTTACAGTATTTACCCAGTTTATTAGATCCAGGGCATAAATGTAGCGTTTTGGTATTGGAACAATAATAGTCTTACTTAAATCCTGGCTTAAATCACACACTCTCACAATTTGACAATACAATTTATTACTTCAGTTAAATGTTACTAAAGAGCAAATTAAGTGATTTGTAGGATAAACACTGTTATTAGTGATGTAATAAGTCGAGTTAAGTTAGTTAAATCATTTATCCAAATACTTTATTTATTCAGGGGGATGTTTTTCTTAATGAAGTCAAAACTGGTTTCGTGAATCAAGTTAAAAGAAAACAGTAATTACTCATTTTGGAATTAGAATTACATCAGTGTTGTTTCGATGGAGAGTTACGCCAAATGTGACGTCACGCTGAGACATTTCCAGCCGCCGAATGATGTCGCCTGAGTCTATTTCAGGATCAGGAACAGTAAACTTCAGCAGCCCACGTTTGTTCAGAGAAATCTGAGATCAGTTAACGTCTTCAACAGTTTATTTATGAACCTAAATTCAGCAATAAACAGTCGTATCAACACAATGCGTGAACGTTTAGCTGTTTGATGTCAGGTGACAGGATTTCTGGGTAATGGAGTCCTCACACACGGCGGGTTCTTTAAACAAACCCGTGGTGACATTCGTCTTTGTTCAGAGCAAACAAAGTGAACGTGAACGAAACTTCCTGCAGAACATCCTGCCTCAGACAGAACATATGTCAGCTGATTCATGTGTGTTCAGTGAAGCCAAACTGTGCAAACACATTTGTACTTTTTACATTTCACTTAAAACTCTCCCATTCCCTCCACAGGTGAACGTCAAACAGTGAAAACCGGTTGGAGAAAACCACCTCTGGCTCTGTTTGGATGATGGTGGGTGGACGGCGTCTTCATCAGGGGACGCAGCTCAGAGAGCTGAGTACAACTTTAACTCGTTCCATATTCGTACCAATATAAGACGTGACCCCAAAACACCACTGTACGCTTATTTACTCTCAAGTCAAGTCAAATCCCATCACACAGATCGTAAATGCATAAACTAGTTTTCGGTCGTGTAAATGTCATTAACCAACTCATTGTTGCATCGGAGAATAAGCGGATACTCAGACTTCCACGGTATAAAAATCCACCTTTCAACAACTCAGCGTTTCATCATATTTGTGCACATGTAACTGGCAAATGAGGAAGTTCTGACACAACTTCACCTATTTTCAATATGCACAGATGAGTTGAAACAAACTGAAACAGTCAAAACTCCAGCAACACTTGGCCTTTGTTGACAGAGCCGTAACAGTTTGAGATTCTTCAAGCGTTGCTGTTGAGTTTTGAGCTTCTCTGTGCACATGCAATAAACGTTCATTCATGGCACAGACAGTAAAACCATCGCAACTAAGCAGCTGAAAGACACAAAACTGAATGGACACAGATGCACAGCTACCAATAGGAGACACGCCATCATCATAAAAACAGAACCAAAACCCATCAGATCATAAAAATATACACACAGTATCAACCAGCATTTAAAAACAACAGCGAGAGTTCCCGTCACCCATCGGCCAACAGTTCAACTGCAACCGACTCCGCCTCAAAGTCTTTAGATTTTAAAGCGGCTACCGCTGTTTGATTTAGTCCTGTGCTACTGCTCACGTGTGACATCAGCTCAAACTGATCACACAAACATAGTTTACTTCCAATTTGTACTTTTGTTCAAGTCAATCTGGTCCCAGTCAGAGAGAAGCACGATCAGCTTTCGTCTCTGAGGCTAGACTCGTCTGAGCGTCACGTAGAGGTCGATGGTGGACACGAACAGTTCCTGCCATCGGACATCTCCAGGTGACGTCAGAGGGTCAAATCCACCACTGTAAATTTGAGTGGAGAGATGGGCCGTTCATGTCTGTTATTTCAGGCCTTGCTGACTACTTTGTTAAAACAACAGGGTTTTCAGAAGCGCCGCAGTCTGTCGTCGACTTTGTTGTTTACGTGGATGAAGTTACTGTTGTTTAAGTTTTGAACACTGCACAACCCAAGCGGCTTGTTCAGAAACCCCCTACACCTCAACTTGACCTTTCTAACGGGACTAGAAGCTGTGAGGAGTCTGGAGCTTCAATGTTTAGACTCTCTAATGGACATGGTGATGGTCAGCATCAAGAAAATTTCACCCTGTTCCTCTTGTTGTTATGTGGTTTGTGTTGAGCGTCGTGAGCCTGGTCCTTTGTAGTACCATTTGTTAGATCGAGAGAGAAGATGAAACGATTAGAAAAGCGTGAAGCAGAAAAAAAGATGTTCCTATGAGCAGAAGTTTCATCACATTTGTGAGCTTCAGTGACGTCCCTGCTTCTTCTTGAAGATCTTATTAAAAGCGTTTCTTCTGCGGCTGACTGACGACTCGCTCTCCTCAACTCCATCGTCCTCCACTGGGGTCCTACTGGCTTGGACCTGGATGCCCGTTCCCCGACCGCTGCCCAACGAGCTAGACGAGGGGGAGGAGGAGAAGACGACCGGGCTGTCGGTGATGTCTGACGAGATGCAGAGGGAGCGTGTGGAGCAGGAGGAGGCGAGGAAGTTGGCGGGGCTACCCCTCAGCTCCCCGAGACTGGAACTCTTCTCGAGGCCTCCCCCACCTCCGAGCCCAGAACCTTGACCCTGAAGGGTTTGGACCCTTGACGACAGGAGGAAGGGCTTGGAGCCATAGAAGCTTCGTGGCTCGCTCTGTGACAGAGGCAGGGAGGAGTCCGAGTCTGAGCGGTTCATGGTGTCCCTGAGGAGGAGGTGGAGACAGAAACGACAAGAGATGAGCTGGAGGTTTGACGCTATAATGCAAATGTGGATGCAGTATGTGAACAGAACCCTGGACGTGTTGATCCAGCTCGTGTTCCAGAAATCTTTATCAGCGCAGCATCTTTCACGCTTCAGGTTAGTGACAGAAAACTTTCGGACTTTCCTTTGTCACGGGTTCGTGTGTCAGCAGAGTGACAGCACAGTCTGAATTTAAAAAATCCACAGGGGGGAATTGCTTCCTTCAGACTTTGTACTTTGTGTTAGTTAAACTTTCTGTTAGACCTTTGGAAAAACGAGGCGGCGTCGCCCGTTAATGATCGCTGCTGTCTGCAGCCCATCGTTACTCACCACGTAAACACACTCAGTTTCACTGCGGCTCTTTTTGTGACATTTGCAGGTGATTGTTAGTTGCAAAGATTCTGGCCGTGGGCATTAGACAAAAAAGTTTTCTGAACCTCGAGTTTGCTTCTCTGCAGAGTGCATGGATTAAAAATAGTAAAACAGATCAAAACCTGAAGTCAATTTAGTATATTGACATGTCGCCCCACCGCTATTGCTGGGCGTGGCCCATAGGGCAGAGAGCTGCCACCTTATCCGGTCGTCTTATGAAGTGGGACAAGGATCGAAGCTAGCGTGATTCAAAGTAACGAGCAGCGGCACTTCAACCAACCTCTGAGAGCTGAGTGTCAGAGCAGGATCCGTCATCCGCTGTCGCAGGGGCGTCAGACTCGCAGCTGCAGAAAAGGAGGGGAAACATTTAGACTTTGTGAGCTTTTCAAAATAAAACCAAACGGCAGAAGATACTTTTTGAAACTGAGGTGTCACAAGTGAAGAGGACAGATTTAAAAAGCAGCACGTGCTCAAGAAAAACATGCAAAATGTTTTTACTGCCGTTCCCAGAGAAGCCACCAGCTCCTTTTACGCTGCCTGCGCTTCGGCATTTGTTCTTCACGCGTTTATTGTGAATTGTGCTTGATGTGGAGCTCGTAAAGGTTCTGCGTTCATGTCGACTGTAGTGATGAGGTTTTAATGATGATAGTTTCTGTGCCCCCCCTTGTGCCTTTTAGATCGTATATAAGAGCCTGCGGTTGCACTTTGGGACAATAATTCTACATTGAACAAGCAGAGTAAAAAGATTTTTGTGGTTGTTCGCATCTCCTCATTTAAAACAAGCATTTTAGAGAAATCCAAATGTGGGGCTTCTCCTACAGAAACAGTAATACTTTCTAGAAATTACCCTGCTAAGAAAACAAACAAGGTTAGCATCGAACCTCAGCTCATGTCATTCAAACAAATGAATTTGATTCCAAAATCCAACATTTTTAAAAGATCAGCTACAGGAAAATTTTTGCTGTTATGTGACAAAATGTACAACACAGGATTTTTCTTTTTCAGCGTGTGTGTCGGTGGTTTGTTGGAATCAAAACATTTAAGAGTTTGAACTGACTTGTCCCAGAGCCAAACGAGCCACTTCCTTCATGCTGTTACTGCTGCAGACCTGTAAGTGGATGTTAGTGAGGGACAGAGGGTAAACTGTTAACATGCTGTTAATTGTCCAGGTCTTCAGAAGGAGAGACTGTGTCCGTAAAGATGGAGGAAGAGGAGGGTGAAGCTGCACAGGCGAGGAGGCGTTCACACGGACACGCATTATTTAGACTAAAGCAACTGATACTTCAGCCCATTTTGGTTAGAAATCCGTTTTCAAAGTTTGCCTGTGACTGCAGTTATGATTTCTCTTTTTTTTTAGCTTAAATATCCGCAGTTACATTTTAGAAACGGATGTCATCGCGCAGGTTTACAAGAAGTCCAATCTGTAATTGGATATATCTGCAATTATCTGATTTCATTTTTATTGTAACAAATCAAAGTTCCACTAAAACTAACGCTAGTTTCAGTCCGGACCAGTCGACACTCGCTGCTCACATGTGAACGCCACCTCGGTTGGTTTATACCTCTGTAACACACCCTGTTCTTTAAAGATTTACACCTTTGCAAAGTGCTGCCTCCTTTCTATCTCTCGCTGAGCTAACGTATTTCCATTTGAAGCATCAGGCCGCCTCGACACGGGGACGTCTCTGGTTTTAAGGTTTGTTTAAAAAAAACCTTTGAGTGTTCAGACCTTTAGGCTGATACTTTAAATATTTTGTGTTTAAGGATAAAAAACTACGGAAAGAACACTGACCGTCAAGTAGTACAAATCTTTTGTTCAAATCTGGCAATTTTTTTAACATTCACTTTGGCAAATTCCTCCTATGAATTGAATAATTTAATAAATCCCACTGTTTATTAAATATTTTCTCCTTTCTGTCAGATGTACGTCTTTTAAAAAAGACGTTTCCTGTTTTCCTGACCCCAGAAAGCAGCAGTGGAAACCATGACTGACCCACCCGAGGAGTATGTTAGTGATCATCTTTCAATGGCGGTCAGACAGAGGTATGAACCAATCAGACAAAAGGGAGGCTGAAGGAGGGAAGGGGCCAACCGGAGTGTTTCCATGGGGACTGGCTCTCTGCAACGCCACTCATGGGCCAGAGGTCGCTCACTCGGCGGTCCATTTGCCACGCTGCATCTGGAGAGAGATGCCAATGATCACCAGGACCAATGAGAAGAGGGGATGGAGACAGGTGAGGTCAGGCTTCCTCATATTCTACAACAGGAATGTTGCTGCACAGTTTGTTCCTCAGAGTGTTAGAGCTTCTGTCTGTGAGTTTAAAACCAACGTCCCGTCTGAACACGTGAAATCAGAGCATTTTTACATGTAGTACATGCCACTAAAGTACAGGGACGTCCATATTCTTATATGTTCAACGTTGCAGCTCTGTAAGCCGCTGCTGTGAAAGCCGTGTGCCAATGTTACACATTTTTAAAGGCAACGAGTGGTGATGCCACAGTTTTCAATTTAGTTTTTTGAATGAAGATCAGTGTCACCTTCACTGTCCTGCTGCCACAAAAACGGCGCTTTCATCCTTTGCCTCTAAGACTCAGAATGTTTGTATCTGGTCAGTTTTTAGTAGACAACAGGAACAATTTGTGCGTTTGTTGGCAGATGCAGTTGCGTGTTTGTGGCAGCGGAGTGGAGCTCTGTTACAGGAAGAAATCATCACCAGAACGTTGGAGGTGACTGAGGTTTGAAACACACACTTACACTGCAGCGTCCCAGGAGACAGGATGTCCTCGTCCATGTCGTCCAGGTCATCGGAGAGGAGGAGGTGCTGAGGGGTCGGAGGTCGCAGGCCCAGGAAGGACGGGTCCAGGTTGAGTGCAGCAGCCAGCGCTCCCAGACCGGGGTTATTGACCACACAGAACCCTGTGAGAGACTCAATCTGCTGCCAGCGGTGCAGCTTCTCCCGCAGCGCCGTGGTCACCTCGGCCAAGGCCTGTCTGAGGGGTAAGTTCAGAAGAGTTACTCAGACCCTGACGTTCACTGTAGCGAGAGCACGAGGTCTGTTCTTCTGCTAAACCGTCTACAGGGAAGAAGATGCCGCACGCTGAGCATCACTACGCTCACAACATACTTCAAAAGCTGTACCAGACTACAGCATGTGATTGAATGTGACAAATCCTCCTCTGCTCACAGGTTCAGGCACTGAACCCACAGAACTAATCAGTGACATTAAATTTGTTGTTCAGGGTCAAAGGTCACTCACTTGGCAGAGAGGATCTTGTGGTCGACGTCATCCAGCGACGAGCTGTGAGCCACGTGAAATGTCCCGAACAGAGAACTCCTCTTCTTCTTGATCTTCTCTGCCTGAAACATCAGCACATAACGGCTCTGCAGCGGCTAGTGAAACAGCCCAACGCATTACAGGGACTCGAACGTCCGGACAAACAACAGAGACACTGTCTGCGCCAAACACGCAGGATTCTTAAGGACTCCTCTCACCCCGCCCCTTCAGGCAGGCGCTTCAGGTTCCCACTGTATAGCTTTATCCATCTGTAAATTTCATGTACATATCAAATTGTTTACTCCTGACTACTACTATCTATTGTAAATCCCTGATTACAGTTACAACAACCCGTATAGTACGTTCATAGCATCTGTAAATATGATCCATATCTTCTACTGTACATATTTTCCTGCACTTGTGCATGTGTAATGATAATAAAGTTGAATTGAATTTTACTGATGCAGGAGTTTAACGAGCAGCGACTTCCTCTGCCTTTTTTTTGTCTTTTTGCCCTGGGTTCTGCGTCGCAGGCTCTTCCTCCTCTACCTTCCTGTTTTGTGTAGCTGTGGCCGTATGGGCATTGCAGACAACTCCACGGCCAATAAAGTATCAGCTGGGCTTGTCTTTTAGGTTGTATTTGTTAAAGATAAATGTATGCCGCGTGATTTCCAACGTCACAGCTCGACGCGTGTGTTGATGCGCTCACCCCCTCTCGGGCCTGCAGCAGCTGCCTCTCTGCACTCTGTTTCTTGATGTTGTAGTATTGAACTTCGATCTCGTGCGTCAGCTGCAGCCATTTCTGCAGAGCCTCCGGTGGCGCCCAGCGAGCTCGAGATTCCAGCTCCCTCTCCGCCTTCTTCAGCGCCATGCGTACCTGAAACACACACACCGTTCACGATGTTGTTCTCCTCTCACGGTGGGGGGAGGACACATCGTGTTCTTGTGGTCCTACCTGCTCCAGCTCCTCTTCGGCATATTTCTGACGGCTCCTCTCGTTCTCCGTTCCCTCTCTGAGCTCTTGGAGCCGCTGAGCTTCCTGTTTGGCAGAGTTGATCTCGTTCCTCAGCTCCTCCTCCACCTTCACCTTCTCCACCTGAACACAGCGCTGCTCCTCCTGAGCCTTCTGCAGTCTGACAGAGACCAGGAGAAAGTCAGTGGGAGGCACAGGGAATATTACTGTCCCCTCTACTAATAGTAGTGATTCTTAAAAAAAACTATTATAAAACCTTGGATAGTAACAGCATAAACAGTAACAGTGGTAGTAGTTTTAATATTAGCAGTGAGTAATACAATAACAGAATATGAGAACTAACAGCACGTGGAGTAGTAACTACAGTAAAAGGAGCAGAGTGTGTGTGTGTGTGTGAACTGCTGCTTCTTCTTTGCCCTTATAAGGATAGAACGCTCCTGCAGAGCCCCCACACACACACACACACACACACAGCTTTGTGTATCTGTGAGGTCACTCATTGACAAAAACAATTCCTCAGCCCAGAACCTTTAAAGGACAAATGCACAGTTTGTAAGTCTGCGTTAAATGCTCAGTCGTCCTCATGAAACAGGCCTGTTTGAGGCTCCGCCCACAATCCCTGTGACAGGAACAAACACACAGTCGTCCCTCTGTGCTGCATTGTCTGACCTGAACCTGAACCTGAACCTGAACCAGGCCGTGACAAGTTGTAAACATGCAGGGCTTAGCCAGACCCACCACCACGTCGCTGCGATGTGGACTTTCATTTCAAAAGCCGCTGTGACAAACTAATCGTACAGCCGCGTACGAATAAGAAAGCAGCAGAACGGGGACGGAGCGTCTGGATAAGAAAACCTGATTTGAAAGATGTGGGCTGCAGGTTTCCAAAAACCAAATGAACAACCCAAAGTCCAGTTTATAGGTTTAACTTATTGTCATATATCAAATTCATCACGTTCATAACAGGAAACTAATAAGTCGACGTTATTCGATGTTGCTGGACATGTCTGTCATTAGAACAATTATCACCAGCTCTCACTTGTTTTATTGTGTTAACAGAACAAAAGCCCTGAGCCTCAGTGAAATCTGAGAGACAGACGCAGCCGTGGGCACAAGAGAATTCACGTTCCAATGAAGATGGAACGCTGGCGGCTTAAGTAAGTTAGTTTGTTGCTGGATTTCAGTCTCTGTCGTCACACAGGGACGGGGGGGGGGGGACACCCAGGTGGACTGACCGCCTCCGCTGAGGTTTCACCTCACAGTCCAACTTAAAAACGGAGAAATAACCTTTTCAACACAGAATTCACGATGGTCATAATCATAAACAGCCCGTCGTCGCAGCCACAGCAGATTTTTGTTCCGTCACCGTAACATGGACGTGTACTGAAACACACCGACGCAGCCGCCTGCTCCACTGGCTGGAACCTTCCAACAGCTCGTTGAGAAGGTCCGGGGGAGCTTAAAGGTTAATTAGGTGGATTTCTAGTCATAAACCCAGTACTGCGTGCTGGACTCACTTGCCCTGCAGGTCCAGCAGGCTCTGCTCGGCCCTCTGCAGACCCTCCAGGTCCTTCATCAGCTTCCCCAGGTCGTCTCTGGACTTTCTGGTCTGTATGTAGGCGAACCAGCAGCCGCCCAGAGCCATGAGGACGGACAAACCCAGAATCAGGTCCTTCCACCAGCTCTGCCGGTCTGCAGGGACAGAAAATATGACGTTTTATTCCCCCAGAAATCTACATTTGCAAATACTGTATTTGGACAGAGACGCTCTGGTTCTTTATGCCATCACAGTAAAATGTAGAGGGAAAATGTTTCCATCGAGGAGCTGAATCTCGATCACACGTGGGACACACAGAAACACACCTGGTGGGGGTCCAAACAGCACAATGTCCAGGGCTTTGAGCTGCAGTTTCTGAGCGTGAGTCCGGTCCAAAATCTTCAGCACTGTCCCCGTCAGGGTGGTGTTCTTCACTGCCAGCCTGGTCAGGAGGAGCAAGGAGACATGTAACCAGTTACTGGTAGAGAACAGCCTGGTTCCACAGGAAGGGTAACAGAAACAAGCGTCACAGAGGGCGGCAACTGTCACTGCACTCTGAACAACGGTGCGTTCAGGGGCGCTCTGATTTTACAGATGTGACAGAGAGGACCGAAGAGCAGGAAGTGAACCGGAGACGTGAACCTCACGAGTGAGACACACAATAACTACATGGCTGGTTATTATAAAAATAAGCTATAACAAGTGCTGAATATTGGCCTGTTCACATTCTGCACATGGAAAGAAAGTGGACACACAAATGAGCCTTTCAGTGTGAAGTAGATGAGTTTTAGTTAGTGTGTGTGTGTCTTGGATATTAAAATATGTCAGTGGTAACATGACGTGTGTAAATCTTGTGGTGTTTGTGGTTCGAGACGTTATTGTAGGGCTGCAAACATCAGCCATAAATCGATGAGAGAAAATGATCCTGAAGCTACAGAACGTGAAAATACAAGAATTATTTTCATCACTGTCTGATTCATATTTCCCCGTAAATCTCTTTTAGGTTCACTGCTCACTGATGATGTGTGAATATATAAACACGCTTCCAATATTTTCTGATGTTCGCTAAACAAATTGTTAAAAAAAAAACCTTTAAATCTTTTTTCAGTGGTTGTTTAATGAGAGAATCGGGTTTGATCCAGTTTGGCTCCGTCCTGTCGTCACACGTCTACTCAGAAACGTCACTGCTGATAACAGCCAGTACAGACATTTTTCACATGTCTGTCATGAAGTGGAATTATGACGCTCCATAATACTCCGCTTCATTTCTCACTCCTGTTATTTTATATATATATTATTTGCGGGTGAGGTAGAAGTCGCACTCTTACCTGGGCAAGGCCTTTCCGTCCAGCTGGTGTTTCCTGAAGGCGTCCGTGTACTGAGGAAGCTCCACGCTGTTGACCAGCCAGTCCTCCACCTGCTGCACCGTCCAGTTACCCACTGAGAACACACACACACACACACACACACACACACCACATTAGTACTTCATCTGTGACAGACAAACCAAAACAAATGTTTCTGCTATGACATCAAATTTTTCTGTTTGGACATTTTGTCCCGTTTTCTTCTAAAAATAAACTTTTTCCCACTTGTTTGTAGTATTTTTTTCACGTCACTGAATGAAGATGGAAAATTAACTGCATCCAAAAATAGACGTGTATTTTTACCCTGAAGGAGCAGAGGACGAGTCTCCTTTTCAGGCTCCTTTTCTCTCCTTCCTTCCCTCATCTTTCTCTCTCACTTCTTTGTTTCTTTTCTTTCTTCCTTTTTCTTGTCGTTTCCTAACTTTCTCTCGTGATTCATTTATTCATTCATTCTCCTTTTCATCTCTCTGTCCCATCTTTTCCTCACTCCTTCCTCGTTTTCTCCTTTTTGTCTTCCACTAATTTCAGAATCTTTGAAGCAACTTCAACCTTAAATTAGTGGTTTCAGGCTGAAGCTCTGCCTGTTTATTGTTCCTGCGGTTTCGTTCCCAGATTAAACAGCTGATCCACAGTTTGAGTGGCGCGTCAACACTGAGCAGCAGGTAGTTTCACAGCAAACCCAACACACACTGAGCAGCAGCTGCCGTAACGCAGCCATAAAACTGTGTGTGACCCACGATCCTGTTTGGGGTCGTGGAGCCTGTTCAGGCGGTCATAGGGTGAGAGGTGGGGTCCAAACTGGACATGTCTCCAGTTTGTCCCTGGGCCAACACAGAGAGACAACCATTCACACCTACGCGCAATTCACCAATTCACCCAACATGTCTTTGGACTGTGGGAACAAACCCGAGGACGCCCATGGAAACAAGCGGATGTGAACCGACCTTCTAGCAGTGCTACCCACTCCACCACCGTGCTGTTCACATTTTAACATCATTGTAACTCAGGCCTCTGCCGGGGGGCTTGTGTGCCCCCTTTGCAGCCTCTTAAACTATTTTTTTTTTAAACTAAATATTAATTTACTACCACTTGAAATCGGAGCATTTGAAATGATTCATTCTGTGAGTCACAGTTTCTACCTACATGACCCCCCCCACACACCCAACCCACCCTCAGAGCTCTTCCAGGCGTTCCACATGTCCTCCACGCTGATGTGCAGGTCGGCCCGATGGAAGCTCCTGTGTTTGGCTTTGGGGTCGTGATACTTCAGGTCCTCCCTGAGAAACTGGGGCGACATTCTGAGATTTAGTCTCCACTGAAGACTTCTGATAAGACATCAGCTCAGTAATCTTCTTCTACTTGCGTGTTTGGTCTCACCCCGTCCGTCTCAGCTGTGTCCACCGTGCCGTCGGCGTCGTCGTCCATCAGCTTGTGGATGCTGCGGATGGCCTCAAAGCTCAGCAGGGCGTTCTCATCCAGACACAGCTGCTGGTCAATCGCGCACAGATCTGCAAAACAGGAACAATCTGAAACAGAATTCTGAGTGTGAACAAATGATCGCGTGAGAGAGTAATTGTGTGTTCAGAGATGGTAAAAATGCCCCCCATTTTCTGTCTATTTCCTGTTTATTTTTTCCGCCTCTGTTGGACTGTGTCAGGTCACTGTGTCTTTCCTTTTGTGTCTTTTAACCGAGCTCTTCCAAACAAAAACCTGAATAGTGAAGTCAGAGGTTCTGGCTCGGGAGTCCGAGCCCAGCAGAGCCGTTCAGAACTTTATCCATGTGTGAGTTTATGTGGTTTCCTCACATTAATCTCATGTGCAGATAAATCAAAGTACAAACACAGAAGCAGCAAACAGACGCTCTGACCGAGTATTTAAACTGAGTTCAGCAGAAGAAAAACGTCTAAGCGGCTGCAGCCAAAAACAGCAACAGACGTAAACATCCATCATCTGTGGCAGCCATCTTTGTTTGGGACGCTTCACTGAGCTCCACAGACTGAAGAAGAAACGCGGAAACACTGAAGCCTCCGGCATGAAGATCCCAGGGGGAATCAGTTAGTTTCAGTAAAGTCAGGGTTGGGAATGTTCAAACCAGACACCGACTGCGGCAATCGAGATTCGCACTGATCGTTCGAGTGAAATGTGAATACAGACAGGAAACACGTTACATTTACGTTGAGCCATTTGGCAGACGCTTTTATCCAAGTCGGTGTGATTCAGTAGGACTGAAACATCCTGAGGATGTCGTGTTCTCTGGTGTCTGTCCACAATAAACCTCCATAAATCCACTCAGAAACAAGCTGCAGATCTTCATGTTTTTTACTTTCCTCCGTCGTACTAATGTTCATCGTAGCAGCACACGACGGTTTAAGTTTGTTGCATGTTTCAACCCGTCAGATCGACAACAATGATTTTGGACTTCATGTTGTTTTCATGCTGCAGCAGACGCACCCAGCTGATCCACAGCAGGAACTGTCCACAGGGAAACGGATGTATTTCGAATGCACGAGGCACTTTGTATTAGTTACATTTTTTTAGTTACACTTTGTTCAAAAAATGAGGCGGTTTGATTTGATTCATTCTGTCACTCAGCTGCTTCTTACCGTCTGCAGCACTTTGTTGAGCACATGCACAGTTGAAGAAAGATGACTGGAAACCTGGTTTCACGTTTACGTGGGGAAGAAATCCCTGATCTGACAGAAATCGACACGGGGACGGCAGGTTTCCTTAATCCCCGACCCGGATTTGAGAAACCAAACCGACGGTAAAACACACGGTGAGGAGGGAAGAGTTTGGAAACGACAAATACAGGACAATTGGTTGCAATAATCACACACTAATACGACCACAGAGTTAAAGCTTAAACTACAGAAAACAGATGATTTATATTTCTAAAAACATCCTTTCACTTTATTTTTATAGTTGCTATTTATGCTGAAAAAAATGTTTTCTTCTAATTGATTAATTGATATTACATTTAAATTAGTGGAATGTGTGAATCCTTCCTTAAACATCTGCAGAAACCCTATTTATGTATTTATCTGCATGACAAAGTAACATTCAATGTGCATTTTGAGGTTTAGTTCAGGCATTTTTCTGCATGTACGGAGACACACACACACACACACACACGCACACGCAGCGATTTGATTAGCGGTGTATTCGATGAAAAGTCCACGAAAACAACTTCAACTCAGCTGCAGGACGTTTCTTCTTCTTCAGTTTGTAGAGGTTTGTCCTGAGTGGCTTACTGTATCTGCAGCTGAATCTGCTGGGATCAGCCCCCAACGATCACACATCAGACGCTGCTTCACTGTGACGCTGAGGAAAACGTAAAAACCTGAAGATCCTCCTTTTGTCCGGATCGTGAGGTGATGCTGTGTCTGTAGGACGACACTGGCCGAGGCCCGGCAACATCCACCAGCATCCATCAGTTCACTTATCTGCAGGCGTCATGGTAACGGAGCTTGTTCAAACAGTTCACAGTGAGAACTTCATGACTACATTTGGTCATTTCAGCCTGAGAGTTTCTGCTTGATTGCTCAGCTGAGTGTGTGTGTGAGTTAGTTCCCAGGAACTGAGGCCTGTAGACGAGCAGGTTTGTGGTCGTCACACTGGAGCTTCCTTTTCAACACACCGAAACAACCAGCAGAGACTAAAAACACACTCACTGGACCGTGTGTGTGTTTGTCAGTGTCTCTACAGAGAAACTGGCAGGTCGTGTTTGCTGAGCTGTTCCCAGGTCAGAAATTCAGCATAGAGCATCTGGACCAGGGGCCACAAAGACACAGAAAACTGTCTGGCACCATTCAACATTTGGGTTTGTTCACTTCACAACTAGCGCTGAATGTGTTGTGCAGCTCCACATGTCAGTGGACTCTGGTCCGCGCGAGTCTCGATTAGTTCTGCAGGTGTTTTGAGTCTTTGTGCGTCTTCTGGGTCTTTGTAACAGCCTGTGGAATCCTTTCATTCTGACTCTCTCTGTGTGACCTTGAACATTTGTGATTGTTGTGGGTCGCGTTGCAGCGGTTGGCATCACCGCAGCCGCACATGTTTTGTCTCCTCAGTCATTTTGAGGTTGTTTGCTGGTTTTTTCGCAGCTCTGCCGTCGTTCTGAGTCTCTTCGTAGGCACCTGAGGAAGAAGTTCAAATACTGACAAACTACCCACTGATCACCTTCTGACACCGTGCGACCAATCAGAGGCTGCGGTCACACCAACACCTGTCGACCGCTGCAGCTCAGCCCCAAATTAAAAACGACAAAATGTGAACATCGTCTTGTCTCTTTAAACCCAGCTCAAGTATCCTTTCATTCACCCTGACACCACAGAAGAAGAGGTGAAGAGAGACAGCTGAGGAAGCAGCGAAATGTTAAAGGTTCGACTGTGGATTCAATCCGAGGTTCAGGCAGGAAGTTAAATATGAGGAGGTGGTGACGTGCTGTCACTCCACACCTCCAGATAAAGATTGTACAATTTCCTTAAAAGTATTTGCATCATTTTCTGACGATTTCCTGTCCCTTTAAAGACGTTTCGTGTCTGTTAAATCAAGCTGAAACTGCAGAGTGACGATCTCGTGCCTCCTCCCAGGAGGCTGCATTAGTATTTAAACGCTTCACACCTTTTTTAACCCCTTTTCTCACAAACTCAGTTACTCAACCTGCAGGGACTCGGGCCGACCAATCAGAGGACGGCGCCCTCGATGTCGGTCCACGATGAGTGGGCAGAGCCTCTAAAACAAAGAAAACTGTCTATTTCTGTCACCGAGTTTCCTGTGACATAGACAATGTGTCACCTCCAGGAAACTGTGGTGAGGAGCTAACGGCTATCTACCACGCTCGCTCTGCTACAGATCGCAAGCACACACACATACACACACACACTCTTCTGCATCCCTGCTACAAGATGGTCGTGGTAAGTGTAAAAACAATCCATCAACTCCAACAGGACTAAATATGATCAAAAAAGACTCAAAACTCCCACACGGACTAAAAGCCAGCACAACGCTGGGGCCGCTGTGGCCGCTGTGGCCCAGTAGTTAGAGCAACCAACCGTGAATCAGGTGCCTCCGGGCACAAGACACTGAAAACTCTGCAGCAGCACCAGCATCTAAGAGTAGTCTAACAACAATGTCCCCCCAGGGGCCGATGAAATATCGATTATTTCTATAAGGACACTCAGAACAGACACAAACAAAAAACCGCTTCAAAAGAAATCAAGAGAGAACAAGATGCTGCTGATCTACATTCAGTATCACAGGAACCCGCTGGTAGTTGTGTGTACATCCATGGCGACGCTGCCAACAGGAGCAGGTCGTTGATCATTCGGCTCCTTTGATGAACTAATGACTTTTTTCCTTATTAATAATCTGCTCGTTACTTTAGTGATTTTAAATCACCTATCACGACGTCTCAGGGCCAGCTGGGATGTCCTTGAACTTCCTGGTTTGATAACTTACTGCCCATGGAGATGACACACGTTCAACATTTTTGCATTGAAATGACTGAAGCGTGTCTCCTACCTGAGGCTGTGTTGTCATTGGAAACCAGGTGGTCAGTGTGGGTGTGGTCACTTCTATCCAATCCGTTGTGAGCTCCGACACACACGCCCAGCAAACACACACACACCATCCACGGACACCCCATGTCTGAGAAGAAAAAAGAGACGAGGGTCATCATCAGTTAGAAATGTCATGTGACCCGCTGCATAAACATTTTAGACTGAGCTGCCACATGATTGGCTGGTTCCGTATTTGCATCAGTGTGCAGCGGCTGTTCCTAATAAAGTGGTGTGCCTCTGCTGGTTTGCGGAGGACCAAACGTTTCCTCCATAATCATCTGACAGCACCGAAAGGTGAATCAGCCACAAATTGTTGACACGTTGAACTCACGGACGGATCACGTGAATATGGGCCCCTGGGCACAAACGGGTGAAAGTCCCCCCGCCCCTTCTAGGCAGGACCCCCCCAGACTAACACATGCCTTTGCCAGCGTCAGGTGGCGTCTCCAATCAGTGGGCGCCTGATGTAATCGCCCGGCTCATTTGCTGTGAGACACACAGGAAGTAGAAGAGAACTCAACTTTATTCAGATCTGTCGGAACCAGTTCGGCCTGAGCCGGGTCACCGTCAATCAGGAGCCGCTTTAGTTAACCCGCGGTGCATGACGCCAACGAACTTTAAATAAAACCACAGGCAGGGCCGATGGACGCCGCTCCAGCTCGCTGATGGTTTACTGAAGACGTTTAACGCGGTTTAGCAGGTCAGAGAAAGGACAGACTGCTCAGTCACAGACTAGTTCTCAACAATCTGCAAATCACAGTTTGCTCCTGTTCTCGGCACAATGTCCCAACTTTTCTGGAAACGCCTTTACCGTTTCCTTCCTGCTTTTTGGTGAGTCTGACCAGATTCTTCTGTGTTTAATTATGGGGAAAATGTCACAAAGGGGGTCAAAGAGAAACCAGGAGCTCCTGATGAATGGGAAGCAGAAAGTCTCCACACACGGAGGCGTTCACTGTCCCCCTCGGAAGTAAGACAAACTAAAAAAAATCCGGGAGGTTTTCACCTGTGAACCACGTGCAGCGCGTCACCACCACCCAAAACCATCGATCATCTATTGATTAGTACGACCCCCCCCCCCGCAGAGCGCACTGCTAACGTTTACATAAAGTTCGTTGGGGTCAGAGGTCAGACAGATGTTGAGCGTCACAGGAAAAAACGCTTCACGTCGAACTTTAAGTTTGAAGCCCGGAGTCCGGACTCACCTGCGCAGCTGCTGCTCCTCTAATCCATCGACCCGATGAGTCCGATGAGCGACGGTCGGTTCCTCACTTCTCCTCCCTGCGCCGCAGACGCCACGAACTGCTGCCGATTAAAAAAAAAGAAGAAGACGGAGGAGGCCCGCCCGCGCTGCGTTCACGGACCAGCGACAGGCTGCGAAAACGGGCCGCTCGGATAGTGCATTGGAATTACTTACTCGGCAGCCATTTTGTTAATCAACTCCTATTTTTGCCTTTCTTGCCAAATATTGATCATCCAGTCTATTAATTTCTCCATTTGTCAGTTTACATTTAACTAAAGTTGTTTTGAGGCTTAGGAGAAAAAATCCATTCTGTAAAGACTTCAGCTAATATTTCTTTTACAAAAACTGTCTTGTTGACTCTAAAACCACGAAATATTTAACTAAATAATTTCATGATCTGTTTTCCTACTGGGTACTTTTTTCATTTGTATCTGTTGTTTCCTGTTCTCTGCCGTGCAGCACTTTGAGACGTTTACATGTTCGGGACCAGAGTTTGACACGCGAACTAACCAGGGTCAAGCGGCGCCTGAAGGCCGCGGATGCAGCGTCGTGGTGGCGCCACCTGGCGGCTGAAGAGACGCGGTGCAGGTGTCTTCAGGAAACGTCCGAATGTGAGACAGCTGTTCCACCTCTGGATCGACGGGAACAAGGAGACAAAAGAGAATCAAACACACAATAACAGCTGCACAAATATCAGAACGTGATGAAACGCAGCATGAGTGAAACACTGTGGGGCCTCGCGTCTGTGTGTGTGTGTGTGGGGGGGTTACCTGTGGTGGGCGGGGCTTAACTATCCAAATCACTTCAGAATCATGATTTTTTTTTTGTTTATGGAAAAAGTCGAAACACAGTCTGACAGACACTGACAGTCAAAGCTCCTTGATCCTGGTTATGACCAGGAGTCCGAACCCCCACAGATCTGTGACGGTGGGAACCGGATCATGTCCCTGAACACACACACACACACACGAACAGTGAACTTCCTCAAACTTGCTTTGCCACTTCTGCTCTCTGACTTCCTCCTCGTCGTTAGCTCCGCCCGCCCGCTGCACCGAGATAGATATCCGCTGCCCCTCCCGCACACACACACTCTCTCTCACACACACACACACGCGCGCGGAGCGGCACCGAGCGGAGCTGTGATCCCGGAGAGGACGACTGATAACCGGTGAGTGTCTGCGTCGCACCGCCCGGAGCTCCGGGATCAGCTGACTGTGTGTGTGTGTGTGTGTGTGTGTGTGATGGAACTTTGCCACATTATTGGTCTGAGCTTTTATTCGGTTGATCGATCGATCCTGTAGCGGATCGATAACCGGTTGGTTTGGTGTGTGGAGATGGAGCGACCACTCCCAGACTTTGAGTCCGTGCTTCTTGAACCGGGTCCGGTGAAGTGAAGCACGACGGTGACATCAGGGCAGCAGCCGAATAAAAGAGGAAATGGATTTTAATTCAAGACAGTGAAGAGCCGGACGGACAGTGTCTGTGGAAAAGTGTCGGTACTAGAGAAACAACAGGAACGTTCACTTACATCCAAACAAACGGGACTTTTTGAATATGGACTTTGTAGGAACTCGGCAGCATTGGAAAAGTTAAAGGTGTGAAATAAAACTGTGTTCATCGAGGTCTGAATTACTACACCGTCGAATGAATAATATAAGAATTTCATAGTCAGATGTACCAAGAGTAAAGACAAACCTTTAAATTAAACAATAATGTGACTGTGACTTCACCGCGGACAAACTGACAAAGTATCAAGTAAAAGAATAATGGAGATTCTGTCAAAGTACTTAATAGATTATCATAGAAATTCTATAGAGACATCAAACTTCAATCAGCCATAACCTTACGACCACCGTTTTAATACTGAGCATCCTTTCGCTTCTGACCCATCGAGGAACGGACTCAACCAAACCTTGAAGCTGCGCTGTGGTATCTGACACGAACCCGTCACTAGCAAATTCTTAAAGTCTTGAATCGCCCTTGAATTTGGGAGGTGGGGCCAGACTTGTTTTTCCGGCAAAGTGCTCAATTGGATTGAGATCTGCAGATCTGGAGGCCAAGTGAGCACCTTGACTTTGCCGTCGTGATCCTCAGACTCTTCTTAAACCATTTGCAGTGTGGCAGGGTGAAAGAGGCTATGAAACCGCCTTTTTGGCATCCTGGGCCATCTCCTCCCCAGATAAGCATTCCACACGCACCCAAGCCGTTATTTAAAAGAAAACACGATTCATCAGCACAGGCCACCTTCTTCTAGTCACCTTCATGGTCCAACTCCGCTGCTCACGTGCCCATTGTTGGTTTTTTGTGTAACTGACATGGGTCAACGTCGGCATCCTGACCAGTCTCCAGTTATGCAGCCCCATATGCATCAAAAAGTACTGTGTGTGTCCTGACACCTTTCTATCAGAACCAACAGGAACTTTTTTAGCAATATGATCCACAGTAGCTCTTGTACTGGATCAGACTGGTCAGTCCCAACCACTGCAGACCAAGAACATCCAACCAAAGAGCCCTTTCAGTTTTTTTTTTTTTTTTTTTTTTCAGAACGTCGAACTCGGAGAAACTAAAACATACAAACTGTTTGACGTTCTGTGCGATCATATTCAAACAAAGATTGACTAACCATCCTCCTCATGCTACAGGCCAGATGAAGTCACGAAGAGTCAGCAGTCACACGCGCTCCGATGTGAATCAGAAATACTGGCCAGTATCAGGCTTCCCAGAATTATACAGGAAGTCAGAGAGTGTGATATGTCACCGATCACCAAGATAGACCTGATGTGGTGAATCATTCACATGTAAGAATCTGCACAGAATTTTATGAGTCATTTTACTTCCAGTTTGCTCCCATAGTCTGTGGTGTTTTACCCCTGGCTTAGTCCGGAATTCGGAAGCAATTTCGTCCAGGTCAGGATTGGTCTACTATTTTATTTGGGTTTGGCCCAATTGTGGTCTGATTTGAGGCTACATTTAGGGGTTTGTTTAGAATTTAGGGTAAGATTCTTGTTCATTTCAGCCCAGGTTTAGCCTGGTACTGTCTTATGTTGAAACCTCAGCTTGGAGAAAAAAATCACATCTAGTTTAGCCCAAGTTTGGTCTGGTAATTCTGATTGTTTCAGCCAAAGTGTATTCTGGTCTGGCTCAGTCCAGAAATTTGTGGTAATCTAGTCCCGGTTAAGTTTGGACTGATGTCCTCTTTGGGTTTTACCCAAGTTTGGTTTGAAATTCTTGAATATTTCAGCCCAGGTTTAGTCTGGAATTCTCTCTTATGTTTAGGCCCGAGCTTGGTCTAAAAATTGCATCTGGTTTGGTCCAGTTTGGTCTTGTATTCTTGTTTGTTCCAGTCCAAGTTTGTGTTAACACACATGTCCTGGTTTGTTAACTGCAAACCAGGATTCCTGTGGTTCTGTAGTGCACTGGGACCACATCAGAATAGTCAACCAATTTCAGGGCCTTAGAGGAGAACTCCAGCTGTTTTTTCGTTGTGGACTGGTAGAAACTGCTGGTCAGACTGTCGTAACAAACACCTTTCCATCACACAGGCTGCTGGATGAACCGAGCGGTGGACAAACCCTTCCTGTTTCGGTTTCAACACAGACTAGTTCCTCTTGGCCCGTGGCTGTTCATTAGCGTGAAGGGGGTGAGGAAACAGTGCGTCTGTACGGTAAACGTAGAGAATTGTGCCCTGTCAGGCTCAGCTTGTGGCACTCAGACCGTTGGACTGTAGGCACGTTGAGATTTGGGAACATGGTGACTTCTCCTTTTTTGAACAGAAAATGAAGGTGAACGGTTAAATTATGACCATAACTAGGTGTTGTCACCACCCGTCACAGTTTACAGACCCACTTCCTGCTCTGACTTTGGCCTATAGTTGTCACTACGTCTGCTGTGGATTCACTTTTCCTGTTCGATGAAGTCAATTAACTGTTGGTTGTTTCTAAGCTGCCTGATCATCAGACAGAGACGTTTCTTGGCTGGTCCTGGTTTCACCCTGTTTGGTGTCTAACCCTGGTTGGGTCCAGTTATGTCTGGTACTTCTGCCTTTGTCCATCTTTTGTTTGTTTAATATTCTCTCTTGGTTTAGTCTCAGCTTTATCAAACTCTCTTTTCAGTTTCTCTCTGTCGTATCAGTCTGATGTTCCGCTCCAGTATTTTACTCCTGGTTCGGTTTAAAATTGTTGGGGCTTTAGTCACACTTTGGGCCTGTTCTTCACCCGTCTTCTCTGGCATTCCTTTTGGTGACTTAGCCTCGCTTTTGTCCAATATTCATTCGTTTTGTCCTTGTCTGTCCACCCCTTTGTTAGAAGTTGTTCTGCAGAGCAGGTGTTTTTCTCTCACATGGGTTTTTTTCTGAAACGAAAAAAAAAAATCCACACTTAAAAAAAAAAAAAAAAAGTAAAACGTCGTAGCTAAAATTGACAGATTTTCCCATCTGAGCTTCAGCTGCAAAAGGATTCAGTTCCTCTGCGGGTCAGAAGATTCTTCCTAAATCACCAAAATAAAACAAAAACACCGAAAAAGAATGCAGACATGCTGACAAGACGAAACCTAAACTGTTAGTTCCTGAAACCTGATATAAAAGAGCAGAAAAGCCATGACAGAGGAACAATGCTGCCCGTCCTTCCTTCAGGGGCGTTGGTCTGAATTTAGATCACGATCATGGATTTCAGCCTACAAACCGTAAGACACGGCTCAGTGTGAAAGAACAGTCTGTAGTAGTAAATGGTAAATGTTCTGCACTTGTGAATCACTTTTCTACCTGTTGGTGCTCAAAGCGTTTTACACGGCTTCGTATCCACCCAGTCACACTCACATTCACACACCGATGGCGGAGCTGCCGCTCACCGGGTTCAGGGTGACATGTGACCAGGGGAGCCAGGGATTGAACCAACTGTAGGACTGGTGGACAACTGCACTACCAACTGTGCAAGACAGTAGGGAATCGAACCACTGACCCTGTGGTTATAATACTATAAATACTATTCTATACTAGTATAGTATATAGCTGCTAGAATACTAGCAGCTAGTATATATATATTGAATTATTTGAGTCTTTGTGGAAGTCTGGATCTGTCTTTGGAGATCCTCAGTCATCCGATGGGGGAGCTACTTCGACAAGTTCAGGAAGGTTTTTCGTGTGCTGTCAGAGAAGCTTTTTCAGGCCAAACTCAGGGCGGAATTAACTGCTGTGGACCCCCATCATGGGGGCTGTTAGCACAAAGTTAAACTGCCTGGGAACCGATGTCAAGACTGTCTCGTACGAAACAGATTTGGAGCGTCGCAGTTCGACGTGTTAAATGAACATCGCTCCAGTTTGAAGTGGACGACTTCTTATTTCATTTACATAAACGGCAACATGTCGAGATTCACACTTTGACTTCACACTGACACTTAGAGGAAGGCAGCTTTTACACAATGAATGTGTTTCAGTCATTTTCGGCCTGCTGCAGGTTACTGATCTCAATTCTTCTTCCCTTTTTTGTTCTCATTGCATTTCTTCCTCTCGCAGTCTGAAGCCGTTGAGGCATCGTTCCCCATCGCATCTGTCTTTTGAGACGAGCCGGGGTCAGTGCACAGTGCGAGTTACATACTTACAGACGTACACCTGCACGACATACAGGAGAGGTTTTTCCCTTTGTTTAGTTTCCCCTCAGAGCAATGCGTGGAACAATCAATGACCGGATTCAATCATCACCGAACAATCATTTGACTGATCCAGTTCTGTCTTCTCTATGTGAGACTGCAGAAGCGTGTGGTCACTTTGGACGTTTGACCGTGGGCTGAACTGAGTTCTAGGAAGTCCGGATGAGCATTTTCTTGGGACATTTGCAAACACTGTGAGCATTAACGGATAATGTCAATGAAATCAAAAGGAGCCACGGTGAAGTTCTGTAACAGCCTGATGAGTAACGTTATTCATCTTTGCTTCTGAGAAGCCTTATTGGACTTGAAAATATGATCAGGCCTTATGTGATGAAACCACAGACGCAGGCGGGTGCTGAGGCGTTAAACTTAACAACAAATACAACGAGCCGCGTCGTGCTACAGTCCTGCAGCACGCAACCCTGGTCCTAAAAGTGTCACACACCAAAACAGAAAGGAAGTTCATACATTTACTCCGGTGCTACATTCAAGTACAATTTTTGTTTTGTCAAAGTTTCGGAGGGAAACATAGTCACATAAATGATAGCATTATAGATGAAGACGTCACATTTTTTCCTGGGGTGAAATTCACACCCTGCTACCAAACGTGCAGTTATGGAAATTATCTCCACATTGTCCAGCTGCAACCTTAACTGCACATTTAGCCTCATAAATAACCTTTTTTACAACTACCAAGTTTCAAAGCTGTGCAGCATTTTCGCAGACATCAGGTCTGTGTTACAACCTGCTCGACTGTGAGACGAAACATTAGAAATCAAACTTAGCCGGAAAATTAGGAAGTGCAAAATACGGCGAGCGTAACTAGGAGGCCACCTCGGTGTATCGACTTGTAGCAATGAAGCATCAGCGACGGCACATGTGCGACTGTGGCGCGTCCACCAATCCTACAGTTGCTGATTTGCGTCGGCCATCAGTGTGTGAGTGTGAATGTGTAAATACAAACGGTGCAGAACATACATTTATACGTGTCTGAGTAAATATGGAATCCCATTTTCTCTGTGTAGGCCTTTTTCACTTTGTCTTATTTTAGTCATTCCTCCACAAAACTAGACGTTTTAGCAACCTGACGACATTATTGTGCGTGTGTATATAAATAATATATTATAAAGCTGTTCAAACTGCAGTCATCACATCAGAGGTGATGCAGTTTTCTTAAGTTGCTGCTTTATTTCAACATGAAACCACAATGACTTTTTTTAACCTAAAACTTCCTTTTTTTCTAACTACATCTGAGTTACCAAAGGACAACATTACAACACTTGAACTGTTTCTTCTTTAGAGTCTCTGAAAATCACCAACCTTTTACATTTAATCTGTGTGAGGTTTTACTATGACCAGTCTACACTGATCTTAGATGGACGGCCTACAGGTTAGGGGGCTGTAAGAGCTTCGTTTAAAGACACAAAATGTCCCCAAAGAGACAAAAAGAATTTACCACAAACTTTGGAAAACGATCCAAAAGGAAGAATAAATCACCAACACAAGACAGTTGACAATCATAGACAAAAACAGTGGAGAATGGGGGGGGGGCATTACCAGTATAGAGAAAATATACATTTTCAGGTTGAAAAATAAGCCACATCATCACAAAGAAATGAAAAATGACCAGAAGTTACGCTAAATGAACCGTCACTCTAAAGGTCAGAGGTCAGAGTCGTCCTCTACACAATGTGGAAAAGCAGGGAAAAAGTTCCAGCAGGAGTGAGATCAGCCAACCTCCACCCAGAGAGAGAGACGGGAGGAAAGAGGCGAGGGTGGGGTCAGTGTCCCTGGAGTCTGGGCTGAGCCGCGTTCTCCGTCCAGACATCTGGAGAGAGACGCTGCACTTACTCCTCTGCTGTTCAGCACGTAACACACACGTCGCGTTCGCGCTTCACATTTAACTCGTTGCTGCTCTTGTTTCACGCCGTGTCCTGCAGCAGACACGTGTCAGACTGTGCAGCTTCAAAAAGCAGAACAAATCTTTGAAAGACTCTGGCACATTGAAATATGTATCTAAACTCCGTCGTGTTATTACTTAGTGATTTCTATCATTTTCTTTGATTTGTTCTGTTGTTGCTCTCAGAAAAGTTGCCCAGACTCAAACTGGGCGACGCGAACATGACCTGGGGCTGGATCTCCAGCGATTACAGGACAACTTCCCTGTACATGTATGTGCAAACGTTTATGTGATCAATGTGGCGAAAATAAAGGTTCTTCTTCTATACAGACTTATTCTTTGAGAAATTTGACAGTTGGAAATGATTTTTACTATCGTACTTTGTGACTTAGACATGACTCCATCATGTGATAATTCCATACGTCCATGATGAGCATTCGGACTCAGACTGACTTGGACTTGATCTATTCAGACTTGACTGTCATTAACTGGACACGACCTTCACAACTCAAGCCTGACCTCTGTAACTTGGACCTGACCACTGTCACTCAAACTCGACCTACAGTATGTCAGACGTCACCATGACTCAAACAGGATCTACGATTGGTACATGACCTTTGTGACTCACACTTGGTCTTTGTGAGCATGAGCATGATCTCAGACCCAGTCAAGGACAATGTACAGATTCACTCTGATGACCACGACACAACCTTAGTGACATACTTCTGGTGATTTGGACACAATCTGGGTTACTCTGACTTCAGTGACTGGGTTCTGGGTTCTGGGTTCTGTACTGTAAACCTGGCGTGCTTGATTCACCATAGTCTTGCACATTTCCTGGGACCTGGGAAAATTTAGATTTAACAGTGACCTCTGTGGCTCCAGTTCGATGATTTGGTGATTAAAATGTCACCTCAGAAATCAAGCACACTACAGCCTCTCTGAGTGATAGAGATAAGACAACGGTAAATTGAAGGCGTAGGCAACTCGACTCGATCCAACGTAACCACGATCTGAATGACTGTAGACGTAATGTGAACTCTAGCTCAAACACTAGATGCAAACATGACTTGACTGTGAATGGCTCTAACACAATGTGGGCGCCTCAGACATGGTTTTGGTGATTCCAGCTTGGTGACATGGGGACCTGAACATCACCTCCTGGATTCAAACCAGCTTTGGTTTGAAACACCAAGCCAGGTTCGGTGGCTCTGACTTCAAACTTACAGCTTTAGATCAGAAACGTACAACACGTTGGACGTTTGGAGCCATTTGAGGAGCATAGTTGCAGAGGTTGAATCCAGTGAGTGAAAAACAATATTGATTTAGCTAAACTGACGTTGTACTTGAAGTTGACTGGTGTAGCGGAAACAGTTGACAGTAAAACAGAGTTTAACATCTAATCATCTCAATGATGGTAATGTTATAGGAGGATAAATACTACTACTACTGGATCTTTTGTGGATTTATCTTGTAAAATTTGAGACCGATGCCAAAAAAGAGAAAAGACGACACAAACTTGTGACGTGAATGTAAAGTGTGTAAAATGTGAACGCATTCACACTCGTGCTGGTATTCAAATCTTCGAGCGTGCGTTTGAATGTGTGTGCGTGCAGGATAACATCTCTGTTTTGTTTGCAGACCGTTTCCTTCTGCAGCCATCATTTCCATAAACCCAAATACCGGCACATGCCAAACTCTCTCCCTCCTCTGTGTCTGCAGTCAGATGATGGGACGTCACATGTGTCTG
Organism: Channa striata; assembly: GCA_033026295.1. Classification (NCBI taxonomy): domain Eukaryota; kingdom Metazoa; phylum Chordata; class Actinopteri; order Anabantiformes; family Channidae; genus Channa; species Channa striata. The sequence goes on from CM065182.1 coordinate 1,092,453, forward strand.
AACCAACTGTGTTAACTGAAGGAAGCTGAAGTGTCTCTGACAGCTGGGGCAGGAAGAGTTAACCAACCGGAGCCTCTGAAGGTAACCTGGTCTTGTGTACTGCCGACATACGACAAAGCAAAGTTAATCCCAAGTTAGGAAATCACAAACTGCCAAAACACTCTAGGAAAGGTGAACAACAGGAAAAAGGCTGTTTGTTAGAACACGCCGGATTAGACAAGCACTCGAGTATAAGTAACAAGAAACTAATCAGGAGCTGATCATGAAGAAAACGACTGTAGATAATGACGGGTTAGACCCAGATCACACACACACGGTCAATTACTGTTGTTGCCCTGATGGCTAAACTAAAGCTCACGGAACATTTTTCTATATTATTTAACCACAGATTAGTTATCTAACATATGCAGAAAAATGGGAGGTACCTGCTCTAGTTTTGATTGACAGCGAACGCTCTCTCACATACTTTAAACGCCAAGTTTTTGTCTTTACATCAATTTTCTGAACATTTCTCGCCAAATTTTGGCACATCACACCGCGTAAGTTATTACGTTGTGCCTTGTTATCTACGGTTTTTGACTAGTGGCTAACAAGCTGCCTCATGAGGAATCAACATTTAGTTCATAAGTAACAAACCAGAAGTAGGAGGGTTCACAAAAACATATTAATATGATACATTTACATACAAGACCCACTAATCAAACACATTGTGAGTAATGATTCTATGAGCAGAGATTCATTCAAAAATCACTCAGATTCAAAGAGTCAGTGTTTCTTTGCGTCTATTACTTAACACAAAAAAACACTGTGTAAGAACTTTAACATCATGTTGTATTGATTTTAACAGACTGGTTGGTGTGTAGTGTAGAAATTGTTGGTAAGTGTGAGCGAGCCTGGGCTCTTTTGCCTGAGTTGAGTCTAAAACACCAAAAAGGTTCTTCCAGTTTCATTATTGAGCCAATCAAAAGTAGGTAATTATTTTTAAATGTTGCCAGTGAACAAATAAGTAGTTTAGATCTGGATGATTCCTGGGTAAGTAATGAAGGTGGTGTAAGGTTCCCCCAGCACTTAAATAAATATAGAACAGCCTGAATTATTGTTGAACATGACAAACATTAACGATTGAGTTACGGAGCTCGTAGAGAAACAGACAATGTGCTTCACAATTTAGGATCAAATCAATACAATCGTCAAATAATTACAGATTGTCTTCCATAAGGCTTGAGACTGAAATGTGTGTTGCAGGTTGCTGAGAGGTCAGAAGTCATCATGCAGACGATAAAGTGTGTGGTTGTAGGCGATGGTGCTGTGGGGAAGACGTGCCTGCTCATCTCCTACACCACTGGAGCCTTCCCCAAAGAGTACATCCCTACTGTGTTTGACAACTACAGCAGCCAGGTGTGTGTGTGTGCGGCGCTGAAACTAAGAAATGCTTCCATTATTAATTATTCTGCTAATGAAATAGCTTTTACTTTTGTAGTAGAAGAAGTGCTCCGACCTTTGACCTCAGTAAAAAAACGCAGTTACAAGTGCTGCCTTCAGTCACTGGTGAAATGAAATATGCCGTGTAAATATAATATAGCTGGTTGTAAAGGTGGAATGAATTTTATTTTTAAGCTGTGTTGGTCATTGTATAAGGATACATCACAATTTGTTGGTGATGAAGTGACTCAGAAGTCACTACAGTACTTCTGAATGCATATACATTTACAAAGACTTCAGTATTTATTTCTTAAATATCTTAAAAATGAATTAGTTTCTACTTTCATTTTGGGTTGTTGTGGCGAAAAAGACCATTTTCCTTCTATGTCAAATCAAATTTAAATTTCTATTTATACGATTTGAATTTATAAGATTCCCCGTTTATCAGTGCTCAGACAAAGTGGCAGAGACGTTTAGATTCGGCTTCTTTAACGCGTCTTTGATAAACTGCTCAGAGCGTCCCCACTGCTGGCAAACGGTGCTGCATGTGCAAATATAGGTTAATTAATAAGAACGATGGTCGTAGACGACAGGCGAGGAGGGGCCGATACCTCGGATCAGCTTGGAACGGCTCTAAACCTGCACATGTACTTCCTGGTAACTGCGTGCTGTATCGAGCGTGGTGCAGGTCTGATTTATCAAAATGGAACTTGATAACCTAACCCTTACCCACTTTTGCATATGTAAAAAGCCATGACAACAGTAGAGGAAGTAACTATATGTTGTGCTTTTGTGTTGAGATCACAGCAGAAAAACAGCAGCGGCACAAACACACAGTCGCTGGTTTGTTAGCAGAACGAGCTCCATGAGTTCCCCTGGAACCTGATGGGTCTGGGACATGTTAGGCATCCGTTCTCGAGGTTGTTGGATGCAAAAAATACAAAAACAAGGATCAGAACAACTTTGACAAGAGGCCAAACTGTGATGAGTAGATGACACTGCAGCTCGGAAACAGCAGGTCTTGTGGGGTGTTTGGTGTGGAGGGAACCAACAAAGGTTCAAGGAAGGACAAAGAGTAAATGGGTGTCCGACATTCACTCATACGCAGTTTATTCTCTGGGACGTACACTGCAGCATGGTACATGTAGGAAAGTAATGACTATTGGCTTGTGCTAAGGTTCTTTTAAAGATAAGTGGAAATAAATGTACGGCTGTGTTAATTTGTCATCAGCTTCTGCTATAACGTCCGGGGGAGTAACAAAAAGTAACGGCACTGTTTGCAGTTTCCTAGATTTCTGCATTAAACGGGTCACGAAAGGACGTGATCCTCTGATTATGCTCAGCAGTTGGTTTCTTTTGTAGAATGTTCCGAAGGAAAGAAAAACAAGGAAATACTAAATCCCAGTTACCTACTAGGAACCAGGTACTGTAGAAGAGCGATGTTGGACTGGGACACTGTCATAGGACAGAGGAGACATGTGGTGTACCTGATAATGTTGCTTAAGCTGCATCCGAAGTAAACAATGTTTTCTGATGGTTTCAGGTGACGGTGGACGAAAGGATCATCAGCCTGAACCTGTGGGACACGGCGGGTCAGGAGGAGTACGACCGGCTGAGGACGCTGTCCTACCCACAGACCAACGTCTTCATCATCTGCTTCTCCATCTCGAGCCCGGCCTCCTACGAGAACGTCAAACACAAGTGGCATCCAGAGGTGCAAATCTACCCAGCAACATTTAAAGTGTCATCTAATTTCGTAGACCAGTTGCCAATAAAATGGTTCCTATTGATATTTCAATGCAGGCACTATATTGAGAATTTACGTTCAAGGTGCAGTGTGTTTTACCGGTGTTATTGGAGACTCTGACCTGAAGTGTGCTGGCGTTCGCCCCTTCCACAGGCGACCCAGTCCTCGTGCAGCAGTCAGGGCAGGAGGTGTTCACCCCTCTGCTGCGTCACTACAACAAACTGACTGTAGGGTTGGAATCAAGAATCAACCAACAGCTATTGTCCTTAGTGAGGAGTCGGCCACACTGAAGAGTAGAGCTTAGTGGGCGACTTTTCGTGCTAGTCCTCTCATTCTCAAGTTGAACGATCTGTAAAGTGAAATTTATAGGGACACTATTTATGGGGTTATTTTCTTTGAGTGTGAATTTTGACAGATTTTGGCACAAATAAACTGTTAGTACAGGTCCCACACAATTTTATTCTCACCTTCTTCTCACCTACATTTAAATACCAGAGGAACCAATTGACTTTAGATATAAATATTGTAATAGGGACAATTCACACATTTTTTTCTGTGTTTCCAGGCTCCGCGACTGTAGTAAAGTCCCTCTCTCGTTTACTGTATTTTCATCATCAGGTGACTCACCATTGTCCTGGTGTCCCCATCCTCCTGGTCGGCACAAAGAGTGACCTCAGAAACGACGCTGAGACCCAGAGGAAGCTGAAGGACCAGAACCAGACGCCTGTCACCAACCAGCAGGGTGTCGCCCTCGCCCGGCAGATCCACGCCGTGCGCTACATGGAGTGTTCGGCTCTCAACCAGGATGGCATTAAGGACGTGTTCGCCGAGGCCGTGAGGGCCTACCTCAACCCACAGCCCACTGTCGTCAAGAAACCCTGCGTGCTGCTGTAGGACCGAGCCATGACCCGGGTTTGAATCGGGCTGATTTGTGGCCAAACTGCCTGAGAAACTGAAAATTTATATTGAAAATGTGTTTTTTGATGTTTGGTTAGAATTTTATCTTTGAAGAAAGAAGGTAGTCTTTGGCTTGGAGTTCAAATTAAGGGGAGCCTGTTGAGTTTGAGCAGAACGGGGATCTGGAAAAAAATGGAAAACGACCAACTATTGTCTTAGAGCATTTCGAATGTTGCAATGAATGAAATTTGCTTTAAAATTCCCACAAACGTGCGCATTTCTGTACAAATGCAGAATTTGCCTGGTCACATTTAAAGTTTCAGTTGACAGATGTACAGCATCAGGAGGACCTTAGTCTGGGTTGGACAGGGTTAGATTCAGTGCGACGTACATTTCCAGATGTTCATCATAACATGTACTTACAAATTATGGATTTTAAAAAAAGGTGGAGTGTAGCTAACACATTAGCTAACACTGGGTAGCGAGTTTAGTTGGCTTCTGATAAAAAGGCTGAAAAAGTATCACTGGAGAAAAGTTAATATTAACCAGTGAAAAGCTGCGTGGCCACTCAGCAGATGGACAGAATGTTCTACACAACTGCCGGATCCAGAAAGCAGGTGTAAGAAACTGAAGGACGTGTCAAACAGCCGAAGACAACTGGGTTACGCATGATGACAGGAAACAGCTGCACTGAGGAGACACGTTTTATCAGGTTCGTCCAAACCATCAGAAATTGAAGCAGTGGCAGGAGTAATTTCAGGCGACATCTCGCTACGCGTATTCGCTTGCTTGGTCAGCTAGTCATGCATACACACGGTCAGCGCTGTGTGAAAGAATGAGGCCATTACTCCTTCCATTCTGGCTTCCAACGGTAAACGATGTAGCCTGATGCGATTCGTCTTCGCGTCCCATTTTCACTCCAGCTAACGCTAAAAAGGGGCTACACAGCCGCACGCGCCTGAGAATGATGTGGGTTTGACAACTAGAGCTAGTGGTTGTGAGTCTGATCACTTCAGGGTTCAGAGGTCAAACAGCATAATACAGTAATTAGTTGTGGGCTGTGACACGCAGCCTCACTGACGCCATTAAGGTACTGTTAGCCACTTTTAGCAAATTGCAGCAATTTGTGGAAAAAAAACCAAGCACACTCTCTCAGCCGTCAAATGTTTTTTTTTTTCTCAGCGATTTCGACTTCTGCAGTCCGTTGAGAATAAACATCCATAAGCTCGTTTTTAGGTTTTCTCCGGCTGCACAGTAATTCAGCTTAATGTAAGATGCACACGGCCTGAACGGCTGACCACAGCAGAACTCACTGGATCCGTGGCAGACGTTCCATTCACGTCCACTAAAGCATTATGGGATGTGTAGTGCTCAGGAAAAACTGGTTCGTAGCACGATTCTAAAAAAGAAGAGTAATAAAATAAACAAATAAATATGAATGCAAATACATGTTGACAAAATAGGTTTTTATATGTGCATCAGTGTGAGAATGGCTGGGTTGGACAGGAAGTAGCTCTGGTGGAGTCATGCACCGATGTAAATAGAAAAAAGGAAGTAAAAAAAATTCATGAAACTGAGAATTTACCATAACTGCAGATCAACACACAGAAAGAGAGAGTGTTTAAAAGCATAAACTCTGGGAGCAAATTGCAAATGCACTGAAAAACATGTTTGACACGTTCATTTTTTCCTAAAAACTCTACGTTACAACATAAATTATTATTGTCTTTCATTTTGTAGAAATAATACCTAAAGCCTTTGAGAGTTTTTGGAAGCAGTAATGCAGTTTACTAAACAGGCTCCCGTTTGTCACTGTTACTAGATCTTTGAGAAGCTTTGAGAAATGTTTTTTTGTTGATTTGACATTTTTATTAATTTACTGTATTTTATTTAAATGTGACAATGCATTTAAAATAATGTTCATACAGTACATCTGCCTGTTGTCTTTTATTCAGCACAAAAGTTATTATTTCAATATTATTTAATCCACGTTTAGCCAGTAGACATGTTACTTTTTGATCACGAGTAACTAAAAATGACCATAAAAATAAACAAATAAAAACTGATATCTGTGATATCATTTTAGCCCATTCCTCGCAGCATCATTGTTCCGAGTCCATCAGATTTCTTTGTCTTGCCATGTACAGCCTTCTTCAAATCCACGCGCAGCTTTTCAATCATATTTAGGTCTGCGGACTGGGACATCCATGGTGAAACATTCACCTTGTCCTTCATTTTACTGCCTCTTCATTTTTAGCTTTCGGATGGAGGCTTGACTTTAACGTTTTCTGATGCTGGGCGACATTTGTTCTTCCATCCACTCGATGTAGACCAACACCCCAAACGTCAGGGAGCCTTTATGAGTAAAGGGACGGAATTATGACGGACTTGGATCGTAGCTGAAGCTTCAGGCCTGTGAGTGTCTCTTCCTGCTGTTTTTTTGTGGAGGTGTCGTTTTGTTAAGGTAAATTATTACATGGGGAAGTGAGTTTAATAAATGACCAGCAGGCAAATAACTTCCACAAATGATCAAAGAACTTTTATGCTGTCAGATAATAAAATAATCATATTCACAAAGGCCTCCATGTTTCCACTGAGAGTAGAGATAAGAGTATTATTGTAGCGACCAGGGCAACTGAAAATTTTATTGAATTGACTAAACAATTTATTATTTCTCTGTAGACAAATTCATTATTTCATCTCTGAAACTACTGATGATTTTGTCTTTTTTTTTTGTTTTGTCTCGTGAACATTTGTACGTCTTTGTGGCTGTTTTGAGGCCCTTTTTCATTTTGCATCTTCATCTTCTGCGGTTGTTTTGCTTATTGTTTGGTTTACATTCTGAGTTATCGTTTCTTTTTCTAGAGTCTATGTTTCTGTGGTTAATTTGGCGTCTCTCTCTGGTAGCTTCCTATCCCTTTGTCTTTCGCTGTTTCCTGTCTCTCTGTGCACACTTTGCATCATTTGTGATCATCGTGAGGCTCTTTGTGGTCTCACAATGGTCCTGGGTCTGTATTCACTCAGACTACACTTGATACTAATAAACCAACTTTATATCCCTTATATCACCTGGTGGTAATGGGGGCCAAGCCATATTTGCCTAATTCTTTGAGGTAAAAAATGATGTTGGAAGTTTCCTGTGAATCCGTTCCTCTAAACTGGACTCGGGGACCTGACTGGACGAGATGGACATTGTAGGTCTGACTGTGTCTAACCGATATGTTTCTTTTCAGTGTTTCAGGATGTCTTGTTTTCCTCTGGAGCGTCTCCTCTGAGGCCGAGAGCCATTTCCTCTTCCTGTCTCTCGAATCCTGCTGAAGTTTTTCTGAGACGTAACATTACAATAGATAAAGAAAACTTCAAGTGAAAGACAGGATATTGTAGTAAAACACTGCTGCTTTTACTCAGTTCTACTGCTTGTGCCATTATTTTACCAACTGTAAATGTTAGTTTGACCAGCACACCATATGATGTTTATGGAATTTTCAGAGTGGGGCCTCAGCTATAAGATAATTTTGTAAATATGTTTTTCATAATTGCAGACATAGAAGAAATAACGGAATAAATAAATGTTTTTTGCAAATGTTGCAGTGAAAATGTAGTTTTCTACTGTGTTAACTAGTGTAGAACACCAAAAGTCTGATCCTCTTTCGAAAGGGCAAAAATAGAAAAACAAATAATTTTTTGTAACATAAAATTTAATGCTTATTTTAAGCTACAAATGTTCCTACAGCTGAGCGACGCAAACGTTTGCAGTGATACAATTTCTTAAAGCCACGGCAGCTTGCAAAGATGTTTGGAGATCACGGCAGCACATAAATGGCAGATCTGTAGATGTGGGCAGCTGTAGAGAAGCTTAGTAATGTTTGGCATGAAGGATGCAAATTTAACCCCCTAATAATATTGATAATGCACATTCAGCGAGAACAAATGTTCTTTCCTCGCCATCATCAGGAAATTATAATAAAATTCAGACAATTCTATCATTGCAAATATTTGCCCCTTGATAAATCAATTGAAAACTAATTTCTAATGAAGGAACATTAGTACTAGCTAAATGTGCATTAAATATTCCATAGATTAAAACAATGTTACAAACTTAATGTTTTACAATACGGGGGTGTAAACTTTTGCACCTGACTCTTCTGTGCCGAGGTAAACTACTTTTTAAATTTCACATTCAACAGAAACAAAACCAAGCCCCACCGGAGTCAGCAGAAACACAGCAGCGCATCACTCAGAATACGTTTTCTTTTCTCGTGAGTAAGAACTTCTTCATCCATCACGTCAGGCTTAATCCGGACCTCCTGACTGTGGCCCTGCACTGACTCTCGCGTGTATTGTCTATTATATGAGAACCTCATGATGCAGGCGAGTCTGAATTAAGCCCAAACAAAGATGGACAGCCTCAAGATTTCATCATTACTGCACTCAATACCAACCAGTTCACTTCATAATCCTTTAAATATTCAAATCAAATGAAATGAACTTTCTTCAATAAAAATCAATGAAGATAACATAGCGATATTCATTACTATTCAGCTGTGATGTGCATTTTTATACTGATAACACCGTTTAGTGCACCTACAGTAAGACCCTAATCAGTCCGAACCGGTTTCATTGAAACATACATTTTTAAAAAGCAGCTTGTCACGTCTTTGATATTAGGTAACCACTAAATCACTGCCCTTAATCTAATCACTAAGGTCTGCTACCAATATTTATTTCTCCGAAGGTCTCCATTGAAAAATGGACAGGTGAAGTGTGTCTGCTCTGGCTCTGATGGACTATTGTCAATCAAACAAAGACCCTAGTGTGTCCACGAGACACTGGAGAGATCATCGAGAGCACTCGAATCGGGACAGTCTGGTTGTCTGCTGACAGTCATCGGGCGAGTTTACTTAATTGAGAGGAGGGGTCCTGAAAAAACACGCACAACAGAAACCCGACATGCTCCACAAAACAAAAGCAGCGCACAACAGGTACAGAGAGTGACGCTCTCTCTGTGGGTTTATTGCAGGGTTTTCCACCGTGTTAAAGTCCAGGTCCCTTGTTAAGACTTCCCAGGAAGCGCTCATTATTATGGTGATCATCATGCAGCATCATTTTACTGTCAAATCATTTTTCTGAGCACAGGTGCACACCAGATAGAGCTCAAGTATTGTCCTGCAGGCTGGGTGCAGTTATACATTAACAGCTTTCCCACAGTGTGTGTGTCTAAATGTGCTGATATAGAATTTCACTGTATTTAAAAAGAAATCTCCTGTGGTCAGTATCTCTGTGTATTATTCTTACAATACAGTTAAAATGCTAAGAGAATAAAGCTGTAAAGTGATAATTAACTCATATACTCACGATAACACTTCATTTAAGTTAAGAAAACTCTAGGTTTACCTTTTACAAGGTATTTCTATTAATTGGTTTATTATTATTCCATCTGTAAGTTGACATTTGGCACTGGACATGCGAGTCCGTTCACTGTGCATGAATAACAGGCTCACAGCAGTAACGAACCTTCTCTCAGTCCACGCGCTTCACGACGCTGCTGCTACTGGGAGGGGTTCTCTTTACATTGGCCAATATGCAACGTTAAAGATTCGAAGGAAAATCCCTGATGATCTCGAATGATAAATAATCAAGATGCAGCTCATGTCAGAACACCAGTGTTCAGGGTTCAGTTCGAGGCTTTGAACTGGGGTTTTCAGACTATTACTGCCTTTCAACCCCAAGTAAAACAGGCTTCTGAAATCCCACGGGTAAAAAAACGAAACTAACAAAAATCACGTCTTTGCCCTTGCACTTCCTCATTTTACTAAATGTGTTCAGATTACGTGAAGCCTACTTCAGCCCACCTCAACAGTCATCACACAATGTCCCGACAAAGACCGGCACGCGCCGTCTTTCCCCAAAAGGCACGGACTGGCTTCACGAGGAGTGAAATGAAGTACAAAATGAGCAGTGCCATTAACATTGTTTCGTCACCCTCTATGACGTTCTCTAAACTATATACAGCACTTTTATAGACAAAAGAATTTATCCAGCCCAGATGTGGCACTGTGGAGACATGCCCCTGGTCAGTCAGTCAAGACAGGACAAATTATGACTGTAATAGTCTAAACTGTAATACTGAGCATCATTTTACACACAGATATTTTGCAGTTTTGCTATAGCATGACAAATACAAACGCAAAGAGAACTACAACATGGAAGCTCTGGAACCGAAGTTCTGTTATCGAATATATCAAGGACTACAAGGGAAATCAGACTTGGGCAGTGTTGTGTTGTTGACATCTTGCAGATCTTTAGGACACAGAGTTCGACAAAAAAACGTAGATATAAGTGACAGAGAGAAGCATCTGACGGTCAGAGGAAAAAATATATCCTTTTATTCCAGATAATCATTAGACAAAACTCCCTCCAGTTTCAAAGGTGTTTCAAAAATCTTGATAGTCTCTTAATGTCGTCAACAGCTGGATAACCAAAAATATCCATCAGGTGCACACGAATAATCCAGAGAAAGAAAGACGATGACAGGACATGTCTCGCTGGTTTGGGGTAATATTTGATTACACGTGTTGTTCCTTTAAAAAGACACTAAAACTCTCATAAATACTGTAATTTTATACAGAGCTCTTCCTACTATGGAAATAGTGAAATGATTAGTCTGCCCACAAGATGGGCATGTATGGATATGTGTTCTGTTTTCTGGCAGGTTTGGGTGAAAACTGTTTCACTGTGCTGCTGAAACTCAAGCACAGTTTTATTAAAATCAGTAGGAACTGAACTAGCCAAATCTCCCAAAACACGATGACGCTGCAGATGTGAGAACACAGGCAGCGTTGGAATGTTGGTTAAAAAAGTTTCACCTGCAGAGGTGACGAAAGGCATCACTTCCTACTTTATGTCCATGTGGCGACTTGATGAGTTCAGATATGTCAGAGACCGAACAAATGTCCTCACTGTGGGTGGTGTTTAAAAAGTCGACAGACCAGGGGGCTGCTCAGTATCGTTTGTCCTCAGGCGGCGTGGCCACGATCACCTCTTTGCTCCCAAAGTCCCAGAAGGCCGTCATGTGGAAGGCCATGTTGGAAAAGACCACCAGGTACTCACAGAGGGCAAACAGGGTGTAGACTGGAGGACGGGAAACAGAGGGTTTCTGCAGGTTGACTCAGTAATATTTCATATTACATTTTCGTGTCGTGAACCTGTCCGAAGACGAAGGGTCGACAGAAAAGTGGCACGACTGTCTTGCCTGAAGTTATTCCCACGTTTTCTGAGCTTCCCAGCGGTGTGTGATGACAACTTTTAATTGTACAAGTCATTACACTTACCTTGACTTGGAGAAAAACTACCAATAAATAAAACCAAAACATTTTTGATCTTGCCACAAATTAGAAATGAACTTTTTCTTTAAAGATTATGTTCACAATTACATCTTTGTATGTCAATCAATGTAAGTATCTTAATTCTACTTTGTGTAACTGAACACACACAAATGTTACACGACAGATCAAATATGATTTTTTTTCTAAAAACAGCGGTTTCCCCTTCCTAATTAAAACAGTATGTACGGTATTTCTATTTCTAATTTCTGAATAAAGAAGGTTTAGGGTTCTTCGGACCACAGTTGCCACAGATTCACAGCTTTTACCTCGATGAATCTGTAAACAAATATTTCTACAATATGAACGCTCTAAATATTACTTTCTACCCTGGATTTATCCTGACAAACTAGTTCAGACAATGAGGAGAATCCAACACTTACTTCCTGGTTCACAGTACTTGTTGTGTCGTCTGAAGAAGTAATAGGCAACCAGACAACAGCTGCTGTTGAACAGGAACAGACGCATTTTCCACCGATACGACGTCATTTCCTGAGAGGGAGAGAGTCTCAATGTTACTGATCTATAAATAATTAGTATTGAACATTCCAGTACAGCTGGAGCGGAGTGGTTTAATTCCCAAAGTCGTCAACACACAACATGTAAATCCAGAAATACTTTGAATAGAAACCTAAGAGATAAAATTAACAAATATTGGCCTTTGGTTGTTTGACATTACCAACAGCCACTAATAATACATCTGACAGCGGATTGTTATGGACACTGCATGCTAAATGCAGATTTATTCATTTCAGCGTAAAGTACAATGACATTAAATTAACGGTCGAACACATTGTTGGTGCCTGGCTAATTTTATTACCAGCGTTGCTGATGTGCAACTGGATCCCAGCTCGGCTGGACATGCAGAGCAGAATGGAGGCCTTTATGTTTGTGGTGTCCATTTTTACCTTTATGAACTGAATGATAATCAATTTTCCTCTAAATAAGAACCTCCATTTCAGCCTGTCTGACACCTGGTATAAAACACCTGCTTCCTTTGCACAGCTGCTTTATTATGGATACTGTCACCAATAAATAAAGGCCAGAAATGACTTCTTTTGGTTTGCACTAGCAACCAAATAAAATATGTCACTGTTAAAAACTATTATTCATAATAAAGTTTGTTCTTTAAATTTGTATGATGTCCTGCTCAAGTTTTCACCTGTGACCTATGAGTAATCCTTACCAGAATTGTCATACATCTATTACTTATCTAGTCTGAGTAGCACAACTTATTCTGAAAACAACGTGGTACTGCAGGCTCAGAGCAGGTTCCGAATAAATTATTAAAACACAAGGCGGTCGCTTTAAATCAGCTGCTGAAGGTTTCCTGGAAGCACATCTGTCTCGTCATGTGACCGACTGATCGATGCCTCTGTGTGAACAACCCCCAACACAGATTCTGTCAGCAGTGTGTGTGTGTGTGTGTTGTATGTTCTCTCTTCCGATACTGAAAGAGGGAAGAACCAAAATAATGTTTGACTCACACGTTAAAGTTGGAACTCTATTTCCTGCTCAACTGGGAGACCCTGAAACCCTGAAACCACATCAGTATTTGACACGTTGGGTTTCTGCTCGGCTCAGATCGTTTCAACTCTTTTAATAATGTGGCGCTAAAAACAGGATCATAATCTGGACTTCCTTATTCTTTTATTAGTTTTTGAAAACAGTGCATCACAATACATTTGTTTGTAGCCATGTGTGGGAAAGGGACAGAGCCTGTGTTCGATAACACATTCTCAAGGACCAGAGATAATCTCTACAAACACCTAAAAACCTTCACGAATGCTCTTGGAACCCCGTCACATACCAATTTTGATACTGTATCTGAAATCCTGGATCAGCAGCAGCTAATCAATCAGAAGCTGGAAGCTAATTGGAAAACAAGCAGGGCTCTGTATGTTCTTAACAATATATCCCCAAATACCACAAATCATCCCTACAAACTTCCATGACTTCTCCTAAATACTCCTCAAGACCAACATTATACGCCTTTACTTCACGTTCGCAACCTCACAAAAGCGGACTGAGGAACAGTAAAAACATCTACAAGAGCCAAACAACCTTTTAAAAGATCTCAGAATCCTCCTGGAGAACTGTGAGCTAAATAAAACCATCTAGGACGTCCTTGAAGGAACTCTAAAACCTCCTCAAGCACCTTGGGGATTTTTAAGGACGCCTGAAGAGTCTCCATGTGTTTCTGCAAGTGTTTTGTGGCGCCTGAGCCAAACTCTGAGCAGATGACGATCAGCTGCCCTGCAGCACCACCAGCAGGTGGGATCCCTCAGCCCTGCTCTCAGCAGTTCACACGCTCCATTTAAAGACTGGCCTGCATGTCAGGGCTTCAGCACTTAAATAAAATGTGGTAGACGGCAGACGCACGTTGATTTTAATGTCCTCTCTCATGAGGGCTTTGGCAGAACAGGCGTGGCCTTTGAAAACATCTAACACACCAACCTGAGAGCTTTTCTGCATAAAGTTCATTATGTGGATTTTATCATTTTATTTTGATATTTTTTATTTATTTTCCTAAAGATTTTTTGTTCTAACTTTTGCACCAACTATTATGAAGTAATTACTTTTATCTGAGCTTCGCATGGAAATTACCAATTAAAACAATAAATAATAACCATGTATCATCTTTTTGCCACTCGGCCCAGAAGGAAACACGATTTCCAGTTTAATATTTTGATGTTCCTATTTTTTACCTCAGATCTGATCATGTGTGACTGGTGTTTCATATCATTTTGGACATTTTAAGGAATTTATTGGTTAATTACTCGGATATTAAATGTCAGACATGAATGAAACAGAAACTCAAATCATTTTTTTACCTCTGGGTTCATGTAGTATCTCCTGATCACGTGCCACAGTCTGCATGTGATAAGCATGTGCAGCAGCGAGCTCGCTATGAACACGATGAAACCGTTTTTATGAACATCTGCAGAGACAAACAGGCCGTTAGAACTTTCAGTGAACAAAGTGTGACAGCACAGTGCCTGTAAAAACTACTCACCACCTTGGATGTTTCACACTTTTAATGAGGTTCTAAATCAAACATGATGTAATTGTGAACTACATATGACACAAGTATAACAAATTCTGATGCTGCCACCCACATGTTTCACAGATTAGATAAAGTTTGTATGATGGGATGTAGAGTTTGAACATTGACCAAACATAATGTTTGCCATTAAAAACCTCTTCTTTGGTTTCTTCCACTGGCCTTCTGGTTTGTCCACATGCTCTTAAACAAACTGCAGACAGAAGTCGATGTTATTTTTGGTGAGGAGCCGCTTCATCCTTTTACACACTAAGAAGTGTGTCATTTTGGTCTAATTAACTGAAATGTGTCATCTTTATCTAGCCTTAGAATTTATGGAAAAATCTGGTCATATTTATGCAGAAATAGGAGATAATTCTAGAGGGCTCACAAACTAAGAAAAACACTATAGTGATAAACTTTGTCCACACACTGATTAAAGTTCTGATTCTTGGCAATAATATACTAAATATGATTAATGGCTATATTGTTTTTTCACAAAAACTAAACATTCTTGTTTTATTATATCAATTATAT
Organism: Channa striata; assembly: GCA_033026295.1. Lineage (NCBI taxonomy): Eukaryota > Metazoa > Chordata > Actinopteri > Anabantiformes > Channidae > Channa > Channa striata. Next base: position 1,107,481 of record CM065182.1, read on the forward strand.
CAATAAGCCATTTTAAAACTTGTGAACCTTTTGTCCTCCTCACATTTTTTCTTTATCAAAATGTATATTATTGGTTATTAAATCAGCCACAGCAAACACCCTTTTAAAAGTGGCTTACTGCAGCAGACAACCTCTCTCCCGCGGTCAGATTTAAATCCCTGCTGAGGGGGCCTGACCCCGCTGGTGACTGATATCATACTCACTGTACGTTTCGGTGGAAGACACGTATGTGAGCAGCAGCAGGCCGGTGTTTTCGGCGACACTGCAGAGTAGAGCCAGGCCGCTCAGCAGCAGCTCCGGCAGCCTCTTCGCGAAGCGACCACGGTAGAAGTTGAAATAAGCAGCAGAGACCAGGAAGCGGGGCGCCGAATGCAGGCCGATGCAGCAGCGCCAGATGTAGCGCTCCGGCACGCGGCTGATGGCCGAGCTGATGGACGGGAGGTAGTTCGAGACCTGGTTTGTAAGAAAACGCACAAATGCTAATTTCAGCTTTTCTACCAAGGCAAGGATCTACTCAGACATCATTCAAGTTTATATCTTTGAAACGTATCTTTCTGGTCTTTTTAGGCATTTCACATACTTAAACAATTTGAAAGTGTTACAAATCATTTAGTAAATAACCTCATGTTAATAAAAAAGACTGTGAATGGTCTCTCCATTTAACGTTATAAACCTCAGTTCAGCCTTTAAAACCTCTATGTGGTTCAAATGTAAAATTATTTATAAATGTAAAAACAAGCGATGAAATGTATGTAATTATAAATGCCTTATATTTGATGCCTTTTATCGTGTTTTATGATTTTTGTTAGGACTTATCAGATCGGAATCCCTCTTAAATGTCTCTTGGATTCATAAATAAACAAGTGACTCTGCATATATATGGTGAAAATTTCAATTTTTTAAAGAAAATAAATAATTTATTGCTTTAAAAACATGTTTAATCGTCATTACCCTTCATATTAGCTCTAAATAAAAAAGGTAATTTTACATAATTTATATGGGCAAACAAAACGCCTCTCACATTTTTTCACGTACACTTTCCGGATGCACGTACAGTTTGTAGTTACTGTAAGAACTTACCTGACAGTGTGTGTATGTCGCATCCTCAAAGTGGTACCAAAGTGAAATGGTGAGACAGGCGATGAGGCCGGTCAGGGGGAGCAGAACTGTCCCCAAAACGAAGCTGGTGAACCGGAGCTGGATGAGGGGCCGGTCCAGGTTGGTGTACGGCCCCTGGAGCATCCTGGACTGACTCTACAGAGGACGAGATGTGACACAAGCTTACAATTTCTACCACATAATCAGCATTTTTAACTCAGTCGAATGTTCATCTCATCAAATGTTCTTGGGTGGGATGAACACTGAAGCCGTTCAGCCCAAAACCCAAAGAAATTTTGTTCACTGCAACAAACACAAACATTGGATAATCTAAAGCGTAGCCCAAACACATGTCAATAAAGCACTTTTATTAACTTTTTTGTTGACTCGTCTCATTTTGAGAATTGTTTAATTCTCTGCAGGAGGAACAACTGATGATGTCAGTTTGAGCTCTGCCTAACTGTGATGGATCACAGAGAATAATGACCAACACAATCATTAACCAAAGTCCTCCAGTAAAAAATGTAAACAGGTATATCAGCAAACTTCTGCCACGCAGAACTCACTAAACTTTTCTGCCTTGTGATAAATGTAAATACCTTTTACTGGGACGGGTTCTTTGAGTTAATAATCTGAGCACTTACTCCACGACGGCCCAACACCTCTAATGAACACGTCAAAAGTATTGGAACAGTGAGGCCAATTCAATTTCAATTCAATTCAATTCAACTTTATTTATATAGCGCCAATTTACAACAAGGTCATCTCAGGAAAGTCAAGACTATACAAACAGGTAGAGAAAACCCAACAAATCCCCCTTGAGCAAGCCATAGGCAACAATTCCTTTATTGTTCCTGGAGACTGAAAACTTTTTTTATTAGGATCTGACACACAGCTTATTACTAGCACCTTCAGTCTTAACTCACCCATTTTTCACGTGGGCAAAAGTATTGGAACAGATGAAGAAGTCTTAATATTTAGTTGCAATAACTGCATCAGGCCTGGGACCCGCTGACGTCAGGCCCGGGGTTACCTCCGGTCACTGACCGGGCCTTCACTTCCTGTCCCTGCTCAGCTCCTTTGTGAGCTCGGGGTCATTGTTTGTTTGGGTCTTTCTTTAGAAATGAAGCTGAAACCTTCATCGCTCGGTGTCAAACCCAAATGTTCCGCTCTACAGCACAAAGGAAGCGCTTGTCCTCACTCTTCCAATACTTTTGGAGTATGTTGTTGTTGTTCTCTCAAACTGACTGAAGCCACAGTTGGGTCAGAACACGTGACACTTTACCTGCACAGGTGAGCCTGTGGCTAATGTCGCGCCCCCGGACCTACGCTCACAGTTTGTGGCTAACAGTTAGCCTGGAACCGCACTCACCTCTACAGCTCTGCGGACTGACTCCACCGGCTCCTCGGCGACTTCACACCCATTTAACCGTTGTTAGCTGGTGTTTCGCGGCGTAGCCTAACGAGCTAAGGCTAACGCTGCTAGCTTCGGCAGCGGCTCCAGCGTCATAATTCGCTCATGTGAGCGACGGACCTGAATCTAACGCAGGATGTGACTAAACCCGTTTAAAAACCCTTGTAAATACTTATTTACAAATGCTCGGATCAGATTAATGTTGCTTACACACTATGTGTGTGTATATCTTCTAAAAGTCTAACAGTTCTCTGCTTGACTCCCCTCGGTGTGTCGCTCCGTTCGCCGGTATCCGGCAAGCTAAAAGAGGCTAGCAGCTTCCGGTCATGGGACACCTTCAGAATAAAAGCCTCTACCGTAAATCCGGCTAAGTCAGTACATTTCCATAATTGCTGATCTCACATTCAGCTGCTTTGCTTGTTCTGAGCTTTATTGTATAAATCTTCTAAAGTATTATTATAAATATAGGTTTCCATTCGCATTAAGAATTATAACGCAATTAGCCCATAAACCATTGATTAGTAAAAAATCAACGATGCAAATTTCTGTAATGACTGAATGCACTTACAATGTGCTGGCCTGAATGCTGGAAAACACAGGGACAATTTACAAGAAATATAGTAAACGTTTTCTCCTTTTAACAGGTTAACATCGGTGTGATGGTGTGGAACATGACATTTTTATTACTTTTAAATAAGAATATTAAAGGAATAATAAACTTAGTCAATATAATCAATTCTATTAACGGGTGTAATCAGGTTTTTCAGGTGATAGTAAAAAATTAAAATTAATCGTTAAATTTGTGTACTTGTTCTCCTCCAAAACTGCAGATGGGATGATTTCGCTCCCTCTGACTATTAAACAATAAGACATCTGTACTACATAAAGTCTTTGTGTGTGTGGTTTGTCATTTTTACAATCAGGACTCCTCAACCTAAAGACTGTAGAATCAGTGACATGTTTAGAATACTTATCAAACCCATCAATCTAAAGGACAATTTATTAAGGTAACACACTGTTGATGTGGCTTGTCTGCAGAGAGTTGGTGTTTGAATCTTATTTGATTGTAGATTTTCTTAAGCTTTAAATTTTCTGATTTTATTTGTGTCGTGTATTTTAATCATTGTAAATCCCTGTAATAGTCAAACACATCACATATTGTTAGAATAAAGAAGTGCATAGACTTTGTATTTGTTTTTCAGCAGATGCCAGAGAGCGAGGATTCCTCCTGTAAACCACAGAGCACAGTCAGCAGACATCTCTGCATCATTCTCCATCTGTCCATGGAGACACGAAGAAACTGGCGAGGACATGAAGAACATTCTGTTATCGGTCAACACTTGAAGCTGGATGAGTTTTGTTGCTCCAAACCTTCTAGTTAGTTCTAGTCCTGCTGCTATAGGCTCAGACTGCTGGGGGACCAACCCCTGATGGACTGAGACACTTTCCTCCTCTCAGCCACATTTATATGTCACAACTGTAGGACATTAACTCTGTTTCTTCTTTCTCCCTCTTTCTGTCCCTGTCCTCAGGTGTCCCTGGTTTTGGAGCTACTGGTCCTACCAACCTGCCCACTTTTTTCCACTCAGCCCAAAGGCCGCCCATCCTGAGCCTGGTTCTGTTGGAGGTTTCTTCTGTTAAAGGGAGTTTTTCCTCTCCACTGTTGCCTGTAGCTGCTCAAGGGGGATTTGTTGGCTTTTCTTTAAATGTCTGTATAGTCTGGACTTTATTATGTAAAGTGCCTCGAGATGACTTTGTTAAGATAAGACAAACCTTTATTTGTCCCACAATGGGGAAAAATATGAATTGGTACTATATAAATAAATTTGAATTGAATGTCACCGCGACATTTTGTGCTGTCAGGGTCTCACTGTATTTACAGACCAAGTAAAGAGTACACAGAGACTGCTATAGAGTTTTTATTATATGCATGTAACAAAAATAGAAAGTCATGTGTAAAAGCTGTTCAAAATACTTGAATAACTGTTGATTTAGTTTGCATGGTTTTACCTACATCAGACTACTGTTTGACTAACTACAACTCGGACAAAGTTGCAGGAAATATCACAAATACATTTGACTTGAAATGATTTGGTTGTTTCAAATACTAAGTACTGAGTTAACAGTATACCTAAATTAAATTTCAAGTACTGAATGGTTTTTTAGTTATGTAAAGTAAAAACTAAGTGTAAGATTAACTAATTAGAATTTACACTATGGTTAAGTGTACCATGATTTTTCTCAGACCATTTTCAGTTATTGTATTTGTCAGGGGTAAGGGTTAAACCCAACAGCTGAGTTTGACTGCTGGACAGAAAGCTGGGTGAGTGGGTTGACAGAGGGCTGAACAAAGACAGACAAGGCGCAAGAATAAAAAGACAATAAATCAAAGGGGTTCAAGGCAGGGGTGAGGAGAGTATTATTTGAAATTTGCAGATGAAATAAAAAAAGCTTTTTACATTTGTACTAAGAAACAACTTTAAGTCCATTTCTATGACATGTTTTCCATGTGTCTTTTTTTAATACATTTTCATATTAAGTTTCTGTAACCAATCTGTGTATTCTTCCTGTCTCCCATCATTTCTAATGAAACCCAAACAGATCACTCCAACAATTATCTTTAACTGTGTCTATCAGACACACATTATCAAAGTACAGACTTTACCACTGCAATGTCACGTCCTTCTCAGAGTTTAATCTAATGTCACTGAATAAAAACGAAATGTGACTCCGACATTCTGACCACCGGGAACAACCCGCACACACACTGTCACGGTTCAGTTGAGCATCAGCTTCTCGCTGAGCTTTTTGGCAATTTTGTTAACAGCGCAGTCTTTTGTCATCTGCTCTACATCATGTCGGATTCTGCTCTGCAGCCTTTGATAGAAACGCTTTAATTCCTTCACTTCGCATTCACATTGTTGTTTCACCGTCTGTTGTTGCGCTTCTGTCAGCTTCTTCTCGTACTTTGTCTCCACAGCTTTGATTTCCTCCTCCAGCTTCTTCTGGTAAAACTCTCTGAGCTCTTTCTCCCTCTGATCCAACATCTTCACCACCTCCAGATAGGTGGGGTTGGAGTAAAACTGTCCTTCATTATAAGACACCATGTCATCTACTTTCTTAAACAATTCCAAAACCTGACCACGATCGTTGGCTTTAACATTGTTGAACACGTGATATCTGTGTCCAGCCTTCTTCAGGATCTCCTGCAGCTCGGGTGTAGCTTCCTTTAACATTTGTTCAAAGTCTGATTGGACTCTGTCTCCATATGTAAAGAGGATGATAGTATACCGCCAAACATCCTCCCCAAAGATCTCCTCTACCTTCTTCACAGCATCTCTTTCCTCTGCTGTGAAGGGCCCCACCTTTATAACCAGCAGGATGGCGTGGGGCCCTGGGGCCGACATGTTGATGCATTTAGAGATCTCTCTCTCCGCCGTCTCACTAGACAGAGATGTATCAAAGAGACCGGGAGTGTCAACGACAGCAACCTTCCTGTCCAAGACCTCGTCTTTCTTCTTGCTGCACTCACTGGTCACTGAGGAGAGAAACACAGACTGAACTTCACACAGACCTTAATGATCCAAAGATTGAGTCATTTCTGAAGACGCTGCTTGGATAAGTAGCAAAACGTTTCTACCAGGAGGAAACAAGTCCATTCGACGTGACTCAATCTTCGGATAGCCAAACCTGGATGACTTTTCACAGACAGAGTTCAATTATCTTATTCCGATTCGGGTGTTTACGCTGACTAGAGCCCCTTTCAGACAAGTTAGGAGGATCAGGTACAAACATAATCTGGAGTTTTGCTTTCAGACATGCAGCCAACAGCAGGAGAAAGTCCGGGTGAATTCCATTCACACTTGTGAAGAAATACTCCAGCTAACCGGGTAAGAGGTGGGGGGGGCATGATGCAAAACAAAAGCCACAGAAGTGATGTCAGATGACACTAACAATACTATCAATTTACTGAATCTAAAGTTACTACATTTACGTTTAAATACATTTACTATCAATAGTAAATGTATTGAGACGTATCCGCAGTATTAGTACGAGTTCTTCACCTTTGGGTGTTTATATTTGTCCGGTTTCACAGCAGTTGCGGGAAATTGATGTCATCAACACGCAGACGTCATTAGCTGTGAATCATCCAGAGTATCTCCACCTGTATTCACACATGAGCTGGGGTGGAGATAATCCAGAGTTTGCACTAGGGAGCTGGCTGGAGAAGATCCAGCAAATGTGTAGGGCAAAAGACTGGGGCAGACATACACTGCACTCGGGTAAAGTCTGGACTATGTCTGAATTCCGGCGTATGTCTGAAAGGGGCTTATTTGAAACCAGTTTATAAGAATAGAAGTGCTTTCAGGTTTTTGATAAGCTGTTTAAAGTTGAGTCTTCATTTGCCACTATCTCATCCTCCAGGATCTTTATCTATCTGTATTTAAATGCCATGTAATACTGTGTTAATGTAATTTCAGAAACTTGTATATGCGGCTGAAATGTACACAAACGATGCAGGTTCAATCCCCAGTCTACCCACCAGGTGTGTCCCTGAGCGAGACACCTGGGCACCAGCAGGTGGCTGCCCGCTGCCTCCCCAGAGGGATGGGTGACAAATAAAGGTGTGTTTTTCTTCTTCATATGCTACCTTGTAGCAAGTGTTTCGATCAAAAACAGCACCTGAGTCCTGGAAATACCTGATCCAGATCCAGGTGAGTTGGTAAAAAACAAAGACACCTGCACACAATCATTCAGAAACTTGGAAACATTCATGGACACTGTATTACCAATGAGTTGAGAACATAATGATAATAAAAATCGTGTGGTGAAGACGTGGTTTAGAGTTAGAGTGAGTCTCCATGAAATCCATCTAGTGTACTCTGAAGGGGTCCAAACGGTCTGTGTGGGTTTTACCTGAGGAGTGACCAACAGCTGCTCTAAACGCATCTCTTCCCAGTATGGTGTTTCCACTGGAACTCTTCCCTACTCCAGTCTTCCCAACGAGAACCAGTCTGATGTCTGAGACTAGAACACAGAAGACACGTTTACTAAAGAAACTGTGAATAACATGGAGCTTCCATTAAGCTCCTCTGCTTGTTCTCTGCTTGGCAGCTCCAACCTCAGCATGTTTCTACCAATATATTCACAGTTTCTCCTCTGAACGTGTCCAAACTACCTCAGTCTGGCCTCTCTGACTTTATCTCCACAACATCTAACATAAGCTGTCCCTCTGATGTCCTCATTCCTGATCCTGTCCATTCTCGTCACTTCCAAAGAAGAACCTCAACATCTTAAGCTCTGCTACCTACAGCTCTGACTCCTGTGCCATTGTTTCTTGAGCACCTTTTCTTTCGTCCTTGCTGATAATCTACCACACCCGACACTTTTCTCCACCTGTTCCAACCTGCTTGCACTCGCCTCTTCACCACGTCTCCACACGCTCTGTTGCTCTGAACCATTGACCCTAAATGCTTAAAGTCCTGAACCTTCTGTCCCTCTGCTTCCTGTAACCTCACTATTCCATTTGTGTGGTCATTCACACACATATTCTGTCTTGCTATGACTAACGTTCATTCCTCTACTTTCCAGAAGAAACCTCCACCTCTCTAGATTTTCTCCGCCTGTTTCCTGGTCTTACCACAGATCACAACGTCATCTGCAAACATCATAGTCCTTGGAGATTCCTGCCTGACCTCATGCGTCAGCCTGTCCATCACCAGAAGAAACAAGACTTGAGCTGATTCTTGATGCAGACCTACCTCCACCTTGAACTCCTCTGTCACACCTACAGCACACCCCCACTCACCCAGAGCTGTAAGACCCACTGTCTTACAGCTCTCACACATGTCCTGAACTACTCTGACGTACTTCTCTGCCACTCTGGACGACCTCATACAAAAAAACAGCTCCTCTCTCGGCACCCTGTCATACGCTTTCTCGAAATCAACTCTTCTACTCTTGTTTCTCTTACAACTCTTCTAAGTATTTGTTCCATCTTCCCATCACACTCCTGGCACCTGTCAATACAATTCCATAACTATCTTTAATCACACTAACCTGCTGCACATCCTTCCCATCTCTGTCTCTCTGCCTCGCCAGCCTGTACAAATCCACCTCTCCCTCCTTAGTGTCCAACCTACAAACAAGTCCTCATATGCTCTTTGTTTGACCTTTACCTTCACTTCTGTCCTTCTGTCTACTCTCTTCAGGTAAGCCATCTGAAGCACTTTTTAATAAAAAAGAAAAAACTAAACTTTATCACCTTCTGATGTTACACTGACCTAGTTTTAGTTTTCCAAATAAACTGATAAGTGAGTGTGCATATAACATGCGAGCTTACACTGTAGACGATCACTCATACTCCCTCTCCTCCTTCCTTCTGCTGTTGAGACGGAAACACAAGGTTAGTTTTCCCCTCTCATAGTGTTTCTGTTTCTGACCCAGTCCGCTCAAGCTCACTTAACTCTTCGTTGTCACACTGAGGTCAGTTCATCTTTTAGAATAAACTAGTCAGTATTTAGTGGACAGGTGAATGTTTTCAGATCAGCTGTTAAAACGTCACCTGCTGGAGTCAAACACAGAGAAGTTTTATTCACCATCGAGGAGACGAGTGTTTGGTGGAGAAGCAGTGCAGTATGTGGCTGATCTGGTTTATAACATAAAATTATCTGTGGAATCTAGAGACCTGTCACCAGCACGTAGACTGCTAAACTGTGCAAACACATTTGATTTTAAACTCTTAAGAAATAAAACATTTACCCACAGCCAGCGAAGACTGGGCTGCTTCATTCATGTTGTTACTGCTTCACTAATGCATTTCGTCTGATACAGATCACTGATCATGTTATATGGCTGTGCTAGAACCCAGAAGTGTTGGGACACTGTGTAGACTTTAAATAAAAAGAAAACACAATGATTATCATTTCTGATTGTTGACAGAACAAACAAAGAAACATGAAATGTTAAAACCAAGAGATGTGATTGGTATTTAAATACTATATAGTAACGCTGTGTGTGGAACCAAAAATGTACAGTTCAGATTCACAGACCACCTTCCAGTCTTCAGTGGGGCACTGGTGGTGCTTGGTGGTCCAGTAAACCCGGACACTTTGACCTCAACATGCTACTCATGACCTGGGCAATATTACATTCAGCTGTGCACTTGCACACACACACTTTCTATATCAGCCTGCACTTGCCAACAGCATTTTCTCAGAGATTGTATTTACAGTTTTTTATTTTTTGTTACGAGTGAGTTGGTTGGTTCCTTCTTGTTGACTGAGTGTTAACCTGCACATGACTAATAAACCGATCTGAATCTGAAAACTCCTCCATCTTTAAAGATCATTTTGTTTCTTTTTACTATACTAATTAGTGTAATGCAGTAACACTTTATTCCAACACTTGCTTGTATCAGCTTTTAAAGTTTTGCTGTGAAGACATTGTCCTCCCATCACATGATCTCCATTTGTCTTGTTCACTAAGCGGAAGTGAAAGTAAAAAGAAAAATTTAAACAGCGCCACAACAAAAGTCAGAAAATAAACCCACACATTCACTGATTGGTCAAAATTATGAACAATTTAGAAATTAATTTTAGATAGACTCGGTTTTATATTAAAAACAGTGACAGAGTTCAGAAACACAGAGAACTTCACAATAAAAGCACAGATTGACAGTCAGACTGAAGTGAAATCAGAATCAAATTCATCTTACTAGATGATTTAGTCGCTGCCATCGTCTGTGATCAACATTTATTTCGCCTCATTATTGTCCAGCCTCTGACACCTTGAACCCGTAACGTCCATTACAACCTCAGGAAGTGCTGGTCCCGCTCTGAACCTTCGAAATAAAACTACCACAGAGAACGTGAGGAAACGTTTCAAGTCAGCTTCAAGCATAACGCTTTTATTTTGAAGGGAGGCTTTTTCCGCCAGTCGAACGGAAGTAGAAACTAAAGTACGAAGACAGCGGAAAAATGTGCAGTAAATGAAGAATTTCTTCGGGCTGTTGTTAAACATGAGCTTCTTCGTGTTTCTCTCGGCTGGTTTACCTCGACAGGTGAGTCCAGCTGGATCCACAGGGTCATAGAAGCGCTGCAGCAGCGTTAGCATAGCTGCTAGGAAGCTAACACACCCTAACGGACCTTTACTTCACTCAAGGTGTGTACAACGGGATAGACGACATGAGTAAAAGCATATATATTATATATTATTATTATATTATTATACTATTATTTGGCCACACAGGTGTGACGGTGACAGGACGAACCTTTGGATGAGACCACCTGATGGACTGAATACTGGATCTTAAATGCAGCGGATTCTAATCCTGAGTGTTTGTCCGCTGCAGGTGTTACGATGGATCCAGATCCAGATCTCACCATTGTCCTTCTGGGAAATACAGGAGTCGGAAAAAGCGCTTCAGGAAACACAATTTTAGGCCGAGCAGCATTTGAGTCGAAGACTAGCTTCAGACCTGTGACGACTAGATGTTCTACAGAAACGGGAGAAGTGTTTGGGAAACGGATCTCAGTGATCGATACTCCAGGAATATTGGAGACAGAGGAGCAGATGAAAACCTGCTGTCAGAATGTTCTGAAATCTTCCAGACCATGTCTGTTCCTGGTCGTGCTGAGAGTTGGTCGGTTCACAGACGAGGAGGAGAAGAAAGGTGTGGACACAGCGACGAGAGTCCTCGGAGACAGTGGAATGAAGAACAGTTACCTGTTGTTTACAGGTGGAGATGAACTGGACTCGTCACTGCCGGAATACATCCTCAACTCCAAAAGAAGTTCGCTTAGAGATGTGGTGAAAAGCTTTGAAGGCCGCTATCATGGGTTTAATAATAAAGATGGAGGACGGGAACAGGTCAGAGAGTTGCTGGACAAGTCGGAACATCTCAGGACCTTTGAGCTGCCAGGACTTCAGTCAGACGGTAACGAGAACATTGGATGTTTCTCAGCACACAAAAAAGCAAGGCCGTCGTAGTTATTTCTGCAGAGCACACAGCTCCTTTTCAAATAGAGATGTGTGCTCCCCCAAATTGACTAAGGCAGAAATTGATAACGTAATTAAAAACTTAAAGATCTAACGTCAGTTTGTGCACACAGCTCTGCCTTGATCCCTGCACCTCACTGTGCATTTATAATTTTTCTCAAAATCTTACTCTGATCATTGTTAGTATGACAGTTATATATTACCACTCCTGTTTTCATTTTCTGATGCCTTCTTCTTTCTGCCTAGCCTTTCCTCCCCTTTTCTCTTTCTTCCCCCTTCGTCTCTCCCCCTCCCACCCGCCCTTTAACACACGCCTTCTGTTTATTCTGGTACGTTCGACCTACTCTGCACCACACACACAACCACAGGTTAATGTGTGAAGCTCTATTGATTAACACAACTTACATACTTAACTTGTCTTCTTGTGTTTGTCTGTGTCTTCTCACATTCTTTCAGTTTGTCCTCTGCAGGCTGAGAAACAATAAATGATGCCAGTAAAAGTGGGAGGGTAACTCATAGCGCTCAGTATTAACCAGCCTCCACTGGTGACATGTCTTCTCCAATAAACCAGCATTAGGTGCAATGTTCTTCACAGAGATGTTTCCATTTTATTAATGTTAATGGATCACAGCAGTCAGTTTAAGTTATCATCGTAAACATTTATCATCACCGATTTTCTCTGTTTGATCTGTCTGTGTGTCTGTTAATGTTCCAACATGGATCCAGCTGTATCCATCGTTCTTCTGGGAAACTCAGGATCTGGTAAAAGTGCTGCAGGAAACAAGATTTTAGGACAAACAGCGTTTGAGTCCAGATCTTCACTCAAACCAGTAACAACACAGATCAGAGAGGAAACAAGACAAGTGTTTGGGAAAAAGATCACAGTGATCGACACTCCGGGAATATCGGGATCAGAGGAGCAGATTACAACCTGGTGTCAGAGACACCTGCAGTCGTCCATACCCTGCCTGTTCCTGGTGGTGGTTAGAATTGGTCGGTTCACTAAGGAGGACCAGGAAGCTGTGGAGGCAGCCGTCAGAGTCGTCGGTCCTCGAAGGTTTAAAAACTGTTACCTGCTGTTCACAGGTGGGGACAGTTTGAAGGACATGTCTCTGACAGTGTTTATCTCTGAAGATGAAGAAAGTTCACTGTCAGAGGTCGTCAGCAGGTTTGGAGACAGAATTCACCAATTTAATAACCAGGACAGTGGACAGGAAGAAGTCAGAGAACTGCTTCAGAAGTCAGGTAAAACGCACACCACATGAAATACAGGAAACAACACTATGTATGCACGACACAGGTTTTTAGAACGAGCTTCAACCAACGATCTCCACAGCAGAACGAAAAAACAATACGACATTAACAGTTACATTTAGTCGTTTGGCGGATACTTTTATCCAAAGCAGAGTACGGTACAAGAAGCAAAAATCTAAGTCAAGGAGAAAACATTTAAAACATTGGCAGTGAGGCTGCTGAGCTTGCAGACGTTGGCCTTGTCCCCCATTGTCGCACAGCTTTGGGATCCTTTGTGTGATGTACCGACAATCAAAGACTTCGTTGGCAGAGAGTTGACCACTCTGTAGGTGGGACTCAGAGCTTTGAACCTGATGGCAGGTACAGGAAGCCAGAGGTGGTGCAGAATTAGCAGAATGCCTCCGTCTGGTGGAAAGACCAAGTCCTTGTGCTAATTCAGGTTCTGTTCATTGCAGGTTCCCCTTTTTTTCATTAAAAAGACAATTTGCATCCAGCACATTTACCTCAATTTTGAGAAACACAAACATAAAAAAAACCTTTTATTATTATTTTCGCAGTTTCAAAACCTTGGCTGAACAAAACAAATCAAAAACAAAACAACTCATGAATTTGTAATTAATTATTAATATTACAACTGAATTAACAGCGTGTCTTCAAAACCAAAAAGTCAAGTTCTTTCAAAATAAATTAAAAACGTTCTTAAATTCTAAATTATCAGTATTCTTTTTAGAGCAGCTTAATTCACCTGTCAGCTGTTGTCACATTCATGCTCTTTGCCCCTTGACTTGAGTACAGAATGTGGCTCCTTCTCAGTTTAACTGAACTGCCTGCTGCACTGATTCTTCCGCTCCTTCCTCTGCACGTTTCTGCCTCCACAGGTGGATGTTGGGATTGTAGTTGCTCCACAGCAAAAAGTTCAAAATTTCCACCAGTTCCATTATAGATCGACAGTATCTGCTGTCATCCGTCCATCCATTATCCGGAACTCCTTGTGCTGTGTAGAGTTGGGGGCCTGGAGCCTACCCAACCTGTTGTAGGCTCCTTCCTGGACAGGTCTCAAGTCCGTCTCAGGGCCACCACAGAGACACTGACAGGCAAACATTCACACCTACGGACAATTTAGAGTCACCAATGAACCTAACATGCATGTCTTTGGACGGTGGGAGGACATACAAAGTCTGCATAGAGGGGCCACAGTCGGTCGAGGACACGAACACACAACCCTCTAGCTGTGAGGTGACAACCATGGCCAGAGAGTTGTTGATTTGTTTAAACACTGAGAAGCTTTTTCCTGAATCACAGACTCTGAGCTCAATCTTTGTCCTAATGTTTTCTCACTGACTTTAAAAAAGTTCCAAGATTCAAACTGTATTAATTCATGTATTCATGAAATTATTTTGCCCTGTTACAGCTGCTGTCTGAAAGCATAAACACAAAAGCAGAAAATCTTTGCATTCATCCCTAAAACCAAATATAATGTGCTTTACAATGTTGTTTAACCAACAGCTCGAGGAGTCCTCACTCCTCCCTGGACACTCGAACAATTGTCTGTTGCCATGTACATAGTTTTATTGTGACTGTTTGTTTTCTCTGCAGCTGCTGAGCTCATGGAGTCTATTAAGCTGACGGACAGGAGAATTGTTCTGATTGGTCTGTGTGGAGGAGGGAAGAGTTCATCAGGAAACACCATCCTGGGATCAGACCAGTTTAAAACTGACTGTGGATTTGAACCAGTCAGAACCGGGATTGTTTCTAAATCAGCAGCAGTGGAGGGACGCTGGGTCACAGTGGTGGACTTTGAAGGATTCTGTAGCAGAGACACCGATCCTGATCACCAGTTAATGATAATTAACCAGCTGTCTGATCCAGGACCTCACGTTTTTGTGTTTGTGGTAAGATTAGGCAGGATGTCCAGAGAAGACTGCATCCTGCTCAGGTCTCTGAAAGAAATGTTTGAATGCCGTGGCCATAAATGGGCCATGGTGCTTTTTACTCACGGAGACCAGCTGAGGGGTCGGTCCATCGATGAGATGATCCAGTCCAGCAAACTTGTGTCTGAGCTGGTCTCCATGTGTGGACAGAAATACTGTGTGTTTGACAACAGTCACAGAGAAAACCGACAGCAGGTCAGGGAGTTCCTGGACACAGTCGATCAGATAGTTGCAGAAAATGGAGGAGGTTACTTCACACTGTATCGATGGGGGCGTTTGCATTGGCTCGGCCATCGCCATAGGTTCTTCCATCGCCATAGGCTCATCGATTCTGAAGATGAAACACAGACACCCAGGCCCAGTCCTCTATTGATCAACTTTGAAAACTTTGTTCATGTTTCTTACTGTCTGGATGAATTCTATAAGCAGCTTGATGAAGCCGACTGACACACTTCAGGTTGTGTGTTATTACTAATCACCATTGCGTATGTGTGTAACGACAGCTGTCTGTTATTGCTGGGAGATCCTGTGACTGTCACGTGGTTTGTTTGAGCTGTAATCGTTCTGCAGCCGTTCTGCAGCCAACGTAACACGATGTAAACATGATGATGGTGACATCACAAACAAAGCTTTAGTCAGTGTGGATCAATTTCACCATGTTTCCTCAAATAAAACATTTCATCAGTGAATGTAAGGAGCAAAAATTGTAAAGTTTATATTCATTTCAGAAGATTCTGGCTATATGTGAATGATTCCGAAGCCACAGCCTTTGTAGGCCTCATGATCATTTTAATGTTTCTGCAGATGGAAAGTGTGAACGGCAGCCTCATCACTTCTAGTGGAAGCTTCTCGTGGAGGGATCCCTTAAACCTTTTTCCTGTATGAGGAGGAATGATCACAGCAGTTAAATCTGTTCCAGTGTTCACATGAACGCCTGACTCTTGTTTTAAGATAAACTGGAAAAACTGTGAACTGACCTTTAACCTTTAAATACAACATCACATGAACAAATGTGAAAAGTAAAAATGCAGCTGAATATCTCCTGCATATGTTTTGTTTTTCTTCTTCTGAGCCGTGTACAACATGTGAGTTAGTTTTACACAGGAAGAGATGGATGTGACAGGGCTAATCAATGTGAATATTTAATAAGCTTTATGTCAAGGAAATATCACTGAACACATTGTAGCAAGTGTTGTGCTAGATATCAACAGAACAGCTGTTGAGAAGTTAATGAAAAGTGTGATGTGTTTCGAAGAAAGATTTCTCCAGTGAAAGTGAAAAAATGAAGACAAAAAACAGGCACAAGCACTGGTTTCATCTTTGCACATTTTTAAACGGACATATTTTTATTGTAAAATTTGTTTTTTAGTTGAATGGAAAGTTTCCATTTTGAGATTTGCAGCAGATTGATGTTGTCCAGCGAGAGTTTGCATTGATGAAGGATGTAGTCGTTCCACGTCTGAACATGTTCAGTTCAACTTTCTGATTGAACAGGAACCAAAGAGAAACCACGCAGACCTAAAAAGTAACAGTAAATGCAGGAACGTACATGAATCTTTAGACCCAGTGCATGCTGGGAGGATTCCTAACACACCCGTGGTCACAGGATCAACACTCAGCAAATCAAACAATGCTGATCACAGCAAAAGTTTGTCCAGGATTAAATCCTCCAACGGTTTTCTGGGAGAATTAACAGGATTGTTTTACCCTGATCACCTAAATCTGGATTATTGAAGAACTGGATCCAGTATCCAGGATTAAAAAGTTAATTCATCTGAGACAGTCCCACGGTGATGGTCTGTCTTGTTCCACTGTGGATCCTGAATGAAGCGGTGTTAAAAAAAAGCACCTGTCATTCTGTTTTCAGTTCTATTCTCACTTCACTGGTGAAGTCAAGAATCGATTAAAATTTTTTTGTGCACTACACGGACAGGCTCCTCAGTATATTACAGACTTATTGACCCCATACCATCTGTTGATGGTTTTAAAAAGCAGTTGGAGACACACTTATTTCAACAGACTGTTAGTTTGAACTATTTTTATGAATTTTATTTTGTTTCTGTTATTGTTCTGTGTTAGTTGAATGAGCTTTTCAGTGTTAATTATTTTTTACTATTATTTTTGTTTCTGTGTTTTTATTTCATCTTGAAGCACAGATTTTATCTGTGAAAAGTGCTACATTAATAAAGTTTACTTACTTACAGTGACTGACAGAGTTCGTATAGTTTCAGATATAAGAGGGAAGGAATAATAAGAATAATAATTACATTACTATGGATTATTTGATTACAGCAAAGCTACAATTTACAGTGTAACCAGATCAGAAATACCGAGAAAATGACAGGAAGAGATGGATAAAGAATAATGGCTGAATAAGAAGGAGAAAAGAGGCTGATTTAATTATTCTGGGTAAAACTCTGCAGTAAAAACAGAAACAGTGAAACACGAATACAGGATCTTTAGTTTAGTTTATATTCAGAGAACCAGACTTATTATTGTTAAGATTTATCGTTTTCCTGCCCAGTGACAGCTGATGGGTTTGAGCCATAGACTGTAAGTAAAGATATCGACATGTGGTCGAGGGTTTGACCAGCGGATCCAGTTCCGGCCAGTAGGTGGCAGGAAGGCCACGTGTCAATTAACCACAGAAGAAGAAGGGTCACGCTGACAGGAAGTGAAGAGAAAAACTACCATTGGGTTTTTGTTTATGATCGTGGTCATGAATTGTTGAAGCGAAGTTCCTAAGGACACGGACCGGGACACGGACCGGGAGACCGGTGTGTAGAAATCCTCATTCTGGTGCCGGCCGCACCGCGGGCGGACATGTGCTGGAGCGACACGCTCCTGGTAAATGTGATATTTCAGTACAAAAATAACAAAACTCTCTAGTAAATATGATTTGCTTATTCATTGGACAATTTGTCTCCTGGTTTTTTGAAGCGTTAGTGTCTCTCTTTTGTCTCCTGTAGGTTTTTTGATTTTCAAACATGGATCCAGAACCAGATCCAGGTCAGGATCTCACCATCATTCTCTTGGGAAACACAGGAGTTGGTAAAAGTGCTACAGGAAACACCCTTTTAGGTCGAGCAGCATTTGAGTCTAAAACTTCTTTTAACCCTGGAAAGACGCACATCTGCGAGCAAACAGGAGAAGTGTTTGGGAAATTGATCTCCGTGATCGACACTCCAGGAATCCTGGGATCAGAGGAGCAGATTGCAACCTGCTGTCAGGAGGCTCTGAAGTCCTCCAGACCCAGTCTGTTCCTGGTGGTGGTTAAAGTCGACCGATTCACTGAAGAGCAAAAAAGTGCTGTGGATGCGGCTGTAAGAGCTGTTGGGGATCAGGGTTTCAACAAGACTTACCTGCTTTTCACAGGTGGGGACACGTTAAAGAACAAGCCAGTGGAGGATTTTATTTCCCAAGACAATGAAAGTTCCCTCCCAGGTGTTGTCAGGAGGTTTTCAACGAGATTTCATCTGTTTAATAATGAAGACAGAGGACTGGAACAAGTTAGAGAGCTGCTCGAGAAGTCAGGACACCTTCAGAGCTGTGAACAGGATCATTCCATAGGTATCAAGTCAACAGGTGTCATGGCATCACCTCAACGGGTCAGCAGGTAGGAAAAGGGTTTTAATGTCTCTGTATTTTTTCTCACCTCTAGATGCTAGGGAGTCCACAAGGTCGGAGGTCACAAGGATCATTCTGATTGGTCCAGCTGGAGGCGGGAAGAGTTCTGCAGGAAACAGGATTGTAGGAAGCTGCGAGTTTGACATTGACTGTGACTTCGATGGAGTCAGGAAACAACACACGTGCGCATCAGCAGATGTGGAGGGAGGCCAGATTACTGTTGTGGACTCTGCAGGATTTACGGCTGAAGATCTGACTCCAGACCGGCTGATCCAAGAGATCAGGGCCCTGATACAGCTGGCTGATCCTGGACCACATCTGTTTGTGCTTGTGGTGAAGATTGGCAGGTTGTCCAGGGGAGACTCACAGCTTCTCCAGTTCCTGACACAACTGTTTGACGGAGAGGTTTCTAAATTCACCATGGTGCTGTTTACTCACAGAGATGCACTCGTAGACCAGAGTCTACATCACAAGATACAGTCCAGCAGGCAGGTGTCTGAGCTGGTCTCCGTGTGCGGAGGACGATACTGTGTGTTGGACAACACTCAGAGGGAAGACACGCAGCAGGTTAGAGAGGTTATTTATCAAATCGATGAAAGAATCCGAGGCAACAATGGACAATACTGCAGCTTGGACATGTTCAACATGGTGGAGATAAACCTTAATGGAGTTTGGAAGAGACTAAAAGGTCCAGACCAAAGAGGACAGAGAGGCCAGACACTTACTGACAGGTTCCTGAATAGGGTATGTGGATGTTTCTGTCCTCAGTCGTCTGCAGGACCAGAGGAGACGTCACCAGTTCAAACGGTTTGAACTGATTCACAGAGACTGTGAGTCTTCATGGGTCCGCTCGGTTCTAAGTTGGGTCAGTTTCAAGCCCTGCTCTTTCTTATCGGGTCAGTTTGACTTTACTGCCACAGAGTTGCGTTTCAGCGTCCAGGTCAAGAGTGGACCTGAATGGACTGAGTGTGTAAGACTGTGTCAAATATGGCAATACAGTTTATGAAATCCATTAAAATATTTTTATGATCTTCAAAAACAGAGTTTTCCAACATGGAAACTGAAGACAAAAGGACTAATTAGTTTTGATTTCCTTGGTTTTTATGCAAACTTTTTGATGGTTTAACCTGTTCTGTCATCAAACAGCTACTGAAACGGAAATGTCCCCATTGTGGGACGAGTAAAGGTTTATCTTATCTCTAGGTTGTTCAGACAGAAAATAACATCAGAAATCTGAAACAATGGGCCTAGGTAGACTTTTTTTTTGACCACCTCAGAAAGGGATTAGGAGCTGAGGGACAAGAAGGCCTGGAAGACAGGACATAAAGACAGTTAGGATTGAGAGACCTGAGGCTGCAGCAGAAACCTACAAGTTGGCTGGGAGAATGTGATCCAGGTCCAGGGAAAAAGACAGTTAATGATCCGATAGATGCAGAAGAGTGACTGGATTTTGGGTGGGTTGAGGACGCAGGGATCAGTCTGAGGTGGATGTTCAGGTCTCCCAACATGATGAGAGGAGAAGACGTCTTTAGGCAAGTGGGACAGAAACATGTCAAGCTCATCACAGAAGTTCCCCAGTTGGTCAATGGACCACAATCACGTGGACTTTTGTAAAAGAGCTAAACTTTCTGCCACTAGATTAAAACAGACTAAATGTGGAGACACAGGAGAAGTGAGAAAACACCAGCTGCCCCTGAAAGAATTTCAAACAGCCCGATCTGTTCAGCATTTAAACGTTTGTTTCCGTCTTTCTGTCAGGTACAAGTTGGTCGAGAGACGTGCTGAAAATCATATAAAGATGTCCGAATGTCATCAACAGTTTTATGTCTGGGATAATGTCGCTGTTGCAAGGACAGGTACGTTCACTTTACAGACTGATGACGTCCTCCCCACGTTCAGTCTTTTAGTTTGAACAGAGAAACACTTCGACAACATGTTGTAAATGATTGAAAATGTGTGTAAATCTGAGTATGTGGGTGGATACATGATTTAATAGAGTGGGAATTTATCTTGTTCTGATTTGTTTCTTTCCCGAATGTTTAATAAAGTTTTCAGCTCATTAAAGTGCATAAAATAAAATTACTTCAGGCTTCACAGTCCAGTTCTGCATCCTCACCGTGTCTTGAAGTGTGGAAACATCGTTCAGTCTCTACAGTCGATCTTTTTTCTTTTCCAGGTGCTGACGTTTGATCCTGATCGACTGAGAGAGAATCTCACGTTCTGTGAAAAAGGCAACGGTATAATTTCCCACAATTATGACCGTTTTGAGGAAGCTGAGGTGAATGTGAGACGCCTGTGGCCTGACTATCCTGGACCACTGCAGACGTCACAGTAATTAGCAGGTAAGGAGAAAAACCTGACGTCACTTGTGTTGCTGCACTAACTTCTCCATGTCCCATGATGCCTTGCAGCACCATTCAGTGAGTCAAACTTTATCAGTCGCAGCTCAAATGCCAACGGCCTCGTTTTAATCCTGACACAGAGCTGTGTGTGTCAGATTCATGCTGCTGTGGTTTTTAGGTCTGTGATAACCACTGATACTTATTTCTCATCCTTGCAGCTTCATCTAAGACTGAACCATCTGACTGATGGTTCATCAAGGATCTAATTCATCAGGAAAATCTGCATTTCCACCTAAAAACCTCTGAGACTCCACAACATCTCAGCGTCTCTTAATGTAACTGTCATTACACTGAGAGTAATTCCTTCATTACGGTGGCAGAAATAAACCTGTCTTCAACATCTGTACTTGTCCTGTCTTTAATCCTTCACATTCTGCTCACTGCAACACAAGCTAAACCAGTTCTTAATGTTGGATTAGAAACGAAAGTCAACTCTCGCCACGACCAGATTTGCAGGTTTCCAGGTGTCATGGACGGATACAGATGGTTATTGTCCTCACAGACAACGTCTCATGGTTTGACTTTGCAGCAAAGCACATTTCAGGGTTTTTCTCAGTTTAACAGAAACTCTGAGACCACGTCCACACTGCTACTCACAGACATAAAGACCATCTGAGCTGAGGTCTATGGAGCAGTTAAAACAAACCTTCTTCTTCTTCGGACAGAAGTCAAAACTCTTCTTGTTGTTGAGCCAAAAGGATTAAAGTCATGTGACAGGCATCTTGTGAGAGAAAAGCGTCAAGTTTTAAAAAAGTTTTTTAAATTGTAGGTGTGACTTAAGCTAAGCCAAAATGGACTCAAAGCCCAAGGATTAACAAATCCAGTAAGTTTTTTAAATAATTTATGATTAAGTTTCTTTGCATTGTTAGTTAAAGATGTGAGAAGACTAAAAGAAAATATACACACTGATGGTTTTCAAGTTTCAATTTTCTCACTTTCATTTTCATTACAGTTTATAGATACTAGAGACTTTTTTTTCTTTCCATTTCCATCAACTGTTGCCACTGTCCATCCATTAGTTGTAGGGATGTTAAAGTACAGCAGCGTGTCCCGGGGACTGATCCCTCCAGTAAAGACCAGCAGTGTCCTTTGTTACGACCCGGCCTAGGGGAGAACCAGGACACAACACAATTTGAGACTCCCCTCTTCCCAGCGCCCAGAAACCACCAGAACAGATAAACTTAAGCCCACAAGGTTTATTGTTCGTCTGTTTAGACACAGGTTCACAACGTCAGGGCGGGTCCAGTAAAAATAACTAAACCGGCAAATCTGCTCTTACCTCATCAAACATAAATTTAAACAAATCATACATTGCACTGACCTACTCTCCTACCCAAAAACAGGAGAAAACTGGTAATCAAAGAAATAAAAGGCTAACCACACCCTTAGCACTGAATTCGTGGCACGAGGTCCAACAAGGTAGTATGTGGGTCTGGCGGTGGGCGAGAGAAGAGTCCCGGGTCGGACTGGGAGGCTCTGGATTTAAACCCCTCAGGTGGAGACTGCGACCAATCCACTCCCGGAACGGCATCCAACAAACCTGTTCAGCCAATCACACTCTTAGCCGCTTGATCAACGCCACATACGTCACACACACACGGGGAGAGACAAGGTCCACAGGTACAGGAATATAAACACATTATAACACATTACGACCCAGGTCGTAAAACCTTCACCCTGGTTACTCATTTGTAGCCTTGTGGTTTGTTTGGAGCAGCTGTAAGAAGGAATAATTAAAAATGTTCCCGTCATAAATGTGGATTATTGTATCTAACTTTTTCCTCTTTTCCCTCTATTGGCCTGACACAGACTGTCTCCTGAAAATGAACCTGAATAGAATTAGTTACATTGGGGTCCAATAACTAACTGGTGTAGAAACACCTTGGGGGACAGGGACAGACAGACAGACTGAGCGTCCGTGTCCTGTAGTTTGATGTGGTCTACAGTCCTCACTCTCTGTCCCTCACTAACAAGCACAGAGCTCAGTGTCCTCACCTGATTTATCCCGATCGATTTGTCCTAAAGAAGACGGATTTCTCTGGACTAGCGAGGAATCCAATGGACTAATTGTTGTGAAAGAAGACAACCACACTTGTAGCCATAGTACCGTACAGGACACAGCTGGAGACAGCGGTTACCTCCACATGAAAGGATGTTATTAATACATGAATAAAGATCAAAATATAATAAAATCAATACTATCACCATTCAGCCTTAAAAAGTTTTCATCTTAAAATAACAGACGCTAAACTTTAAATGAACTCTGAGTTCATTGGAGTTGAAGTATCTTTAATACTTTCACCAGTTGTTGTAGGTTTCAGTTTGTCTTCAGCTTTGTCAGTTTCATTTTTTTAACACTATAATGTATTATTATTATTGTTGTTTCAACTTTCATTTTAAAGACAATAAGGACATAAAGTTTGGAACATTCACTGTATGACTTTAGATTTACTTTCACTTTCATTGCCTGAGAAACTGCTGACAAATTGAAAGTAAAAGCTGATAACATCAGACAGTGGCTGCGTCTCTTCACGTCCTTATTCTGTTACTCCCTTGAAAACATGAAATGGGAGGAGTTTATATTAGTTCATATCTGAACACTGGGTTGGTTTCATAGATCAGTTCTCTACACAGCAGAGCACAGGCAGCAGTTATTATTCTTAGTGAAGACTCATTTGTCTTTTTATCCCGCATCACACTCTGTCCGACCATGGAGACACGAACAAACTGGCGAGGACATGGAGAACGTTTTGTTACCGGTCAACACTTGAAGCTGGATGAGTTGAAAGAAGAAGCTCGAGGTATTGGTTTGCCAAATCAATACCTCTTCAAAGAAAACATCCCAAATTATCCCCGACCAGAGTTTCATGTGTCTCATCTGAAACACGACACGGACGGAGTCGGGTTACGTGGCATCAGGAGGGATGGTGGATTTAAGAACCTTGGTAAAGAATCTCTGAAGCTGCTGTGGTGGAGTCTGTCTGTGGGACCTGAGGACGTTACAGCAGCAGAGACGAGGCTCCTGGAGAAAACCTTCCCAGAGCGGACAGAGGAGCAGGTCCAGGAGCAGCGGAGCTTCCTGGGGACGTTTGCCACCTCCCCGGCCTTCAAGGAGACGTCCAGACTGGGCTCGTACCGCTTCACCTTCCCCCTGGAGGAGGTGCTGCAGGCCTACAGCCAGCAGGTACCAGTGTGTCTGTCTTCACTGTGACGAGTGAAAACAACAGTGGTGCATTTAATAAAAAACTGGTATTTATTAATTTAAAATGTTTAATTTGCTCAGATTTTTTTTTTTGAATAAAGACTTTCAAATGTTTCTCTCTTTCCCTCAGAAAGTCCAAACACCCAAAGGGATCAAATGTCAGTGTAGATTTGAATATAGGAAAAGACATGTAGAGATTTTTTTTACACTGGCAAAACCTTACCTGTGCAGCCAGTTACACCTAGATTTGATGACCCCACCCAGAAATTATCACGACTACAGTAGCTATTTTTAGAGGACCCAGAAAAGAGACTGGAGGACGCAGAATTAGAAACACAAAAACCAAGTTTATTGAAGTTAGTGGTGATGGGGGTGGACCAAAGGGAACGACGGAGGGTTGAGCGGTCGCCTAGGAGATAAACAGAGGGAAAGAGAAAGAGAAAGGATGGCAACTTAATTTGGCTTTCGGCGTAGAAGAGGGGAGGAGGCAAACTCGGGAAGGGGAAGGATCGGCCAGGAGCAGGTGAGGTTGTCGACAGGGAGGAGAGAGGAGGAGAAAAGGGAACAAAGAAGGGACAAAGTAACAAATTAGGAAACAACGTATCAACAAAAAGCGGCGAGCCGGAAAAACGACAAGCAGAGAAACCTTCGTGTTGCAGGTTGGCGAGGAAAAAACAATAACCAGAGGAAAAAGACAAAATCTGACGGGTATAAAAATCATCAAAAATAGAAACCCAGGAACCAAAACTCAAAAACCAAAAGTCTACAAAAATACAAGAATCTTCTTACAGGAAATATAACTCGAAAAAACACAAGGTGACAGAGAGACTTACAACAAGAGCGTGTGTCGAAGAATGAACGAAGTCAATCCAGAGACGAGAAGCAGGTGAGAGGCTTAAAACAGGGAGACAACAGGTGACCAGAGTTAGGCTGATTAGGAGCAACGGGGAGGAGCCGGGTGAGACAGAAAATACGGAGAAACATAAACCACGGTAGCCAGGGCAACAGTGACCGGAGTGGACTCATTGTGTTTGTACAGCTAATAATTCCTACATAAATAAACCCCACCCCGTCCTTCTGTCTGTGCTGTAGTGTTATTAACCTGTATTTCTTTGCAGGTGCAAAGCCAACGTTTGTTCACAATCAGTTTGTCTAATGTTTTCAGAAGTAGTTTTTCAAGCCAACACTTCCTTCTGTAATTTTTCTGGTCCTTTCTAAACTTGATTGTCTGCTGCATTAAGCATTTACATTTACATTTAGGCATTTGTCAGACACTTTTATCCAAAGCGATTTACAAGTGAGGAACAAAGAAGCAATAAAATCTAAGTTTAGGAGAAAAACATCAAAGTAAAGTGCTGTCAAACAAGTGTTTCATGAGATGCAAGAAGAGAAAAAAGAAAAAGCAGGAAGCAAACACACTATACACATAGATTATAGGTGATGCTGCTTATGTAAAGCTGCAGAGCTCTGCACAAACATGAGACATCCAACTAACAGCAAAACTGTCTCCGTACTGTGAGTCTCTTTATGCTCAGCTCACTTTGACTAATAAAGGAAACTGATCCCAGTGAAAAGGGTTTGAAGCTTCTTAGTGATGCACAGTGACCTGGACCCCTCCAATAAAAACTCTTTCATTTTATCCAGTTTTGCTCCGGTGGTCAGCCCATCATGCGGATTTTCAGGACCGTCCTCTACAAACAGGAAGTGGTGCATGTGGTGCTGGTCCACAGCCCGACCAATCAGGAGCTGTTCTCTGAGTTCCCCTTACTGACTGATGACCCGAACGCTGTCTGTGTTTACCGAGATGGTCACTTCATCTGGAGGCCGGAGGCCATGTGTGAGACACACGGGTGAGAGTTCAGACCTTCTTAAAGATTCACAATCCTCTAAAGTTCCTGTTTTAATAACATGCACTTAAAAAACAGCCAAACACAGACACACATGCTGTCAGGGAATATGATGTAATGTTCATGTGGTGAACACGAGAAATCACATTGTGTCCAGAACGAAGAGAAATCAGCAGTGAACGCTGCCTGCACACATGCTCTGTGCATGTGACAATCACACCTACAGCAGGTTCCTCCTGAGAAATTTCTTTGTTACAGCTGCTTAAAAAAGAACAAAAGGAGAAAACCAAACTCAAAGAAAGACAAGAAACTTCTAGGTCACCAAAAAATAAAACATTGTGGACAATAAACCCAGAGTGAATGCAGTTCAGTGAGAGGTAATGAGGGTGTCTGTGCAAAAAATCTAATGTGAAGATGATGAAAATGAATGAGTGAAGTTAACATGCAGTAATTATACAAAGACACGGTTCATTAGAAAACAGCGGATCGAACATTGACACTGGAGGTCGTTGATGCTGAAAGACGTGAGCTTCAGAAACGGAAAGAAGGTCCATGTGGACATGTTGCGATTGACAGAGTGCGACATGACGTGTTTGCAGAGACGGATTTAGAGAAATCTGAACATCCTGCGCCACAGAGGTCAAAACAGCTGAGCAGAACCAACACGCTCATAGGTCAATGAAAATGTTTGTTTCTGTCTTTCTGTCAGGTACGAGTTGATCGAGAGACGCGATGAAAACCAGGTGGAACTAAGGAAACTGTTTGGAAATGAAGTACAGTTTTATGTCTGGGATAATGTCGCCGTCGGCCTGCACACGGAGGAAGGACAGGTACGTTCACTTTACAGACTGATGACGTCCTCCCCACGTTCAGTCTTTTAGTTTGAACAGAGAAACACTTCGACAACATGTTGTAAATGATTGAAAATGTGTGTAAATCTGAGTATGTGGGTGGATACATGATTTTAATAGAGTGGGAATTTATCTTGTTCTGATTTGTTTCTTTCCCGAATGTTTAATAAAGTTTTCAGCTCATTAAAGTGCATAAAATAAAATTACTTCAGGCTTCACAGCCCAGTTCTGCATCCTCACCGTGTCTTGAAGTGTGGAAACATCGTTCAGTCTCTACAGTCGATCTTTTTTCTTTTCCAGGTGCTGACGTTTGATCCTGATCGACTGAGAGAGAATCTCACGTTCTGTGAAAAGGCAACGGTATAATTTCCCACAATTATGACCGTTTTGAGGAAGCTGAGGTGAATGTGAGACGCCTGTGGCCTGACTATCCTGGACCACTGCAGACGTCACAGTAATTAGCAGGTAAGGAGAAAAACCTGACGTCACTTGTGTTGCTGCACTAACTTCTCCATGTCCCATGATGCCTTGCAGCACCAGTCAGTGAGTCAAACTTTATCAGTCGCAGCTCAAATGCCAACGGCCTCGTTTTAATCCTGACACAGAGCTGTGTGTGTCAGATTCATGCTGCTGTGGTTTTTAGGTCTGTGATAACCACTGATACTTATTTCTCATCCTTGCAGCTTCATCTAAGACTGAACCATCTGACTGATGGTTCATCAAGGATCTAATTCATCAGGAAAATCTGCATTTCCACCTAAAAACCTCTGAGACTCCACAACATCTCAGCGTCTCTTAATGTAACTGTCATTACACTGAGAGTAATTCCTTCATTACGGTGGCAGAAATAAACCTGTCTTCAACATCTGTACTTGTCCTGTCTTTAATCCTTCACATTCTGCTCACTGCAACACAAGCTAAACCAGTTCTTAATGTTGGATTAGAAACGAAAGTCAACTCTCGCCACGACCAGATTTGCAGGTTTCCAGGTGTCATGGACGGATACAGATGGTTATTGTCCTCACAGACAACGTCTCATGGTTTGACTTTGCAGCAAAGCACATTTCAGGGTTTTTCTCAGTTTAACAGAAACTCTGAGACCACGTCCACACTGCTACTCACAGACATAAAGACCATCTGAGCTGAGGTCTATGGAGCAGTTAAAACAAACCTTCTTCTTCTTCGGACAGAAGTCAAAACTCTTCTTGTTGTTGAGCCAAAAGGATTAAAGTCATGTGACAGGCATCTTGTGAGAGAAAAGCGTCAAGTTTTAAAAAAGTTTTTTAAATTGTAGGTGTGACTTAAGCTAAGCCAAAATGGACTCAAAGCCCAAGGATTAACAAATCCAGTAAGTTTTTTAAATAATTTATGATTAAGTTTCTTTGCATTGTTAGTTAAAGATGTGAGAAGACTAAAAGAAAATATACACACTGATGGTTTTCAAGTTTCAATTTTCTCACTTTCATTTTCATTACAGTTTATAGATACTAGAGACTTTTTTTTCTTTCCATTTCCATCAACTGTTGCCACTGTCCATCCATTAGTTGTAGGGATGTTAAAGTACAGCAGCGTGTCCCGGGGACTGATCCCTCCAGTCCCACCAGCAGTGTCCTTTGTTACGCCCCGGCCTAGGGGAGAACCAGGACACAACACAATTTGAGACTCCCCTCTTCCCAGCGCCCAGAAACCACCAGAACAGATAAACTTAAGCCCACAAGGTTTATTGTTCGTCTGTTTAGACACAGGTTCACAACGTCAGGGCGGGTCCAGTAAAAATAACGAACAAAAATAACTACACCGGCAAATCTGCTCTTACCTCATCAAACATAAATTTAAACAAATCATACATTGCACTGACCTACTCTCCTACCCAAAAACAGGAGAAAACTGGTAATCAAAGAAATAAAAGGCTAACCACACCCTTAGCACTGAATTCGTGGCACGAGGTCCAACAAGGTAGTATGTGGGTCTGGCGGTGGGCGAGAGAAGAGTCCCGGGTCGGACTGGGAGGCTCTGGATTTAAACCCCTCAGGTGGAGACTGCGACCAATCCACTCCCGGAACGGCATCCAACAAACCTGTTCAGCCAATCACACTCTTAGCCGCTTGATCAACGCCACATACGTCACACACACACGGGGAGAGACAAGGTCCACAGGTACAGGAATATAAACACATTATAACACATTACGACCCAGGTCGTAAAACCTTCACCCTGGTTACTCATTTGTAGCCTTGTGGTTTGTTTGGAGCAGCTGTAAGAAGGAATAATTAAAAATGTTCCCGTCATAAATGTGGATTATTGTATCTAACTTTTTCCTCTTTTCCCTCTATTGGCCTGACACAAGACATTCTTAATACATGAGTATATAACTAAATATAATAGAATTAATACTATCACCATTCAGCCTTAAAAAAGTTTTCATTTTAAAATAACAGACGTTAAACTTTAAATGAACTCTGAGTCTGAGTTCATTGGAGTTGAAGTATTTTTAAATTTCACAGCACAAATCGTTGCAAACTGTTTGATATATTTAGATGAAAGAATCACTTCACAGCCCCAGTTACTTATAAAAAGCTCTTTATTCTGTGACATAAACCTGAAATTCCTGCACACCACAGTGATGACGACCCAGATATTAAATTCTGTTGGTCCAAGGATTGAACCCTTTGTCCACGTTTGTCCACCTGGTTTTGTAGTACGGCGCTCAGAACTTCTAACACCACAGGAAGTTGTCATTCACTTAACTGGAGCAACAGAACTGATTGTTAAGTTTTATTAGCAGCAGACAACAGAAGAAATGCGGATTAATTTAGTTTGTTTCATCGTTTTCAATACTTACAATGACACATGTTCAGACACAGAAACCACCACAACCAGGACACGAGATCTAAATGTCTGGACCGGTTCCGGGATCCACCTTGAAGCTGGTCGGACTCAGTAAAAAGGGTTTTTCCTCTTTCCTGTCAAACCATAAAACATCTGTCAAAGCTGCTAATAAAATAATGTGTCACAGGTTTCAGTTTGTCTTCAGGAGTTTTTACAATGTAAAATAATTTATTGTTAATATTATTATTAGATTAGCTTTAGTTTTTAAGGCAGTTTTGGGAAGTTTTTACTTTTTTTAAATTTACTTTCACTTTCCGTTCGGGAGAAAACGTTTCCGAGTAGAAAAGATAAAACAACATGTTGGAAAAAGACAAAGAAAATTACGTTAAAGATGAAAAAACTGAATAAAAGAGAGAAAAAGCTGAAAACTTCTGTTAATGTGTCACTTTGTTCCTTTATTCTTCTCATTGTCACTCCCATGAAAATTTGAAGTGGGAGGAGTTTATATTGGTTCATATCTGTCTGAACACCCGGTCGGTTTCATACATCAGTCCAGACACGCAACACAGTGAAGATTTTATTTGTCTTTTTATCCCGCATCACACTCTGTCCAACCATGGAGACACGCATAAACAGGAGAGGACACACTGAGCAGTACACTGAGGGTCGACACTTGAAGCTGGATGAGTTGAAAGAAAAAGCTCAAGGTTTTATTATGAAATACCTCTTCAAAGAAAACATCCCAAATTATCCCCGACCAGAGTTTCATGTGTCTCATCTGAAACACGACACGGACCGAGACGGGTTACGTGGCATCAGGAGGGACGGTGGATTTAAGAACCCAGGTGAAGACCCTCTGAAGCTGCTGTGGTGGAGTCTGTCTGTGGGACCTGAGGACGTTACAGCAGCAGAGACGAGGCTCCTGGAGAAAACCTTCCCAGAGCGGACAGAGGAGCAGGTCCAGGAGCAGCGGAGCTTCCTGGGGACGTTTGCCACCTCCCCGGCCTTCAAGGAGACGTCCAGACTGGGCTCGTACCGCTTCACCTTCCCCCTGGAGGAGGTGCTGCAGGCCTACAGCCAGCAGGTACCAACTCTGTCTCATATTCAAGTAAAATACTGAGATTTTAATAAATGTCTGGTAAAATTTTAATTTTACAGTCGACTTCATTTTCAAACAATCTCCTAAGACTTTTTTTAACAAAGAATCACATTGAAACACAGAGGGATCGATGGTCAAAGGCCCAGTTATTTAATTTAACACGTTTGTATTAATAACTAAATGAGTTCTGACAGTTTGTTTAATGGAAATTCAGACTGAGAAAAGATGGAAAAACATGTTTATTCACTAATTGTTGTTCTCATAGAACAAGTACAGCAGCTCTTTTTCCTGTAGTGTTAGTGTGTGTGTCCCGTCTGTGTCTCTGTCATATTCACTGCACATTGATTATTCATTTTCAAAAACCACCTGGCAGCAGCATTAATGACACGGCCCCGAAACAATAGAAAACACACTCAGACCTTCAGTGTGTTACACGACACTAAAACACAGTTAAATCTCTTCACATTCACCCACATCCACTGTCTCCTTCAGTTTTATGATATTTGGAAGTTTGGGAGCAGAAGCATTAAACTGTTTGACCGAATTTAAATTGAGACTTTGAGACGTTAAACAGGAAACAGAAAAATTTTTTCTCTTTGAAAGCAACACAAGGAAATTTTGTCTGCGTTGGGAACAACATAACAGGGCCGCTCGTGTCAATCAGCAATAATTTTTAAATTATAAGTGGGACACGTAGGACGGGACGGGACAATGATGTCACTGTCGTACATGCAACATCTGTGTGTAGGAGGATGGAAAATGCTGAGACCTCTCGTCGGAGTGACGCCTGACATCATCATCAGGCTCGTTCAGCATCAGACAGAACAAAAAATATGTACAGTTAAATAATAAACTTTGCCTCCGTCGAGATAAATTTAAGGATTCCTTAAATGAATGTATGTACCAGCTGCATGTGCTTTAAATATTAAGTTGATGAAAAAATGCTGTAGTTGTAGAAAAAGGGGTGAACGGGGAAGATGCCAAATGTGAACGAAGACAAGCAGAGTTAGGACAGACCGTGTTGGTGAGCTGGATATTAATCACGTATTTCATGCTCATTCGTTCCACAACAGAAATGCTACAACTTACTGAATCTGTGTCTTTGTAGTTTCCACCAAACTCTCAGGTTCTTTCCAAGAATTTCTTAAAGCCTAACTGACCTGAAGTGGAAATAAATCATTTGTGTAAAAATGACTTCAGCGAATTCAGACGAGCCGCGTAGCTTCTGTCTGAATCTCTGCGGTCGAACTTCCTGTTTCCGTGGTCGACCCTAAGCCCCATCTGCTGCCAACCGGTCGTTTACTGCCGATTCAGCTTCCTGTGTTTGTGGCGCTAATATCGGTAAGAACAGGCGTCTTCGTCCCAAAACGAGCTACTGTGAAACATGTGGTGGCGTGTTCTACCCTGTTCGCGGGGAATCCCTGATCCTCTCACGGACCACCAGCAACGGCAGATTCTGACGCGGGACAGTTTAATTCTTCCATTAACAAACCAAGCTGTAGTATAAAGTCCCAACTAACAAACAGGAGGAAGGGAATCGTTCAGAGGAGCTGATCCCAGCCCCACAAATAAAAAGAACCCGAGTGATGGTGGATCTGAGGACTGGCTGATGGACTGGTACCAGTCTGGTAAAGCCTTTAGTTTGTGGTTAGATTTGCATTCGTCTTTGGTCTTTTTGCATCTCTTTCAGACACTTTCAGGTTGGCTTTGAGTTTTTGTGGTTGTGCACAGCTCCTTCCGGTGACTTCTGAGCTCTTTGAAACTAAAAACACACATTTACTTCAGACTCAGGCCTCTGGGCCTGTGCACAGCCAGCTGGGAAATGTATCCGGCTAGATGCTGCGACCACCCAATCAAACGGACCCATGTCACACACACACACACACACACACACACACACACACACTGGGAAACAAATACTTGTGACTAAACTTCAATGTCACGAAAGTTTTGTTCCTTTGTGATAAGTTACAATGGAAATAACGCAGCTCTGTTTCAGATCTTTTAGGTTTAGCGGGTTTTAGAAAAAGTTCTATTGGCTGTAGTCAACATCACTTAGTAGTTTCACGGGGACGTTCAGCGTTTGTGATGGATGATGTGCAACATTAAGGAATCAGGGACTTTAACCCCACAACGACATTGTTCCTGCGCCGTACGGGTGTGATAAGCGGTGCCGTCGGGTCTGAGGACTCCACTAAATCTGTCTTTGCCTTTCCAGTTTTGCATCGGTGCAGAGCCCGTCATGCGGGTGTTTGAGACCGTCCTCTACAAACAGGAAGTGATGTTCGTTGTGCTGGTCCACAGCCCGGCCAATCAGAAACAGTTCTGGGGGTACCCCTTACTGAGCGATGACCCGGACGCCGTCTGCGTTTATAAGGATGGACGCTTCATCTGGAGACCAGAGGCCATGTGTGAGACACACAGGTTAGAACTACGAACCACAAACTTTCTGTTTCCATCTTTACAAATTGAAAGACTGATGCTGTTCATATATTTTCATACATTAAACACTGATTACACCGACGTGTTGATCACACTCACATAGTTCTGTAGCTAACATCAGTGGATGTGATGTGTGTGCACGTGAAACCCGCATGTGTGTGGGAGCTGAATATGTAATTTTGGATCAAATGATAAAATGTGGGCAGCTAGAGGGTCAACGGTTTGAATCTCTTTGTCAGACATAACAAATATAAACATGGAAACTGTACAACACACAGATATGATCACAGAAAGAAGCTGAATTTCAAACGTGATTATTATCGTTGTACTTTTCTGTTAATAGTGTGTAAAATGTGATGCCTCCGACTAAAGTCTGTAGAGACGCCGGAGGGGCACGTCCGACCCGGACCACGGACATGGAGAGTGGTGCATAGCTCAGCGTCAAAGTCTGATAAAAAGCCGATTCTTTGTTGGTTTTTGAACCATCTCAGCACAGACATGCTGAGCGTCTGCATGTTTCCACACACCTGTCCTTTAAGTGATCTTCATCCACCAGGACGTGGATTCCACATCACATATCGTTTACTACTGTCTGTTTAGGATGTCTGCATTGCATTTTTCTTTTGATCTCACATTTTAACCTCGTTGTACCGTCATTTTATTTGACTTAAATGATTTAAAACCTTCTCTCAGGCCTCCATCTCCCTGCTCTGCACGGAAAATGATTCCAGACTTTCCTACCATCAATCAGATACAACAGACACAATATTGACTTTTATTTCTCAGGCGGAGCAGTCTCCTTCCTCTTCCTCACGCTGTGATGATGACTTTATTCCCTGTGAACACATTCCTACAAAAAACCCTCAGATATGTCTGCAGCTGTCTGTCCTTGACTTTTAGCAGATTGATGATAATAAATAAAGGAGGAAATGATCCTTGAAACACATAATGTCTTAGTGTTTCCCTCCCTGAGATAAATGATCTGCACCTGTTTTATCTAAAGTTCATTTTCAAACTTTGACCTCCTACTGGAAAAAAACAAGACTCCTCACTATTCTCAGTTTCTATAATTTGAGTAAAATGATAAAAAAACGACTGTAGCTGTACTCGAAACCGTCGTTCTTCTAGTTGTACAGCTCATTAACATTTAGTTTGTGTTTGTCTTTTTTTGGCTTTCTGTCAGTTATGAGTTGATGCTGGAACCTGCTGAAAACCAGATGGTTGGTGTAAAGCTGCTTCGGGGTCAGTATTATGTTTGGGATCACGTCGCTGTCGTCCTGCATTTGGAGAGAGGACAGGTACCTTCACTGCTCATTCACACTGTCTACAGAGAGTTTTCACATGATGTTGTCAGGTCACGTGACACCTCAGTGTCGGCCATATTGTATGTCGCTGTGTATGGAAATGAGTTGGTCATGACATAATGATATAAATCAGGTTAAACGTGCCAGGAATCAAAATATATACGGATGATTTACTATTAACTGTGTAAGTTTGTCCATACAGCTCGGACTGCTGACACAAACACTCTCAACACTTAGTGAGACATGGTCGACAGAAAAGCCGCCATGACCAAGTCCACTCAGTCCTCAGTCTACTGAGGGACAAACCCCCCAGAGGAAATACAGATAAAAACTTTAGCCAGAGGCTAAAATAAACATGAACAAGATATGCATTGTTGTCTGGTTAGCTACAAATCGAATGCGTCCACCAGAACAAAGTGTCACATGAATGTTTGTAGTTTGTTGGGGACAAACTGGCTCCCAGTATTAAACATACTGCTGCTGACGTCCCCCCTGGTTGGCAGGTCTGCTCTGCATCCTCCCCACCACCTGAAATTGTCTTTTATGCTGCAGTTGATCCTTTTTTTTCAGGTGCTGAGGTTTGATGTTGATCGACTGAGAGAGAACCTCAGCTTCTGTGAGAGGGGGATCCCAAAATCACACCTGTCAGCTTTGATCCATTTGAAGAGGCCGAAGACCTCGTTAACAAATTGTGGGATCACTATCCTGCATCACTGAGGAAGGAGCTGTCACTTCAACAGTCCTTGGCGGATGCTACTAGTGACAGAAACCCTGCACTGCTCTGGGAACCCAGATCTGAATTAGATCTGCAAACTCTGATTGTAGGTGACTTAACAATTAAAGATGTACGAGGCAAAAACCTAATAAACACCCAAACATATTGCCGGCCCAATGCCGTGGTGCCTGATATGACACAAAGAATCCCTGATCTTCTGGCTCAACACCCAACTGTAAAAAACATCGTTGTGCACGTAGGAGCCAACGACATTTGGAAACGACAATCTGAAGTGCTGAAACGAGACTTCACTGATCTTTTAGACACTCTCAGCTCCCTGGGTGTTGAGGTGTTCATCAGTGGCCCTCTACCACCATCAGAAGAGGAGATGAGAGATTCAGCAGATTGTTTTGGACTAAACAAATTGGCTTTCATCAGCCTGCTCCCAGCATGGATTGCACTTCCTTGATAACTTCAATTATTTCTGGCACCGCAGACGCTTTTTTAGAGCAGATGGAATTCGCCTCAACAAGAAGGGAGTCAAATTGTTCATCTCCAACCTATTTTACTGCCTCCGTTCCTCGGTTTCCCATGTCCAGGAATAGAGTCAACACGTCTCACTCAGTGGCAACTGGAACAGGCTGCAGCAACCTGTGACCATCGAGAGGACAAATGGTTAAGATGATGGATGGAAGATGAAATGTTACACGTGAAATTTCTGCTTTGTCAAAAAGTAAGCCGATTTCTATTTTACCAGTCCTGAAGTATTAGGAGTAAATGTACTCAACTGCTAGTCCTGCTTTGTTTTTGATTGGTTTTGTTTTGGTGTGTGACACACCTGGTTACTACATATAAGGTAAGTAAAAAAATCCAAAAATCAAACAGGAGAAACTTTTGTAGACTGTTGTTTTTATGTAACTTCACTTTAACATTATTTTATCATTTGTGCATGGGCTAATTTCCTGTTTTGTGAATGGGGAAAAAAGTTGCTCTTCTGTTTGCATCCTCTGATGTGGGTACCTGTGGTGTCAGTGTGACACACCAAAGGACATAAAAAAGCTGCACAATTTGAAAAATGTTTTTTTAGACCTACACAATCTATATTGAAATTTGTCGTAAGACATAGACCAGGTTAAAACTTATATGTATAACATGAAATCTTTTTTGTAACCTTCACTGCACTGATGCATAGCTGCATTCTGTGCTATTATTTTATTATATATATATATTTTAATCAATTTTTTTAAGTCCTAATGCATTATTTTTATTTTTAATTTATGTTTTATGTTGTTCTCATGATTTTTGAACTTTTATAAATTTTTGGGGCTGTTTTCTAGTTTGAAATGTGCTGCATCAGTAAAGTTAATTTTTATCAGCATGAAACTTTTTATTAAAACATTTATCTGTCTATAGTGTTTATTTAGATTATAGTAACAGAAATAAATGTGGGTCATTTAAGGTGCTTTGAATTTAACTATGCACATTGTTGTCACTCACCACAGACTGAACCAGCTTTTAATTGGGCACAAATGCCTCACATTTCCCGATAAAAGTATTTATGTTGGAGTCTTTTGAAAGTTGAATATGACCCACCTACCACAGTATTTTAGATTTCTGCAGCAGGCTGCAGCTCATCATCATACAGTATGTTGACAGAGATCTCTGGTGTAATTTCAGGTGAGTTATTACAATTAATCCAGGGAAAATCTGCCATAAGTTGAATTGGAGAAAATCTTCAGCAGCTGATGGAGGATTGTGGCTGTTTAAGCCTTTTCTCTCTCCGCCTCTCTACAGGCCTCCTGCTAACTATCCCTGGCTGAGCTGCTGTTGTAGATCATCCCGTCTGAATTAGTGATGTATCGTTAGTGAGTGATTCGTTCGAAGTGAACGAATCTTGCATATGACTTGGGAGTAATGAGTCTCTGAGTGAGTCATTCATTCATTTTGACTGCCACAGTGACAAACAGTGTGGCAGAAATGATCTGAGACTCACTGAGCTGTTTGCCATCCACGGAGAACCTGTCTCATTTGTCACGAGCTCAGACATTTCAGACTGTTTGGAGTTAAACTGAAGCTTCAGCTTCAAAGAGGCAAATCCGGATCATTACGGTTCTTTACGGATCGTTGTTTCATTATTTGTCACGTTCTGACAGCTGCCAAGTCACTGTCTGACTGTTAAACAACAATGGTAAAAGAACGTATGAAAAATCACTTTATTGTGGTTTGTATTTGCTTTGATAAGTTTTCAACAAGTTTGAATTGCCCCTGTGGCAGTTTGTGTAAGTATAAAGTCAGCTGTCAGATGAAAAACCATGTTCAGGCATCTTCATGGTGTTTGAGAACCGCACCCTTTTGCAAACTGTTGCTACAAGAGGACTAGATTTTCAGCCATAAAGATGAAGTAAATGACTCAAAATGATTTTAAACCCATTTACTTTATTAAAGTTCGTCAATCAAAGAAAGTTGTTGAGGAACAATCAACGTGTTTGACTGCACAGTGACAAACAGTGTGGCACATTGTCTGAGACTCTCAGGAACGTTTGCACAGGCATCAGGGGGCCTTTCTTCACTTTACGAGCTCAGACATTTCAGCCTGTGTCGAGTTAAACTGAAGCTTCAAGCAAAGAGGCAACAAAAATTCTGCTTTTCCTGTTCATTACCCTGAATTGAACAGACTCCAAACTCTGACTGACTTCTGCACCAATGGTAAAAAGTAATATGAATAATAATTCTCTATTGGCAGATATGGCTGATCCTTTAGCTCCCAGACAAGTGTATTAGCCCCTGAGCAGCTGACAAGTATAAAGTAGCTTAGATGTAATGTTCAGGCATCTCAGGTCTTTAGTCAATTCACTTTGTTGCATCCAACTGTTGCCAACAGAGCAGATTTTCAGCCATAAAGGAAGTAATGACACAAACAATCAATTTAAACCCATTTACTTTATTGGCTTTATTACGAAGGCCAACTGCACAGCCAGTATTTTTCAGGACCCAAAAATGTACTTACAGCGTCAACAGGTGAACTGCGTGAAGTTCAACAGCACCTGGACACGAACACCTTCGTGCTGTTGTATGTTGTGCTGATTCATACAGTAACAGACGGAATCATTGCAGTTTGCCATCCAGTTTCTGACCAACACCACAAATAGGGAATTTGATATCTCTGCTTTAGACTAATGTTCATTACGGGCTGTTATGTTTGACATCAAGTTTGCTGAATCACCGAAGACACCAAAGAGACGCAGATCAAATATGTCACGTGATCAAAAACGTACAAAACCCAGAAACACAACAGATCCTGGATCTGCTTCCATTGTTTTATCTTAATGCTGAACTAAAATATTTGTATACAAAGGTTTACAACAATAGTTTAATTTATACTTAATATGTGACATATTTCAGCCAGTAGAGGGGGCAACGCCCCGCCTGCCTCACCGCACACCTGCTCACTGTCTAAATCTGACGTGATGACAGTGATATTCTATCATTCGTTCTAGGTTATTAAAGACGTGTGATGTACAATGATTCTGCCTCAGCAGTCAAAGAATTAAATCCAACATTGTTGTAACGCCCTTGATATTTGCATGTGCACGTTGCTGTTCATCTGATTCTTTATCGCTTTTAAAATCACGACTTCAAACTCAAACTCAAGGCTTATTCTTTGTAATTTCCCGCTCTAACTTTGACCTCATTAGCCTGTAAGGCAGGTACTTTGTTCTTGTGCTTTATTGTTTGTAACTGATTGTTGCTTCTTTGAACAATGACCTTGAGCGACCCGAAAGACGCTTTTAATTAAATGAATTAATTTTATTAATTAAAATTACAATTTTATTTGTTCATTATTTTGTTGTAGCTTCATGAAACAAAGTAAATCACAGTATTAACGTTCAATTGGATCTTTTACAAAAACTGCTGGAGTTTCTAAGCACTTTCCCGATCGGATAAAGTCGTTAACACAGGCAGCATTTCGCTCCCGACTTTGAGAATATATTTTTATAGTTTGGAATTTTCTTTATGAGCTCTGTGACTTGTTGCGAGTCCTTAGAGGTGTTCTTGAACACTTGGTTACGATATCCACACGCTTCCACAATATGTTGGAGGTCAGGCTGTTCGTGTATAAATGGCCCCAGACTGTTTTTTAAATCCTCTCCGTGGGTGAACAGGACGATGGTGCTATCCCTGATGTTCCAGCCAAACGTGTCCTCCAGCTTCTCTAATATTCCTACCTCGCCTTCTGTGAACCGGCCCACCTGGATCACCAGTAACACCACGCACTGGCCCGGCCGACAGTACGTCTTACACTCTTCTATGTGTTCCTGGCGGTTCTGTAATTTGGTGTTGAAGAAGTCTGGGGTGTCGACCAATCTGATTTCTTTTTTGGACTTCCTAAATGATACGACCTCGCATTTGGTGGTGACCGGCATGGAGCAGAGCGTGGATGTAAACACCTGTTTTGTGGCTAGACGAGGTTTTAAGGCAGTCAGGATGGTGTTTGCACATGCACTTTTCCCTGTCCCAGCTTTTCCCATCAGGATGATGTTAAATACAAAGGCACCTAGGAGACAGACATTTAGTGATTTATTTCATTAACAGTTCCTCTTAGTGCTGTCAGACATTCTTTGATCTGTGAAGGAGTAATGGAAATCAAATATCTCAGCAAAGTTTTACCTCCAGATTATCTTTTACTAGCAAATGGATACTGCAAAACAAAGGTTTGGGTGTTATAGCTTCTCTGTACTGAAAACTATGAAATCTGACAGTTCCACCTTCTACAGCGTACCCATGTCTTCTTCGGCCACAGTTTCTGCATTTTGTGAGCTGGATGGACTTGGACCGTTAACATCTGCGGAGTTTAAGAAGACAGTTTATACAATAGTCATGCACACGCTCCCGACTTTCCTACAACTCTCAGAAGCTTCAGCCACTTTAAACATCTTATAATCATCCGGTTTTCAACTATATTTTGTGTTTTTTGGAACTGGGCTGGGTAACACCTATGTTTTATGATTTATTTTGACTGTTGTTAACCTCGTGTTAGCACTTTTTGGCTTTTTGCAGCCTGTGTCTTAATGCCGAGCCGTCAAACTGAACTTGTGTTTTGTCTATTTGCATGTTTCCTCAACGAGCTCTCAGCATTCGTACTAAACTCAGGAAAGAAGGAAATCATTTTTAGCACAATCAAAATGTATCCGTGTCCTGACGGAGACGTACCTCCTCTCACGTGGTGAAACACAGGAGAGTAACTGCATCTGCAAAACAAATCACAGAAGGTCATTTGTAACCAACTAAATTATCATTGATGAACAATTCATGTCCTGCTCTACTCTTGTGTTAGATTGTAAACTGAAAAAGAAAAGAAACAACTGTCACATTATGATCCAAGTAAATACCATGAAGTACTTTTCTGAAGCCATTTCTAAAACACGTCTCAGTGGATCAGTGGCCAGTTCCTACGGTTCCTCAAACGCTACGACTGATCCGACTGTGAAGCTTTTCATCGGTAAATTCTCAGCCATAAAGTTCCAACCTCTTCCCCATCTGCCAGTCTCGGATCTTAGATCAAACTCTTGTATCTAGATTGTTCACCTGTTTCTGGTGGAACACGTGAAATTTAACATGAGAAAATCTGGCAGGTAGAAATGACGTCTTTACCCCATGTTCTCCAGTTCCTTCCGTCTTCTCGTAATAACAGCTTCACTGTAGTGTTCGTAGTGATACTGGAAAGGTTTCCGCCCCACACACCAATTCTGACAAACACTGTACAGACTTTCAGAGGCAGTTGCCAACTTGATATTTTTGAAGCGTGTTTCCAGGTCGCTGAGTGATTTGTAAATCTCCACATTGTGTGTTATGACCGCCAAGTGTTTTGTGACGTCGTCTCTGAAGATACTCTGGAGTTTGCTAATTTGCGCCATCACTTCTTCCTGTTCGCTGTTTTCTGAATCTATAGCCAGTATGAACATCCTGGGGCCGGGTAAGGAAAGCGCCATGCAGTCAATGATGTACTGGTCAGGGTACAGGCATTTTTCATCAAAGAAATCAGGAGTGATAGTGATTTTAACGTTGTTATTATGTCCAAGGACAAAGTCGTTAAACTTTTGGCCAAACGTAACCTTGTTATCACTGATGATATTTCCAATCGTCGTCTTAAAATCATGTTTCTTTCCAAACACGACGACAGTCAAGTTCTCAGTAGGTTCTGTAGAAGCAGAAAACAACAATGTTATTCCAGATGCGTTATCTACTATCACTTATCAGTTCTGCTTCTTATCCATTTCCCATTTTGTTTCCAAAGTGGCATAAAAAGTTTTAAGTGTTTTCTTTCCACAGCGGACATCGACTCCCCTAAGCTGGAGTCCAACCTTTGACCCTGATCCCACGACCTGCTGAACAGTAAAATCCCATCAATGCACTGCACAGGACTGCTGGTCCAGATAATAGAGGGGACAGTTTCAAACACTGTCACTGTGTCTTCAGGTTTTACTAAACATTTCGATGAAGTATCTCATTCATTCTTACTGTGAAATGAAGGATTTTGTGTGTTTACCGTTTTATTACGTTGGCGTTATTTACAATCTGATTGTCTTTACAAGGAATTGAAAATGACACATTTTCTGCCTGTGCTTTATGTAACGTTAATTTAATTGGTCACGCCCGATAAGGTTTCTCTTCCCCTTTGTTAACTCAAAAAACATCCTGTCAGGATGTTTTTCATTCCCAACTCTTCATTCTGTCATTTTTCCTGTTGCACCTGTTTTGTCACTAACTCTCTACATGTGCATATGTCCCACACGCCTGACTCCACCCACGCTTTTCCGGACCCTTTTGGACATTTTCCGGCAGGCGACTGGCTCAATGCGAAAAAGAGACTTTAGAGGGAAAGTTTTGTGTGTGTTTTTTTTTTTTTTGCTTTTGGTGCCATTATAGGAAGAGAAAGAGACACGAACACTGCCGGAGACATGGAATGAAGACACGATTACGGAGACATGGAATGAAGACACGATTACTGAGACATGGAATGAAGACACGATTATGGAGACGTGGAATGTCTCAAAAGGATGTCACACAGGTTGTTTGGAAATAAGAGGTCGTCTGATTGTGATTCTTGTTCATTACCTGATGAATGTTAAGCTGAAATGTTGGGCTTTGATTTAACATGATGCTTTTTGAAATTATTTATATATCAAAATTAAATATTACGTAAATTATTTTTCACGTTTAGCTGATCAGTTTTTCAACAATTAACATATACTGACATCTCTGACAAACATATTTGCACTATAGTGTTTTCAACTGCAACGTACCTTTATAAGAAGTAATAAAATTACAGTCACTTACGTGAACAGGAGTGGGAAGACATGTCATCAGCTGCTGTGTGTTCACCAGAATCTGTGGGTCGGCTCTGAAACCTTCGGGACTGAATTCCTCTCATATAACCTGAGGGAGTAGATCCTCCCTGTGGGCGGATCAGGCTTCACTCTATATACGGAGCAGAAGTCTTTCATTGCTTTCATTCGCAAACCGTGAGGAGATGGGCAAAAACCAGTCTGTCCCTAGTGGTAAAGTTTGTTCTCCTCAGTCAATGCCAAAGTCGATACGTAGCACTTCATTGAAGGTTAATGCAATTTGAAATCATGTCAGCCTTCCCCTTGTATAACAAGACCTTTGTGTTTGTGTTTGCAGGTGATCCTCTGAGGATTGTGATGATTGGAAAAACGGGTGTGGGGAAGAGCGCTGTAGGTAACACCATCGTGGGCAAAAGGTACTTTGAGTCTAATACAGGCTCAGGGTCAGTGACCGTGACCTGCAAGCAAGAACGAGCTGATTGCCGCAGAGCAATCCACGTGATCGACACACCCGGGGTCCTGGATACGTTTAAAAGTGCAGAAACCATAAAGAAAGAAATTGCAAAATGCATCCACATGTCTTCACCTGGTCCCCACGTCTTCCTGCTGGTCCTGCAGATCGGCAGGTTCACTGACGAAGAAGAAAACTGTGTGCAAGCCCTGGAGCAACTCTTTGGACCCACAGCTTCAAATTTCATGTTTGTTCTCTTCAGTCACGGCGACAAGCTGCGTCAAGAGAACATGACCATGAAGCATTATCTACAAACTAGCAACCCCAAACTCCAAGAGCTGCTAAACCGCTGTGGTAACCGGTACCACGTCTTTAATAACAAGAAAAAGAAGAGCAAGACTCAGGTGGTTAAGCTCATCAAGAAGATAGATGAGATGGTGGCTGCCAACGGAGGAAGGCACTACACCGACGAAATGTTTGAGCAGGTGAAGAAGACGGTGCAGCAGCAGGAGCAGCAGGAGCAGCAGAAGCAGCCGGACAGACAAGCGTCAG
Source organism: Channa striata (assembly GCA_033026295.1). Classification (NCBI taxonomy): domain Eukaryota; kingdom Metazoa; phylum Chordata; class Actinopteri; order Anabantiformes; family Channidae; genus Channa; species Channa striata. The sequence continues at coordinate 1,150,845 of CM065182.1, forward strand.
TGCAGGAAAAGGTCTTTGATTCCTCCTGCATGTCTGAGCTGCTGCAAAAAGTCCTGCTGTTTCAGGCCATACTGGCTGCAACAGAGCGAGGCGTCAGTGACCTGGACTCTGCCGGTCACTCTTAGTGTGATGGAGCCTCCAGGTCCTTTGTCACAGTCAGGGTGAGGAATAAGCTTTGGGCTTAATTAGCCACAGTCATTTTTCATGCAAATCCATTTTACAGGAATGTGATTGTTAATGTTTCAATATGACAAGTTTCGATTAGTCATTCGTTTCACTGTAAATTCTCAACTCTCAACTATTTATTCTGTTTACTTTCCTTCATTTGAGTGGCTGCTGTAAATTCCTTTAGACCATGTTTAAACCACTGTCTTTCATTTCTTATTTAAAATCTCTTTTGCAATTTGGATTGTAATTTTATTTTGTAAGGACAGGTGGAACTACGGATTAGTCTGATTTCTATAGAAAATAAAATGCCACGTTTAGATGAGATTAATTTTTAAACGCTGTCACGTTGTAAATAGTTGCTGATGACTTGATGCCCAAGTTCAACATCTGAATAAAAAAAAAAAAGTTTTCTCTTGTTTCTTTCCGGCGTTGTGGGAATAATAAATATCTAAATAAATATTTTATTCAGGGTTTATGCTCATCATAAGATAAACAACATTATTATGGTTTTGAGAGCAAATCATCAGACTATCAGACCTCAACATCTGCAGCTACACTAAAGGTTCCTTTACGTTCAGGTTCCAGATGAGGTTAGAATGAAACACGCCCTTCAAATCTGGAAACTTCTGGATGCGACGTGAAATCACGGCTGACGGCAGTGCACTGTGCCAGTGTTCAAAGCTCAGCTAAAATTACTGCGCAAATGAAGTGAAGGATAATCATCAACTGTGAGGGAACTGATCCTTCAAATAGTCATTTTTTGTGATAAATGATAATTTAATGTGACTTTGGCTGAATAAACAACATATTTCATTATTTTCACATGTCTAAAACCTGGTTTTACATGCGGATTCAGGCTCCAGGTTTGTGAGTCGAGCGGTGCTGCTTTAAGAGTGGCAGCCGTGTGCCTGTGTGTTAACGTCGGTTTCTGTGGAGTGGGGTCGTTCTGACAAACAAAACCCGAGGTTTGATCGAAGATGTAAAGATGGTAAACTTCCTAAAAACAGATCATTACCCCACAGAAGAAATTTGTATTCAGCTACAAGGGGGAAATAAATATAACAAAGAAAAATTACTGTTTATTATGGTTATGTAAAATATATAAAATGTTAATGTTAGTTTAGTAAGTAAAACTAAAAAACACACACAATGGGACTTAAAATGCTGTCAGTTCCAGCTTCATGTACCTTCCAATCTTTGTGAATCTCAGCTGCACGTGTGTTGACGGTAACAGCCTGAAGCGAAGCCAGACGTGTTCCAGCAATTGTTCTGTTCTCAGAAAACCTGTTTACTTCACCTGACAGCAGGAATAACGCAGCTCAACCTGGAGTTCAGGCCCTGACACTTTGTCTGAGATTCAGTTTTAAAGTGGACACGTTCGGCCGTCAATACACTCCCCGTCCACAGGGACGGACAGATTGAAGCGTGGCACAATTGTTTTAGACCTACAGCAACAGAAGTCACGCACTGGCTTTCTACCATAAGTGCTCTGATTGATAAAGTCATGCGGAGATGTTTGTCCTTCTCTCAGGTTCTCCCGTCTCTGCAGAGAACCTCGGAAACTCTGTTGGCTTCCTGGTCACCTCCCTGACCAAAGCTCTTACTGTTCGGTGACTTGGTTTGTCAGAACAAACGACATTTCTCCGTCACTGAGCCCATTGTGCTCTGGGGAACATACAGGGCTTCAGAAATGCATGGAACTCCATAAATTAAATTAGCTGTAATACATTTGTAAGAAAAACATTTTGAGTTATTGGATTTATTCATTTTTTTAGGTGTAATAAGCGTCAACTGTCTTCACTTTGTTGTTTAGTTTAGTCGTTGCTGTAATATAAAAAAATATTAAATCAAAGATCAAAAGCAAACTTTGATTTGAATTGTATTATCTTGTATTATTTTTCTCAGTTTTAAGTTACTTCAGAGAAAATTTAAGGTTTGACTGTTTGTGAGGGAGGCTGGCAATAGTTTTATCCACACAAGTATATGTCACATACACCGGAGACTTGTCCAGGGTGAACAGGCTGTGTCCTGCCTTGAGCCTAATGACAGCGGGGATTGGCTCCAGCCCCCATGAACCTCATCAACACATGTGGTCTATAATGGATGGCTGCATGAAACTGCCACCACGTGCCCACATCAAGTTTTAAAACTGCAGGGAAGGATGTGAAACTCTTGTAAATTACATTTCTACAAACGTATATATTTTTAAAAGCAGGTTTCTTATTTGCTGTCATGGGTTGCTGAGTGTGAAGCCACTGTGTGAGTCCTGATCTGGATTGTAGGCTGATGGTCTTCCCGGCATGTCACGGATTCCACAGATGCTTCGCTTTTACCAGCAGCACTGCCACTGCCGGTTTACTTCCTTGTCACACAAGTATCTGCAGAGTAAACAGCTCATGGTATCTCATCTATGCAGGAGGATAAAGGTCACAGCTTTGTTCAGTTTTTGTTTTGGTTCTCTGCAACTTATCAGTGTGACCGAAACATTTGGGCAGTTATCCGGGTCATCCAGGCCTCTCTGCAATAACCAAAACAGTAACCTGCCTATACTTACTAACACTTAGTCTCAGTACTTGACCTCTTGTTGCAGACTGTTGAGCGACTGCAAAATGATGCTGAAGCAGTGTAATCACAGCGAGGTCACGATACACAGCAACACAATCAAAAAAGGAGCAAAGCATAGGTGAAACTAGAGAAACTAGTTCCGGAAGAAACTGCGAGAAGGGCCTGGGACCTGTTGTTCCTGCAGCTGCAAGCATCTCTGCTCTAGGAGGGGATCAGCTTGGTTGATGGTTAGTGTTGCAATATTAAAATTCACTTTTCATGTCTGATTAACTTTTCACAACTTGTAGCTGTAACCACCGATTGGCCCATCCCTCGCTGATCTTGTAGGGTTGGGCTGTGGTGGCAGCAGGTTTCGTAAGGCTTTTTACGCGTCCTTCTCCCCAGCAATGACGTCCAACTCCTCTGGTGGCATTCTGAGGTGTACCATGTGGTCTCCTACCAGCTGGGCGTGCCTGGAAGACCTCCAATGGCAGACTCCCAGGAGACAGTCTTAATAAATGCCCCAACCACCTCAACTGGCTCCTTTTATTGCGTAGGAGCAGCTCCTCGACCCTAAGCTTCCTTTCGGATGTCTGAGCTCCGCACCTTCTGTTTCAGGCTGAGCACGGCCACCATACAGAGGAAACTCGTTTTCTCTGTAATCCAATTCTGAACCACCTTGATGAATCTGAATCCTGTGAATTTATACATTTCTTTTTATTGTAGTAGTTTTTGTGGAAATTAATTATCTAGTAGCTGAAGCGATTTACCTCATTTCCCCCCTTGGCTGCAACTGTTTTTGCTCTTTGGGAGGCGTCATGAGTATTTCACTGAAAATCAATTAATTATCATCATCATGATGAGCACATTAACATTACAAATTCATCGTTAACGGGGTGCCCCATGGCCGTGGTCCCCAAGGCCAACCCCTACAACTGTCCCTGGCACCGTGAACACTAAAACTAAACCTGTAATGTCTGTTTATAAAAGTCTTTTCCACATTCACTCACTTCTGCTTTTGCATTTGACTCATATTCAACGTATGCAGAGACAAAAATAATGATTAGATGATCCTGAGGTAGTTTATGTGTTTCCCTGATCCCAGAGAAAATAACTTTCAACACTACATGAGTTTTCTTATCGAAATAAAACCCTGAAATAGTGTACTGTGCTCACTTACACACAGGTTTTTTGTGAGGACTCTTTCCAGATTATCAGCTTCCACGTGAGCATCCGGCTGCAGCCTGTGTGGTTTGGACGAGCAGTAAATAAAAGTCAGGGGAAAAACTGTTTGTCACACTTTGTCTTTGTGGTTTTATTGCTTTTAACTCCTTGAGTTCATCGCCTCAGGAGCTGTACATTTTATCTCTAGATTTAAGTGCAGAATTAACCTGCAGGAGCAAAGCCAATGTTCATGAACGCCTTTGTTTTCGAACGTCCACGTTCGGCAAAGGCTAAGACCAGTTTGTCTGGAAGAGCATAAGCACCTTAGGTGTCCATTCAAGACTGTTCATCACACATTTCAACAATCGTGAAATGAGAAACGATTTATGTGGACTGTGTCATTTTGAGTCAGTCGTTTCTCTTTTAGGAAATGATTCAAAAAAGCCTTTAAAGACAAACAGTTTGTCTGAAGCTCACACCGCCTCTCATCTGTTTCATGCTCCCAGACAGACACAAAACGGACTAATGGTGAAATAAACAGAGTTTTCTACAAAACAAGCTGAACCTGTCGACACACAGACGGGCTGGTGTTCAGTTCTTCTGTTGAGTGTGGATGAGTGTAACGTCTGTCACTTTCCAACAGGTGACATCCTTGCATGAGCTAAAGACTGATCCAGTAAGAATCCACTTCACTGGAAACACTTTTACTTTGGGAACAGGTGCATTCAGTAAAAACTTATAAAACAGTTGATGTCGAAAAATAAGGATTTAAACAAACCTATACACTGTTTATGACGATTATTCTAATCATCACAATGTCAGTGTCTGTAGTGTAAATAAATGGGGTGAAACAAAAGTGGGATATTTGCCTCCGAAATGGAAATTCTCGAGTTGAATTAGGTCAAAACTGTAAGTCAAGTGGAGTTTTCTACTGTAAACCGGAACTAGCTGTAGTGTTTCGTCTTGTTTCACTAACAAAATACAAGCGTGAAACACGTGTTGGAGCCGGAGGAAACGCTGGGATTCATCGTCCGGGAAACTTGGTGCCAGTCCAGCTTCTACTTGTTGAGATCTTCCAGCTTCCCTGGCCGTGGGACGGCCGGCGCTCTGTCAGGGACCTCGGTCAGGCCCGGAGGGCTTCACGCTGGCCTTCTGTAACCTGAAGACAACTCAGACCCTGACCCTGACCCTGTTGTGATGACCGGGTTGTCCACGTCTCCCTCCTGGACACGGCAATGACGTCTCTGCTGTGTGAATCATCTGTGACCCAACAGCGCTCGTGCACTTTCCTCCTGCAGCTCAGCTCCCCGTGGCTCTGGAAACTGTTTGCTCTTTAATATTTGTCCTCTGGATCAATATTGTCTTTAGGTTTTTATGCCTCGTCAGTGTCAATAATGTGAGAATGGAGGACAGGAGGAGCTTCTGTGCAGCTTCAGTCAAATGTCCAAAATATTCACATTTCTCTGCTTCCAACTTACGTCTGCCTGTAAGCCTGTCAATAATCGCTGCATGAAGACGTAATAAAAGGCAAGACACTGAACCCCTAGTTGCTCCCAGTGGTGATGAGCACCCTGCGCGGCAGCCATCACCACTGTGTATGTATGTACTAAATTACTCTGTAAGTCGCTTTGGATAAAAGCGTCTGCGAAATGTAAAAGTGTTTATTAATGTACAGGATTGGATGTAACTTTGCGTGTGAAGATATTTTTATTGTTGTGTTTTACTCCAGGTACATATTATTACTGCCACGTTACAGCTGGTTAGAATCAAGTTACTACACATGTGCTACTAATTCTACACGAACACGGAGACTTTTAATTAATAAATGAATTGGTGATTGTTGTTTTTAGACTTTTTCTTTTATCTAAAGTTTTCTCTCAAATTTAATTGTTTTGATTAGATTTGAGAGAAGGTTCTTAGATTGTCAGTTTGTGCAGAAACTGAGACAAAGTGAAGAAAACTGAGCTGTCTGGTGTGAATGAGTCCTCTGTGTCCCTGCGATGTCTCCGCACAGCAGAGACACAAAGTCCTTTTGTCCTCAGTATTTCCTTCCATCAGTGGCTTCATCCTCCTCCCTTCTTGCCTTTAATTTTTATTTTGTTTCCTTTATTTTTGTTCCTAACCACAAGTCAGAAACACTTCATTTGAAAATTTAAATATTTTCAAAATTAAACATGAACAATTCCCAGTTCAACCAGTAAAAGCTCCACAGCTTCAGGTGAAAAATCTTTGGCTCTTTGATCAACAATGAATGAATTTAATTCTCAATAGAGAATTTAAAAAACTGTATGAACTGCAGTTGAAACGTAACATGACAGCGTAGATGTCGGGGTTAATTCTAGTTTGTCAAAGCTTAACTGATAGAAGAGATTAAATATTAACAAAATGTGAGATATTAAGACAAGATTCAGATGTTGGCCTAAATTTCACACAATTATACATTATGATAATTGTCATATACGTCAGTATTTTACCCTGAATAACAATGACGTTTCAGATTTGTCTCAGCACATCTGATGATGTTATGTTGGTGGTTCACGTTCTTATTTATGACACGTAAGAACACTGTGGTTATATGGTCACATGCCTGTGAACAATTTCCTGTCATATAAAAGTGACCCAGATCGGGTTCGGTTTGTCCACATGTCTGAGAAACACCCACGAGATTCACTTGAGGCCAAAAAGGATCAGCTGTAAAGTGAATGAAGCTTTTTAACAACAAATCATGAAATACTTATTTATGAAGTGTATCTTTTTACTTAATCTTTCATTATTCAGTCTTTACCAATTAGGTATAAATCATATTGTGCAAAAAAACAAACCCTTAAGAAACGTGACACCGGTTCAGTTTTCCGCGGGTCCAGGTTTGACGTTTGATGGAGTTAATATGCACCTGTGCGGCGAGTTCCTCTTTAAAAGCCATGAATCTGTGACAGCAGTGTGCGACACATTCAATGAAGCCGTTCACACACCAACACTGTGGCCTCTGTAGCCCCTCCCCCCTCGCCCCCCCAGTCACACTGCTGCTGCTGTTGTTGCTGCTGAGATCCGACTGGACGCACACTCACAGGATGGCCGTCGAATCGCCACCTCACGCCTTCGTCGTCCTCCTCTTCCTCGCCCTGTCAGGTGAGACACAAACTTCTGACGTCACCATAGTTACATCACGGTTGTGTTGTGTCTCTGTGGGTGTTCGGCTCCTGTTGGATCAATGTGTGGAACCGTCTTGACTGTCCTGCATCTTTTATCTCCCTGTGGCTTTTTCACGTCTCTGTGGTCATTTTGCGTCTGTACTTATTTTGTATTACACCATACTGTTTATTAATTGTCCACGAGAGACTTTTACATCTGATCTTTTGCTTATTTTGCATCAGGTTTTTTGTGGTTATTATTTGGTTGCTCGCCGTAATTATGTCATTTTGCGGTTGTTTTGCATTTTCAAGGTCTTTTCAAACATTTTGGATCTCTGTGTCTCGACCAGCCCTCAGAACAATCCTGATGTAATTGATTTCATGTCTCCATAACAATATATATCACATGATAAAGCTTTTTTCATATGAATCATGCACTTTAAAAAGGTGCCGGCTCATGTTTCTCTCCACTTTTCCTTGGAGGATGTAGTTAGTCGGTTGTGGGCTCAGTTACACTTCAGACCTTGAAAGTTGGCGTCAGCTCTGTTACGCGCTGATTTACCTAGGAACAGAAACACTACAGTGTCAGATGAGCTTAAAGCTGCACAGAAGGAAAAACCTTTTCACTACATGAACTGCACGTGTCCATTCACCTTCACTCTCCTGCTGCGTCGGGGGTGTGTAGAGGAGGAAGGTTGAAAATGTCTGACACCAGAACTGAATGACAACTGTGATCTGAAGGCAGGGTAGAAAACAGAGCGGACAGAATGTTGAGTACAGTCCAGGGGGCAGGTTGGTGGATCAGGACCAGAAAGAATGGAGGGACCAGGAGAGAGGTAAGATGGTGGATGACCGGGAGGAGATGAATCACACTAAAAAAAAAGAGCGTGATATTGGGGACACGCATCATACAGATTTATTTTGAGAGTTAATTTTTCACTGTCGCCTCATCAAACAGCATGAAAACTTCAGAGAAATAAAAGTAAATAAAACGTTTTAAATGATACATAGTCAAATTCAAAGTCTCTAAGCCTATGGTCCATAAAAAGGCACATCAACATCAACTGAGTCACTAAAAGCTTTTACAAGTTCAGTTCAACTTTAAACTAAACGTTATTTTAACATTTTACATAGAGACTTTTAGATTTCAGACATTTACAGAAAGAAGTGAAAACTTATGTTTCCGGATGCGTTTTCCTAGCGAAGCTTCAGCTGTGAGGTGTTTCACTTGTGAACTGGCTGCTGTGTGAACATGTGTCTAACAAGATTTTGGTCTCTCACACGGATTTTGTCCTCCGTCTTCACGCTGCAGGTGGACAGTTTTCATCAGTTGCCTCCTTTAAAGTGTCCGAGGGGAGCACGGCCTCCCTGTCCTGTCAGTACTCTGTAAAACACTTCGGCCTGAGTCGGGTCTGCTGGGGACGTGGCTGCGGCACCTTCTGGTGCAGCAACATCCTGGTGCAGACGGACGAGAACGGCGTCATCTCCAAGGTCCGACTTCACTGCGACACTGACGTTTGACTGATATCTGCGGACGTTTTAGTCATTTGTAGTTAAATCCGTTTCTGCTTCTATGAAATCCAGGGTGTGCAGTCTCGCCATAGCTTTAGCTGTTAGCGGTTTGGATCTAATGAGCGTCGTTCCTTTGACAAAATGGTGATTCAGCTTTTTAAACAATATACAAGATGTTACAGTGTTCTGGCTTCAGGTGGCGGACCGATACCGACTGACGGGGGACATTCTGGACGGAGACATGGACCTGGACATCCTGAACGTGAAGCGGTCAGACAGCGGGCCGTACTGCTGCAGGGTGGACATCGACGGGATCTTTAACGACAAGAAGGTCATAATGAACCTGAGAGTGGTCAAAGGTGAGGTCGGTGAAACAGGTTTCCTATTGGGTCTTTCAGACCAGCCTTGTTGTTGGTCCTGTAAATCCGGTTTTGTTTTCTTAGCTCCAGTGACCAGTTCTCCTCTGACAACGACGACGACAACGGCGGGCCGAGTCACAGAGTCGTCAGCCTCCACGGGTGAGCTGATGTTTGTCCACAGATCCAGCAGATGGTTAATTGGATGAAAACATGCATGAGTCTTGTCACAGACGTCTCTGAGGGCTCAGATAAAGTGGTTGTGTCGTCTCTGCTCGGAGCTTGGACCTTCCAAACAAGGACTTTAGAGTGTTTTTGCTCTGCTACTTTGGACCAAATGCTGTTTCTACAGTGTGTGTCTCTCTGTGTAGTAAACTGGAAAAACCTGCTGTCGTCTCAGCTGGACCTTCTGAGGAGGAACTCCACCCTGCTCCACTCCGACATTGTTAGTGTGAGTAACAACAACTCCAGCAGCTTTGTTTCCGTCTCACTCCACCTAGTTTTCCTTTGCTGAAATTCTACTGAAGAGCAGCTTTGCTGTGTGTCTGTTAAAGGAGTAGATCTTGATGGAGGTTCACCTTAGTCTGGCTCTCGGAGTCGTGTCGATGCGGTTTCATAGTATGTAGGGATGCTCGGACAGAGTACAAGTACAAGTACCTACATTTTCGTACTCTCTGATACCGTTTAGCTTCTAGTATGAGTTGCAAGAGTTTAGTGGGATTGTGGTCAGTCCGCTGCAGTTAAGGAAATCCAGCGAGAACAGAAATTCTCAGATGCTTTTCTGCCAAAACAAATTTGGTGGTGGCCGCTGTTTGATAAACTTTTGCTGGAAAGAGCAAAATGCCAAAGAAAAACGAAAACAATTCAGGGAGCATGTGCGGTAACACGAGTGTGACTGTTGGTAAGGTAGTTGTCCATGGACCACAGGGTCAGTAGTTCAATCCCTGCTCCCTCCTTGCTTTGTGTTAAAGTGTCCTTGGGCACTGAACCCCTAGTTGCACCTTGCCTGGCAGCATCTGTGTGTGTGAATGAGAAGCTACATCGTAAAGTCCTTTGGATAATGTGTATGTCTATGTAGATCTTAAGATTTTAGCAAAGTTTTCAGCTTTAAAATGGCTGCGGAGGCTAACGTGGTCCCAGGTGCAGTCTCAGAGTTTCTGTTCCTAATATGAGGACAATTTAAATGATTATTACTTTAAATACAGAGTTCTCTCTCTCTCTCTCTCTGTGTGTGTTAGGTGGAGGACTCTCTGCCCTCTCTCTCCCTTCAGATAAATATTCCCATCCTCTCGCTCTCCCTCAGTGTGTTGTTGATCTTGGCGGCAGTTTTCCTCTTTCTGGCCTTCAAACGTACGTCCTCTCTTCTCACCCCGCAAATGTCTTCATATCACACAAACACAAACGACATGAAATCACGTTTATATCAGTGCAAATATAACTATATCTAATATTTTAATCTCATTTTACCAGTAAAAGTCGTGCATAAGTAGCCATGTAAGTATTTCCAGCAGCTGGACGATCTGATAAAGGCGGTTGCAAACTGCAGTTTGTGTTTGTGACTGACAAAGTTCCATTCAAACAGATGTAACAGAGGAACCTTTTTGCTTTCCCTCCATTTCTGTGTAAAAACAGAAACACCTCACTAGCACAAAACCTGGTCGACATCTGTTTCCCTCGTGAAAAGTGAAGAGTATTTCTTAACATATGAGCTAAGAACGACGATCCTGATTTGTGGCCTGCTGGAGTAAACAAAGTCATGAACATCATGAACATCTTAGGCCACAGCCTATAAAAATGGTGGTTGTTGTCAGAGACGGTTCAGGCTTTTCTTAGGCTGAAAATATCACCGAGCGCAGTTTGTTTGACTGATTCATTACTGTTGTGGATGAGGCTCTACAGCACTGCAGTATATAAAGTCAATGGGGATTAGGATTCATTGACATTATGCTTTATTTTTATATGTAATACTTTTCTCCTGCAGGTGGAATCTACAGACGAGCTTTAAAAACTGGCTGGTGAGTTCTACACAAATTGCTTTTTGTAAATACTTTTTTTTTTTGGAATGTGGATTAAAGCGAAAACATTAATGTGCATGTCAGGACATCCAGTTGGTTGTCCACATGTCCTCCTTCCCCCCTTTCATTTACTAATGAGTTAGCTCAGCTCTAGAAGCTCCTGTTAATTCTATCCATTAGCTGCACATCATCAGATTCTAATGCTGGTTGTGAACGTTTGTCTCCTGTAGTTTCTCTTCTGAAGAACCTCCTCACATCATATACGAGATCCGGATGAGGAGACCAGTGCAGGAGAACGTCTACACTCTGGAGTAAAGACGGTTTACAAAGGCCTTGACGAATTATCTGGTTGAACTACAAAGCACATATTGAAAATGCACATAAAATATCACAACATTTACGTTAACTGTATAAAGGGATTAAGCTCCGTGACCTCCCTTTCTTTTTTGTCCAGGTTTACAGTGTGTTAATGCAGCTCTGTGTTCAGATACTGCTGCGGTTTGTGGTTTGTTTGATGTGGTCATAACTTGCCCAAGCTTTTCTGAAATGAAAGGATCAAAATCAGTGTAAATGCAGATGTTGGTATCTGTAAAACATCTTCAAACCAAATAAAACAGTATTTATCAGTGAAGTGCAGGAGGTTTTCAGTGACACGCCCACTACACAGTGAAAGGAGGTGACCAGAGACAAAAAAGATGCAACTTCACCTCACCCAGAACTCGTCAATGTTTGCAGTTAGTGTCTGAGGACCAGAATCTTTCCTTAACTCGTGCCTTAACTAAGCGATGTTGGTCTTGTGCTCTGAAACTAACTTTTAACGGATGATTTCCCCGGTTATGCAAAGGTTTGCGACCATAATTGAATATTAACATACCCAAAGGCACCAGAATCACCACATCAGACTAATGTTCTGCTTTGTTTTTGGAAACTTTACAGCTAGAATTAAACGACTGTGTCCAGACTCTTATTCTAATTAGTTAATTCTTGAGCCTGAGTGAAAGTTTGTGCCAATTCTGAAGAAGTTCCCCAAAGGCGTTGCTTAGATATCATGTTGACAAGTATGGGACTCACAGGGGCCACGCATTATTAAAGACCCAAATGAGGGGACAGCGAGAGGAGGGGTTGAGGTATAAAAGGATTTGTGAACAAAAGGCAAAGAAACTAATTGACTCCTGGAGGACAGGAAGACACACAAACAGGTCACAGACTGAGCAGGCAAGACATAGAATCCCAAATCCCTAAATGAAGGGGAACCAAGAAAGAAACTGTAACAGCCTTAGAGGAACAGAGAAACTGGATTCACACAAACGGGTAAGTGTCAGTCCAGCTTTGAACTGCTACCTAAGAATTAACCAGAGGGGGTGAAAAAACAGGGCAAACAAATTACTAGATCTTATAAAGAAAAAGGACAATTGACACGGGCAAACGATCATCAAACCCCAAAGCTAAAACATAATCTGAAAAACAGGGATAAAGAAGTGCAAACACGTCCTCAGTAATAAAAGTTTCCTGAGGAACTAAACAAGAGTGACAAACTGGCAGGTAATAAGGGGGGAAATCTGGACTTGATGCAGGGGAACAGGTGAAACTAATCAGCACTAACAAGGTGGATAATGACACAAAATAACAAAGACAGCAAAGGAGGACGAGTGGCTACAAAATATAAGTCTGGGACAGGAAGTGAAGTTGGTGAAACTTAGAAACAAACTGTAGTCCAAGGATGGACAGACGCACAAGCAGCAGTCAAAAATCAGCAAACTAATACGTCGCAGTCAGAGTAAGTCTACAGCGACCCAGATTTGCTCCAGACATAGTCTTTGCACAACAGAATCAAGACATAGAAAAACTAAAAAGGGGATTGTTAACAATCTTAGAATACACTGTGGGATGTCCTAGTCACCCTGCCCCCTTCACCTTATGGGTCCACGTATGTCTAAGCCTTCAGATCCCACAGCACAAAGTATCTTCAGGGTTTTCCCAACACAACCACGATGTTAGTCATGATGTTAGCACTATCTACAGTTTGTTTAGGACAATCACAGCCTGCGGTATGTTCACATCCATGTTTGGAGAAGCCTGAAGGGAGGGTGATACTACAACTGACATGTACCATCTCTTATGTTGAATTTTACTGGGATGAACGCTGAGCAGACAGAAGACAAGGAACCGAAACCAAGAAGCGGATTAGAAAAACCATTGTTGATCAGAAAATTACTTTTTGATTTGTTTTCTGTTTCTCTGTCAGACCTAGAAAAACTGTTAAAACCAGAGTCAGAGTAATCTGATTTGATAAAGAACCTCCAGACAATGCTGTGGCCAGTTTTACATAAAAGTACCATAGTGTTTTTCCCATGTGACTTTTGGACCTTGATGTATGTAAAATTATCTCTACCTGATTAAAGACACATCCCACCTTCCTCTAACCCTAAATGATTGTTTATCAATCAGATTGAGTGTTTTCATCTCATTCTAAATGGGTTGTGATCCTCTAATGTTTACGCAGAACAAAGGTAACCTGATTAAAAATAGATTTGAAAAGAAAAATTTAACAACGTGTTGTAACCTTCATTAATAACTGGATTCAGCTGTATTAAACAGTGACGCGTGGAACTGATTACTTTCAGCACTGTTCTTTCTACACATCCCTTAAAGAAACTTTTTCAGCAATGTGATGTTGGCTTAAAAAACAGTGGACTAAGGCAGGATAAAAGGACATTCCTTAAGAGACAAAGAAGGAGAAAAAAATACTACAGTCTGGCAAGAGGTACAAAGCCACTTCTAAAGGCCATGACACACCAAGCTGTTGTCTCAACTAGCGCAGGTGAACTGCTGCATCGACTCTGTCTGGGCCAACTAATGGCGCTTCAACACATCCCAAAAGCAAGAGATGATGAGCCTCTTTTGCACTCAGTTGGGATCATATTTAAGGCACCTGTATTGCTGGAACATCAGCCCTTGTGTAGAGCACTCTTTGTGTTAAGACCAACTTGTGTAAAGACCAGGAAGTCTACCTGCGTGAGTCCACCAAAGTGACAATACCGTAAGACACTATTTCTAGCCTTTCATGCACTTTTGATTTATCTTCACTCTACTTTAACCCTCTTCCACTTCGGAAGCCTCTTTTTCTGTTGCCCTGTGGAACTGCCAGTCGGCAGTGAACAAGGCTGACTTCATTCCAGCTTTTGCTACAAAGTCAGCTAGATTTTCAGGCTTACATCTTTCTCTCACAGAGTCACTAGGGCGAAGACTGAATACTAACGAAATAAGCTCAGGAACGCTACAGACACCAGAAAGCTGTTCTCCACTTTCAAGTCATTGCTCTACTCCTTCTTCTTTGCCTCCTTCTTCACCAACAAGGTGGCAGCCATCAGCTCCCAGTTCTCTCCACCAGACGATGACATCCTGCAAACTACATCTAACAACCCATCACACATCACATTTTCAACCCTGTCAGAGGGCGAGGTATCCACCCTCCTCCTCTTGAATCGCCCGACCACCTGCTCTCTGGATCAAATTCCTTCCACCCTTCTTCAAGCTGTTGCACCTACTCTAACACCAGCCATTACACAGATCATCAAAACTTCTCTCACAACAGGCACCTTTCCTACCTCGTTCAAGCAGGCCCAGATTACTCCACTGTAAACGCCTTCTCTTGATCCCTCCCTTGTGGAGAATTACAGACCAGTCTATCTCTCCATTTTGGCCAAGACCCTGGAACAAGCAGTCTTCAATCAACTCTCAGACTTTCTTTCCCAGAACAACCGTCAATCAGTCTGGCTTCAAGAGTGGTCACTCCACAGAGACGGCACTCCTGACAGTTGTGGAATCCCTACGGGCTGCAAAAGTTGCAGGTAGTTCTTCTGTCTTAATTCTACTGGACCTAACTGCAACCTTTACCACTGTGAACCATCAGATCCTCTTGTCCGCACTTTTTCAATTGGGCATCACTGGACCAGCTCTAGCCTGGCTTCAGTCTTACTTGTCTGGATAAACCTTCAAGGTATCCTGGCAGGGGCGTGATTGTAACTCTCATTACCTCTTCACTGGTGTATTGCAGGGCTCTGTTCTCGGTCCTCTTCTTTTTTGGCTTGGCTTTTCCTATCAGTGCTATGCAGATGACACACAGCTCTTCCTGTCCTTTCCGCCGGACGACTCTACTGTCTCGACTCGCATCTCTGCCTGTCTCCCTGACATCTCTGCTTGGATGAGAGAAAGACATCTTCAGCTCAACATCTCCAAGACTGAAGTTCTAGTCTTCCCAGCGACCTCACTCACAATATTTAAAAAACTGCTGAAAACAGAACTCTTCCTCATCTTCCATTGCACTTAAAAAAACAAAACAAAAAACATTCTGCCCTTTCTCGCACTTGCATTTCATGAAACAGAAACACTTCTTTGATAGCACTTTGCTTTCATGTTTTCTCTCTGACTTAGATTCTCTCTAACACTCATAGACTTCGAAGAACTGAAGTAAAATAAAACACTTGAAAAGTTAGCAGAGCAGTGAAGCTCTGCAGGAGTAACCCACCAGGAAGTCATATCACAGCCAAATAAAACATTCTATGAACTGCAGGTCCCTCTTTATGCCAGTTGTAACTGGCACAAACCAAACATAAAATCTCACATAAAGAACACCATACCTAGAGTCTAGCATGGTGGCAGCATGGAAATGGTGTGGGGAAATTATGCTGCGTCAGGGGTCGGGTGACTTGGCATAATTTCTTGGTTTTTGACCAAGAAATACTGTGGGACAATGTTAACCATTTGAGGCTCAGTTCCAACTGTGTTACGCAGCAAGCAACAAAAATGAACTCGGACCCCAGAAGTCTAATATTCAAGAGAGGGGAAACACTTCACCAAAGGCAACCTAACAACTGCCAAACACAATATTTGCAGAGGGCCAGCATCTCCTATGTGAAGTTATATTTGGTTCCATCCTGAGGCAGAAGGAGGAATTTCTTTATAATGATGATTAATGCAACGCCTTTGCCCCAACACTCTGAGAGTTTTAATATCAAAAGCTGAGTCAGCTTTTAAACAATCAAGCAATTAAACAGCTTGGGGCGTTTCTCAGCTTGCTGTGTATAAATGCGTAAGTTTGATCAGAGCAGATGTTACTTTCTTGTGGCACTTTGGAGGGAAAGCTTTCAGTTGTCAAATCAGTCAAGTGTGGTGGTGAGCTGCCTGCAGTGCGACTGCAGACCTGCCGCCAACATGGTTTCCATCAAGTTCACCCTACTGACCTGTGAGTACCTGTTGATGTTGCAGATTTGTCAGCACACGATACCATTGAAAGGATATCGCTGCTTTCTAGAACCACTGGTTAAAACCAGTTTAAATTGAACCAAGAGTTCAATTCAAAGCTTTTTCTTACATTCAAAATTAAGAAAAACCTTCAGGGCAAACAATCTGGAACAGAAAATTTTATTTTAACTCATTTTGATGTTTAGTCTGTGACCAAACATCTCAATGAAAACTGACAGTGTGTTCTACTGTAAACGTATGTGATGATTTTAATGATGAATGATTTAGTTTATTAATTCATTTACCAGTAACAGTCTTGATTTATTACTAGAGCTGCAACAGCTTGTAAATTCAAAACATTTTTTAATCTTCTTTTGGTCATTGTTTGAGCTTAAAATCTGCAAAGAAATTTCTGTTTTTGTTGGATTTTCTTTCTCTGGATCTTGAATCTTTGGCTTCTACACATTATTTCAAATTATACCAGTTGTACTTTTCTGTCCTTTACCTCCATTTAAAAAAGATTAAAATTATTTATCAGTGATCATCTAATGTTACCTGCAAGTCAGTTGTAAAAACTGACCATCCAAAGCCAGAAGAAAATAAAGTAAATGTTGGATATGTGACAGTTTACTGGCAATGACGGTGAACTAATGAGTGAAACACTTTTTCTAACACATTTTACCATCTGTGTGTACTATAATGAATGTTGAATTAGCGTGCGTTACTGTGTGTGTCTCTGTGTGTGTTTCAGTGCTTGCCATTGGAGTCATCACCTCAGGTAGGAGAATGTGTTTGTTTTTTTAACTTTATTTACTGTTACTGACGTAGCATCACACATTATTATTAATGGAATATGATGACAACAATTAACAACTGTAAAGGACAAAAAACAACAATTTTAAAAATAAATGAAATAATTTTCTGTTGCAATAAAATAGGCAAAACATCAGCAACTTCTCCCAAAAAGAGTTTTTTTCTCTCTACCATCACAAGAGGAATTAGCTGTTTGTCAGTGGTCTTTAACGGGTAAAGTGCCTTGAATTTACTTTGTTGTTAAGTAAGGCTATATAAGTAAAGTAGAACTAAATTGAATTGAAATATTGGAATATTGGATGACAGAACATAGAACTTAACAGAGAAAAGTATAATTTCCCCAAAATCCTCAGAGAAATCTCCAAAATGTACACAGCAGAGCACAGTCCTTCACCAAGAAAGTCTTTTAGGTTTTGCTACGTTTGGTTAAGGTTTCGGTTTAAAACGTTTCTTACATGCTTTTCAGTCGCCCTGACTGTCACACCCAAAAATGAAATAATGCCTGACTTTTTAAAGTCCAACTGAAGTCAGACAGAAATTCAACTAATACTAAAACGCCTCCTAGACATTGTTGGGTGTCACGCGTTACAAGGAGTTAGCGTACTTCGATTACTTTTTTATGGCGAGTAATCTAAGACGTTAGGCAATTGAAGTACTCAGTTGTTTAGTTACATTTTCTAATATGTAATCAGTTAGTTTTAACTACAAATCTCTGTACTTTTTGTCACAATAACACAAATCTGCCGTGAATTGGCTGTTTTTGGCTGCACAATGGAATAAAACACAGAGCGTATGCACTTTAATTGAAGTCATTCATGTACGTGTAACCTTAATTTGAAAGTGATGTCTGTGTTTGTGTTCAGGTTTGTGATTTAGACCCACAGCATTTGCCTGTAGTGCCGTAACTCGAAGCCTCTGTGGGAACATGTACTAGGCTAAATGTGAGGCTGTGTTAGGATGGTCGAGTCATTTTAAAGGTCTCGACTAAAACAACGTGCATGAGGAATCACAAAGGAGTTCTCATTCTCACTCTGCACTGTTACACTTTGGCAACACAAACCCAAATCTGAGTCGGGCTTCCAGAAAGAGTCTGAGGTGGAGGAGAAATCCAGTTACTCTTGTGCTGCCTGGCCACAGGTTACTGAAGTACATGTAAACACAGTCTGTTTCCCATTCGCCATGAGAGCTGTGCAGTACGTGAGCAGACGATCCACTACACCTGCAGACACGCGGAGTGCTGCTCTCACACTCACAGCTTGAGTACCATTTTTAAGAAGAAGGTACTGCAACTTTTTTAGTCTCAGTACACAGTACAACACTAATGTTCATTGTGTGCGTTGTGCTGGAACTGCTGGGAGGGGGATGACAAGATACCTTCATGCGAGAGCTGACTCCTGAGACTTAGTTTCCGTTTACGTAGTGGCTATACAAAAAATTTGACTAAAAAATTTGACTAAACTGAATTCCAATTATAAACGCATGCAGTCTAGTAGAGGGAACACATCTCTCTCTTTGGCTGTGCAACAAAAACACAACGTTTACTCTAGGGCTGGTTGGTCGTCTTTGGTAGAGGAACTTTCTGCTAGAAATGAAGCTGGACTGTAATTATAGCCTATATTTAAAAAAATTATAGTTCATTTTTATAATTCATTCAGCCATTACTGATTAATTAAAATGTGCCTGAATTGGTCCGACACTAGGCACTTTTGGATTAAACAGTTCTAAGAACCACCCCTTGCGGAGCTTTCTCTAGAACTGCTCCCCTTTCAACTTTGACACCAGCTTTTATTTTCCAAAATGACAAATATTTTAAAATGCAATGACCTCAGTAAAGCAGGAAAGTAACACATGCTTTGCTGAGATAAAACTGTTCACCCAGCCAGGAATGAAGGCAGACACAAGAAGCCAGGCTGGAGACTAGACTGATAAACTGAGGTCTTTTCACGTTTTTGCTACCACATATGCATGGCTGTTCTTCGTGGAGCCTCAAAAGTTAAAGTTTCTTTAAAACACTGTTCTAAATCTTTAATGATTCATAGTTCCTGTGGTCCAGACACACAAAAAAGGGGGAATTTCTCACCATAGTTTTTAGCACTCAGAAAGCTTTTCCGATCCAAAAGTGATTATTGATCTCCAGCATCAGCTCAGGATATCTGTAAGAACAGTTAAAACTGTGCTAAAGAGACTAAATGAATTCATAGAAATGTTAAACTTAAGCATTATCAGTTAATGGGAGATAATGGGCATAATGTGCCCAACCATTTATACAAAAACATTACATCTGCATTTAATTACTGTTGCAGTAATCACCAAGTAATGGTTAACTTGTGCTGTGTACTTGTTTCAGGCTTGTTGTCATCAGGGGAAGCATCAGAAGAAGTAGAAGAATCTGAAGAAACTGAAGAAACTGAAGAATCTGAAGAATCCGAAGAAACTGAAGAATCTGAAGAAATGGAAGAATCTGAAGAAACAGAAGAATCAGAGGACTCAGAAGAATCTGAAGAAATAGAAGAATCCGAGGAATCAGAGGAATCTGATGAATCAGAGGAAACAGAAGAATCCGAGGAATCAGAGGAATCTGATGAATCAGAAGAAACAGAAGAATCAGAGGAATCAGAAGAATCTGAGGACTCAGAAGAAACAGAAGAATCACAGGAATCAGAAGAATCTGAGGAATCTGATGAATCACAAGAAACACAAGACTCAAAAGATTCAGAAGGAATAGAAGAATCAGAAGAATCAGAAGAAATAGAATGTAAAACACACAAACATAAAGATGGGATGATGACAATGAGACTGTAGAAAAACACATGAAAGTGAGGTCAGGAAACATTTACAGCTACAATCTCTCCTATTTTATGTTTACTATCCATAAGTCTTTATCACCTCTTAATCTGTCTGTCTCACTCATGTCATTGTTTGACTGTTTACATTTACACTATCTTTCTGTATTGCTAGCATGGTGCAGACCGTAGTGACCCAATTCAACATAAATATATGCTATCTTTATAGACAGTTTTCATATCCCAAAAGTTGCATGTTACAGTTCTTGAATTCCTTAAAGAGTTACTTTATATCAAGGAGCTGGATTGGATCTCGACTTGATAAATATGATCAAATAAGTAATAAATATTTTCTTTGTCTCCCTTTTCAGTGTCAATAAAGCACCACTTTCTTGTGTGTGTGCAACTGTACGTCCCTCTCAGCCTCAAGTACCTGCAACACCTTCATCTCCTGGAGAACTGGAAGTGCCAACACATTTGAAATCTATTGACAAACAGCCAAGTAAAGCTGCAGACCCCAGTGCCCCTAACGACCAACCCAACTATAAATCTCCTGGAAAAGATGAATATCCTGAAAGACCTGGATATCCGAAAATAACTGATCATCCAGACAAATCACTTGCTGGTAAACCTGTTCATCCTGGAAAACTGGAACATCCCACTGACCTTAAACATCCTGGTAAACCTGAACATCCCTGGGAACATGAGCATCCTGGAAAATCTCAACCTCCCATAAAAGCTGAACATCCCAGTGAAGGTGAGCCTATGGGAAAACCTAAACATCCTGGTGAACCTGAACATCCCACCGATCGTGAACATCCAGGAAAACCTAAAAATCCTGGGAAACGTGAACATCCAGAAAGACCTGAGCATCCCAGTGATCATAAACATCCAGGAAAACATGATCATCCTGGGAAACCTGAACATCCCACTGACCATAAACATCCCAGGGAACATGAACATCCTGGAAAATCTCAACCTCCCATAAAAGCTGAACATCCCAATGAAGGTGAGCCTATGGGAAAACCTAAAAATCCTGGTGAACCTGAACATCCCAGCGATCGTGAACATCCAGGAAAACCTAAAAATCCTGGGAAACGTGAACATCCAGAAAGACCTGAACATCCCAGTGATCATGAACATCCAGGAAAACAAGATCATCCTGGGAAACCTGAACATCCCACTGACCATAAACATCCCAGCGATCATGAACATCCAGGAAAACCTAAACATCCTGGGAAACCTGAAAATCCAGAAAGACCTGAGCATCCCAGTGATCATGAACATCCAGGAAAACCTAAACATTCTAGTGAACTTGAACATCCTGGAAAACCTAAACATCCTAGTGAACCTGAACATCCTGGGAAACCTGAAAATCCAGAAAGACCTGAGCATCCCAGTGATCATGAACATCCAGGAAAACCTAAACATTCTAGTGAACCTGAACATCCTGGAAAACCTAAACATCCTAGTGAACCTGAACATCCTGGAAAACCTAAACATCCTAGTGAACCTGAGCATCCTGGAAAACCTAATCATCCCAGCAACCATGAAGAGCCTGAGACACCAGAACATAGAGGAAAGCCCGAACGTCCACGGAAAACCGAACATCCAGGGAAACCTGAACATCTCAGAAAACCTGAACATCCAGGGAAACCTGAACTTCCTGGAAAACCTGAATATTCAGGGAAACCTGAACATCCCACTGACCAGAAACATCCCAGGGAACAGGAGCATACTGAAAAATCTCAACATCCAATAAATGCTAAACATGCCAGTGAAGTTGAGAATCCAGGAAAACCTAAACATCCTGGTAAACCTAGACATCCTGGCAAACATAAACATCATCATCATAAAATACATTCAGATAAACACAAAAATCAGAGGAAACATAAGCATTCCATAACATCTGAACATTCCAGAAAACATAAACATGTCAAAAAACCTGAACACCATGAACAGAAAGTAAATAGAAATCCTGATAATTCCACTAAAAACAAACACCCCAAGGTAAATGAAAATCTTGGTAAACCTGATCATCCTAGCAACCAAGAACATCCCAGAAAACCTGAACATTCCAGTAAGGAGGAACATCCTGGAAAACCAAAACATCCTGGTAAACCTGAACATTCCAGTGAAGAGGAACATCCTGGGAAACCTAAACAACCTGGAAGATCTGAACATCCTAGTGACAATAAACATCCTGAAAAACCAAGAGAAGATCTTGACCATCCTGAAAAAATAAAACCTTCTGACAAACATAAACATCATCATAATAGAAAGCATTCAGATAAACATAAAAACCACAAGAAACATAAACATGTCAAAAAACACCATGAAAAAAAAGTACATTTTGGCAAGTCTGATTATCCTGCTGAAAATATACACCCAAGCACAAACAAAGATCTTGGTAAACCTGATCATCCCAGCGAACATGAACATCCTGTGAAACCTGACTATCCCAGTAAAGAGGATCATCCTGGGAAACCTAAACAACTTGGAAAACCTGAATATCCTAGCGACAATGAAAATTCTGGGAAACCCGAACACCCCGATGAACCAAAGAATCCCAGCAAAAGCGAACATCCTGGACAACCTAAAAATCTTGGAAAACATGTACATCCCAGTGAAGATGAACATCCTGGGAAACCTAAAAAAACACCTGGAAAACCTGAACATCCCACCGACAAACATCGTGGAAGAGCTGAAAAACCAAGAGAAAATGAAAATGTCAAAGAACCAGACTATCCTGAAATAAACAAACGTTTTGACAAACATATACATCATCATAATAAAAAACATTTGGATAAACACAAAAATCATAGGAAACATAAGCATTCCATCAAATCTGACCATGGCAGAAAACATAAACACCATGAAAAAAAAATACATTCTGGCAAACCTGATGATCCTGGTATAAACAAACCAAGACATCCTGAAAAACCTGAACATCCTAGTGAAGATGAACATGCGGGAAAACCTAAACATCCTGGGAAACCTGGTGATCACAGTGATGATGAACATCCTGAACAACAAAAACATCCCAGAAAACCTGGACATCCTAGTGAAGATGAACATGCGGGAAAACCTAAACATCCTGGGAAACCTGGTGATCACAGTGATGATGAACATCCTGAAAAACAAAAACATCCCAGAAAACCTGAACATCCTGGGAAACCTGGTGATCACAGTGATGATGAACATCCTGAACAACAAAAACATCCCAGAAAACCTGAACATCCTAGTGAAGATGAACATGAAAACCTAAACATCCTGGGAAACCTGGTGATCACAGTGATGATGAACATCCTGAACAACAAAAACATCCCAGAAAACCTGGACATCCTAGTGAAGATGAACATGAGGGAAAACCTAAACATCCTGGGAAACCTGGTGATCACAGTGATGATGAACATCCTGAAAAACAAAAACATCCCAGAAAACCTGAACATCCTAGTGAAGATGAACATGAGGGAAAACCTAAACATCCTGGGAAACCTGGTGATCACAGTGATGATGAACATCCTGAACAACAAAAACATCCCAGAAAACCTGGACATCCTAGTGAAGATGAACATGAGGGAAAACCTAAACATCCTGGGAAACCTGGTGATCACAGTGATGATGAACATCCTGAAAAACAAAAACATCCCAGAAAACCTGAACATCCTAGTGAAGATGAACATGCGCGAAAACCTAAACATCCTGTAAAACCTGGTGATCACAGCAAAATTGAAAAACCTTAGGAAACCTGAAAACCATGACACATCTGAACTTCCCAGCAAAGGTGAACATCCAGGAAAACCTAAACACCCTGAAAAACCACGTGAAATTGAAGGTGCCGATGAACCTAAAAATTCTGAAAAAATCAACCGCTCTAGAAAACATAAACATCATCACAAAAAACATTCAAATAAACGCAAAAATCACAAGAAACATAAGCATTCCCATACATCTGAACATGCCAGAAAACATAAACACCACAAAAAAAAGGTGCATTCTGGAAAGTCTGAACATCCCAGCGACCGTGACCATCCAGGAAATCCTGGGCATCCTGGGAAACCGGAAGATTCCAGTGAAAATGAACATCCTGGTAAACCTAAACATCCTGGAAAGCCTAAACATCCCAATGACCATGAACATGCTGGACAACCTGACCATCCTGGGAAACCCGACAATCCAGGGAAACCTGAAAATCCCAGCGACCGTGACCATCCAAGAAATCCTGAGCATCCTGGGAAACCGAAAGAATCCAGTGAAGAGGAACATCCTGGGAAACCTAAACATCCTGGAAAGTCTAAACATCCCAATGACCATGAACATCCTGGGAAACCTGAACATTCAGGACAACCTGAAAATCCCAGGGACCGTGAACATCCAGGAAATCCTGGGCATCCTGGGAAACCTAAATATCCTGGAAAACCAGATGATTCAGGTGAAGATGAACATCCTGGTAAACCTAAACATCCTGGAAAGCCTAAACATCCCAATGACCATGAACATGCTGGACAATCTGACCATCCTGGGAAACCCGACAATCCAGGGAAGCCTGAAAATCCCAGCGACCGTGACCATCCAAGAAATCCTGAGCATCCTGGGAAACCTAAACATCCTGGGAAACCGGAAGAATCCAGTGAAGAGGAGCATCCTGGGAAACCTAAACATCCTGGAAAGTCTAAACATCCCAATGACCATGAACATCCCGGGAAACATAATAATACTAATGACCTTGAACATCCTGAGAAACGTGACCATCTAGGAAAACCTAAACATCCTGAAAAGTCTAAACATCCCGATGACCGTGAACATCCAGGAAATCCTGGGCATCCTGGGAAACCTAAACATCCTGGGAAACTAGATGATTCAGGTGAAGATGAACATCCTGGGAAACCGGAAGATTCCAGTGAAGATGAACATCCTGGAAAACCAAAACATCCAGGAAAGCATGAAAATCCCAGTGACAAAAAACATCCTGAAAAACCTGAACATCCAGGAAAAGCTGAACATCCTGGAACAACTGAACATCCAGGAAAGCCTGAAAATCCCAGCGACCGCGAGCATCCAGGAAATCCTGAGCATCCTGGGAAACCTAAACATCCTGGGAAACCAGATGATTCAGGTGAAGATGAACATCCAGGGAAACCGGAAGATTCCAGTGAAGATGAACATCCTGGAAAACCAAAACATCCTGGAAAGTCTAAACACCCCAATGACCATGAACATCCTGGGAAACCTGAACATTCAGGACAACCTGAAAATCCCAGGGACAGTGAACGTCCAGGAAATCCTGGGCATCCTGGGAAACCTAAATATCCTGGAAAACCAGATCATTCAGGTGAAAATGAACACCCTGGTAAACCTAAACATCCTGGAAAGCCTAAACATCCCAATGACCATGAACATGCTGGACAACCTGACCATCCTGGGAAACCAAAACATCCTGGGAAACCAGATGATTCAGTTGAAGATGAACATCCTGGGAAACCTAAACATCCTGGAAAGTCTAAAAATCCCAATGACCAAGAACATGCTAGACAACCTGACCATCCTGGGAAACCTGACAATCCAGGAAATCCTGGGCATCCTGGGAAACCAAAACATCCTGGGAAACCAGATGATTCAGGTGAAGATGAACATCCTGGAAAACCTAAACATCCTGGAAAGTCTAAATATCCCAATGGGCATGAAGATCCTGGGAAACCTAAACATCCTGGGAAACCGGAAGATTCCAGTGAAGAGGAACATCCTGGAAAACCTAAACATCCTGGAAAGCCTAAACATCCCAATGAACATGAACATGCTGGACAACCTAACCATCCTGGGAAACCCGACAATCCAGGGAAGCCTGAAAATCCCAGCGACCGTGACCATCCAAGAAATCCTGAGCATCCTGGGAAACCTAAACATCCAGGGAGACCGGAAGAATCCAGTGAAGAGGAACATCCCGGAAAACCTAAACATCCTGAAAAGTCTAAACATTCAGGAAATCCTGAGCATCCTGGAAAGCCTAAACATCCCAAGGACCATGAACATGCTGGACAACCTGACCATCCTGGGAAACCAAAACATCCTGGGAAACCAGATGATTCAGGTGAAGATGAACATCCTGGGAAACCTAAACATCCTGGAAAGTCTAAACATCCCAATGAGCATGAACATCCTGGGAAACCTAAACATCCTGGGAAACCGGAAGATTCCAGTGAAGATGAACATCCTGGGAAACCTAAACATCCTGGAAAGTCTAAACATCCCAATGACCATGAACATCCTGGGAAACCTGAACATTTAGGAAACCTGAAAATCCCAGGGAAACCTGAACATCCAGGAAATCCTGGGAATCCTGAAACCTAAATATCCTGGAAAACCAGAAGATTCAGGTGAAGATGAACACCAGGAAACCTAAACATCCTGGAAAGCCTAAACATCCCAATGACCATGAACATGCTGGACAACCTGACCATCCTGGGAAACAAAAACATCCTGGGAAACCAGATGATTCAGTTGAAGATGAACATCCTGGGAAACCTAAACATCCTGGAAAGTCTAAAAATCCCAATGACCATGAACATGCTGGACAACCTGACCATCCTGGGAAACCTGACAATCCAGGAAAGCCTGAAAATCCTGGCGAAACCTAAACATCCAGGAAATCCTGGGCATCCTGGGAAACCTAAACATTCTGGGAAACCAGATGATTCAGGTGAAGATGAACATCCTGGAAAACCTAAACATCCTGGAAAGTCTAAATATCCCAATGGGCATGAAGATCCTGGGAAACCTAAACATCCTGGGAAACCGGAAGATTCCAGTGAAGAGGAACATCCTGGAAAACCTAAACATCCTGGAAAGCCTAAACATCCCAATGAACATGAACATGCTGGACAACCTGACCATCCTGGGAAACCCGACAATCCAGGGAAGCCTGAAAATCCCAGCGACCGTGACCATCCAAAAAATCCTGAGCATCCTGGGAAACCTAAACATCCAGGGAGACCAGAAGAATCCAGTGAAGAGGAACATCCTGGGAAACCTAAACATCCTGAAAAGTCTAAACATCCAGACCTTGAAATCCTGAGCATGCTGGAAAGCCTAAACATCCGAATGACCATGAACATGCTGGACAACCTGACCATCCTGGGAAACCAAAACATCCTGGGAAACCAGATGATTCAGGTGAAGATGAACATCCTGTAAAACTTAAACATCCTGGGAAAGCGGAAGATTCCAGTGAAGAGGAACATCCTGGAAAACCTAAACATCCTGGAAAGTCTAAACATCCCAATGAGCATGAACATCCTGGGAAACCTAAAAATCCTGGGAAACATAAACATCCTGAGAAACCGGAAGATTCCAGTGAAGAGGAACATCCTGGAAAACCTAAACATCCTGGAAAGCCTAAACATCCCAATGAACATGAACATGCTGGACAACCTAACCATCCTGGGAAACCCGACAATCCAGGGAAGCCTGAAAATCCCAGCGACCGTGACCATCCAAGAAATCCTGAGCATCCTGGGAAACCTAAACATCCAGGGAAATCAAAGAATCCAGTGAAGAGGAACATCCCGGAAAACCTAAACATCCTGAAAAGTCTAAACATCCAGGATATCCTGAGCATCCTGGAAAGCCTAAACATCCCAAGGACCATGAACATGCTGGACAACCTGACCATCCTGGGAAACCAAAACATCCTGGGAAACCAGATGATTCAGTTGAAGATGAACATCCTGAGAAACCTAAACGTCCTGGAAAGCCTAAACATCCCAATGAGCATGAACATCCTGGGAAACCTAAACATCCTGGGAAACCGGAAGATTCCAGTGAAGATGAACATCCTGGGAAACCTAAACATCCTGGAAAGTCTAAACATCCCAATGACCATGAACATCCTGGGAAACCTGAACATTCAGGACAACCTGAAAATCCCAGGGACCGTGAACATCCAGGAAATCCTGGGCATCCTGGGAAACCTAAATATCCTGGAAAACCAGATGATTCAGGTGAAGATGAACACCCTGGTAAACCTAAACATCCCAATGACCATGAACATGCTGGACAACCTGACCATCCTGGGAAACCTGACAATCCAGGAAAGCCTGAAAATCCCAGCGACCGTGAACATCCAGGAAATCCTGGGCAGCCTGGGAAACCAAAACATCCTGGGAAACCAGATGATTCAGGTGAAGATGAACATCCTGGGAAAGCTAAACATCCTGGAAAGTCTAAACATCCGAATGACCTTGAACATCCTAAGAAACGTGACATTCTAGGAAAACCTAAACATCCTGGGAAACTGGACGATTCCAGTGAAGATGAACATCCTGGGAAACCTAAACATCCTGGGAAACCAGATGATTCAGGTGAAGATGAAAATCCTGGGAAACCTAAACATCCTGGAAAGTCTAAACACCCCAATGAGCATGAACATCCTGGGAAACCGGAAGATTCCAGTGAAGAGGAACATCCCGGAAAACCTAAACATCCTGAAAAGTCTAAACATCCAGGAAATCCTGAGCATCCTGGAAAGCCTAAACATCCCAATGACCATGAACATGCTGGACAACCTGACCATCCTGGGAAACCAAAACATCCTGGGAAACCAGATGATTCAGGTGAAGATGAACATCCTGGGAAACCTAAACATCCTGAAAAGCCTAAAAATCCCAATGACCATGAACATGCTGGACAACCTGACCATCCTGGGAAACCTGACAATTCAGGAAAGCCTGAAAAACCCAGCGACCGTGAACATCCGGGAAATCCTGGGCATCCTGGGAAACCTAAACATTCTGGGAAATCAAATGATTCAGGTGAAGATGAACATCCTGGAAAACCTAAACATCCTGGAAAGTCTAAACATCCCAATGAGCATGAACATCCTGGGAAACCTAAAAATCCTGGGAAACATAAACATCCTGAGAAACCGGAAGATTCCAGTGAAGAGGAACATCCTGGAAAACCTAAACATCCTGGAAAGCCTAAACATCCCAATGAACATGAACATGCTGGACAACCTAACAATCCTGGGAAACCCGACAATCCAGGGAAGCCTGAAAATCCCAGCGACCGTGACCATCCAAGAAATCCTGAGCATCCTGGGAAACCTAAACATCCAGGGAGACCGGAAGAATCCAGTGAAGAGGAACATCCTGGAAAACCTAAACATCCAGGAAAAGCTGAACATCCTGGAACGACTGAACATCCAGGAAAGCCTGAAAATCCCAGCGACCCTGAACACCCAGGAAATCCTGGGCATCCTGGGAATCCTAAACATCCTGGTAAACTAGATGATTCAGGTGAAGATGAACATCCTGGGAAACCTAAACATCCTGAAAAGTCTAAACATCCAGGAAATCCTGAGCATCCTGGAAAGCCTAAACATCCGAATGACCATGAACATGCTGGACAACCTGACCATCCTGGGAAACCAAAACATCCTGGGAAACCAGATGATTCAGGTGAAGATGAACATCCTGGGAAACCTAAACATCCTGAAAAGTCTAAACATCCCAATGAGCATGACCAAACATCCTGAAACATCCTGGGAAACCTGAAAATTCAGGACAACATCTGAAAATCCCAGGGACCGTGAACATCCAGGAAATCCTGGGCATCCTGGGAAACCTAAACATCCTGGAAAACCAGATGATTCAGGTGAAGATGAACACCTGGTAAACCTAAACATCCTGGAAAGCCTAAACATCCCAATGACCATGAACATGCTGGACAACCTGAAAATCCTGGGAAACCAAAACATCCTGGGAAACCAGATGATTCAGTTGAAGATGAACATCCTGGGAAACCTAAACATCCTGGAAAGTCTAAAAATCCCAATGACCATGAACATGCTGGACAACCTGACCATCCTGGGAAACCTGACAATCCAGGAAAGCCTGAAAAATGGGAAACCTAAACATCCAGGGAGACCCAGTGAAGAGGAACATCCCGAACATCCAGGAAATCCTGAGCATCCTGGGCATCCTGGGAAAACCTGAAAAACATTCTGGGAAACCAGATGATTCAGGTGAAGATGAACATCCTGGGAAACCTAAACATCCTGGAAAGTCTAAAAATCCCAATGACCATGAACATGCTGGACAACCTGACCATTCTGGGAAACCTGACAATCCAGGAAAGCCTGAAAAACCCAGTGACCGTGAACATCCCGGAAATCCTGAGCATCCTGGGAAACCTAAACATCCTGGGAAACGAGATGATTCAGGTGAAGATGAACATCCTGGGAAACCTAAACATCCTGAAAAGTCTAAACATCCCAATGAGCATGAACATCCTGGGAAACCTAAACATCCTGGGAAACCGGAAGATTCCAGTGAAGAGGAACATCCTGGAAAACCTAAACATCCAGGAAAAGCTGAACATCCTGGAACGACTGAACATCCAGGAAAGCCTGAAAATCCCAGCGATCCTGAACACCCAGGAAATCCTGGGCATCCTGGGAATCCTAAACATCCTGGTAAACTAGATGATTCAGGTGAAGATGAACATCCTGGGAAACCTAAACATCCTGGAAAGTCTAAACATCCCAATGAGCATGAACATCCTGGGAAACCTAAAAATCATGGGAAACCTAAACATCCTGGGAAACCGGAAGATTCCAGTGAAGAGGAACATCCTGGAAAACCTAAACATCCTGGAAAGCCTAAACATCCCAATGAACATGAACATGCTGGACAACCTGACCATCCTGGGAAACCTGACAATCCAGGGAAGCCTGAAAATCCCAGCGACCGTGACCATCCAAGAAATCCTGAGCATCATGGGAAACCTAAACATCCAGGGAGACCGGAAGAATCCAGTGAAGAGGAACATCCCGGAAAACCTAAACATCCTGAAAAGTCTAAACATCCAGGAAATCCTGAGCATCCTGGAAAGCCTAAACATCCGAATGACCATGAACATGCTGGACAACCTGACCATCCTGGGAAACCAAAACATCCTGGGAAACCAGATGATTCAGGTGAAGATGAACATCCTGGGAAACCTAAACATCCTGGAAAGTCTAAAAATCCCAATGACCATGAACATGCTGGACAACCTGACCATTCTGGGAAACCTGACAATCCAGGAAAGCCTGAAAAACCCAGTGACCGTGAACATCCAGGAAATCCTGAGCATCCTGGGAAACCTAAACATCCTGGTAAACGAGATGATTCAGGTGAAGATGAACATCCTGGGAAACCTAAACATCCTGAAAAGTCTAAACATCCCAATGAGCATGAACATCCTGGAAAACCTAAACATCCTGGGAAACCGGAAGATCCTGGGAAATCCTGGAAGATTCCAGTGAAGAGGAACATCCTGGAAAACCATAAACATCCTGGAAAGCCCTAAAAACATCCCAATGAACATGAACATGCTGGACAACCTGACCATCCTGGGAAACCTGACAATCCAGGAAGCCTGAAAATCCCAGCCTAAACATCCCAATGAACATGAACATGCTGGACAACCTGACCATCCAAGAAATCCTGGGAGCATCATGGGAAAAGCTAAACATCCAGGGAGGGACCGGAAGAATCCAGTGAAGAGGAACATCCCGGAAAACCTAAACATCCTGAAAAGTCTAAACATCCAGGAAATCCTGAGCATCCTGGAAAGCCTAAACATCCGAATGACCATGAACATGCTGGACAACCTGACCATCCTGGGAAACCAAAACATCCTGGGAAACCAGATGATTCAGGTGAAGATGAACATCCTGGGAAACCTAAACATCCTGAAAAGTCTAAACATCCCAATGACCATGAACATCCTGGGAAACCTGAAAATTCAGGACAACCTGAAAATCCCAGGGACCGTGAACATCCAGGAAATCCTGGGCATCCTGGGAAACCTAAATATCCTGGAAAACCAGATGATTCAGGTGAAGATGAACACCCTGGTAAACCTAAACATCCTGGAAAGCCTAAACATCCCAATGACCATGAACATGCTGGACAACCTGACCATCCTGGGAAACCAAAACATCCTGGGAAACCAGATGATCCAGCTGAAGATGAACATCCTGGGAAACCTAAACATCCTGGAAAGTCTAAAAATCCCAATGACCATGAACATGCTGGACAACCTGACCATCCTGGGAAACCTGACAATCCAGGAAAGCCTGAAAAACCCAGCGACCGTGAACATCCAGGAAATCCTGGGCATCCTGGGAAACCTAAACATTCTGGGAAACCAGATGATTCAGGTGAAGATGAACATCCTGGAAAACCTAAACATCCTGGAAAGTCTAAACATCCCAATGAGCATGAACATCCTGGGAAACCTAAAAATCCTGGGAAACCGGAAGAATCCAGTGAAGATGCACATCCAGGTAAACCTAAACATCCTGAAAAGTCTAAACATCCCAATGAGCATGAACATCCTGGAAAACCTAAACATCCTGGGAAACCAGAAGATTCCAGTGAAGAGGAACATCCTGGGAAACCAAAACATCCTCAAAAGTCTAAACATCCCAATGAGCATGAACATCCTGGAAAACCTAAACATCCAGGAAAAGCTGAACATCCTGGAACGACTGAACATCCAGGAAAGCCTGAAAATCCCAGCGACCCTGAACATCCAGGAAATCCTGGGCATCCTGGGAATCCTAAACATCCTGGGAAACCGGAAGAATCCAGTGAAGAGGAACATCCTGGGAAACCTAAACATCCAGGAAAGCCTGAAAATCCCAGCGACCGTGAACATCCAGGAAATCCTGAGCATCCTGAGAAACCTAAACATCCTGGGAAACCGGACGATTCCAGTGAAGAGGAACATCCTGGGAAACCTAAACATCCTGAAAAGTCTAAACATCCTAATGAGCATGAACATCCTGGAAAACCTAAACATCCTGGGAAACCGGAAGATTCCAGTGAAGAGGAACATCATGGAAAACCTAAACATCCTGGAATGTCTAAACATCCCAATGGGCATGAACATCCTGGGAAACCTAAACATCCTGGGAAACCGGAAGATTCCAGTGAAGAGGAACATCCTGGAAAATCAAAACATCCTGGAAAGTCTAAACATCCCAATGAGCATGAACATCCTAGAAAACCTAAACATCCTGGAAAGTCTAAAAATCCCAATGACCATGAACATCCAGGAAATCCTGGGCATCCTGGGAAACCTAAACATTCTGGGAAACCAGATGATTCAGGTGAAGATGAACATCCTGGAAAACCTAAACATCCTGGAAAGTCTAAATATCCCAATGAGCATGAACATCCTGGAAAACCTAAACATCCAGGAAAAGCTGAACATCCTGGAACGACTGAACATCCAGGAAAGCCTGAAAATCCCAGCGACCCTGAACACCCAGGAAATCCTGGCATTCCTGGGAATCCTAAACATCCTCGGAAACCAGATGATTCAGGTGAAGATGAACATCCTGGGAAACCTAAACATGCTGGAAAGTCTAAACATCCCAATGACCTTGAACATCCTGGGAAACGTGATCATCTAGGAAACCCTAAACAGCCTGGGAAACCTAAACATCCTGGGAAACCAGATGATTCAGTGAAGATGAACATCCTGGGAAACCTAAACATCCTGAAAAGTCTAAACATCCCAATGAGCATGAACATCCTGGAAAACCTAAACATCCTGGGAAACCGGAAGATTCCAGTGAAGAGGAACATCCTGCAAAACCTAAACATCCAGGAAAATCTAAACATCCCAATTACCATGAACATCCTGGAAAACCTAAACATCCTGGGAAACCGGAAGATTCCAGTGAAGAGGAACATCCTGGAAATCCTAAACATCCTGGAATGTCTAAACATCCCAATGGGCATGAACATCCTGGGAAACCTAACTATCCTGGGAAACCGGAAGATTCCAGTGAAGAGGAACATCCTGGAAAACCAAAACATCCTGGAAAGTCTAAACATCCCAATGAGCATGAGCATCCTGGAAAACTTAAACATCCAGGAAAGCATAAAAATCCCAGTGACGAAAAACATCCTGGGAAACCTGAACATCCAGGAAAAGCTGAACATCCTGGAACGACTGAACATCCAGGAAAGCCTGAAAATCCCAGGGACCGTGAACATCCAGGAAATCCTGGGCATCCTGGGAATCCTAAACATCCTGGGAAACCAGATGATTTAGGTGAAGATGAACATCCTGGGAAACTTAAACATCCTGTAAAGTCTAAACATCCCAATGACCATGAATATGCGGGACAACCTGACCATCTTGGGAAACCTGACAATCCAGGAAAGCCTGAAAATCCCAGCGACCGTGAACATCCAGGAAATCCTGGGCAGCCTGGGAAACCAAAACATCCTGGGAAACCAGATGATTCAGGTGAAGATGAACATCCTGGGAAACCTAAACATCCTGAAAAGTCTAAACATCTGAATGACCTTGAACATCCTAAGAAACTTGACATTCTAGGAAAACCTAAACATCCTGGAAAGTCTAAACACCCCAATGAGCATGAACATCCTGGGAAACCGGAAGATTCCAGTGAAGAGGAACATCCTAGAAAACCTAAACATCGTAATGACCATGAGCATCCTGGTAAACGTGACCATCTAGGAAAACCTGAACATCCAGGAAATCTTAAGCATCCTGGGAAACCTAAACATCCTGGGAAACCGAACGATTCAAGTGAAGATGAACATCCTGGGAATCCTAAACATCGTGGAAAGTCTAAACATCCCAATGAGCATGAACATCCTGGAAAATCTAAACATCCTGGGAAACAGGAAGAATCCAGTGAAGATGAACATCCCGGAAAACCTAAACATCCTGGAAAATCTAAACATCCCAATGGGCATGAACATCCTGGAAAATCTAAACATCCTGGGAAACCGGAAGAATCCAGTGAAGAGGAACATCCTGGAAAACCTAAACATCCTGGAAAATCTAAACATCCCAATGAGCATGAACATCCTAGAAAACCTAAACATCGTAATGACCATGAACATCCTGGTAAACGTGACCATCTAGGAAAACCTGAACATCCAGGAAATCCTGGGCATCCTGGGAAACCGGACGATTCAAGTGAAGATGAACATCCCGGGAAACCTAAACATCCTGAGAAACCGGAAGATTCCAATGACCATGAACATCCTGGTAAACGTAACCATCTAGGTAAACCTGAAAACCAAAAACATGGGGAGATATCTGAGCATCCCACTGACCATGACCATCCTGGAAAATCTAAACACCAATGCGACCATGATATTCTTGAAAAACCTGAATATTCTGGTGAAAAAGAACATTCTGGGAAACCTAAACATCCTGGAAAGTCTACACATCCCAATGACCATAAACATACTGGTAAACCTGTACATCCCAGGGATCATGTACATCTAGGGAAACATGAACATCCCACTGGCCACAAATGTTCTGTGAATCCTGGACATCCCAAAAAGCCAGAAGATTCCAGAAGATTCCAAACATGAAGTCTAAACATCCCAATGACCACATCCTGGGAAAACCCCAGCGACCATGATCATGCTGAAAAAACATCCCTGGGAAAAACATAATCATCTTGGAAAATCTGAAACCTGAAGATGAACATCCCAATCATCCTGGAAAACCAACATCCCAGTGAACATCCAGGAAAACCTAAACATCCTGAAAAAAACATCCCAGTCTAAAAACATCCAAAATCAAAGATTCCAATGATCTTCCTGAAAAAAACATCCTAAAAAATTCTGGGAAACCTGAAGATGAACATCCAGGAAAACCTAAACATCCTGAAAAATCTAAACATCCAAGCAACCATGATCTTCCTGAAAAACCTAAAAATTCTGGTGAAGATGAACATCCTGGGAAGTCTAAACAGCCCAATGACGATAAACATCCTGGGAAACCTGAACGTCCCACTGAGCATGAACATTCTGGGAAACTTGAACATCCTAGTGAAAATGAACATCCTAGAAAACCTGAACATCCAAGGACACATGGACACACCACTGAACACAAACAACCTGGAAACCCTGAACATTTTGGAACACTTGAACATTCAAGCAAACATGAACATCAATGGAAATCTCAACATCACAACAAATACAGACATTATGCCTCACATAAATATTCGGGAAAACATTCTGATAGGTATGCATATCTTGTTAAGCGTCAATACCTACGAACTGGTGGACTTACCCGGCCTGGTGGTCGTCAGGTGGATGGCACATACTCTGGCATGGGTGAATGTTGCTGCATAGATAAATGTTGTAACAGAAATAACTGTGGCTCAAAAGACCTTGTCAAAGACAACGGAAAGACGAGTAAACCAAAATGTTCTTGCAATGCAAAACATCACTGCAAAGGAAAATGTTTCTGCCGAGAAAAATCCTGCAGATTTAAACAAGGCTGCTTAGGAAATCCCTGCTCTACAAAAGCTCCACCGAAAACCTCAAAGTTGATCTGTGATGGACAAAGGGGGAGGCTTAACTGTTGTAAGTTACTGTGAAACTTACTGTTGTGTTATCACTATACACACACATATATAGATATCAGAGGTGGTTCTATTTCTTTGGGGGATGTTAATATTTTAACAGACCACTGACTTTGTCCAAAAGCTCATGAAGACAGTTTATTTAAAATATAGATTCATGTTACCAACATAATAAGTGCAAATAAGCACAGTCACAACAGTGCAAAGGGAAGTGATACATATAGATCTGCTTTTGATATATATTAGCTATATATGTGCTTTGTGTATCTGTCTCTTCACAGCAAAGGGGACAATGAAGAAGGTGGGCCAAGGAAAAGGTGAACATCCCAACAACAATCTCAAGCATCCCAGCAAACTTGAGCATCCCAACAACCCTGGAGGTCCTGGCAGGTAACAGTGTCCTCCAACGCGATGTGGGCCCAAATTGTCTAGCCAACACCCAGAAAAAGTCAAACGATCTTGCAAAACTAAACTCTGTTATAGAGCTAAATGTGGATTAAAACCACAAAGAACTGAAGTTAACATAAACATCTTTAATAGATAAATGCAAGATAAATGCAAAAGAAATGTCCTTGCATAGCAAAACACTGCAAAGAGGAATTTGCACTGGGCTAAAAATGCTTGACCTCATAACTCGAATAACTCAAGGGGGATCTGTAAGGGACTGTCTTTGCCGAGGTAGACGTTGACGTGGAGTCTGACTGCCTCTTCTAACTCTCTCTATGGATATAATATCTGTTATCCTCTGTGTTTCTGCAGCAAACAGCACTCATAAATGACTAGTTACCAGTGCATCTGAGGGGTAAGAAACAGCCACAAATGTTCATATACTATGTACACAAACAAATGAAACCTCGGTACTTCAACTAGTCTAAATAGTGCTACTTGTTATAGCTGTACATGCACAATCAAAATATCCAGCTTCTGCAATAATATATTAATTTTATCTAATTTCATTTTGCCTGATTTGAATGTGTCTATTTTTCTTAAACAGCCCTGTCACTATGCCTCAACAGGTGGAAAACGTCAGCAAATCTACTAATGAAACTACTAATTTAAACTGTTCAGTATATTCACATTGGAAAAAAATGACTCAATAAAGTGCAGTTAAAAAACTACAACATTTCTTCAAGTGTGCTTGTGTTAGACGCCTTTGCAACAGTGAAGTTCTCAACCGAGATGGAAGAGCTGTTCAGTGGAAAAAAAAACCTCTGGTGCACACAGTTTCACACCACAGATAAACTGTCAAATAGAGTTAATCATATAATTAATAATGTTTTTTAAAAAGTCATTATTATAAACTACACTGGTTTTGTTTCTCACTGATAAAATAGGCTGTCAACAGCAAAAATGGATAATAATTTAAGTCCTGTCTACTTCAAATTTTATTTAACCCCCAAATAATGTACTTTTGATAAACCAGAATTTGGGTTAATATAACATCATGCATATGTATAATAAAAACAGGATATTCATGTTTGTAAAAGCATTGACAGACATTTCCTTTGGATTTGTGGTGTCTGTGGATAAACTGTGTAGAAAGGTCAATCTACAGTAAGATGAGCAGTAGGGCTTGGCCGCGGAATAGTCAAATATTCAACTATTTATATATATTGCTGTATAAAACTGTTAAAATGTTAAAAAGCAGACCACTCCGGCTTTGGTTTGGCGTGAGGACAACCCACCTAATTAGCATATGAAAATGTGAAGAGAAAAGGCAGGAGCCTGGATATGAGGAAAAGGATGATTCGACCCCGGATGCGAAAAGCCCAAAAAGAAGTAGCAGTTTGTATGAGAAGTAACTTTAGTTATTGTCACGACAACTCAACTTTATAACAAATGAGTTTGTCTCTCTTCTAACAGGGTCCAACAATCCAACAAAAGTTTAAAACAAACGCGCTACGAACAACACGATTAAAAACGGGCCGTTCAACCTGTGTTCGCTGAATTAAACGTAAAATGTGTTTCCGCCCGGTTTCGAACCGGGGACCTTTCGCGTGTGAGGCGAACGTGATAACCACTACACTACGGAAACGGGCGAACGAGCTGTGCTACCAAAGAAAAAGAATGACTTGAAACGCGTCGTCTTCGTTTTTACATGGAAATCTAAACACGTGGATTGTGCCTAAAGGTTTCCGTAGTGTAGTGGTTATCACGTTCGCCTAACACGCGAAAGGTCCCCGGTTCGAAACCGGGCGGAAACACATTTTACGTTTAATTCAGCGAACACAGGTCGTTTTATACATGTGAATAGATGGTGACGTAAAGGCTTGTGTGAGAAATATCTTTTAGTAGAAATAGCTTGTTCTAAAAACAACTGCAGTATATTTACTAGGATTATTTTTTTATTTGCCAAAAATAAATTGTTTCCGCCCGGTTTCGAACCGGGGACCTTTCGCGTGTGAGGCGAACGTGATAACCACTACACTACGGAAACTGACACACAAAACGAGGACCTGTTTTCTGTCTTCAGACTGGACTGAATAAAGACAAAAATGTGACATTTCCACATTTGTGAATTTCATCACTGATTCATCGTGATCTACGTGTTGCTCCTGAATCATCCACAATCACCACAAACCGAAACTGAATCTGCCGTTTGGAACTTTTTCTGCTTCACACACACACAAATGTTTGTGTTTCTATACTTGTGAGGGCATCGTTGAGTTTTAGAAGCCCTTGCCCCTTAACCAAACCCTAATTCGAACCCTGACCCTAAACCCCGGTCTGGACCCTTAAAAAGTCCACACATCAATGGCACAGACACAGAATGTGTCCACAGCAGACTGAAGACAAGCCCAGTCTGACCAGCCGTCCCTGTTTCTCCACTTGGTTTATGTCTCTCTCTCATTTTCTCACTCACACACACTCTCGTAGTTTGTGACACTTGGTGAGGACTTTCGATTACTTGCCTTCTAACCCAACCCTAACTAGTTCTAACCTTAAACACACACAAACACAAGTAGGTTGTATTCGGATTCTTGTTAGGACACTCAGTGACATTCCCTAATCTAAGCCCTAAACCTCAAACAGGTCTTCACATTTGTGTCTTCACTTCTCCAAAAGCTCCTAACTTTCTTTAAAAAAGACCCTTTTTTTCCTAGTACACACACACACACACACACACACACATACAGACACACACTCAAAGCGTCTGGATGTCCCGCCAACAGGAAGACCCTTATATGGGCGTCAGGACGTCCGCTGCAGAGACAGGAAGCTCTATATTTGGGCTGAAACAGTGTTTTTCCTGCAGAGCTGACCGACGCTGACTGACAAAGTCTGATCCCGTTGGCTGTTGGACTCACTCACACTGAGGATTTGCTGTTAAACGCCACAGTGAAGAGGGCGGGAAGCCAGCGGAGCGTGTTTACTAAAGCTGATCTCTAATCAGCACGGATTTTAACTTTGACCTAAAATCTTCCCGTCAGTTTGTGTCATTTTATTACAACCTTTCACATATTCGCTCAGAGGCAGAGTTTTACGTGTGTGTCAGTTGAGTTTGTGTTTTGCTAGTTTGAGTTAATTTTGGTTATTTTTTTATGTATTGGTTTAATTCTGTTCCCTTTTTTTTTGTCATTTTAGCTATTCCGACCCATGTTCACTGTTATTTCTGCTGTTTCCTTGTTATTTTGCCCATTTTTTTATCATCATTTGTAGTTACGTTTGTTTTTTGTGATTACCCTGTTTAATTTTTGCGGGTTTTGTTATTTCTTTCAATTTTTATATATTTAACTTTCTTTAGCATTTGTGGTTATTCTGCGAGATGGGTCCTTATGTTACTTTTTGCAATAAATAAGTGAAAGAATGTCAGACATAAAATAATGTTGGGGAATTGCTGAAATCGACTTATTTCACAATAGCTGATTAAAATCAAAATTTCTGTTTGTTTTTTAAGACATTATCATGCTAACGTTTTCAGAATAAAGGTCGAGAACATGGAAAACCATACACAATCTTAATCTGAAATAAAAGCACCAAAATGTTTTTGACATTTTATTTTTGCAGCTCTTTGTGTTAAGAGGAAACAGTATAAAATCAAACACTGACCAGCGTGTCAACTTACAAACCAGAACCTACTCAGTAGGCAGAAAACTCTTCACATTTTCATGCAAACATTATGTACAAACTACATCTGCAACGTATTTACATCTGTCTATACATTCAGTTAAATCAGCAGTTTTCTCTATGAAGTTTGGTCCTGACTCAGTTCCTGTTCATCGCTGGAGGGTCAAGTTCATCGCTTGCCTGACTACAGGCTGGGAACCAGCAGCTGAGGAACAGGGTGGGGAGAAACTGCTAAACCTTCAGCCTCATGGACAAACACATAAAAAAAAAGTTTGCCATCTGATTTGATTGTTCAAAGTGCTTTGCTCATGTTAAAGGGCAGAGTTTCAGTCTGAGGTCAAAGGTTCCAGGAGCGGATGACCCCCTGTCTGTCAACAGATGTTGGAGCTGTGAGGGGAGGGCAACTCCAGCTGAGGACTCCCCATCGGAGAGGAGCAGGAGGAGGAGTAGAGTTGGGGGGATGGCGAGGAGGTGTAGACGTGCAGCAGTGTCGGTGACGGGCTAAAACAGGGGGAGGCGGCCTGCATGGTTAGGGACGAGGGGAAGAGTGAGGCGGAAGGAGAGGGGGAGCTATGAGCTGGGGAGGAGTAAGAGGAGTAGGGCGAGGAGGTGGAGGGCTGGTTGATGTTGGTAGGAAGAGAGGAGGAGCAGGAGGAGGGGGGGGCTCTTTCCGTCTTGCGATCCCGCTGCCTCTGGTGGATCTTGGCGTGCCTCTTGCGCTCGTCGCTGCGGGCAAACTTGCGTCCGCACTCGGCACAAGTGAACGGCTTTTCTCCAGTGTGCGTGCGGATGTGCGTGGTCAGGTGGTCGCTGCGGCTGAAGCTGCGCATGCAGATGCGGCACTGGAACGGTTTCTGGCCCGTGTGCACGCGCACGTGGCGTGTCAGCTCGTCAGAGCGGGAGAAGCGGCGGTCACAGCCATCGGCGGGGCACACGTACGGGCGCTCATGAGGCGGGGTCTTGCACTGCTGACCTGCAGGGGTCTTTCTGCTCCTGGACTTGGTGAGCTGGGCCTGGAAGGTGGAACTCTGAGGCTGTGCGTGAATCTGTGAGGAGAAGGCTTTGATGGTGGAGAGTGGTGTGAGGGGGGGCTGCTGTGGGGTTGCCGGGTTCAGAGGCTTCTGGTCCTGGTTCAGGCTGAGACCACAATCCTGCTGCTGGGGCAGGAGGTAGTCCGGGAGCATCGGCACCACCAGGGAGGGCGGCTGCAGGCCGAGCCTGGTGTTGGAGGTGGGATAGGCGGGCGGGGGGCCCTGCGGCGGGAAGGCCTGGGGGTCCGGCTGAGGTTCAATTGGTGGGGGGAGGTCAGAGCTGGCGGCGGAGGTGTAGGTGGGGGTGTCAGAAAAGATAGAAGCCACGTCAGCGGAGCTGAAGGTCGGTAATGAGGATGATGAGGATGATGATGATGATGATGATGATGATGAAGAGGAGGACAGGCTGCAGGCTGGAAGGGGAGGAGCCGCCATGCTGACCAAGCCGGTGAACAGGCTCAGAAGAGGCTCCGCCCACAGGCTGCTGGCCCCTGAGCTGCCGGAGACGCACGATGAGGGCTCGAGGGTGAAGCGGCCGCTGTAGGCCAGAGGGGCGAGGCGGGGGGTGAGAGGGGGCAGACTCTGCAGGTCTAGGAGCTCGGACAGAGCATCTGAAAAAGAGAAGAAGACAAGGTCAGGAAACAGACGCACGAGCACAGCTGGAAACACCTGGGAGTCAAGTGTGGTCATCTTCAACCTGCAGTTTCTGCTGTCACAGGAATCACCGAGTGAACCGCTTTTAACAGGAAACTGACTTTGATCTCTGTGGATCTGCTGCCCAGTGATCCTACAAAGAAACGCATCGCTTTGGTTTTACAATGAGCGGTTGTATTTAAAGGAGAAGAACTGACGGTTTTATCCCGTTCAAATTCTTTATTAGCTCAGTGTGTAATTATTAACCTTAATTGCTGCACACACACGTGCGTTTGTTATCAAACTGTACACACAGATCATTTTTTCACTACACAGCATTTGCTCGCACAAACCCCTGAAATCTCCACAAGCCCCCTCCCACCACCACCACCACGCCTCTCCTCACCTCCGTACTCCCCCGGCTCCCCGCTCAGCAGCGCGGCTCCCTCGGCTGCGGACGCGGCCAGCAACGAGCCTCCAGCCGCCGCGTTCTGCAGCAGCATTTGCAGCTCCTCCAGCTTCGTGTAACTGTCCAGCGGTGAGAGGGGCGGCGGGAAACCGGCCAGAGGCTCTGAGATCTGCAGGGTGGACAGGAGCAGCTCCGCTTTGGTGGCTGCCATCTCGCGGGAGGAGGAAGCGTCAGAGGCGGCGGTGGCGGCTGTGGAGTTGGCTGGTTCCTGGAGCTGCTGCTCGCCGGGCTCTTCCTGCAGGGGGGGCGACCCAATCTGCGCTCGTGGAGCGCGCGGCGGGGCGCTCCTTCCGGGCTGCTGTTCTGGACTGTGTTGCTCGGAGGAAGCCAACGCTGGAAGGTCGATAGCGCCGGGTTCTCGGGAGGATCAGATGTTTCAAATGGTTATTTTGAGAATTTGGTGTCGCGACATCAAAGAAAGTAAACATCTAAATGTTTATTTCCGGTGGGTGTTTTCACGTGCGGATGCTGAACTTGAACTTGAGCTCTGTCAGCTGTCCTCAATGAGGATTCCCGGCTTTATAAAGACTCCTGCGTGTGACGTACATTCCCAAATATGGCGCAGAGGAAGCCCATATTTGGTCAGAGCAGCGGCCGTGAACTCGGGGCTGCGTACGGACGCTCCGCGGCTCTCCGCGCTCTTTGTGCTGCAGTTTTCGGAGCGTGAACGATGCGGTACCGTCCGGACCACAGTCCGCCTCTGCAGGTGGTGGCCGTCAGACCGAACGCGGCTGCTAGACGGCAACCAGGGAGCGCTGCCAGCCGCCATGGCCGGAAACCCTGGAGACACGTCACAGCCCAACGTCACATGGAGATCTTCCAGCGACGTCATCACTTCCTCAGGCCTTTTTTGGATGTTTTCCTGTCAGACTGCTAGTCCCTCCCTGCAGCTTAACTCATACAAAATCCAGATTTTGACATGCAGCTGTGTAAACAAAAATACTACAAGTAGGAAGGTAAAACTTTGCTTCTAATGGAGTGCGGTTTACACCGTCTGCAAACCATGCATCTACAAACTATAGCCTACTGATATTCAGACGAT
Organism: Channa striata; assembly: GCA_033026295.1. NCBI lineage: Eukaryota > Metazoa > Chordata > Actinopteri > Anabantiformes > Channidae > Channa > Channa striata. Next base: position 1,194,238 of record CM065182.1, read on the forward strand.
TACTAGTACTACTGCAGTAAATGCTCAGATATTTTACCTAAACAATTATGTCACTGTGACAACGTTCTGGATATATAAAAAGCCATAGTCCTCACAATGCAGAAGAATACACTGTATGTAAGTTAACTGAGTGAGTGACGGACCGTAAACTGCACTGACGCAATGAGTTGTATGAGGAGTGTTCGTTTAACTGTCAAGACCCAAAACAAATTCTTTATGAAATGAAGCAATTTATATCTACAAAGCAGTTATTGGATACATGCAAAGCACCAACAGTTTACACAATTGTGTTTTGTTCAGGAATCCTTCAAAAATAGGGAAGCACTTAAGAAACGTTGGGATGAACATACCGAAAGTGTCATTTTAATCCACAAACACAAAGGAAAGATAACAGAAGACCTGCCGAGAATATTCAGCTTGAAAGAATAATTAAAAAAACGCATAAAGACCCGGTTAATGTTAAACCAAAAGGCTTTTGGAGGATGCGGGCATCGATCCCGCTACCTCTCGCATGCTAAGCGAGCGCTCTACCATTTGAGCTAATCCCCCAGTTACCACCGGATGTGTTCGTGGTTCTATCTTATCGAGCTTGTCAACAACACAGCGACATTATATTCGTAGCTTATGTGCTTATTCATATGCTATTGGTTCAAAAATGGATCCAGGACGAATCTCAGTGGTTGGAAGGAAGAGGGCGGGACCGGCCTGCGTCACTGGAAAATGGAGGCAGAAAATAGAAAGTAAAGCGATGAGTGGATTTTCCGAAAAAAGCTCAAAGTGACCCGGTTACACGATAAACCTGGAGGTTGAGTTTTTACTGGAGTCTGTCCTGTGACACACCAAATACCATGGACGTGTTCAGACATCACCTTCAAGTTTAGAACTTTACATCTGTTCACGTGACCACGTGTAAATCCTGCGGTGTTGTCATGCTGTTGTATTTGGGCCGTTATCAAGTTCTCTGTAAAATGGTTGTTACGTTTTTAAACCAATTTTTTTCCCACATTAAATTGGTATTTGGGATTTTTGCAGAATGAACTGTGATAATCGCCTATTCTTGGACTCTTGGATTGACTTTTGGATTCTTCAGGCATGGAAGTCCGGCTGAGCCAACCACCTTCACGAAGAATTCCATCTTGAAGCGCTGGATTACATTTATGTACGTGGCTGCTCCGTTTCACTGGTTCTCGCTTTAGCAGAGCAGAGACTTCCTCATGTATTATTGTAGCCTCTGATTGCTCGAGTTCATCCACTGTTACATTTCTCTCAGTTTAATATTTTTCTTTGAAGCTGATAAAGTTTAGTTTCATCCTTTTCATTTTGGGCTATAATTTCCAAATAGTTCCTTTCTCTTTCTGAACAAGGTTAGAAGTGTATTTTTCAATATGAGGAGCCAAGCTACAGGCCTTTTAAGAGGTCTCCCTGATGAGTGGTTCTGTCAAACTTTGCATTGTGTCTGGGATTTCTTTGTCTACTAGAACATTCACCTGAGGATCAGCTTTTTCAGTTGGTCCACATATCTTGGCTATTTCTTGACTGATTGTGTGAGGAAGTCAGGTCCAAAAGTTCCACAGTTTGTTCCACGGAAAGTGTTCGTGTTCTGACCCCTCGATGCACAGTCTGCAGGACTAAGCTGAGAATTTACGGAGTGCCAGTGGGAGATTGTTGAGGTCTGACGAACATTTCAACTTCGCAGCCTTAGCTAATAAAGCTGTTACATGTAGCTCAGCTCTAAGAGGTACTGCTAAAGCTGAAGATGCTACAGAACTTGTTTTGGATTTCCTGGATCTCCTTGAGTATGGCCACAGACATGCCGTCTTCAGGATTTACTTCTTCATTTGTTTGGTTTGATTCCTACATGCGCCGACGTGCCTCTTAATTGAACAAGCCACATCATCACAAAATTCTCTGACACAAATTACCTTTGGCTCAAACCAGGTTAGCTCATGATTATTCATTTCCTCTTCAGATTTAAGCCGAGATATTTATACCGCAAAACTCACCAAAAAAGTTGGTTGAATTCCGTCAGTGTGACTTCCTCCACACAGCAATTATCATCCATTAAACGTATTGTAAAAGTAACTTTTCTCCCTCAACTGGCCTAATTTGGCCTTTCTTGAATGTATCTGTCTTTGCGAAGGATTCTCCATGGTCAGCCGAGTTGGCTTTGCCTGATGTTTTTCCACTATGGTTTTCCATAACCAAGTGCTCCGTCTGTATCCTATTACAAAGAGCAATACAAACATGAGTTTCCTTGACAACTGTTTGGGCAAACTTCAAAGGCAATTATGTGACGTCATTGATACACTTACACATACATTTATTAATTTCCCTAACCTATCAGAACACCCTGTGACTGTAGGAAAAACAAAAGTAGAACACACAGAGAAAACTGCCAATGGTATAAACACGATCCAACCCTTTTATGAGAAGCTTTCGTTCATGTTGGACATGTAAAATTGTAAATTGTACAGACACTAAACACAGTGCATTAGTGCGTATCATCACCACTGTGATGTCCACATCGGATGAAATGAAAGTAATGAGTAATAAACTTCCATTGACACAACCCAGACTGGAACCTTAGCTCAGTGTAAAGCAGTGTGACTCACAGATCATCCTAATCCTCTGCTGTCTCGTATTGACAAAGATACAAAAAGGAAAAGCACAGGAGCAGATTCACACTGTTAAAGTCGACAAAATCACAACACACAAGTTGTTCTCCTTTCGACTGTGAGGGGAGGGGTTACGCTTCCTGTCACATTAGGGTACGAAAATCGAACAGAAACACAGCATGACTGAACTGCTTCAACATGTGGGCCAACAACACTGGACAGCAGAGGCCAGAATCTGCCGAAAGGCTATTGGATAAACATATAATATATAATAAACCAGCGCTGTTAGGCAAATGAAAGAAAACCATAAAACATGACAATAAATGTGATGTAATCCTCGTAAAGCGACTCATCACCTGCTTTTTCGAGACCATGACTGAGTCCTGCAGCAGAAATAGAAACAAAGCTGAGATGTGTCGGCATGTGGCAGCAGGCTGCAGGAATACCAGCCGCGCTGCATTTAGACTGTGAACACACACCGATACACACAGGAATGCTGCTGGAAGGTTCCGGCAGGGTGTGTGTGTGTGTATATAAGCAGCAGAGAGGACATCAGACAGACAGACACTCAGACAGACTCCAGAGCGAAGCGCCGATCTGAGCACAGACCTCCACTGTCAGCATGTTGAGTCCCAGCGTCTTCCAGCCGTCCCCCGTCGCCCTGAGGCCTTTCCTGGACCTGCACTGGCCCATCCGCAGCCTGTGGCCCGAGACCCGGCCACTCTTCTACCAAATCGAGCAGGAGATGATCCGCCATGTGCAGGAGATGAGGCAGAGCATGAAGTACATGGAGAGGCTGCACCAGAAGATCTTTGATGACCTCGACCAGACCTCCACCTTCTCCACGGGGGTTTTCAAGCCCATCACCTTCCAGGAGGTTGGGAATGACGCCAGCAGCTTCGCCCTCAGCCTGGACACTAAGGAGTTCTCCCCAGAGGAGCTTTCAGTCAAACAGGTGGGCAGGAAGCTGAGGGTGAGCGGGAAGACGGAGAAGAAGCAGGAGGATGGGAAGGGCTCCTACTCCTACAGGTGTCAGGAGTTCAGACAGGAGCTCGACCTGCCGGGCGACGTTGACCCCGAGACCGTCACCTGCTCGCTGGTGGGCGGGCGGCTGCAGATCCAAGCACCGCGGGAGAAGGCCGTGAAGGACGGGAAGGAGAGAGTCATCCCCATCAGCATCACCTCGGCCCCGGCCATCAGCTCCTCCTCCTCCTTCTCCGCCGTTGGGGGTCAGGAGGGAAGTGTCTCCACCTCCACAGAGGTTTCCCCTGCAGAGGAACATTGACCTGACCACAGAGGGAACGTCTCGTTTATTCGACCTATCTTTTTAGTTTCGGTGTAGTTTTCCACAACATGAAGCTGGTATTCTTTACGTGCACTACGATTCTTAAGTTCTAAGTGATGATCATTTATGAAACTTTGTTGAAAAAAAATGTCTTCCCCGATTATAACTCGTTAAGAGAAACCTTTTCATAACAATGCTATAAACTGTGGGAACATGAACTTTAAATGTACTTGTATTTACTCAATGTTTATAATAAACTGACTGTTTGATCTGGGGTGTCTGGTTTCATTCATTTTGGCAAAGGTTTTGTTTGTCATGGTGAATTCACACTTTACTCTGTGAGGAACACCTGTCTGTTCAACCGCACATAAACGTGGGCCTGAGGACTTTTTGCAGGATTGAGCTGCTCTCAGCTTTGTGCACCAACTCAAGTGACCAGTGCGTGTGAAGGCCGTGACTCGTGCTGACAGGTGTCGGTCAGCATGCGGCGATGCGTCCCACACCGTTGCCCTTGACTGAGCAAATGTTTAGTCTTTGAAACCTTTCAACTCATGATTGTTCACGTCTTCTGAGCTCTGTCGTTGAATTTTCCCGACAAGTGAGTTATTCTTGTACAAAATTACTTAAACTTCAAAAATATCTTCACTTTATTTTAGTACTGACTATTTTAGTAATGACAGAAATTGTACTTTTCTCAGGTCTCTGTTTTTTTAATCATACAAGATAATCTTAAAACTGTCTTTATTTTATATGTATTTAAATGTCTTAATTTTCATTTGTATTTCTGAAAATGCTGCGATAGCAAATCATGGCTTTTCAAAAATCAGAAATTTTTCATTACTCCTCATGACCACATGATTACCTGGATCAGGTGTGTTCAGTCAGTCAGAAGCTGGAATACGAGGGTCGTACCGGGAAAGCTGGAAAACAAGCAGGGCTGCGGCCCCTGAGGCCCGGAGTTCGACACGCCTGTTTTACAGTTGATTTATGCTTCATAACATGCTTTTATTTTAACTTACACTCATCTCATGAAATTGACTTTGTTTGCATTACTTTTTTCTCTAAAAATCGCGTTAAATAAAATGAAAATAATATGAAAATTCTCATTTGCAGACAGCTGCGCTTTTAAATAATCATTTTAAAAATTTGCCACACTGACCTGCAACAAAGGTTTCTGTTATGTTAAATAAATTGATAATAAACACAGGACACCAGTTTTCCTTTCTTTGTAAAATAATTCTCAATAAACTTAATTTATTCACAAACTGCTTTTCAAATTGCCATGTCATTGTTTTGTTTTTTTTAAATCACATACAATAAAAAACATTTCTAAAAGACGAGATGTCCGAGTCTCTCAGCTAACTTTGTACATGACTGCTCTTCCTCTGTCCTGAAGTTGATTTCGTTTTTTCGAACATGATGTGTTCATTGCCAACACTTCGCTGTGCTCAGACATCAGATTAGAAATATTAAGAAAGAACAGCAGAAATTAATAAACAGAAGGACTAAAAGTTTAACAGCTACAGTACACATTTCCATTTCTTCTCCATTAGTTTTGTCATGTCCTTTTTTAAATACTTAATGTTTTGATTTACAGAATAATAGAATATGTTCAGTTAAGGCTTATGCTGAGTGTTATGGACCAATCAACAGAAACCAAACCACAAACCAGGAGAGGGGATGGGGTGTGTGTTACAGGGGACGTGTATGCGTGTTTTATAGGGACACTGTGTGTGTGTGTGTGTGTGTGTGTGTGTGTGTGTGTGTGTGTGTGTGTGTGTGTGTCTCATGGTATAATTTTAGTTGTAAACAATTCATTTGTGAAAACATCTAAAGCGGTTAAACAAGTGGCTTGGATGAGTTTAACTTTGTTAAACAGTCCCTCCCTATTCTCATTCTCAGAGAGACGTGTTCAGAGGAAAGCTGGACCCACGATGTGGTTCGCCTAGCTTAGCATAAAGACTGGAGCATAACAAGCAGACACAGGTGGCTGCCCAAAGTTCACACACACACAGACACACACACACACACACACACACACAAAAATGCAATTTAGACACAGTGGGAAGACCTGGAAAAGAATCTATGCAGGGAATTATTCCACGGGGTTTAGTTTTAGTGCTAAAGTGACATTTTTTTGTGATGTTACAAAGTGAAGCCTGAAACAAACAAACCCATACAGTGAGCTGAATAATCGTTTCGTCATTAGAATCAATAAGATGTAAATAGACCGTAGAATCCCCCCGTTCCCCTGGTCACTACCGCCTATAGAACGTTCACTAAGTAGCTCACTCAAGTGAGCAGTCACTTAGGATTTTGGAAAATTACTAACAGCTGTTTGAGCCAAAGGACGTTGAGCACTGCATTGTGGGATTTTTACCACAAACAGACCATGCACACTTCTTTTTGCAATCCAATATTCACAGGGATGTCCCAATACACCGAGTACAAGCACTCGCATTTTAGTACCAAACCGTTTGCTTGTAGAATGACTTGCTGGAAAGTGAAATCCTCATCAATCCAAAGAACAGAAATACTTGTGTTCATCCGCTAATACAAGGACGGTGGTGACTAGTGTTTAATAAATGGAGCATTTTTCACTGAAACTTAAAAAAAAGAAAAAGGAAAAAAAATGAAAGCACAGATTTAAGGTGAGATCCTGGATGGAGAAGCATGGACAACATAGACTTCAGAGTCTCCGCAGGAATACCAAGGTAAAATCAAGAGAACTTCAAGTAACTTCAGGTTCTAGTTACTATATGAAACCATCTCTATTGTACATGTCAGTCACAAGTATTAAACAATTTGTGACTGACAATTTGTGATTAAAATGTTCTTGAGAAATATGAGTGTGACTGTTAGCAACTAGATGTTGAGACTTTAGAAGAGCACAGTTTGTATTGAGTTCTACTTTTGTCCTAAAACACAGACAAGTTCCCCAAAGGCAGGATCGGGCCTGATGCTTGATGCTGCCATTTGGCATCGGGACATCCCTATTTAGATATTTAGACCTATAAGGCAACGTGTTGGCAAACACAGGATCTAGTGAGGATAGTGTAATTTTTAACTCCAGCTTCTTCAAATGACAACATGAAACTGCACCGTGTCCTCAGAATTGAAACAGTTTAAACCCTCTGACACGTAGAACATACAGATTAAGAACATGATCTTTTACAGAATAAATTTGCATTGTGAAACTACCAGAAAAACGGTCACAATCCAATAGTGAAAGTCTATCACAGTCAAAACACACACACGTATGAAAATGCTCCTTATTTTTGGTGCATTCAGGGACTAAAGCGAGTGGGAGTTTTCATTTGTTATGTTTTGTTATGTGCATCCATACACTACATGAGATTCATGGACCATGTGTTTATGGGTTACAGGAAAACTGTGTGTGTTATACGGGGGGAAGTGCGTGTGTGTGTTACTGGGACAGTGTCTGTGACCAAAACTAACACAAAACCCCCAAAACACTAAACTGCGATGGATTATCTCACTGCAGGTTGGCTTTCATAGAAACCAAATAATCACTGGAAACAAAAGATATGAATGAGCAGCAATGTGAAGAATGGATTTCAGTACTAGATCTAAATATGTAAAACAAGCCACGTGGTCCTTCACGCATCGCGTAGCTGTTCAGGACAGCGTGGGGAACATTACAAGTGGAAACGGAAGGGAAAATGAAACGACAGGCGTTTTCTCTCAGCTTTCCACATTCACACATGGTTGTTGTGAGCGCCTACATGACAGCACGGTGGATATCCATGCAGCTACAAAACAAAAGCCGTCAGTGATTCAGGCTTAGCGCTGAACATGCAATGAACATGTTCATCTTGTCGATTTCGATCAGTTTTGCCAGTTTATGCACTTAGGATATTTAGTGCTTCTATTTAAATGCTCATAGAAAACTTGAAGTAACTGCATCAGTAGCAGGATTTAAACTTAGACCATATTAAAATGGGTCCAAATGGGTTGTGGCCGACTAAGAACTGATCAGTTGGATTTCTGGGAGGTCAGGGATTTGATTTTAGAGTTCTGTTTGGTCTGATCTCATTTGCCGGCACCAACTAAAGAAACTGCTTCAGCAGCTGATTATCTCAACAAACGTTAAAGTTTGCACAACGCTAGTGAAAGGAAAATTTAAATAATTCATAGTTAATGTTGATATTCTTATACAAGAATGAAATTTAAGTAGCGTGAACTAACTAATACGAACTGTGTAAGTGTGGGTAAACTGTGTCTGGGTTCATGTCAGTACACACACACACACACACACACACACACACACACACACACAGTGAGTACTTTTAGTGTCTGTCATTGACACGTGTGTGCGACAGGAATGTGTGAACACTCAGGTGAACAACAGCATCAGTGGCTACCTGCCCTCAGTGAAGCCTGATGGGACGACGCCAGAAAGAACGAGCAACCCCAAACACATCACCACGCCAAGGTCACATGACTCTGACCTCCCAGTGTTTACATCAGTGTGTGTGCCGGTGCATTTCGTTTTTCCTTGTTGTTGATGCGACACCAGACTCTAAACTGTTTACTGTAAAAATTACGTTTTGCCCATAAAAAGACTACAGATTGTGAAGAGAGCCACGCACACTCTGACAGCAAAATACTTCAGTATTACCATGTTAGGAAACTATCAATCTGCTTTTCCAAATTTGGACGCAACCCGACTTAGGTCATCCGGCTCTCATAACAGGTCAAAGGAAACATGAATGTATGAAGGAGAAAAGGGAGGAAAACGGGGCCTCCGCCCCATTTGCCACGTGAAAACAAAGTTCTCTTAGATACATTCATGAAGAGCACCCCTGAATTTATGTTACAGACTGAATATGAACACGTGAATCATGGGCATCATTTACACTGCAACTACAACCCAGACGACGTTGATGAGCTGAAATGTTTTAACTGAGATGAGCTGAGAGGACTCGTGAAGATCAGCTCTGTTAGATCTGATGATGGCAAAACTGCTCGCAGATTTAGAGGGTTTCATGGCCGTCACTTAATGTATAACCTGCATTGGATTGTTCCTGGAACATGTCTCTCCTTTATGAATATGAGGGTTAGGGGTTCTCATTAATCCCAAAAATTAACACTAATTCTGCCGGTCGTATTTATACTTAGACCAGATTTCATTTTGAGGCCATCATCTGATTAAGGAACAACGAAGAAATTGTTCAAAAATAGAACCAAAATAATCCAATTTTAGTCATTTTTCCCTCTGATTCTCACTTGTTTCTAGCTTTGGGAGAAAAAAAACAACTTTAAAACCCTTATTGCAGATTAAACTGGTGTCTGGTTTCTTACTTTGTGTGTTGGAGTGGGACAGGCGTGGCGATGTTTCAGTTTGGAGCTGCAGAGCGGCGACAGCCTCATCAGACCATGATGTGTTAGGGAGACTCAGCAAGTGCATGCTGGAAGACACCTGGAACGAAGGGACACCTGGAAACCCGAGTCCAGTCACAGAAGCGGGAAAGCCCAAAGCACCTGGGCTTCAAATACCAGTTCAACGCTGGTAACTGAAGCTCAAATGCAGGAGGGCCGAGACTCAGAGTTTTGAGGTGTCCTCTCATCACTGCCGAGTGCAGTGACCCTCCCCTCTGAAAACTGCCGGCAGGATTCCAGGTGAAGCCACAGTGCTGAATCTCTAACGGTGGTAGTCAGATCATCACTGTTGTCGTCAATCAGCTCTGTTTACCCCAGCTCATCCGATGAGAGAAGGTGTTGTTCCTGAGAGCCTTGCTGATTGGTGGCAAGGAGGCGGGAGTGTTGTGGTCCAGGCAGAGGGGAAGGTTTCAGATCGATTCAAATTAGGAAACTGAAACAGAGAACAGCCTTCCATTTACAAATATGTCAGTTTTCTTCTATTAAGTTCAAGTCGAGTTCTGTACAGTCCCTCTCAAAAACTGCCTGCTGCGCTGCCTCACGCTCGTCAGCTTCCTCCTCCCTGTCGTCGTCATCATCGTCGTCGTCGTCGTCCTCGCGGCACTCCTCGTCGCTCTCGCTCAGCGGCCCAATGCTGGACCGGCCCAGGCACTCAGCTGGTGAGCAGGAGCCGCGGAAGTCGCCCATGAAGGACTCCATGCCCATGCACACATCGCCGCCACAGGCCAGCCTGCCTCCGCCACGCTCCAGACACTGTGGGTCGATACTCCGGGTCTGTGGGGGCGACAGGAAGAAGTTCAGACCATCAAAAAGACTGATCATAACCTGACAGAAAGTTTGTCGAAGCTTGTAGAAGGCTTCCCTTAGAGTTCTATTCACGTTAAAGACAATGGCAAAAAGACCTTTCGACCATTTAAAGGGTCAAAGATCACTGTTGGGAAAGGTGAACCTGATTTTAAAACACTTTAAAGTTTTTAAAATGCATTTTATTTTGTTTTCAATCACATAATTTTATCTGTTTTATGAAAAGAAAAACAAAGACAAACTTGGCTTTTCTGTTGTACCTGAGTCATCTTGGTGAAGTCAAGGATGGGCCGGGCGCAGGGTCTATCAGGGTCGCGACGCCTTTTCAGGCCCGGTTTGAGCAGCAGCAGATCGCACGGCTGCGAGTGGCAACGCGGCAGCTGTGGAGGGAGGCTGCGTCTCAGAGAGGACGGCGTGCTGCAGGCTGAGGAGGGCGAGGCAGGCACCGGGCCCCCTGTGGTCGCTCCAGATGCCGCAGAGCAGCCCGGTGGAGGCGCCGCTGCTTGGCTCGGCACGGGAGGTGGTGGCAGGAAGGTGGAGGCAGCTGAGTCTCTGATAAGCACGGGGGAGAGGGAAAAACGCCTCTGAGGAGGGGGCGGTGGGTGGAGGGGGGAGGGCGAGGAAGAGCACGATGAAGGTGAGGGGAAGAAGCAGCAGCAGGCACCCCCACCTGCGGCTGCTTCGCTGGGGTCCCAGGGGAAGCTCCAGGGTAGGGGGGAGTCCGGAGACAGCGCCAGGCTGAAGAAGGTTGGGCTGGACGAGGAGTGCAGCGACGAGTTCAGCGAGGAGCTAGGAGCACGAAGGGGACAGGCTCCTACCCCGCCTGCTCCTATACCCCCCCCTCCTACCCCCGCCGCCCCACCTGTGACCCCACTGCCCACTCCCCCATGACACTGCTGGCGACTGACAGGAGTCCAGACCCGCGAGGCACTGGGCCGCCAGGTGTAGCGGCAGCGCGACAGGTCCTCGGGAACCGACAGTGAGCGGCAGTGGCGTTTGGGGGGCGGGGGAGGAGGGGGAGGGAGGCCGGGAGGGGCCGCGGCTGCTCTGGGGAGCGACAGCTCGGACGCTGAGGTGCTGGGCGCCAGGGGCCGGTGCTGCTGAGATTGAGTGGAGTTGCCGTCCAGGGGGTCGCCCCCCTCCTGCAGGTGAGCATCTGGGGGCACCAGGGGCAGGGGTCCAGGGGGGAAACTAGAGCTCAGTAACCCTCCCTGCAGACTGGATTTTGAGGGAGGGCAGAGCTGCCAGTAGCTGCTCTCTGAGGGGAAACACACAGTGCAGTGATGTTACTGGTTCGTCATTTAAATGGCCCACAACAATTAGTGTCCAAATAGTTCGGAGCCCCTAAAACTGGGTACGTGAAGCTGACAGGAGAGAGGCAAAATTATGAAAAGAATATCACTAGGTATGTGGACCCGAGTGTCCAAGACACCGAGAAGACAAACGTGAAACGGTGCAGAAGAGAAAAAGAAAAAGAATTTAAAAGAACAACATTTTGTTTCCAGCTGTTTTGTTTTGCCCCCAGTGACGTTCATCCACAAGATATCAGCCAACGGTGAAGGATTAGCCACCCTGCTAACAGTAACATTCTTCATTAATAACGTTTTTATTTTAATTTTCTCTTTGAGCCCCATGGGTTTTTGGAAATGAAATGCTAAATCTGTTCTCATCTGTTACAGCACATCGCATGTAATCCATCCCAGTGCGATCATAGTTTGGTTATCTTTTATACATGTCAAACTCTTACCAGGCATCAAGCCATCTGGGGGCCAGCACTCTGCGAGGGTTTTCGGGTCCAGCAGGGACTAAAAGACAACAGAAAAATATGTGGACTTTACTACAAGCACATTTATATTCAGTCATTTATAAGTTGCCTTTTGAAAAGCAAAACTGGTTTGAAGCTAGCACAAAAATATACACCTCTGGTTCTTCAAAGCAAAGTGCAGTAGGAGGAAATGTTTCAGGTTTTTATCCACTAGGAGGAACAGTCAGTGCTGCGCTAGTGTTACACGGCAATAATCACAAAAAGATCAGGGAAATCCTGGAGGGATTGATTTGGAAATGTGGTCCACAGATAAAAAAACACTGGCTGAAAGCCCCACTTGAGAATATTCAGCTGGTTTTCCCTCATCTCCAAATACGAAATCTTCTAGTTAGTTATATTAACAAAACAGCTGCCAGCCCCCCGACCCTGGTGCTGCTGTAGTTCCCCATTATCACGATGCAAGAGAGTCTGAAGCTGCTCAGTGTTTTTTAGAGCAGCATCTAGTGGCTGTTTGACGCAAGTGTGGCTTCAGCTCTGAGCTCTAGCATGGATTTAAAAGGTTACTTTTAATAATTAAGTGGTAATTACAATTACACAATGAGTTGAAAGCTGAGTTTAGAGTTAATATGGTTTTGCACAGTGAAAAAACAGCTACAGAACTCAGAACTCAAATTCACATCACAGGCCACAATGATGTTTCAGTCGCGTCTGATTCTTTTCTGTCGCTGGTTCTTGTTTGTAACTTACACCCATGTTTTCAGTGTTTTATCAGTGTAAACCTACAAAGATTGGTGATATTTCATCATCAAAAGGTTCATTATATCATTAAATACATGCAGAGAGCGCAGAAAAAACATCTGTACACAAGGGACAAGGCCAAACACAGATATGGAATGAGTGATCTGTAGGACCTCAGGGGCCACTCCATTAAAAACATGATTCCGAATTTAAAATCTCTTGGCACTGGCTCAGAAACACCTATGAAAAAACACTGTCATTGATCAGGGTTTGTCCTCCGTCCATAAATGAAATTAAAACTGTAGAGGAATTGTGCCCCTGGTTCTTACTCCTCCTCTCACCTTGGTTTAGCCCAGCCCTGAGGGGTAAAACCTGAACAGTGATGAGGCCCCAGGTGGAGGTAAGACTCACCAGGTAGACGTCCCCTGGCTGCGACGGGTCGCCTTCCAGAGTCTGCTTCCTCAGTCTCTCCACCAGCAGTGTGACCACAGCATGGTGGCAGGGGACGGGGTGTCCGAGGGGTGAGACGGGGGGCGGAGGTGGGGAGGATAGGGGGAAAGGAGGGGGAGACAATGGGGAGGAGAGGGTAGGAGGAGGAGGAGAGAGGGGAGAGCCACGCCTGTCTGTACGTCTGTCCGTTTGGCCTGTGGCAGGAAGAAGGGGCCTGAGGGTGAGACTCCTCTCCTCCTTAGCACCTCAGGGCCAAGGTAGCCCCGCCCAGTCTCACAAGAGCATCGTCAGGCAAGTGTTGCTTCCAGCAACGCACCTGGAGGGAGGTAGACACAGGTGAGCCTCAGGCAGTCCCGTAAATGTTAATGTTTCTCACTGTCAGAACTGTACAGAATAAAAATCAGACAAGTGCAAATAAAAGATTAAAAAACTAAACACAAAGGTTTGCAAAATGAGCAGAGATAGATGCTAAAAGTGTAACAAGTACCAGAGACCAAAAATGAGACACAAACCATCAATACTAAAATGAGTATTAGGACTGACATGGATAAAAGGACGAAACCAAAGCGGGTAAGAGACTAATCGACTTAAATCCACCTTTGACAAAATGATGTGAAATCAAACAAACAAAACCAGCGTGGAGACCAAAGGAGACGCAAATCCACCACAAAGGAAGACAAAACGAGCACAGAGACGAGGAGTTTTAAAGGAGGCCAAAGGGCTGCAAGTGAGCGGAGAGGGAGGCCAGATGAATGCTGGGGGTCAGCGGGGGTCTCCTGTGTACAAGGGGTCATCTGTCATTATTACATTCATTTGGAGATCAGTTGCATGACTGATGAATAACACGTGTATGAGAAATAAAAGAAAATAATAATAATGTATTAAAATCACACTGAAACTGAAAAATACACATTAATAACAGAAACCCTCAGTGAATATGAGCTTTGTAATACGTGTGCGGTGTTTTGAGCAGAAGTAAAATAATAGAAATTACAATTATAAAAGAACAAATAAAATCTGTTTACATTATAAAATGTTTCTTTATTGTCATACGAATCCTGGAAAGCAGTGTGATGTGTTCACGTGTCTGTTTTTTTTTTTTTTTGGCCACTCAACGGCCGGAACAGGAAATATTAAAACTGACAGTAACGTCTGACCAAGAAAAACATCATCTGTCATATTCTGGAGCCTTGTACCATAAAGAGCACAACGAACGACAGCCGCTGGGTAACGGTGCTCGGTCACTGTCCGAGGACAGTGGACCTCGGGGACAAACCCGTCCTCATGCTCATGTTGTCCGGTGGAGACGAGGACCCAGTGGAACACGTGGGTCCTTCTGCCTGAATAATGGCTCTCAGTGTCCGCGGATGACAGTCTGTCCCCGGCAGCGGAGGCCTCAGCGCAGCCCGGGCCGCCAGTCCGATCCCGGACCCGCTGAGGCCGCTGGGCATCTCCAGCTGCTGCTAGCTCCTGGCTAACACATCCCATTGTTTTCAATGGGAGATGCTAACACGCTTTCATAGCGGTTTCTCGTTTGAATGTAGAGCAAACGCGGCGGTGTCATGACGGCATGTTGACACAAATCCCGTGTAGAAAAATCAAACAATTCACAGTGTGATTTTTTTAATAAGTCAGCCGGTTCAGTCTCCCAGCTGGCTAGCGTTGGCATCCAGCTCCCCGGAACAGTCCGGTTAGCCTGCTATAAATAATCTGTCATTTCGTTATTACTTTCAAGGTCGGCACAATAAAAAAAAAAACAAACACTTTTCGCTCCTTACGACACAAAAACGGACCGAACGCTGCTCCGCATCCTGCACAGCCGCACAGCCTCGGGGACCTGGGTCTAGTCTGCCCGCGGGGCTCCCACGCTAGCGGAGAGCTACACCGGCCGCCTGGCTGCATCCTAGGGCAGCGGCAGCGGCAGCGCCGAGCTAACGGCTGCTAACTGACCTGCTAGCCGCGTTAGCCGACAGCAAAGCCGCGGACATCCGAGCAGAGATCGTCGCACCTCCGCGCGTCTCCTGAAAGACGCGACGGCCGATTAAAGCCCGATGTCACCGGCTCCTGTGCGCCAGCGTTCGGGGACAAACAACAATAGCGGCGGTGCGGGCGCCGTCTCGCCGGCCTGCGATCTCCGCGAGCAGCGTGTGCGGAGGAAAACACGGCGGGATGCTGCGGCTCGGCTCGGCTCGGACCACTGCCGGAGCGGACACGCAACCAGCGGGCGGCCGCTCGCTCTCAGCCGGGTGACACGCTTACCTAGTCCGGCGGCTCCTCCAGGTGAGGCGGCTCCGGTGGGTGCAGCGGGGTTGCAGACAGCGGCGGCGCTCGGTGTATTGACCCAGTATTATTAAAGAGCCGCGCGCCGCCTGTCACCGCCGAACCCCGCACAATGAATTAAAATGTGGCTCCAACCGCACCGAGCCGGGGGCTGCGTGCACCACGGGCCCCGACCAGCGTCCGCTGCCTCCTAATTATCGAAACCCAATAATAATAAAGAAAATGCGCGCACACGCCCGTGAGCGGGAGGCGTTCATAAATAACATTTACGGTGCCAGGCAGCGGGAGGAGGGGGGAGGAGGGAGAGGGGGGGCGGCGCTGCTCCACCTCACCGCGGATCCAGCACCTGCCTTTTATTTCCACTTTATACTATTATTACCGGATCCCGAGTCCAGCAAACAGCAGGTGATTAAAGGAGAAACGGGACGAAAAGGAAGGCGCTTCAGCAAAGGTGGGGACGGGCAGGGACGCGCCGAGGCATGCTGGGAGTTGTAGTTGAGGGGCGGATCACAGCAGCTTGTTTACAGCAGCGGCTCTGCGCCCACCTGTGGACCCCCCCATATACACGTTAACATCTGGGCTCTTAAAGCCTAAATCACTTTTCCTACTGGACAAGCAAGTCTTCTACAGCTGGGAGCAGAAAATCTTCACATATGTGGACTGTGCATTTGTCGTTTGGAACGCTGGAAAACGGGTCACATGACCTTTGGACACCACATTTGCCTGTGCACATCTCTAGTAAGCACTTAAATGTAAAGGAACATGCTCCATGAATTGGAAGAAACCGTTTTATCACTTGCTTCCGTGATTTTGTGCACTTCCAATTTTGTCTCCAAGACGGGTTTGTCCGTCCAGTAACAACCAAACAAAGGATGTCCAAAGGTCAGTGAACAAAAATGCTGATTCTTTTCATGCCAATTGTCAGAAATGGTCAGGTTTGTGAAGTGGGTCTTTGCTTGAATGCACATGCATTAAACTGAATTAATCTGAACATTTAAGTTTACTTATGAGGCACAGACTCAAACATTTATCATTAACTCAGCCCTTTCTGCAGTATTTGAACCATGACGTGTTACTTCAACCCAAGTAGATTCCAACTGTGTGTTTATCAGCTTCCTGGTAGAAGAAAACAGCGTGTGAATTTATTAACACTTTATTCACATCTTTATTAATCACATCTTTCAGTTCTGCCCTTGATTATCAAGCAGCACAAAAAAGGACAAAATGAGCAACACAAAAAAGTAAAAGAAAACTCACAACACAAAGTGACAGCCTTTTTCACTCCACTAATGATTCGTTTTTCAGAAAAAACAGTCATACAGGAGGGGGAGGATGTGGAGCCTGATCCAGACAGACAGCAGAGCACAAAGGTGAAGGTGGACCACAAGCAACAATAGCCCAGAGAGACGCAATCAAGTGACAACAACAACAAAAAAAAAAATGGGACTAATACACAAAATAAGTGACTTCAAGTACCAATAATTAGCAGCTTTTCCATTGGTGCAGGACTTTTAAAACTAAACACAATGCAGGTGAGAAGTGCTCCATCTGATGCGGTTGAACAAACATTTAAGGTGCAAATCATTTTAACATGCCCAGGTCAGAGTGTTCCGCTGTCCGACCCGAGGACACGTTCAAGAGCAGCCGGGAAATCGCAACACTTTCAGGGTTGAGCGAGAGGAAGAGGAGGGTGCTTTCTCTCAGTCGTCTTCAGGAGGCAGCGCCTGCTCACGCCTCCGAGAAGAGCTCGTGGAGGGGTGGACGTAACTCGGATCAAGAACTAATCACATCCCTGCTGTCGTTACAGTAAATCTTCAAACATCTTTAAAAGACGAACGTTCGAGACGCTACAAACTACACACAGTTACTCCAACATATTCTGCATCAGCAGATTGGGAGGTCCAGACGATGGCACACTCTGTGTTCAGGCTGCTCGGGGCTGTGAAGACCGAAGACTGAACCTCGTTTGTTTCAGACCGGTGACAATCAGTAGGGATTCCACGAAAGCTGGTCAGAAAATACCGGAACCTGCTGGTCGTCAGAGCCCAAATCTGCCAGGGATACAGAGTCAGATAATCATCCTCAAACATTTGGAACCCTCTTTAGCTCTGCTTTAATCAGACGGCAGTTATCTGTGAGTCAAGCACGTATTTATTCTGACAGAGTTGTGTTGCTTTAGGTGGAGCTCAGGTCTTTTTTTGCGGTCTCATGTGGCAAACATGGCGACTGATTAGCAGTAGCACTGGACCTGCAGAATGGACCCAACACTGAGCCACATTACTGCGGTGTAGCCAGATTCATCCGTTACCTGTGTGACCTCACCTTGGGGATGGTCATTCTCCAGCAGGAAGTGGAGCCAGTCGTTCATGTTGTTGTTGTCCAGCTGACCCCTGAGGGAGTAGCTCAGGCCGGGAGGAGAGTGAAGAGGTCTCGACTCAGCCTCCTGCCAGAAAGAGACAAGTCTGTAGAAACAAGGTTCTTTTCAACGGGATTACAGAGTTTCTCTGTTTTTATTTCTTTTGAAGCCGGATTGTCTGAGAATATGCAAAGTCAACTCCAGGGACACGCCTTGTTGTTTGGTAAATGCTAAATGCCCGCTTATGTACAGTAGCTTCTCATTTACACAGACAACAGATGGCAGTGACTGCTCATCTGACCCACCGTGAGCAACTTAAGGTTAAGTGTCTTCCCAAGAGTGAGGGACAGGGGAATGGCTGGGTTAACAACTCAGCTACTTCTTCTAATAAAGACAAGCTGATTGACAGATGTGGTGACATTGCCTCCACTGTTACCGGTGAGAGGGGCAGAGTCCAAGGTCCAGGCAGCTCCAGTGGTGTCCCAACAGACAACGGAGAAACAGAGGACACTTTGGAAACTGCTGGAGTCTCGTTCTCTCTCAGCTTCTCTCCTCCGTCTTCACACAGGTCAGAGGTCATCTTTGCCAGCTGGCTCTGCCTGCACGAAGATATTAAACACATTTCAAACCCATAGTCAGGAGTCGAAGGCCTAAATTTACATCGATCGGCCACAACTTTAAGCCTGGGGATCTTAAGGTCTCACACACTTAACTACGAGTACCATGTCATAGCTTTTACTCAAGTAGCAGTACTGTAACTTTCAAGTAAAATTTAAATAAAGTAAAAAGTACTCCACTAAGAAAATATTTTTAAATGATGATAATTACAGCAAAACATCTAGAGTAATTATAAAAGGGTCAAAGGTCACTGTTGAAAAAGGTGGAGATGATTTAAACCACGTGATGAATCCGACTTCCGCTCTGTCCTGCCTCGCAGTAATTCCACTAAAAGTAAACTGTTAAACGTTGTTTGAAGTGGAGCAGAAAATTTAGAGTTACAGCAGTCTAAATTATTTTAAAAACATCTCCCCCCTATAAAAAAAAAAAAAAAGAATAAACTCCTTAGAGTTGTGATGAAACTCGACATGGTGGACCCCAAAGAACCCCACCAATAATCTGCCAGGTTGGTTGTGTAAATGCAGCAGGACCCACACAAAAGCCTGGACGTAAACAGAGCGTGAATCAAGCGGACATCTTTTTGCCAGTTCACACCGATTCGGCACCTACAGTTGTTCCACTGGGTCCTGAGAGTCACTGGCATCCAGCTGGCTGTTGGCCGGAGGGTCCCACAGGTGCAGCGCGCGCCTCCACAGTCGTACCTGCATGTCCCATGACCGTCGGCTGTACTTCCTGTATTTGTTGGGAGTGGACGGATGGAGCTTAGGGTCCCTCATGTGTCTAAAGAGGGGACGACCTCAGGGTTTAAGAGCAGCTAGATTATGTTGTGGTTTCTCTATGATAATTGAACGATTATATACTATAAATGTCTAACATCTTATCTCATGCAGTAACTGGGCTGCTGTGCTCAGTGTTTAGGTGGAACCAGTACTTTTTGTGTGTTTTCTTACTTGGGGACCTGTTGCAGGTAGTTCTGGTAGCCGCTTGTGTTTTTTCCATACTGGATCTGTTTCTGCCGGCGCTTTAGAACCGCAGCGTTTGTCTCGGTGTTGACCGGGTCTGGGAGGCGGGGGTAGCAGCGCCCGAGAGGATGTCTGCAAAGAGGTCAACATACGGTAAAAGCCTCTCAAGTAAGAGCAGTTAGCAGCGCTGCTAGCAGATTCTTCAAAGAACTGACTTGATAGGGAACAGCTGCAGAACAGGAGAGTTGTTTTGAGTATGTTATTTAATGGAGGACATAGTAATACCTACAAAAGATATTCTGGTACTGCATCTTTTTTGTTGTATAATCTGTTGAACAAGTTCTCTCCTTCTATTCCACTGGTGAAGTTGCAGCCTTCAGTCTGTACTAACCTCTTGTCCATATCGTCTGTCCCCACAGCCACGCTGCTCGTCGACACTTTAAGGATGCATCTCTCCAGGATGGACGGCCTGAAGAAGGGCAAACACAGCGCACAGACAGTTTGGGAGAACAAATGATTGTATGTTTGTTGTATGTAAAAAAAACTTTCAATATTCAAAATTTTCTCTGACACCATTTAATTATCAGTGTCAAATATTTTCATTTTTTCAGATTTCAGGGTTCTTGCAGCCTAAAACTGAAACGTTTTGCCATGTTTATGATGTTTTACATTGCAAAGTCACACGGAATTCCCAGGGGACTGATTGAATTGATCACAAATTTGTGGAGGGACTAATACATTTATCTAAATGCTTTGAGCAGACAGCTGATTATGTACAGTATAACCTAAAGAAGAGACCGTTGTAAGATTGTTTAGACAGTAATGTGAAGTAAAACCACAAACTGAACCTTTTCTGAATACGCAAATCAAACAGATGGATGGGGAATCCAATAGATGGCAAACTAGAGCCTAATCACCCCTGACAAACGTCACAACTTCTTCCTTCTAAATTTGTGCTTTTCCAGAACAAGAACCGAACCCATTAATGTTGAAATCACAGAAAACGGCAACAACATGAATGATGAGGTGTGTAGATTGAGGCAAAATCGGACAAGCTTGCTACATTTTTGGACAAAGAAGGACGACGCCACAGTGACGTCACAATGACGTGCACAGGTAGTACATTAGCAGAACTCATGCATGTGTGTAGCAGTGTAAACTATTCTTTAACTACAAATAACTTGTGGTTGAACCTGCGAGGTTTGTGGCTGGAGGCTCTGTCTCTCCCTCGCAGGCCGCTCGCAGGAGGAGGAGACGGGATGGGAGAGGCGTTACTGTGCAGAACAGAGAGACCAAAAAAAAAATAAAAAAAAAATCAACCAACGTTTACATCAGCAAACTATCATTCTGCAACATCTCTCTCCTGACCTTTGTACGTCTGGGTCTGCTCTAAGTCTTTTTACCCTTAATCTTTCCTTCCTTTCCCCCCTCCTGCCATTTTGTACAACAACATGGACCCTAAAACAAGGAGTTTGGTTCTGAGCTGATTACATGAACCTGTTCTGCTGCCAGAGTAACAAATGCTGAAAGTAAATGAAATCAGGGCATTTACCATGAAGAAACCTCAGTTCTTCCTCCAGATATTTACTTTTATTTTGTGTAGTTTGTGAGGATTTTCCAAATGCGTGTGGTGCCCAGTGCAACACAGTGACCATCAGATGCTTGCTGTGACCGGGCGTGTTGCTCACCTGACCAGGCTGTCGTAGACGGAGCTGCAGCCAGGAAGGAGCCACGGTTCAGGGGCAGAGCATCCAGAGGAGGTGGCCGGCAGCAGCGGGTCAGGGAGGCCATTCAACATGGCGGCCGACCATCCCTTCGCACAAACACAGGACCACGGGCTGAAACAGAAGCTGTTAACGTGACACGGGTTAGGCTGAAAGGATTCCTGAAGTACTCTTATACTTCAGGAACAGAAAATACTTCATTACAAGTGAAGAAAACATAAACATAACATTACACATAAAAACATGAAATAGGATTTAAATGTCAAAGTTAGAAATATTCCTGAAGAACCAGACTGCTGAGTGTCAAGTGCGTTTTCTAGTAGTGTGTGACTGTTAAGTGCACATGTACACTACATAGACTAAAGTAATGAAACTTGGCGTCACTGGTAATATTAGGTGCTATTAATTCAAGAAGCAGTTATGTGGGTTCAGTCGTACCTGACAATGGTAAGGAAAAATAAAAGTCAGACACAGCCTTTGCTCCTCTCAGATTATGTCACATGAGAAAGTGAATTCATATCTTCAGGAGCCTGATCGAGTTCAGGTTAACAAAAACCCGACGGAGGTTGTGAGATAATAATTAATGGGTGTAGAGAAGAGAAGACTGATCAGTTCTGACATGTTTGTAGTAAGAATTTAGGGTTTCCTCCTTTTATTTGCTGGGAAAAAAATTATAAATACCTAAATTAATGTGAGAGCACTGAACTTAACATGCAAAGGCAGAAGCCAAAATTGTGTAACTTTAATTATTTCTAATTGTGTCTCACACAGATGTAATGGAAGAGGTTTAGAGGTTATGAGTTCTTTTCTGTTATTTCTTTATACTTCAAAAGCAAACACTTTCCACCACCACATAAAACAAGACAATATTGGATATAGCCATAAGTATTAGGACAGTTTCACATTATGTTCTTTAGGGTTTTTTTTCCTGTCCATCTATCATTTTACTGAACAGATGCTGTAAAAAGCATTGTTAAAAATTATTCATAGGCCACTTAAACTTTCAAAAGGAAAACGTTAAACTAAAACGAAGTCTTCAATACCAAAATGAAGGGGAGTAATCCTTCCGGGAGAGAAGGGAATAAAAAGAGAAAGTAGGAAAAAAGCAGCAAAGTGGCAAGTGAAGCAGATAATGGCAACTAAATAGAACAATGAATAAATGCTGTGGTAAAGAGACAGTTGAACAAGAACTTCCACTGGCGTCACGTGGTTTCTTCTGTTTACTGACATTTAGCACAAGTTCACCAGAAACCAACGCGTGAGCTTAGTGAGCAGGCTGCTAATAACCAGCCAACTCAGACAACCTGAGGAAAGCCGTGTCCACCTGCGCTGGCTGACAAAGTCAGTTATGAAATTTAGATGCAAAGACATTTGGTAAAGTTTAATTTAAAAAAAAAAATCACTGGTGTGTCCATATCTTAAAGCGGCTTTAACGGATTAACAGACTCTGTCCCACTAACACCACCTGATCATACACGGTCACTTCACCCAATCACCTGGTGAAGTCGTCTCATTAATCCGCTCACTTTCAAAGACATTTCCAGGTTGACATTAGCTGCCAGTGTTAAATTTGCACTGTGGGAAACGTCACACACCAACCACCAGCGAGCTTAGTACGTTTATGATTATGATTATGATCAGTCCCCATGTTGCTTTAGAAGTTTGATTCGTGAATTTTATTCTTTTATTCATGTTGGATTTTGGACACCAACACTAAGACTTTCGCCATTTTGTTGCATGTAGAGGCTGAATAAGCAGAGGTTTGGTTTGAATCTGAGGACATAAATCTGATGTTCAACAGAAAAAAAAAAAAGGACTAAAGGATAATGACATTGAAGGGAAATATCTGTATTTTTCTGCTGTGTCAGATTATTCATTACTAGCAGGCCGGAAGCTGGTGACTAAATTACAGAACTAACGTCTTTGTGGAACAGAGACCGGAATTGTAAACAAACAAATATCTAAAACTCAAGGTAAAATGAAAATGTTGCCATTATTTTACGACCCGCACCTGGTTTCACAGACATTGCGGAGCGAACCGACACCGGGTGGTAAAACGTGCTGTGGTTGGTACCGACCTGAAGCAGCGCAGCGGGCTCTGAGCTGCCGTTTCCGCTCCGCTGGTTGACATTTTCTGCACATTAACGTTGGCGCCCTCGCTTTCAAACGGACAGACGCCATTGTTCCGCTTTTTCAGCTTTTTAATGAGCCGCACCTGAGGGGGCGGGGCCTGCTGCTACTCACCTGGACAGCATGTGGACAAAGCAGTCAGCCTGAGGGAGAAAGGACAGTCGGTCTTTCGGCCTAATGCTTCCAAGGTTCTTCTGCTTCTTAAAAATGTGCTTTTAACTGCACCATGGCAAGTAACGATAAACGATTTTTTAGTGTACTTGAAGGTTGCCTTGGTACAATTGTGAGGTACTTGTAGCAAATATTGCCAAGGGAATTTATGTAACATTTATCTGAGAGCCCACTACTCAGATACTGTGTCCTATTTAATTTCGGATTTTTTAGCTGCCTATTTATATGCTAAGTAATGATTATACTATAGATTAGTTTCAATTTCTTTGCTGATAACACTTAACAACAGTATTTCTGCACAGTGGTACTATTTCTCTTAAAGAAAAACACCCATTTTCAGATTTTATACTTGCACTTTCAATATAAACTGCAGGACTGCTACTCATAACAAAGTGTATTTCATCTTCTTTCTCCCAGCATTAATCATAAAGAAGATTATTCAGAACAGGGAAGACTACTTAGGAACAGATTTCAGATATTTATACAGGCCAGCTATATGTCCAATATCACCTATGTACTGTTTTGAACTTTCACTTTAAAGTTAAGAATAAAAAAGTAAAATGCTAAAGTATTAGAATACTTTGCCTGACAGTATTGTGTGTGAACGTTAGGTGGCGCCGTGTGGCTCCCACCATGGTTCGTAGACGCTATTTAAAGTGAAGAGAAGAAGAGTGTTCTGTAGCCAGGTAAACAAGATGGCGTCGGGGAGCGGGGTGAGTGCCTTGTCTAACTTCGGTTTTTATAATATATACACGATATTAGCAGCTTCTTGCTGAATTTTAATTTTCTCTTGCGCGTGTCTGTTTCCCAGATCTTGTCAGTAGCTTAAACTGTTGCAGTTTAGCGTGTTTAAAGTAGTTTTAATGGCTTGGGTCCGGTTTAGTTGCTAACAGCTAACGGTAGCTGACGTGCTAATGGAAAACAATGGAAGCTCAGCGTTTTCCTTGTATTAGACGTGTAGCTGCGTCTCCTAACGTTATTTCGCTGTGCACGTCGTTCACCGTGTGTCACGTGAAAACGACAGAATGAGCTAAATGTTTCCATGAGCTCCAACAGCACGACAATAACAAGACTTCCAGTCCGAGGCTTTCCGAATAACTTTCCTCTGTGCCACAGTATCGACTCTTTTCAATGAAACCCGAGAACAAAAAACACATTTATGGCGTATTTACTCACAACGGAAACTCTGTGAAAACCTGTGAAAATAAAGCAGTAGAAGTAACTGAGGAGTTGTTTGGATTTGCACGTTTCACATCAGCTGTGAGGATGTTTGTGATTGTTTTCCACGTGTAACTCTTGTTTCTCCTACTCGTCATCTTCAGTCCAGTAAGAACGACTTCCGTCGGAAGTGGGACAAAGAGGAGTATGAAAACCTCGCTCAGAAACGACTGGCGGAGGAGAGAGACAGAGACAGAGAGAGGCGAGATGGTAAGAAGAGAAATATGTTGACGTAAAAAAAGACACACCAGGGGACATTGATTTTAGGTTCAGATTGGTTTGTTTACGTTCTTCACACCTTTTGGGAATTTCTAGTTCCAACTTCAGACCAGATCCATGTTAAGCCAACTATTAGAACTCTGCTCTAATCTCCAAATGCTGATGCTGATGCATTTGGAGATTATGTGTGTACCGAATTCATTCAAACTGTGATAAACAAACCTAAAACCTCCACAGTTGCTCGTGAGCTGGGATCACAGTCCAGTAGAATAATTTATATTTGGTATGAAGGAGTATTTTAGTGAATGAAGACTGTTAAAGTGAGGCAGATACAACCCAGATTGCTTCATTCAGTAGGAATTTTCTCTAATTGACTGTCAAATTTCTTTGGCTAGGAAAAACTGTGCCACCAGTCAAACGGGACCTCCTCCGCCACAGAGACTATAAGGTGGATCTGGAGTCCAAGCTGGGGAAGACCATCGTAATCACAAAGACCACACCACAGGCTGAGATGGGCGGGTAAAACTTTCTTTCCTTTTCTGTCTGAATATTTTTCATTGTGTAGTTTAATCACCAAATATTACACACACACATTTAATTTATTTATTTTTGGACAATGGCAGTGTCATTAGCATCATTATGCACACACGTCTGTGTGTAGTTCGTGCCTTGGTGATTTTAAAGGATAGCCACTGGGGGGAGACTCGAGGCCGACCATCTCGAAGAGCAGCATTTTTCTTCCTTGGGAAAAAGGGAAAAACATCTGCTTTTCCACAAACTAAACAGCATTCAACACGAAGATGTTAATTTTGAGATAACACAAAGGGCATTGACGACATAAATGACAGTTGTGGTAGTTGTGAACCAGCCTAGTAATTTTTTCCCACACACTTTCCACTGTCGTCTGTGGAGTTTAAAGCTGCTGCTGCTGTGATAATTTGATACTGCCTCCCGGCATAACTTCTGATAATGTGAAATGACCAAACCTTTAATTAGTGCAGGCTACTTCACACGAGGGTGAGATGTTGCCTAAGCATACACGTGATTAAGAGCAAGTATATCTGAGGGCGTCTTAAAAAAACTAAAGATAACATTCACTGTGTTAAGTTCACATCTGTTTATATAAGTGCAGACGTATATCTGTTTTTTTTTTAAGTGCAACATTATTAATAAGTCTTTGGTAAAACATTCATATTTTTGGAGATTGGGCTCAGTTTGTCTGCCGACATTGACCACAACTTGAATGAACTATTGTGATATCTTTGCTTATGAGACAGATGCAGACATGTCTGGATTGTGTGGAATAGCAACAAGAAAATTTAGTGATTCTCATAAAGTAAATATCTTGTATTAAATAACTTGTATGCACCACAAATGTGTTCATATGATTGGTCGGTTATATTGTAGTTTTGGTTGTAAAACAGCATAAACACGACAGGAAGTGTATAAATAAACTTTAGTAGACCCACAGCTATTGCGCAGTTGGTGTCGATTTTAAAATTTAAGATTACTTCATTCCGACACGCGAGAAACTAAACATGTCCTGTGTGCCCCCATTGTCAGAATCTGGCCAAAGTAGCTTTATTTTCACCGTATTTTTACTAAATCTACAGTGACTTTGGATCATTTTCTGGATCATTAATCCAGTAAAATGTGTGAAAGTGATAAATAAAAGCTTGTGTTCATTTTATGTGGGTCAAGATTATGGTATCAAATATTCTTCAGTTTATCATCATATAACAGTGTTTTCAAGTGTTTGGCTTGTTACATTAAAAAAACTGCTCAAATGATTCTTCTGTTGCAGTTATTACTGTAACGTCTGTGACTGTGTGGTGAAAGACTCTATCAACTTTTTGGATCACATCAACGGCAAGAAACGTGAGTTCACCTCTAAAACCCAGATCATTTATTAGTTCTGGTTTGATACCCAGTCTAACTGTGTGTGTGCAGATCAGAGAAACCTGGGCATGTCTATGCGGGTTGAGCGTTCGTCGCTGGATCAGGTAAAAAAACGTTTTGAGGTGAACAAGAAGAAGTTGGAGGAGAAGCAGAAGGAGTATGACTTTGAGGAGCGCATGAAGGAGCTTCGAGAAGAGGTGAGAAGGGAGACGACTGTGACAAGTCAAGATGATTAAAAAAAAAAAACCTGAACAGCTCGATTTAGTTTTTTTCAGCAGCTGCAAAAGACCTGGATGTTACAGTGTGTCACATATGGATTTGTCTGTCTGTAAATTCTATAGAGCATTTTAAGGATCAGATATTTTTCTTTTTGTAGTAGATCTGTGTGATTTTACTTTAAGAAACAACAGAAGTAGTGATGTATGTTGAATTTACTGATTTAACAAAGCTTTGCAGAATTTACGGTGATTGGTTGGATTAATTGTTCCGAAGTCTCATGATCTTTCTGCAGATCTTCACAGTTTGTGTGTTGTTGCCAGGAGGAGAAGGCGAAGGCCTACAAGAAGGAGAAGCAGAAGGAGAGGAAGCGCCGGGCAGAGGGGGACGTGGACTTTGAGGAGGATGACGAGATGGCAGCAGTGATGGGTTTCTCGGGCTTCGGCTCATCCAAGAAAAGTCACTGACGGGGCTCATGCGTTGCATGAGAACATAGGAGACGTTGGGCTGATTATGACCTAATTATCCATGGTCTTTGATTTATGAACTCCTACCTGTTTTTTGTCAGTGAATGCACCATGAATAACAGGCCAAAGTCTCATCTTTTGTGATGCTTTCAAGGACCATTTCTGTGAGCTCGTTGGTCGTCATCCCGCAACAGATCTTTTACTCATCTGATACGTGCGGCATTTGTAGTTCTGTCACTTGACGACAGAGCAAAATGAAACTTGTTGCGTTTTTGTGTCTTTTCTCTTCTCCTCGAGGTGATCTCATGTCAGTTTCTGAAGTCACATTCCTCCAGTTCTGGTTTTATTAAAATAAGAAATAACTTAAACTGATCTGTTTTATTTCTGACCCAGATCATTCAGTGTTTGGGCAGATTGGTTGAGTTGCAGATTGTATTTTAACATGTCAGGACAGATTTTGTCACTTGTAGGTAAATAAAACACAGAAACGTAATCATAGTCGCCAGTTTTGAGAGTTTTAGTTTGTCAATGCTGAATTAAAACTGAAGTGTCTGAGCAAATGTGTTAGATGACAGCTCTGACACATGGGCAGGAGGATGTTGGAAATTCAACAAGGCGAAACCAACGTTCTGTGAAAATTCTTTTTATTTTTTATTTTTTTATAAATTCAACAAATAATAGATGAAGCTTCATTTTGGTTGTTAACACAAAAACAGTAGTCCCCGAAATCTGCTCTATTTCAGTTAAGATTTGGGAGAGGCCACATGTTACGGCTCAATTAAACTTTTAAATCCTCAGAAAAACTACTTGAGATCATGCTGAATGTCGGCAAATCTATTTATTTATTTATTTTTTTTTTCAATCCTAACAAAATCTGCAGATGCGGTCGACATTTTGGACAAATATCTGTTATGAATATCTTGGAAAAACTTGTGACTTGTTAAATATGAATGCAGCAGCACAATGTCTCCAGACGCTGTTAAGACATGTTCTTTTTACCTTCTTTGTCTACATGCAACGGCTGAATCATTGGTACATCTTTATAGAAAACTCCCACGTTGGTCTTTATGAATTGATCTCACCAAACTTCCCTCCCAGTATGATCTTAGATCATACGACCCATGTATCTTTTCCGTTCCAAACGTATTTGCAGAAAGGCCGCAAACTAAACGCCACCGTCCCTTAACGAGCGGCTCCTCCGCTGCCTCTCTGTGATCTCAGCCTTGGCCTCTTCTGAACACACCTCAGCTTCACTCGTTTGCTGTCGTGTAAACCAGCCCTTTGGTTTGAGAATGTAATTGTGTGTTTTGTGTTTGTCTTGACTGAAACTGTAATGCCACAATCTTAGCCAGGTCGCCTCTTTGTTTCCATGGGAACTACCGGACTAACTAAAAGTTATTTGTAATAAGTACAAGAATATACGTATTTACATATGTGATTCACGGTCGCACAGGAGGAAAGGGTTTGGAGACAACTGCAATGCTAATAGCGGTGTGGGATATTTGGGCATCCTGATGGTTTTAGTTGCTCTCAGTTGCGGGTAAAGATGTTCTTTTCTTGGTGCAGCTGCGCGAGACCAAGTGTGATCAACAGGAAGAAGAAGAGGAAGTTAGTTTTCTTCTCTCGCAATGCTTTGCCTATTAATGACCAGGCTAAGGCACCTCAGAAACAGTAACTCTAATCACCTCAGGCTTCATTTCTGTTAAGGACTGAGCAAACATGCCTAAAGATTTGGTGTCATTGCACACGCATGATATTTGAACTGTAAGAGAATCATTTTGGTTTTCCTCTCAGCTGCAGGCTATGGGCATTAAACGGTTTGGTTTTAAATACTGTAGGTGCTACGCAGGAACGTCATGAGTTGCATTTGGAATCTTTCTGTTAACAGTCCAAAGAGCTGAACTATCAGGCTGTGCAGTTGCATTTCTGCAGGGAATGTAATCTGGAGAGATTCAGATTTCACTTATCCCTATAAATAGGTGACGTGCTGCATTTATTAATAGACACAAGGTGAAACAAAGACAACAGGGATGAGGACGAAGAATGTTAATGGTTTGGTTTGAATTGTGTTTAAGTCAGTGTTAAGTTTTCTGTATTTAGCCAAAGTCTTTCCCCAACAGTGAGCTGCGAGAGCCGGAAGAAAGAAATGTTGAATGAGGCTGTAGTCAGACAAACTGGACGTTGTACTGCAAGATCTGATATTCTGTGAGGAAACAAATGTTGTCTGAGGTTCGGTATCAATGACGGAATCTGACGTCCTATTTCTATTAATTGTCACATATGCAGCAAACCAACAGTCACCACAGCAGCAGGCTGAGTGCAGACGTCATGAGATCGTGCCCCCCCCCCCAAACTTGGCATATCATAAAGTCACTTCACATTCTCTACAGACTCGTGGCATAAAGCTGAAGTCTACGCTTAAGTCCAAACTAAATTTCATTCAATCTAGGAAATGTGTGTTTTTCTTTTTGTTTTTTTCCGAAGACAAATATCTGCCTGGGTATTAGTCTGTTATATTAGAAATGGTCAGAGTTATTTATAGCCGTCCTTTAAATACCCTGAATCATTTTTAGTGTCTCACTCTTAAAAGAAACATCAGAAGATCTGGAAAACCACAGAGTCGTTGTGAATTTCTGCACAAATGAGGACTTTAAATATACACGCATACGTTATCTCATAAGCAGCGGATCAAATATTAGTGCAATGCTTATAAATGCAAAATGAAACCATGCCATAAAAGGCTCAGCCCCTCCCAAGAAGCTGAGTTGATCTGAACTGAACAGGCGGAACTTCCTGTGATCCTGACTTTATCTTCCTTCATTATCTGTTCATTAATTTTGATGTCTTTTATTCCTGCACAGCTCTGACCTGCGTCACCGTGTCTTCTCCTGACCCGGTGAAAGACTTGTCTGGTTACTGCACTGAAGTTTTTCTACATTTGCATTTTCACACTGCAGCAGCGCTCTTACCAGCACCAGTGACCGCTGCTTCTGCACGTGGGTTTTTATTTTTACATCTGCACTCCCAGCATGCACCTCTCCAACCAGACAGTGTCTCTGAATCACCGGGACCGGGTCTGGTTTGTAATGTCTTAATGTTGTCACACACAGTTTCAGAATCACCCACCGTGACTGACAGAGGAGGAAGGAGATAAGGGTTTTTCCTGTGACAAACGCTGATGCTGAAAGTTGGCGAAATTACAAAACAAATGAGCTTAGTAAGGTTCTAAAACCCGACAGGACGAACATCGTGTCATTTAACTCGACGTTTTAACCCAGAAAGAAATGTGAACCCTCCCGTTATTATCTGATGTCCATCCAAATAAAACCTCCATCAACCCACTTGTTTGGGTCGTAAATGAGCCTGAGGGAGACTTGCTCACAGTGTGCAAAGCACTTTGTAATGGCAAAAACAGAAGAAGGCTTTTCTCATCGACTTAATAATTAATGCACGTTCAGCTACAACAAATGTTCCTTTATCAGAAGTGAAACATTCCTTTAGTTTATCAATGGGGATTCAAACTTTTGCACCAACTGTTTTACACTGTTTGACCCCCTTTGTTACTTCTGATCATAAAAGAACATTTGCACGTGAATGTGGATTAAATATCACGTTGACGGAAAAAAATCTTTGCTTTTATTTTTGACATTTCAAAATGAGGGGCTGCAAACGTTCGAAACCCAGCAAAGGCAGCGGCTGTGTGGAAGCTCGAAGGCCGTGGGCACCCACAGGAAAAGATGTGGTGAGGATAAAAATGAACGCTGTAGTCTGCAGTAAAGCTGGTGCTCGGTCTTAAAGTTCACGCTGCAGGTGTGTGTGTTCATATGCACAATGCACAGACAGACGGACAAACATGGTTATGGAGTTTGCTCAGGTAAACCAGGGAGGACTGAACTCCGTCTGTGTCTGAAGAATGTTACGCCTTTGGCACTTTGGGGATTTTATCAAGAGGGGCAAACTCGGGTGGCCCCGGGATTCCGCTCACTAATAATAATGGAAGTGTAGAAATCTGTGATCCGTAGTGTCTGAGGACACGCGCTGGGTTAATCAGAGCCTTTGGGTCGGAGGATGTCCTGGGGTTTATCTGTGTCCAGGGTTTATGCTAAGCTACATGAGCTCGAATGCAACAGTCTGTAGAAAGAACCAAGTAGTTTGGAGGACAGAGTTGTATGAATCATTAAACTAGCTTGAGCAATAGTACAAATACGCACGTCAACCACAACACTTTCACTAACAAGCGGGGAGTTGATTAACCCGTCACAGTGGGAGATTTGTGGGTGAGAACATTAGGGCAGCGCAAGGATCTGAGCGACTTTGACGAGGAGACAACTGCGATCACCAGCTGAGTGGCTCTGGTGTGCAGTGGTCAGCACCGACCAAAAACCGTTCAGGGAGGAACAACCGGTGAACTACTGTAGCAACGGGGTCACGAGCGCCGACGTTTGATGATGCACGGGGGGGGCAACAGGTGTAGCACATCTGGTCTCGGGGAAGCACATGGTTTTATTTTAGTAGTTTTTTTGGTACGTTGCTGACTCGTTCACCCTCCTGGGTGCGACTGCACTGGGTTTCTACATCTGCCATGGATGTGCCCTGGACAAAAGAGGAGCTGTTCTTTTCCCTGGCGGTTTTTATGTCTCTAATGGTAGGTACAGTTTAGGTAAACGCTTCTAGGAAAGTTGGACTTCCCCTGGTGACACCTTCTCTTGGCCACAAGAAGGTCACTGACAGCTTTAGCATCTGGATGTGACTGAATGTGAGTAAATTTAGGGATCCGACAGAATTACAGTGCGGATACAGGAACGGCCCCAAAATAACTGGACACGTTCAGTTAACGCTGTGACGATCCAGTTTATTCACATTTCCCTTCAGGTGACGAGCACAGAGCCGATAAAGATGCGGTGAGGTGTGAAGTCACTTGTTGGTTTGCAGTTTCCTTGGAGCCAGGAACTTCCAAATAAGGAGTTCTGGGCGTTTCCTCTGCTGCTGCTTCAGAGGCCATGCTGAAAACACGGGCATCACTTCCTTTCTGCAGAGCTAAAACGTGTTATGTTTCACAAGGGCTTCGAGCTGCTTTCTGAACGTTAAGACACCAAGTTGTCGTTTTCTAACAGTGATGTCGACATTAAACGCTTTGCCTCTTTAACTGAGCTCAGGCTCAGAGAGGGAGACAGTGCTTGTGGATCTCGTTCCATCCGGACTTCGGAAAGCTTCTCTGGGATTCTCTTTTTATACCCAATCAGTCACTGACCTGGCAACGCGTCAGCAGCACGACTTCGCAACCATAGGCTGGTTTTCTTTGTAGCATTACGTGACTTTTCCTGTCTTTTGTTGCTCTTCTCAACTTTTTTGAGATGTGTTTCTCCCATCAAGATGAGCAAAAGATTTTAAAAACAAATCAAGTTTCTCGGTTTTAGCTTTTGCTCTATTAGCTTTGTGCAACTTATCATCAAAAGCCATTCAATGACCTTCAAATGACTGCATAATTTAGTATTTACATTTTACACAACATGAAAACATTTTGGAATCACAGTTTA
The DNA here is from genome assembly GCA_033026295.1 of Channa striata. Lineage (NCBI taxonomy): Eukaryota > Metazoa > Chordata > Actinopteri > Anabantiformes > Channidae > Channa > Channa striata. Next base: position 1,227,095 of record CM065182.1, read on the forward strand.
CGTGTAGGTATAGAATTTACTTTCTAATATGAGTCAAAGCTTTATTAAAGTTGCGGTTTGTCACATTTTTGTGAATCACCTAATAGAGGAGTTGACCTTCATTAAACCGACCTTGGGTCAATGGTACCTGTTGCTGCAGTGATCAGCCTGAACTGTAAAACTGATCCAGAGTCTGTTTCTGACTTGTGTGTTTGTGTGTTTTTTTTTAGAACCTTTTATCAGCCGCCGAGCTGCCGTGAGTGGGTGCAGCAGCAGCAGCAGCAGCAGCCTGTTCCGCTCTGTGGTCAGGATGGGAGGGGGGAAGAGAACGATGATGCTGCCTTTATCAACCGCCCCCCCCCGCGCTGCACAGTCACTTCCTCTGAGAGAGAGAGAAGAAGTAAAAGAGAGGGGAGAAAACAGAGGCAAAGACATAGAGAGACATAAGTGTGGAAGAGAGAGAGCGAAAGAAGGAAGCCATTTTGGTTCCACGGTGACATGTCTGGCTGCACTTGGTTTTCTTCTTTCTGGTTTCTTCACTTGGGAGACATTTCGGAGAGCTAGAAAGTGGTGAGAGGGTTTGAGGAAGTAAAAGTTTCTGAAGACAGTTGACAGTTGTGTTTTCTGTTGGACTTTAAGAGAAGTTTGGTTTTCACATTTCTCAGGAAGGAGTTGGTGAGTACAGAGGCCTGCTGTCATTCGAGGGCTGGACGGCCGACCAGGAAAACAAAGTCTCTGAGAGACGCACCGAGAAACGAGTCGGTCTCCACGTGATCGTCAGATGGTGGTCCCCTCTCGTTAGACAAAGATAAGGCATCAGCAGGACGGACGCTGGGAGTGAGGAGGACGCAGGATGAGCTTGGACCGAGTGCCGCCGCGGTCGGAAGTGATGGGGTGGAGCCCAGTGCAGCTGGCAGACTACCTGAAGAGGGTGAGACGTCCACCGACACAGTACTCTGTCCGTTTTTATGTCGTTCTTTCGGTGCACAGAGACCATTCATAGTCCATCAAAGTTGCACATAATTATTCATTTTTGCCCACTTAGAACAAGGCGTGAACACAGTACCAACAATTCTGAAGTTGATGCGGGGAACGTGTTTGAAGACACATGCTTTTCGGTGGTGGTTAATTGGTGGCATTAGGTCTGCAGTGTCCAGTACCAGAGTCTGCAGCTCTGTAGTGACTCCTGAAAATACACGGAATCCTTGGATCAGAACCTGTGTGTGGCATGACTGTTAGCAAGTCAACCAAGAGACACAAAATCACAAATGACCAAAAAGCGCTTGGCCTCACATTTACTTTTGCCACACAACTGTGCTGTCGAGCATTAATGAGCAAATTTTCGCAGCGAACACGGAGCTGCAGAGTCCAAAATCACAGTGTTAACATGTTTCACACTGTAGTCTTGAAACATCCTCTTTCAGACTCTGTCTCACTCTGACCAAACACATTGAGACAAAGGTGCAGCTGATTCTCACCTTCATTCAGAATCTCAAAACAACGTGTCTGTCTTTTCCACAAATGCAGTTTCAGATTTTTATCTTCATGTTTGTGAAGTAAAGGTGTCATTACTGCAGCCACGTGTACACAGTGTTTACAGCGACCAGACATAAACTCACGTAATTGGGAATATGTGGAAGTGTTATTTTTATGTCTTTCGGGAACTCACAAGTGACTTCAGTCAAATGACAGATATATTTAATAAATAGAGGAAAATGTTCTCACTATCTCTTCTTTTCTGTAGTTTCCATTTGTGATAAAACATGAAATTACACAATACTGAGCAGGATAATTTAGTTTGTGGTGAAGCATAAAAATATATAACAGTAAAACGTGTGTTTCTAGAGTCACTGCTGGCAGAAAGAAAAGCAAAAACGTGCAAGACTGTATCATCCACATAAAAGATATAAATATCCAAATTTGTGAAACTCTATCCATAAAATAAGCAAATGTTTTTAAATGGGAGTTTTGGTTGTTCTGGAAAATGTCTGTTCATCAGTTGACTCGGAAATGTCGAAGGTTCAAGCCCACATTTACGGAAATAAACATCACGTTTTGTCTCTATTTAGGTTCACTCGACGCTAGGGCGTGTAGCCTCAAGTAAACCAGGGCAAGAAAACCACAGAACCGAGCAGACCTTCACACAACCTTTTTCCAAAAATAATTTGACCTGAGATCAAATGTAATTACAACATGCAGGAAGTGTGATGGCAGCCATGAACTTCAAAATAATGCACTTTTTTTTATTTGATCATTTTGGAGAGAAGACGGCGAGGTGGGGATGGAAAAAAGCTACTGGGTAAAATGTCCGTTAAGAGCCACGTCTAACACCGTGTTCTCTTCTTTTCATGTGTTTACAGGTAAATCTGTCTGGCTGCGATAAGACAGTGCTGAAGAACTCCATCAGCGGCTCCAGATTTGTGGTGAATTGACAACAAATACACTAATTAGAAGCAGTTAGTTGAATTCAAAGATGCAGGTGGTCCATAGTGCACAAGGAGAGAATGGTGGAGAAGCCATGACAATTTTTAGGAGGGAGTAAAGAAGAAGGGTTGACAAACAGAAAGAGAAGGAGAAAGAAAAGATGGGGTAGAAAAAGAGGAATTGGGGGAGGAGCAGGAGGATGTAAGGAAGGACAGGAGGAAGAAATAGACAAAAGGAAAGATTTCAAAAAAGGAGAACGTGGGGGGTGAAAAGGAAGGAAGGAGAGGAATAGACAAAGAGCAAAAGGACCGAACGTTATAGTGGAAATAGTGGGGGAGGTAAGAAGGTGGTAGACAAGACGAGGGGATGAAGGAAGGGAAGGGCTAGAAGGAGGAGGCATGAAGGAGGGAGCAGGGGTCCAACGTCTTACTGTGTCGAGGAGGATGTTGTCTTCACACTGCTTCTGTCTTTGCAGAATCTGAGCGATAACGACCTCCAGAAATTCCCTAAGACCTACGCCCCGTGAGTTTCCTCTGATTCACTCCAACCACTGTAACTCTAACACTGCCCACAGCTTTCGTTCAACACGCCAACACGCCAAAATCTGAGTTATACCCAGCACCATTCATCCAAGGGCTGACATTTATTTGATTACATTAAAAATGAAGTGTGTCTTGTCGGATGTTCCGGCAGCTTCTGGCCTAACCTGTGATTAATGAAACACGACTCCATTTTTAAACGTTTCATCTGCATTTATTCTGTCATCAAGGAATATCATATGAGATGAGTTAAAGCTTGAATTGGAGTTTATCCTTAAATATGCAACACTACATCCTCTGCATAAAGGCGGACATTCAAATATTGATCAGCTCTAATGAAGTTATACAAGCCCATGCAGACGCAGTACAGTGTGGCTTGGTTCTGCAGAGCGATGAGCTACTGTAACAGCGGCTACGATTGTGTGTGGACAAACACATCGTGTGCATATTGAACACTGCAATGTATCTGTCATTCTTCTTCTCTTCCTGTTTTGTTGTTCGTTTTAGTCGCTTGTGTGTCCTTGCGTTCATTGTCCTGCTTTTTATCTTGTTCCACATCTTTTGAATCTGTCGGTAATTCTTTCAAGCGGCTCTGAGCCCTCGGCCTGCGTTCAGGAATCTCGATAGTAGGTGAAGGTTTTTGGATTTATGTCAAAAAACAAATGACCTGTGACACGTCTGTGCCTCCGCAGGATGATCTCCAAGATCAGCAATGAAATCAGTAAGAAGGAGGAGAAGCGAGGCCTGTTTTGTAAAAAGTAGGTTCATTCTGCAAACGGAGCGTTTCATCAGAACGCTACATGATTCATGCTGACTCAGTCCTCCTGGGACTTTGTTAAATCTTCTTTCTGTGTTTGTCTTTGTCTCCATCACAGACCAACACCCAAATACCACGAACAGAGTAAGAACTTTATCATATTCTCTCACTAAAGAACTGCAGTAAACACTGATTCTGTGGGCCTTATGTTTTTTGGTTTGTCTTATGGTTTTCTTTCAAACTGCTCTCGTACTTTCTATTGTTATTGGCTTTCTTATAAATGCCCCGTTCGTTTGCTCATTGAATTAAATATTTAATCTTTCTCACTGCTGCTACGCTGAATTTCCCCTTTGTGAATGAATAGCAACTTTCACTAAGGTCCGTACATATTGTGACAGTGACTTTATTTGTGCAGGAATCATGGCCCATTTACTGGGCTCAAAAGTATTCAGACAAGCTAATATAACCATAAACTCAGTTGTCTTTAGGGCATTTTGATTATTTTATTTGCAAACGTTTCCATGTGCTTTTCTCAGATGAACCTGTCAGGGATCAGTAAAGTCCTAAACACGTGAAATATATGAAATGAAATGTGTCGAGATGCCAACGTGCTGTTTTTGCCAACAGACATTCCTGCTGATGCTCAGGGTTGGGGAGATGACGAGTTTGTAAGTCTCCAGTGTTTGGTTTCATACGTCTCTGTCTCTAAAACTTTCCATCTGAAATTCCCTGTTTCCCAAACTCTGATGCTGTTTTTGGTTGGAGGTGGAGGTGTTAATGTCAGTAAGATGTGTTGATTTCTTAAGCTGAGTCAGCTGAGTTGTCCTGCAAACCCTCTCTCCTCTACGTCTTTATTTCTTTCCCTCAGGACGATGAAGAGTTTGACGATGACTACGAGAGTCCCTTCAGTGGCGATGAGGAGGGCAGCGGGGGAGACTACGAGTCCCCAAATGAGGACGTGGACGGAAACGATTACGAGCCTCCTCCGACTGAACCTCCAGATGATCTGCCGGCCAAACTGTGCAGGGGACAGGGGCCCATCGGGGACGACGACTACATAGGTAAGAAATTCAGATAAAGAGGAAATAACGAGAAAAAGAACGATAACGCCTGTCGTTTTGCACAAGTCCTATACACACTGAAATCTAAGAACCAATGAGAAGATAAATAAACAGCATCTAAGTAAAAAATCCAAACGGAGGTCCACAGCGCAGGCAAAAAATACCTCTCTTTTCTCTTTGTAAATGGTGACCACAGTGAATTTCCCCTTTGTGCGGCCTGTCCAGCGTGTTTCTTCTCTTCTAATGAATAAACGTGAACCAGCATTAGATACAGGAAAGAGAGAAACTAAAAAATTTTGGGCCCATTTTAAAATTGGCTGAAAAGAATTGCTTGGTTCCTTGATAGAACCTGGAATCAATACGACCACCCAGAATCTGAATCAGAGTGGGGAACACTGTAATGATGCCCAACCCGCGCTACCGTTAACTAACCTGCTTCTAGTTGAAAAAGTCTCAGAGATATTCTGGTTTAATGTCCCACGAGTGTGTTCAGTGTGGCCTGGCAGTCGGTGCCTGTTGAAATCAAATCTGACACGGAACAATCTACAGTATGTGTGGCAGCGTTTGGAGCAAACCGGTTTTTAACACGCTTGTCCCGGAATCCTGGACCTGATTTTAATGCACCCGAACACGTCCATGTCGTGGACATTTCATTCAAAACGGATGTAAGACGCTTCTACACTGACTAATGACTGAAAAACACCATAACACAGTCTGTGTGTGTGTGTGTGTGTGTGTGTGTGTGTGTGTAGATAACCACGTGCAGTCCAGAAGTAACCCACCTGCCGTGAGTCCCCGTCCACCCACCTCCACCCTGGCTGCTCCGTCTCCTCGGCCAGTGAGTTGGTCCTGAACTTGGTTTCATTCACTGAAACACGATGATAGAGATGATGCAGTTTGTGCTCGATGACAGCGGCGTGTGTGTGTGTGTGTGTGTGTGTGTGTGTGTGTGTGTGTGTGTGTGTGTGTGTGTGTGTGTGTGTGTTTGTAGGCGCGGGAGTCGTCCACTGGAAGAGACCCGTCGCCACACTGTGGCGGACGACCACCAGGAAAATGTGAGTAACTGAAAACCAGCAGCTTTTGTAAGACTCACTCAAACAGGAACATGGTTCCAAACTTTGCACCTGGGAGAAAGTGATGAAAACCCAGAAAACGTAGCTGAGGCTTTTCTCTGACAAATCTCAAACAGCCCGCACAGGAAGTCCCGGCCTGAAGGAGGCTTCCTTCTTCTTCTTCTACTTTATTTTTACTGCATTTCAGAGTTTTGACAGTGTAGATGTTCTTTGTAACTTATGAGAATACCAAAGAGGATGATTGTTCATTAACTTTGGATTATTTTTACTTAGTTTAAAGGTCATATTAAAATTGTTGACTCTTGTTGTTTGGGTTCAGTTGCTCCGGAGCCGCCGCAGATCTTTCGCAACAACAAACCGGGCAGATCCAACCCGTCCCCCATCCGAGGTAAGCACAGCCAGGACGGACCATCCCTGTGGTTCTTCACTCGTCCAGTGTGTTTATTTCAGGTGGTGAATAGGACTCAGACATGGATTTTGTAAAATAATATTTACTTTTTGTTTCTCCTCATCTTTCCATATAAAAACATTTTACATTGATTTGATTTCTACAAAAAACAACATGCAGATAAATTTTCACAAAGGATTTTATGCTGCACAGTTTATAGTTTTTTGGTGCATAAACTGACATGCAAAAATATGCACCCGAATATGAATTTATTTATAGTTTTTCTCTCTTTTTTAGGACCTCATCGCAACACCGTGGATCGGGTGAGTTTGTCTTTAAAAACTCAAAGACGACATATTTAACTTTTGATCGTCTGGTTCAACATATGGTCCAGAGAGACCTTGTCTTCTGGGTCCCCACAAGCACGAACTACACCAGGAGAGAGGACTTGCACAGGGTAGCCAATCAGAAGAGACTTTCCTTGTGGGGAACGGGGTCTTAAAGACTGAAATCAACCAATTTATCCAATCGACCAGATGAGCAGTTGTAGGATAAAAAACATCACTTTTTAAAACTGAAAATGATCAAATTTTAGGTGCAAATGTTTTTTGTTTACTTGACAGTTAAGAAATCCGCTTTCTTAAGCCGTTAGTTAGGTGAACGACGGAGCCCAACACATATTTCATTTGTGTGTTTTTTTTTTTTACAGCCAGGCACACAAGCTTGGAAGTAAGTATTGTTTTTCCACTGGTATCACCTTGAAATGAATGAACACGGTTTGGATTCAGTGTTCTGTGTGATTCATTTGGCCAAAACTGCCATAACTGCGTCACTCATAATCTGCACGAACACTAAAAGAAACTGACTGAGGAGCTTATTTGCTTTATGTGAACGAATTCAGGTCTCAGCCAGATGCACCTGATCCTCCCACCTGGTCCAAACCTCCAGCTCTTCCTCCCAACGCCGCCTCCTCAGCCAGGCCTTCTCCCAGCAGGTCAGCACACAACGATTCATCCAATCAGATTATTTCCCCCGCAAATTTAACATATGCATTTCAATTCTTCGTCATAAAACAAATGAATGACATATTATTCAGGTCATTTCATAATAATAATAACGAGGGTTTTGTATTTTGATTTGGTTTAACAGGTTTGATGGAAAGAGAGAGGTAAATATTCATAATTATATTCATTTCATTCAGTGTATGAAAGGCTATGACACAAGCAGTACATGTATTTGTATAAGTTCTTTTATGCTGTAAGTACACAGCAGCAGAAGGACTCGGAGATCTTCATGCAATTTATTATTTTCATTTCTAGTTGAAAGTTTCATGAATGGGTTTTTCAATATTTATTAAATTTGCATTCTTTCTATTTTATAACTTTGTCATAATTGGTTATAGTGAAGAAATTGTTGGTAGTTTTAATGTTTCGGCCCCTCAAAATAGACTAGAAAGAAATGCAACTGAAAACAAAACACGTTGTAGGTTAATATTACATTATATGCACGTGAAAATATATTTTATTATAGTGCACTTCTCTTTCTTATCATTGTCATTTATGCATTTTTTAAAAGTTTTTAGCTTGCTGTTTTGACACTTAATTATTAGTATGTGAATTTGTCAACAGTCCATCTCTGATTGTTTTCTTTTCTTGTCTTTCTCCAGCAATCACAAGAGGGTGAGC